>JALMGA010000006.1:72370000-73617230 GCA_023333525.1 Aspidoscelis tigris stejnegeri | reverse complement strand
ATTTCTATTTGTAATAATACTTTGTACATCATACCAATGGTACCTCTTTCTGCCTTACTCAGGTTATTTTCCCACTCTTGTTTTTCCCATTCAAAGTTTAAATTCTCCTTATCTGTTCTAAAAATATCTACCAGCTGTATATATGTAAACCACTGTACATTTTTCCCTTCTAAATTTAATTGTTCTCTTGTTTTGATATCATATTCATTCACATCATCTTTTTTACATAACAAGTCTTCATACCTCAACCATGTCCTTCTTTCCCCAAATTCTTTTAGCAGTGCTTCTTGTGGCGAGACCCAAAGCGGAATTTTCATATACAGTTTGTTTTTGTAATTCAACCAAGTTTTATATAACGCATTTCTTATATAGTGTTTTCTAAAATCCACATTAACTCTTTCCTTGTTATACCACAAATATCCATGCCACCCAAATCTTAAATCTTCTCCCTCCAATTGTAATAACCTTTGGTCCTTTAGCCAGAACCACTTCGCAATCCATCCTATACACGAAGCTGCATAATACAGTTTTAAGTTTGGTACACCAAAGCCGCCTCTTTCCTTAGCATCTTGCATTAATTTGAATCTTATTCTTGGTTTTTTCCCTTGCCATAAGAATTTCGATAAGTCTTTCTGCCAGTTCTTAAAGTCTTTAGCATTGTTTATAATTGGTAGGACTTGAAACAGAAACATCAATCTTGGTAAAATGTTCATTTTTACCAACAAAATCCTACCAAACAGAGACAGTTGTAAATTTGACCATTTCAACAAGTCTTGTTTAATCTCTGCCCATGTTTTCAGGTAATTGTTCTTATACAATGCTATATTTTGATTAGTCAAAAATATCCCTAAATATTTAACTTTTTTTTCTATCACAAACTTTGATTTGGTTTTGAATAGCTCCTGTTGTTCATTCGTCATATTTTTCACTAGGGCTTTAGTTTTTGTTTCATTCACTTTCAGTCCAGCCACTTTCCCATAGCTTTGAATTTCTTTTCTAAGTTCTTCTATTGAATTGTTTGGTTCTGTTAAGATTATTGCTAAGTCATCAGCAAAGGCTCTTAGTTTGTATTCCTCTTTCTTTACTTTAAGTCCTTTAATAGCCACATTTCTTCTGATAGCCCTATTCAGAACCTCTAATGTTAATATAAACAACAACGGTGATAATGGGCATTCTTGTCTAGTCCCTTTTTGTATTTCAAATTTGTTCGTCAAATCACCGTTGATCACAAGCTGTGCCTGTTGTTTTGTGTAAATTGCTTTGATCCATTTGCTGAAAGCATCCCCAAAGTTCATTTTTTCTAACAGCTGAAAAAAGAAATTCCAGTTCACATTGTCAAACGCTTTCACTGCGTCCAAAAAAATAATTGCAGCTTGCACTTCATTATGTTTTTCCAAGTATTCAATTACATCCAGTATTATTCTCATGTTATTTTTCATTTGCCTGTTAGGTAGAAATCCCGCTTGGTCCTCATGTATGATATCCTTTAGTACTTGCTTCAGCCTGCTTGCCATTATACATGCAAATATTTTATAATTGTTATTCAACAGTGAAATAGGCCTATAATTTTTTGGATGCTGAAGATCCTGTCCCTCTTTGGGTATCAAAGAAATGGTTGCTTCTTCCCAAGATTTGGGTACTAAGCCCCTTTGCAATATATTATTCATCAGATCCGTCAAACATTAAGAATCTCTTCTTTAACCGTTTTATAAAAGATCATTGGGAGGCTGTCAGGTCCTGGTGCCTTTCCTGTCTTTGCCCTTCTAATAGATTCTTCAACTTCTCTGAGTGTTATAGGTGCATTTAACAAGGTCCTGTGTTGCTGCGGAATCTTGGGTAAATTTTGATCATTTAAATACCCTTGAATATCATTTAAATTTTCTTCATTCTTTTTATATAGTTCTTGATAATACGCCTGCATGATTTCTTTTATCCTTTTACCATCAGTAATTTCTTCCTCTCCTTGTTTAATTTTCAATATTAAATTTCTTGTTTTTTCTTTCCTTATTTTATAAGCTAGCCATCTTCCCGATTTGTTTGCCGAAGCAAAATTCCTTTGTTTTATAAACTTTAATTTTGTTTCCATCTCTTGAGTTTCCAGCATCGACAGTTCTCTCCTTAAAATTTGTATGTTCCTTTGTGCGACTTTTGAGTCTGGTTTTTTCTTTAATTCATTCTCCCATTTCTCAATCTCTTTTGTAATTTTGTTAGATTTCTCTTGGTTTTTTTTCCTTAAATCGGCATTGAGCTTAATAAAGTATCCTCTCATAAATGCTTTACCTGCATCCCATACAATATTTAGATCCGTGCCTCTATTCAAGTTATTTTTGAGATATTCTCTCATCTTCCTTTTTGTACTTGTTATAACTTCATCTCTCTTCAAAAGATATTCATTCAACCTCCATCTTCTTGTTCTAGTTCTCCATCCGATCACAACCTTTACTGGATTATGATCTGCAAATGTTTTCGGCAAGATCTCAGTTGTTACTACTTTATCCGTAAGGCTTTTAGAGAGAAGAATCATATCAATTCTAGATAATGACGAATGTCTATGTGAGAAAAACGTGAATTCTTTCGCATTAGTATTCTGTAGTCTCCATATATCCACCACTTGTAAAAGATCAGTCAAGTCAAAAAAGCTCTTTGGAAGCTTGCCTTGCTGTGCTGTGATGGATCTAGTTGAGATTTTGTCTACTTGTGGATTTATTACTCCATTCCAATCACCTAATAGGCACCAATTTTGATAATCCAGTTCTTTGACTATATTCATAATTCTCTGGAAAAAAAGTTGTTTCCCAGCATGATATATCTCAGTAGGGAAACTATTCCATAATCTGGGAACCACCACTGAGGGTACGTTCCTATACATGATTAAATCTGAATCCAGTCCATTTTTAGGATCATCTGATCCCATTTAATGTTTTGTTTCTGGACTTCATGAGGACTATCCAGCTAAAATCCACAGAAAAATAGTCCTCAGAAAAACTGTTCTTGGTCCCATTTTGGCACCCAGTCAGCTTTTTTCCCTCTTTGGGTACACTACCGGACTATCTGGGTAGGAGATCAGCCTTCCGGACTACTCCCCCCCCCCCATATACTTCTTCTACAGATGGGTGTGATTTCCCATCTGGGAACGTCTGCCTTCTCCCCTTGCCATCCCTGCAATGCTAGCTAGCCAGAGATCAAAAAGAAGACTTGCATCTTTGAACACAGATTTTCCCTTGTATGTCACTGCAGTTTGGAGAGATACATTTAGCAATCACAGAGGAGGGAAAAACTTTTAAAGAACCCGGGCCTCCATTTACGAGAGATACATTTAGCAATCAAGCCTCCGTTTATGAGAGATACGTTTGGGGCAACAATCTCAGAGGGAGGGAAACTGAAAGGGAAAGTGATTGCTTTGCCCTGTGTCTGTTCTGGTTTGGAGTCGGGCAGGCTTACAGGGGTTGGACAAGGGGCAGAGATTAAAAGATCCTGTTTCTCTGTGCTGGGGATTTGTGTGGGAACTGCAGTATTCAAATTTAGCTCGGTCCTGAATCCGGATTACACTAGTCCAATCTGGATTTAAAAAGTCAAGTGGGAATGTGGCCTGAGAAAGCTCTCACGTTTTGCCACTCCATGAACATTAGGAAGTGATGGGACTCTAAGGAGTAGGATATCCCCAGCAGGGAGGGAGGGAGGGATAAGTAGATAAATAGTAGGATCCACTGAACTTTGCTTCCCCTGACATAGTGGATGCACTGGATGAGTGTATTGTCTGTGCAGACTCACACTCATCCAGCCATCTTTCTGTAAGGGCTCATGAAAGTACTGTAAATAGAAAGATCTTAATTCCATTCTTCCAGCAGTCTTATTGCCATCATTGTTTGAGCAGGAATACCTGATCCATTGTCTTGATTTCAGCTGGGAAGCTTGTTTGTTCAGCTGGGAGCAACAGCAAACATGTGATCAGCACACTGCTGTCTTGCAGAGCACTATGGGCATAGTACTCTTCTTAGTGAGATTCATGTCCATACTCTAGTTAGAATGCTCCCAGTAAGCCCCTGTGCAGATCTTGCGAAAGACAGAGTACTGTGCATTACCTGGTATATGTAGATGCCTCTTTCTTGTTAGTGTAGATGCATGAAAGATCTGTCTAATGCCAGCCAAAAGAGAGTCTTGCCCTGTGATTGCACACAAATAATGGTATACAGTAGTTTCCCCTGCTTCAAAATACATCAGGGTCAAATTCTGTTGAGCTTTAACCATCTGTTTAATATATATATTTGAGTGAAGGCATTTCTTGATAACAAGTATAGTTGTTGCTTCTCACTGTTTTTAAGGCATGGATTTTGTTTTTTCATTGTATTATTTTTGCAAGGCACTCTGAGATTCATAATGAAAGACAATATGTAAATGTTTTAAATAAACAAAACAGTCAAGTAGGTAATTAAACAGCACATATCCTGGAGAATTCCTAAAGCCAGGCACAATGGAATCTGTTAATATAAATATTGATATATTTTATTTGCTACCATTTTCTCCAGCAGTTCTATTTTACTTTCATTTAAAACTTTCTGTATTGTAGATAATTAGCTTTGCTTTTCTCTTGCTTTATTTAATTTTATTTTTAAACAAACAAAATTGGGAAACCTAATATTTGCATTGCATTGGGAAGGGATAATTTTCGTTTGAGAGATGGCATAATCACAACCACAGCAGGGTTCGGGTGTGGAATGCTTTAGCCCTGATATTCAAATCAACCTCCTAGATTGGTCTCTGAATTAGAACTACCATCACTCCATACCAGCTGCAGAACTTTCTTGCAAAGCAAGTACCTATGGGATACTGGATAGCTAGCTTTGTCCTGGATAGGTTTTTCAGGGAGCTTACAATCCCTCCATACCCCTCTTTAAAGAAGATTGTCCAGTAGGGAATATATGGGAATTCCATGTTAAAAAGGAAACTTGTAGATCTCCACTAGAAGGTTGGGGGAGCATGAAATCCCCACAGTCCCAGAGCCTCACATGTGGACGGTCCCATTGTTTTGATCAATTATTGAATTTAGATAGATTTTGATCATTTTCTAAATTTTAAATCTGACCCAATCCATCAAGATAAGCCCAAAGACAGGCTGAATCTTGATAAATGTAAACATCTGAAGTGTGAGATTTTTTGAGATTTGGAGTTTATCCTATCCCTACTGCCTACTTAAGGTGTGGATACTTATAGCCAGTACTATACATTTCTGGATGTTCTTGCACTTTCCTAGTGTAATGAAACAAACTGGTCACCAGCACATTCCTTCCTCATGGTACTGGTACTGTTCTGCTTCAGAACCATCTTCAATATTCTCTATCTTGCTTTAGTGGTAGACCTGTGTAAAAAGTTCTGCATGTGTACTAATGCCATCTGTTTTGGTCCAGGCCCACCTGGTCCCATACAAGGAAAATCTTGCAGCCCCATCTTTGAAGCTTGCATAAGTTTAGAAGATGGGTCTGTGTTATTTTCCATTGTTCCTTTTGCAATATAATATTCAAAACACTGGCCCTATTCACACTTGGGCTTTTTCTGGAGTATATCTCAGGATAAGGGTCTGTTGTCTGCATAATGCAGACTTTGATAGGTCTCACTTGGGGCCTCCTGTGTGTGGACAGCAGGCCTCTATTCCTGGATATATTCCAGAATAAATTCAAGTGCAAAGAGGCCCCACATGATATGGGGGTAGTTCAGCCCCTTCATTTGCCTCAGATGTGATGTTGGAGTGACAGGGACATGGACCAGTTGCAGAGATGCACTTATGGTAGAAATATGCTTTGCTTGAAGTGGAACAGGAAAGGCATAACCACGTTGTTGCCAGGGTTGTACTAGGCCAATGGCAATTCAGCTCTTAGAATATGGATAGTACCCTCTGGGCTTGACAAGGACAGGCTGAAATGGACTAGTTAAACCACTCCAAGTGAGGTAAATATGGAAATAGGCTCTGTTTCATACCCTGTCTAAAACAATCTTCTCTGCCTGTTGTTACATATGCATACACTTTTCTAGCCTTTATTTTTAAAGTTGAGAGATTGTATTGTATGTTTTTGTACGTCAAGTGTGACATCTCTGCCTTTAGCTTATGAAAGAGATGTCACAAAGAGGTTATTCAGAAAAGAATTAATTTCCTTGGGTTGCTGTGTGTTTCTTCAAAGCTTTTAACAAGCCATTTTGCACGTCTTAAATGTTGTGACTGCAATTACTCTCACTTCTTCATCTGCACTCCAAAGACCCTTTGTGATTTCAGAATGGAACCACTTTTGGCAGGTCACTTTAACCTATTTAGCAGTGGAAGTTCAAATCTGAATTTTGTACTCTTTAAATATGTTCTCAGTGAATATAAGCATGCCAGACGTCCACATCTGATATTTTAACTGCTGAGCTAAAAAAGAAGTTGCTGTCTCAGAATACAGATGATATTCACATTTTGTGTTTTGTAAGCATCATCTGCTTTTATTGGCTGATCCTTCTACAGCACATTGTACAAATAACTCCATAAAAGATGAACAAATCTTTCACATATTACTTGGCTTAATACATGGCATTTTCAAGCCTTAAGGTGCTTATTATTTTAAAAGACAAAAGATTTATATGATCTGAAAAGAAACCAGGGAATCCAATTATCCCCCCAAAAGAATCCAATTATCCCAAAATACTTAACATAAAACCAAATATCTGCTTTAATATATATACATATTTTACAAAATCAATAGATTATAAAAACATAAAAGCATTTGCTATGGCATTTGTAAAATAAGTGCAACTTTTGATGTATCCATAATGGTTTGTGGGAGGATACTTTGTATGAAAAGGTAAGATGAAAATGTGTGAACTTGGACAGAGATATACAGCTTTAGATATGCAATTATCTATTGTCCACTGGAAGTCAATAAAGCCAACTTCACATTTTTATATTTCCAGTAGAGAAAATATTTTAAGGCTGTTAGCTTCCTTTTATATTATTTGGGGGATAATTGGATTCTTTTGTTGATGATGTTTAGTATATTCTGAATGGTTTTCATATAAAGATTTATTATTCATTATGGTTTTTTAAAGTCAATATCAGTATGGTTATAAGATACAATTGACCAACACATACTTCACAAAATACGTTTTTAAATATCTCTGGAAATCATCATTATACTGTTACTTTAGTAATAGTTTCATCAGTAAATTGGACCACATTTCTTCTAACTGGATATGCACATACTTTGAAATTTAGTATAAACTGACCTATTTTCAATGTGATCTGGATGTGAACTGCATCTGATAATAATCCACATTCCTAAATTATCACAACATAAAGAATAATAAGAAGACTACCCTGAAGGTTTCTTAAGGGTTTGATCACAAGGCAGATTCCCATTTTTAAAAGCTTTGGAGGGGGAATTACATGTACATATACATTTATTCTATGGAAGAAACATATATTTAATTAATTTTCTACTACTTAACAAAGAGATAGAATGTGTCTGGTCATCCGGCTTCCTTGGCAGTTGGCACCGAATTTTAAATCCTTTTATTACCTGTCAACAAATCTTTCCTCGTTCATTTATAAAATAGCATGATTCTAAGGAGGATTTGGGGAGAAAATGACTGCCAGTTGAATTGAAGCTGATAAAGGGCTAATAAATATGTCTACTCTTCCCAGATTTATCAAGCTGCCTGATATGAATGTGCACAAACAAAAAGCGTGTTAATCGAACAAATAATTGTTTGTGTTAATTTTTGAACAACAAAAAAAAGCACCTTTCAAAAGTAAAAACACAGCAAACACCAACCATTCAATCAAATTATTTGTGTTCATGAGTGGCAGACAGGTTCGGTTCAACTGAATTTCTGGATTTCTGAACAACCTAATGTTTGATTCAATGTGAACTGTTTGAATTTTGAAACACAAATTGAATTTTGCACATCCCTACTGCCTGAAGAGCCCTGAAAGTCTTCCAGATACTTTAGTGGCCAATACATGAGGCAAAAGATTTCTACAGATCTCTAGAAAAATAGAATGGAATTATATTTGTCTCATTTATTTATTGCATTTGCCAGCTGTAAGCAATGTTTAAGATCTTAATGACCAATACTACTTTTGAAGCAATCACCCTGAAGTACAGTTGGGAATTCACTTTACCTTTTAAACTTCTATAAAAATGCACAGATTGGCTTCTTCTTTCCTTAGTTATCGAGATTTATTTGCTCTGCTGCTTCTAATAGTCACTGAAGATATTTTCTGCTAGCATGAACTCCTTGGATCAATAAATTTTGATAGCAATCTTGAGGGAAGTCATTGTCTTGCAGCTATCATAGTACTGTTTACTCATCTAAAAAAAAAGTTTCTACAAAACACACTGGTCCTAACTTGGGCACTGATAATAGAGCAGCTATACATGCTTTACAGTGCAATGATCTGTTTTGGGTTTAGTGCATTCTCTGTACAGAAGGGTTTTCAGTCATGGCTTTCCCTTACAGAAACAGGGAATTACTGATACACTGAGAAAGAACATCACTGAAAATTGTTCCTAACAAAAATGTAACTCTAGAAAAATAAATATTCATTAGGTTTATTTATTTATTTACATTCCTATCCTGCCCCATACCCAAGGGTCTCTGGGCAGGTAACAACTGTTAAAACAGCAGATTAAAAAACAAGATAAACATTAAAAACACTTTAAAAATTCAACAAATTTAGTTAATTAGTTTTAGTGTTATTCATGATTAAGTTTTTGTTCTAGTTTTATAATAATGTTTATTACTTTTTATAGTGTTACTTGTTTGTTTTGTTCTAAACAAATAAACAAATAAATGCCAGATATCACAATCGTGGAAAAAGACAAAGTGATTATCATTGATATTGCTATTTCAGGCAACAGCAGAATTAATGAAAAACACTTAGAAAAACTGATGAGATACAAAGACCCGAAAATAGAACTGCAGCAACTCTGGCATAAACCAGCAAAGGTGGTCCCAGTGGTTCTCGACACACTGGGGGCATTGCCAAAAGATCTTAGTGGGCACTTGAAAAGCATTGGCATCAACAAAATATCCATCTGCCAGCTACAGAAAACTACTTTGCTGGGATCTGCTCGTTTCATTTGCCAGTACATCACTCAGTTCTAGGCACTTGGGAAGGGCCCGACTAGTGATAACAATTACCAAAACCAGCATAAATATCTTGTTTGTTGTGTGTTCCTGTTGTTTTATGTCAATAATAATATATATAAAACTACAACCTAGATTGCTCAACTGCCCTTGCAGAAGCATTCCATAGATGCCCATATCCAGCTGGACTTCTAAAATATACAATCCACTAATCACTTTCTAATTGGCATGCTGCTCCCCCCCCCCCCAAAAAAAAGGATGAATCACTTCATTAGAAAGAGAGAGAGAATACAAGAGGGCACAGAATTGCCTTATGAGACATGGCTGTTTTTGGGGGGAAGACTGCATTCAGTATTTCTCTTGGTAGGTTTTTTGGGCCCATTTTACTTACCAAGTGGAGTAGTTCTATCCACTTGCTGGTCAAGAACATCTGCATTGCTGCGGCTGCCCCAGAGTGGAATAAACGTTCCCCAGAGCAATCAAGCTGTGGACTGGTAAAAAGCAGTCCAGTGGCTGGAATGATCCTGGGAAAGTGTTTTTGCACCCTTTTCTGTGTATGATGTGGTAAGCAAGCATGACTGTGTGACTGTGGCTGTGCAGTTGTGCACAGGTGCAGGATCATCATGGCAACATCTGGCCTCTGACATAGACTTGGTGAACTGGACAGTCACAGGATAGCTGTTCACACTGCATGCTGGCCAGAGATAGGGCGGCAGTTTAATCCTTGTAGTGTGAATAGCCACCACTGATTTATACCACACCAGGCAGGCAATGGTTCACAGGCCCTTTGACTCGAAGTTACAGGGCTGAAAAGCTTAATGCCTTCATCATTCATGCACTCTAAGCAATTAGTAACTTGTTTTCCTTCCTGGTCCACTAAATTTTATCTTTTCTTATTTGCAATCGGCAATGGCTTAAAGAATCCTGAAAGAAAGAAAGAAAGAAAGAAAGAAAGAAAGAAAGAAAGAAAGAAAGAAAGAAAGAAAGAAAGAAAGAAAGAAAGAAAGAAAGCTCAGCACTCCCCCCCTGCTCTGTTGCTGTCCAATATAGAATTTGAACTGGGTTGACCATGCCATTTTGCATTGTATTGTACCATATCCTGGCATTTGCTTATAATTATTTCCATTGGGACTGATAGAAGTGCTTATGCACTTATGTTCTCAGCACTTTGCTTTGAAGCTCTTACTCATTATTTTGTGGAAGTTCCCCGGAAGGTGTTTATTAAAACCAATAGAAATGGTCAATGTAAGCTGGCTAGCTTCACTTACAGCTTTTATGGCCTTTTGATTTCTCTGCTTTGCAATAATTGGAGTCTTGCATCTTTATTTCCCTTGTTGAAAGGGTCACAGTGCCATAAAATATTTAAACACCATTACACCAATGATGACTTCCCTCACGCTAATCCAAATTGTATTTTTATTTTCCTCCTAGAGCACAGATATGAGCCCAGCAAGCAGCACCAACTCACTTCCTATCAGCCCGCTTACAGAAGAGCCCTTGCCATTCAAGGTAAAGCTGTTCGTTCTCAAATCAATACTTGACTCAAACAGAGCGTGCTGTGCGGCAGCCTCACTTACAACTGCATGCTAATGAAAATGAAGGGGCATTAGCTGCAACAAAGGATTGCAAAGGACAAACTTTCATTCTTTGTGAGTTGCTAACCTTTGACAAATCTCCTAGCTCCTTTTTTTATTATTATTATTATTTCACCAAGCCTCTGAGTGAGATGTTTCTGACCCCCTCCAGATGTCTCAAAAAAATCATGGTTTTAAGTGATATTCCGGAGTAAAGGTCTTTCAAAACAATTGCTTGTTGGCCCTTCAGCTGTGCAACAGCATACTGGTGTCACACATATATCCTGATATTTTGGTGTTATGAAATACACATTTCATAATTCAGCCACATGCATGTTCAGGGGAATATTTTACTCAGCAAAGATCTTGCAGATTTGCTTCTAGGCAGGTAGGTTTTCACAAACTCTGGGAACACCGGCACTGACCTTTGGGTTTTTGAGGAACAGGAAGATACACAGATATGTGTGGAAATACCAATATAACAATGCCATAATCATTTTAACCCATCTCTGGATGCAGCCTCTGCTTATTTGATAAAAAAAAGAAGAGTGACCTGTTCTGGTGTGTGTTTTAAAGTGCAAATAGAGATGGTAGTAGCGTCTTTTAAAACTTTGCTTCCCTAACTAACAAGAAGAAAGACACTCCATGCTCTGTGTGGCTGTTTGTGTGAGCTGTATGGAGGATGGGATCCATTCACCTGTGTGACCAGGAAAGAGGTACCTACTCCTTGCTCCAACCATCAGTGTTGCCTTCTGATCAAGCATCTTCATTCAAAATCTCTTACCACTACATACTGATTGAAAGACAACCTTAGGTCATGCCTTCATGAAGTTTCTTGGTACATTTGTCCCTTTAATAACACAGCAATTTGACATGTGGATACAGCTACCGTGTGGTGCAAGTCCATGGTATGGAAAATTTGAGTGTTGAGGATAGTACAGGGCCTCTTCTGCTTTGGCTAAACAGAGGGGGTGGAATCATATTAGCTGTAGCAGAGGGGAGAAGGAGAGGGAGCAGGAGTTCCCTCCCTCTGCTTTCTCTTTCTTTCTCTGCTTTAATAATCAGGTGGAGTCTGAAGGTCTGAGGAGATGTGGGTGTTACAGATGGGAAGAGGATGGGAGAATCCTAGGCTGACAGTGTGGGAGGCAGGTTTATTGATTTCCTTACTTGCATTTTATCCCACCCTATACTGGAAGATCTAAAGGCAGATTGCAGCAATAAAAACCAAATGTAAAAAGTAGGCAGGTTTTCTTTAACCAAAGTCCAGAATAGATAGGTACATCTTTACTGCTCGCCTGCATATGTGAAGTGAAGGTGCCTGATGCACCACAGGGGGGAGTATATGTCTTAATCTGGGGAAATCACTTGGAAGTCCCTAACACCAGTGCCCACCTACATTGCTACTGAGAGTAGTGGTACAACCAGGAGCTCCCCCCCTACAGATCTTAAGGCATGGGCAGGTTAATATGTCTCTCAGTGAAAAATGCTGGAGGGACAGCTGTTTACAACACAGGCTGTAGTATGTCTTCTCCTTGAAGCTTTCACTGCACACAACCAGGGCCTTCTCTGCACAGGCCATTAAACTGGCCCAGTGCAACCCATGGAACAAATCACCCCACATGGCAGACCAGTCTACTCAAGTCTCTATTCTCTAGTAGACCAGCCCATCCACTCAGAACTAGGCCCTGGAGTATGATAGGGCACCAAAATGGTCCTGTATTTTGCTCTGCTGGTGGACTGTTTTCCACTGTGATATGCAGGACCATGGAGAACATGAAGACAGCATACCACTGTGGTCTGGTATGCCATGCCTGGGTGCCTGGAAGCAGAACTGGAAAGCCACCTGACAACTTCAAAAGCTGGGAATGTTTGTGGTCTGGGCTTCAAAGCTGGGCCAGGATGGGCTGGCCACACTGCAGACACTGTGCTTAGCCCAGTGCAGCATACGGTAGCCTGTATCATGCAGAAATAGCCCAGGAGTCTAGTGGAACATCTACCCCCTTGCTGGAAACAATTGCTTGTGCTGCTCCAGCTCCAATTTCTTTTCTATTTCCTGTCCTGCAGTCAAGCACATGAAGAACAGATCTGGCTTCCCAAAGTCACGGTATTTGAACTAGGGAGTTGGAACCCTGTGAATCTAAGACAATTCATGATCCATGTACAAGCAAGATCTGCACTATAAGAGTGACAAAAGTAATAACCATTATTAGAGTATTAGAGCAAAACTAATACACCATTCAAAGCTTTAAGCTCACATGCAACAGGATGTCTTTGGGTCAAGCACTATTTTCTCCACATCTTGTATTACCAGGAAAGATCAGTGGGATTGTTTGCTTTCATTCTCAGTGGCTTTTGACAAAAGTCGCTTTCCTGTGGAACTCATGTCAACATTGAGGTCAGGCTCCGAGGCAGCTCAGGTGCATGTCTAAGCAAGTACCATTAAGTGGAAATAAAAGGAATGTAAAATGCACTCATCCATTTCTGTTATTACTACTTCAATTGCTCCAGGAGACAGCAATATTATTTCTGCAATAATGCTAGTGATTTTATACGCAATAACCCCATCCAATCACTGTCTGTCTACAGTATAATATTGGAAATGTATTGCTCTGGGCCGTGTGATTATAATAGTTCTCACCTGCCCACTCCCCTGAAGGGGACAGAAAAATAAATATGATCTTCTTCTTCTTCTTCTTCTTCTTCTTCTTCTTCTTCTTCTTCTTCTTCTTCTTCTTCTTCTTCTTCTTCTTCTTCTTCTTTTTCTTTTTCTTTTTCTTTTTCTTCTTCTTCTTCTTCACTTGATTTGTTTGAGTGTTTTTGAGACAAGCAGTATTACTGAAGAACAGAATGTAAGAACTGGGCTTTTGTGGCATGTTGATGACTTTTTGGTAAACATGCATAAGTCTGAAAACAGCTGCATAGGAGTTTGGGGTATATATGTTCTAAACTTTTTGCTAATGGGGGGCTGTTCACTTTATGCTATTCCACACCCACTTTCTTTTATCCATTTCCTTTCTATACTTTATTTCAGTCAATGCCTCCAATTTACATTGCATAACGGCAGAATGGTGAAACTGTGTGATGCTGCTAAGGTGCTTTGAATATACCATAGCACACTCAATGTGCAGGAAGAGCATGATTTCTTCATGGTTGGTGTCCTCTTCCCTCCACCCCTGTCATACTGAAACAAGTGCTGTTACAGTAGTGTAGGTGAAATCACTCTGTGAAGCCTTTTCTCCCACTTGCTGCTTGTGGTCATGACTCTGAGCTTCTAAAAAGACATATCAGTCTCCTTGGTAGAATCTGCATTGTCAAATACAGGAAATGGCTTATGAAGCCATTCCTGTGTTAAGAGAGTACTCTCATTTTGGATATTGAGCACTGGTGACCCTGGCTGTGATCAGATGCAGGAAACAAAAAGCATCTCTGAAGCACTTCTGAGAAGGTTTTGGGGTGAGCTTGTAATTACAAAAACAACAACCTTGAGATCTTAATCAAAATTGTGTAGGGGGTAGATCAAAATTGCTTTAGCAGCAGGGTCTGTCTTCTTGGCAGCTACCACTCTTGAACATTTCTGTTATGAACACTGAGACTCCAGCACATCTGCAAATTGCTGCCAAAGGCCTTTCTTCTTCTAAGACTGAGAAAGGTTGAGGTGACTTTCAGCGGTGGGCTGAATTGCTTGCTTGTGGTACAGAGTTGGAAAACAAATGCGTGGCTGGGGTGGACGGGGACAAAGGTCTCATTTTAAAGTCATGATAGTGAGGCAGCACTAACACAGTTTCCTTTATACATTAGAGGCCCAAGGACTCAATCACAGGAAATCTGGAATTAAAATCACCATTGTGCCTCCTGCTCTTCCATTTCCTCAGCAGTTCATAACATGCTCAATGTCGCTTCGCACCCAGCTGCCATCCATAGGGGGTCCTTCAGGCTTTTTACGTGACACTGTTTTGGTCGTGCAGTTTGACACATCAAAAGTGATATGAGAGCAGTTTTGGGAGTATGCAGAGGCGAACACTGTCCCTAGTTCAATGCAAAAGAAGCCATCTGAGCTGTATTTTGAGCAACTAAATTAGCAAGAGTATTTTTTGCTGTGACTTCAGGTGGTAGTGAAAAACAAGCACATGGGGTGGGAAAAGTGTTGTAAGGATTTGCAATTAACCCAAGCAGCAACTGTCCAAAGACAGTTAAGCATCCATTAAACTGCAGTTAGGGCAATAAAAGGCCAAGGTTTGCTGGCAACTAAGTACCAATTTTGACAGCACTATGAATTTTGTGATTATCTTTCTGTTCACCTTTAAAACTGTGTTAACTTGGCTAACTTCTCCATATTTACTCTGGTCTTTCTTTTGACTTCTCACATCTTTATTGACCTACATGGCTATCCATGCATATAGTGTTCTGAAAGGCTCTAATGTTTTGGGTTTTTTTTTAAAAAATCAAATCGAGTTGCCAAAGTCATAGACAAAAATCTTTACTCTGTTGTGGTGTGTCAATTTTGCATCAGTTGGATTTGGCTGTGCTCAGCTGTTTTCTTTACTAAAGCAACCCTTTAATTAAAGATATCCTCTCTCTTTTTGTTACTTAATAATAAAGGAATAGTTCCTCCCTTTCAGTAAAAGCTGAACCAAGAGTTTGAAGTTTACAAAATGATTATCGCTACGGGGTTAAGATTAAATCAGAAAGCATGAATAGTGAAACAATGAACTTATGAATGGGAACAAAAGCATATAAGAGGAGCCCTGCAGGATCAGGCCCTAGCCCATCTAGTCCTGCATCCTACCTCTCATGGAGGTCTACTAATTGCTTCTGGGCAAAAACTTTACCTGCTCTTGATTCCGTGCAAATGACCAGTAAAGGCATAATACCCTAAGCATCAATTCTAGTAACCATTGGTGTACCTGCCCTCCACAGATAGAGACAAAGTAAAGAATTAAATGAGAGGAGTAAAACATAGTCCAAAAAGAAATGAAGGTGAGCCCTGCACTTTTTGCATTTACCAGAGTTAAGGGTGTAATAGTAAGAAAATGACAGTGGAAGAAATGCGTAGAGCTAAAGCTGTTGGAACCACAAAAGGTAACAGAGCTTCACGAGGCAAATCACAGTGGATAGCATATGAGTTTGGAGTTCACATGCAAAAATAGAAACTTGGTTGCATTCCAAAAGGAAGGTTTTATTGCATTATGGTTGCAGAGTATATGCTGAGTAAATGCATGGATCTCCTGAATAAATGCATAAGTATATGAAAAGAATACAGGTAAATATCTTAACAACTAATATATAAATACTGATACACTACATCATCTAGAACATAAGAACATAAGAGAGGCCCTGCTGGATCAGGCCACAGCCCATCTAGTCCAGCATCCTGTCGCACACAGTGGCCCGCCAAATGCTCATGGCATCTCAAACAGAGACAAGGACAAATGTTTTTCTGCTCTTGAATCCCAGCAAATGGCATTAGAAGCATCCTGCTTCCCCCCAGCCTGAAAGGTGTACCTAGGCATTCATTCTAGTAGCCATTGATACATCTGTCATCCATAAATTTGTCCAACCCTACCTTGAAAGGATCTAGACTGGTAGCTGTCACCACCTCTTCCAGCAGCACATTCCATAAACCGATGACCCTTTGGGTGAAGAAATACTTCCCATTGTCAGATCCGACTCTCCTACCCATCAGCTTCATAGAGTGCCCCCTGGTTCTAGTGTTGTGTGATAGAGAAAATAAATGTTCTCTATCCACCTTTTCTATACCATGCATAATTTTATATACTTCAATCAGGTCTTTTCTTAAATGCCGTCTCTCCAGACGTTGCAGCCTGATTTCGTAAGGGAGGTGCTCTAGACTCTTAATCATTCTATGTCATCTATTCTACTCAGAGGAACAAAGGAATCAGTTATACATATAGAATAACATGATGTCATAGAACTGCAGATACTCCATGTGAGCACATTAGACCTATCCTTAACAGGACTGTTTCTCTGTGCTGTATGGAGTCCTGGTTCTCGTAACACAATTCATTTCTCACAAGAACTTCACTTACTATGTCTACATAGATGTCTACTAGATTACAGGGCACCTGGTGTTTATCAGAGTGAGTGGCCTTTCTGGCCTGGTGATGTAAGCTCTAACACTGTTGCTAGTTGTTACTGGGGAAAAACAGTCTGACAAAAGCTTTAGACTAAGATATTCTAAATAGAAGAAACAACCTGAGAAATGATACAAGATGCTTGCAAAATTTTAGCCCTTGTAGAGCTAAGTTAGGGCACTTTCACTTAGTATAAATATAGCAAGCAACCACACCATTTCATGGATATGTGCTCTTAACAGTCTGAACCTATGCCACCATGAGGAGTTGAATTTCAGAAAAAAAATATTTCAGTGGGTGTAAGCAAGATAACAGATGGATATGCTACCTCAAATAATAACTCTGTGCTCAGTTTCCCCATGCTTCTCATAATATATATTTATGGAAACTATCGATGATATTTATTTACTTTGCTTCTGCTTGCCACCTTTTTAGGTGGAATACTTTTGCATGTGTTCCTTCTGCATTCCTTAGAACCTGTCTAAGAAATTTACCGTGGTTCATCACAATAAAAAACAGGTGTAATGAAGATCTGTGTGTATGCTTCCTTGCAACAAAACCCTGAAATGGACCAGAGAAGGACAGTGAAAACTTTGAGTATTGAGACCGCATCTATGCTTACCTTGAAGGGAGGGAGTCTTGGAAAAGGGTCTAAGCCATCACATCTTCACACATGGCAGTAAGGATGTGTCCCCAGTTTTGGGCACTATCATGGTCCAAGGCCCTTTTCTTGCAGAGTGGAATTTATAAGAACCTCAGGTTGATGCTTAAAATGATACCCCTACACTCTGAAATGGAGATGCAGAAGCAACATTCAGAGTGATGATCATGGTGCCTTTGATGTGGAAGCAACATTTGGAGTGATGATTGTGGTGCCTCCTCCAAGGTACCCATGAAAAAACTGTCTTTATAGCCATCTGGAGAGCTGAGACAGAAACTAGAGAGCCCCTACCATACTGGAGGGAGGCTGGTGACTGATAGCTTCATTTCACGCACCAAGGCTGGCCTACGGAAGTAGATCTGTTTGTCTTCGCATGCAAAGCCTGGGACCTTTGTAATTTATATGAATTCATTCAGATTCTGAAGATGCCAAAGCTTTTTTGCACATCCCTAAGATGTAGTTATCAAAATATCCTTCAGTTTCCCAGACATCCTATCATCACACCCAAATTAACCATCACAAAAGGGGAAGGTAAGTTCTGTGAGGAATGCAGGGGAGCATGGCAGAGACTGTAAGGCAACAAAGATGGAGGAGCAGTGGCTACAGCTATTGTACTGACAGTGGCTGAACTGTCCCCCACCCTCACATTCTCATCCCATCTCTAATTTACCCTCTCCCATCTGAATTTTCATGAGAGGGGAGAAAGACAGGCTGGGATATGAATGATACCACCTTTGTGAACCATCCCTAAGCCAGTTCTGAGGTGATTTTTTTTTTCTTACTGAGTGCAGATGCACATTATGACACAGCTAATAAAAGTGTTTTTGCTGAAGGCAGTAAATTGTGCCTTATATCAGAAGGCACCAGATGTCACTTACTTAATCCACTATGTTTGGATATTCTAAAATAAAGCGTGTCCGGATGTGCTTTATTTCAGAATATAGTGGAATAAGTAAGTGGTGTCTGGAGGCAGCCCCAAAACAGTGATTGTGTCCTTGAAGGAGGCAGCACACTTTGGAGGACTTCTTACTGGGTAGGTGAAAACACAGACTGAGGGTTTATGGTTGTAGGCGTTTGTGTTTGCATTTTTGAGAAAACATTTGATGGGATGTCAATAAATCCTACTGCTTCTATTGACTGCTTTTTGGTTTGATAGAATTTACTCCTGGAAGGCTGTCAGACAACACTCTTGCAGAATTTCCATAAGCATTTAGCTGAACCCTATGAAATCAAACTGCTTGACTTTGATTTGATATCTACCAAGGTTCCTCTTATATTAATACCATTTAATTAAAATTCACTTGTCCTACTAATTTTAATAGGACTACCTCTGCATTAAGGTGTGTGCGGAAATGAAAGGGTACCAGGGTTAAAATGTTCACAGCAGTATGTGTCACTGAAGAAAACACAGAGAAGACCAAATTATGAAAGAAAGTTCCTGTGCTGTGGTCTGTGGACATTCCTATCTGCCTGTTGTTTCAACTTTATTTATGAGCTTCTAATACAATTAATACATATTTGCCTTCCTTTACTCCCGGTTTTCATAATCAGTTGGCATTCTGAACTTGTCTTTCTAGTCTGGACTGGGAATCAACAGTATTTATTACAGTTTTTCTTTTGCTATCCCTGCTGTATGAAGATTAATGCAGAAATTGTTTGTAAGGGGGGAGGGGATGGTAATTTGTTATCATGACACGACAAACAGAATTATCTTTCCATAAATTAAAATGAAATTATTATTGGATTTAATCTCTCTGTATAAAATAGTATGTGCCTCTCATTCAGAGAGGTCCTGGGAGTAAATGGGAATTAATTGGAAAAAAATTGCTGAATATTATGAAGCTGTCACTTCAGCTTTCTGGATCAGCACTGTAGATATTAGGGATGCTGGCTGCATACCAACTGTTCAGACAATTTCAGCATATTGGTTTTGCAGAAGAGAAGTTCATCATCATCCGTATTTATTTAGTCTAAAAGACTGTCTGTCACTGTCTTGTGTTGAAGATGGTACCCTCTTCACATCCTCCCATAGGAATGAAACACTATTGTCTTAAAAACAAAACAAAATAAAACAAAATGGTGCATTTATTAAAAATAGAGTGCTAAGTCAATTGGATACGCATTGTGGACGAAGATTTTTTTCCCCCTTCCCCCCTCCATTTCCCATTTTGATTCAGGGAATAAGGGCCACAAGATAAATGGAAGACTTTTTAAAATAGTTGTAAGCTGTGGAACTCAAATCAAGACCTAGTTCACTGAACGGAAACTATTGCCTTAATTTCAAAGTTCCTTCTGTAATCTGGCTTTCTACCAGAGGCAGCTGGTGCGCCCTTGGAGATGTGTAATCAGACACATCTCCAAGGCAGCTTAGCAACATCTTCAAGGTGAGGTTGTTCACAGAGCAGCTTGCCACTCCCCCCAACCTTGAACATTGTGTTCTGAGAGGGTTGGAAACATGAGGGTCACACACTGTCTCTCTGAGGCACCTCTGAGGTGTCCCTTTGGAACAGAACCTTAGGATCTGCAAATGGAACACTCTTTTGCACAACATCAAACTGCTGTTTGCCGACATCAATAACTAAAGCCGAACCACTTTTTCAGTCTCCGTTCTCTGTGATTTATTTATGAGTTTGAGAAAAACCCATTTGAAAAAAAATCTTAGAATACTGAAATTTAATGTAATTCAAAATAATTAAAATGTACAGCACAACACAAAAAATATTACATCACATAAGTGTGTCTGGATGTGCTTTATTCCAGATTATCCAAATAATGGAAATAAGTAAGTAATGTCTTAAGTAATAAACTATAGTATACAATAAAAACAAACAGCTCAAAATACATAAAAGTATACCAATTAACTATAAATGTAAATTCTGTGTTTAGCAACCTGACTCCCCTAAAAATCTTGACTACCGGTAGTTATTTTATAATTATTAGTGTAGATATATTAACTTTCTTTTAAAAAGGTACAGTTCCAGGGTTCTATATTTACTGTAACAAAAATTTAATTGTGGTAGATGGCACAAAAGCTTGTTCCTAAGGTAGAGATAATAATAATAGGTTGCCATATCCCCCCCACACACACAAAAAAAATCATAATGGTTTATTTTTATCCTTCTGGCTGTTTGCAGCTACACATTTTGCAGCTATTAATAACAAATCCATCAGGTTTTCTTTGTTTTTTTTTTGTTTTTAACCAGCTATAGATAAAAAAGAAACATTATAAATGTACAGAATACATGAGTAAGGATAGTGTTATGATATCTTGAAATATTTTTGTCTTTGAGGTCCTCAAAAACAGACCACGACATATGGATACAGGAATCTTGTAAAGGCCGCCCCTCAATCGAGGTAGCGATTTATATATATCCTGACTTGGTAGTGTAGTAGCATGTATTTTACTTTTTATAATAAGACTCTGTTAATTCCCTTCCAAGAGGCACACCTTTCATTTCCCTTTCTCTGCTATTAAGTTTGATAATAATGTTGCCTCCTTCTTGGTGCTGCAGCAGACAGCCCTTCCCCCACTCTGCCTAGCCAGCAGTGGGTTACAGTATCTGTTTAGGATTCCAGCCTGACTTGGCTCACTTTGAAAACAGAGAACACGAAGCTTCTTTAAAATAACCAGAAAACAAGTTTATTGTTTACAATTCAAGTTTCTTCTTAAAGTTGCACTTTGTTACTTTAAATATCAAACAGTTAGGTCTTTAGCTTCCTCACTAAGCCTAAAGACTCCAATCCTTTTCAGATTAATGCCAACAGCATAAATAACTTATAACCATTTCAACTCTTTTACTTTCTAAACACTGCAATTCACTATTAACTCAGGACTCTATTCCCCAGCTTCCCTCAGGACAGCTTAGAGCCCGTTTCTCCCCAAGTTAAACACCCTCCAGGTTTAACGACCAAAGTCAGAGAACACTAACAACTCCCTCAGGCTCCCTTAAATATGGGCCTGGCTGGCTAGCTTCGCCCTGATTGGCTGAGCTCCTCCAGGATCCTATTTCACCCCTCCCCTTGGAGTGGTCAACTAGCCCCTCCCTCAGGCTACTTACCCTTGTTAAAATACACTTTGGTGACACTTTTAAACGTCTGGACTTACCGTGTTCGCCACACTTTGCATTTTAAACCAAAATAACTTAATTTTGGGGTTGAGGGGTCCTAGCGGGCATCAAAAATCTTTATTGTACACCCATGTGAATATGTGGTTAGAAAAGTCAATACTGTATGATGCCATCAATAAATTGTTTTTAAAAGAAGTTCGTTGGAATTTGTTTCTGAATTTTTCAAAATAAGATTATTGAAGTCCATTGTTCCACATAATAAGATCTATTTTCCAACCTGATCTTAAACAATGAGAGCCTTAATCTTTGATAATGTTTGGTAGATCAGACCTTCTTGACCTCTAAGAAGTTCTCCTATTAGATGTTTAAAATCTTCTCCAGAGTTAATGAGGGAGAAATTGAATTCTTCATATTGGAGGCAGGACTAAATGGAGAGCTGTAATTTTAAACTATGAGCAAGCAGTGTTATCTAAATCATTTTTTTTAAAATGCTCTTTGGATTTTGGTCTATCCAGAGTAGTATAAAAGCCTTTTAATTAAATTAAATTAGTAGAATCAAACAATTTTCAATCATTGACAGAATGTATTTTAAAATTGGATGATATCTCAAAGGCTTAATTTAGGAAGAGCAGGGAATAAATTTATCCTTTGTAATACTTGATACATACATCTCAATCTTTTTTTTTTTTTTTAATCGTGCTAGGGGCCTTGCTTAGTAGCCAGTATACTGGTCTCATGCATGGCCTGGACTTTTCATTCTGTACTACAACCCCATAAATACGTTCATATTAAAATGTGTATTAAAAATTGTGATTTGATAAATTCCGTCTAGGAATTAGAAACTGCAATATTCATACAGGCAATTTTGGCTTGTATGCAACATCTAATCATTTTGCTACTCTGTTGCAGTAAATGTGCTTCAGATGACATTATTGTTACATGTTGGCCATCACTGTGTGTAATCAAATATTTCCTTTTATGTTTACAGAAACCTCTGATCCCAGGCTAGAAGGACACGTATGAGGGGTAGGAGTTGGGGGCCCACCCCAAAAGCAGCTGACTTGTCTTCACAAGGTTCAGCTAGGGAGCAGCAGCTCCTCATTTTTGAAGTTTCCAAACAGGGTCTCTAAGCAATGTTTTGGAATTACCACAGAAAGGTGACCATTTTCTGTTCATCAGATAGTCACCCAAGTGGATGGGAAGAGACCCATGTAAGTCATTTGAGCTGGTGCCATCAGTCCGTGATGGCGGAGGCAACCAAGGGTAACAAGTGTTTTGCTGGGTGGGTTATCTCATTCTCAAAAGAATAACTTTCAAGGAGTGGTTCCAGCCTTAGAGGAGGTACCTGCAGATGCCATGATCCTTGGGCTTCTGCCGGGCACCTTATGGATCCTGCCTGTATGAACTTTTGCTATTTCTTGCTAGCTACCCCATGTAGACAAGTGTGTGTATGTGTGAGTGTAAGCCAGCCTAGTTAGCTTTAAAAAAGAATTAGACAAAGTCATAGAGGTCAGGTGTACAATGGTCACCAAGGTCCTGCCTCAAGTTGGAGAGACAGGCAGGATGCTTCTAAAGGTTAATTGCAAACAGTTGAGAACAAGTGAAGGTTTTTTCTTTATTCTGTGCTTGATAATGGCCAGATGTAATTTTTGGGGCACCGTGGGAAACAGGATCTTAGACTAGATAGGTTGTGACCAATCCAGCAGGGCTTCTCTTAGATTCTTATGTTCTTAGACTACAGAAAAAAAATGTGATTTTCATCATCTCCATTTTATGGATGTGCCCAGCTTTGTGCTTCCATAAGAATGTTTTAAGGGAGGCTTTCTCTTTAGTCAGCTCCAGATGAATCAGTTTCTTCCCTACTGGAGGTAACAAAGCCTTCAGTAGACTGACAGCTTATATTATGAGAAGCATGATATTTTAGTTTGACTTAATTTCATGCATATGAGGAATTCTGAATGGCTGACAACTTCAGTGATTCTGAAAAGCTCTGTCTTAAGTAATGTTGTACAGTATAATAAAGTTGGATGTATTAACTTTAAAATAAGAATGATGGTTTTGGAAACAACATTTGAGAACTGCTCAAGAATTCAAGCTCCTCTCCCCTACAATACAGTGTTTAAGAATTACTTTTAGTTGTTTTCTTCCTTCCATCCTAGAAAATCAAATCAAAACAAAACAAAATATATTCTTGTTCATTTCTTAGGCTGCTTCCAAATGGTGAGAGGAAATCATTTGATCTTGTTTGAATCCTGCAACTGCTTCTCACTAGACCCCCCAGATGGCAAGGCAACATTGTAGGGCAAGCACAGAGACTTACCTGTCTGTGTGCTTACTCCTGCAGTGGTGTGGCACATCCATCTAGGTATTTTGCCAGCACAAAACACCCAATGCACAGTGGTCATTTTAAACCCAGTTTGGCCCCGCACATGCCTGGTGGCCATTTCCAAGATGGCCAATCCCAGGAGCAAACATCCAAACAAGTTCTCTCACTATATCAAAGTTGATTTTCCTGCAACAGTGTTATTGTGAGATTTTCCCCAATATCCCAAGTCTTTGTTGGGATTACCATAGATACATCCAATGATCCCAACTTTTGTTTTCCCTGTTTTCTCTTACTGTCTATGCACAGTAACTTATTATTATATTTTTGTTTAGTGATATTCCTAGGGTTTGCTTGGGTGGACGTAAGAAGGAAAGAGAGAGATCTTATAAGCGTAGGAGAGAATGCAAGAATGAATTGTTAGTTCCCAGTATAATAGTGGGTGGGCTGGTGGGCTACTGTATGTTGGGTCCAGGATGGGTGTACTCCTATCTAGGGTAGAGTGCTCTCATGGGACAATTTATTTATTTATTTTTATTGCATTTATATCCTGCCCTTGTTCCAAAGATAGCAAGATTGCATCCAGATACAGCTTGCTTTATTCCACTGTATTTGGATATTCCAAAATGAAGCTTGGATATTCTGAAATATTATTAAATTATATTATTTATTATTTAAATAATTTATATGAATTATCTAAATAATAAATTAGTGTGTATAATATATAATTGTTAATATTATTTTAACAATATCTTAAACTGCCAGTTACTAACTATAGGCACTTCATTGGTCATTCATTAATAGAGGGGGGCATTTTTATTTTATTTTTAAAGGATCTGCCATTTCCAGATGGCACACTCATCCAAGTGATTGTTAATGGTGAAATCCCAAATTTTGTCATACCAGAGTATTATTGCATGTAAAAATTTAAAAGTTTTGTATGGTAAATCTGTATATTAGCCAGTGAAAAATATTGAAAGAACACTTTTTATGATTAAGAGTAATGGGTTTCTCCAATAGGTTGCCCAGTTCAAAGTTCTTTCTATTAAAGAGATGCTCTGTGAGAACAGCATATCCCACCCTTTTTCAGAAGCATTTTCCTGACTTCTCCCCCTGTGAACATCTCCTCTTCCTGTGAACATCAGGAAGACAGGTGAACTCTTGGTCAACTACAGAGAGAAGATGTACAGATTCATTGTCTCATTGTTGGAACTTGTGTCTTAACCAAAATAGATGAAAGACTGTATTACCTCTGTGATGTTTTCAGTGTTGCTGTTGTGTGATCATATGAAGAACATTTCTCTCTCTGTGTTCCCCCCCCCTGTTAAATCATTGGATATGTAACCGTAGATACATGAATGGACAATGCATTCCTAGCCTTTATCCTTTGTATCCAACTGAGAGTAGAATTTACAATATTCTTGTCATCTTCATCAAACTTTAATGATTTTATTTCAAGCTACAATGCATGGGTGTTTCATTGATCATGACAAAGGGACTCAGAACTTCCCTGCTGAGCGCAGTAAGATGCCTCTTCCAAATGCATTTATTCAAAGTCCTTGCAAAATTATTTTAAACAGACTTTTGTTCATAATGAATAATCTTCCCAAAGTAATTAGATGGTTTTGACATTATGCATCTGATGGGATGTTGCATGTAAATAATTGCTGAAAGAAGGAAGTTCCCCAGGAGCCACATAAAGGGTTGATGAACATCAAGACCATCTTTCCCCTGAAACAACTCAGTTTCAGCCTTCTTTACTTGGCTACAGCAGCTTCCTTGCAATTTCTTTTACTCAGTATTTAAACCATAGGATGAATAAATATTCAAGCTGCAATAATATATGGGCTTCTTCTATAGGTTTTGCACCATTTTAGGAAATTTAATTTAAAAAGTACATTAGTTTATTAAATATATATATTAGCCTGCTCTTTACAGTAAGAAATCTTCATAAGGCAAGCTTGCAAAATCAGTACATTACCAAATGTGTCCTTTTTATTGATACCGTTTCCTTGCATCGAGATGGGGGGGATTCTGCATAGGCCAGCATGCCAGACTAGTAAGTATACTAGGAACCTCCCTTTAGCATGCTGATGTGATCTAACCTGATAGCTTCCCAGTTTGAGTCCTCACTCCTCCAGAAAGCCAGCTGGGTGACTTTGGGCTAGTCACAGCTCTCTGAGCTCTCACAGGACGTCTGTTGTGGGGAGAAGGTTTGTCAGCCGCCTTGAGACCCCTCAAAAGGGTGAGAAAAGTGGGGTATAAAAGCCAACTTTTCTTGTTCTTGAAGGGAGGCCCCTGTATCAACCTTTGGTTTGGCCAGTTTTGAATGCTGTAGAAAACCTATGGACTGTTAGGTCATTGTTGCCACAAGTCTGTCCTCCCTGTGGCTGTGAGATCCAGATAAAATGCAGGTGAGCCCCAAGGAAATTAAATGGAGAACTCAACTGTTTGATAGGTATGCAGCATCCATGACTGCTAATTCCATTGCCTGGATCTCACAGTTGCAGATAAGCTGGATTATGATAGGGACTAATTAACTGTCTTCAGCCTTTCTATACCTTCCAAACTGGTGTAAAAAGTTCAGCCTAATAGCAATATGCTTATCCACAAACTGCCTCAATATATAGTCTACCCTTAATCTTTGTTTATTAGTTCTGAAGTATTTGTTCAGTTACGGTATTTATCATCATCATCGTTGTCATCATCGTTGTCGTTGTTGTTGACATTTATATCCCACCCTAAGCCAAAAGTCTCAGACAGGATTACTTGTATAGGAAACACAACCACCAGCAAAAGTCCTCTAGTTTCATTTCATTAATTTAGCCATTGGCCATTAAACAACATTACCGAATGATGTGCAAAATTAAAAATTAAAAGTAACAACAAAAGCAAAAAGGCTTCTAGAAGTTTTCATCTTATAAGAGAGTTAAAAAAAAAGTGAGATTTTTTTCATTGAATTCTTTTACGAAAAGGATACATTATTGAGCAGTTTATTGTTTGAATAGAATTTGTGATAAATTTCACCACCATTTTTCCTCCACTGATGGTTTGTCACTGTTGCTATTGCTTTGGTAGCTGGAAGTGATGATAGCACCAATTTGGCATCCATTTTGTACCTTCCAAATTGTCGCAAATCTAAGAGTGCTTCCAGATTTACCTTATGCTGTCCCGTCCTGCCAAAGCTGCTTCCCGTTGGTCAGACACAACAATCGGAAGCCACGCAGGGACAGCACAGTCATTTCCGGCACACCTGACAGTCACTTATGGTCAGACAGGATGTTCCATTGCCCGCAGCAGTAGTGCAGCATGTCCACAAAGAAACAAAGTAAAAAGATGCTGATTGATTAGCTTTTTTTTTTTTTTACTTTGCACCCTTTGATTGGGTGCTGCAGGCAGAAGAAAGCTGCACTCCTTTGACACAAGTCTAGCAGCCTAGCGTTATTCTGAGTCAGGCCCCATTCACATCTAAATCTTAATCCCGTGTCATTTTAGAGTGAGAGGACACATCAGCAAAGTATCAAGCTATTTTCTAACATTATCTAACTCAGAAAATCTACCTTTAGGTTAAAGTGGAAAGAAAAAGACTAGTCGCTTTACTGATGCGTTTTCTCACTCTGAAAGTGTGGAAAGAGATGGTAGCCACTGCAAAAAAAAAATGGGCTTGGACATTCCTGCAGGCTCTGAAATAATGTTTTTGTATGCAGCTCCGCAGATGGCAATGCCTTGAAAAGATAGCCATTATTTTAGTATTATTGTTGGTCTTGGGTGCTTGTATAAAATGAAATAAACTGCTCTCTCCTCTGCAGACTGTCATTTAATTAAACAGAAACAAAAAAAGCATTGTTCATGGGCAGAAATGTAAGCCTTCATCAGCCTGGGATGCCTCCCGTTCTTTTTATTTTATTTTAAGCAAGGCAATGGATTATTGAGAAGGGAGGACTGAGGCTTTCCTTTTCAGCTTATGAAATAGAAAAGCACAACAAATTGCCATTTATATTCTACTTTCCATATATTGTTCCACCACTGTATTTGGCACTTGCTTTTGCCTCATGGGTTGCTGAGGTCAAGTTAAATTCAGAAATTACCTTGTCAGCAGTGCACTTCCTTTTTCCGATATTGATCCTTGCCATGAAAGCTACAGTTTGAGGTTAAGAGGAATCAGATCTCTGGATTTATCACATAATGATTCCCAGGCTGTTGTGCTCGTTGTGATGAAATCACACTAAGGAAACCTCTGCAGAATAGGCTATGTATAATGTAGGTTTATTTTCATGCTGCTCCCATTTGTTATATATTTTACATCATGAATAAGTGAAAATGAGGTTTCCTTTCAGTCCAGGGATCAGTTTCCAACACCCCAAAAGTTACTTTAGGGGCAAAGCCTTGCACTAGAGCTCTCAGTGGGATTTCTGGATTTTGCTGTAGGCCCTTTACAATCATTATTGGAACCCTGAAAGGATGGCTAGTACACCTCTGAGCCATATGCTTCTGGTCCTGCTCCAACCACATGAAAGAGTGTGATATCCAGATCAAGCGAGATCTTAATCCAGCTCTCTGGTGGACTCCTTGAATGTATGTGCTCTTCACCATAAAAAAACCAGTTTCCCTGTAATCCGATTTCTTGACCAAATACCTTCGCTTGACCTTTGGTCACCCCCTCTTTAGACCGTCTTCTTTATTCTTCTTGAGAACTTCAAGGTCTAACATACAACACACAGCAATGATGGCAAGAACAGGGCAAGATTGCCAAATATTGGTCTCTAAAGTGAAGTGAATATCACCGAAGCAACTACAATCATGTGGTTTGCTTATAGTTTTGTGAATAGACCGTAACCTAATGGATGGACATCTTGGCTCAGCCATTGTAAATGAATCCCCATCTAAATTTAATTCTGAATTTCTGTGCATCATATCCAAGGAAGGTTTTGTTAGGTTTTATGTGATTTTCATCTCAATATATGCACATTCTTTCAGTAACTTAATGGTGACTCATTTACCATTCCATCGATACTGAAATAGGTACAGTATAAAGTTATAAAACATTTATGAAGTCTAACTACTTGCAGCTTGTGCAGTGAAGCTTGTAAGAAAGAGTAATTCATCTTCTTTGTCTTTGGAGGGTGAACTGTTTTAAGATCAAGTCATATTCAATAGATGCTACTTCCATACCCCTGATGAATTGAATGGGCGCTCAATAACTTGTATGTGTGTGCGCTGGCCTGTTTCACAGGTTCCTTACATTTTCAGCTGAATACAGAAACAAAAAATAAGCATAAAATAAGCATTTCCCTTGGGAATGCACACTCCCACAAGCAATGCAATGGCTAAAACCTAATTTTCATTTGTTATCATTACCACTGTTCCTGACCTGACTTGGTTAAACACTATAAAGAGAGAAAGAAAGAAAGAAACAGGCTTTCTTTGTAAGATTTTACAGTTAAGATGATAGAGTGAAAAAAGCAAAATAGGAAGAAAGTCAATTAAGCTTTTTGAATGGAAATACAGAGCTGGAGTTACAGTATACATCTAAGATAGTAGCCTAGGAAAATGAATAGATATCTGAAGTTAGAAAACTGATATCTGTGGTACAAAAAAAGTCCGAGGAAGAGATGAATATAATGGAGCAAGGTCACTGTTTGTTTTTTAAGTGCAAAAAGCTTAAAACAAAGGCGAGAAGGGAAGAAAGCTGTTGGAACACAGTATGATCTGAGCAAGGAGCAGAAGAAATAGCAATCAAGCAGTTTTATTTGGGATCGTTTGGCCAAGCCTTTCTTCCCAGTACCATCTTCCTTCCTTCCTTACATATTTTAGGAAATGTGCTTGTTATGCCATGTGTATCAGAGGGGCTGATACAAACAGTCATTTTGGTCTTGTAATTAGTGTCAGATTCTTATTGGAGGCCTCCAGGTTTGATTCCTTAATCCTCCATGAAGCCATCTGGGTGACCTTGGGCTACTCGCAACTCTCTCTCTGAGCAATCACAGCCCCACTTACCTCACAGTTGTTTCTGTTGTGGGGAGAAGAACAGAAGGCTTGTCAGCAGCTTTGAGTTCAGTTAAAGGGTGAGAAAAGTAGGGTAGAAAAGCCAACTCCTCTTCCTTCTTCTTTACATAGCATCCATGCCCGGCAGGTTTCACAAAGAGTTTTCCACAAGGTGAAGTTACAAGTCAGCAAATATAGGTGTCTGGTACATATAAAAGGATTTGGCTGGTTCCAGAGAATGCTCAAAAATTGTGCAAGCAAGCTGCTCCAGAATAATCACTTGTTGACTAGACATTGTGCATTGCCTTTATGCAGTATAGTGGCACACATGTCCACGTATTTTGACAATATGGAATAACTAGAAGTCTGCAATCATCACCTTTGTGCATGTACGGACACCTTTTTTGGGACACACACAGGTGGGGGCTTCCAGTGGTAGCATCTAGAAAGGTAAAATATAGTGCTATTTTGGGGAAACTCAGATGATTTTTAAAGAAACTGAACATGGACACCGCTGAGAAATAACAAAGGGTTCTCTGTCTTTAGCCACCACTACCACCACCATCCATCAATAGAGAGGACAAGGAAAGTTCTCCCCAGCTGTGGGATGGTACAAGGATTTTCTTCATTGCTCTTTGATGGGAAAGGGGTACTTACTCCCCTTCCCCCCTCTGAATCAGATACAGCTGAATGTGCAGGGAGGAGGGTTTCCCACCCACCCTCAGGATTGGGTAAATAATGACATCTGGTCCAGAGGGAGCAGGTAGCCAGCTTCCCTCACTCATCAAATGGTGGCAAGGAAGCATATTATTTCCCTTTATGGAGATGAGGTTGGACACTTTCCGTAAAGCACCCTCCCCTTCTCATCTGGAGTCAGCTCCATTCAGCAAACCCATACTATAGTGGTAGAAGGTTTGTTTGAATTTAGAAAGCCCTCTGATTAGTCTCTATCAGTTCTTGGCAAACTGGATCTGGTAGTAGGCCAAGAACTTTTTTCCTGTGTTTTTAGTACTGTATTTTCTGGTGTATAAGACTACTTTTTTAGAAAGAAGGCTCTCATGCCTGCTGCAGCCCCTCATACCTCAGAGGGTAAAAGAACTACAAGACTATCACAGCTGATAATGAACATAATTATGTGAGATAGTGCAAAAGCAACTGATGGTGCCTCTAGATGGCAAGAGGAAATTACATGAACAGAAGGTATACAGGTAAAAGAAGAAATATGACAAGGAATCCAGCATTGTTGCATTTCCCATATTCTCCATATGCTGGCATTATACTGTGATTGCTACAGATATTTGTGGCAGTCTCAATATAGTATCGACATAGTCATGGTTTTTAACTGCATATGGAGGCACCCTGAGTTACAGAATTGCATCTAAAACCATCTCAATACATTTAGTGTAGTGGAGCTCCCATCTGTAGGCATGCAGGCATGCACATTTTTTGGCCATGGTTGACCAGGTAGCAATGTCTACCACACATTAAAGTTTGCAAATGAAGTGCAGGTTCTCTCTTGCATTCCCATAGTCTCTCTGTCAGCTTGTCTCTTTAAGGGAATTTGGCTGCAGTCTAGAAAAGAATTTTAGTAGACAAGCTCTTTGGTGTTTTGCTCTCTGATTATGTTGCTTAGCTGAAATTGGATTGCAGGATTAAAAGAAAAGGAATGCCTTTGATCTGTTTGAAGAAAGCAATTTCAATTTTTAGGAGAACGTCAGCTGTGGGGAACAACTCTGCAATGTGGGATATTGCTAGACAGAATTCCTAATAAGCTAATAGACCTCTTTTTCATTTACTGCTCTTTGGAACATGAGCTTTTATTGTGGTTTTAGTACTATAGAGTACGTATTCCCTCAATACATGTGTGTAAATTCCTTTGCCATTTGTTATATTTTCTGGCTTAAAAAAAAAAAAGCCAATATGATGCCAAAGTAAGGCAACATCTATATATACAGTAGTAGATCAGGATAAAATTTAGTGTACAGTGTGAGACCAGTTAACACGCAGTACACAGATTAATGCATCAGAGAAGTAATGCATCAGGAAAGGCAGCATCTAATAAACTTATTTATAAGGAAATAAACATCTAGATGCTATATAGTAAAAATAAAACTTTAAAAATGATCACAAAAGAATGTTTTATTCATTTAAGACATTCCTGAACTTCTTTTCCATTAAAAGTTTCAGAGTGGTTTACAGACCATTAAAAATCCTTCCCCCCCCCCCATTGGCAATTAAGACATGTAAAAATCTGAGTGGACCAAGACTGAAAAAACTTCCACACAGATAAGTCTTTAGTAGGTGCCTATAGATAATTTAGGTGCCTCACAAACAGCAAAGAGGAGGGCATTTCAAAGGAATGGTGCCACCACTGAGAAGGCCCAGTTGCGGTGACATTCTACATCACATAATGATAGGAACTCTTAATTTTCCAAAGCTAAGAATGTAGACAAGAGGAGGGGAAAGTCATGTAAAAAAAGTGTGCTATCAAAGTGATGGTGGTGGGACCAGCAGATGGTAGTTTTGGAGTTAATAAGTAGTGGACATCCAGTGGAGTCACAGAGGCAGGGCAGCTATGAACATACAATTGGACTTGAACAAGAAAGTGCTGTTACCTTTGTGTTGATTTGCAGCCAAACAAGTAATAATTAAACCAGCATTGGTGGGAAGAAATGGCAGGAAGCAAGCTGGAATTTGTTTATTAATGGATACATAGATGTGAGTAGAACAAAAATGGAGGGACAAGCTTCACAAGTCAGATTTGAGGTGGTGTGGCAGCCATATATAGATGCACTTTCAGTGCCAGCAGAACTGGGGTTTCAAAGTTCTAATGGCACTGGACCACAACAGGACCTTGATGTGTAAGAAGATCTTAATTAAGAGGTGTGCACCAAAATAATAAAGGTCATACATAGTTCACCATTATCAGAAATGGAATAAGGAGGAAGGAGGGCAAAGTGGATGAACTGGATCATGCATTTCCGTTAAAATGGAAAATGAAGTATTAAAAACGAGCGATCCAAAGCAGGACAGTGAATTGAGTCAGGGACCGCTGTGATCATTTGCCTTCTGTTTCTTGGAACTAAATATCTGTGCATCACTGCATGGAGCAATGAAACAAGTCTCCTGCATGTTCTCCTTGTGAAGTGAACAGAGTGTGGGACCCACCACAGAGAAAGTCCTGCTGCAGGATACAGTAAGATCAGATTCAGTGATGGTGGCCCCCAGTTGTTTATGAATACAATAGAAAGTACTGCAATAATTCAGCTAGAAAATGCCCCCCACCCCAAGACTGTGACTGTGGAGTGTTCTTAGAATGAGATGAGCCTAAAATCTGCAACTTAAGAACTTGAAAATCTGGGAGTCTGCTTTTAACATCAGCTTTGCATCATATGTCTGGCTGAAGGAACAGCTTCCCTTCCCCACTATCAGGTGCTCCTGTTGTTTTTAGTGTGCTCATTTTATGTTTTGTTTTCATGGTTGTAACCCATTCTGAGACCTTCAGATATAAGGTGGGGTAAAAATACAAATAAATGAATAAAACTATTCTACTTCATTTTTTCCCGTTCCTTGAATAAGAATCATAGGTGGTGGTTGTTTTGTTAAGGAGATAATTTAACAGCTCAGAGTTTACCTTGTTATTGGAAGTCAAATGCCAAGGTGTTCCCTGGTGTAACAACAAGATACAGGGTGTTTCCACACTAGCTGCAGAAACCGGTTTAACCTCCCTCCCCAGACAAATTAAAAACACTTACCTTGAGTAGCTTCCGCACTGCAGACCAGATTGGAGACACTTTGCGGAGGCTGCTTCCATATTTCAGTGCACAAGATCTGTCTTAAAACGGGTCTTGCCTCCGAAATCCAGATTAAAACGAAGACCTGAAAAATCAGGTCTTCAATTTGTCCCTTTGCCTGGATGTGTGCAGAAGCAGGACTCTTCCGCCCATGGCCAGGTGAAGGGATAGATGTCCTGGCGGCCGCTATGTTGGGAGTGGGGGAAGCAGGACGGCCTGCTTCGGAAGTCCCTCCCTTGCGTGCCACACGCTGCCGGGAACACATGGTGACTGGCAGCTCAGTGCTCCAGTCCTGCAGCTCCAGGAGTGGTGGCGGTGGCGGTGACGTGGGAGGCTGGATGCCAATTCGAATGGCTGCTGCAGCTTCCGCACAGCACTCAGACGATCCAGCTGCCCGATCTGGCCTCCCCACGGCCTCCCTGCGCCTGTGTGGACGTGCGTGAGCCCTTCGGATCCTTCCGAAATAGAGACAGATCCTCAGGAGGCTGGATTGCTGGCAGCAAATGCAGAAGCTCCCATAGTCCGCTCACTTTCATCCACATGTAACTTTCAGAGACTGTAATGAGAGAACTGAATGCATATTAGCACAGTGTTAATAAGGGGTTTTTTTCCCTTCATAACGTCAGGAATATGAATATACAGGAGCAATATTGCCAGTGAATAGGAAAGCAGCAAACTAAAACTTATTGTCTCTTTTCACTAAACATAACTGATGCTTATGAAATGAGAACATTTCCGATGGAAGAGGCTACTCTGAGTACAGCTGTGGAAAATTCAGTTCAAGTTTGCAAATTCAGTCAAATAGTTCGTATTCACAATTGTAGAAATGAATGTGCAGTTTTTCACATTTCTAAAATGTCGATTGAAATGAACCAGCCTCTCGCTTGCAAAAATGACAAATTTGATCAAACGTTTGTGTTTCACTTTTGTTTGAAAAGGGCATTTTCTGTGGAAGGGAAAGTGGCATTTTTGCTTGCAAAAAAAGTCCAAAAAATGTGAAAACTGGTTTTTCAATTAAATGATTTGGCAATGAAATGAATTTACAGATTTTCGCTTCAACAACTAAACACACATGCACATTTTTTTGTCCATTTACATCCCTAACCCTGAGTAAAATAGCCTGATTCTGGGCATTTTGCTATATTTGATTATTTTAATTAAATATTCTGGATTCTTCTACCGTACATCTGATATACTGAAAGGTCATTCATGTCTATGTGTTATGTTTGTGTGTTATAAATGTGGGTGGGTATCCCCTTTTATTTAAATATAACTCTCTGGACAAAACCAAATGTTTTGGGCAAGTGCCCATAAAGTTGGTGGCATTATCTTCAGTTTCCTCAAGTTTGTTTTTTAATACTTCTTTTCAAGTTGGGATTTTAAGGATTTCCAATGTGCTCTAGAGAAGATTTTTTGTATCTGTTTACGTGGGTGGATGTTTGTGCATCTGATCCAGAGATGTGGGATACACACACATTTTTTTTTCTTTTTCAGAGCTTCCGGTTACTAATTAACATTTTCATTAGAATATTTGAGCCATGGATGATTTGCATTTGGATTTAGTATCTGACCTGCTAAACCTTCAGAAGCTATTACTGTCAGCGTGTGCCGTAATTACAGGAAAAGCTGTCTCTGTGCCATATAAACACCTCTGCAATGCTAAATCTTTTCCTCTAAAACCACTACTGCCCATTTCATCCCAGAATTATTAGATCTGATAAATTATTTTATGTCAAATGCCGTCGTGTCCATCTTTTTAATACTCTACTCACTCTAATATGTGCCTTTAACCATACAGACTAATGAATGGTTCCTCATATCATCTGATTACTACCCTAATGTTTTCCAGGCATGCTTGTCGATGAGCTTGGCATATGAAGCAATTTCCTTCAGTAATAAAACTAATTAAAGTAGGCAGTCATCCACACAAGACTCTTTAATGAATGATAATGAGCTCATTAATCCAGCTGCTTTTGCTCACTAAGTCCAGTAGCTGGACCTCTTCAAAGGTCTGTCTGTAGAGAACTCTTAGCCTGAAAAAAGGACAGTCACCCTGGAGAGAGGTTTTTGGGGTTTTTTTTAAAGCTTTGGCAGGGTTAAAAAATTTGATACGCCTAAGGCAAATGATAAATTAAATTATATGTTTGAAAATTAAATACAAGTTGATTTTGGCGTGACTACTGATAAAGAAAAGCAATGGGCTACTTTCTTGTTTTGTAGGGATACAGCTCTTTGCCTCTTTCAATGAATATTGGATTCACACAAAAAAAGTGTAAAATAAGTAAAAATGTATTCTAGCTTCCCCCCCCCAAAAAAAATTGTACAGATATTACTCTAATAGATTCATCTTCTGTCTTCTGTATTTACAACAAAGCAATAAGTAAGATGTATGGAACCTATCTCTTGTTTACCAAGGGAATTGGGAAAAAAAAGTATCTATGCTACAATCTGAATTTCCTTTAATGACTTTTAGGGTGATTCTACACTGGTTGGTATACTGGACTACCAAGTATACTAGGAACCTCATTAGATCACACCAGCATGTGGAAGGGAGGTTCTTAGTGAACTTGCTATCTGGTACACCAGTCACCATGGAATTACCTTTAGTCAGCCGACATCTCTGGGTGCCTCCAAACATAAATTGAAAATGTGGAGCTTACCTACTCTGCAGGAAGAACAGAATGTCCCCAGGTTCTTCCAATGCTTCAAAGCAGCATGGAAGGCTCTTTCGACCACTCTCTGGAAGGCCTTCTGCTTCCCAGGTGAGGATGAGCTCTCATGAACTCTCACCCAAACACATGGGGAAATGCAGAGGGAAGGGAGATTCTGCAGCCAATGCTGGCGTGGGTAGCATTTCTACTTTGCAGCATTGGGATTTACTTCGCAGGGCTACAGAGCACTGTAAAACCTGTCTGCACTTTGACAATTGTTCCACAATCCCTGCAAAGTATTCTTCCTGTCGGGATGCAGCGTCTATGCTATTGTGGTATTACATTTTGCTTAACTTGAATATTGAATGATATTTGTAACACCAGTTGTGCATGTTTATTTTTTTACACCTTCATAAATTATAATTACTTCTAGCATGATCTGTAGTAAATGCTCTATCTTTTCACTGCCAGTTGAGCCACAGGAAGTGCTGTTGGCAGAACAGTGTTGTTGCAGTTCATGCTTGATCTTAGCCAAAGAGCTGGAAGGTACAAGGCTGGCTGCTGGCAACTAGGCACCTGAGATTGGTATGTTCACTGATTGGGGGTTTAGAAGTCTTTTTTCAAGAATGAAAGGAAGAAAGAGAAAAGGAAAACTGTAATGCTGGTCCAGAGTCCTGAGCAGTTTGGGGAATGGGAAAAGAAGGTGGTGAATTCAGAGATTCAACAAAGCCCAACAATTCTTTACTTGAGACAGGCACAGTCTTGGAGATTGAGGCCATGTCTGCACTGGATCAGTAGAGCAGCCCAGGGTACTGGCTAGACTGCACCGTTTCCACTTCATCCCTGCAGGCAAAGCTTTTGGACAGGCTATAATATGAAAATGTCACCTTAGTCTTCCCCAACTGTGGATCTTTTCTAAGTGGCCCACAAAGCATTTGAGCTCGGATACAAGTCCATGCTCCCTGTGCAGATAGGCCGTAGACCAGTATAACATGCCCGTCACTATTTCATTGAGCACTTGGAAGCAGCACCAGAAGCTAACACATCTGTGAGCCTGGCAAAAACATCCCCAGTGAAATGGGCAAGAAGGCATGTCACACAGCTCTCCCCTTACATTCAGGTATACACAAGCTGTGCACTCAGAGGCCTTTTGTTTGCCCACCGTAGGGTTTAACATCTGTTTCTCTCCTAGATATCCAGCTGTGTTCAGGCATAACAAAAGTGGTGTCCCATAGAGACAGTAGTGTGTTGCCCTTGGTGTTCCCACCTCTTCTCTAACCCACCTTTCCTAGCATAGAATGTTCACGGTGTGTCTCATTGCAGCCCACATCTCTCTATCATTAGCTATAAGAAAGCATACCTCCACAGCAAAAGCCACTGTGTGATGTACCCAGCCACATGCCTGTGCATATTCACATGGAGTGCAGCACAGAGGTTGTTCCAAAGCATGGTGGGACATTGCAGTTCTAAGGTTAGTTTTCCTGATTTTCCTGTCTTCTCTAAAATTGGACATATTTTCTCCTCATTTTTTAGCAAGAGGAAATTGGAGTTCAGATGCTGACGTTCTTCTGCTGATGTTATTTTTAAGTGGCTGCAGATGGATTGGAAAGTTAGGAAACTTGGCACAAGAGACTCCGAGTTTCTCTGTGAAATTGAGACAATGGCCTGGCCTATTTTGAATACAGGCTGTAGCTGACTGGTAGAACAAGCTACCAGGAAAGCAGAGAGTTGCTGGCTTGATCCGTAACCTCTATCCAGAAGTAGGACATGGAAAACCACTTCTTTATCTCTGCCAAGAATGTGTAGGGCTGCCTGAGGAGGTGCCCATACAGTCAACCATGGTAGCATGGTTTCAGCAAGCAAGGTGGAGTGATGGATCCTATTCTGTTAGTGGAAATGACTGTGTCTGGTTGCAGTTTTGGATGCCATTTTATCCTCTGCTAATCATGGTAGGCAGGAATTGTGCTCCTGAAGTCCAGCCCAGGGGAAGGAGGAAAGGACCAGTGAGATTTTGGGGTGGTAAATTCAAGCTCAAAACACAAGGCAGTGTTTCAAAGTGGTGGGGAGAGAAGAGGCTATGGGTCAATGTGACTGAGAGGGAACTTTTGATGAGATAAGGCTGGACTTGTGACCTGGCTTTCTGCTATAGTACCGTAATCTAAATCAGGAATTACAACAGATGAGATTGAATATTTGCTTCATCTATTAGCATTCCTGATGGTAAATCTCTGGGCATTAAAATAAACAAAGGTTGCTCTGGCATAAATAACTTTGTTTCCTCTCCATTACATTTTTGGTGCAAGAATATGTATACAGATGCTAAGCCATTCAGGGGCTTTGGTTTCTTGATCCGTTAAGGTTTAACTCGTGCAAAGGTGATTTTGTCAGCTCTCTTGTTGTCAGTTTTACAATTCTTAGGGCAAACTAAGATCTGTCTCTAAAAGACATTTTCAAAGCATTACATTGATTACATATATTTTATATATTTTTGCTATAACTTAGCACAGAATTATGACCTTAAAGCATAAAAATCCTACATGTCCAGTCTATGCCCAATGGTAAGATGCCAATTATAATTCATCCATAGTTCAAAGGTAGCTATGCCTGGTGAAACCTTTGCCAAGATTTAGCATTACTGGGGAATAAAGGATTCTGGGAGCATCCATGCTCCAAGATGAGTTGGTTCCTGAGGCCAATGACCTGAAGCAGTTATATAAATCAAGTGTAACTGCTATAATTCCCTGCATCACAGTCTGTATCTCTGCCAATGCCACTTCATCAGAACTAATTAGGAAGTTCTGCCTTAAAATACCTTCATTGTAGGATGATGGTAATCTACACTGCTGACCTGCTAGTAATTCCCTGCATGCTGATGGCCCAGAAATGGGAAAGGAAACAGTTTCCCCAGTTTCTTTGGGGAAAGCAGTTGCAAAGCTTGCTTGTTCCCACAATGCTCTCCAGAGATGCTTCAAGCATGTGAGCGAGTATGGTTGGCTACCTAGCAATTCATTGGCTTGCCAGTTTCCTGACATTAGAGACTGCTAACAAATATCCATTTACCTCCTGCTGTATCTCACATGATAGCCTTTTCTTCAACTGGAAGGGTGTATATCAGATAACTACATTTTGTGATATGGTTATTGTAATTGACGAGAGGAAATAATCTAAAAGAAAGAGGAGATTAAAAGGCAAGATGGGACAGCAGTGTGACTTACTCATAAGTAAATGTAGGCCTGCAGCTTTTGAAATGGCTCTACAATTAAGATAGATTCAAAATTAATTTGCTGAAGATGCATAATCACATTTCTGTTTCAATTAATTAATACCTTTCCACAGCTGAAAGGATTTGAAATATTGTCCTATTGTATAAGTTTTCAGTCACATTTATGTGAGACTGTAAATTCATGATTATAACCAGCTTTTCAAATCCAAATAGATTAATTTTCTGATTTCTTTAATTTTCTTCTTTAAAGAAAAGCTTTTTAAGTGTGCAGATTTTCTAAGGTAATTATCTTTTTAATGGCAATGTAGAAACTGGATTGTCTACGTTTATCCAAAATCAGTGGTATTTAAAGATTGATAGAGCTGTACAGAATGTAGCAGCAAAGTGTCGCATTAGTTTAACAAAGATATGCTTTCCAATGAAAAATACATTTGAATGTAAGGTCAGCATGTAGTCAAAGCACAGTTTGTGTAGTGTTGTGCTATGGAAAATGGAATAACTCCAGGTATGAATGTAATTGTTGAGCAAGGCAGTGATGAAAGAAAATAAATGAAAAGTTCATAAGTTTTAGCTTACTTACAAAACCAAACAAAGGCCTTTCTTATTGCTTAATTTTTGTTAACTCTTCCTGAGGGTTTCTCCTCCCCCCAGTTTTTGTGGCATAGCAGATATTCAGAAAGTAAAATAAATTTACTTCTGGATGGTCACAGTTATCTTCTCCTTATCTCATATTGTGAGGAAGGGTGACCTTATTTTCCAGTTCCCTAATCACTTTAAAGTGTTTTCCTACTACAGCACACCAAGGAACAGTTTCCATGCTGGAGGTGGAGACCATAGAGCCAGCACATTCCCCAGGAGGTCATGCTGACCTGGAAGTGCATTGGTGTATGAACCAAATGGCCCTTGTGAAAGGTCCTTGCAGATGCTACCATAATGACTGTGAAGTCCTAAAAAGGTCACAGGAAGCATTCTGAGCATGGGCGTTGGCCTTAGATGCATCAACATGAGAATAGAGATTTCCTCCATCATTTTGGTCACAGAGGCTGTTGGACGGCAAGATGGGTGGTGGTAACCTATATACACAAACCTAGGGTGATGCTGCAATGGAAACCCTGGTGGGCAAAGATCCACCCTACTCTTCTGGCCCAAACAAGTTTCAGTAATATGTGTCATATCTGTTCCATTATCCACAATCTGTTTTGGACACAACTGTCACTTAGCAGCAAATCCACCATATACAAAAAATCATAAACCATGTGGCTCCATTAAAAAAAAAATGAAGAGGGATCAGGGGGGTAGACAGCATGCAACTGTTTCAGTTCTCTGGTACAATGAAATCTCAGCATTCTGTTCTTTTCCACATCCTGCCTGTGACCTCCCACACACTGAGAATGGGACAAATAAAAGCCACAAAGTGTTGGCAACTGTGCACCATACAACCCATCCATTAGTACATAGAGCACATTAATACACAAAACCTGGAGGTTGTCTTCCTCTTCTTCATCCAAGCCAGAGCTTTCTGGGGGTGTCTTCCTTTCAGTCATAGGCATGTTAGAGCTTATTTCTCACTCATCTAAGCAGGGATCTCTTCTAGGCAGTTTATCTCAAGTTTTTGTAAAAAACCCTGAATTTCAAAATATACTGAATTTGTATTGCAAGACAAAAATAAAGGGGGAAAAAGGAATACATGAAAGGTTGACTTCCAATCTACCAATTACAGTTTAATGTTCAGTTCCTCTTATCTTTCTTCATTGATCTTCTTCGAATGAAAGTCTGTTATTACGCAGTCTTCAAAACCTATGGTTGTTAAGTTCTTTTCTATGTTTTGTAAGGTCCACAATAGCCTGTCAATTCTTTAGGAAGGTTACCACCATCTTATCTTTTAACAAACATCTCGATTTGTCCATCTCTGCCAGCTCTGCTCAATTTTCTATAGCAATCTCATATTGGAAGTTTCTTCTTACTTGATACCATAGAGTCAGGGCTGACTGCTAATGATTACAAGGATTTCTCTGGGGAGTTTTCTCTGGGGAGATGAGGGAGTTGGACTTGTGGTTCTCTGGTTTCCTAATGGCCATTCTGTGCTTTGATTGTACCAAATCACACTTCAGTCTGCAGCAGAGGAGATGCCAAATGGAGCCTCAACTTTCATTTCCCATCATGATAGAAATGTTCCATGAACCCCTCCCCCAGAAGATAGGGGATTCTGTGAACCCCAAAGAAGATTCCTTCTTGCATCATAATTCTTAGCAGCCAAAGAAAGCAGTGGTATCTCATTCTTTAAGGAAATGTGTGACTGTGCTTAAATTCTGGTCTTGAGTCATTCTTAAGAGAAATGAGAAGTATATCAGATTCTTTAGTTTATTAGGTTATAAATATTTAGTACCACATCTTTATGCTTCCCTACATGCTATGTTTTCCCTTGGCAGCATGCTCATATAATAAAATGATAAAGCAATTTGAAAATAGCAGTTAAAATCATATACACATTAAGCTAGTGCAAATGAATCTTAAATTAAAAACAAAACAAAAACATAAGCAAGATTTACTAGCTGCATTCACATTCTGACCTCTCCCAAATGTCTGTGATAAGAGACATTTGTGGACAGTCATCTGAAAATCTGGAAATCTGTGCTTGAAGTGTATAGCCTTATTACTGCAGAAAGGTAGTCCTGTAGAAAGGGAACTTCCACAAATAAGGCTGTATGGTGCACCAACAGAGAGCAAGCAAAGTTGAGTAATGATATCATATGGGTTTTCCCTTAAGATCATAGAGGCCAAATTTTGTAGTTATGAGAGCATGTAGTCATCAGGCATTTGGTTCAGAATAATTTTTTTTGCACAGTAAACATAACATCTTGAATAGGGTTCAACAGCACAAGAAGTATCTGTGATACATTCTTCCTTCTTGTAACCTTACTAAGGATAGGTACATTTTGATCCGGTTATAGTTTCTGGGCTATAAAGTGTGCTTTGGTCCACTTGAGAGACCATTCAAACAGACACCATGATGACCTTACACCACTATGAGCTGACTGTTTCTAGCCTTGATGTGTTGTTGTAAATGAACTAGTTGCATCTTCATTATAAGCCACCCTGGACTGTTAGGTATATAGGGTGTTATAAATGTAAATAATGGGTGTTTTTCCACTGTCACTAGAAGTACCCATTAATGGGTACAAAAATGCCATTACATACCCATTAATGGGTATGTAATGGGTACTTCTAGTGATAGTGGAAAAACACCCAATAATAATATGCTTTAACATGATGGAGACTTGCCCTATTCCTGCAGGCTTTTAGAAGGCCATGAAAAGGGAGATGAACGAAGGCACAGTCAGGCATATGCTAGTACATCCAAATAGCAGTCTTATGTTACAAAGATGTATAGTTGTTTTGAGTAATTCGAAACAGCATATTCCACCTTTATCTCCTGATCCAGGAGACAACACAACTTCTGTGCTGAAGTTATCCAGGAACACCTTCACTTTCTTTATAGCCTTGCCCCCAAATGAGAGATGAACTAGAGCATGCAAATAATAAAACAGGTATAGTGCAACACATGGATTTACCATGAAGCCCACTGATCCAGTCATGATCAAAGTTGTCACAAGATCAAATAATTAGATAGTCCTCTATTCTAAGACCAGAAAATGAAGGCTAAAGAAGGTATGAAGAATGCCATTGTATGCTTACATATTTCCAAGTGCAACTAGTCAGCCACTGTGAAAACAAGCTCCAATCCAGCAAGAGTTCAATTGCTTAATATGAAAAATGCAATCATTTTCCCAGCTGTTTTAGTATGTTGATTTTGTTGTTGTTGTTGTTCAGAATGTTTTGCTCTGTTTTGTTTTGGCTAAAATACATCACATTAAGGAGCAATATGTGGGGTGTATTTCTTTTAAAAGCACAGGGAGTGCTTTAGACCAAACTATATTCCTTTTTTAAAAAGAATTTTTTTAACATCATTGTTTGCAGCAACAGCTTCAAAGCCTAACATATGTTCAGACTTTTGAAATTGCTGCAATCATGATGCATTGCCTCACATAAAGGAATGTGCTGGTTTTACGACAATCTAAGCGGAAGCTCAGTTGTTGTTGTTTTAGGGAATACAGTAGAATGATTTTTCATTTCACATCCTCATATGTGCATATGAAGGAACCTGGAAATAGTATTTGTGTTAATATCTATGTCCTTTCAAGTATTTGTTTGTAGCGCTCTCCAGTCTTCTGCTTAATTGTCTTTATGGTATGTAGGAAATAGGAAAATTTTGTTAAAATTGTGAGGCCATTTATGGCACAGGTACGTTAAATGTCCTCCTACTAATAAAAATAGAATAGGAACTGAGGAGAGAGGGTAGTGATATATGATTGACCCAAGGAATGGAGAATGTTAGCCCAGCCTTCAGAAAACTTTCTGTATGGACCCTTGATTCAGGTTTAAGAGCCCCATGGTGCTTATCTGGACCTCATAGATCTGCATGTTAGTGCAATTCTGTGAGACCCCGCCCCCTGGTGATTCACTCTATTTGCATTAGATGGAGTGTGATCTAGACCAGGGAGGTCCTGTTTGGGATCACTGGGGCACCAGAGGGGCCTAATCCAGAACTGGTGAGGGATGCAGAAGGCACACCTTCTGTGTTCTGGACTACTATGGGATGCATTTCAGTGGTGCACCATGTTGCACTGCTGAAATGCATTCCCCAGGGGACCATTTGCTCCTTGCCCTTGGAAACATCAGAATCCAGTTTTGAAGCTCACACAGACTTCAAAGCTGTGGCAAGGCCTAGTCTGGACCAGTGCCATCATGTAGATGGCACTATTCCAGACTATAACCTTCTGTTATCGGATCAGCAGTCCTGGCTATTCCAGACCCAATGATTCCAACCATGGACAGACTAGGCATAGCCCTTAGTGTACTTTTTGTGGTTGTTATTTATATATGTACAAGTATGCATGCATGTAACTATTTGTATTTCATGTATGACAGCTGTATTCCACCCAGTAGGGATGTGTCTTCATACAAATTGTGGAGGTCCAAGCTTTTGAAGGTGAACAAGTCTGCTTTTGTAGGCCAATCTTCAAGGATGAAACAAAGCTATCAGCTCTTCAGCTGAAGCTTCGTTATATTCAACATGGCTGGCAGTGACCATGATCCTAGGTAGCAACACTAATAGGGAAAGCAGCTGGGTAGCCATCTCCAGGAGGAGCTTTGGAGACATAGCTGGCAGCAACCTTGATCCCAGGCAGCTGGCCACTTCCCCGGAAGACCTGTTTCTTTGCTTTGAATCTTCAAGGAAGTTTTGAAGTGAAGACAAAGTCTCCCGCATTCACAGAGACTTCTTCACACATGTAAAGTACCATGCCCATACTCTTTGCATCGAAGCAGATGGGAAAAAACAAACAAACATCAATGCATATCCCTATCACCCAGTAAGGTGGACACCTTTATTTTTCCTGCCATTTATCTATATAGTGCCCTGTTCCATGAGCAGTGCCACTAAGATGTCCCAACGTGGCATGTAGCTGCCTAGGATTTTGGCAGTTCTAATAGAATAGGTCTTAGTTTATTCAAAGCAAGGTTTTGTTCCTTATTCAGAACTCTCAGAATGTTCTTTCTGAATTGGAATGTGTAGATTTGGACCACTTTACATGCCTCTATTATACACATGAAAGACTGGCTGTTTCACATTTTGGAGTCTATTAGTCATGGTGAATGGGACTGTGTTTTATCTAGTATGTGATTTACTCTGTTTTCATAATTCCTCTTTAACAAAACATGTTCACAACAGCAGGGATTGCATTGAAATCAGCTAGCAGTCTGTTTGACTTTCTATATTTAGAACATTTAGCAAATGTCTTTTTAAAATTACTGTTCTAAATGTATACTACTACTTTGGAAACAAAATTATGCTAAATGTATTTCTGATGGTTCCAGGTTATGGCACACTGTGGTTGTGGCATGAACACAATATCCCTGTTTGTCATGCAGAAGAATTCAAAAAGTTTAATAAAATTAATCTGATTCTGCTTGTGAGTACATATGCACACACACACACATTGTACCCCTAATTGGACTAGGCTAAATTGGGGGGGGGGGCTTCTGTATCTCCAAAGCACGATAGTAAACATGCAAAATTTCTGAAGAATGACTTAACACCCTAATAACTGTATGCTGTGTGAAAGTTTTAATTGCTTTTTCAGTTGCTGAAGAGACATTAATTAAATTCATTGGATTCACCTATACATGAGTATTTTTTCGCTGGAGTTATTTTTGAGGTCTTCTTTACATATATTCAACTGAACCATGGTGGATTGGACGGTGGTGGTAGAGGAGAGCAACAACAACAATAATAGCAATATTTGGGTGACAACAGAGTCAACGACAAAGAACGTGAGAAGATTAGGATATATCAACATATAAAGAGGGAAACTGAAAGACTGTGGCACAAACCAACAGTTGTAGTTTCAGTGGTTATCGGGACATTGGGTATCATTTCAAAAGTTCTCGGTCAGCACCTAGAACATCTGCGTATTGTCAAAATCTATATTGGTCAACTGCAACAGACTACAGTGTTTGGATCTGAACATATATTATGCCAATATATTACCCGTATATCCCGGCGTATAAGACGACTGGGCATATAAGACGACCCCCAACTTTCCAGTTAAAATATAAAGTTTGGAATATACTTGCCGTATAAGAAGATGACCTGGCATATAAGATGACCCCCGACTTTTGAGAAGATTTTCCTGGGTTAAAAAGTAGTCTTATACGCCAGAATATACAGTACATCTTCCTAAGTTCTAGGGAAGAAGACAATGCAAAATGTAGGTCAACGCTAAAGAACTGGGCAGGTGTGATATCCTGTATGATCATCACCATCCATTTGAACCAAACAGTACAATATTCTTCATGACAATCTGCATTGGAACCAAGGTTAGAACAGGTGGCACTTTAAGTCTGGGAAGTTGGAAAGACCAGAAGAAAACAGAGCTCAAGTGCTTGAGGAGTTGATACCCACAGGTGTAATCTGAAGTTAGGAAAAGCTGCTTCAGGATTTGTAGATTTGGCTTTTGGATTCTACCCAGTCTGTGTCTTCTTTTTTGTGTGTCAAATTGCACTCTTAATAGACATGTAAGATTACTTCTGCAGTCATTATTTTTAGGTAGGACACCACTGACTTGTTAGGAAAACGGTTTTGCTTCTTAGGATCACCCAGGAGCAAAGGAATTAAATTTGGACATCAGAATTCTGTTGATCTGCCTTTTTATCCCATTTGAACCCTCTCAGAGCTTCCACTCTAGATTGTACATCAGCTTCATTATAGCTATGATGATGATGATGCCATTGTTATTGATGTTTCAACTACAGGAGAGCAGACTGTTTAATTGGCAATACTGTTACCTCTTCTGTTGTAGTTTGATTGCAAGAAATGATTGTGGTCCTCTTGCTATGACTTGCATGCCTCTCTGGTAGAATTCCTGATACTCAGTAGGGTTCTCCGCCCCCTCCCCCACATCCTTCCTCTTAATATGAATCGAGCTTTCTTTCCTCCTTCACTTTAAAATCTTCTCAAACAAACTGTGATGGATTTGACAGTAATGGTCCAGAACCAGCAATCCTTGAAATGATGACCCGTTCTTCACCTCAAGTTTCCTGGCATTTGCTACTTTTAGGCACTTGAAGGTACATGTGGCTTGAGGAGCTCTTGTGTGTCACTCTTGCTTCTGAATGGAGTTGCTGTTTTGTACTCTATGTGCAATGCCACTTTGCTATCTCTGACAATCCCTTGCTTATGGTGATAATAATTTTAAGTTCTTCATATTATAGGGTGTTTTTCCACTGTCACTAGAAGTACCAATTAAGTACCCATTAATGGGTACAAAAATGCCATTACATACCCATTAATGGGTACTTAATGGGTACTTTTAGTGACAGTGGAAAAACACCCATATTTATTTTTCTTGATAAATTATTTTTTGTTTATAGTCAGCATATTGAAATTGCATGCAAAATAGCTGAAATGGTTATGTCTTCTTTGTAGTCAAAGAGAAGAATCTGGTTTCACCAGCATTCTTCTTGCCTTGATCTCTTATCTCATCCAACTGTGGCTTAGAATGGGCTTGCAGGTTATTTGGTGCAGTGTAGTTCTTGCCATGGCATCATCTAGAGCAACATCTACTTTTTTGCTCTATGAAGTTAGGGTGGAAGATATAGGGTGTTTTTCCACTGTCAAAAGTACCAATTTTTGCGCCCATTTAGGGCCCATTTGGGTGTGAGCTGGATGACCCCATTTCTACTACAGCACCCATTTGGGACCCGATTGTTTCCACTGCCATTGGGGAAATCCGGATCTTATGGGTACATTTTGGTCTTTAATCCAGATTTTCTGTAGGCCCCATTAAAGGGGTCAACAATGGGGTCTTCTCCCAGAAAATCCAGATTAAAGGGAGCCTGTTTCTACTGGAAATAGGCAATAGGGTCCAAAGGAGGCTAGGGAGAGGGGATGCACCTTTGGGACCCCCCCCCCCCAACATTGGCTTCAAAGTCATTGCAAAGTCACTGCAAATTTGACTTCACATTCACTTCAAAGTCACTTCAAAATCACTTCGGAGTTGCTTCGAAGACTGCACCCCCCTGCCCCCAAAACACCTGGGGTAATTGACTCATTGGGAACTTTCAGGAACCAGCAAATGTGAAAAAAGCAATAAAAGCAAGGGGATGGGCTAGTTTCTGGAAATGCCCTATAAGGTGACTGTCACGATGCCCAGCGGTCCAGTTAGTGCCTGCCCTCTCTAGGAGAAGCTTGGCCCTGTTAGGATGCTGGGTTCATGCAACGGCCAAGTGAATACTACAGTGTGGACACAAAACACTGGTAGCAAGCGTTTCAACAGTAAACTAAAACAAGTTTATTATTATACACAAGCAATACTAAAAAGATTATAAGGTTCAGGTAGTTGTTGGTTTAAATTTGCAAGTCTCTTAAAGCTAGGAGCTACCCCTTTCCCTAAAGGAAAATAGTTCCCCTTTTAAAAGACAAACCTCTCCACACGTCCCTCTCCCTCTGGCTTGCTTCTGCCACAGCTCAAGCCAAGCCAGTGTACCAGAACGTGGTCCTAGATGATCACAAGGCCCAGCCCGTCCTTGCTTGTCCGATCATCCAGCCTGGTCAGTTGCTAGTGAAGTCTCCCTCAGAGCTACAATCCACCCGATTGCCTCCTTCAGAAATCACTCAGCCCAAAAGACCACTGGTCAGCTACTGGTTCCAGCTCCCTCAGGATCAGCTCCTCTGTTCCCTTCAGCCTCAGTCCCAGCACGAAGACCCCTGGTCAACTACTGGTCTGGCTCCTTCAGGTTCAGCTCTTCTTCTCCTTTCAGCTCTTGTCCCAGCATGAAGACATTCTCTGCTGTACTCTGTGTTCATTTATACACACACCCCTGATCCTGATTGGCTCTAGCCACAATAAAATGCTGCTGGAGACTCCTAACAGAGGTTGCTGTCCCTCCAGCCTGATTGGTGGGAACTCCTAGTCTAGCCCCTCCAGCACTCAGATCCCCGGACAGCTTTTCCCTCCAAAACCTTACTCCAGCCAATCATTGCAACAGGGCCCGCACAGGATTTCCCGCTCTTTTTGCAGCCCAAATCCCAGGGTTTGCAACAAGGCTGGCTATTGCAGCTAGCTAGAAGCCTGCAAAGCCAGAAAGCAAAACAGCCTGCAGCCTGCACCCAGAAACCGTCACAACCCCTCCCTTCCCCAAAAAAGACAAATGTACCTGGGGCACAACTGTCCCATGGACATTTGTCTCCCAAAGAGGAGTGTGACTAAACATAAATCTAACTATCTAATAAACACACTCTGTAAAAGTCCAAAGTCTCTATAACAGGTTTTCCTTAACTGACTATATTACAACTCAACACAGTGTCCCAAAGTCACTCAAATAGTTGTCTGAGTCCAAGATCAAAGTCTGGCTCTTCGCTGGTCTTCCTTCCGCAACACTGGTCCGCAAGGTCCTTGGCGCTAGGTCGCCTGCTTGCTCCACTCCAGTGCTGGTCACTTGTGGTGCTGGTCCCATCTGGTGGTGGTCCTGCTGTGGGATACAGCTCCTTGCTGACCCGGTTGCCTGGAGATGCCATCCTGTTGGTCTCCCCGGTCCTGGTGCTGGATGCTGCGGTCCTCTGTCCATCCGGCACGGCATCTGCTCCCTGGTTCCCTTCCAGCGATGCCAGCAACTCACCCATCACATGGCTCACCCACAGGAGAATTTGGAGTCCCAGGCTCTTTAGGACTCCTTTTGCTACACCAGCAATTCCTGCTAACAGCACTCCCAGTCTTTTTATCTGGCTCCCTTGCTGAAGCTGTTTAGTCTCAGCCTCCCTTGGCACCTTCACAGGAGAGATGCCACTTGTACTGTCCAGCTCACACGAACCCTGGGAAAGTTCTTGACCCCCTGCTTTGGTCACTTCCCCTGACCCAGCTGGTCCATTCTTGGGTTGAGTGAGCTGCTTGTCCAAGCTTTCTTGTTTTAAAAGTGCAATTCCTGTCTGCAAGGATGTTTGCCCCAGCCTCAACTCCTCTACTGCCTCCTGCAAAGCTTTTACACTTGTGCTGAGGGTCTGGGCTGGGCAACTACTAGCCACCCTAGGTCTTGCACGCCTGGCCAAATCGTTGCCAACTAGCAGCGGAACTGGGATGCTGCCAGTTACAGCAAAGTTATGTTCCAAGTACCTCGCCCCAATCTGTACTGGAACCCTCGCTACGCAAGCCCTGAAGGAACTGCCACCAATCCCCTTCAGTTTGATCTTCTTTCCCAGTACATAATCACCCTCCTGTACCAACTCTGGCTTAATCACACTGACCGCTGAGCCCGAGTCCCTCATGGCATCCACTGACTGACCATGAACCTGGACCTTCCAGATGTATTCCGCATCTGGGGGGTGCTCAGCGTTCACCATTACAAAGCTCTCAGGCTCAGGCAGGGAATGTCCCACTTGTCCCTGTCTAGCACCATCATCCTCACCCTCGTGCTGCTGTTTTGGGGCCCGCACGCAGTAAGAATGATGCGTGCCTGCTTTCTCCTGCCCAACGGGGCGCGCCTTTGGGCATCCGGCCTTCAGGTGCGTCAAACTGCTGCATAGGAAGCAGGTTCTGGCCTTGTCTGGCACTCTGGACTGTGCCCTCTCTCCAATACCTGAGTTAGCATGACCAGAGGAACTGTTCCTACCAGATGATGACCTCCCTGCCCCATCTGCCTGCTTCAAGTTGCCACTCCCTCTGGTCACCACTAACCGGTCAGCACAATGGGCTGCATCTTGCACTGTGACACATTCCTTGTCCTCCACAATCCAACGGATGTGGTTGGGCAACAGCTGCATGAATTGCTCCTTTAAAACCAATTCAGCAAACTGGTCAATGGTATTGACCCGGGATTCTTTCACCCAATCCCACAAGTGTCTTGTCATGCGGGCTGCAACTTGCATATAGGTTTCCCCCTCCTTCTTCTCAACACTCCGGAAGGTTTGCCTATAGTGTTCTGCAGTTAGGTTAAAGCGTTGCTTAACCCGCTCCTGGAACACCTTATAGTCCCGGGCTTCCTCATCTGAAAGGGCGGCATAAAGGTCCAGCAGATCACCACTAATTCGTGATCTCAAGTACATTATCCTATGTTCCTGTGGGATTTCAAATTCTGAGCACGCCCGATCAAAAGCCCTGAGAAAAGACTCGACATCATCCCCTTTTATATATAAAGGAAACCTTTTGATGTCCACTTTCATGGGGTTAGGGGTGCCACCATCACCCTGTCCAGGAACTGCCCCTTGGGCACCCTGCCCTTGGCTAGCTTTTAATTGGAGAACAGCCAGCTCATGAGCCCTAGCCTTCTCCCCTTCCCTTTCTGCAATGGCAGCTTTCTCTCTGGCCATTTGCAATTCCATTTCCTTTTCCATTCTTTTCATTTCCTTTTCACGCTCTGCCATGGCAGCTTTCTCTCTAGCCATTTCCAATTCTCTAGCAGACTTCTCCCTGGCTAATTGGAGTTCCAGTTCCATTTTTTTCATCTCCCGCTCATACTCGAGCCTCAGTTTGAGCTCAACGAGCCCACTGTCCTGCGCCACTCCCGGCACAGCTTCAGGAGTCCCTGGGCCTGCACCCACACTTGGCTCTGGGGTTGAAACCTCCTGTTCCACCACAGATTCCATAATAGCTTTCCTTGGTTTGGCTCTGGGACCCTTGCTGCTAACACGCTTAGCTGGCAGTCCCCCAAGACCCTTTGGAACAGCTTTTGCCCCTTTTCTAGTTAGCATCAAGTGTGGGACTCCCCACCACTTGATCTACCGTGCTGGCTGCTGATATTTGTAGCCCACACACAGGGAACGTAATTCCCTCCCTGGTTCCGTACTTTACCCAGGCAGTTTACCTCCGGAACCAGACTTATTTGGGTGTAGCCACGTGGTTCAGCGTCTAGCTGGTGACCGTACTCTTTACCTTAAGCAATTACCTCCGGCCACCAAACCTACTGACCCCACTATACTGTGGCTAGGCTCACCCAAATACTAGGGCTTACAGCACACCAGGTCCTTACAAAGTACCCAAAGCCTTTACCTCAGGACCTGTGCCTGCTTGCCCGTACCTACTAGCCCTCCCTGATGTCTAGCACACACACACTTCAGGGATAGAGGAGTTCTGACCCACAGGCACTACTGTAGGGCTCTGTGTCCAGACACCAGACTCATTCACAAAGGAGCCAAACTCTGGCTGCCCTTCTCAATCACACACAGTATTGCTTGCTACTGTAGTATTCTGGCCAAAGCGGACTGAATCAAGATTCATCCCACCGCTGCCACCAAATTGTCACGATGCCCAGCGGTCCAGTTAGTGCCTGCCCTCTCTAGGAGAAGCTTGGCCCTGTTAGGATGCTGGGTTCATGCAACGGCCAAGTGAATACTACAGTGTGGACACAAAACACTGGTAGCAAGCGTTTCAACAGTAAACTAAAACAAGTTTATTATTATACACAAGCAATACTAAAAAGATTATAAGGTTCAGGTAGTTGTTGGTTTAAATTTGCAAGTCTCTTAAAGCTAGGAGCTACCCCTTTCCCTAAAGGAAAATAGTTCCCCTTTTAAAAGACAAACCTCTCCACACGTCCCTCTCCCTCTGGCTTGCTTCTGCCACAGCTCAAGCCAAGCCAGTGTACCAGAACGTGGTCCTAGATGATCACAAGGCCCAGCCCGTCCTTGCTTGTCCGATCATCCAGCCTGGTCAGTTGCTAGTGAAGTCTCCCTCAGAGCTACAATCCACCCGATTGCCTCCTTCAGAAATCACTCAGCCCAAAAGACCACTGGTCAGCTACTGGTTCCAGCTCCCTCAGGATCAGCTCCTCTGTTCCCTTCAGCCTCAGTCCCAGCACGAAGACCCCTGGTCAACTACTGGTCTGGCTCCTTCAGGTTCAGCTCTTCTTCTCCTTTCAGCTCTTGTCCCAGCATGAAGACATTCTCTGCTGTACTCTGTGTTCATTTATACACACACCCCTGATCCTGATTGGCTCTAGCCGCAATAAAATGCTGCTGGAAACTCCTAACAGAGGTTGCTGTCCCTCCAGCCTGATTGGTGGGAACTCCTAGTCTAGCCCCTCCAGCACTCAGATCCCCGGACAGCTTTTCCCTCCAAAACCTTACTCCAGCCAATCATTGCAACAGGGCCCGCACAGGATTTCCCGCTCTTTTTGCAGCCCAAATCCCAGGGTTTGCAACAAGGCTGGCTATTGCAGCTAGCTAGAAGCCTGCAAAGCCAGAAAGCAAAACAGCCTGCAGCCTGCACCCAGAAACCGTCACAGTGACCACCTATGTAGCCCACTAGAAATGATGACAAGCAAATTTATGTCACTGTTTCCTGCCTCCATCTAAGAGACCACAGCAAGAGGCAATCATGAGATCTTTTTAAATATCCCACAGGCCTGAGTTCTATCACAGTAGAGGCCCATATTACAAAGTTTTGGATATATCAAAATACTAGCCTGCATAAAGGTGAGGATAAATCTGATGCGTAACCTACTGTGATCTATTGACTTCAGCTTCAGTTAAGTAAACTAGTAGTGCAAAAGTGTTCTCTGAGGAGAAGAAATGATTGTTGAACCAGTTGAGGCCTGCAGTGCAGATACTCACTGATAATGAAGAACCTTGAGACGTTTTCGCACGGGCGAAAACGGAACGCGAAAAAGGCAGCTGCGGACACGTCATCCGCATTGGCCGCGCGCGGCTTGCGTCCCGACGTGTCCGCAGCTGCCTCTTTCGCGTTCGAAATGTAGAGCACTTCGAAGTGCTCTACACGCGTTCCAACGCGGACGAGCCGTCCGCAGGCGTTCGGGAGAAGAAGCGTTCGCGCCGCTTCTGTCTCCCGATCGCCTGCCGGCTCGCCTCCGACGCCGCGCGGCTTTGACAATCAGCTGTTTTTCAAACAGCTGATTGTCGATCTGCCTCCGCGGCCGCCGGCGCGCCCCTGGCCGGCGTTTGCCGGCTAAGCCAGCTTCGGGCGCTTTGACCATTCGCACCCAGACGCTCCGGAACGCGTTCCGGAGCGTCTGTGTGTGAACGGGGAAAGCGCCCGAAGCTGGCTTAAGCTTTCCGCCTGAACGCGTTCGGTTTCGAACGCGATTCAGTGCGGAAATGCCTTTGTTCTGGTTTCCTTCCTCTGCATTTCTCCGGTCACCTTTTCTCCATTTAATTTCATGCTCTTTGCCAGAACACCCTGCAGCCATTGTTGTCTGAATCTCATTTCGAAAAGCTCCAAGTCACCCACAGGTCATGACATCTGACCGTGTAGCGATATTGTTGACTGTTTTGCTTGTTTATTTCCTTTCACTGAGGGGATGCCTTCTTTCTGTTTTCTGAATGGCTGCTTGTGTCTCTGCCTACTTTTTTCCATCTGCAGTCTGATTAAAAAAAAAAAACTCCAATAACGCATCTGAAGTGAAACTTCTGCAATGTTATTTTGTGTGAACAGAACTATGAAATTTTATGACCATCTGTTCCTTCACTGAAATAAAGAGACGCCTGACAGGCGCTTCAATAAAAGACTTAAAAGAATCAGACATGAACAAAATGGACTTAACGCACAGGGAGCTTTGCCCATTTCTGTGTACATAATATCTTTGGATGCATTAGGTTGTTTACACTGCAAACGTAGAATATGTTATTAAAATATCCCATACGATGGAAGGGCATTGAGCTTCATTACTTGAATGTAATTATCTTGCACTGTGTGAAGCTGCCTTTTCTTGTCAGGAGCAAAGAAAAACCGCTAAGTCTATTATAACATCTCTTTTGATGTTTTCATAGGATGTAATGAAAGATGAATGCTCGGTGTTGAAGCTGCAAGTGAAGGAGAGAGATGAACTCATTTCCCAACTCCGCGAAGAGCTGGTAAGTGAGAGGAAAGGCTTCTTTCCTTGTGGAATTCACTGTGCCTGACAAGGTCACTTGCTGGGGACCTGCAAATAAATAAATAAAGTTTCATGCCTCCTGTAAGCACAACCATTTTGAGCCTTATTATATCATCTGCTTATGATTCAGGTAACTTATATAGCCCTCAGTACCTGGGGAATTGGCAGGTTCTGGAAGGGCTACTATTTAGATGCAGGAATACTGGATGTTCTTTTTTCTTTTAGCAAGGTCAGGTTGTCTTTCTATATCAGGACACTTGATCACTGGAGAGGGGAAAAAACACCGATTGGTCTGGGTCTAACAGAACAAACCTAAATCTGGAGTGATAGTTTGTGGGTCTTCAGTAATGTATTGTCAAGATGGTTGTAACTGTGCCCCAACCTCCATCTTGGCATGCTCTTGGTCCTTGCTGACTTGTCTGGGGGTCCCAGCTGTTCCACTTGTGGGGGCACTAGGTGGTGGTTCACTGTTTGATGCATTGTACTGAAACTTGGTCATGTGCTGGGAATGGAGAGGAGACTCTCAAAATGTTTAAGGAGTATCTATCTTATGGTATTAGCAGAGATGGAACAGCCTTGTATTTTCAATTTTTACTTAGTGCTGTATCTTATCAATGAACTAACATGCTCTCCATTCGACAATGATGTTATATTGTATTGAACTCAGTTTTCTTGGGGTCTAAGTTGATGGTCTTGACAGCTCCTTGGAGGTGCTTCCCAAGTTCAGTTCAATTTTATTTTTAGCGCCTTGTTTCTATACCCTGCCATAAAGCTAATAGCATCATGCAACCAACTGTTCACACATTGTGAAAACCAGTTCAACAAGAACTGTGGACAAATAAAACTCAGTGAACCCCCTGGTTCAAGCTGAACCACTTTTGCAGTAGGAACTGGTTAAAGATTCAGATCAAACCAATTCATTGATTTTATGGTTTGGATCAAGTCAAACTGAACTACAAAAAATAAGTTCATATACATCCCTACCCTGAGGCCAAACTTTACCCTCATGTGCACTTACCGCCGCGATGCAGAAAACGGTGATTTTCCAGGGCCACTTCCTCTCCAGCACTAAAATATTTTAGCAGAAACTACAAAGCTACAGATTCCTACAGCTTTGAAGAGTGAGTAAAGGAGGCACTGGCTGTATAAATGGCAGGTTTTTCATCCCAGCAATAGGATTGGGGGTTTTACTGCAGAGACAGCCCTTTCTATGGCCGTCTGTGTGCTTCCTAAAACTTAGGCACCTGGCTCTGATTGTTTTCATGTCTAAATACAGTACAAACATCCATTGTATAGCACTATGGTTTGGCTCCTACTGTACATACCATCCTGTAGTACAAAACTGTATCATGCATGTAATTGACACTTGGAAGCACATGTCTCACTTCCAAGAAGTGAGACATGGGAGGAATGACGTAAGATCTGCTTCAGATCCTGGTCTGCTTCAGATCCAGAACAATGGTATATCTCAATAATGAGGTCTGCTGGTATACTAGACCCATGGAGGTGCAACTTGTTGTCATCAATGAAGAGATAATTCAAAATAATGAGCGGAAAATTCCAGAAATTAGAAATGCACAGAAGAATTGGAACTGAAGACCTCAAGTGCTTGCTTTTTGCTGTTCCCTATTCCCTCCCACACTATTTTCCTTTTGTTTCTTGTCTCTTTAGATTGTAAACCTGAGGGCAGGGACCTGTCTAAGATTAATATAATATTGTGACCCGCCCTGAAGCCTTCGGGTATAGGGCAGGATAGAATTACAAACAAACAAACAAACACAAATAAATAAATAAATAATGCCAAAATTAGGCTCTTGGGGACCAGCACAGAGACTGCTCTAAAATAGATTGGGATTTACCTCTAAACTGATTCAGATCCACAGATTCAGACCTGCACAGGTAAGTGCAGAAAAGCTCTAATGTTATAGTTGTGTCTTTGCTCACATCTCTGGATTCATGAGAGAGTGGTTTGGGGTGCGATGTCTCTATATGCTTAATGGCACTACATAGTCACTGAAAAGATAGATGCCCACCTGAAGTACCCAGGATGGACACAACAAAATCACACTCTTTAAAGAAATGCTTGCCTTGTCAGGTGTGGATATTCCAAAACACTTGACTGATGTCAAAGACTAGCTTTGCCTGGGCTACCAGTGTACAGGTCTCTAGCCCTGCCAGATACCCCTAATTCTTCTATTTGCAGTATGGATTCAAGATGCATACAAATAACAAGAACTAGACCAACATAGATGTACGAAGTCATCAGTGACAGAGCTTTGGACAGAAAGAGGAGAGGGGCAATAAAAGGCTCATATCCCCCCTCCATACACACACACACAATTGGAACTGGTGGGACAATTCATGTGCCAGTCTACTTCTTCCATGAACATTTTAAGCTAGAAAAGGTGGCATGCATGCTAACATCTCTAAGGTGCTCTTGAGCCATTTTGTTGCCAGGCAGGTGAACACAGCCTTAGTATATTAGCTAAATAGTTGGATACAAGCCATCCTTTTCTGCAGACTATGGCAGCTGGGACCCTTGACCTGACAGGAGGCAAATGGACCTTTCTTGTTCCACAGAGAATGTCGGTCTCTGCAGCTGTTTCTTATGATAAGTTTAATAAGTTAGGACAAGCTGTTCAAACATATGCAATGGATCTGAAGGTTCAAGGTTTAATCTTAGGTGATGAAGTAGATGGGAGGTATTAAAATCTTTTAACTTGGCAATTTATCTCAAATCATAAGTATTGAAAACCCAGATTAAATTTCTCTTGTGAATAAAGAGAGTCATCTCAGGATTAATCTTTGGAAGCTCACAATATGCCGAGGCTAATTCTACTGTAAAACAGTTTATCCACAAACTACTGGTAATTTCAGAATTTGGTATTATAAATGTAGCAGATTATGGTACAAGATTCTATAAAATAATCCGGTTTACATTTTTAGCATTGTTCATTTATGCCGCTTGCCTGACACACGTTTAAAAATGATTTTTCATTTTAATGGAAAAGGAAGGAAAAACACGGAAGCGCAGTTCTACGCAAATCAATGTACAAGTGCAAGGTAGATAGAAAAAGAAGTTCAATTCAGCTCAAAATGCATCTCACAAATTGAATTAAATTTCATGCCCTTGAAACTTTAATGGTATGATAATCTGTGTTTGATAAGAGTAACTGTTGCATACAAGGAGCTCATAATGTGTATTCATCTTTATGATAATTCCTTGCTTGTTCGGCATTCTATTATAATTTTTGATCTTGCTTCACGTTGGCTATTTTATGATAGGATATTGCAGAGGTCCATGGATGATTTACATAAGAAGAGACAGCTGTAAGGACTTTCAAATCATCTTTCATCCTCATATTTAGGAAACATCTGAGTAGAAAAGAAATAGATTAGGAGTACTTAAACATTATTAAAGTGTCAGATCCCTTTCTCCCCTTTTATAAGGAGAATTAATTGCATGTATTCCAGAAAAAGGGTTATCTCAGCGGTAATTACTCTTTAAGTCAACTTTGCAAGGCAGCTGTAAGAGTGTGAAAATGACAGTATCCCATGATACCCAATGTGGATTAGCCTCCAACTCCTTGTGCTCTGTGAAAGCTTGATGAAAAGCTGTCAGCAAGATAGAATCTTTAATATCCCCTCACACTTGTGGAGGTGATTCTGCATATTAGTTTAAGTCTCTATCACAAAGTGGCGTCACTTTGCATGACTCGGTGTCAGATGCAGATAAATGATTGCCGTGGTGTTGCAGCAGGAAGAGGTTTCTGGTCTGATGTTGATTCCCTTAGACATTTGCATAGAAATAATGTGTTGGAAGTTGAGTATGTCGACAATAAAGCTCTGTCCTTAAGTATCTCCATCCAGAGATGTTACAATGTGACTAACGCCTCTTTAATAATAATGCATCCCATATGCGTGTCTTCTGTTAAGGTGTCACTGGTAGGCTGCTAGCTTCAGGAGATACACATGATTTTACTGACAGGTCTCCTTGCAGATTTAGATAAATATGACCTGGCTTTGCTTTGAAAGTGCCTTCATCTTCCTGTCATGCTGAGAAAATTGTGAGTGAGTTGCATGCAAATGAAGTGGGGGTAAGGCAACACATATCTTTCTTGGCTCAATCCTTATATTAGAAAGGGTTTAGAAATTGTCTGCTGTAATATCTGTCACTGCAGAATGACATGAGGAGTAAGAGTATATTTTGTGGTATTTTCCATTTGTCCTATTTTTGTCTCATTCTGCCTTCTTTGTATCCTTAACAACAGCCCCGTGAGGTGAGCTTGACTGCTGAATATCAATTCTGTCAATTATTTGTAATATTTAACATTATGCAGTTTTGTCTGGTTTCAGATTTGTGGCATTCACAACCTTAATTTCCATATAGATATAAATATTTTGTATGAGTGTTACCGTACAATGGTGTCCCGTTCATTAACGATAAATAATTTTGCAGGAAGATGAAACTGTGGGAGTCACTCAGACTGGCTTGCTTTGGGTCTTGGATATGGGGTGGGGAATATGATAAAGCTGTGCAGGAAAATTAGAAAGCCTTTTTTCCCCCTTTCTAAATGGGTTTCCTGACAAGCACTGAAATATTCATTGGAAGCCGATTATAACCATGTTAAAAGCAGAATATTCCTTCCAGTATGGTCTCTTTCCCTATTTACACTTAGATGTTATTTCCAAACCTGTTTGCTGATTCATTCTAGGCTGCACATTGTATAAATAATCCTAATGACAGATGCAGCATTTTGAACAATAAGGATATTTAAGCAGCAACATCAGACAGCAGGATTCCTCTGTGTATTTGAGTATGGATTTCATTAGCAGCGCTATAATTTGCTTCTCAACCTCGAAAACTCTGCTGCCTGTGGAACAGTTTCCAATATGGCAAAAGAACAGCCAGAGAGCCTTATACTGCTATTTTAGAACAGCAAATATTTTGAGATGGAACTTTTCTGCACTTACTGGTGTCCTGGTGTAGTGCATTCCCTTGCCCCCTTCTGGACCTGTATCAATAGTCCAGAGGCTGCTAGAACAACCCAGGGAGGTGGGCCAGTTTAGCAAAGGGACCAATTTCAGCAGTGACCTTACAGCAGGTTCTGAAACCAATGTGAGCTTTGTAGGCTCGTGGTCTCTCTAGTTTTACGTCGGGGTTAGAGGGGGATCAGGAAGCGCTAGTCCAAGGTGCTGCATAGGCCTCTTCACTCAGTGCCAGAGGGAAGAAGAGCCCATGCAGGAGGGTAGGAACTGCTACAGACTCTGAGTGCATTTAAGTTGGAACTCTTCTCTCAGAGCTGGGAAGGAAAGGCCTGAGAAAAGGGGCTGTGGACTATTTGGCTCTTATACGGAGTCTTATAGGGACTGTTTGCTTACTGTGGAGCATTTTGAGAAAGGGGGGAAGTTTATCAAAGCAACTTTTTTTCTTTTCAAGTAACCAAGAGACTTTAAAGCTAAACTTCAAGCTTGCTTCTTTATTTTTCTGTAGCAATAAACTTCAAGTGATTTGCTTTACACAAGGGTCAGTCTGCTGCTTTAAGGGAGCCTTTACGTTAGGCATACAAAGCAGGATGCCACTGAGGGTATTTTAGGATAAAGCGCTGAGGGAACTGGCAGTTGACTGGGGCACTTAACAGCTCTCTTCCAGCTCGCATTACTCTGCGGAGGATGTGGAAGGGAGGGGTAGGCTGGGTTGCCACCCAGCCTATGTCTGCAAATGCACTGCTCTTACCATGAAGCAGGGTGCAAATTTGTAAAATTGCTTGTTGTGCATTCATTCAAGGTGCATTTGAGATACTGCCAGGATTAGCATCAAACATGTTTTTGGACAGGGCTTTACTGTTTCTCATTTGGTGCGTTTTGCCTGTGACTCTTAGGTCCACTTAAAGATGAAATTCACACTTAGCTTCCCTGGGGCAATGGAAGGGATGGAGGCTGGCATTTGCATTGCGAACAGTGGCCCCATCTGAAACTTACCTGAAAGTTACCCTGCAAGAGGGTAGGTGCAAATGCTGCTGCCTGGCAGTGTCTGCCTCGCTGCAGCAGTGGCCTTGCATGGCCAGCTGTTGCTATCGTGATTGGTTGATGTGGCATGCTCCTGCACAGCTGCAGCCATTCTGTGCTGCCCCTTCACAGCCTTTTGCACAGAAGTGGGTGCTGCATTGTACTATGTGAAGCTGTAGAGCAGGTTTTACTGCTCCACCGCTTCTGAAGATCAGGGATGACTGTGCATGCTTGGAGCCTCTCTGAGATGGAAACAGTTTCACAACTGCTGGGTTATGTCAGTTAAACGGTAAAGGGGAACTGTCATTCTTTCCCTTCTAAGGGCATTTGCCTAGCCTTCATTTCTATGAACTGCACAGGCACAGATGCAGCGTTCAGCCACTGAGGACATCTGCCAGTCAGATACTACCCTTCTAGCTCTAAGAGTAAACAGCTTCAGTACTTTACTGAGCAAGCACATCCAAGGGTTCCATTGTTACCAAACTTAGTTTTAAGGTTATTTATGTCATTAAAAAAAAAATCGGAGATCCGATATAAAGGAAATTTACATGGGAACGGAATACGGCAGCCAAAATTAGCTCTGTTGTTCCAAGGAACGGCTTCCACTTATTTAGTTAGTGATCCTGCTTATTTAAATTACTATTCAATGTAATATGACTATAAAGAGCTGGTGATATATAGATCTCATCCATTCCAGACTTTTAGGCTGTGTTCCCACACAGCTTTAAATCCAAATCAAATCTGAATTCGGGATCGGGAAATCCCATTTAATATTTGCTGGAACTTTGAAAGGTTAACAGAGCTTGCACGTAGCAAATGCACAGCGGATAGCATATGAGCTTGGAGTTCACATGCACAAATAGAGACTTGGTTGCACTCTAAAAGGAAGGTTTTATTGCTTTATGGTTGCAGAGTATGTACCGAATAAATGCATGGATATACTTGATAAATTCATGAGTATATGAAAAGAATACAGGTAAACAACCACTAATATATGAATACAGTTACACTACTTTATTTCCTGCATTGTTTCTCTCTTGTTATGCCGTGCTATACTTAGAAGAATAAAGGAAAACAGTTATATGTGTGTAATAGCATGATGTCATGGAAATGCAGACACCCCATGGGGGCACATCAGACCTATCCTTATCAAGACTGTTCTTCTGTGCTGCATGGAGTCCTGGTTCTCATAACACCATTTACTAATTGCAGAAGTAAAGTTACTTATTATGGCTACATTACAAGATTATAAGGCATCTGGTGTTTTGCAGGGTGAATGGCCTTTCCTGCCTGGTCATGTATGTTCCAACACAGTTGCAATTTTCACTGGGAAAAACTGGTTTGACAGTATTTTATTCCCAGACTTCCTGAGGACTATCTTGTGAAAATCTGCAGAAAAAAACTTCAGAAAAACTGTTCTCGATCCCCCTTTGGAGCCCAGTCCACTCTCCCGCCCCAAATGGGGACACTACTAGGCTATTCAGAGTGGAGATCTACCCTTCTGGCCAATGCCTGCCAGATGTGGGTGGGATTTCACAGCTGTGAAGGTTTCCCCCCCTCCTGCCCCTTGCCATGCCTGCTTTGAACACCCAGATCACAGAGGAGGAGAATGTAAAATGGTTTAAAACACCAGCCTCAACAGATACATTGTTGCAAGGCTTTCAGAGCAATGAAAAGGTTTTAAAAGCAGGGAGAATCTTTTTAAAGCAAATGGGAGGGAAACTGAAAGAGAGACTCATAAGCGTCTCTCTCCACCCACCCTCCATACACGGCGAACTGTCTTTTAGCCTCTGGCAGCTCCTTTGTTCATCTGCATCAGTGCAAATTTGCTGCCCGGTAATGTTGAGGCAACGTTACCAGGAATGTCAGAATGGAAAGGGAAAGTTGCTTTGTGATTGCCCTGTCCTTCTGCTCAGCTGACTGAGCAGGGGAGGCAGGGTTTACACAAGGGTGTGAGGTGGAGATTAAAGTTTCTCCAGCTGGGGATTTGGCCAGTGAATGGGAATGGCAATATTCAGGTTCAGCCTGGTTTATTGTCAGGCAAATGGGGAGAGGCGAATTGCGCACTCGGTGATTTTAAAAGTCCTATGCGGTTTACAAAGTCACGTGGTAATGTGGCCTTAGTAATTTTCCTGATTCTAGTTGCCATGATAGGCTATCATTAGCTGTCTTTATTGACTTTTCTTAAAGGAATCCTGTACTGGTTGATCGTGACTAGCTTGCATAGGAGGACTACCCACTGTATTCTGCTGGAGCCACCCAAGAACAGATAATTCTATCCCAGTCTTTGATTTCTGTAGTGTTTTAAACCATGCATTAGAAGCATACAGTGTATGGAGTTAAAGGTTTGCCAGATTCCTTCCTTCCTTCCAGTTCATGTTTTTTGTGGCAATCAAACAATCTCTTATTAAAAGCCCATTGAATGCTTTGCTGCAGAATAAACAAGGATCATCTCTCTCTCCCTCCCTCTCTACATGTGTGTGTGTGTGCATTTAATAATGTTGTGTTTTCTTCTTCTGGGATAATTGGACTTGATACAATTCCAATATTCCACTGTACATCAATTTATATTAATTTAATATGATCATTTTCTAAAAACCTGATTAGAAACACCACACTGTGCTTACTAATTTTTAATTGGGTACTGGGTTTGCTTTATATTGCAAAGAAAGCCCTTGCCAATGGTGAGTATTAAACTACAATGAGATATGTGTTATCTTTAAGTATTTTCTGGGATTTGCCTGTCAAATTAGTCCTTTCATAATACTGTAATGCTGTTTTGCAGGACTACATGGGGGTGAGATGGCATGACTAATATTACCCCCAGTGATTTCTCATGCTATGAACATAGTCCAAGACTACGTGATCTTGGATTAGATTTTAAAGATGTTCTAATTACTCTTCAGTCAAGGAGCTTACTGGGAACGAATCAGTGCACTTACATTGAAAACAAAAGTAAAGTTTAATGGGTGTTTGCTATAAAATTTGCATCATTAAGATTGATGAATTATGTAGAGAAGGAAGGCTACACACTGTAGCGAAAACCAGTGTGTGGGAGAGAATGAGTAATGCTGTTGATATTAGACAGAACCATGTTTTCAATGCACATAGTGGCCTTATATAGGCATGCAGCATAAAGTTTGTGTTCAGACATAACAGAAGGGATTCCTCAGAGTTACCTCAGAGAGGCAGTGTGTGGCCTCCGTGTTCCCAAGTCTTCCCTAATCCACATTTCTAGCATGGAATGTTTATTACTAGGGGGAGGGGCAGACTGGTGTGTGAACAATCCCATCCTGAAGCCTTTTTGTACGCCACTTCAGAGTTGCCTCAGAGATGCTTTTCAATTTTGTTTTTTCTGTGTCTGATCCCAGCCTACAACCCTCTATCATTAGCCCTAAGAAGGCATACCTCCGTAGCAAAAAGCACTGTGTGATGTATTCAGCCGCACGATCCCCACAGATCTTCCATATGCTAAAAACACAAGGATGCCTCAGATACCTGTGCGTACTCACATGTAATGCAGCACACAGGTTGTCCTAAGGCATAGTGGATGTTGCAGTTCTAAGGGTGGTTTTCTTGAGGGAGAATAGTAGGGCTTTAAAGGAACTAAACTGAAGCGATTTTGCAGCCTTATTAATTTTATTTCTTTCCTGTCCCCATACAGATTTTGAACCTTTAGGTAGTTGTGGGATGGCTTTTCAACAGTGGCAAAGTTGGCATGGGGCCATGAATGTGCCATGAATGTGCCATGAATGTGCAGGATCGGCACATGCACAGTGGATGTGCATGACTCTACCATTATCCAGTAAGATACGCCATCCTACATGATGCTAGGATACTGTAAAGGCAGACAGGGAGAATACTCTGTGGCAGTGCCTTCTCCCACACTTCTAGAACAGCTTTGTCTTTCCTCAGTCCACATTCTTCTATGCAGATTCAGTAGCCCTGTTTCCTCCTTCTTACCAGAGAGGGTTGTGACAGTCACCAGGGTGGATGGTCTTAAGAAGGGCCTGGAGAGATTTATGAAGGTCTATCAATGGTTACTAGAATGAATGCCTATGTACCACTTCTAGGTTAGAGAGTCAGGGGCTGCATTCCCGTAGGCATTTAAAGCCAAACTGAATTTAAATTCTGTATCCAGCATTCCCATTACTTCTGCAATTAATCCAAATCTGGCATCCAGGATTCCCATTCATGTTCTTATTCCCAGATTTTATGAGAACTATTCCGCAAAAATCCAGAGAAAAAAATCTCCCAAGAAAAGCAGGACTTTTATACCCTTTTGGAGTTGAGTTCGCTCCCCCCCCAAAAAAATGGGCATACTCCCGGGCTATTTGAGGCAGAGCTGTAGCCTTCTGGCCAATGCCAGCCACATGTGGGTGGGATGTCACAGCTTGCCATGCTTGCCATGTTAGCAGACGGCAGTGGCAAAGAGGAAGAGGAAGCGCCGGCCTGCTGGCCAGAGGGGGAGACAGAGAGGGGGGAAAGGTGGCAAGGGAGGGAGAAAGGAGGGAGGGAGAAGAGGCCATACCCGAGAGTCCTCCAGCAGAGAAGGGAGCCCACCCTCCTGCCCGCCTGCCGGCCAGCCAGCCATTCAGGAAAAGAGCCAACCAGGTGGCTGCCACGCCACCACCACAGGGGCTCCTCGACCACCCAGCCACCGCCACGAACAGTAGTAACTTATAAAGTTTTTTAAAATCATAAAGCAGAGCCCTCCCGAACAAGCTGCTGATCTGCTTGTGCGCAAATGCATTATTCCAGGTAATGTGGATCGAGGTGCATGTGGGCTCATGAGGCAGGCGAGGAGGAAGAGGAAGGAAGTACCCCTGCCACTACCAAGACTGGATGCGGAGGGAGGGGGGGAGGGAAGTGGGTCTAGAACAGTGAAGAGCCCAAGAAGTAGAGCTCTCAGCCCCTGAGTTTCTTCCGCCAACATCTTGCCGGGGGGGGGGGGGAGCGGGCAGAGATTAAAAGGTCCCGTTTTTCCGTGCTGGGGATTTGGGTGGTGAGTGGGAACGGCAATATTCAGATTCAGTCCGGTTTACCATCAGGCAAATGGGAATGGCCCAAAATGTGCACTCGGCTCTATATTCAGATTAAAATAGTCCAGCGGGGACTGAAATAGTCCAACTTGCACTAAAATAGTCAAGGTACCATTTGCAGGTTGTTGAGACTCTTGAGGGGTTTGCCTTTGTCTTCTGCTATTTGCCCAGAAGCAAATAGTGGGACATTGTGTGAGACAGGATGCTGGAGTAGATGGGCTGTGCTCTGATCCAGTAGGGCTCCTCTTATTCCGCTATATCTGGATATTCCAAAATAAAACATGGCTATTCTGGAATATTCATGCTTCATTCTGGAATATCCAAATATAGCAGAATAAATAAGTAACATCTGGATGCAGCCATAGGTTTTCAGTGGCTGGAAAGAATAAGTTGAATTAGATAGCCTTGACATGGTTCCCCCTAACAATGCTTGCTTGCTTATTTATTTATTTATATTTTTATTCTGCCCTATACCTGTAGGTCTCAGTGTGGGTTACAAGTTTCAAAACAGCAGGTTAAAACAGTAATATCCATGAAAACACTTAAAAACCAACCAACAAATAACCAAACAAAAATCCAGCATATTTAAAAAACATATTCCAAATATTAAAATGCTAATATCTACAGTGTGTGTGTGTGGGGGGATGTTCTTGGCATCATTATCCCTCCCTTCAGCCCAAAAGAGATGATTTTTTTTACCTAGGCAAAAGAAAGACTAAAAAGCTTGCTAGAACTCGGCAGAATAGTTATTAACGGAATCTAAACCCTTTATGAGATTTCTGTTTTGCTTCAGCAAGTTATATGGCTATTTCAGTGGTATGAATTAATTGATTTCCTTTGTCTACAGTGATTGATTAGTTTTAAAGTATTAATGTACTATGCTGTTAGCATTAGTACCAAGCCTGGTGCCATTTTTCATCTTTGTACATCTCTTTAATAGGACTGGGAAAATACAGTACCTGTGTTATGTATTGACTGCTGGGCAAGCTTCTTTCTCAGACCTTAATATACTAATTCTTGATGAAGGAATTTGCCATTAGTGAGAAGAATGAGCTGTTGTGGAAAACCATTAAGGCTAAATGATATGTTTTTGAAATTCAGAAGGCATCTTGCCCCATCCTATCTACTTGGGTGCTGCTTTAGAATGTGTTTATTAAATACAGTGATTATCTACAAAACATCTTCTTCTAATTCAGCTTCTACATCCATCTAAAGCTTGATCACTGACATAATTTCTATCATTTTCTGCCTTGAGAGCCAGATTCAGGGCTATTCTACTGCAAAATATCAAAATACAAATAAGTCTTAGAGAAGCTAACTTATTCCTTTGAGCAAACAAGCTCAGTATTAATATCCACTTTTAAAGAGCCCATAAAATGATCGATTGCATGTCAGAGCAAATTTGACTAAGGAGATTAAATAATAGGAAAGAGACTTTGCTTGAAGCTTCACTGTTTTGTTTGTTATATTGATTTGCTTTGAGAGAAAAGGTGATTTTGCTGTTGTTGATGTTGCCCAGCAACTTCAATTAAAGTTACAATGCAACTTCAAGTTTTGCTTTCATTAGTATCCAGATATAATTCAGAGCAGACTTAGCAACAAATGTATTAATCAACATTTGTTGATTAAACAGGTGTAAAGTATTTTTGATGTGAGGGCTGTTCACCAAATGGACTAGACCTGTCTGTGATTTGGTTGCCTTTATAAAGGAAGGAAGGAAGGAAGGAAGGAATTGTGCTCTCAGCCATTCTGGTGCTCTTTGCTCTGTTTTTTCTAACAATCTCCAAGGGACTTGGGAAGTAAGACATCCTCAGCTGGAATAACCCATCCACAGTTTAGCAAATTTAAGTCCCGTGTATTTCAGCAAGAAAGAATTGAATACAAGCTTACAGTAATTCAAAGAAACTTGCAACCTCTCCACTACATGTGTCTTGATAAACAAGCTCCATTCACACTTACAAAGGTCCTGTCTCCACTTACCTTGTGTGTGCCCACAGGTATGGCTTTAGGATGTCACGTTTTGACTTTCAGTGGCGTAATGTGCCTGCCAAGGAGTGCAGTGCCCATCCAAGTCTCACAGGGCGTAGAGCATGCTCTACTAACAAGTGCTTTGTTTTTGTTTCCATCAGACATGTGCCAAAATGGAAACCAGGATGTGCCTGGTGATGTGCCAGAGCAGGTACTTCTTCTGAGGTGCCCACTCCGAGAACCTCCCGTGCTGTGTCTGGTGACATGACCTCATCCTGATTTACTTCCATGTTAGTATGGATAGGATTGAGGCACATGATCTGACTGTGTGTTATATATATTGTTAGTTAGAAAAGGTAGAAGAACATCTACTGTTAAACCCAAGATGGAAGTTAGAATTCTCTCCATTCATTGTGTGCTATAGCTTTACACCTGAGCCTATAGCTTTCTGCACTGGGCTTTATTCCAGATTCTATCCTGGAATAGGGACCTGTCAACTACATGCTAGTGCAGTTCAGTGCAGAATGGGCTTCAGAACTCTAGTTAGTAACAAGTTTGGTCTTGTGGTTAGAGTGTCAGGACTCTTATCTTGTAGTCTCCTGGTCTGATTCCATACTCCTACACTAAGCCAGCTGGAAGACCTTGGGCTGGTCATGGCTCCCTTTGTGATCTCTTACAGCCCTACCTGCCTCACAGGGTCTCTTCTGTGGGGAGAAGAACAGAAAGTTTGTCGGCCACTTTGAGTCCCCTTAAACTGGTGAGAAAAGTGGGGTATAAAATGCCAACTCTTCTTCTAGTATAAAAGAATATAGGAACATTTCTCCCCTACAAGCCTTATATTATTCTATCATTTTTCTTTCTACTCCTTTGTCATCTGGAAATGTTCTATAAACATGGAACCTAGGAGGAGAATTATCAGATGTGGAAAAGATGCCTTTCACACTCCAGTTGCTTTGTGTAAGCCTAAGTATGACTATTTTGGTGTAAATCAGGTGACTATCATTTATATAGTTTTTACAATCTCTTGATCTATTATAGCATTTATTTGTTACATTTACCATATAATCTATCTTCACAGTCTTGTCAGACTGGCTGAACTGAGTGACTCAAGGGTAGCTGATGAGCTGAATCTCTTAAGAAGTCTGATAAGGTAGAAAAATATGTTTGGGATCAAAAGAGCAACAGTTTTCCTGCTCATTGGATTCTACTTTAGCAATGATGGGTGGAAGGACCAAATAGAAATCCTCTGAAGATCAACCGAGTTCATGAACAGTTTGGCAGGGAAGCAGATACTTGATACTTAGTAATGGAGAACTTTGTAGGTAAATATCACTATTCTGAACTGTGCTTTGAAACAGTTCAGAAACAATGATGCTTTTTCAATATCACTAAGTTGTATTTTCATAGATTAGTTCTAATCAATACTCCAGCAGTTTTGCATTAACTGGACATTATATGTGGTTTCCATAGATAGCCTCTCAAAGACAAAATAATATTGACACAAGTAGAAAATCTTAACTCTAAAGGCTTGTTCAAGCATGAGGCAATTGCTCTTAGAACATCTTTTAGAAATGCATTAAGATAAGTACAAAATATTCATGTCATCGCATACTACAAATCCAGCTTCTGTTTTAACTTTCTGTAGGAAGAACCTGTCTTTGTTACAGTAATGTTACGTTTGATGCTGTGAATACTTCCGCAAACCTACATACAGTGTAAAGTTATGTGAGTAATTGTTACCTGTGGAGAACTGGGATTTGCTGAACTACAAAGCTAAGTGTACTGATATACATCAGTGTCACTATGGTGTGAAGGCCCAGTCAACCAGTATAAATCACTGGTGCTTCTGAGGTCATACTATGTAATATTTTCAGGATGACAATAAATAAATGAAGACAGATTTTACCAAATGTGTAAATGGAAAAATGTATTATACAAAACTGGTATTTTATAGAAGGTAACTGTAAAGATGTAACAAACTGGAAAAGTTATCTCTGCTTTGAATTGAACCAAACCTTTTTGAACCAATTAGAACATCAAATCTGTTTGATAACAACCTTTTTTTTTTTGCTGAAAAATGTCCTGAATGACAAATAGGTTCCTGGTATGGATTCATTCAAATCAAGCCCCAATAAACAGTAAAGTTTAGTTTGATTTTGAACTTTTCAAACTTCCCTGTGCAAATTGAACAGACTAGAACCACTTCAGCACATCTCTAGATGATTCTGAATCACTAATTGGAAAACTATTCAAAATGTAACTGTGGGTAAAATTGCAAGATGATGTGGGACTAAGCATGTCTGAACAGTTATCTGATACTCACGCTAACAAACCTGATGTAGATTGTGATCATACACAGCGAAAAAAGCAGGTCTGAAGCAAAATGGCTTAGAGACGGTTCTGAGCTGGGATCTTTCTGACATCTAGTTTAACCCCTTACCTCTTCTGAAGATTCTGTGCTAGAAAAGGAAGATCAGAGATGGAATGAGAACATAAAGGCCATACAGTACTGTCTCTGGGGCATTTCTGAGCTGCTTTTGTTGTTGCTATGTTTTATAAAGTTTTAAATAGACCATATCTGAAAAACATTGTAAAGTGTGTGTATAACTGAAGTCTGCTTTAGAGGGGGAAAAACCTCTTTAAAAAAACCCTAAATAGCAAATTCCATATAAGATATATAAACTATTTCAGAAGATGGTAATATTTATTCTGCTCTACAAATATTAGTGAATTGTTCTCAGAGTAATTCAGAATATCTTTTTAAACAAACATCAACAAGAGAAAACCTTACTATTAGAGTGGAATGAAAGGTCTTGTATTGTAAAAGTGTTTCTTTATATTAACAAACAGTGCATGAAGAGTGGAACAAACGATGCTTTCCATTTAATCCCTCTTGGTGAAAATGCTTTACGCTGTCTACTTTTAGGCGGAACTGATTAAGCAGACTTTAAGGCACTCCTATATGGAACCAGAGGTTTATGATGAGTAATTATCTAAATCAGCAGTATCTGTCATTACCATTAGCTTTCTGAATTCTTATTCCAGAAGGGCAGGACATTAGCTTAGAAGCAGAATATGGGATCAGCATGCAAAAGCTTTTCAGCTCCATCTCTGACAGTTCCAGTTAAGAGCATATTGTATCCTTGCCTAGTATTTTTTGGAAGCTGCCTAAAGGAGTATAATCTTCAAATATAACATTTAAATAAATCTATTTTAAAAAAATACATGTTGAAAAAAATAAGCGAATGAATACAGTGAGATTTAGAGATTTATTTCCTGAATTATTTGCTATTTTGCTTTCTTGTTCTTCTTTATCTTTGGAATGTTTTTGTAGCTGCCTTCTGAACAGTGTTATGAACTTCTGTCCATAGCTGTTCAGGCACTCAGTCTACCAAATCTAATCTCTTAAATCTGAGCCACAGTAAGCTCCAGCTCTTGCTTTTACTGACTGTTTAGTGCTTCCCCATCTTTGACTGCAAAGTATATAATCGATCTGATTCTATATTGACCACCTGGAAATGTCCACATAAAGAGTGATCTTTTGGGCTGTTAGGCAAGATTGTTTGCTATGACCAAACTCCATGCTTTTGTTGTTCATCAAAGCCAATCTTCCGTGTTATTCCTGTTACCTTTTGATTTCTGACTTTAGTATTTCAGTCCCTTAGAAAGTGTCGTGGGTCTTCACAGAACTAGCTAACTGCAGCGTCTCCAGCACCAGTGACTGGGATATAGGGCCTTTTCATATTTTCCTGGGGAAATGTCCCAGGGAAGTGAAGATGGGGGATAAGACCCAGCATCCTCACTTAAGGATGCCAAATCTATCCCTCCATTAGACTAGATGGACTGTGCCCTGTTCCAGCAAGCCTATTCTTATTGTAAAACATTGAGATTCCTGATAAAGACACATTTCTCTCCTTCCCCTTTCAGGAACTACATTTTGTGGGCTTTAATAATTTGAATTCTAAGTGGGTTTTTATGCGTGTTTTATTGCAACCTGCCCTGAGACCTTAGGTTATAAATGCAAATAAATAAATATTCTACCAGTGTAAATCAACGGGATTGCAAAGCGGAAACCTAGGGTGCATCCCCATGGTACTTTTCCTGTCGCTATTGTCCCTCTACTGCAGCGGATCTAACAAATGCACGTTCAATTCCGAATTAAGTGTCCCCATGGGGCTCAGCAAAACGTGCATTTAAAATGCACTGACCATCCCCAAGGAAGTGTCTTTTGCTTACCCACATCCTTTTCTCCCCGCCCCTCGCTGTTTCGTTGGGTGCTTGTGCGATCGTGCGCTCATTCACAAGTCCAAAAGAAAAATTTACAAGTTCTCTGTTCATCTCCCCTGCTTGCGAAGGCAGCCAGGCTGCAGCCAGCACTATTTACAAGATCTCCAGCTGCTGAAACGCCTCCCCCAGCCAGCAATCATGTGATCATGCGCTCATTCACAAGTCCAAAAGAAAAATTTACAAGTTCTCTGTTCATCTCCCCTGCTTGCGAAGGCAGCCAGGCTGCAGCCAGCACTATTTACAAGATCTCCAGCTGCTGAAACGCCTCCCCCAGCCAGCAATCATGTGATCATGCGCTCATTCACAAGTCCAAAAGAAAAATTTACAAGTTCTTTGTTCGCCTCCCCCAGCCAGTGATCTTGCCTCATACACTTTCACTTGATATAAGCAATTCATTACAATGTATCTTGCTGTTTCTCTTTGTGATTGGAGGCAAAGAAAAAAAAAAGAGAGAGAGAGAGCTTGCCACCTCAGAGAGAAGCCCCGTCCCTTTTGCCACAGAGTGTCTCCATGTAAAATGTTGCTCTTAATACCCGCGTCTTCCTGGAAAGTGTGCTTGCAGTCTTCTTTAAAGGGCTGGTTTTTTGCAGTGCATTTTCCTAATTAGCAGCGCTGGAAGCCCGGACAAAAGCTGTGCATGGGGGTGTTCCGCGACAAAAGAAGATTTTCAGCGGGCTTTAAATTGCATGGGGATGCACCCCTAGAGTATGAGTACAAGTCTGTGGTGCTGCAGGAACCAAATCCTGTTACTGTACATTTCCAGGACCACAGTACATGAGAGAAGTTACAGCTTGTTGACTGTGTAAGAGCAAATCTGTGTTGCACAAAACCATGTCATATATTGTATTTTTATGTAGCTACAATTTATTACTGCTTTCTTTCTTTTCAAATAGCTGCAAACCTTTTTTTTTTCCTGGCATAATTTCTGCCACCTGTCCCTGCATCCCCAACTTATATTAGACCCACAGTGGAAACTGTACAGGTATTTCTCCTTTTTTCCTCACTCAGCATGGCTAATAGCAGCCTTCGGGAACATCGTTCTAGTCAGGGAGTCTGTGAAATACTCTGCTCTGATCACATTGATTGCATCTGTTTTGGCCATCACTCAATGTAAACCTTTGATACTCTGTTGTTAGAATAGATTATGTACGTACATTCCTGCTTATTGTTTTTAAAGAGTATTGAAGTAGGGGTGAATGCTTGACATTCTAGAGTCTTTACTCTCTTACCATAGGAAATGTTCTGCATGGGTCACAGGAACAAGTTATCCACACCTTGATCTGCTGCTGTTGGGCCAGAACCATGCCATGCTGTTCCTGAACCTTACCTGTTACCTGAACCTCAAAAGCTTTCAACAAGCAGTCCTGCAGCATTGGAAACAGTTAGGGATCAGTGTGAATGCATTATAGGGATGTGCATGAATATTTGTGACATCCAGAATTTATATGAATAGGTACAAATTCATATATCCGTGGCCGAACCGAGTAGGGCCTATATTTGTAAGCCCTATTCATCCTTGAATCAAATATTCAGGTATCCGTTGAAGCTTTAGATGAAGCTTTAGCTGATACTGGATCCCCTGGGCCTCCTGCCCCCATGGGCTCCTCATTCTCCCGGCAGGCCCCATTGCCCCACTTACATGCTGCCGTTACTGCACCTTCTTCTTAGGCCTTGGGGTTCTGCGTGCAGATGTGCACAGAAGCGGAGGGCCTCTTTTGGCCTCCAGAAGGCCAATTTCTGCCTCCAAAGTGCTGGAATAGGCCTGGGAATGCTACTGAATGTGTCCTGCCTGCCTCCCACGTGCCCCCTTACATTTGGGCCATGCTCCGATAATGTCACGGGGCTATTTTCACATGCTTTTGGAGGCCAAAATAGGCCTTCTGGAGGCTGGAAAAGGCACTTCCACTTCTGGGGTTGCATGATCCCAGAACCAAAAGTACTTTTCCAGCCTCCAGAAGGCCTATTTTGGGCTCCAAAGCGTGCCAAAATAGCTCTTTGACACTGTCGAGGGCAACCAACCTGCCTCCCATGCACCCCTTTACCTTTGGGGGCACATTCTGGTTACATTGAGGGGCTATTTTATCATGCTTTGGAGCCCAAAATAGGCCTTCTAGTGGCTGAAATATGCACTTCCAGTTCTGCATGCACAGACCCGGAAGTGCCTTAGAAGATGGCATGGCGGTGCCGAAAGTGATGAGGAGGACTGGCACGTGAGGGGAGGCTGCATTTGGTTCATGCACGAATATTTGTTTGAATATCCATGCATGAATATGAAGCCCCCCTCATTCGTGAGGGTGGGATTCAGCCGAGGCCGAATTTGCCCATTTTTTATTTGTACCAAATTGAATGTGGGAAATGGGCTTTGTGCTCACCCCTAGAATGTGGTGCTTCCAAGTGTTTTGACTTACACTACCTTAGCCCACTGAATGCACTGTCCCATCACCCAATTGCGGCAACAGATTGGTGGGACATCCAATAACAAGACATCACACCAGGAAAGTTTGCTACTCAGATTTCTAGACTGTTGCAGTGCACAGAATGTGAAAGGCTCAACTGTTCCTATTGTTCACTGGTCTGGTCTGGTCTTTGGAAGCCTTTCCAAAATGGTAAGTGCAAACCTGCCCCTAGTTGTTGTACATATTTTTATGAGGGAAAAGAAGAACACAGCTTTCTGATTGAAGCCGGATAGCGGTATGTTTCATGGTAAAAAATCAATGTTGTAAATATTACTCAGTTCAGTTATAGCATTGCTGACCTTTCTTGCAGAGTTGTTCAACTTTGCTGTGCTAGGTGTTTAGGGATTTCCCCCACCCCTCTCAAGTTCTTCCATAACAGCGGGCTTCAATGCATTGTTAATGAAGATTATTTGTCCTCCTTTATGTTAGAAGTTATATAATTAGCATAATTGGGATGTAAAAAAATCTACACTTTGCATGCTGCTTTCTCTTCAGGGTTTCTTTGTAGCATGCTGTTCCTATAAAACAGATTGTTTTTCGACCTTTTGTATACAGATTACTTCAATTGCCAGGTCAAAAGACATGGACGGGGGGGGGGGGGGGATCTGTCATTATAAGCAGAGACCCAGAAGACAACCGTATTGTTGCACAGTAATTGGAAATGTTTAGGCAGCTCAAGGAGTTTGAGCGGCTAGAACAGAGAAAATTAAATTTTAATACAAAGTTTAGTTAAGTAATCTGCAACTGTCCAGGATAATGCTACCACTTGGTTGAACCTTCATAGTCTTTCTTTAGCTTCCATTTCTTAAAAATCTCTTCTACAGAGGAAGTGAAGATGAAATTGCTTTGCTGCAAGTATTCCAGAAAGCAGTGGATTGGGCCTGCAGGACATTTGGGAAAGAAGCTTTCTTTGGAAACCATCTGTTTATCTTCCTGAACTATGCTTTGAAATTCAGAAAATGAGTCTCAATGTGATTACGTTGTACCTGGAATCTGTAGCAAATTAAAATCTATTCACTTACTACTCACATATAGTGGCACCAAGGACCTGAAGGATAAGATATGCCCTGTTAAATCACATGCCTCCTGTTCTGCACATTAATGAGAATCAAGGAGGCCCTGCCTCCACTGGACTGCTTCTGTCTGAACTGGATCTTTTATGCAACTGTTAGTTAGGTCTATAAGCAGACCAAGGATCTCTGTGTTCCAGAACTTGACCTAGCAAACTCTTGTTCCTAAGCTTTGCAGGCATGGGGAGGGGAACTGTGAATCTTGCACAAGCTTTGCAGCCACCTTGGAGGCCTGAGCCGGATCCATTCTGCACCTCCACATGATATGGATCTGTGGGCTTGGTTATTCTGGCCCCACTGCTCTGCATTAACACAAGGCAAGTGTAGAAAAGGTCCTGAACTGCACCCACCCACCCCAGCTTTATTCTGGAATTTTGTTTCTCTCTCTCCCCTCCTGCCCCCACTCTCTCCAGATGTTGATTAACTACTCCATGTCTTGTAACACTTCCAGTTCTGCTATTACCTTCCTCTTGTGCTTGGTTGGTGATAGCACTTGGAGGACTGAAATTTCGTTTTGAGTAAACTATAACATTTTAAGAGCACCTTTAGAAATCAAATTGTTTGAAAGATTCTTTGAAGATATCCTTTTCAAACTGTTGAGAACTCTTCTGCAATCAACATTACTGCTAAACAGGTTTCTCTCTCTTTCCCCTGAGATCATTTCCTTTTTTCACAAAGATGCTTTGTCAAGTGACAGTACCCCTATATTATGTACCCTCTCTTTCAGAGGCAAAACAGCCCCATCCAGAATAGGATGTCCATAACTTCATGGATTGGGACCCTGTGACACACAGTGCCTCGGTCTATATTCAGTTTCAATATATTTTTCCACATCCAGCCTATTACTGCCTCCAGGCAGGGATCAACCATATGAACTGCCTCCCTTGACTATGATGTATATGAGTTGCATAAAAGCTCCCCAAAAGTTTATGGAGCCTACCTCAGAGATTGGAAGACAACCACTGTAAAATAGTGCTTCCCAGTCCCAATTTCTGAAACCAGAAGCCTGTTCGCACTTGGCTTTATTCTGGAATGTATCCTGGAATAGGGGTCTGCTGTCCATATGCTAGTGCAGGCTATAGCAGGTCCCAAGTGTGGCCTGCCAGAGTCTGCAATAGCATGTAGACAACAGACCCCTATCCTGAGGTATAGTCCAGAATGAAGCCAAGTGCGAATAGGCTCTCACACCTCAGCAGAAGCATCAGCCATGTTAATCAAAATTTTCCTGAGATCCATCAGAAATCTATTAGATTCCATAAGTCTCTGAGGGTCCTTCACCTCTGCAGTGAGGAACAGGAAGGGTGAAGAACAGAGAGGCTGCTGAGGATGCCAATCCCATTTGGTTTCTCTGGCCCAACAAGAAGAGCAGGATCTCAACCCCAGTCACAAAGCAGAAGGGGTGTCTGTGGAAAGGAATGCATTTTTTATGTGCTATGGAAATTCCCCCATTCTGCTCCACAATCTTGAACTGGTGTGGCACCGAGTAACCTGTAGGGCAATGCCGAATGTGCCCAGTTCACCCACCTAGGGTTCTGTAATATACACCAGATCAGCCCATGCATCCACAATTAAATCATGGATGAATGATTACTGACCTGGCATTTAAAAGCAGTACCACCAAGCCAGCAGGGAGGTTGACAGACATCCCACATTCTGAAGGTAGCCAAACATGAAAGCTTGAGGAATCATAGCCAAAAAGTAAAGATTCCTCGCTAGAACACCATATAATGGCAGTAAAAGTAAAGATTCAGACATGACAGGAAAATGCTTTGTGTTTCGATCCAACTGTTGATTATTTAGTTTTGTTTGGGTAGGGTAATTCTCATTAAATGTGCATTAATTATGATCTTCCTTTTATCAGTAGCCATTAGCATCTTCATTAGGTATTTATCTTGACGTAGCCAAGCACAGTTGTTGGGGGTTTTTTGCAGGAAGCAACCATGCTAAGGAAGCTCTCATCTTGTAAAGTTGGGGTGGGTGCTACTGCAGCATCTCTAGCACCTTTTCGGAAAGAAGGCCATTGACACAGCCTGGGTCTTAAGATACTGGTGGGCCACCATTTTGATGGTCTGCTTAAATAGATGCCTCAACTGAAATCTGTGATTAAGTTCCTTGGTAAGAGAAAGATGCCATTGAAGAAGAACTCTAGTTTTCCCATCATCTGTCAGCAGCCCTGTAACCAGTTACAAAATAGAGCTGGACTATGAGGGCTATCAAGGCCTGCACAAATATGTTCTTCATTATTTGTATTCCCTGAAGCACAGAGAGAATCAAACTGAGTGATGACATTGGTGGCTGCGATTGTCAGGTGTTCTGGTGAGGACTCTTCTGTGCTTTCCTTAAGCAACTGCCAGAGGAGGATCTTCACAATTTTCTCATTACACATGGGGTCTGTTATTAATATAACCCAGATGTCTCAGGCAGTGCAACCAACGTCCTCAGAACAATCTAGGAGAGTATCAACCAACCCAGAGGTCCTTTTCATGGCCAGGTGGCAGAAGCCCTGAATTGCCTCTTCCTTGACATCAGGAAATGCACTATAAACATGTGCACCACCATGGATAGGTATTTATCCCCTTCAGCGTCTGAACACCCAATTCCATGCAGCTGACAAAATGGCTGTCCTCAGGACATGACCCAGAGGAGGAGGGAGCAGGGAGGCCTCCTTCATCTGAAAAGAATGTCATTGCCACAGCTGGTGGGCCACCATGTGGCTGGCCCGCTTGAACAGATGCCTCAGCTGAAATTTGGTATCTGCAAATAAGTTCCTTACTAAGAGGAAGATGCCATTGGAAAAATAGCATTCCCAGCATCTGCCAGCAGCCCTGTTTTTCTAACAGGATGTACTCACTCTCAAATCTGGCTTGTAAAATGAGATTTTTCAGAGCTTTCAAGCTGGTATTTACTGGGTGGCTCAAGGTCCTCTTCTGATAGACCCAGTTGAGCTGGACTGTGAGGGCTATCAAGGGCTGAGGAAATCTGTTCTTCATTAATTGTATTCCCTCAGACACTGATGACATTGGTGCCTGCCATTATATGGTGTTCTAGCGAGGACTCTTCTGTACTGCCTTAGGAGAGCATTAACAATCCCAGAGATCCTTTTCCTGGCCAGGTGATAGAAGCCCTGAATCTAATGGGATCTAACTGGTTTATGTGGAAGCATCAAAGGAAATGTCACAAAATCTCTACTTTTAGGCATACATAATGTTGTTGTGTGTGGCTATTTAGAAATAAATGGAATTGAGGTCTGTGGAAACAGTAGTATCCAGTGAATTTGGACTGAAAGGTACTAAAGTCCGGACCGAGTGGAAACTCGGCATCCAGGGTTCCCTTTGCATCGGCCAGTAATCTGAATTTGTCTAGCCCCGTTCCCATTCCATTTCTTTTCTCCGGATTTTCTGAGCACTATTCTGCAGAAATCCAGGGGGGGGGGACCCCTGGTGAAACAGGACTTTTCTTGACATGCAATCAGCCTTTGGCTTGCAAACTCTGATGTGGACGGGCAAAGAGGAGAAGGAGGAAAGGGGTGCTGGACTTGCTGCCCGTGAGTAGGGGGGGGGCACCCAGGCAACATTGAGCCTGGCGGCGAAGCCTCCTATCCTCCCCTTTAAGAAAAACCACTGCCTACCAAGTGTTGTCAGTACTCGCCTGATGTGTAATTCACACGATCTGTATGCATTGAAGAGATAAAGAGATCTCGTGTCCCAACACCACTGAGAAGGAATATTGTTCTCCTTATTTTCATTTGTTATTACCATTTACAGTAGCTGTCTGAAAATCATAACCAAGGCCGAATCCTAGAGATGTGCCAAACTGATCTGAAATCAAATCAGTGTGAAATGGAGCAGGTGGTTCATCTGGTCCAAATTTAAACTGAACCAAGGGAGTTCGGAAGCACTGGTTTGAACCACCAGGTACAATTCAAACTGATTCGATTTTGTTACTCTTTTGCCCTTTGAAAGGGTTTTTAATTGCATTTTTATGCAATTTAAGCTGATTTTAGCCAGTTCAAATTTCAACCAAACCTCCATTTTCAAATCCAGGCACATCTCTATACCATTTGACTTTATTTTATGTCATGAAAATGTTGAAATGGTTTGTGTAATGTTCAGCATGAATATAGTGGGTATCAGAGCAGCTATGTTGCCTTTCTTTTTTTAATACCATTTATGCAATTTCCGTAACGAAATTAAAAGTGGCAGCTTTTAGGATGTTTGGTAGATGATCATCTGTCATACGAGATCTCATTTGCCACTTGCCAAGCCTCTCCAGTGAAAATATTTGCTGACAAATGGGCACACTTTCGCAGAGGAACATATGTTGCCACAAGTATGCATGCTTTAAAGTGGCGGAAGGCCAAAAGGTTAGAATTTCAACGCTGATGCAAGCAGTCTGCTATTAGATGAAATGTAAGACTGTGCTACCCAAAGATAACTTTGACATTGATTTCACTGCCATGTTCACTGAACTTCTAACCCCTGTGATTTTTCTCTCTTGGTTTCTTGAAATCAGTTGGCTATGTTTCTTTAAAAGGTTTATATTGTATGGTGCTAATGAGTGTATTTATATATGCTGGTGTGTCCACGTGCACATGTGGAGATAGGAACATAAGATCAGCCCTACTGGATCAGTCCATAGCCCATCTAGTCCAGCATCCTGTCCCACCCAGTTGCTCATGGGCATCTCAAGCTGAAGACAAGGGCAAATCTTCACCTGCTCTCAAATCCCAGTAAATGGCCTTAGAGGCATCCTGTCTGTCTCTTCCCACTTTCTGTTAATTTCATATCATGTTCTGTTTGTTTACTGGAAAAATGAAAGCTAGCGTCACAATCCTAGCTATGTTCTATGTTCTGTTCATAACTGAGGCAAGATCCACATGGTGTCTTTATGGCATCTTGGCTTTTAGTTATGGAAACTGCTTCCCATCCCCACTTTCAAGCAGTTATTGTTTCTATAGAGGATTCATTTTAATTTGTGTTTTTATTTTTGTAAGCTTCGCTGAGACCTAAGAGTGAGAAGTAGGGTCCCCCAAGTTTCAGTATTAAGACTTATTTAAAAAAAAAACATAGTGAGATTGCTGTTGACACTAAATTGTTCTGGGTAATAAAAACTTAAAATGATTGTAAAGAACTCCAAAGGGATCTCTTGGCATTGGGGGAGTGGGCTACAAAATGGCAAATACACTTCACCCTTAGCAAGTGCAAAGTGATATATATTGGGACAAATAATCTCAATTACATCTATATACTGATGGGGGCCTATATACTTTCTGTGATAGATTAGGACGGGGATCTTGGTGTTCTGGAGCAAATTCAAATATATGGTGGATGCAGGAGTCAACTATGGTATATGAAAAATGGAGTAGCTTAATACAATATGTGAACAGAAAGGACACAGAAGAGACCATGAGAAAAGAAATAAGGCAGGTATTAAATACTTTCCCTATATAATAATAAATAGGATCATTTTTGTTAGCTGCTAGAGGATGGGGAGGGGTATGTATGTATGTATGTATGTATGTATGTATGTATGTATGTATGTATGTATGTATGTATGTATGTATGTATGTATGTATGTATGTATGTATGTATGTATATGGGATATTGTACAGTGAAATATGAAATGTTTTTGGAATGGAAGTATGTATATAAAATTGATTTAAAAAGACAGCATTTTCCTACATTAGAGATGGAGCCACTATCATTGCTCCATCTACTGTACATACATAGAGGCTGAAACTGTGGTATTTTGCATTAGTTGAATACCTGGATGTCCCCATCACTTGTACATGTAAAGACAGTGTTATGGCTGGCACTAAGAGGCAATAATCACTGGTGAGCAATACCCCACATGATCACTTCCTAATGGATTTGCATTTTCCATTGTTTTTTCCATTTGGTTTTTAATGTTGTAACCCACCATGAGACCATCAGGTATAAAGTGGGATGAAAATGCTAGTCGTCATCATCTGGCCACCATCTGGAGGTGACCTAGTCTTTTTTCTTATGCTTTGGTGGCACATTTGTCACAAGAACTGTGAGTTCACTAGAGTTAGGAACAAGGATTTGCACAAATATTCCAAACATTCAAAATTCAAATTCATTTGACTTTTGCCATTTGAATTCGAATCAAATGTCTATAAATTTGAATTTAAACATTTGAACGAATTTCAAATTTTTGAATCTATTTGTTCGAATTATTGGGACATTCGTATGTCTCTAGGTACATACACGATAGATACTTGCACATACACATCATTCCTGCATCCGTATGCATTGGTACGGACCTGTACGAGACGCAAACGCATTGCAGACGGGATGCAGATGGATGTGTATGGATGCGTACAAATGCATACAGGATGCATAATGTTGCGTACGGGCACATATGAACGTTGCTGACATTCGTAAGTGCAAATTTGAATTGAAAATTCAAACGAATAGATTCAAATTTGCTTAATTCTAATGAAATTGGGGTAAATTTGAATTTTAAAGATTCAAATTGGATTGAATTTTCAGATATTCTATTCGACCGGAATCCCGAAAATTGCATTCATGTACACCCCTAATTAGGAGAGATGGATATACTGTTGATTCCTATTATTCATGTTTGGTTCAGGAATATTGCTATAATAATACTTGTCTGCAGGATAATTTCTTTCTGGATCAGTGATGTATATTTATTCTTAAAATACAGAGACTTAAGCTACTGTACTTCTTGAGTTCCTTAGGCACTCCTCTAAACTGTAACTTACTTTAGTTTTGTCTGCTTCTTTAATTCTGCTAATTCTTCAATATATCTTCTCTCTGTTACAGAGATTCCTTTTATTTGGGACTCCTATGTCTATTGAAAGGGCTAATTTGCTCTTCTCTATTAATGTTATATTGGACCTGTTTGCCTGTGCTTTCTGTTCTATTAATAGTGTACAATCCCTTTATAACTTGTTTTGCTGTTATAATATTCCTTGTACAAATTGATGGTGCAACCACATCTGACGTGCTGTCTGCAGTTTCTGGTTGATATTTACAGTAGACTTGATTCTCCATTATCAATTCAATGTTTTGTCTTTTGCTGCCAATAGTATTTTTGCTGGGTGTGCAGAGATGGCCCATTTCCAGGATCATTTCTGGGAGGCCAGTGAAATGGCATCAGGTTTTATGTGCCCCTTAAGACAACAGCTGGGAATGCTTCAGAGACCAGAAGTATCTGGCACAATTTTTGCTCCAGGGACTACTTCAAGGCTAAGACCTGTCAGCTAGAGCATTTCTCAGGAGGCAGCTAGCCCATCTGATCCAGATGGGATTTGGGGGAGATGCCTAGGATATGAATGAGAGGCGGATAGGAAGATGAGTTTTACCTGTAATTTGCTTCAGTACTCCATTTTCCCTTACCTTCATGGAGGGTCTGCTTGCTTGATATTTGTGACTCCTTACAAACTCAGCCCTCTTTGGGAGTTTCCCTTGCTGCAAACAGTATACAATTTCAAAGTGCATCCCCAATGTAGTCCAGGCTGGTGAGGACAAGCTGTTTCCTTCTTGCAGCTTTATCCTAGGGAGAAAAACCACCCGGAGTTGAACAGTTAATGCTATGAAAGATCTTTGCAGTTTAAACAAGTGATAATCTTGGGAAATTTGCCCTTGAGCATTCATTTCTGTTTCAACGCATTTATTGAATTTTGTTTCTTTCTTGTATATATATACACACACAAACACAAACACACAGTAAGAATAAACGTTCTGTTGACCAGTCAAGTGAAAAACAGATCAGGAATATCTCCAGGGGAAATGTTGACTTGGTTTTAAAACCAGGGAAACCCTTATAAAAAAAGAAAATATTTCTGGGAAATATTTTACCCTGCAAGCTTCAAAAATCTCTTCCTCCTCCTCCTCCTCCTCCTCCTCCTCTTCCTCCTCTGCACCATCATCCTCATTATAATCAGAAGTCATATGTTATTTCCAATTTGGGATGATGAGCTTGATCAGTTTGTTAATCAGTTTGGAGGCAATTCGTTAGGAGGCATCCTTAGTTTATCTTTAAGGGTAGTCTGTGTTTCTGCTTACTCTTTTTCACCCTTGATTTTGATTTGTTCCTGATGTCAGAGATTATAGTGAACCTTTTCAATCACATTAAATCTCCTCTCTTTCTTTCACTGGATGATGATGCTATTCAATGCTGTTTTCATCTTTCAAAGGAATTGTATTCCATGCTGCTTGTTGGAGAATAGCTGAAGTGATCTTCAGAAATTCCAAGAAAAAATTGATACAAAAAATATGTAATAATTAGATCAAGTATAAACAAACTAGCTGATCCAAGACCATGATCAATAGGGCCAGTGAAAACAACAGGCCTCTCCTGAGATCCAGCATGTTAGTCTGTTGTGGCTGCAATGTTGAAACACACCGCATGACATTTTATGGCTGTAAGGCATGATTTACAGCCACAAATACAGCCCATTGCTCCAATATTGTGCCACTGCAGGGCATCATATGGAGATCTGGCACAGAAAGGAAAGACCACTCCTGAAATGCCTGGAGAAAACAGAATCTTACACTCTTCTGAGCCTTCCCATCTCTCTGCAATGGAGTACAGATGGCAGGCTTATGAGTTTATTTATTTATTAATAAAATGCAACCAGCTGTATCTCATGGGTTGTCATTTGGAATTCCAGCCAACATTTCTGCAGCTTTAACTGTTGCACAAAAGAGAAAATTTCTGCAGATGCTCCTTGCATTACAAACTTCAGTGACTGACTTCTGTACAACTATTGAAGATACAGGAGTATTGCATTTAAAAATTCTTAAATATTCGGTGTGCCTCCCTAGACACCTTCTTGTGACTGGGATGAGTGATTGGGTCAGATGAGTTCTGCGCACTACCCAACTTGTGGAAGAATTAGCCTAGCCAGCAATTATTTCGCTCCCCAAACATATTGGCTCCTATGAGAGCATTAGTAAAAGCTCAAAATTCCCTAAAATAATGTTTAGAAGTATATTGCTGTCTCTCATAGTGCTTTATATGGTATGAGTACACACACACACACTCACACACACACACACACACACACAAAAGGTATGATGAAGCAAGATATGGTTGGTCAAATTTATTGAACAGAAATTAGCATAGAATAAGTGAATAGTTAACAGAGGTATCGTCAAGAGCAAAATAACTGTTTGCCCATCGGCAAAAATAAAAGCTATGTTTTATGTGTGGTGTTATCTAAATACTCAGCATGCAAAAGAAAAAAAAATATTCTCAATATGGAAGAGATTTTATTCATCCCTGTTTTGTTTTATTCTACAACCTCAGGTTTTACTTGTTTTTACTTGTTTTTAGATGCTTTTCTTTATTTTTTTCCCCTTTTCTTTTAAAGACGTCTTTACGTCCTTTGGGGAATGTGGCACTAAATAAATTCTGGCAACTCTGCAGGAGAGAATGTCACTGCTGGTCCTTTATGAAAAAGTGTGTCCGTGTTGGTATCCATTTTGATCCTTCCTTCTGATGTACTTCTTGCTTGCAAAGAAAAATACTGATTAGTTCATAAAATTTTACTGCTGTGAAAAATACCTGTGCTAGCATCAGAGAAAAGAGGCTGAAGCGGCTTTATCTGTAAGTGCCTACTCAGGATTAATTTCTGTTGGATTAACTGGGATTTAAGTCCTAATGATCATGTGCAGGACTGTAGCCTAAAATACAATTCAGTAGGTTTTGGGATTTTGCTGAATCTCATTGGAATAGTTTGTTCTTAGATTCTTTGCATTGGTTCTTTCCGCACTGGGTCTTTTTCTGGTTTATATTTTGGACTAGGGACCTGTAGTCCTCAGGCTCTTGCAGATTATAGCAGACCATGCCCTGGACATCCCATTGTCCACACTAACCTGTGGATGGCAGGTCCCTAGTCTGAGATATAATCTGGAATAAGGCTCAAGGCAGAAAGGGCCATAGTATTAGAGATGTGTACAAACTTAAAATCGTAGTATGGTTCATAACAATCCCAACCTGGACAAAAGTCAAACTGTTTGACCTTAATCCAGCTGATCAGTTTGCTGAATGGCCTAAGAGCCTCCCCTTGCATATGAAGCCTCACTCTATTATGCCGTGGTCTCCCACTCTTGTGCCTGGTCTGCCACCCTTTGCCACCGAGCAAAGCTTCCCTGTCATGTCATTCAAAACCTTGTCTTTTCTACTACACTTGTATTTCTAAGCAACCCATGCAGGACTGCAAGCAACAGGCATGCAGGTTTTCATTAGTCAGCTGCCATGCTTGTGATGGTTTCCCTTTAACCACTGTGCAGGCGGTCATGGTTAAGAAAGAAACTGCTGAATCACTAGGATTGTGTATGGATAAAACTGTATATAACTGAAGACAGGTTGGAAAGGGGGGAGTGCAATGGAGAGGGAAGTTGGAGAAGGAAGAAAAATCGAAGGAGGTTGGAGACATTCAGGATGCCTGGGAATACAAGCAGGGGGGAACCCTGGCAAAGGAAGGATCAAGGAAAGGTGAAGGTCAGTGGAGGGCCAAACAAGGACACGAGAAAGGAAGGATTCCTGAGACTGCACTGGAGTCATTGTTCGAGGCCAAACCTGGAAGCTGGAGGTCATAAGGAGTGACTTTGGTGAGGGAAGAAACAAAACTTCCAGAACTGTATATAGTTGTATATAGACAGGGGCCCTGGAGCACTGTATATACTTGCACGTAGGCACTATTAAAACAAAGAAAAACTATCCTCCAGTTGTGCTGTCCTTTCTCTGCCTGCTATTCTCACCTCTGGGGAAATAAAGAATCCACAGTGGCACTTTAACACCTCATGCCATCACAATGTTCATGGAGGAACATTTATTTATTTTGTTTGTTTACTTACTTACATTTTTATCCCAACCTATACCCGACATCATTAAAACAATAACAGTATGTATTAAAACAGTAGCATCTGCAAGTGGGAAGGGAAGGTGTATCCCCATTTAACTGGCCCATCTCAAGGGGAATACTATAGCCTGGGGGCCATAACTGAGAAGGCCCTCTCCTGGGTGCCCACCCATTTCACAGCAGATGGTGGTAAGGCAACCAGGAGGGCCTCTCCTCCAGATCTTAAGGCACAGGCAGGTTGATATGGGAGTAGATATTTCTTTAGATATTTGGAGCCCAAGTCATTTAGGGCCTTACAAATTTAAGTTAACACTTTGAATTGGGCTCGGTAGCAAATCGATAGCCATTGCAACTCTTTTAAGACCAGTGTGATGTGCATCCAGCCAGTTGTCCTGGTCTGCAATCTAGCTGTTGCATTCTGCCCTAGCTGCAACTTCTGAATCATCTTCAAGGGCAGTCTCATGTAGAGCACATTACAGTAGTCCAGTCTTATCAGTTAACAGAGCATGGATAACTGTGGCCAAGTCATCTCTGTCCAGAAAAAGCTTCAGTTGGTGCACCAGCCGTAGTTATGAACAGGCACTCTTGTGTCCTTTTGAGAGCCACATGTATCTCCACTTCTGGAAAGGCCTTGAAGGATGAAGTTGGAAGCAGGGATAAATGAAATATTTGTTTACAAGGAATAGCTAACTGTAACTTAAACAGACTAAGCTCTTACAGAAGCAAGGATGCATTTACAATATGCCATAGAAGCTATCCAAAAATATATTGCACTTCTTTGTTGCAGGTTTCATTCCTCATAACTTGGAATGAGGCTGTGTGGTGAAACAGATGAATTAATCAATGAATCAATCACATTTCTAAAAGTCAAAAACAAAGCATGTCCCCACTCCAGTGGTATTTCTGTACGTATATGGATGTCTGTTCCACTGAAAAAAAAGTAATGTTCTGCATTTGAAATTTTTTCATCCATTTAAGCAACAGTTACCAGTCATTAAGAAGCCCCATCTGCACACTGAAAGGAAGCCTGGAGAATCAAACAATATACTGTATGTACATACACATGCTGCCTACAACCTTTGCAATGTAAAAGCCATTACCAGAGACTTTGGATGGAAAGGAGCCCTCCCGACAACAGTGAAATTCCTGCCCTTTGAAGGCTCCATGCTACTTCAAAAGACATCAGCTGGGGCTGGCCCATTCTCAATGCAGGAAGCCTCTGGAGCTGGCTGCTTATAGTCCGCTCTATGGTCCTTTCTACACTGGGACTTATTTTGGATTGGCTGGGACCTGCCATAGTCTGCACCAACATGTGGGTGGCAAATCCCTATTCCAGGATTTAATCCAGAATACAGCCAAGTGCAGAAAGGGCTTGAGGTGCATAGGTCAGAATGATCCACATCATGCAAAAGCTCACTCTGATTCCTCCTTGAGAACAAGCCCTACTCTTTCTCTTCCTGAGTCAACCACTCCCATAGAGCTGTTCTCAAATCATTATGAGTTTCAAGAGCATGTCGTTGGTAGATATTGTGTGCTCATGTTGATCTTCTTCTCTAAGCAGGCAGTTCATTTCTGTGTGCTTCTCCACTGGGCTTTTGCTTATCTGTGGCAAACATGGATATGTTTTATTTTTAATTCATTCAGTCTGTTTGCTGCCTTGCTGCCCTAAGTAGCAATCAAGATACCATATAATAATGTTCTTTATCAACAAATGCAGAGTTGAAAACATCGTGAAAAAAATTACAGACTGCCTGAAAGGCATATTTGGAAAGAATTTTATAAACATGACTGTAAAAAACTAGGAATGTGCTCTTTGAATTTTTATGCTGTGTGGTTTGGTCAGGGAAAAGCAGTAGTTGGTTCTACTTCTCTCTTAACTGAAGACTTAGTGGAAAAACATTATTGAGTTCTTTCCACCTAATTTATTTATTATTTATATTTATATGCTTCCCTATACCCATAGGTCTCAAGGCAGGTTACAAGTTTAAAACAGCAGGTTAAAACAGTAATATCCATAAAAACACTTAAAAACCAACAAGCAAACGAAAAAATCCAGCATATTTTAAAAATGTATTTTAAATATTAAAATACTAATATCTACGGGAGAGGGGGGGATGGTCACGTTAGCCAAAGGCCAGGGCAAAGAGGTGCGTTTACCACTTTCCTAAATGTATGCAAAGAAACGGTGTGACACACCCCGAGGGGGAGACTGTTCCATAACCTGGGGGCCATTATCAAAAAGACCCTTTCCGGGGTGCCCATCCGTCTCACTATTGAGGGTGGTGGGACAACCAGGAGGGCCTTACTTCCAGATCTCAAGGCACATGCAGGTTGGTATGGGAGAAGGTGTTCCTCTAGATATTTTGGGCCCAAGTCATTTTAGGGCCTTGTAAGGCAGAGTTAACAGCTTGAATTGGGCTCAGTACTGAATTGACAGCCAATGGGTGAGATGTGCATCTAGAAACTGGCAAGACAACCATTTATCTTCTGTGAGCCAGTTTGGTCTAGTGGTTAGGGAGACAGACTCCTATCTGGGAATACCAGGTTCAATTCCACCCTCCCCCATGAAGCCAGCTGTGTGACCTTGGGCTAGTCACAGCTTTCTTCTGAGTTCTCACAACCCCAACTAGCTCAGAAGGTATTCTGTTGTGGGGAGAAGAACAGAAAGCTTTGTCAGCCACTTTGAGTCCCCTTTAATGGGTTAGTAAAGCAGGGTAGAAAAGCTTCTTCTTCTTCTTCTTCTTCTTCTTGAGACCTAGCATTAAGACAATACACAAAGCAACACAAAAGAAAGTGATAGTTCAGTTTCTTTATATAGTCTAGATTGTATTGTCAAGTCTTACAATCATAATTGCTCTGAAGTAATTTATTAATGATTCTGTGCCAGGCAAGGTAGGTCTGTGTGTGTGCGCGCATGTATCTGTGTCTGTGCTAGGGGTGTGCATAAATGCGGTTTTCATCATTTGATTTTATTCGAATCAAATATCCAAAAATTTGAATCAATTCGAATGTTTAAAATATGAATGTATTCACCAGTTTGATTCAAATTGAATATCCATATTTGAAGATACGAACGTCAGCAACATTCGTATGTGTCTGTAGGCACCCATACACATCCTGCTTTTATCCTGTATGCATCTCGTTTTCATCCCATCCATATCCGTACAAGTGCATACAGATACGAATAAGATGTGTACGGATACATATGTAATGCGTGCTTATCCGTACACATATGAATGTCCAAATAGTCTGTATGAATTATTCAAAAGATTCACAATTTGTTTGAATGTTAAAAAAGAGCATTCTTGCACAACCCCCGCCCCCCCCCCCCAGTCTGTGCACTTCTTGATTTTGCAGGAGACCCTTTAGGAGTTTCAGCAAGAAGTACTGGCTAAAATTCTTTATATGCAAATCTAATGTGAAATAGAGCAAAAGGTCCTTGGAATGAGCATTTGATTGCTGGGGCCCCAGGGAGACCAAACATCTGTCAATGCTTTTTAAAAATGAGAAAATGTAAACAAAAATATGCATATGTTTTAAATTAGTTATTTTGACCTTGCAACTTTTATGCTTACAAGAATGTTCTAATTAGAAGAGGTAGCAGAGACCTCAAAGGGTTCATTGGTTTGGTTCAAGAACTAGACAGAGTTTATCTCAGGATCCCTTTGAACTAAGCTTGTTTTCTGTATTATACACAGCTGGCCATTACACCACCATTGCCCACCAAAAAATAAAAAAAATAAAAAATTTTGGCTGTGCTAAGTCTGCCAAATGAGTTTATGCATTACAGTTCCCCAGATAATGTTTGATTGTTATCTACATGAATATAAAAGTTTCTTATTTACTAAACATAATTAAATTCCTCAGTAAGCTTCTTCTTTTAGAGTGAGATCCAGATTTTCTTCCACTTGAAAGAACGGGATTTATCCTCATTAATGTATGGAATTTATGGAATTTATTAAACATTACACAGTTTATGTTGGATCCACATTATATTTGGTTTAATTTTTTTGGATTGTTGAGAATCCTTTTTCAATGTTGCCTAAATCCCTTTGGATGGGTGATACTCATAAACCAACAAGAAACAATCTTGAATGAGTCAGAACAGACAAAATGGTTTCCCCACCCCCACTGTATATAGTTAAACATAGAAAAGGATTGAACACATTCATGACAGGTAGGGTCATCACTGGTTGCTAGATTGATGGCTGTATGATTTCATGGAGGCATCTATAGGAGGTGTGTGATTCTGAGGTTCAGCTGGTAGGAAACTTTTAAGCAGGACAAGGTTAAGTACTGATGCCCAGTTTGTCAGCTTCTGTAGGCAACTGGTTTAGCCATCATTCCAGGTCAGCAGGACACTTCTCTTCCCCATCTTCTTCAATTCATTATTTTAAACATAAAAAAACTTACATGCTGATATATTCTAAAGCCACATAATATATAACTCTCTTTTACTTATTACAAATTTGACTCCCAGTCTCTTTTGGTATATCTGATATTCTGCTTCATTTTTAAAAATTATTATTTCTGCTTCTCTCCTTCTACATTTATTCTTCAAAGTCTATAACTGATAGTCCTTCCTCTGTATCCTATAGATAATCAATAAAGGGTAGCCAATTCTGAATAAAGTTCAGTATCCTCTTATCATAATAGGTTAGTCAATTTGTCCATTTCAGCTAAATCCATAGTTTTAATAATCCAGTCAATTGTTGGAATCTCTGTAAGTCTTGCTATGGTCACCATAAATTGTATTAATACATTATGTTGTTCTAAATTCTTACCTACTATTCCCAATAAAAAATCCCAGCTACTATTTTTATGTCCATTGTTAATCCATAAAATATTTACAGTACTTGAATTTAAAATTACATTGCAATTAATATAAAATAACATAAGCAATATCCATCCTACTTGCTCTCTTTTTTTCATTTTCTCTCTTTTGCTGATTTATGATAAGTGGCGTTCAAACAAGTCAATGGCAAACCTGGACAAGCGTCTTTAGTCTCACCGTGAAAAATTTCTGAAGTTCTTGCATAAACATTGGAAAGAGATTTCCACAGAGAAGCATATCAAGGATCATGGAAGGACCTTAAAGCTCAGTCCATCTTGGGTATGACCAGTATTGGTTAGATAGCATTTAGTTTCATCTTGCTCATTCAACAGTGGTATATTCATTGGGATATTGAGAAAGTACAGCCAAGCTATTGATTGAACATCATGCTTTCACCGGTCTCACCCATTTCCTAGTATACCACAGACCAGGTTTAGGACATGGTTCAGGTGGATGACAATGAGACTTGTTTGTGTCCTCTGTAGAAAGGACAGTAAGTGCCAGGAGTCAGCTCTCTTTAACCTCTTCCATATTTAATACTGTGCAAAAATGAATCTCATCATCTGTTGAATTTCAGATGCATTAATGCAGGTTCTAACTAGTTAAAAGTGTCACTCCATTTCTACGATACAAGGCAACAGCTGAGGAAAAGTGGGTCAAATTTTTTTCAATAGATTCCCTAGCTTCTTCTGGTGTTGAAAGAAGTTTGAATCCTCTCACCTATGCTTAATGCTGCAAATTCATGCGAAGTTTTAACTCTTCTACAAGGTGACTAAAAATTCAACTGTAGAAGGGGTCTTCCTGTCTCTTATTCAAACTTGGCCAAGAAGGACTGATTATAGGTGGGTCACTACTTGCAGAAAGAGATGTCTTCTTTGTGCGTATCTAGGGGAAACACCATGACTGTTTCTTTGAAAAAAACCTCCATTCCATTTTGGAGTGTGGAGGCATCATTTCAAGTAGCTATCCAAGTTGTCTGCAGTAAGGGCAAAAATGGTGCTCTGCAAAACAAGCATCTTAGATTTTATTTTATTTATTTATTATTTGTATTTTTCTCTTTCTTTTGTTTTTTTCATCTTTATTACTCTACAGTAAACCAGAACAAAGCACATACAAATCATACAAGTAACACCCCAAAATTTAAATACTGTTACATGGGCTCTAATTTTTGCTAGACCGTCTTTCATTCTGTCTGGCAGGGAGTCTTGATGGCTAGCTTCATATAGTCTCTTCCACAAATCCTGTAGGCTCTTCTTCGGTCTCTCCCCCAAGTAAAGAAGTCTTTGGTGCCTAAGGGAATCAAATTTAAATATTGCAAACACATAGTCTTGCCATTTGTCCAACGTCCACTGTGATTTATCCCTCCACCCTCCTGCAATAACCATCAAAGCTGCCCACTTCAGCCTGTCCAACTTATACCTTTCATCTTGTGCCAACCATGTACCACGATATATCTGCAATAAACATCTCTCAGAGTACAGCCCCATATTTACCCCAAACACCAAATTTATTATTTGTATTTCTATCCTGCCCTATACCTAAAAGTCTCAGGGCAGGTAACATGGGGATCACACCTACAAATGGCCCAGTGCACTTGCCATGTAGTACCTGTTAACATCACTTGTAGTACCTGTTACCATCACTTGTAGAGATAAAGTTGGGAAGGGTGTTTTTTTTTTTTTAAATGCTTCTGTTGCTAAGCAGAGAATGTTAGAAAGTGTATTCTTCTAAACTAATAAGCAACATTTCAACAACTTTCTCTTCTTGGTCAGTAAAGATGAAAAGGGGCAATATAGGCTGTGTTTAAACAAACAAAAATAAAATGCTTCTGCAATGGCTTAGAGATGGGTGAGCAATGGGTTGCAGGAGGGATCGCTCACAGTCCAATCTGTCCTTTCCCCCCTCATGGACTTCCCCACAGGCCCTTAAAAACACATTAAGGACGCATACAAGACACATACAGAACACGTGGAAAACTTACCTTCTGCACTGGAGGCCAGATCCAGGACTCTTCAAGGGCACCGCTTCCACAGTCCAGTGTGCAAGATCCAACCCTAATCGGGTCTTGCCGCTGAAAGATCCAGCCTCCCGGAAGACTTTGAAAATTAGGTCTTCCATCCAGCCCCTCACCTCGATCCAGTTGGAAGCAGGACACTTCTGCACATGGAGAGGCAAGGGGCTGGATGTGCTGGTGGCTGCCATCTTGGGAAGGCAGAAGGAGGCCGGTCTGCCTCCTTCTGGCCTTCCCCCATGCGCCACGTGCCACTGGAAATGCACGGTGACTGGCAGATGCATGCTTCAGTCCTGCAGCTCCGGGGGCGGCGTTGGGGGTACGGGAGGCCTGATCCCTCTTGGAATGGGATCCAGCAGGCCCAATCTGAGTGCGGATGTGCAGGGCTTCCTCGGATCTGTCCCTATTTGGGACAGATTCTGGGGAGGATGGATAATCAAGAAACGGATTTACTTTAATCCGTTTCTCCCTGGCGGAGACACCCAGAGATGGGATGAAAACACAAGTGCCACATACTATGCAGCCTGGCAGGAGTCAGAATCCAGGAGAGGAGGCCCTGAGCCACTGAGTGAGCAAAAGATGTAGTAGGCATATGCTGCATACCTTACTATGGCTGCTGGAAAGTTGCTGTGAGCTGAAATTGACACTCGCACCAGATGTCACTCTATCTTTTTCAGTTCACATCAGAGTCCTGGTAGTGTCCTTGGCCCTCAGATTGCTTTCTTTTCTTTCTCTATGTATCCACAGAGAGGAAAACTTTCCCCTACTGGAGAGACACCAGAGTACTTTAAACTGAATTCCAGGTTGTTCATTTTGGGTTTAGTAACGTCAGGATGCCCATACCCAGAGGTCCCAGGTAAATGAATAACTGGTACTCTGTAGACAGCTGACAGGGGATGTCTTAGGTGTTTGTGTGGAAGGTGGTATGTATGTGCTGTCAAGGTTTATATTTATGTTTGCTTTGTTAAACAGCAAATTAACACATATTTGTATTTAGAGTAATACATAAAATAGTTTCTGATAATTACAAAAACAGGAAATATAAGCCAACAGAACATGTTTTTTAACAGTTCTCCTGGTAGTCATAGGCAGTCAGGATTTGCATGCTGAAAAATGAGTGGGAGGAAAGAGATGGATCACCCTCTTAGCACCACTAACTTGCTTGGGACCCGTGATGCTGAAAATAAAAATATTTTGCTACACAAACAGCACAGAGATGTAACAACACAGGTAGAATGTCTGTGCCTTTTTTCAAGGCTATAGGACTTTCCATACCTGTCTGGTATACTCAAACAAGTACAGTTCTTCTACATGAGACTACTGCCACTCTGGTCAAGAACTGTCCTAAGGATTCCCTGTCCTTGTTTAACAGCCAGCATGTTTGAAAAAGGCTGCGGGGCTGAATCCCCATTTAAGGTTTATAATGCTTTGAAAACTGTTTGGATGTTGTTTGGCCCCACTGAAATATAGATTTCCAGATTTTCTGAGGAGTAACTAGCCTAAATTCGCTTTAAAAAACTCTGCGGAGAAGCAGCTCTCACTCCTGGTTTTGACACTAGCCCGCTTTCTTTTTCCCCAGTGGGAATGCTGCTGAATTATTTGGGCTGGGGATATGCCCTGTTGGCCAGTGCCTGACAGATGTGGGTGGGATTTCACAGCTGTGAATGTCTCTCCCCTCCCCTCGCCATGCCTGCTCTGAACACAGTCTCAAGAAGAAAAAGAAAGCATCAAAATTCTTGCTCATTTAAAACTGAGGCCTCAAGCAAACATTACATTGTTGCAAACCTCACAGAAACAGAAAGAGAAAGAGCTGTCAGCTCTCTGTTAGAATTTGTGATGTTGGTTCTCCTGTTTAAGTGCAAACAGGAAGAACCAGCAGGTAAAGTGATTCAATCTGAAAAGGAAAGTGAAATTGCTTTGTTCTTTTGCTTAGCTGTTTCTATTGGGCAAAATGTTAGAATCTCCATTCTAACATTAATCAGAGGCAGGCTTACAGGGTTTGGATCCCCGCCCCATAAGTCACGGTATGATGCAAAAGAGAGAGGGAAGCCCCCCCCCCCCGTAAATCCACACAAAAAGCCATAAATACAGACATGAAAAAACAGACTGAATGCTGATTAAATTAATACAGATTTAAAACAGCAGTAAAATAGTCTAGTGGGAACCGAGCCCAGCTGTGCTATTCCAGGCCAGGCATTGGAACTTTTCCACCTGATGTGGAACAAGGTACATAAGAGAACATACAGATACAGGAACATAAGAGGAGATCTGCTGGATCAGGCCACAGCTCATCTAGTCCAGCATCCTGTTCCATACCGTGGTCCACCAATTGCTTATGGGCACCTCAAGCAGAAGACAAGGACAAAACCTTCATCTGCTTTTGAATCCCACACTCAGCCTGGTTCTGTGAAAAGATTGGGGTATCCATATCGTCTGAGTTTTCTATTTTGTCCATGAGCTTTATAGCTTGGTTTTAAATCACTGAAATGGTATGCATAGGACTAGTTCAGCTAGAAGTTCAAATGCTCTGAAGTTCTTTATCTGGTTCTGCACTGCTGGTATATTTAACCTTTTTCATTAACAGTTGTAAAACACCAAATAGAATATTGTAATGCTTTAATTATATTTAAATCAAGCAGAAAATGAAAGTAGTTGTGTAATTAATGAATGCAGTTTAATGCAAATGCAAACTTTGATTGTTTGGATAGCTTGAAGTTTGATCAAGTCCAGCAACATTACATCAAAAATAACCTCATTAATTTTGTTGTTGTTGTTGCTACTGCTACTGTTATTATTCATGCCAAATAGTTTTTTTAGGAAGCAAAGAAGGTCAACACTTTTTTTTCTTAAGTGAGAAGAATGCATCCATAGTCTCCTATTGCTAGCATTTTGGTCCATTTTCCCACTGGCCCTTTTCCAACACAGCAGAGGCCCTTCATCTTTGATGGTGACAACCCAGCTCCAAAGGATGAGGCACAGGATGTCTGGATATCCCACAACTTGCCCTGGAGGTGGAAGCAACCATCTTTACCTCAGTGTGCCTAATACCACTAAGTGGTCTGATTGAGATAGGAGTCCAGGGTCCTCCATTCTCCATTCTGTGTGGAATAGGAAAACTCCATCCCCTTCTGGTATACTTCACCTACATTAGACAAAGGCATGGACTAAGCTAATGGTGTCTGTGTCGTTTGTCTGTAGTCCTTAACAATGAGATATACAACCAGAACAGGGCCTACATCTTGGCTAAGTTATATGGAAAGTATGTCATCTTAAGCTAGAATACAATATGGAACCTATTTTGCTGCTACACAAGGAAACATTGTCAGAAGTTGTGCCAGAGGTTGGCGCACATCAAAAGAGGCCCTCCCTGGAACAAGCAGTTCCTGGCCTTCATAGGTTGAATCCTGGTTTCAAGGGCCTGGCCAGCCTTCAAAGCTGGTGCCTGGGGATGAGCCAACATGGACCACTGACTGCAGATAACCTTAAATCTATGAGGGACGATAATGCAGCACAGGATAGTTCTTGCCATGAGAAAACAGGGTCCAGTTTCCATGATAATTAGAAGATGTCATTATTTCGGTCACCACCTCCTTCTTTCTGTGCAAGTAATTATATTAACTGCCTTCACCCTTTTAAAAAGCCTTGCTTTCAAGCTGGGGAAAAATGATAATCTGTATTTTTGAAAGGAATTAAAATTAATAACAAGGTAAATCTGAGAAACAAATGGAGGCTTTGGAAAAGAATTTCTGAATATTGTCTCTGCAGTGATTTTCTTCCTTAAGCGTCCGCCATTCTGACAGCAACAGAAAAGGAACCTTTTCATGCCCTTGTCTCCTGCTGGATTTTCCATTAACAATATCCCCCTTTTTACTTTACTATTTGTTTAGTTCATTCAACAGAAAAAGTAAACCTGTAAATGGCATCAATTGTATTTAAAAAAAAATGGACAAAGATTATGTCAGTAATGTCATTAACCCAAGCAATGTTGTGTGTCTCAGAAGCATCTCTGGACATCTGGCACTATTCTCTGAATGTGGTGGTACTAAAACCATTGCCAGTCACTTGCCACATAGATTTTAGTGGCAGATACATTAGTCAGTTAAATTGCAGGAATCATTACACTAAGCTTATTCCAATTGCAACTAATGTTTATTGATGACTCTTGACATTAATTAAATCTCAATGTTATGGGCTTCCAATATTTTACTGCCTACCTAACTCTGAGAAAGGAGAGGAGATAGATTGTGTAAGCAAACTTATGGATGAGAAAGAAAATGGAAGTTTTCATTAAAATTTACTTTCAGTCATTCTTTCTTCCTAAACATTAGGACGGAAGATTGTAGTACAGCTTTATTTTGGAATATCAAAATATAGAATACGTAGCCAACTTCTGTATGCAGCCTAGTATTCTAAGTAAGTACAAAAAAGAAAGGTAAACTAGAAAATCCAGAGAGTAAAAGGAGGTCGTAGAAAGGAGAAAACCGTGGGGTATCTGTGTCTATGTGTGTGCTTCTGTTCTCCTACAAACTATAAAACATATTTTTTTAAAAAAATTCAGAGACATCATATTTTGTAGTTAGAACTCTTGTTCCGTTGTATTCCTGTATTCCCCTGGCTGAACAAATGGAAACCAATGGTCCATATATTTCTACATTCTACGACAGGTGGCTTGGTGTATAAAATTCCAGTAACTTCTCCAGAGAATAAAAGGCTGTGGACTTTCTCTCTCACACACACTTTCTCTCAGCAGAGATGAAAGAAAACAAAATGTTTAAAAGTTTCTGATCAGTATCTTATGAAATGTTGTTGTGGTGGATTCAATATTGTACCATGGGGGCCTTCCTCTTATGCAGTGTTTTATACCCACACCTAACCCATAACTTCAGCAGTTGTTTCATCTATGGACCTCTATTTTGCATCAGAAGAAAGAAGCTTCCCTTGATGCCTGTAATAATTCTAGTTTGGTTATAGTTGATATTTTCCTTTCCTTCCCCCACCCCCTTGTTGAAAAGCTGGTAAGTGGCTGTAAAGTGACTGGAAATGCAGAGCTAACTTGTTCTCTGATTTTGTTTCACAGGAAAAAGCCCAACACTTTCAGAAGACCCATATCTCTCAAGTAGATAAATCAACACAGACAGAACTTATAGGCCATGATGTAAGTAGCTATTGTAAAAGGATTTCTTTTTGTCCTTTTGTACTGATATTTAAAGCTCTACCTGCCTCTTTTCTTCTGTGACTGCTTCGTCTGCATATTTACGTAAAAGTGCAATGCCATTCATCTTTCTCTCTGAAATGATTTTCAAATACCTTTGCAAAAGGAAAAAAGATAATTGCAGTTCCCTGCTAGAATGCCAATATCCTATTAATTGCTTGTTTTATCAACAATTCCTTCTACCCTCTAGAATTTGTGAAGACTTGAGTGTGGTGAATAGATATCTATAGCATTTTACGTCCTTCGGGATTTTTAAACATTCAAAAAGTATTTATCTAGTGGTTACTAACTTTTTGCACCTGTAATCATGAAAAGACCGCACAAATCTTTCTTTGTCCTCCTTCAATTTCTCTCTTCCTGCTCTTCTTTCTCTTCTCTTCCTTTGCAGTATCTTTCTAATGAAAGCTGGAAAACTTCACAAAGTAGTTTGCATTAATATTTTAATTACTAGGTAGCAGCAGGGGACATAGCTAGGAATCTAATTGAAAATTAGAATTTTTATCCAAATGTGATTATGAACTTTACTAAGTATTCTTTTATGTTAACAAAAACAGAAACAAACAACCCCCCCCCCTCAAGAAATCTGTCTTGAACTTTACTTTCCCTTCCCCCACTTCCTATTGTAATCATCTTAGAAAATTTTGTTGATGGAGGTTTGAATTGAGAATTTTACGTAGCATTATTATCTGCTAGGAATCTATTGTTATTAGATGTCCTTAATGTTATCCTTTAATATACATATCTGACACTGAGGCGTACTTGATGGGCTCCAAATGTCTTCAGGTCATTGTTTATTTTTGCTTAATGGGGTAAACCAATTGTACGTTGAAAGAAGACTTTTTAGAAAGTTTAGTGGCTTTCTGAGACCAGCTGAGAGCTCATGGTGCTATATTCTTTCTGTGTTTCACATATATAAATATAAGTAACGTTCTGTTTTATTTTTCCTAGCTCAAAGTATGAATTACTTCGTACTCAACTAATTGCTTGGTCAAATTAAAACCTATGACACTTAGTTTCTTTCTTCTCTTGCAGTTTTGGTCATTGTCTGTTCCAGGTACTTTCACCTATGCCCTAAATTTATGAATTGGCCCTGCATACGCTCATATATTCACTAGGATGTGTGGTTATTTTAAAGATTATTTTAAGAGGCCTGAGCCAGAGGTTGCTGTCAGAACTGATCTTGCAATAAAACATTCACGTTCTAATATGATTTAAAGACAGAGCCGACATCCAAGAACCATCTCTCTTTATGTGCAAAGATGGTAGAAGGAGAAGAGAAGAGAGGTGCTAAGTGATGAACATATTTCACAGAATCAATGGCAATTTAACCTTCAACTTCCTCTGTTCTTCAGATATGTTTTTGATTGAGAGATCAAGGGATATTTTTTTTCATGTCACTTGGGTTATTAAACCAAGCACTCAACCTGCATGCGGAGAAACCATACAGTTATTTATTTAATTACTAATTAGACATCTGCACCACACGATTTTGTCCACATTCTAAACAGTGTATGATGGTATGTTACACAAACAATGGATTAGATACTCCAGTTTAAGAAATAGTATTTCAAGCTCCCAAGAGCTTGAGCAGAGATAAATGGTATTTCTCTGTTTATTTCTGAGCAGAGATAAAATGGTATTTCTGTGTTTCTCTATGTGATTTTCTTAGGCCTAAATTAGTGACTTTCTACCTTTTTGCTACTGGGCTTTCTGTTTGAAAAGGCATAAGCATATTTCATCAAAAGCTTTTCTGAAGGGCAGGGGTGCCCAACTGTTGGCTGCAGCTGAGACCATGGGAGTGTAGTTCAGGAATATTTGGAAGATCACAGTTGAGCAGCTACCAGCCTAGATGGCTTTAAGGAAAGGCTAGACAAATTTATGGATGACAGATGTATCAGTGGCTATTAGAATGGATGCCTAAGTAGATCTTTCAGGCCATGGGGATAAGCAGGATATTTCTAAGGTCATTTGCTGGGATTCGAGAGCAGGAGGTTTGCCCTTGGCTCTCCTTGAGAGGCCCATGGTCAATTGGTTTGCTACTGTGTGCGACAGGATGCTGGACTAGTTGGGCTGTGGCCTGATCCAGCAGGGCTCCTCTTATGTTCTTATGAGCACCCTTGCAATAGGTACAGGTTCTGCAACATAATACGGCTTCTTGTCTCCAACTCTGAATAATAATAATATCCTTACATGAGAACGTAAGAAGAGCCCTGCTGGATCAGCCACAACCCATGTAGGTCATTATCTTATTTCACACTGTGGCCTACCAGTGGCTCCTGGGAATTCTCAAGTTCCTCACCTATCACCCAAGTCTGAAAGTAGTACCAAGATCTCCATTCTACTAGCCATTTAAACACCTGTTCTCCATGAATTTTTCCATTCTTAGGTTATGGTCACACCTTCACTTGAAACCTTCAGTCCATCTTCAGATCTGACTGCTCATACCTTTTCATTTGAATCTGTTTTATTTGTGGACTTTCTGCTCTCCATTTGGAATTTCCCAAACAGCTGTCCCAATTATTTTGTGTTCCTGATTTTCATGTTTCCTCTCTTTTTCTATCACCGCTGTTTTCTTCCATTTATATATTTAAAAGCAAAAGTACTATAGGATTCCCACTGCTACCATGCATGTACAAATTGTTTAGCTGTTTACATGATGCACTGGACAATTCTATCTTTTAATGGTGGATATTGCTGCATTCCATTCATGGTAAACTGCTTGCTTATAACCATTAAGGTTATATACAACACTCCCCTGTGGGTTTCTGGAAAAGTATAATCCTGCTTCTTAACAGGAATTCTGACTCTGTATTCTGATACCAAAAATATCATTATGTTGGCATAGGGAAACATCTGTTCTTGCCATTTTTCATCTATTCTACTGTTGTGGGTGCTTTTTCCTCCCTTACCCTTCATATTTACTATGACTGTATTTTAGCATATAAAATGTGCCATGTGTTCAATCCCTTTCACAGATTGGGTTCTTGATCGTCTACATATATACTAGGACAGCCTGTATACACTTTTACTACTTGTTCGGGTTTGTGTTTGCTTGTGCTGCACATTATGCTTCCAAAACATTCAAGAAAAATGTTTGCCATTCAATAGATCAGCACAGCTTTACAAGCAGAGTAACCGAAAGGACATTTGCCCTTTTGTTTGCGTATTGGCAAAATTCAGTCATTTAAGATGGATTATTTCTTCAATCTCACACTTCTGTTTCTTCTTTCCAATACTCAGCTTGAACTTTAAAAAAATCATTTGGAAAAGCATGATTTATTACAACAGAAGCACAAAAATATTAGCTAAAATAATTCATTTTTAGTCACCAGAAATCTTATGTGAAAGTGGCGATATTTATAATGTTTAAGGTAAACTAAAGAATCAAAAGGACCAATATATATATAACCCTAACCCTAACCCATGTGCATTATGTTGTCTTTCTTTTTATATCTGCCTTCTCAATGACATGCCATTGTTGATTTCAGATATAAATTCAGTTCTTTTGTGTCATTACCTTTAGCTGGAAACTGTCCTTACTTCTGGTTCATAACTAGTATCCTTCTGCACATAATGTATTTATAACCCACCCTGGGACCCTTGGGTGAAGGGAGGGTTATAAATACAATAAATGAATGAATACGTTTCTAATTCTGCGCATGTTTAAATTCAGGAGGAAAAGATGTTGCTGCAAAAAAATCTTCCATACCTACCTGTGGTGTTCCTAGATCATGGTGCAGTCTGTGGTGCAGTGTGCAAAGGGTCTTGTGTATACTGGCCCATAGCCTTACTCAGTGTAGTATTTTTAAGGTATCCAAAGGCCATCTTGTTGTAAGCCTCATTTTAAAAATAATTTTAAAAACCAGGTGGGTCATTTTGCTTGCTTTTATGTTCAAATTGAAGAAAGATGCAGCAACTCCCCTTAAGACCATATTTAGGGCCAGATCACCCGTCATTGAGTGGATCATCCAGGAACCTCCCCTCCAGCCATCCCAATCTTCTGCAGCTGGTGAGCTCCTGGATGCTGTCAGTCGCAGCATTCACACAGTCTTCCCTTTCCACCCAATCGTAACTGCAGTGAATTATATAGTTGTACCATTAGATTAATGTCAAAAGCAAAATTCAACCTAGGGTTTATCAGCTTCACACTACGTGACAATTTCTCTTCTAGCCTTCTAGGAGTGTCTGGAATAAACAGCTAGATTTATTTTGCATAAATCGATTAGCTACATTCAGAACAATAGGGCATTAATATAATTTAGTTAATCCTTTTCATTCTTATCTTATCTGCTTTTGGTACTCAGTTACAACCTAAGTTTATTCTTCTTATAGACACTTCTTTATGCAGACTTCCTTTAAATGTGTAGTGTTTGAAATGAAAACGCATACTGGAGCATTTCGGTGACTGTTAATTGTAGTGCAGTAATTATGCTCATTTCATTACATAAGAAAACATTAAGCTATTTCTCCGCCTGAGAATTTTAATACAAATTGAATTCAAAACTTCTGTAACATAAATATTGTTTTATATATCTACTATCATTAATGCTTGCAACATAATCTGTGAGGCGCCATTTATAATTTTTTCTTCTTTTTTAAAGGCCCTGTGGAATTCTTCATGTACTGAAGGTTCAGTTTACAAACCAATCAGCGTCTCTTTGGTACCAACATTATTTAATTAAAATATACTTGGACACAGAGATTCTAGAGATTTAGTGCCACCATGCTGCCTACATAAAGAGGAATCTGGAGTTCCCACGTGCATTTGATGTTTTTCACAACACATTTAATATTGCCAGCCAGAAAGAAAAATGTATTGTTATACATATATAAAACAAGTATTCTGCCCTATTCTCAGCTGCATTAGCAAATATTGGATTAAATTATTTTCCATAAATTATTGTGGGGTTTGGAAAATCAAAATAAAATACAATTACTGTCCTCCAACATGTGTACAGTTGCATTACCCTTTGTGGATGGTATGAGTATCTAGTAGTCATAACAGCACATGACTTTGGGGATCGCTGCAACATGGAGCAGAGAGAACTGCCATTATCCTGGCAGCGTCATAATTGGGAGCGTTTGGAGTCTGAACAGTGCAAAGAAGACTTTTTAGAAGAGTCTTGGGTTTTGTGGGTGAAGGCATTTGGGCAAAGCTTGAGACAGGGCAGTTCATAAAGCCATCATTGATGTCCAGTGTGCTTCCACTCCGGAAGGGAATCCATTGCCTTGCATCACTTTCAGAGGAGGAAGCATCACCAAAGAAGTCTTGAATCATACAAGTGTACAGAAAGATGGCAAACTTACTTTTGAAGATCTGAGCTAATCCATGACTAAGGCCTCGTCCAGATGGGAAATACAACGTCATTATGATGTCACTAGGGTGGAATTGCCACACAAAACTGTGGCAACCTGACCATGGTCCCACTATATCCCTCCCTAAAACACATGAAAAGCTATTGCTAGAAAACCCAGCACTAATGGTGGGTTCCAGCAAAAGCACATTTAATTACCATATGGACAGAGCTGCCATTGTCGCTCTGTCCACTGAACATGCATGGAGGCCTAAAGTGATGCTTGTGCATGCACAGTCATGGTGATATACACTTCAAGGCATTCAGCACCAACCAAATACCCAGATCTATCTAGCAAGTGACAAGGGCAGAGGGACAATATTCTGCACTATCACTTGCTAGTGGTATATCTGGCTGCCATCAGTAAGTGGCCTCGATCATTTTTCCTGGAGTAAGAAGATACTTCTGAACTCATCACCATTACTAAGGACTCAATAGTGGTAGAACTGTACACTTTTGAAAGGAGTAGGTTTCATCTATAGGATTCTTATGTAAAGTTCAATCCACAGTGTAAACATAGAATTCCCTCGTTGCTGTATACAACTGGATTTGTTTTCTTCTTCCTCATTATCGTCTCTGATGTTGGTGGTGAAATTTGTACAGGAATTTTGCAGTACCGATAACGTGAGAGGAGCTGAAGTGTTTCTCTTTTAAAGAAACATTATTTTGGCCCTGTCCCCATGCAATTGAAAGTCTGCTGGAACTCTTCTTTTGCCTCTGAGCGGCCCCATTCCGGGCTTTACAAGGCGCTTAGGGAGCTTAGGAAAGTGAGACACCCGCGATAAAATACATGCCCTTTAAAGAAGAGTTCCAGCGCTCTTTCGGCGATTCGCGGGTTTTGCTCGCTATATCTGCCTTGAGGACGCTCTGTGGCAAAAGGGGCGGGGATTGCTTGCCTGCACACACAGCCAAAAAGCATTCACACATCTGAGAAATACAGCAGGTTCGCTTCCTTTCCTTTGTAAAAAGAGCCAGAATTGCTCAGAATTGCAACATTGTTATCAAGCGATCTGTGAAAGCCTTAAAAGAGAATGAGTGAAGGATCGCGCTGCCGATGGCTGCAGCCGCTGACTTTGCCGGGGCAGAAAGCCTTTTCTAACAGAGAACTGAGTGAAAGTAAGTGCTGAAAGTGAATGAATGAGCGATCATCTGCCTTTGCTAGGGGCGGGAAGCCGTTTCAGGAGACGGAGATCTAGCTATTTTTCCTTTTAATAAGAGAGGGGGCGGGGGAAAAAGATGCCGGGAAAGAGAACACGGCTACCATGGGGACGGAAAGTCTGTTTAGATCGCGGCTACCATGGGGGCGCTTATTCCAGAAGTGGAGGGGACTTTTAAAGTCCGCTATAACAGAGTGACGGCAGAGGAAGCCGAGAGGGGCTAATAAGTCTTTTGGGGACAGGGCCTTCTTTGTGTTTTTAAGGCATGCATTTGACTCATGCAACTACTGTTATGGTGTTTCTGTTTTAAGTGTGAGATAGCAGGTAAGTTGAATTACATCCTGAAGCTAAATATGACAGCAGCTTCTTCCATTGTTTAGAGGTGGCTTAAAGGTGGTTTGCTTGCCAATCAATCTGCAGGCTGGTCTGGCCCTATTAGAAACATTAATGAAGAATGAGGGCACTCATCTCACTTGCCACCACTGATTTATAAGACCCTTCCCCCTCTCCTGAGCATTCCAGGCTAGAAAAGCTGGATTAGAGATGAGAACATAAGTCCAACATGCTACAATCTCATAAGATGATTCTGAGCCACTTTGTATTTGCTGTGTGTGAACACAGCATTAGAAATGACTTAGAAATGGTTTGCTGGTGGGGTTCAGATGCCTCTGCCCATTCCCTTGCTTGTGGACATTTTTGGTTAAATTAGAGATCTGGATGAACACATGAAGGTCACACACTACAATCTCTAAGGCACTTCCGAGCCACTTTTTGCCCCATGTGAATGCAGCCTAAGGGAGGATTTGCAACCTTAGATATATACTGTACCTGGATTACTATGGAGAAGAGTTCCTCAGCTGGCCCATTTGAGGTCATTTTCTTTTTAGGTGGAGTTCAGTTTTTTATCCCATGCTTTTGCAATAGTGTTTAAATATGACTTATATTTGAACAATCTTTCTAAAAATGCTTGAGAAACCTCTTTCCAGCCGGTATCACAGAAGATCCATCCCATTTTCTTGTTTTCTTTTCACAGTACAACATAGGTACCCTGGTATATCACTAGATCTTCTGCTGTCTTCTTTCCTTCTTCTTCCTTGCATGCCATGTTTCTACTACCTAAAAGGTGTCATTATTACTCTGATGAATTGTATGAAGAAATATTTATAGGGTAAAGCAATATTAACACTTTCATTCTTTTGTTTCACCGTTTATTCTCTACTATTATATAATCTTAATCTAGGGATTAGAATGAACTCCTCTTACTTCTGATCAGATAAGTGGCAGTCTTTGCATGGTTCTTGGCTGAAAATCTTGGTTCTCGTTTTCTTCTCAGCATCAGTGTGGATAATTGCTTTAGACTTCTTGCTTCCATAGCTGGAAACACCTCTCTGCAGTCTGCTTGTAAGGACTCTCTGGTCATTCCATGGCTACAAATGATAATGCTGTCTGAGGGAGGCCAAAGGGAGGCTTCAAAAAATGGAGCTTGGCTCTTCCAACATCATCATTGTGGAAGAGCTCCACTGTTCAGCCTGTGGCTACATCCACATGTTGTTTACTCATTTGACTGTAGTTAGGTTTTCTAGAGTAAAGTATGCTTTATTCCAGGATGTCCAAATATAGTAACATGAGTAAGCAATGTTAGGATGCAGCCTGATTTGTCCAGGATGAAACCTGACTGAGTTCAAGCATCCTACAGCAGTAGAGTAACATATTATTATTAGTGATAAAATCCTTGAAGGTGCACATTAAATATGGAAAACTTTAGAAGGAAAAATAATCATCAGTAACACCTGTTGTTATTATTAATTTTGGGGCATGATGTGAAGGCTGTTCTTGCCCTGGGTCACTATATCTGGGTCAATAATGGAGTGGGGCAAGGTGGTATGTGCCAAGAATCACTGTTGCTCCTTCAGAGGCTGGTGAATGAAAGTTCCCCAGGCTCCAAAGTTGCAGGTTAAGGGGAGTTTTGGTAACATGCTGCAAACAGCCCAGTTCTGATGCTGGAGTGGGCTATGGCCCAGGAATTTTAAGGTGGTCATATGGCTAGGACATTTCTTGGGAAAGCATGCCTCTTGGGGACTGGTCTGGCAAGCAGATGCCCAATTCGACTTAGGGAGCTAGCACCTTCCAAATGGACTGTGCAGAAGGTGCCAGGGAGTGAAACCATGTGGACAAAAAAAAAAAAAAAAAGAGAGAGAGAGAGAGAGAAGAAGACAAAAAGAAACTCAAAAATTGGGGAGTTTAGGATGTGAAAGGAGTCGTGTTTTGTGAGTTACTGAAAACCAGCTATACTAGGAATATCTTGATTTTAAGAGAATGCCTTTATGACCTTTGATAAAACTCCAAATGCCAGTCTGTGACATGTTGTTTAATCACCATCACAATCTATCCAGTAATGCCTCATGAGAACCTGATGGTCCAAAAAGATGACAGCATAGAGCTATATGATTTTCAGAGGATGGACATTGTGATTCCTGAAGATTTACCCTCAGATACCACATTGCAGCTGAAGGAAGAACTCATGGTAGCTTGTCTTCATCTGCTGTTCTTGACAGCAGTGCTCTCGACAGGAAAGAAACCAATGCTCATTAAAGGTTATGAAGAGAATTTTACCTCTGATCAATCCAGAGCCCTTCTATTCCTCTGACACAGCCTTGGGGCAGATATAATTATTAACCTACCAATGTCTTGTATTTGTGGTAGGACACATCAAATGGCAGAAAACTTGGAGGACCCATGAATCAATCACGTTACTCCCATGCATTCTCCTTTCATATTTGCTAGATTGTTCTGTTACTTCCTGAAATACATTTCAAACCTCATATACAAAGGGGGCTTTGTTTCATTGGCATGGCTTCTTGAGAACAGAAGAGCATCTGATGTAATGTAAGAAATGTGAACATTTTTCAGGTATGTATTCATGTGTGCAGCCATTGCAAATGAGAAGGATTACTTTTATCCTTTAAATTTATATCATAAAATCTAATGATAGCATGGAAAGGAAGGGTGAGTTCCCCGTCACTTCTATCCCCTTAATCTGCAATATAAAGATTCTAGGACGATGAAAATACAGTGTGAGGTGGTCCATGTCTATAGTCTATGGCTTTTCTCTGTTTAGTTAAGCAAGAACCAGTGAACACATCTAGCTATGCTTTGTTGGAATAAATGTACATCATGTGCCCACATTTTGGGTATCGTTTCCATGTTGAAGGCTGGTGCGTACACAAACCACATATTTCATTTTTTAAATTGCAATGTGGAATTATATATAATACAACTTGCAGTGGGATATAATATCCATTGGGCATGGTAGAGTGTGATGCAACTAAATGGAAGGGGACTGTTAAGTGAGACTTGGTAAACTTAATGGTGGGTGAGGCACTATTAAGGCTGAATTCTGTGCATCCAAATTGACCTCATGGGAGATGGTGGCCCATGCTGAATTGAAATATGCATGAAAAGGAAAGGAAGAATGGACTCTCTCTGAACCACAGCCCATGGCACATTATAGGCCAACCTATGGCCCTCTATGTTGTGCACTCACAGTGGTGCATGTTCATGGGTGTTTTTCCACTGTCACTAGAAGTACCCATTAAGTACCCATTAATGGGTACAAAAATACCATTTCGTACCCATTAATGGGTACTTTTAGTGACAGTGGAAAAACACCCCATGTAGCAGATTATAGTTATCCCTCATTCTACAAGCTTCATTTGTTCTATGACAACTGCTCCTAGAGAGAAAACTCATAGAGTTCCCATTGCCACTACTTTTTATTCAGCCTATCAGTGAAAATCTGTTTGCTTAATTAAAAATGAGCAGGAACTTGTGAAATCTCTTATAGTGCTTGCTTTTATAATCAGGGATTATCGTATTGTCTTGTAAAGGAAAGGGGCTGTAATTTGATCCTCCCTGCAACACTGCACCTTCCATATGAGTAACTGATTATGCAAATAGAAATCACAAATGGTATCTTTGCATTAAGATACTGTTTGGCAAGATCATGTATGTTGAGTTGTTCAGACCCATGCAATCCTCGGAAGTTGCATTTGCTGAACGCACTGAGATCAAAGGGAGGTGTTATCCAAATGTTCTTCCAACATGTGAAAAAATGCTTTATGACAGTGCCTCCATACCCATACCATTGCAAACAAGTCTATAACTAGCCCACTTCCAAACTAGCTTCAGAGGTAACCTAAGTGCAGGCTGCGATAAAGGAATTCAAAGGCAGTTTTTGCCCTCTTGTTGCTGTCACTGCAGTTTAATGGGTCTATTTTCCACTAGCATCTTTGGCAGTAGGCAGAAAATGGTTGTCTCCTAGGAATGTGCAACTTGACATTGGTAATTTGCAAATTTTATTGAATATTTTGAATTCATGAACATTTGCATTGGATCGGAGGTCCAGAAGTTCAAAGGTCCAAAAATGAAGAAGAAGCCTCCCATTTACAAATATGAAAAATTGGATTAAATATTCTTATTTTGCCATGTTTTGTTCTTGGAAAAGGGCTTTTTCAATGGGAAGAAAAGCCACAAAAACTTTGTGAAAATGTTTGAATGCAAATGTGAAAGTCTGTTTGATTTTTAAAAATCTTCAACAGAACAAATTCTTAGATGTTTGATTTGATAGTAAAATGAATGTGATTTTTTTTTTTAATGCACATCCGTATTATCTTCTGGTACAGGTGCTGAACCATGCTTGGTGAAAACTTTTGTTCTATAGCTTTGGTGTCTCCCAAGACCAGGGGCATTTCTGCACTTGCCTGCCTGTCGGTTGGATGGGAAAGATGCAGAACAAACTAATGTGCACTAGTGTTCATGCTAGGGAATGCTAGTACACGATAGCCTAGCCCCCGTGTGTCCTCAAATGACCCCTTGCACTGGAAATAGTGTGAATGGTTGTCATGTGGACACAACAGGTAAGGTTGCAGTCACATTTAGTGAGGGTCTACCACATCTAATTTGCAACTGGTTAACATCTGGGCAGGCAGGGGGTGTTTGTAGACTGTAAATGCCTCCTGCAAGTGAAGATGCCCCTGCCCAGATGTTAACTAATTGCAACCTAAGAGGCTAAGTCCAAAATGGCCTCAGGAGGCACTGCCTGTGTGCCCAGCATGTTTCACAGGCCAGCAGCAGAATTGGAGGATTCCACCACAAAGCCGTTAAGATGCCATCAGGATGGGCTGTGTGTGTGTGTGTGTGTCGAAGTCTGCATTTTTTAAAAAAAACACTCTTCAATTACAGTTGCTAAAACAATATGTTTTGAATAATTCAGCTTTTCCAGTCCTGAAAATACTAACTCAGGGATTTGTCATTACAATGCAAAGCTGGATATAGCATTTCAGCTTTACTTGGATAATAAGCTTAAGTGTCACATACCTTGTCCCTAACCAGAAATTCCATAACAATTCTGACATATCTAATTCCGTACTTATTCATGTTAACCTTTTCTTAAAACGCCTGCCATCAAGCTTACGAAGGAGCATGGATTAATATAATTCATATTCTCCCAGACTAGTTTTCCTGAAATTTAAGAAGAAGTTTGCTTTGTGGGCTAGTTGCTGTTTGGAATATTAATGACATTTCAGTGGCAGTCTGACAGAAGTGTCTATCTAAGACATACTTGAAATAAATAGAGCACCTTGATAATTTTTAATTAAAAAGTTACACTTTGCAAACACAGAAGTGTAAAATGGAAATGAGTGTCTTGTATTATAGCAGTCCTAGAACAAAACAGTTATTTTTCTTTTAAAAAATAGTTTGCATTGATTTTATGAAGGTTTTGTTTGAAGGATTTTCAGCATGAGTGAGGAAAGAAGAGGAAAAACAGAAGAAAGGAGAAGGCACTTGCATCCAATTGGACATCTTGCTGACATCCTCCACAATTGGTTTCCTGTAAGAAAGAAAGGGGAGCCATCCTGAATTTCTGAATACTATCAGATTATTTCTAGCTCATTGTGCTTTTCTTAACTAGGCAATCAAATACAAAGTCACTTCTGCCAGTTTTGATCTGGAGAGATGATATCTTGCCTGCTGTTTCTTCAGATTCACTCGGACCTGTGATAGTCAACACAAGCATGCAGGCAGTAGGACCCCATTCAGGGATATAATTCATAATAAGCCCCAACACAGAAAGGGCCTCTGTTCCTTTGTCCAGTACTTATATAGTATGGAGGCAGGGTAGCCTAGAGCCGTTCCTGAACTGGGTCTTATTTCAGATTATATCCCAGAATAGGGGGATGCCATTCACAGGCTGTTGCAGCCAAGGGAAGGCCCCAGACAGGAAGCTGTTGAACCTGACAAGAACTCTAAAGAAAAGCTCAGGGCCTTTATCACTTTGCCCATAAGAAAAGAAAGTTGTACCACCATCATCAGTAGTTGAGAGGCCTTCTCAGTAGTGGCCACCAGACTGTGAAACAGATTTGCCCCTGAGGTGCACCAAGCATACTCTGACTTTTAATGTAGATTAGAGATGGGATGGAAACCCTAGTGTTTGCATGCACTAAACCACTTCTGAGCTGCTTTTTTAAATGTGCACGGGTGCAGGATTACTGTCATTGTGTTTCAAGATCAAAAGACATATAACTGATAGAGGGAAAGATAAAGAGTGAATTGCTAGGCTTATACAAGTAGAAGACCCTAGATTACTGACACTGAATAGAAAGAACTGAATACTTATTATCATGAATCAGCTAGGGAGAATTCTGATGTTGCTATGGTGGCTACATGATGGCTGGTTGGTCAGTCACTAAAACAGAAAGATGCTGAGAGTGACTGTAGAAGGAAGTTAAGCAAAAACTTTGAACAGGAAGCAAGGTGGGGTGGTGACAAACATCTTGGGGAGAGGACTGTATCTCCTTTGACAGCCTGAATATTCAGTCTATGTAAGATGTCTTGGAGAAGCTGTTAAAATTGCATAGCATGTTGCTTGCCTTTGATGGAAACAACTGATGCCTAGATAGAGCTTTCAGGTTGAAGGGGCACCCAGGATTCCTCTAAAGGCAATTTCAGGGAACCGAGAGCAGGGGAAGGTTTTGCCTTCATCCTCTGCTTGAGATGCCTAGAAGCAATTGGTGCACCACTGTGTTAGACAGGATGCTGGACTAGAAAGGTTGTGCCCAATCCAGCAGGGCTCATTTTATCTTCTTATGTTCTTAAATAGTGAGAAATCTACTGCCTAGAACATCTTAGTGCCAAAGACAAAATACAATCTGATAAGGTTAAACACCACGAATGATTTTATTTTCCCTTCTCACTATGTAAGTGGAGATTAAGTCCTGTCCTTTCTGTTTTGCAATACAGGGTCAAGGGGGGAATTTTGCAGTATTTCGTTTGGAAAATTGTAATCCACTGGCTGTACTTTTCTCCCCTTGGATGTTAGATTGATGGAATGGCATGGTGCAATAGGATGTTACTGGAGCAAAATCCAAACCCTTCCATTTATAGATGCAAACCTGCCATTCTCTAGTAAGCACAGATCAGGAGAATAAACATTAAGAAGACTGATATACCTGCCCTTAAAATAGGTGGCAACCTTCCATCATCACAGAATGATGTATGTAAGAATTCTTCTGCATGACCTGGATTACATCAGACTACATTTCCTTTGATGACTGAACAGGTTGAAGAGGTAAAGGTGAATTGTATTGACACAAGATTTATGAATGCACAGTTTTCTGAAGACCTAAGCAGAAATTAGTAGAATACTTAAACTGCAGGTTTTCTAACTTCTCTGAGGTGTAGAACTGTGTCTTATATGCCCATACAAACTGGCTGAAATGAAATACTAGTCAAGAACTTGAATTTGTAAGGAGTATGGCAGTATTTCACACCGTCACCATTACCTTGGATGTGATGCTATTTTTTTTAATTGATCCAATGTTCATTGGTTTGTTTTGCATCCCACCCTGATACTTAGACCAATAATTTAACATGGCTCAAGACAGATGGCTATCTTGGGCTCCCAGCTCTCATCTTCCTTTACAGTTAGCTGAATTAGTAAAACCTGGTGAGCACTGTCATCTAATAGTCTGGACCACTCCATGTTCTAGGTCTTTTCTGAGTAGGTGTAGAACTCTCTTGAAGACATCTGCTGGACATTATGGATGATTGGAGCAACCCAAAGGTGACAGGGCATATTTCTACTCCAGGAGCAAAAGTGCTTGCTCAACTCACTATTGTCAATTCTCTGGCTTTGAAAATGCATCATAGGGAAGGGGGTTAACATGCTGGAATAGCCCCCAAAATACATTAGAAATACTTCCATATGGAGCACGGCCAACATATATCACTTGCAATGCCACCATGTATTTATATGGCAGCAGTAAAAGTGTCAGGGTGGGTGGGAGGAGAGAGGCTTTCTTAGAGTTGTTTATCCCCTTACATGAGATGGTATGCTGGGCAGTGAATGCCCTCAGAGTAGCATTTTACATGTGAAGACAATGCTAGCATGCAAACACTGCACACCTGTGACCTCCACTGGGTGTTTTCCATTGCCTGAGTTGATGTAGGTTTGGTTTTACTCTGAGATATCCACTTAATTGTGGACAACCTAAATAACGCTACATGTTCTGCTTAAACTGTGTCCGTATCCCCATGGCAAGGATACTGTGAGGCAAAAGTCCCCATGCAAAGCCCTAATTCAGGCTACATAAAGGACAAAATCCTCAAAACCAACCAAACAAACAAAACCCCCTTTTCCAACAGTTTTCATAGTGAATTAGGAGTCAAGCATGTATTATTCTGATTCATTGGGACACTCCCAGGTTATTGGGGGAGGAGGTTGGCAATCGTGTCATTAGCGGGTGAGGTTTCATCTGTGCTAGCTGTTTCTGCTGTGCTCGCTTAAATTGTGCTGAAGGGAAGTGTTGAGGGGGTCAAATCGCTGTCATTTGTGCTGTCATTTGTCTTCTCACACACACACGCATGCACACGTGCACGCATGCACAGACATGAGGTGCATATTAATTAGCTCCTTGCCTTAGAAAGAGGTGCATATTAATTAGCTCCTTGCCTTAGGAAGAGGTGCATGTTAATTAGCTCCTTGCCAGCCAGGCTGGCGATCTGAGCTTACTGTCACTGGGAAGCAAAAGCTGCCTCTCACTGTCAGATGACATTTTAGGTTGGTTGTCTGGCTCCCCTCTCATTCTCTGGCTGGCTGTCATACTTCAAGGTAATGCTCCAGCCCCTGAGCCCTCCTTCTCCAAGCACCTGTCTGTGCTTGCTGTTATGCAGATGTGCGCACATCCAATAAAAGCTTCCAATCAGGGCAAAGGGGGTGGAGAAAAAAGGATGCGGTTTCCCTGATGCCTGGGTTTACCGCATTTGCTTGGGGATGGGTTAATTTGAACTGAACCCACACTCCTCCACTACATCGGGACATCTTAATCCAAACCACAATGTGGATTAAAAATGCCCCGAATCAGCAGCGAGGTAATTGGAGCTCATGAAGCAGATTATAATTTGGAGAACATCCAAGTATAAATCAACATCCCTTTTCTGTTTGCTATTCAAAATTCACCTTAGATTTTCATTAGCACCCTTACCTGTAATCTGGGGATGATGCAAATCTAGTCAATACTGTGGTCTGTAATCAGATACAATGTGGATATAAAAGTAATTGAAAAGGTAATGGGATGAAGATGAAATTGAAACTACAGAACAGACAGAAAGGAGGAACAAAGAATCTCCAGAAAGCAATAGTGATAAGAATATAGATTTTCAAATAGAAAACACCTGTTATTGTAGTGTAAGTGTAAATTATTATAAGTTCCCCATTATTACCTTTCCATTTCTGTGCTGCCATCTTTTGGTGTTTTAAATTTAATATACCTGAAATTAACTAAACTTCATGATGAGTGCAACCATTCTTTTTATTATTTTTATTATTGTTGTTGTTGTTACAGCTTTTGATTTCAAAGGATAAAAATAAATATCATTGCCAGGAACTCATAACACACTAGCTTCATAATATCTTCCTCTAAATCTAATCTAGGAAGCCAGATGAAAATGTATGGCTTTAATTAATACTTCTCCAACTATCAATGCTTGAAGGCTGTGAAGAGTTTATGATGCATCATAACATATTTAAAACCTCCATTAAATGCATTTATAATGTTTGTTTGAAAACAGAGAAGATGCCTGTCCATGCAAAATGTGTGCCGTATGTGTGGAAATCAAAGTGATAATGTGAAGCAATAAGACTTGTAATATCAGATCAAATAAAAACAAAGAACAAGAAGAAAATATTGCTAATTGTATTGTCAGTTGATTATCTAAAAGGAAACAATGCACCTTAGGTTGTGTCCCCATGCTCTAAAAGTAGCGAATCAAAAATGCACTTTCCTTGGAGCGTCCTCAAACAAAGCCCACAAACTGGGCTACATGCATTGCAAATCGCCAAAATGCACAGTAAATTTACTCCTGTTAAAACTGTTCTCGGTTTATTCTTGGATTATTTTGGGAGCATGGGGATGCTCCCAGGCTATTGGAGAGGAGACTGGTGCTCACGTCATTAGCGGGTGGGGTTTCACACCTTGTGTTCACTGTGCCCTGGGATCACAATTGTTTGGGCATTTCTTTTAATTATAAAATCACTGAAACCACTGAAATCTGTGGCGATGAGGGGGATCATCTGGTCTTCCCACAACCCTTATTCCCACCCTGGTCTCTTGCTGCTAGCAAAGCCACTATATAGGCAGTTAAGGCAAGTTGTGCACCTCTGCTAAACTGCGTAGAAAATTTGTAGCAGCTTTGGTTAACTGCTGTTTGCTGGTCATTGGGGAACAGGGTTGGATTAAGGCTTGCGGGAAGAGGCTTGTGGGGCACTGACAATGGCTACAGCCAGCAGGACAGGGATGGCGACATCTCCCCGGCTTCCTATCAGCGACGAGAAGGGGCAGAATGTTGATGTTTCCCAATGCAGGGTTAGCACGGGTTGGATGGGGACAGCCATATCCGTATTGAATCCGCGCTTGCCCCAATCGCATGGGGATGTGTCAATTCAAATTGAATCCTGTAACAGAAGCACAGAAAGTACTGGGAAAAGTTGCCACTGTACAGACGTTGGGATAATTTAGGCTTCATCTGATGGCAATTCAGTAATGAGATTTCCCCCCAAAGTTTTGGGATGAGAGACCTGTAGATATTAAGAACTTTCCATGTCTGGTAACTTCTGATAATTTAGGCAAACCTTGGCCCTTTCCGCACTAGGCCTTATTTCAGATTATATCTCAGGATGGGGACCAACCATCTGCATGCTGGTGCAGACTATCGTAGGCCCTGGTATGGCCTATCATAGATAGGACCAGCATGAAGATGGCTGGTCCCTATCCTGAGATATAATCCCGATTAAGGCCCAGTGCGGAAAGGGCCCTTGTCTAGTAATTAGTCTATCAGCATTTACTGATAGATGCCTTTTTTTTGTTAATAGCCTGGAGATGTCATTATTTGGCAGTATCTGTATGAAATTGTTAACTGATAACTTTCTGGTGCTGGGAAAAAGCTATATTTTACTTCAGAGGAACTGGTAATTTGTTAATCTTTTTATAGACAGCAGCAGTTACTTCTCCATTCTGAGTTTATTTTCTGTAGTGATCTATGACCCTTTCTGTAGTTTTCTCACTTAATCTGTATTAGTGAATTGGGATTAGCTTGGTCCAGATCAACCACAGGCAGAGGTTTTGTAAGCTGTGCATTTTTACAGCAATGTCTGGTTGCACATATACTTGCCATTCCCAATCAACACTTTCAAACTTTTCCCATCAGGGCACTGGCAGTGTGTGTTCAGTATTGTCTTGAGTTACTAATAATTGAAGCCAGATATTTTATATCCTAAGCCACCTGCTGGACCAAAGTGTATCATCTGCCCAAATAGGAGGTGTACTGTTGTCCTGCTCAGTTTGGTCTAGTGGTTAGGGAGCCAGACTCTTATCTGGGAATGCCAGGTTTGTTCAAGCCAGCTGGGTGACCTTGGGCTAGTCACAGCTCTCTTCTGAGCTCTCACAGCCCACCTACCTCACAAGGTGTTCTGTTGTGGGGGTAAAGAATGGAAGGTTTGTCAACTGCTTCGAGTCCCCTTGAATGGCTGAGAAAAGGGGGGTAGAGAAGCCAACTCTTCTTTCTTCACTTCTTGAAGTGGGATGTTTTCTGTCTAATGCTTTACCTCTATGGGCAGAAGTGGGCACCACCATTGTCCATCCACATGGGATGTGTGGCATATGTGGGGTTGTCAAATTCCTAGCAGAGCAAATTCTATTCTGCAAAAAAAGATGTCTCTGGGGGCAGTTTCTGCACAGACTTGTGGATGCTATAGCCCTTTGGTCTTTGACCATATGAGTGCAGTCAACCTAAACCAGGGTGCATGAAATATTTTACTTACTGATACTTGTTTAAACTTAAACTTTGCTATTATTTATTTATTTATTTAAATATTTTTTTGGTATCCATTTTTAATTTATTTTCATTAACACATTTCAATACATAATTATAATAAATTCCATTACAATGCCTTGCAATTTTCCGTGTGACTTCCTCCGTTCTTCAGACTCTTCTTCTTATAGCCTTTTTACACTTTGCTCCCTTTGTATCCTTGTTACTCTTTCCCTTAAAGGCCGAAACCTTCCGTCATAATGCCCAGTCCCCAAAGGAATTCTGTAAAAAGTCCCCAATCTTCTATAAACTTGTTTAGTGTTTTGTCTTTTAATAAGTTCGTCAATTTAACCATTTCTGCCATCTCCATCAGTTTAATTATCCGTTCCTCCTCTGTAGGTAACTCTTCTTGCTTCCATTTCTGTGCATATAACAGTCTGGCAGCTGTTACCATATACAATATCAAGGTCTTTACCTCATTTAAACTTTCATCAACAATGCCCACAAGAAATAATTCTGGCTTAAACTCAAAATTAATATTCGAAATTTGTCCCATCCAACGCCCTATTGTATTCCAATATTTTCTTGCTTTCTCACATATTTCTATCCCAACCTATACCTGAAGGTCTCAGGGCAGGTAACATTTAAAATTAACATTTTAAAACAATAACAATATATATTAAAACAACAGTCCCTGCAAGCGGTGAGGGAAAGTGTGTCCTCATTTAACCGAAGGCCAGGGCAAAGAGGTGCATCTATTAGAGATAAGGCAAATGTTTTCACTCCTCACTCCCTCTCATTCTTTCTTGGTAATTAGGCTAAACCTGATGCCTTTCAGTGCACATTTGATTATAAGCATATTTAAATAGCAAGAGCTTAGAAGGCTGTTTTCCCATTAGCATACATCTTACACTCTGTGACATACATAATGCAAACAACAGAAACTGGATAAACTATCTTGATTTTTATCTTTGACCCGCTGCTATCAATCTAGTTATCTTAATAGAAATATATGTGAGCACTGCATGCTAAAAGTGTACTGTATATGCATTTTTAATATAGTGCAGTTTTAGAATTCATTTATTCTTTTTGGTAATGGAAGCTCCTGCTTGTTAAGAATAAAACAGGACATTAACATTAATGATGCAGCACGAAGATGAAGCATGAAGGTAACCGATTATAAAATAGATTTGGGGACAATAACACTTTGTTTTGGAGAAAGAAAGGACTGTATTGAAAGGAGTCACAGGCAGATGCTTACAGAATTATTGCACAGAAATAATCCATAACTGAAATGTAAATGTCTAGGGAAGTTAGATCTCATTTTAAAACTGTATTATATGGTCCTGGCTTTGTGACTGGTGAATGGATTGATTGCTATTGATTCCCATGTAATAAACAATGAATAGCTCATACCTGAATATGAGAATTGTTACCTAACAGGGCATTGGTCTTGGACTTAGAAAGTTCTGTCTTTGTATTTGACCAAGGAGGACTACTTACAGAAAGAGATCGTTATATTGTCTTCTGCCTTCCATCTTCAGCTCCAATAAATGTAATTGAAGAGACAAATACAGTGGTTGATCCTTCAGTTATATGGCATAGGAACCTTGGAATAAAACTATTTACAAAAAACTCCATGCAAGTTCAAAGACAGCAGACAGCAGGTAATATGCTCCCAAGGGAGGAATTGGCAGGGAAGCAAATTGATTGTGCTGCCTTTTTGTCCATTTTTTTTCCCAATGTCAACATTTTTCTCTCCCACATAACCATACATAATCAATTCTCCAGCCTTCAACTTTGACAGCTTGCAAAGGTTGTTGCATACGGCTGAAAAGAGTTTTAAGGGCTGGCAGCCTCACATCAAACCCTGAACATATATAGATAAAACTGGGGAGGCGGAGAGAGACCCTCCCTCTGGATAGTTCTGCGGCTTAGTATATCCAATACTAGTAAATTATTCAGATAAATATCTTCCTTTGATTTCAAACTGGATTGAATGTGTCTTTTCTCAGGCCTCCCAAGTCAGCTAAAATCTTAAATATGCTAGCTTCTTATGAGGATTGTCAGGTTGCACAATGCTGCATTTTGAAAGCAGGGCTGCATCCACAGAGTCAGACCTGAAGATGGACTGGAGAAAGTTTAAAGTCTCAAGATAGACTGAGGAAGTTTTAAAATGAAGGTGTGACCACAGCCTGTTGTTGGTAAGAGGTGCTCCTCTGAGGACACTTTCAGGCTGGCAACCTCAAAAACCATTCTTGGATTGGGGAAGAAGAAAAATTACCAAAAGTCTACTCCTAATCCTTTTCAAATTCTTAAAACTAGTAGTAGATGCAGAGTGGAAAGTAGTTGATATTCATTCATTCATCCATTCGTTTCTGAACACTTCTATCATGCCCCACAACAGATGTCCTCAAGCTGAGTTACAACATTCTACAAAATATCAGCGTAAAACTTTGTTCAATAAAAATATAATTGTAATATCACTTTCTCATCCTAGCAACCCCACATTAGGAAGGAGCTAAACATATAAGTAGGAAAAGAGATATGAAACATCATAGGGATGATAGCAAAGGTGTAACATCCCAGCCATCCAATTTCTGCTCAGAAATTCTTGGATCTACTTGCTCACCCACTCTAAGCAGACATCAAGGAGAAGGTTTGTTGCCCTCTAAATCTGACTGACTATACAGATTTAGCTCAAATGAAGAAGTGAAATGGGTGGAATAAAGGGAAGTAACAAAACTCTCTCTTTTTCTCCACTCATTAAACTCAAAACACAAACATCTATCCTTATGAACATTAGCTGTCTTTGTGTGCTGCAAGTAGAGCACTGAATGACAGCTCAGTATAGTTTTGAATTGAATTATGAAACTGCTATCTACTGAGGCACAATAATGTTTCATTTAACTCATTTTCATCTGGAAAATTTTACATGCTAAAACCCAATCAACTCTGGCTGCCTCCAAATAGTGGCCAAACTCCTGCCACCATCTGGAGGCAGCCAGAGTTGATTGGGTTTTATCATGTAAAGTTTTCCATAAACATCTTGGTGCATACATGCATACATGCATGCATGCATACATACCCTGCTAGCTAGGGATAATGTGGGATATTGATCCCCTGCTATTGTCACTTGATAGCTAGACAATGCTGGACTAGGGATGTGTATGAATACTCGTTAACATTTGAAATTTGTATGAATTCAGCCAAATTCAGATATTCAAATTTGAATTGAATATTGGCACATTTGAAGACTGACATTTGAATTTGAATCAAATGTTTTGATGCATTTGTATGAAGCTTCATATGGGATCCGTATGGAATTTGTATAGGATATGTATGGGATCTGTATGCATTCATATGGGATTGAATCCTACCACATTTGAAGGGAATCTGTTCAAACAAATACAAAAAAACTATATATTGTGCACATCCCTGGTGGACACAGTGTTGTCTGTGTTTTAAGTATGTGCTCTTCTAGCATCTGGAATGCACATTTGTGCTCACTGTCACATCTGTGTGTGCACAGATGCCCTTTTCAGCATCCACACATTCATGTTGGATGGAACAATCATGTTGGCACTGTCCAGAAGGACAATAGGCAGCCTAATAAGCCACAACCAACACTGGGCTTTCCAGCAATAGTTCTTAGCACATTTTTGGGGGTGGGGGTGGGAGTGGTCTTGTGGAGGGGTTGCCTCAGATGCTAGATGCAACTCCACCAAAGTGGTCCCACCATGGTGCTGTATTCCCCCTGTGTGGATGCAGTCTCCATTTGTTTCAAATTAGCTTCAGTATTTCATAGACCTTAAGAGTTAACTAAAGCAGTAAGAAGTTATAAAATTTTGCTTTGGCTTCTTCTTCATTCCTCATCCAGTTTCAGAGCAAGCATGCTGACCTCAGAACTTTTCAAGTATTTAAAGTCAGCAAGATAAAGTTATAGTTTATATTCTGCTATGGCACAGCTGTCTTGTTCAGTTACAGAATTCATCATTGCACAATTATTGGTATTTCATCTTTGCTTTAAAGTAACAAAAGTAAAAGAAAATTCTCATCTTATCTATTTTACCCAATAGATCTTGATTCATGGGCTGTCACTGCCCTAGTTAAATTGTAAAAACAGACAAGATGCAAGATAGTGTACAGAAAGGGAGGCAGGATGACTTGACTTTACAGCAAAAAAGCTTAAGATCCATATCACAATTTTGGTTCATTTGTATATTTCTATTACAATGACTAAGGCAGTTGCTGGACTTGCTCAAAATGTCATCAACCCTGGGCCTGTTCGCACTCTGGAGTATATCTCTGGATAGGAATGTGTGGTCCACATGCTAATGCAGACTCTGGTAGGCTTCACTTGGGGCCTGTTGTAGCCTGCACTAGCATGTGGTCAGCAAGTCCCTGTTCCAGGATATATTCCAGAATAAATCCAAGTGTGAATAGGCCTCTTGTTGCTATTGCAGTAAGATGGGCAGACGGCCCTAATGCTTTGTTGGGGCACTCCCAGTTTATTGACACCAGAATTTGGATTAAAAATAATGTGGGAAATCCTGCATTATCTTGAACAACCCACTGTGTTCCAAGAAGATCAGGCATCAAACAGGGCTCCTACTCTATTTTTAACAGTGGAAGATTCAAATTCCAGGTGACTGCTGAATGCATGGAAAAGTAAACAAAAGAAAGGGGAGGATGTGGAGAGCTTTTGTAAGTGACATCCAGTACTGTACCAAAGGAACCTATTCTTCTTCCTCAACAAATGTGAGCTATTACTCTTTGTTGTCTTTTAAATATGAGTTAAAGACCATCCTGTTTAAGGAAGTGTTTCCAGACTTTGTGTGACTTGCTTTTAATATGTACTGATATTGATGCTGATGTTATTTCCCTTTGTTTTTAATTAGTTTAATCTATTATTTTTCTTTTATTTGTAGATTGTATGCCATGGACAGGTTTTATAGGTCTTATTATGTGATTATTTCCTTGAACAGCGCTGAGTAAAAGTACGGCACTATAGAAATAAACTAGAATAATATAGTAATATTCCAAGTCCAGTGATGACCCATGTTCTGGGGAAATGCTAGCATTCTAGTCTGGAGAGACGGCGTTTAAGAGGGGACCTGATTGAGGTGTATAAAATTATGCATGGTATAGAAAAGGTGGATAGAGAAAATTTCTTTTCTCTATCACACAATACTAGAATACTATCACACAATGTGGCCCCTGGGGCACTCTATGAAGCTGATGGGTAGGAGAGTCAGGTCTGACAGGGGGAAGTATTTCTTCACCCAGAGGGTCATCAGCTTATGGAATGTGCCGCCGGAAGTGGTGGTGACAGCTACCAAACAGAGGCTGGACCTACATCTGTCTGGGATAGTTTAGGAAATCCTGCATTGAGCAGGGGGTTGGTCCTGTTGGTCCTAGAGATCCCTCCCAACTCCATGATTCTATGATTCTAATAGTAAAGCTCCAATGCCCAATGTATATGAGGCAAGGGTTTTATGTGCTCCTCCAATCCCTGACATTCTTCCTCTCACAGCTTCCTTACTAGTAACTTTGTCAGTGAAAGCTACAAAATTCATGCTTAGCTTCTAAGTGGCAAAACCCTGAAGAAAGCAGGGCAGGAACAAATTGCATAAAGATTTTATATTCATATTGCACTTGCAAAGCCATGTTACCAGCACAGCAGGCCCTGGCAAATGCATAAGCAATTAGGTACAGAAATGTTCATAACTGAATATTTCAGCACTTTCTCCTGCTACAGCTGACGGGTCCCTAGCTAATTTATCTTCCTCTTTCCTTCTTAGTGAAATAGGCAACAGCTGAAGCATCAGAGAGAACCTAATTTGGCAGCTGGAATATCCAGATGCCAAGCTCTGGAATTTACCTATAAACTTGGGAGTAAATATGGCCTGAAACCATTTTGGAATCTGATGCTCATGGCTGTACATGGCAGTTACCCAAGATGGTAAATGCTCTTGTGGCCATGCATGCATATGAACGAAATGGCGAAAGCAGAAGAAGTGTTTCAATTCCCATATATTCATTGGTAATAAGTCCTATAAAAGTCAGCAGGATTTATTGCTGGATAGCTATAGGGCAGAATGGTAGGATAAGCCTTGTGCAGGTATAGCATATGGGAATAATGTCAGTACAAAATAAGAAAATGATCATCTAATGAATACAATAGCAAAGGTTCTAAAGAGATTTTGGGTTCTCTGGTTTGCTTATGGACTACAGCTCAAAATTTAACACAGTTGTTGACAATTAAAATGTATATGTGTATAAAATGATAAATGAAAGGGAATATTTTCAGGGATGCTCTTACAGTATTTCAATATATATATTTAAATGTGAATTTTCAATTTTTTTATTATTTAAATGGAGATCAGTGTGAAATCGGAAAGAAGAAAACTCAAGGATGAAGGCATGTAATATGACTTTGACAAGAAATAGACTAATTCTCAAATCCCTCCTTCTCCCTCATATATTCTATATTCCTTATCAATTCTATGTTTTTTCCTTTACTGAGAAATAAAAAAAGTCATAGAGAGTGGTTTCACTTCATTGCATGAGAAACTGTAGTGAAAGAGGTGACATTGACTTCATTCTGGTTATTACAGAATCAAACAGGATTCATAGTTTATCTGTGCTTGCATATGTTATTACTTGCGATAATTAATCCCATTTCCATAGGCAAATTATGATTGGCATTTATCCTCCAAAATTAAGAGTTAATTACACAAAATATAATCTTCAAATTTGTATAAAGGGAAGGCCTGATCTTTTGTGTGCTCAAGATGAAATGTCGAAGCACATTAGCTCAATGTATACAATGTCTAGGAATGCCAGTTAGTTGCTGTTCTATTGCATTTGCCACAGCAAGTGCGTTAACTTTTCATTTCTCAGACTGCTGTTTTGTGTTCAGGTCTGCCAGCACCTCTGCTCTGAGCAAGCTATTCCTGGGTTTAATCCCGCCAGCAGGTAGTGAGATGAAAAAGCACAATTTTTATGATTAATGGCTTTGATAGATGTTGGTGCAAATACCGTTTTATGTACAGGAATCAGATGACTTTTGAAGAATCATGAGCACTGACCTGTTTTCAAGAAATTACAGCCACTTGATCTGCAATACTTTTCCTGATTTGCAAGGGCAACTCCTACTCTGTTTTAAACACTTACCTCTGTTATTTTGGGACAGGCCATCTGCATTGGGACAGCCTGGCCTGAGACATCCCATCCCCAGTTGCCAACTCCAAAGGCAGGACCAGCCCTTGGAACCAGCCCTGGGACCTTTGAAAGTCGTGGTGGACTGGACATGTGCACTGTATGGGAAATTAGCCTAGTCCCGCCACAAACCACAAAGGGAACTTCAGTGCTTTCTGGTTTTAAAAACAATAAATCAGCACGTATTTCCATTAAAATGAAGTAGGCAGTGAGCAAAAATACCTCTGAGGCAGTTTGTTCAATAAAATGACTATTTTTATTAAGAAAAATAATTTTAGGTGGGGTGCTACACAGAGGGCATCCCAACAGTGACAGAGGCTCAAGGCTTGGCAAAATAAGGAGCTATAGCTCAGCAAAGAAAGGCAATTTGGAGACAAGCTTGGCAATCAGTAGCAAAAAAGATGGAAAAGAAAGTAAAAGGGACCTTGTCCTAGTAAAACCCTATACTAATAACCACCCAGGAGCAATAGGTTCTCACCTTTGTTGACATGCTGTCGTAGACCCAAATAATCCAGGACAAAGTACATGTAGATGAGTGTCTCAATTAGTTCTTCAGTTACCTGTGTTAAATTCACTTTGAACCTGTTTGTACTTTGAACCTGTTTGTACTTGACAAATCAGTATGATTTTGCCTACTCTGGGATGGAGCATATGGGGCCCCCCTCTGTCCCAGAGTGGCCAAGAGCCATCCAGATTGCTGCTACCTGTGGAGCAGCTTTTACTGTTCAACAGCTTAACTGGGAATGTCTATGGCATTCTCACTACAGCCCAAGACACAGCATTTACACTGCTATGCTCTGTGGAGACAGGGAGGCATGCCTACGGCTCTGCAGTCATGCACCACATTGTTGATTGCTAAGGCAAGGCAACAATCCCAGTTGGGACTGTTTGCACTTCCTCCAGACCCAGGGAGGTCTGGGTGAAGTTTGGGATGGGCCAGCGTTCACAATGCAAACACCAGCCAAGTGCAAAAAAGCCCAAAATTTCTGCAAGACAGAAATTTCTTCTTTTCACAAAAGAAGAGGGAATGGACTTGAAGCATTACAGTGATAATGAAATGGTCTTCAGTGGTCTGTAAATATCGAAGTGTGCTTATACGTTTTGAGCGAATTCCAAAACCAAAACCTTGTTGACATCTGCTTTATTGCCACAGACTGAGAACCATGGCAGAAAAAAAAATCTCCCTGCCTGGTTCTTGCTAGATGAACTTCTGCTGAGAGCAAGATAAAATAGAAAACTCACTTCAAAAGCTCATCACCACCCTCTCCAGCATTTCCCACAAAATAGGGTCATCAAGATTGAATCAGGCTGTTATAAATGTCGAGGCTTATGAAATAGAAGCATTTCCATTAAATTAGAAATTCCATTATAATTGAGAAACATACTGGCGACCAGCCTACTCTTGGTTAACTTGTGTTTTATTCCAATTCTCATTTCTGTTTTCTGCCTTTATTTTCATAGAAATCTTCTGTGTTTTGTGCCTAGTTATCCATAAAGCAGCATCAACGGTAGAGGACAAAATTAAGGAAAAAAGGACAGAAGGACACACAGGCTACACTCAGACATGACTCATAAAAGTTGTTCCATTTTCTCTGCTTGATTTTTTTTTAAAAAAAATCCTTCCACCTCTTGCTGGAATAAACAATCAGCAATCTTTTTTTTTTCTCCACATGCTGGCAGTGTTGTCTGACATTGGAAGGACACAACCTTTAGTTCCCTCCCAGGAACCATTTCCAGGCTGTAACTGGTGCTCATGCCATAACTCACAGCTCTCTTCTGAGCTCCCATAGCACCACCTACCTCACAGGGTGTTCTGTTATGGGGAGAAGAACAGAAAGCTTTGCCAGCTGCTTTAAGTCCCCTTAAATGGGTGAGAAAAGTGAGGTAGAGAAGCCAACTCTTCTTTGCAGTAAGCTGTGGTCACCTTTTCCACCTTTTGCCTTGTTTTAATGGCACAACAGAAAGTGCAGCTGGAAGTGGGTATATCCCTCAAAGAACGCTTGGCCAGGAACTTTCAATTCCAGCCTTTGAAGGCTATGTATCAGCTTTGAGACCTGAGTGCAGCCATTTCACGTTCAGGGTAGGGCAAGGAGGGGCTGTCTAAATTGCTTCTCCCAGGCAGGAAAGATGTAGAAATGGCTTTCCTTTCTGTTCTCTCTTCCCTGTCTTCTGCCCCTCCTGTGCCCACATCTCAATAACATGACACGCTGGTTGGTTTAACAGGAGCGGAATGATCAGTAAGGATCACCTATATTGGCAACTCCCTGCTTTCTATTGGGCAACAAGGGCTGGGCAGTGTCAGAAGTATGCAGGGCCCCCTCCCTCCCTTCTGCCTTCTTGGTCACTCTTGGAAGGAAGTCTGAAGCACTGAGGAAAGAGGATGAGATGCTTAAGCAGATGCTAGGGCTGGAAACATTTCATTCCCCCTCCGTAGCAGAAGAGACAGAGGGAGAAGAGGGAGACCTCTTTGTTTTTGTTACTGATAAAAGGGGGGAGGGACGCAGGGATATTATTAGGTGTCACTTTCTCCTCCTTCCCCCCATGCTGCATAATCTATTTACTTTGACCAAGCAGCTGTGTGGCCACTTGCCTGCCTGCCTTGACAACTGCTGAAACAGGGGCCTTGCAGCTGAAGACAAAGGGAAAGGAGGTGAAACTAGTTTTGATGTTGCTGTTGCAAATGAAGAGGAAAGGTAAGCTCTAAAAGTGACTGTTGGTGTCACTTTCTGTCTCCCCATCCACCATGGCTGGGATCAGACACAGCAAAAGAAAAAAAAGAAAAAGAACAGATCTCTGAGGTGCTTCAAATGGGATTGTTCCCACCCCAGCCTGCCTCTCCCTCCTCCCCTGAATGTTCTCCCTAGATATATGGATTGGGAACATGCAGGCCACATACTGTTTCTCTCAGGAACCTCTGAGGCACCTCTTTTGCTATTCCTTATGAAATCAGACTGCAACATCTAGGCCTCTTCAGCTTGGAAAGACAGCATTTAAGAGGAGACCTGACTGAAGTATATGAAATCATGCATGGTATAGAAAAGGTTGATGGAGAAAATTCCTTTTCTTTATCACACAACACTAGAACCAGTGGACACTCTATGAAACTGATGGGTAGGAGAGTGGGATCAGACAAGGGAAAGTATTTCTTCACCCAGAGGGTCATTGGTCTATGGAATTTGTTGCCAGAAGTGGTGGTAACAGAAACCAGCTTAGATGGCTTTAAGGAAGGGTTAGACAAATTTATGGATGGCAGATGTATCGGTGCCTACTAGAATGGATGCCTAAGTGCATCCTTCAGGCTGGGGGGACAAGCAAGATCCTCTAAGGCCATTTGGTGGGATTTGGGAGCAGGAGAAGGTTTGCCCCTGTCTCTGCTTAAGATGCCCATGGCCACTGTGTGGGACAGGATGTTGAACAAGATGGGCTGTGACCTGATCCAGCAGGGCTCCTCTTATGTTCTTACGCCTGACTACAACCCAAGTCATCTCCTACATATTCCTCAGACTAGGAGCAGTAGTGCTCTTCAGGCTGTACTCTGGTAAGTCCCATAACATTTTTCCTATCAGCTGCACTGCAGAAGGTGATATTAGGAGAAACCTTCTCTTTGGCTTTAGTCAGCCTTCCCCTGGCTTAAAACTGAAGTTAGCAGAATGTTGATCACTACTATGTGTCACATAAGGACCAAGGACAAGCAGAAGGTTTCCTAAGCAAGTATGTGCATCTTCCATTTACAGTATATATATGCAAGGAAGCTCAAAAGGCCATATATATATGCATTAAAAGGCCAGAAAATAATTTTAGTTCAGAAGTTTGCATCTGTGGAGTTCTCATTGACATCATAATGACTTTGAGATTCACCTGCATGCATTCTTTTAAAAGGGACTTATGAAAAAATCTCTCTGAAGGCTTCTCACTGAGTAGGCTATTATTTGCATAATATTTTGCTGCCAAGCCTTCAGGGTTACTCAAATTTAATCATGATGGGAAAAGACTTCAATAGGTATTGGCAAAAATCTTAAAACTTCTCCACTTACTGAAGCTTATTGTACAGTCCCAGGATAGATTCTTAATATTTTTGGATCTGCTCATGAATATTGACATGTAGTACTGCACATTTTGATCCATTCTGGGTTTCTTCATCTTTTTTAAAAATAATATAAAAAGTCTCCCTGGTAAAGTCATTTAATTGTTTGAGTCTGAATTAGAATCTGAGATGAAGTAATTCTATTTTTCCCTACATTTTTCCATCAGATTAAAAACTGTTGTTATTAAATTAGCTTGTAGTCATTTTTACAATTACCATAATTAAATTTTAAGTAAAGGTAACAGTCTAATCTCTCCTTGTTTCCCTGACATTGATCACATTTCCAAAGCTCTTTTTAATATTCTATTTCACATTATCAGGGTTGGACAGACACCAGCAAAGAACACATGCCTCATCTACCTGTATCCTTTCTTATATCTTTATATATATCATCTATATCTATATATCTCATAAGTGAAATGTTCATTTTTTATTCTTTAATATTATGAGATTCCATTCTCTGCTGACAATTATTAGGAGTTAGGGATAGCAGTTTAGACTAGTAGCTCATGCTGCCAGGGATTCATGGGCATGGAATGATCAGCTTCTTTTCACCTCAAGAAATATCATATGAATGGGCAGTTTTCCTGGGTTGACCCTGTCTCACTCACTCCTCTATGCTATCATTTTTCCACCTCCTGATGGTGGCAGCAATGGCAATTTGACTGGGACATGCTCCTGGATGGCTAGGTCACTCCAAACAGCAGCAGTTATGGTGTCAAGATGAATTAGTGGTATGGGTGCAGAGGGGTGGCTAGGCAGACATAGAATGGAATGCCAATCTTGGGCAAGCAGCAGTAGGGAATATGAAGCCAAGTTGGGTATGGCTGGGCTGCAAGAATCCACAACTTTGGGAAAACAAGATTAGACATGGGTAGAACTGGCAGCTGGGCCTTCCCCTTAGTTAAAGCTAATTGTCATGAATATCTCCAGTGAGAAGATGCCGTGAAAGGCAGTCACTGATGGACTGTAGAGCCTGCAGGTGTTCATGTGTGTTTGCTGTTGCATTCTTCTGCAGTATTTCCTGCTGTTGGATGACCTTCAAGGGCTAGGGTTCCCTTCCTGGATAAAGATATGAACCAATAAATAGTGACAGGTTTGGACCCAGTAGAACCTCAAATTTTGCACCTCTTTTTTTCCTGTTGTTGTATGTACAGTGGTTTGAACCAAATCAAATACAGAAGGATCCACAGAACCTAAATTCCATAGCAGAAGTTAGATTTGAAGCTGAAATTTGAGGACTGGATCATCCCATCCTTGGAGTACAGTGCAGAAGTCTTCACACTCATTATAAGAGATTAATTAACATGGGAAGATGTTGGCTCTTAATACAGCCACCATACAGAGGGCTTCCATTCTTGACCTTGGCATTTACTGCAGTAGGGTATAGTGAGCACTCTAAATGAAGATCACTCTAAGAATGTTCATTAGTCTTTCATTGATCGCAGTGGTGATGGCATGCTGTTCACACACCTGCCACTGTTGTGAGTGAAGGGAACCTTTGCTCTTCAGTTCTGTGTTTCTATCCAGTGGCTCCTGTGAGACCACAGGAAGTGGCCACAGAGATTGGCCATTATTCTGTGCTCTAAAAGGAACAGTGCCATAAGAGGTAGGATGAGAAGCTATGCTGTCAGTTCAACCTCCCCCAGAGGTTTACAGTTTAAGTCTGCATGGAGCACTAACAGTGCAGTGAGAGGTCCTAGGCTGTTGGATCATCCAGATCAAAGGATGTTTGAAAAATGTCCATTATCTTTGCAGTTTGTAAGAATCACAAAGATTCAAAACTTTCAAATTGAATATTGCCTATTCAAAGACCAACCTTTGCATCCAAAGTAAAAGTTTTGTGTCTTCATTCAAAGCTTCAGAGTAGATTTGGAGCACACTCGGAATGTATTTGGAGGCATGACGGGTGGTGGCAGGGATTCAAAGTGAATTTTATTTTATGTGGATTAAGATCCTGTTTGGATAAATATCTTCTGTTGTTTGTCTTTATTAGTTGATTTACCTTGTTTAGATTTTTGGTTTGGGTACATATGTGGCCAGTGCACTTCTGGAGTAATCTCATGGGGCTACCTAAAGATTTCAGTGCTGATGCTTTCTTTGTTTGCTACATATCTCAGAAATGAATTCAAACCATTTATTCTACTAATTAAGTTTGTTTATTTGTTGTTTTCCCCTCAGCCCTTTTCCCCTTTTCAATAGTTTCGCAAAATGAATCATAATGGATTGCTTTCCTATCTGCTAGTGAATGAAAAGAATCTATGTGGTTAGGTTTTCACAGCACTCAAAGGCTCCTCTGAATTAGCTTTCAGTTCCATTCATTGATACATTAGAGTCTGAGTCAGGAAACCTGAAATGAGTGGAATTTCTTGGATATTGGCGCTGATGTGATAGTTTCCTGTAAATGCTGTATTGCAAACATACTTCAAATACAAGCTTCATTCCAAAGGATCTATCTGTTATAATAGCTGCATGGTTTTCATGGTCATTCTAAAAGAGAAAACTCAAGAGTGTTTCTAAATTAGGGTATTCTTCACTGGAAATAGAACTGCTACTTTCTGCTGTGATTTAAATGCATGGAAGAATGGAATTGTAATAGGCAGGAACCATGTGGTGTGGTAATGACATTACAAAGTAGCCCAAAAGACATGGGATGCACACATATTGTGCACTCATTTGTCACTCTTCTGTCACAAAAAGGTAGAAAGTACCCTCAGAAATGCTTCTTCTGGACAGCAGGAGAAAGAACTCTTGAGTATGGTTTCTTGCCATCTTCCTGCCCGACCACCCCATGTTGACTTACTTTCAAACACTTCATTGACAACTCCCTTCCTGGGGCCATATTTGTAGAAGCAGAAAATGACTGGCCTCCAGGATGACTTTATTCACCTTTGAAAACAAGTCTGGACAGAAATGCAGACGTGGGAAACAAAAGCTCTGATCCTGCCATAGAATGTGTCCCTGTGATCAAAATAATGTCTTAGGGATCCAGTAAGTAAGTAAGAGCTCACTTTATGAAAAAACAGAGAAAATCTGCAGAATTAGTTCCCAATCTAAGAATGATAAAATAAATCTAGATAATGTGATTCCTGTTCTCCCCCACGTTCAGTAATGCCGGGAAGTTTCATTCTGAAAGCACAGTTGGCAGTGAGATCTCCTTTTAAATAAAGGAAAAGGAAAAATGGTTCATTCAGAGAGTTTGTTCTCAGTTGGGTCATTGAGAGTATGCATATCATATTTTAAGCTCTGGAGTGCCTAAAACAGAAATATTTAAGATGTTGCCTATTCCCTTCTGGCAAATCTGAAGCATGCATTTCACATTGTGGTTCATGCTTACCCAGTCACAAAATATATTGGAAGATGTATGCATAGAAAACTATGCATTTTCTTTCAAGGAACTCAGGCACGAATTTAAACAGCATATAGGTTTCTAATTTGTTCAGTAACAGTGTAGGTGCTGTGTACTTGTGCTGTCAGAAGATTGAGTTTAACAAGGGCTGTGGTTGGACAGGGCTTTTTCTCCCATTCTTTTAGAAAACACGTCTTTAGAACATTGATTTCCAAACAGTTACATGCTTAGCTCATGTTTCCAGATAGTTACTATCCCTTCACCTTGAAATCTGCAACACATTTCTGACAACAGGTCCTTGCCATTGATTGGCCTCTTGCCTGTCTGGCTTTCCATGGCCCTGATTGGTCACTCACTGGCAGCATTTTTTTGTGACTGGCCATATTTCCCTCCTCTCTGCTTATGAAGCTCCCAGCCCAATACAACAGAAAGAAAGAATTGTTCTTGGTGTATTTTATCCCATTTGATAAAAGATGGCCATCCCCAGGCTTCCTGATGGAGTAAGGCCCTTACCCCATCCTGTCTGCCTTTACAGCCTCAAATTCATCCAGGGGGCATTTCATTGAACATGTATGATCAAAACAAGACCATTCTTTAAACTTAATGGAACTTATTTCCTGATGAGTGAGGGTAAGCCTGAAATCAAGATGAGTAGGTCACATCATCAAAGTTGTGGCACCTGACTCAAAATGCTATCCATGTTGTCTAAAAAGCTCTAATTCTAAAACATTTACATACATGTTAAAGCTTGAAACTGTCCTATCTTTTGGTGCTTGGCTAGTACTATATCATTAGGATTCTGGGATATGGGTTGTTTCTTAAATGAAAATACCTTTACAAAAGCGGTGTCCTTGGGTAACAGATAAATCCTGTCTGTAGACTGTACCATATGAAATGTGTTGCTAAGTCTTAAACTGTTTATTTTATATTTTTATTATTTGCATGTTTCTCCCACCCTGTATCTGAAGGTCTCAGGTGTGTGTGTGTACATGTTTAAGAAGACAGTAAAGATGCACCCCTTTGCCCTGGTCTTTGGTTAAATGGGGATACACTTGCTTTTCCCAGTTCAGACACTGTTAAACATGTGAAAGTTGTCCTCACCTTTATTGGCACAGGTATAATCCTACTGACCTCTTGCATCACCTCTGTGATGATAGCTTAAATACACAGTGTCTGCAATTGCAGTAAAGCATTTAATAGTTTTTAATGGTCACTTTATTGACTAAAATTGTTACCGTTATTTTATCTTTTTCTCAGGGCAAAGAAGAAATTTAATGCATTTGTTCATTCATTCATTCATACAATTTTTTTTTTGGGGGGGAGAGCATGAAAATGTGCTCATGTAACTTAGCCAAGGCAGACTGAGTATATAGCCAAAAGAATAATTTTGGGGTGACCACTGAAACAATTGCTCGTATAGCCGTTTTCTGCTGCATCCTCAATGAGTAGAATTGTTCTTATCGACAGTGTTATCAGTGGCTACTAGAATGGATGCCGAGGTACATCCTCCAGGCTTGGGAAATTGGCAAGATGCCTTCAAAGGCCATTTGCAGGGATTCCAGAGCAGGTGAAGGTTTTGCTACCATCTTCTGCTTGATTATGCCCAGAAGCAATTGGTGACCCACTACGTGGCACAGAATGCTGGACTAGATGGTCTGTGGCTCCTTTTATGTTTTAATAGAAAGCAAACACAGATATTTCCAAACACTAGCAGCTAGAGAAAGAGAGAAAAATGCTTCCATCTTGTCTTCTGTAGCTCTGGTCCTGCATGCACTCACTCATATACCTGACTAAATTTAACCAAAATGTTTGCAGCCCTGTTCATTCTCCCTTTAATCCTAGATTTCATTTATCTGATAGCCCTCTCTCTGCTAACTAAACCAGCTTTCTGAATTACAACGATGTCTTGTTACTTGCGCTAAAGAGGCATATTACAGGACCCCTCCAAGAAAATTACATGCCAGCAGTGACTGAAATGTCATATGAGTCATTGATGAATGGTGCCTTTAGTGCACCGTTGATGGCAATCAGACTGCCTTTCTGACAGCCCATAAGTAAATCATAAGTAAGCTTGAAAACTTTTTTTAAAAAAAATCTGCCCTTCATTTATGGGCAGCTGTCAAGAGTAAAGGGCAACAGCATAATTATAGGCTTTCAACAGAGAAAAAAAGGGGGAAACATCTCTGAATTTTGAGATTAAAATCAAATATCCCCTATTGGAATGGTATGTAAATTGTCATTTCCTGTAGGAGATTATTGCAAATAATGATAAAGTGACAACAGGAAAAGGGAGCAAAGCTTTGAGAGAGGATTGGAACTCTAACTCAAGTGGCTATTTTCAATCTTAAACTGGAACTGCAGTGTTGATTAGCATGTATAAATAGAAGGTAGTCAACACTTAAGAAATACAGTAAGTGCAGTTGTAAGTGCTTTGAAGATGCACAGAAAAACCTCTTTGCTTCCTCTCTGCATTTTCCCTCCTGAACTTCAATTCACAGTAATGTGGTATACACAGATTACAGTTTTCCTGACTGGGTTTGGAAATGAATTTTAAGAGCATGCAAGGGGCTTGATCTTCTCTGTGGAGTATTTTCATCTTCAAACAGCTGGTTCCCACAGCACTGTCATTCAGAGGGAGAGTACATGTTCTCGTTGCAGAAAATCCCCCCATTTCAGCCCCTGGCACTTCCAATCAAACATGATGGAGGTTCAAGTGTGTGTCTTGTTACATAAGAACATAAGAGAAGCCCTGCTGGATCAGGCCACAGCCCATCTAGTCCAGCATCCCATCACACACAGTGGCCCGCCAAATGTTCATGGACATCTCAAGCAGAGACAAGGACAAACCTATTCCTGCTCTAGAATCCCAGCAAATGGCCTTAGAAGTGCCACGGTTCCCACCCACCCACCCACCCACCCACCCACCCACCTACCTGAAAGATGCACCTAGGCATCCATTCTAGTAGCCATTGATACATCTGTCATCCATAAATTTGTCTAATCCTACCTTGGTGGCCATGTCATACCCTAACTCTAACCCTGGCCAATCACAGTGTTTTCTCTGCAACTGTAGACCCATGCAGCAGCAGCAGCACTGGAGGAAATGTGATCCTCTTCTGTCCTGAGGAAGTTTAAGGGCAGCACTAATTTTATGAACTGGGGCCCAAGAAAGACATCAAGTCCAGAATCCCCTTCTCTCCCTGCTCTTTTTCATTTTACATCAATTAGGGCCCACCATTACATGTGGAACAGGAATTAGGCAGCAAAATCTGGCAGCTGGTGCCACTATCTCCTCTGAAATAAAAGAAAGTGGGCTCTGAATGCTTTCCAGGTTTCACATGCAAAATAATTAGTGTTTTTATGTGTTTCTCGCTCTGACAGAGACACAATCACACAAACGCACACATGTGCGCACCCAGAGGCTTAGGCATATCAGCAAAAATCCTCTGAACATGCAAAGGAGTCAGCAGCAGGGCCAGACAAACCATGGTGGCTGTTTATTGTCCTTGTGTTAGGGGTAGCCTAATAGGTAAGATGTGGAAGGAAAGAAGACAGGAGGCACTTTTTCTTGCAATGCCTTCCAACCAGTGTAGTGTGGACCAGTGGCTGTTAAGTTGGTTGCAGGAGCAACAGCAAAATGTATGATGAAGCAGCAAATGAAGAGTTCTTTGTGGGGGCTGAAGGATAGATAGCAAGCCTTTGATGGCTAAGGATTGCCCACCGACAACATTCAGGATGGCTAGCCCTGAAGAATATTGCAGAGCTTACTGTTCGTCTCCTGCTGTTAGGAGGAGATCAGGATGGTGTTAGGATGGTGATTTTTTAAAAAAATTGAAAAGTCTGCAGTTATTGCTGCAGGTTATCTTATGAAGTCTCATTTTCAGCCTAATTGCCAAGATCATAATTTTCTTGCTTTGGAATGTGAACTTTTAGGAACAAACAATGAAGTGATGAACATTAGTGCCATGAAAAGCTACTCCGGCTTCTTATAACTGCCTGAGATTGGAAACATCACCATGTGTGCCCTTCCCAAATGATGAAAAGAGCCAAATGGACCAAAGAGCCTTTGGTCTGGATCCTGGGTGGGCATAGCAGAAGCGGAGCTGTGTGCACAGGTGGCGCTGGCAGATCATGGCCAGCTGGCCACATTGGCTGGTGAGCATGATTGCCACCGCACTGACACGGCTGCTGCCACCTCCACCAGCCACTGATGCTTCACCGCCAATGCAGCTGCATCAGGGGGTGGCAGCATCAATGGCAACAGTGGCAGCTGCTGCATCGGTAGTGGGGCATCAGTGGCCAGTGGTGATGATTGTGCCCAGCAGCCAACTGCCCGCGATCCACTGGTGCCACCTGCATACACAGCTCCGCCCCTGGACACCATCAGTAGTGCGGACACTACTGAAGACCAGATTGTGGACACCATTAAAGGCTCTGCAGTAAATCCAGATTTAAGGGCCCAAAGCACCCATTATATTTGGATTTCCCCACCACTCTTGGGGACAGGGCGTGCCTGATTGGTACCAATCGGGTTCCAAATAGGGTCTTTGGGGCCAGTGCAAAAACAGCCTAGCTCTGTCTGCACAAGATGGAGCCAGATCCGGACTAAGAGGCCCTTATTGCCAATCTATTGTAGACCCATTAAATCAGGTCTACGACTGGACTAGGAGCCTTAATCTGGATCATGGAGGTGTGCAGATGGCAAACCTCTGTGAACTGCAGTTACTGGGGTCTGCTATGGTGCACTGCTAAAATGTACCCCCCACACACACACACACCCCTCTCCATGGCAGGGAGCGCACAAATGCGAACACACACACACTCACATTCACACTCTTTCTCTCCCTGACCCCCTCAATGATAGAAAGTGCTTCTCTGGCCCACCTCTCTCCATGATCCTGATCAGTCGATCCAGTTAATCTGCACCTACTGATCCAGATCTAAATCAGGTGAATATAGAAAGGGCCCATGTATTAATAATAATAATACAGGGGTTTGGGGGTGCAAAATGTTACCAAAGGGCCCATTAATTTGTGGCTGTCCACTTGTTACTCGGTGATAACTCCTATCATAGGTTTTATTACCCATTTCAGCTGGTACTTATGAAGTTGTAAGCTAACTGCCACAAGTTTCTAATTCCTGACTTTTTATTTTTCTTTCATGCTGATGAAGTCAGATCAGAACGAGTTGCTCTCTCAGGACTGTCTGCTTAAACCATCTTAGTGCTGTGAAAGAAGTGGACAATCTTCCAGGTGTCAATCAATTCCAATATGAGTGCTGTTCATTTTTAAAGGGGAAAAATGTTAATAGAAAAATGGCTGGAATAAATTTCTCCATGAATATGGATCTTGTACTCACTTAATTGGCATAATGGGAAGGTAGGCTATTGTCGTACCAGATGCCACAACCTTCTGCAGAATTCTTAATAGAGATTTCCCATGCTTAAAGTAATAAACAAAACCATTAAACAGGCAAATGCAAGTGCCCACACCTCATTCTGGCTCTTTTTATTTTATTTTCTATATTCCCCAGCTGTGATATGATTCTCTTTTAGATGAGGCGCATAGATTTTGGGGTTAAGTCTTGATGATGTAGCATTTTTTTTCCACTTTTAAAATGGGTATTTCAATAGGATCCCTCTGTCTCTCAATAAACTATGCCTTTATTTATTTGGCACTATTAGCTGCAGTTTAATCCCACCCAGCCAGCTGCCATATATACTGTGCATGTGTCTGAAATAACATCCAGCATCTCAAATCACTCTCACGGCTATTTTTATATTCCCCTGCAATGTAAAAGATGGCCAGCTTAACAGTAGCTACAATTCTAATAAGGGTGAGTGCATGTGTTCAGAATTGCAAAGGGCAGCTGTTGAAAGAGAGAGAGAGAGAGAGAGAGAGAGAGAGAGAAAGAAAGAAAGAAAGAAAGAAAGAAAGAAAGAGAAGTGTTCTGACCTAATCCCATACTGCTTTTTTGCAGAATGCAAACTTCAATTGTGGGATGTGATCTGAGAGTTGGTCTTTGACCATCTCACTAGATGGCAAAAAAGAACACACATTTTATATGGAGTTAAGAGTCAAATCACACCTTCTTTCCTTCATCACTGTTAACTGGCAGCAGTTCTTATGTGTTCAGACAGGAGTTTTGTTTTCCAGTGATGACCCATAGGCAAGGTAAGTGGGTAAGATTATTTTTAGTTATAGGTTAGCTATCATTAAAAGCTGCAGAGGGCGTGGCTTCCTGAATCCAGTTGGAAGGGGGAGAGCTAGCCCAGAGAGACAGCCAATGAGGAACCGAGGACATCAGAAGAGAAACTATAAAAGGACTTGAGAGGAGGGAGAAAGGGTTCTTTTCATATGACAATCTCACGGGGGCGTGGGGGCGTGGCCATGGGTAGGATAAGAACCTGGTCCGATTGGTGCCTATGAGGGAGATAGGTTAAGATCCTGGCAGCTAGAAAAGTGATGAAATAGATAAAACGTTGTATGTTGAAGACATTTGAACTCATTACCTGTTTAACAAAGAAACTGTTACAATAAAAAACAAGTTTGTTTGTTACTGTTGAGCAGCATCTGACTGAGAGTGTGTCTAAAGAAATGACAGTGGGGCAACGAGCAGAAATAAGAGCACTGTAGCTTTAAGAGGTGAGAGTGAAGCTTGTTGAGCACTCCAAGCAGTGGCAGAGAGAAGGTTTTTCCATTTAACGCCCTAATCTAAGCGGAGTGCGTGTGTGTGTGTATGTTGCAGCAGGGTGTTGGCTGGCATGGAACGGGGCTTGTGAGCAGTTTAAAAGCCAGATTAGCCAAGGAGTGAGTCTGAAGTCCCGGGCAAGGCAGAGACGGAAGCCCAGTCACGACACAGTGTTGTTGAGAGTTGAATGTAAAGGGCTTTTGCTTGCAAAGGCTGGGTCTGCATAGCTGAAAAAGGTCACTTGGAAAGGATTCAATGGTTTAGCAGTGACTATATTTTGTTGTACTCATTAGCCCTGCAGCCTACTCCCCCAGATATGTCCTTCACACAGACTTGGGAGGGGGGAACACTTCAAGGACACTTAGCACCTTTTAATGTCCCCTCTACTAGGGGTGTGCACAAATGCTTTTTGACATTCGAATTTGAGTCAAATCAAATATCCCAAAATTTGATTCTATTCGAATGTTAAAAATTCAAATTTCCCAAAATCCAATTTGAATCCACATTATTTAAATCTGTACATTCGAATGTCGAATTTGTGTGCATTCTTTATGCATCCTGTTTTATCCCATATGCATCCCATTTTCATCCCACATTATAAGTGCAAACACCTATAATTTTCATGCAAATTCAAATGCAATAAATACAATCTATACATTCAAATTATTTGAATATCCGTATCGGATATTCGGAAATTCGAAAATCCATTTGAATGTTAAAATTGAATTTCGTTAAATCCGATTCTAATTTGAATGTCAATATTTCTTGGATTCTAATCAGTTTTTTAAATTTTTGAATATTCGTGCGCATCTCTACCCTCTACAACGGTTATCTACCTGAGCCAGCTTTTCTCTGATGCTACTAATGATCAGACAGAAAATGGCCAACATTTATTGTTGTTTCCTATTGCAGTGGCTGGGAACTTCAGAACTGGGGAAGTTCTGTTGCCCAGCTTCAAAGTTTGCAAGAGCACTTGTGCCTTGTGCCTCCAGGGCTCGGCCATGCGATTAAGCCCACCAGGTGGGTGTTGTTTTTTAACCTCTTTGCAGACCCTTCCAAAACATATACCCAGCAGCATCCCCTCTCCCATTTCTTACAATGGTATTTAAGATTCTGTTTGCTTCACAAGCATGACAAGAATTCTGCAGTAACTTCCCCCCCCCATAATTTGCTATTATTATTATTTTTTTAATGACACAAAATTGGTCATGCATACATACCTTGTGGAAAACTAATCAGTTTGGAGTGTTACTATGTTTACAGTGGGGTTGGAATGGTGTTCTAAAGAATTTCTTGTTTTTGTGGGTTTCAAGCAAATTCTTACTGTGCCCCAATTATGCCTCACTACAGCATGTTAATGTTTGTTCTCCTGGTGCTTTCAGAGAGAATAGCTTGACATAAAGTTTAAAGGGCTATTAAGCAGATTTAATGCTCTTGTTTTCAGCTGGAAGCCATGTCTTGTAAAAGCTATTTACCCCCTTTCCTTTTTTAAAAAAGATTGTTTATTAGACAATAATGAGAAAAATAGAAAGTTTTTTTTGCAGATACCTTTAGTTTTAGTAAATGATAACAAGTTGTTCCAAAGGAGGGCAGCAGATCAAATAATCCTTTAAGAGCATGGGTGCATTTAAGATCACATTAAATGTGTGCATTTAAGACACAGAAAGAAAGAAAAAGCATCTCTGACACAGCTCAGAGAAGACTCTGAGGTGGGATCATTCACAGCAACACTGTGACCTTCTCCCTTCAACATTTTGTGCTAGAAAAGATGGATTAGAAAAGACCTGGGAACATGAGGGCCACACTTTCTGAGTCGTCTTTCATTTTGTCTGAACAGACCCTCAGTCCATCAGCTTGGAGTGCTTGGGTGAACTCTCAGCACTTGAGATGCATATCTCTCTGTCACTTGAGACATCAGTGGCAACAGTGGGCAGGACTACCTTCTTCCAGTCCCAGCTGGTCCACTAGCTTTATTCCTTTCTGTGCAAAGCTAGTTTCGCTTCACTAAACCATGTTATGGTAGAGATGATCCTTTGCATCTTTTTTTTTTTCATTTTTGGGGGGCAACAGTTTTAAAAAGTATTATGATACAGAAGGTGGCAGATTGGCTTGAAAGTACTTTCCCCCCCTAATTTATACATCCAGGCACCTAGTCCATAATATGGCTGCACAACACTATAGTTGTTTAAGTCTGAATATTCCATTTCTCATTCTGTACAACACCTACTATTTTGTGCTTGACCATTTTGGAACTGATAAATTATATTACAATCTATTCTAGTAGGAGTCCAGAACATTCTGTGCATATTAGAAAAAGGCATCAGCAAATTCTTTTGTGGGATATGCTCTTAACCACAGCTGGCACACTGACATAGTTTCTGTTGTCAAATTTCAGCCCAAAGCTTTATGGTAGCTTAGGAGAAGCATGACTTTGCATTCCCTCCCAATGCAAATGCAAAGTGTATGTTGCATATGCAGATATACTTTGCCTTGGGAGGGAATGCAACTGGTTTTGCGAGATAAAACTGAAATCAGCAGATGCCACTGTACAGCACCTTTTTACCACTTCTTTCTGCATTTGTAGTGCCCATTTTAGAGAAAAGATAAATATACACATTGATCTACAAATTGCTCTGTTCTATCTATCTCAGTATCTAAGAGTCTTCTGCACTTGTTAATCAAGATCAAGGAGCTGCTAAGAATGCATCATCTACCTGGCAGTCTGGATCAAGGAGGTGCTAAAAATGCATCCTCTGCATGGGCCAAGAGTAGATCTGGATCAGAACTGTGCTAATGACTGACTAATTAGTGATAAACCAGATAAATATGGGCTACATCTGTGCTAACACCCTTAAGCAAGAATTTGCTATTCTAAAGGTCACTTAGTGTAGCTACCTCTGCATGTGGTTGATATGGATCTAGCTAACAAGGATCTAATGAATAAGGATTAATCAAGGTAAGTGCAGAAAGGGCCTATCTCTATGCAGACATCCTGGCTGCATTCCCACTTGATTTATATATATATATATATCCGGGTTGGACTTCTTAAATCTGGATTCAGGACCTAGTGTGCATTCTGGGTGTTCTCATTTCCTTGAGGATAACACGGGCTGAATATTAATACTGGTGTTCCCACTCAAACTTGGAAAAAAAAACAGCACAGAGAAACAGGACCTTTTAATCTTTGCCCCTGTCCAACCCCAGTTAAGCCTGCCCTGCAGAATCATGATCCCTTTCACACTCTCCTTTTCATATCGGAAACTCCCTCCCTGCTGGTTCTTTCTGCTTGCGCTTAAAGAGGAGAATCAACAGCACAAATTCCCTTTCAAAAGGGGGCTGACAGCTCACACGGGGGGGGGGGGGAGAGGCTATTACTCTCCCTTTCAGTTTCCCTCTGTAAAACGGAGGCTCGGATTCGTGGCTTAGCATTCCCCCTGCTATGACAGCCTTGTTACAATGGATCTGTCCCTTGAAGCTTGTGTTTTTAAAAACTTTACCTGCAGTGGTATCTCTCCTAATCACACTGTGTTCAGAGCAGGCATGATGAGAAGGGGGGAGACCTTCACAACTGGGAAAACCCATCCACATCTGGCAGGGATTGGCCAGAAGGATAGATCCCTGCCCCAAATAATCCCATAGCATTTCCAAAGGCAAAAAAATAATGAGGGCTGGGCTCCAAAAGGGGACCAAGAACAGTTTTGTGAAGACTTTTTTTTCTGTTGATTTTTGCAGGATAGTCCTCATGAAATCTGGGAGTAATTTTAAAAAATGGGATCTCCCGGTCCCGAAAACAGATTTGATTTGGATTTAAACTTGTGTGGGAACACATCACCAGACATATAACTTGAAAGAACAGGAAAAGATTCCTTTCTCCTGACTACATTTTGCTTCATCTACGTGACTGTGCCTAGTAATGGCCTGCAGATTAGAACTAGGTAGCAGGGGAGAAGGAAGACTTTTTGATTGGAGCTTTGCTCTCATCTCCTTGAATTGTACTTTCCTCTCCAGCACAACCAACTGATCAAACTTCATGGATTCAGGTGAGATGGGTATAAATCCTTACTTCACCTGAAAGTGTGATGTGAAGGCTATATTGCAAAAGCCAGGAACTCAGTAGACTTGCTGCAATGTACTATAGCAGTGTATATAAACTTTTTCTGGTAATCATAGAATCATAGAGTTGGAAGGGACCTCTAGGATCATTGAGTCCAACCCCCTGCTCAATGCAAGATTTCCTAAACCATCCCAGACAGATATAGTTCCAGGTTCTGTTTGAAGGCCACCAGTGAAGGAGAAATCACTACTTCCCATGGCAACATATTCCACTGACTGATCACCCTCACTCTCAGGAAGTTTTTCCTGATATCTAATCTGTATTGATTCCCTTGAAATTTCATACCGTTATTTCTAGTCCTCCCATCTTGCGCAAGTGAGAATAGGGACAATCCCTCTGCACAGTGACAGCCCTTCAGATACTTGAAGACTGCTATCATGTCTCCTCTCAGTCTTCTCTTCTAGCAGATGGAAGTGAGTAAGAGCCTTGGTATGTACATCAATCTGTATGAACATGAGAACCCTGTTGGTTCAGGACACAACGCATCTAGTCTAACATCCTGTCTTACACAGTGACCCACCATTTGTTTATGAGCATCTCCAGAAGAACACAAAGGCAAAACATTCATCTCTTCTTGACTTCCTGCAAACAGCCTGCCTCTCCAGCCTGGAGGAAGTACCTAGGCATCTATTCTAGTAGTCATTGGTCTTCCTATCTTCCAAGAATTTGTCCAGCCCTTTCTCAATGCTAAACAGACTTGGTGGCTGTGACATCGCCTCTGTTGTAGGAAGCAGACATCCAGCTGTGAGGAGACTGAGCACAACCAGCTGCTAACTTCATGCTTTACTCATGGGCTTCCAAATGCAGCAGGTTGGCCACATTGCTGGGTCACAGGTCCAACCCAACATGGGCATATCTTTTGTTTTTATGAATCTGGACAGGCTTAAGAAAGATTTGTTGTCATTACGTACAACAGTGCCTGTTAGGTATATTCAAAAACTTTGCCTTGAGAGAGCCATGGTTCCAGATGGAGGCATTTCCCCTTTCCCAATGCAATCATTTTATCTGTAGCTTGTAACGTCCTAAGTCTAGAGAGTAGAGTTGTGATTGCTTGGAGGCAATCATGTTTTCAGCTAACTTTTGTTGTTGTTTTTTACTCATTCCATTCTTGTGAGCAACTGGTCTTTAACATCACCATTTCACACATATCTTGATAGCATCCTTTCTTTTCCCTCTGCTTGTTTTATTTGCCAGCAATGGCTTTGCCTGCCCCCCAACACACCGATTACAGCAAATCATGGGTACTCAAGATGATCATTACAGTAGCTGTTGACTGAGAAGCAAAAATCCCATCGTTAAAGTGTGAAACTACAGTTCATAAACTTAACCATATTCTGCCTCAGGGAAAGAGGAAATTTTGCCTCTCAGTTTTAAATACTGTTAAGTGTGCTTTGAGAAATGATGTGTCAGTTTAACTATGTACCAGATATACATTCAGAATTATGCCCATCTTTTGACATTTTTATTGGATATCCTTTCCTGATATAAAATGAGAAAATATACCTCAATCAGAAATTCTGGCAATCCTAACCATTTCAGAAATCTCTGCAGACCATTCTAAGTGTTCATCTTTGGAAGATGGATGTGCGGTGGGAGGGGCTGGCTTTTCATCTACATGTCCACTGAAATGACTTAACATAACAGCTCCTTATCTGCCATTAGAAAGAATGAGCTAGATAGCTACATGAACTGATGGACACTGAAATTGGGGAGCTGTGATAAAGGCAGGGTCTGTGTGGCACCATAATGGTACTATGAGAGTTCTCTGAAGGCACAGGGACTGTCCATTTGTGAACTCAATGAGCAAACATTGTGCTCCACGTGCTGTTTGTAGGACTTCAACAGCAAAGTGTGAGAAACACTTCTTAGCACTTTCTCCTGCTTTGCTGCCACACCAACACAAAATGCATACATAACCTTTTCAACCTTTGGGCTGAATAATATAGCCACAACTCAGGAGGTACACATAAGAATATAAAACATAAATGAAGCCCTGCTTGATAGGACCACAGCCCATCTAGTGCAGCATCCTGTCTCATACAGTGGTCCACCAAGTGCTCCTGGGCATCTCAAGCAGAAGACAAATGCACCTCTTCTCAAATTACTTCAAATGGCTTTAGAAGCATCCTGCCTGTCTCTCCAAGTACCTAGGCATCCATTCTAGTAACCATTGATACACCTGTCTTCCATGGATCTGTCTACAAATGAAACGGCTGACTCCTGCAGCCATTTCCTTTGCCCTACAAAATATTCCCAAGCAGAAAAATCAAAGCCAGGAATGTTTCCAGTTCAAGGTATTGATCATTGCCTTTAAATACCTGGCAGCCACTTTCCCTCATCTTCATTTCTGAGCCAAATAAGACCAAACTCATGAGCAATTCTCCTCAAGGTCTCCTGCAGCTCACAGGCATACATTTAATTCAAAGAACTTGAGCTAGGAAAAGTGCTTTTCAGTTGTGGCTACTCTGTATGGAATGTGTTGCCACCAAAACTATGGGTAATAATGTCATTGCCACCATATAAAAAACTTCTTAATAAACTTCTTTCATCTGATCTATAGCTAATCTGGGTATCACTGTTGGCTTAATTTTGTTATCTAAATTCTGACTTTCTGCACATCTCTTGTGATCTAAAACAAGGCCCTTAGTTCACTTGTAGACCCGGTTTAATCCAGTAAATCTGGATTAAAGGTTCTCTTAATCTGGATCTGGCTCTATCTTGTGCAGATGGAGTTGGACCAGTGGTGGTGTGGCCTCCTTGATCCTCATTAACATGCATACAAGGAGCCCCAGAATCTGGACCAGAGGCTCCTCAATCCAGATCAGAAGGTAAATGCAGAAAGAGCTTGAGTGACTTTTCTGTCCTTGAGTACTGGAAGTGCTGTGTTCTATCAATCGCTGGTGCCTGAAAAGTTGGCCAGACACTAGTATTAAAGTCTAAGACATAAACTAATGCAAGTCTCCTGTGAGCAGAAAATCCAAGAACTGGAACACTCCATATGCCATCCCACTCTAAATCTCTAGGCATATATTATGTCTTCGCCTGGAATGCATTACTGTGACATGACAGCTACCAGGTGTTCTGTTCCCATTTGTTTGCATACAAAGAAAAAAAAATCCTATGAGGGACTATCACAAATGAAGCAAAGCTGATTCTGCTAGGGCAAAAAAATCCTATTTATAAAAGCAAATCCCAATTGTTTCATACCTTAGAATAAAGTAAAATGACTCAGTGGTGCATGTTTAATTAGATGCTGGTAACCCCTACCTCCCAACAAAAATCTCTGAAAGTAGCAACCACCAAAACAGAAACTTAAACTAGTAAGAATTTTCAAACTTTTCTTTTTTTAAAAAAAGGGAAACAATTTCAGCTGAGAAACAGGAAATTGTAAGTGAAACAACTGCTTAGTGGCTGTTTTGTGCATGTATATATGGCACAGTGGTAGATAGTTGGGGATGGGCAGGTTGGTCCAAACCAGCCAGGTATTTTCCCAGTAGTAGACAGGACAAAGTACTAGTCCTCTGAATGGCACCTCCAGCCACTTTAACTGATGTTGGGAATCTCTGGCACCACATTAAGCAAATAAATTTAGCTTTTAATGACTATAATTAGATCGGTCACTTTAGGATCATGTCTGCCCTTTAGGATTGTGTCTTCCAGGCTCTTCCTGCATATCAAATATACAGTGAGGAGGCACTGTGGACACTGCCATGAATACGCTGTGTGTATCCTTCCTGTGAATGGGAGAGTTGTTGCCTGTCTTTTCAAGAGGCGATTTGCACTTAGCCAGTGCCTAGTTAAGCACCGGCTAAATTTTGAATAGTTTGGGTGTCCTGAAGTGTGGGTACCCAAATAATTCCAGAACATTGCTTCCCTGGAACGCTTTCCCACTGAAGTCGAAGTGTGAAAAGGCCCTAATGCTGGATCCAGATGTTGCTTACTTATTCCGCTATATTTGGATATTCTGGAATATCCATGTTCTATTCTGGAATATCCAAATGTAACAGAATAATTAACTGATGTCTGGATCTGGCCCAGGTGGCCCAAGATCCTGAGCATTAGGAAGCATCCTGCACATCATCTAGCCATGCCTGAAGTGAATGAGAGTGGAACAGAAACAGCTTTTGCTCAATTGCATCCTGCATTTGGAAACAAAACGATCAGTCCTAAGCATGTTCTTGATTCCTTAAGATTGGCCGCCCTTACAAAGAGCTTAAATAAAATACACTGATGAGATTTATAATTTCCCAATACAATTTCTCTTTAAATTTATTAAGACTATTACCATAATATTATTAAAATATATTAGTGCATTTGTTGAAATTGCAATCCTTTGTGATAGTTTAAATACAATAAATGTTTCTAATTAACTAATGCTCAAATAGCATGTAAAATTTCTACTATCTTCTACTTTGGATGAAATGAATTGGTTGTCTTGTTAACTATCATTATAAAATATATGTGAAGGGTTAACAGCTATATTCTGCCTGCCCATATATTAGCTAATTTCACAGTCTGTGTGAGTAATTTAATTTATACTGCAGAAGGAAGCTCTGATTAAGAAAACTCTGTTGGTTTTAATGCATCATGTGGCTACTGAGGAAAACACGGAGACTAAAATGCAAAAGAACTGGTTGCAGTCAGACACAGCAAAGGAAAACATCTCTGAGGAAGCTTAGAAAAGGCATCAAGGTGGGATTGTTCACACACCAGTCTACCCCACCCCCTCACATGAACATTTGATGCGAAAAAGGGGGGATTAGAGAAAGTTTAGGAACACGAGGGCCACACACCATCTCTCTGAGGCACCTCTGAGGCGCCCCCTGGTTTTACATCTGATCATACCCATAGTCTCTTTTTAATGTAGCACCCCTGCATTAAAAGTCACCGTGTTTTTCTGTAATATTTTCCCCCATATACCTGAAACAGTTAAAGTGTATGAATCTTCTCTTTTGACCTAATAATCCCATGATGGAAGTTGGCCGCATCTAATCATAAAAATATCTTTGTATCAGAAAAGGGAGAAAAAGAGAAGCTTTAAGTAGGGCAGGTGGAGAAGAAAAAATATTTCATTTTTAATTCTAATTCACATATTGCCTCCTTTGACCACTTGCTACAGAATCTGAAGACAGAGATTAGAGGATTTTCTTTTAACAATCCATTATATCCCTCCCAAGATACGCAAAAAGGCCTAAGGTTACATGCATATGTTAAAGTGAAATTATTATATCAGTGTTATAAAACTTTAATAGGATAAGAATGACAGGTTCAAATTCAGGGATCAAAGGGGCCCCTATCTCTTAACAAGTCAAGCTATAAACCTGGAAGGCAGAAGGAGAGACATCAGACACAATATTGTTAAACTAAAATTAATTCACTTAGATCTTGGATAAATTTAGGTCAGGAAAAAAAAAAGGTTCATTTTGGCAATGGTATTTGCTTACTCATTGCCAAGGGGTGCTTAACGAAATCTATCAATCATCCTGGCATTCTACAAGCAACACATTTAAAAAACAAATGTTGAATATAATCCTTACCTCCTGGGATAAGAGCCGGAGGTCTCAACTTCCCATAGAAGGAAAAAAGAAATGAAGGAAAGAAGAAAGAAAGAATGAAAGACAGAAACTCTTTTTTTCTACAGGAGCACATTTTGAGAAGATTTAGCACAAGGAGTTAAGAGCAGCTGAAGGTTTTGCCTTTTGTCTTCTGCTTGGCCACTGTGTGAGATGGGATGCTGGAATAGATGGACTGTGACTCAGTCCAGCGGGGCTCCTCTGATGTTTTTGTTCTGAGTTCTTTGTACACTTGTAATTCTTTTTATTTCACCTTGACAATAGAGCTTCTGTTTCAATGATGTGAAAACCTCACTTTGGAGGGTGTTGTATTGTTGTATTTGAATGTAAAAAGAGAGTTGGTGGATTGGCCACAGCCCATCTACTCCAGCATTCTGTCTCACACAGTGGGCCACCAGTTGCTTCTGGACATTCTCAAGCAGAAGATGAAGGCAGTACCTTCATCTGCTCTCAACTCCCTGCTAATGGCTATGGAGATATCCTATGTGTCTCTCCAACCTGGAGGTTAGGACATCAGTTTTAGTAGCCATTGATACATCTAAGCTCCAGAAATTTGTCTAATCCTTCTTTACAGCTGTCCAGGCTAGTTTAGCACTTGTGCAAGTGGCCACCACTAAACTGAATCCTTATTGGCCTGTTGTAGTATTGTTCTAAGACTGCTTCTTACATCTTCCTGCTTGAATATTACTGACTTGTTTCCCACTCAGTTCAGTACTATGTGCATAATTCCAATCCTCCTAATTCAAATGTGCACATTCTTGGACTGGATGTTGCCCAGCTCCTGTCAGCTTTCCCCTCAAGGATCAGCTTAAAAGCTGTTCTGTGACCTCTTTAATATTAAGTTCCAAGCAGTCTGGTTCCATGTTGTTTCAAGTGCAACCTGCACCTTTAACTATACTGCTATCCTACTTAGGAATTTGTCTGGATGTGGTAAACTGCACATGTTTGGTCTGGAGTGCCCAGCTCTAATCTGAAGGTCTCCCGGTTTAAGTCCGCACTCCTACACAAAGCCAGCTGGGTGGCCTTGGGCTAGTCACAGCTCTCTTTCTGAGTTCTCACAGCCCTGCCTGCCTCCCAGGGTGTTTGTTGTGGAGATAAGAAAAGAAGGTCTGTCAGCCTCTTTGAGTCCCTTTGAAAAAGGGTGAGGAAGGTGTGGTATAAAAACCAACTCATTGTGTTCTTCTTATTTTATGCAAAATGGTGACCAGTCACTGATCCATAAGAGTAAAGTAGGAATCTGTAGCATACCTGACAGACTGGGGATTATGTGACTCACTTTCCCTGCCTTTCTCTCCATCCCCCCCCCCCCAGAAAAAAATTCTCACATAGCAAGAAACTAATTATTCGAAAGTCCAAGAAACCTGCTGCTGCCAAATGGCCTCACAGTTAGCAACCAAGTCTATAAATTAAAAAGAGATCACACAGGGGCCTTCGGGGTTTATTTGCCCTCTTTTTTTGCAAGACAGGTTTATTCCCAGAATGGCAGGCAGAAATTGAAGGAGTTGAAGTTGGTGAAGTTTTGAGGGCAAACTGAAGAGAAAAACCTGTCTGTGTCAGTTTTCATAAGCTTGAGTGGTTGGGCAAATAAGGAGTCGACTTACACACCAGAGATTTTGAAAGGTTTATTGAAATCCATTTGTCAGATTTATTGAAATCACAGGTGGCTTTTGGTGGTGTGTAAGGACTGACCCTCATATTATTGCAGTGATAAGAAATCGGCTTCCTCAGCCTCTTCCCACACCACTGCAATAATTTCATATATTTGTGCATGTATACAAATGCCATGTTCTCCTCACACAGTCAGAATTATCTTCTGAGATGAAGAATAATAGGGGAAGGAGACATCTTAATTGTTCCACTACTTGATATTTACTTGGGACATATGAATGTCACCTACTGAAAGCACTTTCTGTATTGTCTGTTGTCACTGTTCATTTGTTACAGGCTAAAATGTCCACCAGACCATGCTGTACATGCACACAGCTGCACATGAGGTCACATGCATGTGTCATGATGCACACAGGCATGCTCTACAACCCCACTCATGAAGGGGACTGCAATTGCAGCCAGACGGCATTACATAAAAGTGATGAGATTCCTCCCCTCCTGGATGTGACTCCCTACTTCAGAGTTAAGTAAACCTTTCAGACTGTTCAAGGCTGTTGGACCCTTTCTGCACTTACTTGTAGATCAAGACCTAGGGGCCTCTGATCTGGATCCTGGGCCTCCTCATCCACATGTTAATGCAGATCATGGAGGGCCCATCTCCCCATTAGTCCAGTTTCATCTGCACAAGACAGAACCAGATCTAGATTAAGGGGCTTCAATCTGGATCTCTTGTAGACTCGTTAAATTGTGTCTACAAGCAGGCAAAGGCCATTGTTCTGGATCATGGAGGTGTGCAGGTGGCACACCACTGTTATCTGAAACTACCAGGGACTGCTATTCAATGGTACACCAAAGTGTGCCACATAAAGCAATCTCCCAAGCCACACAGCTAGGGACTTTCATTCCTAGCTATCAGGGAGGGCAGCTGAAAGTCTTGCTAAAGCTTTACAGCTATGGGGAGGTGTGGACTGGACCCACACCATCAGTGCAGACTGCACTGATCTAGCCCATGCCTACTCCAGATCTGGATCAGTGGGTCCAGTTATTTTAAATCCATGACCTAAATCTAATGCAGAAAAGGCCTTAAACTCCCTTGCCTCTTGCCGAAGGGTGAACAGCCGTTCAGCACATCCCTAATTTATAAGCTTCCCAACAACAAGATTAGCCTGACTGGTGTGCAAAAGAAGTCATCTTTAAAATCACAGTTTTAGCAAATAAGAACAAATAGATGGAAAACAAAATAATTTCACAGCAAGGGGCTAGCAGGTAAAACATCACAGAAACATTCAATTAGTAAGGAGAGCCAAAGGGATAAATTCTACAAAGCTAAAAAGAACTACACTAAATCCACAGTATAGTGCTTTCATATTTATGATTGCAAGGTTTTCAAAGGCCTGAGAAAATAATTTAAAGGTCTTTTCCAAGTGTTAACAAAACATTAAATAATTCAGGACTTTGCTATCACCACTTCTTCGAAATAGTCATCCGAGGGTGATATTGCCAACCTTTCTGTGAAGATTCACAGTAGATTCCAAAACTGTAGAATCTTAGAAAACCTAAAATGTTTTATCTCCACCTTCCTCATCCAGAAGAAAATTTAGTCTAGGTCTCTCAAAATTTAGTCTAGGTCTATTTTTAATGGTTCTGGTAAATTCTGGGTTTCCATAGTACTGGTTAGGATATCTGTACTGATACCTGAACTTAACCCAAGCTTCTTTGGGTATATAGTGAGCCTTTGAAGCCCACATTTTCCAGATTCTCTGCCTAGTAATACTAGGGACCTTTAACTATTTGATAGGCTACACTTTGTTCAGACACTCAGTTCAGAAACCGAACTAACAATCCTGCTGACTATCAAGGTCAGACATTTCCATCATCTCAGACTTCAGTGGTAAGACTCTGGCTAAGCCAGATAGCCTTCTCAAAATTCTCTAGCCTGCAGGACTATAATATTAGATTTCTTTTCTTCCATGATCCCTCTTTCATGGATGACAGAACCATTGCATAATCCATACCACCCCAGTGTAAACATAAGTAGTAGCTCAGGAATGGGATAGCACCAGAAGCAATGATTCCCAGTAGGACTGTCAGAAACACCACCCAGGGCTCAGAACTCAAGGACAAGACACAGGTTTGCTCATAGCAAGTTTCTTCTCTTATTTTGATTAGGGATGTGAATGAATATTTGAAATATTTGTTATTTGTAAGAATTCGGATGTTATTTGTAAGAATTTGTACATTCGTATACTAATCAAATGTCCAGACATTTGGATTTCCAAATTTGAATGAGTACAAATATTCTGAGTTATTTGTATGAATAATTCAGACATTCCTATCTGTGCGGGTACATACACATCTCATAGGCACCCGTACGCATCCATACGGAATGCATAGGGATGAATAGGGATGTGTACGGAATGCATACGGGTATGTACGAGTTGTGTATGTACCCATACAGATACAAATGTCTGAACTATTTGCACAAGTATATACGGATGTATTTGTATCAAATCAAATGTCCAAACGTTCATTTTTTCTTATTGAAATATTCGATTAGTTGCGAATCAAATTCAGAAATTACATTTGTGAACACCCCTAATTTTGACAACAGAAGACAAGGGGTATATCATTCAGGTTCTCAGCAATTCTTTCCTACAGCCTTCACCATCTCTCAAGGTCTTTTCTGCTGCAACATTATTGAGATCACACTTCCCACAATCAGGCTATTCATTCTTGAGTCTATGCTTGGAACTAGAGAAAACACTAGATCCAAAAGGAATGTGAGCAAGCAATCCTGAATTTTAGCAAGGATACAAGATGGACATGTAATGGCCCATTCAAAGAAATACAAAGTGGTTGTAGAAGAAGAAGAAGAGTTGGTTTTTCTACTCCGCTTTTCTCACCCATTTAAGGGGACTCAAAGCGGCTAACAAAGCTTCTGTTCTTCTCCCCAGAACAGAACACCCTGTGAGGTAGGTGGCGCTGTGACAGCTCAAAAGAGAGCTGTGATTAGTCCAAGGTCACCCAGCTGGCTTCATGGGGGAGGGCAGAATCAAACCCGGTATTCCCAGGTAAGAGTCTGGTTCCTTAACCACTAGACCAAACTGGCTCATGAGACTTGTGAAAAAGTAACTGTCCCTCTAAATTTAATACCTGGTTGGTGCTACCTTAGCAGCAACATCTATAGCCAAACACTTCCAGTAGTCTTTCATGCCTTTCATGTCATGGTGGAAGAATCTTCTCCCAGTCTTCCTTGCAGAGTTATTTTAATTCAGCCAAAATGAAGGACTTTCAACTGCCCATTTAAGGTCCTGATGCAGCATCTCAATAAGGTCAATTTGTTTGTTTGTTTGTCTATGTTTATTCTTATGTTCCACCTTATACCCAAAGGTCTCAGGACAGGTTCCAGGAGGGTCCTAGCCCTTTGACTAGGACACACCAAAATCTATCTTTTTGATCCATTCAGAGGTGGTCTTGCTCTTGTGCCTCAGATCATTGTCTTGTTGCATAACCCAAATATGCTTGAGCTTCAGACCGTGAATTGATGTTTGGATATTTAGTTCTTTGGTTGGCTGAGTTTTGTGTTTACTCATGTTGGCTTTGGCTCATGTTGAATTTTCTTTGAAGATCTGATACAATTAAGTGTGACCAGAGGCTGTGTCCAGATTTTGGTAACTTTCACTATATTTAGATATTTGAATATCCAGATATAACAGAATAAGTAACTGACATTTGGATATAGCCAAATATGGAAAAAAAAATTAGAAGAAATCAGGAATATGCCAAATACCTTTTTCATAGCACTGTATTAGATGTGTGCTTTTAATTGTGGAATTCGAGCCTCGTAGCAAGTATGAGGTCGTTTATTTTGCAAAACCTTTTATAGAGTTGCTGAAGAGACTTGGAAATGATGGTATTATCAGAATTGCTTTTGAAACAAATTAAAAACAGAGACTCAAATGGTTTTGTAAATGAGCCTCAAAGAATATCTAGCTTATAACATATTAATAGACCTGTTAATCTCTTTTGAGATATGCTAGGAATGCTTGAGAAATATAAAGCTTCTTCAGGCAACATATGAAGGATGGCTGGGAAAATATGTAGTAACTCTTCCCCTAGTGCAAGATTGGTTGTGCCCTCAAGACAGTTTAAATTCTTCTTGTTTAAGACCTGGATGCCCCTCGGGTAATACACACCACTGAGCCCACTTCATCTAGCTCTCGGCTGCTTAAGCCACCCAGAAGATGCCTTCCAATGGCATTTGTAATGGATGCAAAAGCAGAAGCAAAGGAGAAAGGCAAAAACTTATAGGCCCAGTTTCCAAAGGGACTGCCTCCCACTCAGTCTGAAAAAGGCTGATTTCTAACACCATTGCAGGTTAAGTGCAAAAGCATGCCTGGAAACCTGTAAGGCTTTGGGGGATGGAAGTCATGGTGAATTTCTTCACCCTGACACTCATGTCAGGGCAGCTCATGTGGACTTTTTGCAAGTCATCCTATCCTTAGGCTGCATCCTGCTCCTTTGGGGATGTCGATCATGAAATGAACTTGTACAGAACTTTAACAATCAAGGAAGGAGGAGTTATACATGTATTTTTCAACACTTACGACTCTGAGATGGAAATCTATCCTATTAATGCGGGGGGGGACAAGGTGATGCAGCAAAAGAGGAAGAAAAAGCAAGTGGTGTTATGAAAGAAGACGAGCGTGCATAGGAGAGGAAACCAAGGCTTGATGCTGGATGGTAGAAATAGAGCCAATGATGAGGTGGAGATTCATCATGGACTGAGTGGCTGGAAGACATCACAAGGTGTTGAACAGCAGTAGAGGGGGAAAATGTTGAAAGAATCAGGTCTTCACATTTGTGTTCAAAGACTGGGACTGAGACTCCTCTCTTGTTTTCTTAGAAACTTAAAGGGAGTGGGTCAGAAGTACAGGGCATTTAGAAGTAGAGGGATAGCCAAATGTATATAGTGTATATAGCTAAGGTGGTGGTAGGGAAAAGGTGTATAGTCCAGATGCCTCCATTCTGCATAGTAGACCGCTTTAAGGAGAGTCCTTGCCTCATGTCAAGACATGACATCCACATTGGGTGCAGCATAGCCTAGTTTTTGTGGTCAAAATGGCCACTTATACCAGGATGCCGAGTAGACCTTTTTTAACAGGTCTACCAGCAGTCCGAGGCCTGTAGAATGGAACAGGGAGGCATGCAGAAGGATGTACCAAATACCACTGTAGAAATGGGTCCTCTTGGGGCTCACCAGTTCCTAGCCATCAGAGAACCTCGAAGCTGGGTCCAAAGACCACATGATCTTTGGAGCCAGGGCAGGGTCTGTTGCTGTCCTGGAATAGCCTTCTAAGTGTGGGAAGGTTGTTCTCAGACAGTGGAGCTATTCCCACTTCCAGAACTGTTCCAGGTCACCTAGATAAATGTGTAAATGGCTACACTTGAGCTCTTTGATATCCTTCTCTTGCCCGCAATGAACTTCAAACTCTTCACAATAAACATCAACCTTCAGGACAAAATATGAGCTGGAGAGAGAGACCAAAGAAAATTATATTTAGTTGTAGGATCTGAAGCTTTCCAACTGGTACATCCAGTTTCATAACAGATTTTGACTCAAGGTCTCCAGAAGCTTACATGAAAATGGGAACTTCCACACTTGCCCAAAACTTCGCTATCCCACCATTCCCACTTCTCACTTGACAGGTGGGACAATTGGAAACTGCACAAGGATGGCATAGCTGCTTCCAGTCCACCTCAGACCAATCAGAAGCTGTGCTATCCCTTAGACATGGCTTCCTGTCTATTAGACAGGACATGCTCTTGCCCACAGTAGGGGTGCAGCATGTCCTGGAAAATGTGAAGTAAAAAGATGCTGATTAATCAGCATTTTTTAAAAAAACTTTGATCGAATGCTGTGCTGCTGCAGGCTGAAGAAAGCTGTGTGGCTTTGAAGCAAGTCTGGATGTAGCCTTTTTCATTTTACAGAACAGAACAGCCAGCCTGCACTGCTGTGGAGCTTCATTATATCATTGTAAGATGTCAGCTGATGGTAAAGATCAGTGAGTATCAAACTGTCCCTTTTGACAAATCCTTGAGAATGATAGTCTTTACACCAGTGCTTAGTTACTCATAGGATGCATTTCCCACCAGCTGAATAATGTGTCCATTTAGAATCCAAGGGGAGGTGTCATCCATATGCTTACACACCTTGGCCTACAGCAAATTCTCTCAAGGGGCTCCTTCCTGCAGCACAGAGACACTGATCCAGGGAGTGCTTCCTGTCTTTGGACACTCATGCTGCCACCCTGCAGAGAGATTGCAGAGTTGTGGGCTCCATTTTGGAACACACAAAAAATAATTGACTTTATTGACATTTCATGTGTATTTTTGAATGATACCAGGTGGAAACTGTCAGCGAGGTCAGGGGCAGGGGCATGTCAATGGCATGCCTCTCACCTCTGGGGCCATAGCTAGTGGGGAAGAAGAGAATGATGCCTACAAGTTTCTAGATCATCAGGTCCAGCACCTCAGCGTACATATATATTGGGATGTGCACAGCAGTCAAGGTGGAGCTTAATAAACAAATTGGGTAGAGTTGGCTTAGAAATAGTGTGGCTCAAAAATTAGCTGGGGAATGAGGGAATAGAAGATACTGTCTCATTTATGGCAAGTGGTATTTATTGCACCAGTCTATCTGGATATTAACTCTGCAGAAACAACATGGCAGTAATTGTGGGTCTCAGCAGAGTACTTTCCTTCCTGGATGGTGTCATTCTATGATTTTTTTTTTTTGGGGGGGGGGATGTTTTACCTTGGTGCCTGCTGTAATTGCTGTGTTCGGCTGTGTTCCTCTCACAACAGGTTGCCACAGCAACAGATAACAGCAGAGAAAGGTCTGTTTGGCAAGTATTACTGAGTGGCATTTGCTGCATAAAGCTGTTCGCTGAGGAATTAGAAATCTTTTAGCATGGCAAGTAGAAGGTAATAACCTGACCTATTTCTTCTTCTTTTGCCCTCCATATAAATTTTGTTCACCAATGCGGTATTTGGCAGTTGGTTAGTTTTGCATTAGGGAAAAGTTATTTGGTGGTAGATGAAACCTGAGAAATGTTTTTACTTTGCACAGGGGGAACAAGGAGCTAGACAGGGTAATTTCTATCCTTATATTGGGAAAACCCAGATTCGGTGTTGAATTTCCTGGTACAGTGAGTTGCTGGGATTTCACTCATATATCCCAGGATATACATGACAATCCCAACAAAGTACCTGGATAAGCTTGGGTCTTGCATCCTGTCTGGATAAAGCTAATGTATACAAATTGAGATAGGAGTGTATATGATGTACTACCTGAAGCTAGTAATAAGCTCTTTTACTGATAGAGATGATTTGATTCAAGAAGTATCCCAAAACACACTTCAGTTCCTTCTGAAGGCGTGAAGCCCCATCTATAACAAGCAAATTCCCCAGTTCCTGATCATGTGGACTTCTACCCACAAAACCTGCAAACGCATGAGACCTTTCATGGTCCTTGGGGTGACCAGGGGATGGGGCAGAAACATATTTTCACCCACATTCAGCCTGGACGGCCTCTGTGTGAATGTACACAAAGAACAGAAAGCAATTCTTGCTCCTCAGTTTTGTTCCCAAATGCATGTGGAGACGAGGAACTGAGGGTCATTTTAAAATCCTTCATCATTGTAGAGCCTTGAATGTGTCACTCCAGCAGCAGCTTGTGCACTACCTGCCCCAAGTAAGGAGGTGGTGTGGATACTCCCAGAACCTCCATATTGTCAGGACTCAATCTGATTGACCAACATACAGCCCTGACCCTAACCCATCAATATATCAGGATATCTCATATTTCAGATGATAGAGACAATGTCTCTATTTAGTCCTAAAGGGTATTCTGAGCAGGTATTAGTAGAAGCTGCCAAGTAATGGAATCTAACCCTTCAAAGACTCCTGAAAAAAGCAACCAGTGACAGTGGCCCTTCCATTCCTAGGCAGCAACTATCACAGCAGCCAGTAGCAGCACACAACTAAGCAGGCTGTAACCTGGCACTGTCTGAGAAGTAGATGGGTGTTTCTCTTCTGCAACGCTTGTGCCTTTGTAGGTACCTGTCCAGCATAAGAACATGCTGGATCAGGTCACAGCTCACCTTTTCCACCTCTAGCCAATTTTTCCACATCATGCATGGTTTTATATACTTGCTTCTGGGCATTCTCAAGCAGAAGGTAAAGGAAAACACTTCTCACACTTTTGACTGCCTGAAAATGCTCTTTAGAAGAATCCTGCCTGTCCCTCCAATCTGAAAGTGGTACCTAGGCATCCATTCTAGTAGATATTGATACACCTGTCATCCATCAATGGGTCCAGCTTCTTCTTAAAGCAATCATCACCCTCCCTAGTAATAATTTTCATAGGCCAATGGCACTTTAGGTGAACAAAAATACTTTGCTTTCTTCATTCTAACTCTCCTACCTATTAGCTTCATAGAGTGCCTCCTGGTTCTAGTGTTAAACAATAAGGAAAAAAAAATTTCTCCACCTACCTTTTCCAAATCATGTATGATTTTATATATTTTAGTCAAGATCACCTCTTAAATACTATTTTTGAAGACTGATGAGGTCTAGACATTGCAGCCTGATGTCATAAGTGATGGCGCTTCAACCTCTTAGACTTCCTGGTCGCCATTTTCTGTGGTGTACACAATATTTGAAATGTGATCTCAGCATAGATTTTTAAAGAGGTACAATGATGCTTGATGATTTAGGGTGCAATCACATAATGCTTTTTTTGGATGCCCATTTGCAAAGTATCTCCCCTGATGTGATCACACCTTTTGTCTCCTTCTTCCATACTTGCTACTGATTGACCATCTTGTATCTAATTTGCTGGCTGGCAGTAGGCAGCTGTTTCCAAGTTGCTATTGACTAAGGCCGTGTCTTCACAGCAACCTTATGTCGGATTCAAAATGTTTTGAATCCTCGGAATCCAGACGGCAGTTTGGCTTAACACGATTTCCCCGTGTTAAACCACCCCAAAGCGTGATGAATCTCAATCCTGATTTCAACAGGTCTCACTCCGGTTCGTGCGCTTGAAACGTTTTACATTTTTTACTGTGGGAACCCTTCTGTGTTAAGGGATGAGAGTTTCCCTCCCCCAGTAGCTTGCTTCCAAAGCCAGCTGTAAAAGCAGCAGCAGCCCGAATAGCAATCCAAGCAATCCACTGTAGCAAACAAGCAATTCACACCTGATAACCATCTTGATATTGAAAGTGCTGACCTTCTAAAAAGGGAAAAGAAACTAAAGCAACTGCCGTTTGGATAGATGTATGAATGTTTAGCTGTGACGGATGAAAGGGGCTTGACTTGCTGCCACTGCTCTGCGCCGTGAGCAATCGGGAGAGGAGAGAAAAGAATCGCTGCCTGCCTGGTGCCCTTTTTCCTCCATCCAGGCAAGGCAGCCACCCAGCTAGGCTCCGTGAAGGGGTCTGTTATGGGTGGTACGTTCATGCCAGGAGGAAGAGGACAGGGCAGCCCCGAAAAGCAGCTTTTAAAAGGTAGCCACTGGAGTCCCCCCTTGAGTCACGTACGTCCTCAGAATCCAGACTGAACACGATTAAGCTGAAAGTAATGGGAACAGGCAAATTCGCGTTTGCATCCGGTTCTGTTATCTTGGTTTAGGGAAAGCGAAATAAGGTTGCCGTGAAGACACGGCATAAGAGAGAGCCTGACTCAAGTCACCCTGTGCAGGAGTGGATAATCAGAGGCCTGGGGACATGGTAAGTCCCTTGCGTCTCAAATTCACCCCAGAGGCACCCCATTTTCTACTTTCTTCCTAATTATGTCTTGCATTGAATTAGCTTTTTTCATTGTGAATGCAAAGTAACGGCTGAGCAGTGATATCTGTCCACAGCAATGAAGTTGATTTTTTTGAGTGTCTAGGGTTTTTTTTTTTAATGATTACATGTATAACATTCTATGAATCAGTTGATGGGACATCTATGTGTGTGTGTGACACATTAATTACAAAGAGTTTTGCTCTCTTTCTGATAGACTGATTTTATAAATCCCCTTGAATCAAAACATATGAAGCTAAACCTTCCTGTAAATCACACTTGTGACTCACAGAGATGCATGAATGTAAGGAAACAGGATCTTTTCTGCTATTCTCTCCAAGCTCTGAGGGCTGCAAATGACAAGCATAATAGCCGATACAGTTCCAGCAGTCATGTTCATGTTATATTATTGGGTTTTATATGTGTGTGAAAAAGTGTGTGGAGACCTAAGTTTTTCATACAAGAGTGGAAATTGTATTCTACATTAAAATTCAGTGTTCATAAGTGTGTATTTATAGAGAGAAGTCAATTCACACATTGCAAGTTTTTGACAGGTTAGCAATTATTTATGCCCTTTTTCTAGTTAACAGGTACGGTATATAAGAGATGGCTGTACTGTACTTGCTTCATTACACAGCCTGCTGGAATAGAATCTGTCTTAGGGGCTGATCACAGTTCTGCGGCTGAGAACAAAATTTTCTTATAAAATGAACTGGACTATGCCTTTGACATCTCCAGGCTGGGCAGGTGTGTGTGTGTATTTTGGAGATGGGCCACTAGTTAATGTCAAAAGATTAGTTGGTTGGACCAGACGATATTGGCATGAGGACGTTTTCTATCTTCCAGTGATTTGAAGACACCTACAGATGTCTTTGAAAATCTGGGCTTAGAGGGCATAGGGCACTCTGAATATATGAGTTTTTTTTTAAAAAAAATGTGCAGGTGTATAAAATGTGTCAATTATTGGAAGAAGAAAATGATAACCCAAATGTAAACTCATGAAAACAGAAAGAGAATGGATAATGGTTGTGATAACGAGGAAGGAATTCCACTTCTTTTTCTACCTTGGCTTTCTTCCAATGAGACCCAATCCAAGATAATGGGCCTTAATCAAGGGAAGTGAAGATGAGGGATGGATCCATCATCCACTCCTTGGGATGCTGGATCCATGCCAAACATTGCCAGCATTTGCCTATGTGCTGACGAGGTGAACATGTCACTACAGCAACGGTGCCAATGGGCCTCTGTGGATCTGTTGCAGAGGTGAATGGGCAACACAGTGTACAAAGAGGTGTGAATGGAGACATGCCAGGTTACACCAGACTGGCCACTAATATAGGTGTAGAGCACATGAGATACACTCTAGCACTTGCAGATCCACTTTCTAGAATTGAAGTGACTCCACAAAGTGTCTATGCTCCACGCTTGGAAATACTGGGAATTCCACACCAGAGCAAATGTGGAAAGGCCTACTGATAATTGTGAAAGATAAATGATCAGGTATTTGAAAACCATCAATTCACCTGTGTTTTTGGCTCAATGAGCCCCATATTCCTTCTCCACCACATCATTTTATAACCAAACCCTATGCCCTGATTTTCTTATCACATGCAACCTAGTATTTTCTTCAAAGTGATTTGCTTAATCCAGCTTGTCTCCAGAAATATCAGATTCTGCATTTATACCTCATTCATATCCACACAGAGGATCTGAAGATACCCCTACTGAATTTTGCAGCAGCCTCAAGTAGCCACATTAAAAAAACAATTATTGTTATTGTCAACAAAAATCAGTATCATAGAATTTCAACATTGTAGAATTTTAACACTGTGAAAACAAATAGATTGTAAAAACACAGTAACTAGAACAATTACGTGAAAAGTCTGAACAGGTAAACAGGATCAATAGTGAGAGAGATATCTTTTATATTTTGTACAGAATGCTTGATATTTATCTTCATATAATTCTAGAAAGTGTACTATGTTAAAACTGATGAATTTGAATAAAAAATCTCATGCATTGAGTTGGGAGGACATACTTCTAAGATAGGGTAAATTTCCTTCATCCCTTTATATTTTCATTTTTGGTTAGTTATTGATACTGCTCAGTTGAGTAATTTATATAGACCAGTTTTGACTGTTTAAAGTTTGGGAGACTTTCCAATTCTGAGCTATTTGTAGTGGTGGAGCTTATACCTGGGTGGTGGGTAGGAACAGGGCAGTTGGGATGGGAAGATTTTTCCCCTCAATACTCCATTTTTCTGTTTTTTGAAAAGAAAAAAGAGAGAAGCCACACATATTACTGGGTAAGTGAGGATAAAAGCTTCTTTGAACAGTGTTTTGGGTAGCCAAATCGTTTAAGAATCTTTACTGTATTTGACGTCTTCTTGTTTTTTTTCCAAAAGTTTTACGTTTTTAAAGCTTTTTGAAGCCTTAAAGCTTCTTCCTCAAGATCATTTTGATGCATTGGCTGAAGAAGAGACCCCAAACAACTCATGTAGGCTGTATTCAGATGTAACAAATGGGGCATCTCAGAGAGTTTGTGTGTGGCCCTCATGTCCCCAGGTCTTTTCTAGTTCACATATCCTTTCCTGTTCAGGAGAGAGGGAGGAGCAGACTAGCGTGTGAACAATCCTACCTTGGAGTCTTCTCTGAATGCTTCAGGGGTGCCTCATAGATATTTTTTTTTTATTTTTTTGGTGTGCTGTGTCTGCTCACAGCCTTATTCTTATAGTGAAGGCCCCTTAATTGGAATGTTTTGTATTACCACAAAGGAATGAAACTGAAAAAAGGAGGAAAGCTATGCTAACAAAGCTGACAATGTAGAAAAGAACATATGTACTGTTAGTTTGCCACTGTGCTATAGAATCTCTATTCCATTTCTATACCTCAGAGAGTGCAAGCCTTTTATTTTATGTCAGTTGGTAATTTAAATGAGATTAAAGGATTATTCCAGATAGGCTTCAGTGGGGAGTTGATAAAATTAGATCTGCTAAGTGCTTCTGAGATATTGCTGAGTTCCCCCAATTTGCACTAAAGATTGAGCTGTTTCTCAAAGGTGTAGATATTAGTTTTTCAGGTGGAAAAATTGATACACCCGAGAAATCTGCTAAATCGGTCTATTAAACAATAAAAGTGTAACAGTCAAACTGTGCAAATGTAAAACATGTAATCATAGTATTGATAGGAAGAAAAAAGGGTTCACTCAGTCTCCTAAAGAGTTGTACAGAAAATGCTGGTTTGTATTTTGCATGTGGAATGGGAAATCTTTCAAAGGCTGCTAAACAAGCCATCTCTGAGCATTGTCCTTGCTGTTGATGAGATGCAAAACATCTAGGGTGCTATTGGCTCTTTGTCCCCGGTTTAACTGGGGGAACTAAAAATGTAATGTCTAAAGTTCTAAACTCTGATCGCACAATCTTTATCCAACTTGTGGACTTACCTCAAAATCCATACCACAGCCACTGAGAATTGCTTCATGGACACCCAACTTCATGCCACTGAAATAATATTGTAATTAAATGTATAGCAATCACCTCTTAAATGTGGACATAATCACCTCATTCATGTGGACATAATAGCCTAATTACTGTTTCATAATTCTATTCCTACAGAATAGAATTGTTCCACAGTATAATTGTATTATTTTTACAAGTTCTGATTTTTATTCTGTTCCTGTACTGTTTTGGGAGCTACTTATGTTCTTATGTTCTTAAAATTGTGTATGGAAGAAGAAGAAGAGTTGGCTTTTCTACCCCACTTTTCTCACCCACTTAAGGGGACTCAAAGCGGCTGACAAAGCTGTGAGGTAGGTGGGGCTGTGAGAGCTAAGAAGAGAGCTGTGAGTAGCCCAAGGTCACCCAGCCGCCTTCATGGAGGAGGGCAGAATCAAACCCGGTATTCCCAGATAAGAGTCTGGCTCCATAACTGGTGCACTCCACCAGTAGAGGGCCTTTGCCCCCTCCTGGTATGCCCACCAATAAGGCTGCTCAGTGCCATAACCTACTTGAGTTGGCCAAGGACATGCTTTACCCTCACAGCACATTTTTTCCCTGAAATCTACACTTCTTAGGGTTAAAATGTTTAAATAGGAAACCTTCCTGTCATATGGAGCTTGCAGTATCTGAACCCCTTCAGCTCATCTTTTGTTGGAGGATGAAAGACAGCAGGTGATGTCTGTAGTGATTCTGAGCCCTAAGGCTATCTTCCTGGGCCTTTTCACATTTTGCAAAAGGGGGAAATCTGAGGTTGGTCTGGGAAGGGGCATTCACACCGCACAGAGATGCTTCCATCCTTGAAAGATCTCCATGTGTGCCAGACCATTCCCTGGCCTGGGGTGATAAAGCCTGGCACACTCCAGGTGAATGGAAGGTGCCACAGGGGAGTGTGGATGCAGTCTCATTCCGCATCACCCAATTGCCATGGCAACAGTGCTACACATTCCCATTGGTGCCATTGTCACAGAAATGCAGTCACCTCTGGTATAGAGGCAATTCACACTTACCCGGCATTTGGGGAAGAGTTGGGTAAATTTGGAATGGATCCGGCTGCCCAAAGTCCAGATGCTGGTTCTATCCACCAACTTCACGTTCCTGAGATACAAATAGGCCCAGTCTGTCTTTCAAGGGTATGAATGGTGCACTTCTAACCAGTTAGAATTACCTTCGGGAGTAGAGAAAGAAATAGGACAAAAGACCCCTACTATGAAATAACCTCCTCAATGAGATTCACCAAACATCTACTCCTAATTTTTAAATTTGGGATGAATTTCATTCATTCATACTCTTAATTCATTCAGACACCAAATAAAATTATGTAATTGAGGACACTGTATTTGATTTTTTTTGTTCTCTTTATTTACTGTGTATGATTTTCTTTTTTACTTTTTCTTTTCTATTTTTATCTTATTTTTATTTTTATTTTTAAATGTTATTGTACACCACCCTGAAACTGGGATATTGGTTGCCATAAAAATCCAAATGAAGGAATGAACTGAGATTGTATGGGCTATTTGAGTCAGATAGAGCCTTTGAGGAAAAAGAGAGATTAAGATTATCGGTACTCTTAAGATTTCCTTGTTTTAATTATGCTTCTGCTGGGGGGAAAGCATACCAAAATGTGAGGTCACATATCCAGTGTGCAATATTTCTCACTCATCTCACTTTTCCCAGCATTCACTGCAACATTTATCCCCATGCCTTTTGTTGTTCTTTTCCCTAGTTATTGGTTTATAGGGTTTGACCATTACAGAGGAAGGCATAAGACCTGCCCGCGTCTTAAGATCTGGAGGGGAGGCCCTCCTGGTTATCCCACCACCTTCAGCAGCTAGGCTGGTGGGCACCCAGGAGAGGGCCTTCTCGGTAGTGGCCCCCAGGCTGTGGCATGGTCTCCTCCTGGAGGTGCGTCAGGCTCCTTCTCTGTTTATGTTCAGGAAGGCGGTAAAGACGTACCTCTTCACTCAGGCCTTTGGTTAAATGTTCCTTAGGCTTCCCCCATTGCAAACACTACTGTTTTAAAACTGTTTTTGTATCATTTTTTAAAAAAATATTATTATTATGCTAGATTTTTAAACCTTGTACAGTTTTAATATGTTTGTTTTTAAATGTTGTGAGCCGCCCAGAAACCCTTGGGTATGGGGCAGGATATAAATATTAATTAAGGGTATCCTCTCTACTTTTTTTTCTTGTTAAGACAGCCAATCAGGTATGGTGGCCTGGGATTCCAGTTTCTTGTTTCAAAAGCAGTTATGGACATTATGGGAGGAAAATAATTTCTTCCTTTAAGCTTTTATGTGTTCTATTGATGTGCAGTTTTGTTTTGATTTGTTTTTTGCAGTAGTGCTCTAGTAGAGCTTTCAAGCTACATACCCTCCACCAGAGTGTAACAATGTAAAAATGAAGTAAGCTGCCCATAAATGCTGCATTCAGAAATAATAGCCCTCTTTGCAGATAAAACTTGGGAAATGACATCACAGAGACTATAGTAACTCTCAGCAGAGGAGATGGTCTTTAGTAAGTGTTATCAGCAGCCACTTTCCTTTTCCTCTTCCTCCTCCTCTTCCTGTTAATATAGAAAGTGCTACATTGGCAGACAGATTTTTTTCTGAATACTATTGTTGGAGAGATCTTCTGGAGGTGGATTTGTCTCTTGGCAGAAACAGCAGAGCCTCACATGTTAGTTAATTCTTTCAGTGTCTCAAAGTTAGTAGTCATTTTTCACACAAGGAATGTGCCTATTCTTCAGTTATATGAATATAAAGAGTGCTTGACTGCCTAGCAGGCTATCTAAAACACAAATACTGCATTCAGACTTATTTATACTGCGCAGTGGAAGGAATGCACAGTCGCAATTGGGGCATCACACCTGATGATTGGTGGATCATTGTGGCAGCACATTATCCCATTGTCCTGTGCACTTACCTTATTGTTAATTTAACAACACCCGCTGTGCGGTATAAAAAAGATTTTAATTTCCCCACCAGTGCAGGCAGAACAGTGAGAAGATACGAATGACAGCAGGAAGGGCAGCTCAGTTCTGATTGGCTGCCTCATCCCACGTGACCATGCACACCGACTCAGCTCTCGTAGCTTCTGAGGAGGAAGCTATGAAGCTGCTTTTTAGTCAGGATGGCTGGTTGTTGTTGCACAGCAGGTAAGCTGTGCCCTTTCCTTTAGCTTCAGATTAATTCTGCCGGTCTAGAGGCAGCCAAATATTCTTTTGCTCTGTAGCAGAGAAAAGGAAAAACCTGTATTTTTCTAAAGGAGTGGAAAGTAGGGGGGGGGGAATGAAGGAGGGCTGTCAGTTAGGTGGATCAATCATTACAGAAAGAGGAGGAGTTTTGGACAATTTGTCCTCATTAGTCACAGTACTTCCTTTGATATGTCAGAAGAACAAACAAACTGCATATGTGTTAACTATTTTTGGACTATTCTATCCTAATGCAAAATTCATGTGGATTTCATTTTGAAGTGGTAGTTAAGGCTTATGTGTAGCTAAAACTTAGAGATTGTGTTTGTCAGCAAATTTGACAGACCTATGGTTCTATTATTGCTTCTTAAGTTCACAAAAGACAGCCAGAGTACAGCTGGTTCTATTAAAGTTAGCGTATTGACCAGGAAGTTCAGATGTACATGACAAAATACTGCTAGTGCTGAATAATCTAAGCCTGTTAAAGATGTTACCAGCTTGTACTGTACCTCATCCTTAGCCAGCAAGTTTGTAATACAATGAAGTTTTAAAATGAATATAAGAACTATTTGTTATAGGTATGCAAAATCTTTACAGATAAAGTTCAAAACATAAATAAGGATTTAAAAATAAATATTTGAAAGACAATTATTTACGTTTAAGAAGTGATTAGTGTTAGACAGGCCATAGATCTGATCCAGCAGGGTACTTCTTAAGTTCTATTTTTAAAATGTCTATTTAAATCCAATTCCCATTAAAATGCATTTATCTATATCCATATTTGTTTTCCAGTTTCCTGGCTGGGATTTGTTTGGGTTTCATTTGTTTGAAAATATAAATTTTACAGTGTCTTACAGTTTTTTGCTTTTTGTTGTTGTTTTTTTAAATACAAAAATCAATTACATTTTGAAAATGGTTAAAATCAAGGGATGGTAAAGAGGAAAACTTTCACACTGGGAAGACCTGGATGAATACTAAGTTAGATCATGGGACTCAGTTTTAGCAACATCATATCTGTCTCTGAAGCCGATTTCCAGGTGAGTGAAGAATTTTCCTGCGACTTAACCCTTCTCATTGGATAGCATTCAGAAGATCAAAAAGGAAATCATTGTGTGATCAAAATGAACCTGAACAGGTACAAGCCTGCTTAGTTTATGGATGCAAATCGTCCTAAGTTCTTGGGAAGAGCTCAGTGCAAAATGAAGACTAATACCAGCTAAAGAATTGGCAGCTGGGATATCATGCTGTGCATATAATAATAAAATATGCAGAAGGGTTTTTTAATAGGTTTTTTTTTGTTTTTTATTACTTCCTCAAAAGAACTTAAAACTTACACTGTTCAACAAAATTAAAATTATAAAATTGTTTGTCTCTTGGTTGCATTTGATGACCCCCAGTTTCCTTCTTGTTGTTTTATTGCACCTCTCCTGTACTATTTTTTTTAGTCAGTCCTTCAAACTTGCAATTAGTATATCATTTTCTTGTAGGTATTTATTCAATAAAAGGATGGTAACTCAGTGTAAATTTTTCCACTGATGAGTCTCTTATCAGATTAGTTGATTTTTCAATATATGCAAATTTCATCATCTCAATTCCCCAATCTTCTATTGTAAGGATGTCTTCCATTTTCTAGCTATGTCTGGCAGCAGCTACTAGGGATTTGCACAATGACATTCATATTCACAAAGTCAATTACATATTTCAGATTTGTAAACTCTGGAATCAAATTAAACAACCAGTTAGATTTTTCAAAAATTAAATCAAAGCAAACTAGCCTCCTGCTTGTGAAAAATGAACAAATATTTGAATTTCACCGTGGTTTTGGTGGTGAAAAGGGGCTTTTCAATGGTCACAAAAATTCACTAAAAAGTTCAAAATTTAATGTGAAAATCTGTTTGTTCAATTTAATGATTCAACAGTAACATTAATTTTTGGATTTTTGGTATGATAGTGAAACAAATATTTTTTGTGCACACTGTTTTCCACTGGAACTTTCCTAATCCAATCAGATGCTGCTGTTATAAGTGGGATGAGAGACTCCAAAGAGTCTTCAGGGTGCTTTTAAAAATATCCAGGTCATGTGAACAATGCTTTGTTTGTGACAAGGGCAACAGAAGTAACTCATCATTAACTCTTGGGCTTCATTTTATTGGTTTTGATTGTTTTGTGTGAAGTCAAAGGAGGTTCCTGATGTCTTCCAGTTTCATGCATACTGGAGATTGGAATAAGGGAATTATTTTCAAGAAGTTTGCTTATATTTTTTATTACAGATATTTTATTTCTTACAGGGTCTGCTGGTAATGAGAAAGCCTGTCTCTACACTTGACACACTTCAGATATACTTTTGCCTAATTTGTGCAGAAGGTGTGGCAGTGTTCTATATCTATCCATCAGGTGTGGAACACAAGGATCAAAGAGTGATAGGGATTTTTGTAGGATCAAGTCTGCTGATAGCCTGTTTGCATTAACTAGAATATTCTTTACCAGGTTCTGTTTTATGGATTGCTGGGTGCTAATGAGTACAGCCAGAAGTGATTCCATAGGCAAATTTAAGGGAGGAGGGTGAAGGAGATGGAGAGCAATGCAAAGAGATAACTAACATTAGAAGCATATTTAAATAAACTGGGTGAGCTCAGACTCTGATTTACTCACATAATTAAACTATTCCTCACTTCAGTAGTTTTGCATAAGACAGGAGAGTCTATGAGTACAAATTTTCTCTAGCATTGGTCAGAATCTTTTATCCTGATGTAGTATATAATAATGATGGTCGGATGTCACTAATGATTCCATCATCCATGAATTTGTCTAATCTTCTTTTAAGCATGCGTCTACTCGATGTGTAATGGCTGACATAAGGTTGATTGGAATTTACGGTAACTTCATGGCCCTGCACCAGATCCCAGGGGCCATTCCGTTCCCAGAGGCCATACCTTTTTCCAAAGTATGAGTTTCCACTCTGAGATCACCCCAAGACAGCTGATTCTGTACTAGGGTACTGTGTGCCTCTTGTGTTCATTCTTTGATTTACTCAGTTTATATGTATACCACCTTTCTAAAAAGGTGGTTTACAGCATCACAAAATAAAATAGGATAGATAATTGAATAAACAGTTATCCACACTCTGGTATCTTCCAGACTAGACTATTGTAATGCGCTCTACATGGGGCTGCTCTTCGAGATGGTTTGGAAGCTTAAATAATAAAATAAATAAATAAATAATCCAGCAGCTAGATTTCTGGCCGGGGCAACTGACTGGATGCATATCACACCAGTCTTAAAAGAATTGCATTGGCAACCAATTCGCTACTGAGCCCAATTCAAGGTGTTAACATTAACTTATAAGGTCCTAAATGACTTGGAACCCAAATATATGAAGGAACGTCTACTCCCCAGTCCCCTGACTTAAGATCTGTAGGGGAGGCCCTCCTGGTTGTCTCACAACCCTCAGCAGCAAAAGGGGTGGGCATCCTGGAGGCAGCCTTCTCAGTGATGGCCCTAAGCTATGGAATAGTCTCCCCCTGGAGGTGCGCCTATCACCTTCATTGTACATATTTATGAAGGGCTGTGCACAAATGCTCTAAACATTCAAAATTCTATCAAATTCGATTGAATGTGGATGTTTTAATTCGAATAGGACATCTTCACATTCGAATTTAGACATTCAAACAAATTTTGAATGTTCCAAAACATTCAAATGATTCAAAACACTTGACTGCGCAGGTACATATGTATTACGTATCTGTATGAATATCATGCATATCTGTATGCATTTGTGCTTATAATACGAAACAAAAACAGGATGCATATGGGTAAAACAGATGCATACGAAATGCATACAGATATGTATAACACATACAAATGTTCATATCTCCCCAGTCTCCTGCCTTAAGATCTGTAGTTCATATCTTTAAATCTGAATGTTGTTGACATTTCTGTCTTCAAATTCATATCTAACATTCAAACAAATAAATGCAAAAGTATCAGATTCAAATTGGGTTTTGTTGCATTCAGATTTTAAACTTTTGAATGGAGTGTTTTGACATTCATATCAACTCAAATTTGAATGCAAAATAAACATTCATGCATATCCCTAATCTTCTTCCATCATGCTTCCACTTGAAGTGGCAGAAAGTGCCTGGTGATCCCACTGCCTGATTACCAGGCATGGTAACAGTTCCAAGCACTACTTTCTGAGGGTGTGATTTTGCTGCCATCTTGAAGAATGGCTCTTCTCTAAAAAATGAAGACAATGGGTGTTTTTCCACTGTCACTAAAAGTACCCATTAAGTACCCATTAATGGGTAAGTAATGGCATTTTTATACCCATTAATGGGTACTTAATGGGTACTTCTAGTGACAGTAGAAAAACACCCAATGACTTCCAATCATAGCACCTCTACCATGTGCCTGGTTAGCAGCTGCCTCCCTTTTATAGTTGAGACATAGCCTGAAAGAATCATAGTAAGAAGATATGGAGTAAGCTTGGCAGGGCCCAGAGACCTTAGGGTATGGGGCGGGATAGAAAGGCAAACAAATAAATAAATAAATAAATAACCTTCCCTTTTGGACTTCCAAAATGTTCATATACTGCCCCAACTACTTTATCTTTAAAATAATTGACAATCTCCAGGCCAACTCTAATATTTTGGAGTGTGATGAAGGCTGAATATGCAAGGTTTAACAATCATTGCTTGCTATAATGGACTCATTTACACAGCTACAAACAAAGTATATTTCCCAACGGGTATCTATATTCATGTTGTTAGAAGTTTATTACCGAATGTTTATAATAAGGTTGTGCCCTATGTCATAAAATATTCTTCTGTTTAATTACTGGAGATAATGGCAGTGGCTGAAATAGGCAGGAAGCTGTATGACATTTAGCAAAATGCAAAATGTTATTTGGAAATAAATTGCTAGGCTGGGTGTCAAACTGAACAATAAATGTAAAAACTAAATGAAACAAATGGAAAAGTATAATCTGGTTTCTTTGAAAAAGAATAACAGAGGATGGGTCTTTAATGTGTTTCAGTATTCATTCCAATGTTATGAATTAGATTTATTTATTGTCACAAATGTAATTGCTTTAAATTGTCTTTGTTGCAGGATAACTCTTGAGTTTCAGCAATCATCATGGAAAAGTTGGATTGTAAGCTTCTGACTGTAAAGATAAAATGAATCTGTGTACATTCAAAATGCAAATTATCTTTAGAAAATGATTATTACTATTGTATTTCATATATTTCATTATTTTTCTACAACCACAAAAATTGACAGCTACCTCTTTAACAAATGATGGGTTACACCTTGGACTGTTCTAGAATAAATTCCAGAATAAGGGATAGCAGCCCTCACTGGCACACTTTATCCACATTGGATGAATTGCAGACCAGGCAAGGGTGCCAAAACTAGTGCCCTAGACCTAGTTTTGTAGGTCTGTAGACCAACTTGGTGATAGAATAAACTTTATGGAATACAAAGTGTGGACTGTTTGATCCCTTGCTTCTTCTCTTTATTGATTGGCCATTTGACTGCATCATATTGCAATATACAAGTTCAAAACTACAAGAACTATCCTCATATAAAATATTATATGAGACCATTTTCCTGACAATCTACCCCTACATAGTCAAGAAAAAGAGTTCAGATGCCAATGTCTTCCTACATACATAAAGGTATCCTGCTAGTATATTGATCACTACCTCAGAACAATATGCACATTTGGCTTTGATATTTTTATTTTATTGTATTTTTTAATGTTTTTATTAATTGTAACCCATTCTGGGCCCCTGTGGTGTCAATGGGATAGAAGTGTTTTAAATGAAATGCATTGTGTGGATATGTACACATTCATGTTAAAAGGAAATCTATGTACATGGAGAAAGCTAGACAACTATCATTTGCTTGCCAAATCCACAGCTAGGCCTCTACAGAAAGGATCAGGATTTTTATTACGGTATTTTTTTTTAATAAAACCCTTTAAAGTTTTCATTTATTAATAGAATGTTGAGGACAGAAACCAATAGGAAAAACAAAAAAGCACTTAAGAAGTCCTGACACTTTGGAGTTAATTGCTGCGAGCTGTTCATTGTGGCAGATTGTGAGTTCAGCCTGCTGCTGCAGTAGAATTTCAAACCTGAATCCTCCTGGGGTTTTGTCCTTCCCATACCTTTGCCAGGTGAACAAGAGCGAAGTTTGCCTTTAGCGAAGTCAGTGGGGGATTCTGCTTGGGCAGTTCCAGAACTTTGCATATTTCATAGTCATCAGAGAAAGGATAATTATAGAGAGGAATGCTCATATGGACATTTAATAAAAAGACAACAGAGAAATGGAGGATTTCAGAACTACTCAGTATTTTTAACTATCATATTTAACTGTTATTCTCTTGGTTAGTTGGTGACTGGCGTTTAAAAGGACACGAGGAAGATGCTTCCAGCCATTCATCATAATGTGATTTTGTGTTTCTTGCTTGTGTTGTAACCTCAAAAAGTCCAGTTAGAGCATAGCTCTAACTTCCAGGTGCCACCAGACTTAACCTTCTATCAGTCTCTGCCCTCCTGGCAAATGGTTAGATAGGGCTAAACATTTGAAGCTATGTTTTAGAATAATGCAAGAGCTGGGAATGGGGCCAGAGTGAACGTACCCACCATGGTCACTATGTAAAGTGTGCCCACCCCTTGATAGCTGCCCACATCTATAGTCATGGCACCTCCTTGGATTCACATATATGCTCAGGGTGCATCCAGATTGAGAGGGAGGGATTCATATGCAGCTTAGAGGTGATTGCATGGAGGCCAGAAAATCCACTTCCAAAACAGAGCTCAGTGTACTGAACCAGCAAGCATAAGCTGATGCAACCTAAAGGAGCCCCCACCCAGGACCTCCCTTAGAATGCACCAGCCTGTGGAAGGAAGGATCATGTCCTAGTACAGGGTGAAAACACTAGCATTGCATGGTATCACCTGTGAGATGCTTTTGAGCTGTTTTGTTTTGTTTGAACAGGTGCAAATGCAGAGGGAGTCTTTCTAGGTTTAAGGGCAGCATGTTAATGAAACTGAAATGTATATCAGCAAGTTCACACTTTGGAACTCCATTGGTACTGGTTGGTGTTCCAGAGTGATGTGGAAGCCTTCATGTATACACTTGTGCTCACTAGGATCCAATCCCTGCAGTTGTTAATGGCTATATTTACATTTTGGTGGGATCAGGCAATTTACAGTGGAAGTGCTCACTCTTACTTTGGGGATAAGGTACGTGATATACACACTTTGTGCATTCATCCTACTCTCTCTTCAAAGCTGAGAACTTAGCTTCAAAGACAGGGCCTGTCTAGCACCAAAACTGGCCCCAGGAGTGAGCCTTTCTTAGTTTGATACTTGCATAGGAAGTCAAGACAACTTGCTCTCATTTCCTCTGTGTGTTTACACAGTGGCAGAGTACCTCAGGGTGGTGGGTGCCTTCAGAATTCTTTATCTCACTCCATGGGAAGATTCCTGCAAAGGGTACAGTGGTGGGTACCTTGGGCATTTGGCTGTCATGCCTCTGGGATCTCTTCTGGACATCTGATACCATATATGTGGATACTCCCCATTTTGTTTGAAGTGAAGGTAGCCAATACAGCTTTGGGTTTTTTTTCCGCACTTGGCCCTTGAGGTTGGCTTGGGATGCTCCAGGATGGCACATCCACACAGCAGGAGCTACTTGTCTCTGGGAGCAGCTCTGAATGTGTGGGACTATCCCTATTCTTCGATAGGTGTGGAGCATGTTTTGTATTCTGGACAACTGAGGGTATGCCGACAGTATACTAATGTAGTCTGGAATATATGGCAGGGGACACTTTTAGTAGTACACCTGGAAATTGTGCTGGAAGCCATTGTGCTCCAACAACACTGCATACTATGTGGCTGGTTGGAACAGTCCACATGATGTGAAAATGGTCTTAGTCCCAATTTCTGCTGAAACATCCAATTGGAAAAGGCTGCTGATAAATTCTTTTTCTTTCTTTCTTCCTTTCTTCCTTCCTTCCTTCCTTCCTTTCTTTCTTTCTTTCTTTTGAAGACAAGAACAATTGCATGAGAAATTGCCAGAGCAAGAAACACTATATTTGAGAACGAGGAATACTTTTCTTTCTGATTTCCAGTTGAAGATCCTAGTGCCAACAATGAGAATATCTCCCCTGTTTGGGAGGAATCATTTGCCTATTCTTTGGCATCTCTTTTCCAGGGATTTCTTAAATAAATGCTTGTTTAACAGATGTCTAAAATTATTAGTAGAATTATCTTCTTGGTGGCATTAAGGTAAGTAGCTAGGGGAGATGTTTGAATAGATAATATATATATATATTCTGAGTCAAAACAATTAGTTTGGTCAGGTCTGTGCATTCTCATTCCCCCTGGCAACAGTTCTTCGAGATTTTAGGCAAGAGTTGCTTCCTTTTTCCAAATGCCAAAAGGGTTTTTAAATGGAGATATCAGCAAGATTCTTTCTAGAAAACAAGTTCTCTGCCACTGACCCATTTGTTATTGTGACCATTCTTGCTTTAGAGCAAAGGCTGCTTCCCTTCTGATACAAATTCTGTTTCTGAGATGTCCAGTTCAGTTATTTATTATAGTCTAAGACCAACGTATAAACAAAAACCAAAAAAAGTATACTATAAAGTACACTGCAGCCAATTTAGAAGTGTAAAAGAAACAATGCGGTAGGCAGGCTATTAGATTATAAACTAATAGATCCTTACCTTTTCAGATTGGAATATTTGCTACTAATATTTTTTAAACTCCAGAAGCTAGGGGGAAAAGTGGTTTTATTCTCCAATAACAGTTTAACTCAAAATTTGTAGAGTAGGCAAGGGAGTTCTTTATAGTGGATAGAATCAATTCATTTCATAATTTATGGGAGAAAGTGCTGGTGATCAGGATTAAGGAGCCTCTTTTTTTTTTTTTTAAGATTAAGGAGTCTCTTAAACCAGACCTTCTGATCCACATGTTCATGTGAATCATGGAGGACCTGCCCCCACTGGTCCAGTTCTGTCTATGCTGGTTGGAGCCAAAGGCAGATTAAGGAAGCCCTTAAATCCGATCTGTTGCAGACCAGGTTTATAACTGGACCAAGGGCCTTGTTCCGGATCATCAGAAATGCGCAGATGATATGCCTCTGTGATCCAAAACTACCACTGGGTGCTTTCAATGGCATGCCATAGCGTACCACCAAAAAGCACATACATCCCGGCTCAGAGGCTAAGAACAGCAAATATGCTTTCTTTCAGCATTATCTGTCTCAGAAAATCCTTAGATTAGATAAAAGTGGAAAGAAAATGGCTAGTCATTTTGCTAGTCTTCAAACTCTGAAGATGGACTGAATCTGAATTAAAACATAGGTGTTAATGCAGCCCATGAGTGATTATGGCACCATGGAACAGGGGACAAATGTAGAGGCCTTGTGAATGCTGAACACTGAAAGTACAGTTAAGAATCACCAAAGGAAAGCTTCCAGCTGGAGCTTCTTGCCACCTCCTTTACCTTTTGAGGTCTTTGTGGGGCACTTTGTACTTAGAATAAAGGTAAAAAAAATGCCTTACAGTGGTTGACTGCGCTGGGGTAATAAAAAGGAATTAACATTTTCTTTATCTGCATCTAGAAAACCTATTTCTCCTGTGTTTTCAACTCTTCTGTTTCTTTCCTTATTTTTACTGAGCACATTTTTTAATTTAAGCCATATTTGGCCCACTTTGTCTTTCGGCATCATCGTATTTCAGTTGCTTTTGATATTGCTATTGTGTAATGTTGATATAAATGGGTCTTTTCTATTTTTAGATTATAAATTTTTGACAGCCTTTAAGTTCTGGTTGCTAAAGAGCTGATCTTAAAAGGCTCTAAAAAGAGAGAATAAGTAAATCAAGGACTTGTTAAAGTTCAAGGTTCTAAGTCACTGAAAAATCCCCAAGGAAATGAAATATAGACCTTAATAGAGAAATAGGAAATTAGATGCATTTTGATGAATGCCAGAGGGGTGAATGAATGAGTGAGTCAGTAAGTGAGTGAGCTGAGGAAGAATCGAGGATGTCATAAAAATAGTTATTAAAACAGTTACCCTCTTCTCCCTAAAAGTAGTATCACATCAGAATTAAATTTCAGTTACAGGTTCGGTAAGCTAGGAGAGAAGACACACCTTTATGGATCTGCACGGATATTTGTCAGGTTCACACTTCATAGAAATTTGTACCAATTCAAAAATCCACATTCCGATCAAATATTGGCTTCATTCAAAGATTGACATTTGAACAGTTCCACTCCTATATCCAAGGCTAGAGAGTAGGGATGTGCACAAATATTCGTAATTTGGCTGAATTCAGCCAAATTTGGACATTCAAACTCAAATTGAACGTTACAATATTCATATTCGAACATTTGAACAAATACGAATGCTTCCAGACATTCATATGAATAGTTCAGACATTTGCTAATCTGGGGAAATGCATCAGATATGTATATATTTGTATCAGATATGTATCTGTTCATATCAGATATATATAGTTGTTCATAACAGATACATATCTGTTCATATCAGATATATGTATCTGTTCAAAATAGACATGTATCTGTTCATATCAGATACATATAGAATATTCATACAAATACGTATGAATAGATTGGTATAGAATACATATGTGTTCATATCAGATATATGTATCTGTTCAAAATAGACATGTATCTATTCATATCAGATACATATAGAATATTCATACAAATACGTATGAATAGATTGGTATAGAATACATATGTGTTCATATCAGATATATGTATCTGTTCAAAATAGACATGTATCTGTTCATATCAGATAAGTATCTATTCATATCAGAGACATATCAAATGTTCATACAAATACATATGAGTAGATTTGTATAGAATAGAATTTTACCACATTCAAATGTGATATATTTGTACAAATACAGATTTTCAAACATTTGTTCCATTTTTAATCGAATGCCCAAAAAACATTTGTGCACATCCTTACTAGAGAGTAGTGAAGGGAAATTTTTGCTTGATGCCCTGGAAAGTCACCTGTTTCTGTTATTGTCTGCACTTGTATCCAGGTGACAGACCCCTATTCTGGAATGTAAGCCAGAATAAGGGCCAGTGCAGAAAGGGCCTAAAGAGGGAAAGTAATATATTCATCCAGATGTGCAGAGTGGCTTAAGAATAGATCATTTTGCCCCTCCCCTTTTTTGTTGCTTTTTTAAACACTATGTTTCAGTTCTCCTTATTGATCTGAGCGTGTGAGATTGAAGTAGTAAAGCTCTGCAAACTGGGACTCCAGGGTAGAAGGGGCAGTGTGGGTCTTTACTTGAAAGATTCCTTTGATCTCACAAAACACCATTTTGGTCCGTTGCTTAGTGAGATCAAAAGGATTTTTCCAGTTAGAGTCTCACTGTTTGCAATAGAGATGTACAATGGCAGAGCAGGCAACACACAGAGACTCAGTCAGCTGCTTCTCAGCCTGCATGGGAAGAACAGAATCAGTGATGAGAGAGCACCAAGACAGAAGGAGAGCAGCCAGTTTGCAGTTCCCCACTTTGTGTTCCACCGAGCACCAAGCTCAGATGATTTCTGCCTCTGTCGGATTTAAAAGACAGGAGCACAGCTAGGCAAGAGACTTCTGTGGCTGCTGCTTTTGGGGCAAAAGAGGCAAGCAGGTACTCAAATCAGCTGCTTCTCAGCCTGCAGGGGACAGACAGAATCAGTGACAGTGTTGAAATTTGTTATGAAGGAGAGAAGGAGGGTCAGTTCAAGCACTGAGCTACTTGATATGGTTGCCACCATCCACTTTGCTCTTATGGTACACAGAAAGTGTTCTTATTCTTTATTTTTTTTATTATTTGGGTCAGACCTTTAGCCCATCTGGCAGAATATTTGTATGCATACTCTGTAGATTTTTCAACAACAGCTGCTATGGATTGAACTTTGAACCTTTAATAGGCGAAGCAGATGCTCTTGTTACTAAGACCATTCCTGCAGTGAATCAGGTAAGATCCATTAAGTCATGGTTTGACCCTGCACTCTCACAGCTGGGTTAGTGCACTGGAAGAGAAATGGGCCTGTGTTGTCCTGAATGTAGCCAGTCACCTTCTAACATTATGCACCCACTGGAGCATTGTAAACTGTGTGCTGCAGTAACCACTCCTTAAAACATTTACCTTGCTCTTTCAGTGAGCATTTTGCTGCCATGCTTCCATTGAATTACAAACTCCAGTGTCATTTTCACCCCACAGAGGCATTTGGAGCATCTGAAGATTCTCAGGTGATGTCATCACAGAGTATGCTGGCTTTAGCAGAACTTATTCAGCATGAACAACAAGGCTCCAATCCTGTTCCTCCACCACTTCTATACCACCATGTCTGATGACAGTGGCTAGGAAAAGAATAGGCTAGAAATCTAATGATGTATAACTGAAATACAAAAGCATAGCCCATTCTTCATTAAACCGTATTTTTATGTTACATGTTAACATAATCTGTTTCTAAAATCTGAATCACACACTTAAGTCATGCTTAATGTGTGACCAGGTTCAATGAATGCTGATTTTAGAAGACCTGCCCTAAGTATGGCTTAATCTGAGTTTCATTCCATATGTTTCTACACTACTCCGTTATCCACCCTTAAAAACTCTCTTTTCGTACTAAATTTTCCAAAGATCTCTTGTCTTTAGTCTAAGACATCATTAAGAAGAATTGCTCTGGGTAGAAGATTAGCTGAGGGAACAGGTATTCTATCTTCTTCATCTTCTCTCATTAGCAGAGTGAGAAATTCATGAATTTTTGCTCTGTGTATAGCTGGGTGATACACTATAAAGGCAGTCTCATGAATTTCACTCACAACTACTTATATCTCATCATTAATCAAGCTATATGGTGATGGTGGGGAACACAGGCACATAGATTTATTCCCCCCTCCATTTTCTGATAGTAAATTATGACAAAAAAGATACTTCACTCAAAATTATGATAGGGATAGTTTAAAATGTGGGAGCACGAGATGTTATAAATCAGGAGTGTTCTGTTTTTGATAGAGTTGAAAGATTTGTATGCTCCATTATAATATGTATCTGAAACATAAAATGTATCTGGACATAAAGTGAACTTTACCGATGGAGAGAAAAACATCCGTTTGAGAAAAACCTGCAGTCTGCTCCATTCCAATGAGTAAAAGTTCTCCCTCAAGGACAAACAGCTGCTTTCTGTTCTGGCACGGATGACATATGTATAGAAAACATCACATTTTCAGTTTTAGGTCTTGCAAATTAGTCTTAAATCTCCATGCAGTGGATGCAGAAAAGAACTAGCAAGGGAAATGATATACATTCAGAATGAAGGCAGGACATGAATAGACAAGTCCAAAGCAGAAGGTGACAGAACAGTATCTTACAATCGTTGTCTTTCATGCACTTTGGCAGCACATGGCTAGACAAAATAATTTAAACAGGCATGAGTGTAGAGTCCCTTGAATACAATGGATTTAGCTTATCCACATGCTTTATTTTACAGAAGAGAAGAGCTTTTCATTTTGAAGGAGTACGAGGGGATTGCTGGTTTGATTCCTTAGCCTCTCCCCAGAAGCAGGCAATGGCAAACCACTTCTGTACATGCACCAAGAAAAGTACACGAGTCAGTTTGGTCTAGTGGTTAGGAAGCTGGACTCTTACCTGGGAATACCAGGTTTGATTCCGCCCTCCCCCATGAAGCCAGCTGGGTGACCTTGGACTCGTCACAGCTCTCTTCTGAGCTCTCACAGCCGCACCTACCTCACAGAGTGTCTCTTGTGGAGAGAAGAATAGAAGCTTTGTCAGCTGCTTGGAGTCTCCTTAAATGAGTGAGAAAAGCAGGGTAGAAAAGCCAACTCTTCTCCTTCTCCTTCATCTCCTTCTTCTCTTCCTCCTCCTCCTCCTCCTTCTTCTTCCAGGCAGCAATGTATGAGGATGTGGAAGAGCTGTTAGTTGGGGTTTAGGCAACCATATTCCCTATATGGCTGATAAAAGCTGGTGACGAGGGAATGACTGGGTGGGTTCAGAAAGTAGTGAATGTTTCTTTGAGAAATGTCATGGCCCCACTGGCTTTCAAAAAGGTGGTGGTTTGCCCACTCTAAAAGAGTTCCTCCCTGGATCCAGACACTCTAAATAACCCTCACTTGATGACTAACATACCTTTTTTGGGTAAGGTATAGGATGGAAACTAACTTAGTCGCCCTGGTTAATAACCTTCTTCAGAAGAAAGAAAAAGGGAGTGTAACCCTACTGTAACAACTCCAATCGCCAAAGCTAATGAGAAATTCTTGTTTTACACCCTGGGAATTCTCCTGCCAGGTCCCTTAGGATCAATCTTTTCTCCCATGTTCTTTAGCATCTATATGAATGTGCTCTAAGTGGTCATCAGACTGAGGTGTTATGCATATGAAACTCATCTCTATCTATCTATAGCATCTGAATAAGGACAGGTCACTGAAGTCTTTGACAGGTGCCTGGACATTGCCATGGTGATCCAGCCTGGCCATCTTCACTTCAAATGCTGCTGGCATTCAAAGTGTGGATGGCTGTGGCTGCACTACTACCTTACCTGACTGATATGATAAGTTTCTGCTTAGGTTAACTGCTGTGGTTTTACTAGTTTAGGTTCAACTGTTTTATAGCATTAACTATCTAAAGCTTTTTTCCTTAGCATTCATGGGAAGAAAAAAGCCTGAAATGAGAAATTAATAGTGTCATTAATGAAAATCAGAATTCCCTAGTTTGAATGGTGCTGGTGTCCTTTCAGTAATTACCACTCACCTACTGCTGTTCAAACATGTTCTGAGGCATCATGGGCTAAAAGACTTAGTGAATTGTTGAAGACTTCTCCTCAACCTACCTCAGATTCACTGTAATGTTCTGCCAGATTTAATTAAAAGGGGAAAAAATCAGAAAACAGGTTATTCCATGAAATTTGAGGCATTATTCAAGAATTCTTTCTCTCTTTTTTTCATCCATGCTGGAGGATGACCCCTATCTTCCACAAACGAATCATTCACTTTTCAGTCATAGCCCCAAAGAGTCTTGCAATCAAAGGAAGTCAGCAAGCATTTTGGCCACTTGCCAGATGGGTCAGTGAGGGAGGGGAAGACTTTCAGGCAAAAGCTTCCACTGTAAAGGGAAGACTTCAGATTCCACCACCCACCCACCCTGCTGCCAAAAGTTCATTATTATTGTGAAATCCAGTAAGACATTTTGCATCTGGATGTCTTTGCAGACAACGACTGAAATGATCTTGGTGGCTTGCTGGAGTGCTGCTTTGGCCTATTCTAGGATCACCAAGTGTGCAAAGCTCAAAGGGAATTGTAACTCAGCATGCATGATAAAAGAAGTATTGTTCACCTTCAAAAACTCATTGAAGACAATGGAGTCATTTAATTGGCTTTAAATCTCCTGCATCACTTGTTATGTGCCACTGTGCCTTTTGGTGGGTTGTATCTTTTAAATTCAGAACTGTTTTGCCACAAGGAAATATGAAAGGTAAAGAAAGATTCCTACAACTGGGCAGTTGAGGGCTGCATTTAGCCTAACCCAAGGCCACCTGGATCAATACCAACAGGGTCAGCTGCTGATTTTACAACAGATATATAGTTGCAATGTGCTTGCAGCAGAGCACTCAAATGCAGTAAAAGTCCTGTGCATTCTCCAGAGGCCACAGGGAGGCGTGGGGGTGCAGTTACAAAGCTTGTGTGTGCCTTGAGGTTGTGGTGTGGTCTGATCCGCATCCGTGCAATTGCTGCAGATGATACAGATCCTATGCATGCCTTCTCATTCTCAGCATCAAGGCTTGGCTAGCAACTGATCCCAGTTTACAGGTGGTATGTACAGAAAGGGCTTGTAATTCTGAATCTCACTAATAGCTACTGCCCCTTCCACCTTTTTCTATCTCTTTTCCCTGCTCAGGTGGAGTAGAAGCAAGATCCTTGCAATTCTAGATGCACTGCATAGAGAGATGTACTGGGTCTTCCTTGAGGTATCTGCAGAAGAGAGGATTTCCCCTCCACCATCCATTCTGCCTTCACGTCCCCCTTTTCCACGTGTTTATAACAATGAGTATAAAGCCGGTGTAGGAAATAAAGATAAATTTTAACAAAATGCCTTTGAGCAACTGTTTCCCACTCATATTTCTTCAGACAAGAAATTTCTTGGGCCCAGTTCTGCTTCTGGGCTTGTCAGTCTGTGACTAATTGCTTTGACTTTTGGCTTTTTCTGTGTGGTCTCTTGCAGGCAGTAGTGGTGAGATGTGGCCAGCTGCAGCCATTAATTAGGATGCAGCAAAAATGCAGTGGTGTTTCTCCCATGAGAAACAGCAAGCAAAGCATGTTGCTTTTAAACACGCTGTTGTTATTCCAATTACAGAAAATCATAGACCAAGACTGAAAAAGAGCCATGGGAAAATTACAGTCGATTCAGTGACATCTAAGATGGAGAAGATACTTTGGGGAGAGATATGATAGCAATAGGAAATGTTGTGCAATGGTATGTGAAAAATTATAGCAAGAAGATGGTTTCAAGGAAGGAAGGAAGGAAGGAAGGAAGGAAGGAAGGAAGGAAGGAAGGAAGGAAGGAAGGAAGGAAGGAAGTTTGTTTTAGGGAAAAGCGAGAAATTTTTATGATCATGCGTATAATTTGTGTATATAGAAATTCTAAACAGATAACTCTGTAGAGTAGAACTTCTCAGTAGAAGAAATCCAGGTATGTCCATTTTGAATCTGTGTAATACTGAGGAGGATTTGGAAGCTTTAGGTCTTAGTTTTGGGCCACGTTTCCACTGCACAAAAAAGTTAGGTTTAAATCCAGATTTATTTAATCAGTATTCACCTCTGTTTTTTCATGTTCCCACTGTAACCTAATAATGTGGACTCACTCTTTATTCTTCAGTGGCCTGCTTGGCAGAATCCCCTCTCCAAGCAGTCAGCAATTGGGCACTGTCATACCATGACTTCATGGGGGGGGGGCAATTTGCTGACATTGTGGTCTATTTTACATCATTTTGGCTCTCCAGAAGGGGACTCTACTGGCAATTTTGACCTTTACGTAACACTATTTTTTGTGACATCCTTTTGTTTTCCCATCCTTTTTGCCTTCATATGAAAAGTTTCCTGGAAACCTTCAGTAGTGGGGTTTCATCTCTGCCGCCTCTATATTGGTAGACAGGGTGTCCAATCCACAGTGCCATTAACTAACTTATATTAAGTGTCCCTTCCTTTGTACATTGACTTATTTTAGCAGACTGGGGGCCTTTCTGCACTTGCCAGTATACTGTAACAAGGAGCTTATGAGTATGCTGCTTCAAGAAACTATCATCTCATCCAGAACTGGCTTCTTATCCCAGTTTAGTGGTGGTCCTCTTTAAAGAGGTCCATAACCATACCAGATGTGGCATTGGAGAGATGTACACAGTTTGGGGTGGATGGTACTTTTCACTAATGCTTGCATTGCTAGGAGCAGAACCTTTTTTTCTAATACTCAGTTTTCTGTAGGCGGAACTTACTTGTATAACATGCTTTCTCATTGCACACTGGTTTGTGGAACCAACTCATAAGGTTGCACAATGAATGTCTATATTCCTCAAGCTAACACAGTTTGAACAGGCTACTGGTTGCAGACTTTCATTATCAAATGTAGAACACATATTGAATGACATAAAGTAGTTAGAAAAACCATCCCTTCCCCTCGTGCTTGATTGACGCTCTATGAGGTGAATGGCTGCATAGAGCTTCTTTCTCCAGAAACTGATCAGCCTACAGTTGTTTTCACCTTAGCTGTTTCTTAACACCATTTTGAGTTTTCTGGGTTTTTCTTCTTGATCGAGGAGAGTGTGTTAACATGTTAGGTGCTTAATCTATCTCACCTGTCACTTTCTAAAGGAGTAGTAATCACTTCAATGTTTGTTCTCTTCTGCTTCTGCAGTGGCTTGGTCATTAAACATTCATGCTGTTTTGTTAAGATGCCCTATGGGAAACTGAAATTCCAAAAATATTAGCTGGGGTGATGGTGAGATGTGCACAGGTGCTTAGAGAAAAGCACAAGAGGGTCAACATTTAGACCTGCCATCCTTGACAATATATTAATTAGTCATTAGGTAGCTGCATTGGGCACTTTGCAACAGTTATTATGTAAATTGGCTTTTAATGGCATCTTTGCATAGTAAAAATGGAAACCAAGCTGGTGGTGTGCAGCAACTGCAAGTGTATAAAATGTTGACTTGCAAATATACACTTCTCTTGAAACAACAGGTTTGCTTTTTAGCTCTTTTCTGAACATTTCCTGAAAACTCAAGGCAACCATCTGCAGGTTTTCTCAGGAAAAAATAAACCTCCCATTTGTTTTATTTGACCTAGTCTGGCAAAAATAAATAAAATACTATCCCAAAGAAATTAAGCTCAGGGGCAGTGGCCAGCATTAGCACACCAAACACTGGCCCCATCCCAAGGTTCACCCAAATCTATATGGAAGCTCCCAAAGTGCAGGTGGTCCCATCTGGGACTGTCCACACCACTATAGCAATGGACATGCACACCGGAGTTTTGTTATGATGATCTGTGATGCAGCATGTGAATGCACAGCAACAGCTACATTGCACCATCTCAATGCAGCATTCACATATGGAAGTAATGCAAATGCTGCATTTGGGGAGGGGGGTTACTGGGAGCATCCTAAGCTGCCTCCAGACTTGCAGAATAAATCTGCAGTTAAAGGTAAAAGCGCAGCTTACCTACTGCATAGAAACAACCGGCCATCCTAATCTGAAACAAAGCTCCTTGGCTTCCCATTAGAAGCTATCACATAGGTTGAGGCAGCCAATCAGATTTGAGCTGCCCCTCCTGCTTTCATCATGCTGCTCTTGCCATTCTGCCCGGACTGGAGGGAAAATTTGAATTTCCTTTATACTTTGCAGTGTGTGTCCTTAAATCAACATTAAGGTAAGTGCACAGTACCAATCTGATAATGTGATGCCACAATGACCCATCCATTGTCATGTGTGATGCCTCAATCAGGACTGTGTATTCTGCTGCACAGTATAAACAAGTCTGGGCTCAGCCTTAGATGTTCTTGGTAAAGCTGTGGAGCAGTTTTTCTTGCTCCGCAGCTAGTGGCAATCAGGACAGCTCTGGGCCATTCTGGGAATGGAGGCAGCAGTTCAGTGTGCATATTTTCCGTCCTAGAGCACCCTGGGCCATCCTGATCACCTTTGTGTGCAGATGCCCTAAAAATGAACTAAATCTTAGTTTGTTCATTTGCAGAGCCCTTAGTACAGTAAATGCCAGTAGTACTGTACCCACGCTTGTGTTTTGGTTTCATTTTGTACCATAACTCCCCTTAGTAAAATATCCCTGCTTTTATGATGGAGATTTGAAACACTGTAGAAAATATGTTCTCCAATACTTGTAAGCCTGGGAGAGACCTCTATTAAAATGAGTTTCAGCCACTTTGCATAGAATATATGTAGGACTATATGCTCCACTAGCTTCACCACTAGCTTTAAATATTATTGTTACTGTTGTTTTTAATGCAACAGACTGGGTTTTCTTCCACCATGAATTAAGATATGACCAAGTACCCCAACCAATGACAGAGGGAGAAAGAGAGAATGGAACTGGAAAGGAGAGGAGAGATAGAAAACTGTAGTGGAACTGGAATGGATTTTCATATGTGTGGTAAGCTTTAGATGGAAAGTGTCAGGAATAATCTGCTCCACCACTTTAAAATGACCAACAAAATGAAAATCTAACTTCCTGGAGGATGTGGGGAGCTTAAGACGATAAGAGAGATAGACAGAATCACCAACCTTCATCCATTGCTGCTGCTGAGAAAAATAGTTATAAATAAAGAAAAGGATAAAACCTAAAGCCACATAGCCTTGAGTCTGGTGGATGATGCACTCTGCATAGATGAAGAGCAAAAGGATATATCAGTTAAGCATTCTGAAAAAAGACATTAGATATGTTATTGTAATAACGTACATATATCTCTTTGTATTTCTGTTTATAAATCAGTTAAAATGTTGATATAAAATTGCAACGATAGTATCACAGTAAAGAACATTAAATATAAACATTTAAACATTTAAAAGTATAGCACCAGCAAAACTGGAACTGTGTGAAACAAATTACTGGAAGAAATATGCAGACGAGCATATAGTTCATAAGGCAAATAGTCTCTAATGAGCTAACAAATATATTTGTTTGCAAAAATCAGTCAGAAAAAGTGTGACTGAAGTCAGAAGTGTTTCAACCATGAATAGTTTCTTCAGTGGCTGTCTCACTGACTATTTTTATACAATGATGCTGAGTGTCTTGTGCTGGTTAGACATGTCAACACTGTTCTACCACCACTGCCACTCCAGAGTGAGATAAGCACTACTTGAAATGATCCAGAAAAAGCAGTCCACAGCCTGCGTGGAAGTGGCTGAATTGCTCCTGGGAAAGTGGTTTCACAACCTCTCATGGGTATGGCCTGTCAAGTGGGCATGGCTGTGAAACTGTAACTGAGCAGTTGTACGCAGTGTCGAGTCAACATGGCAACATCTGGCCTCACACAGGATGTTGTTTCAGGCATTGTCAGGGTGATCTAGGCAGCTCCAGGCTGGCTGTTCACACTACAAGTGCTACTGGCCAGGTAAAGGATTTATTTATTTATTTATTTACTTACTTACTTACTTACTTACTTACTTACTTATTTATTTGCATTTTTATCCCACCTTATACCCAAAAGTCTCAGGGCAGGTTACAACATTAAAAACCAAATGTAAAAATGAACATACTAAAACAATAACAATGTCGGAAAGTGAGCTTAGTGCTTGTAGTGTGAATAGCTTCCACCATGCTGGATCATTGTTAGTTGACAAGTGCAAACAGAACTATCACAACTTAATAGCTAGAGGTTCCTAAATATAAAATAGAACAACTGACAATGCTATGTACCAGTGGGTCTCTAATATAGCTATTTACAGTATAAAGAACTATCTTGACACAAATATTCACAGTGAGTGCACCAAACAGTAAATATTTAAAAACCTATAAAAACAGAAAATAGAACATCAATAATGAAACCGATATGTAACTATGCAAAAAAAAAAAAAAAATGAAAGTATAACCCTATAAATCAGGAACACTTACAGTGACAGAATGATGTACAACTTTGCTTGTCGGGTAAATTAATGGCAGGTGCTTGATGGTTACAAAGAAAGACTAAATAGGCATAAACAGGCCAAAAGGACCTGATGCTGAAAAGAATAAATTATAGGGACAAACTAAGATAAAGTGCTGGCTTAAACTAACCAATTCACTTCTGCATTCTAATCCATAGTGGTCTGTGCTTTTAATTTATGTATCCAGAAAAGTTATCTCATTCTGACTCTCTCTCTTTTCCCAATGATTCTTTTAAATGTTGTCCCTGATATACCTGGTCTGTATAAATTAGTATTTGAACTGAGTTCTTTGTGTTGTTCCAATATAAGGTGTTTGACTAGAGGACCTTATATTTTCTGATTTCTAATACAGTTGGCAAATAAAGAAAAAAAAAGGGAAAAAGGAAGGAGATAATCCTAGGGAAAAATGCTCTGAAAAGTTTAAATAAGACTACGAATCTCATGGACTCCAAGAAGGACTGGTCAGTCAATCCTAGATGAAATGCATCCTATCTGCTCCCGGAAGCTGCCATACACGTGCCTGTGATGCGAATGGTTGATAGACATGGTTCTGCTTAACCAGGCTGAGAGAAGGAGAGGAAGATGAAAATGGATGGGGCAAAACTGCAAGCATTTGACTCATCAGTTGTCAAATCTTATTCTATAGTGCATAACAGTATCTGCACCAATATAGATTAGTTGGTTCTTTCCAACCCAAAAAGGACAAGCAGGGAAGTTCTCTCCCCATTCTATATAACTACTGTACACTTTATACGTATGGTACAAATAATAAAAATAATGATGTGGGATTTAGATTAATTTCCTCTGTAAGCTGTTTTTTTTTAAAGAAAGCATATAGGCAGGAGCCTGTATCCCAGAACAGGGACCTACCATCTGTATGCTAATGCAGACTACATCAGGCCTCAGCAATAAGTTTCTACTGTACTATTTTTAAATAATCTTGTATAAAGAAATTAAAGTCATTAGCCAACAGATATGTGAAGCAAGTGAATGGTAAAGAAAAATGACCGCACTTGAAAAAGCTGTTGTTGTTGTTGTTTTAACATTAGATTAATGCAACAACAACTTAATTTATACTGAATGTGACTTGCCCAGCACAGGTTCTCTCTTTATATATTTATATTATATATATTGACTAATCAGTGGGGCAGATTCTCCGACTTAAGTGGGAGAACTATCTGGTGATATCTCAGTGTCCATCCAGCAATCATTGTTTCTGGCTTTAACGTTTCCTGCCCATGAGAAGAAGGGGAACACTGTTAATAGCTACAATAACTGGATTTTTCCATGTTTCTGGAATTTCCTGCCCTTGCATAATTTTATTAAATAATTTTGTCATATATGAGACTACTTCTGGTTTGAAAAACTTGTAAAATTCTCCTGGAAGTCCATCTGGACCTAGCAATTTTGCTTGCTTCAATTTATGTATAACTTCCTTGACACCTCCTTCTTCAATAGGCCTATTTATTTAATCTAGTTCTTTCCCCCTCTCCCAACTGTTTCTCTAATCTTCCTCCAATATCTTCAACCTCACATCCCCTATATAACACTTCATAAAACTTGGGCATTACTTCTCTACTCTGCTTGTTCTCCACCTCTATTTTTCCGGTGTCATTTTGTAACTTATTAATTCTATGGCTTCTTCTTCTTTTTTTGTCTTTTAACATTCTCATCATTCTTTTTTAAACTTTTGATAGAATGGCTGAAAAAAATAAGAGCTACAGTACTGGTGTTAACTGTTTCAGCATTCATAGATAAGAATGCTAAGTATTATTTAAGATGTCCAGGTATAATGGTCTTCATTCTGCATTTTAAATGGAAGTTTGTTGTGCTTTTAAAATAATGCCTCTTAAGAGTTGAAGAGAATAATGCTTCAGTTCCTGTTGACTACATTTAGGTGCTGAGAAGCAATTAAGGGTTTTTTCTCTTTTTTTTTCCTGGAAGCATTTTATGCTTTTGCTGGATGCAGATTCAAATACTCTTTAAAATAATCCCAGTGGAAACACTTAAATGCACGAGTTGGGCTTGATTTGAGGCCGTGACAAAAATAAATAAATAGAACTTCTGCTTTCTGAATGCATCCTAAAATAGACATACTTGAATGACAAGATTTTGAAATGAAAGAATGTGGTTCTTACACTGTTATTGATTGTGGGTATTTGAGTTAGCATAAAATCCAATAACCAGCTTTGTACAAAGCAATTTAGGTGCAGCGATAGGAAAAAATGCTTTAAAAATGTGTCTTTGTAGCTAAAATTTGATGCACTTACATTTACTTCCTTTTATATGATAAAGATGGGAACTTCTATGCCCGGCAACAATCCTAGTACATTTTCCTTTTTCCTCCTCCCCTCCCCGCAAATGAGGAAGCTGTAAGCATTTTTCAATGAATAAATCTGGGACCAGCTCAGGAGCTAAATGAAGGAAAGAAGGCTCATGTATGCTAATACATTTAGTGTGCTTAACTGGAAATTGTCTGAAAACGTTCACTGCTAGAAATACAGAAAGTAATTCCCTTGTATCTTTCCTAAACCAAGGGCTGAACCCATGGGCAGATTTGGAACATTGCACAGACATCACCATCAATGTTTCCTCACTCCACAACCTGTTTTTCTGCTATGTCTTTTCTGGCAGCCACCCTTCAGTCTTTCAATAATCTGCTTAACACTGCCCCTTTTTGCAGGCCTGATGTCAAAATTTTGCCCTGTCCTAGACATCATCCATTGGATCTGTTGCAGGAGCAGGAGGGGAGCCATAGTGAACCCATGGAGTTTGCCTTGTTGCAGATCCCAGAGTGCACCTGTGAAAAATTGCATAGCTGCAATATTTCTGTGCTGCAGAGACCTCCAGGGGACCAAAATGACTGATCAAGGAGTTACATGGGGCCTTTTTCCTCTGAAAGACCCATGGGCCTAACCAGTGGGGGTGGACCTGCCATGGCACCTGGTCTGAATCACAAAAAGATATGGGCTGAAATAATGCTACCTGCACAATGGCACAATGCCACTGATCCTAAGTCTCTGAGGGCTATGAATAAAAGATCCCAGCCTCAGAGCTAGCAGGGGGTGCATTTTCATGCTGTGCTTTGGCATGATCCTGAATTATATCCCCTGGTAGTTTCAAACGTGGAGTGTGTTGGCTGCATGGCATGCTTCCTTGTTCAAGGTTAGGGTTTGCTTGTCCACCAGGGGACTCATTTAATCAAGGCCTCCTTGATTAAAATTATCAAGGTACCAGAGTGTACCAGTGGGAGGTAGGATCTCACAGATCTGCACTAACTTGCAGATTGATGAGACCCAGAAGATAATCATGGCGGCTCCTGACAGATTAAGGTCCAGGGCAGAAAGGTCATTGGTCTGTGGAATTTGCTGCCAGAAGAGGTGGCAACAGCAACCAGCCTAGATGGCTTTAAGAAGGGGTTAGGCAACTAGAGGACAGGTACATCAATGACTATTAGAATGAATGCCTAGGTACTTCCTCCAGGCTGGGGTGACTTGCAAGATGCCTCTAAAAGCCATCTTCAGGAAGTCGAGATGAAGGTTTTGCTTTGCCTTCTGCTTGAGAATGCCCAGAAACAACTGGCGGATGACTGTGTGAGATAGGATACTGGACTAGGTGGGCTGTGGCCTGATCCAGTAGGGCTCCTCTTATGTTCCTATGTTCTTAGCCACTGCACTGAATTATACAGAGGCACAAGGTGGAAACTGCACTCCCCAATGCTCCTGAGAAGTTACACCAAGTCAAGGGACCCTATGCTGTATTAAAGAAAGAGCAACATTTCTGTGATGAATTACAATGTTACAAATGATATTTGTATTTTAGATGTCTGTTTCTTTAAGGCCTGTTTATCATTCAGGGGTAGATTTATGCAAATAAGATCATACATAACAGAAAGAGAGAATCCAGGAATAGCAGCTGCTATTACACTTGTTGTTGTCAGCGGATGGTCAGAGTTAGAGCCAGAAGTAATGAGCTGCTAGGATTTAGGGAATAAAGACAGTCAAAGAATTTAAGTGGAAGACGGGTAGTAATTCAACTGATATGGTTAGTAGGGAATTATATTATTAGGAGCCTATATATGTATACTATAGCTACGCTTCATGGTTTTTATATATGATTTAGTCCTCGCACAATTTGCATATTTTTTGCTGTACAATTTTTCATCACCATATATAAAGTCCTGTGTTTATTTTAAAACAACCCTGCTGTGTCATTGTGCTCCCCCCCCCATTTTTCTCTTACAGCCCACACACGTTCAGAGACACTGCTGGTGTTTCTCACAATCTAGTAAAAGTCTGACAGCCCATGCACCATCTTTTACAAAACTAGTCACAAGGATTTATTTTGCTTTAAGGGGACATTGGGGTAGTGTCTCATCATGAGCCTGACTAGAGGCCGGTGTGACAGTTTCTCATGACATTCTAAACAAATATAGATGTATTACTGTCTGAAGTAACAAGAAGAGCAAGAACAAGCCCACAAAAGTGAAAAGGGAGTTTAAAATCTGGGGAGGAGATAGAAAAGTGGTGGTTTAAGGATACCTCATAAAATAAGAGTTAGCAGAGGCGTCTAGAACAACTTAAAAGAGCCAGTTTTCACAGCCCTTAAAACTCAAAACTAATGCAAAAAAATACAGCCTAAGGAACAAGATACTCTTAAAATATGGAGGAAGTGTAATGCAGTATTAATTAGAACATAAGCCCTGCTGGATTGGGTGACAGCCCATCTAGTCCAGCATCCTGTCTCAAACAGCAGCCCTCTAACTGATTCTGGGCACCACAAGCAGAAGTCAAAGGGAAAAGCTTCACCTCTTTCGCCTCCCTGCAAATGGCCTTGAAGGGCATCCTGTTTGTCTCTCCAACCTGGAGGGTGTACCTAGGCATCCATTCTAGTAGCCATTGATACACCTGCCCTCCATGAATTTATCTAATCCTTTCTTAAATTGATCCACATTCATTGCTGACATCATCTCTTCTGGTAGTAAATGCCATGGACCAATAACCCTCTGGGTGAAAAAGATACTTCCTTTTGTTGGTCCCTCCTGTTCCCTTACTTTCCTTCCCACTTACATAGCATCAGCACTGCACAAATCACATGTGGACAGCTTAAAAAAGCATGGTTATGCTAAACTAAATCTTCTACTGCTAAGCAAATATTAAGACTAATCAAAAGCTGTACAGAACATATACCTTGCTAGTTGGTTTGTATCCATATAATGGTTAAGTAATTTAAAATCTCAGAAAAAGGTGGGGGAGCCAGACAATTGCTAAAACAATTGAAATCTTCTTGGACAGGCTCCACACAGTCCACAATGAATGAACTAGTGTGTGCTGGGGAACACAGGTGGTGCTCAGCAGGGCAATGCCTTCCAGAGCATGCTCTGGCCTCATTTCTTAACCTAGGAGCACATTCCACCATGAAAATCATGGATGGTAAAGGTCACAGTATTCCATGCATGTACTAAGCATTCACACTAGTAAATGCTAGTACATGCCAGCCCAGCTCCCATGCAACCATAGACTTATTGAGTGTGTCCAAGTGATGCCACCTTTTGTCTGAATGTCTACTGGGACAATAGTGACATGCCATGCACACACACTGGCACCAGCACATCACATGACACACTATCGTGCTTGGCTGGAGCGTCATGTGCCCCTCCATGCAACATAGAAGTGTGGATGGGCTTTTGAGCAGATGCAATTGGATGTGACCAGGCATGGACGTGATCTGATGCAAGTGGATATGACCATCTTGCACTGCACATAGTTTGCTTCCAGTATGCTCCTGTACAGAAGGGCCATTTTTGAGTTGGAAATGGCCTTTTCCAGGGCAGGTGTGTACTGAAAGCAAACTGCAGAACCAAGTGCAGAAAGGTGCCAGGTCTGAGAGGTATCATGAGCTATCTGGAATCTAAACCAGGTTCAGGGCATTTTCAGTTGCAGCCTTCAATTTCTGCAACTTTTTACTTATTGTAACTATATTAATCCACATCCAAATATAGCAGAATAAGTCAAAGATGCAGCAAATGTTAGGGATTCATCAAGGATTCAGTTTCTGTAACTAATTTTTAGATAAATCAATTTGATCTAGCCTGTTGAACTAAAATGTCTGGGATCTGCTTCTCAGCTTGAAAAGGTGCATTTTTTGCTTTACTGAGAAATGCATATTGAAATGAATATAAATATGGATTTTTAATAAACTCTTTAGCATTTCTAAATGGTCAAACTATTGTAGGAACAGGACAAAGTGGCAATGTAACATGGACAAAATATAGGACAATTTTAATTAATATTCAGTAAAGTTCATCGTTCAGCCATTATTATGTCTAGCTCTGATTTTGTGTGTGTGAGTACAGCCAAAGCAGATCAAACACCAACATGATATGTGAATCCATATCTACTCAGATGTGATGATTTACAAGGGGAGAAAGGTCATATATTCCACTGTGCATCACTGCGGGATGAGAGATTAGCTGAGTTATGAGACATCAAGTGCTTTGTTCTTAAATGATGTATCTCTGTGTGTGACTCTCTCATTTGGCAGATGTTTCAGTGTTTCCCATGTACACTGAAAAACTCTATGAGGAATGCTTCCTTAAGGCCTTCCTGCACTTGTTTTTCTTAATGAAAATTTCAGTTGGTTTCTTTGAATTACTCAATCTATGGCTCAGCCATATTTGCCACACCACTTCCCGTGATGATCTCTTATTTCTTTTATTTATTTTTTTATTATATACACACATACATACATATTTGGAGGGTAGGTTTTACCTTTCAGATACAGACATGAGATAATTGCAGATTTCTGAATTTATTTTTTGTGTGTTTGTCGGTATTCTCACGCCTGGATTTTTTGTATCACGTGCACCCATGTATTCATTTGCTGGCTTGGGGTCTAAAGGATGTTCATATTTTATTACTATAGTAATAATTTCCATGATCTGGATTAAAGACTTCAGGCTGCATTGTAGACCTGATATGTTGGGTCTATACTAGATCTCTGATCCAGATGTAGAAAAGGCCCAAGAGTCCCAGACCCTTGTTCTGTGACAGGAACAATTTTATTTTGGTACAGGGTGGTCCATCACATACCAGGATACCAAAGGTAAGTGAGAAAGAATGATCAGAGAATTTAGGTAACATTTCAGATAAATTCTGTTTTGACTGCTTTTTTGAATAGTAATTGTAAAATAGGGGGGAAAGTCAGAACATATGAACTTTCCTTCATAGGGTGAAACTTGCACATCCAGGTTGCTTTCAATGGCATTGCTTGTAACCTAAGTATTTTAATCTTTTTTTTTAACAAAATGAAATTAAAAAAAAGAGCTTAGATTGTACAAAGGCAGTTTATCATGAGTTGGAAGCAGCAAACATGCACAAGCTTGATATCTGTTTGCTTTATCGTTAGGAAAATTCATACTATACTTCATTTCTGCAATATTTCACTGTTGCAGTTGATTCTTTTCTCTTTGCCAGCAAATTTCCCTGGTGTAGAACTGCTTGTCTGATAATGAACTTGACAATGTGTAAACTGACAAACGTCGACTTAAATCTTTTCATAAATTAAGTTCCTGCCATTTGAGTTGTTTTCTTGCTGTGTCAGCATCCTTGTGAAACTTAGCTTATTAGATAGAGGGAAGTAAATAAAACGAAGAGACTGTGATTTGCTGTGATTGACAGGGTTTCCTCTCCCATGTTGTCTTCTAGCTGCAATAATGTTGGCTTAAGCAATCTGTTAGATATTCTGATATTTTATGCTTTATATCCACAATTTTGTCTGGGGGCTTCTGGATGGATTTTTGTAGATCCCCCTGCTATCACTGCTTCGGCAACACTCCTTTTTCCCCCTACTCATGACATCTTTCTTTCCTAACGCTTCTCTACCCTAAGAAAAGCTGTATAGGATCAAACCAAAGTTTATTTTGCCTTCTGGAGTCAGCATTCTCTTCTTTTATTGGCTATTCAAATGCTATCAGATGCTATGTATTTGTTCCCTTCAAGGCCCTTTCTGCACTTGACCTTGTATCCACAGACCACTTAGTCCATATCCTGTCTCACACAGGGTGCGCCTCCATGCTATAAATACTCTGAAGTTAAGCTTGTTTTGCCCCGGAGGGTCCCCATGCGCAGTTTACTCTGGGCTACATCAGGCACAAAGGAGGAAAATCCATGGCAGAACCCCCCCCCCTTTCAAGCAGTACTGCATCTGACTTAGGGGGCAACCACAGATTATCCTGGGAGCATGGGGATGCTGCTCTGCTAAAATGGTGAGAAGAGCCATGAAAGCAGCTGCTTTTAATCATTTTAGCGAAACTCTGTATGTGCACACAACAGCCCCTATCTCTGCCTGTCAGCTGCTCAGCTGACTACAGAGCACCTGTCAGGCATTGGTTTGGGCTAAAGGAAGCCCTTACCTTGGTGACTGCATGCTCAGGCAGATGGGGGAGAAAAAAACCCGTGGAGAAAATGAGTGAAGCTTACAAAGGGGGGGGGGGAGAAACCAAAGAGGAAGCCCACAGAGGAAGAAATCGAGAAAAAGGAAGGGAAGAAATCTCTCTCTCCCTCCTAATAATGCAGCCTCCACTGTGAAAGAAAGGGGCAGATAGCTGGTTTGCTTGTGCGCTAAAACAGCTGCCATGACGTAAATGCTGGGAGCTAGATCTGACAGCTGAAGGGAGCCTGCCATTGCTTCCGGGGGCGGGGGGAGTTCACGGCCACAGTGGTCCACCAACTGCTAATGGGCATTTCAAGCAGAAGACAAAGACAAAACCTTCACCTCCTCTAGAATCCCTGCAAACAGCCTTTGGGGGTATCCTGCCTGTCTCTCCGGCCTGGAATATGTACAGAGGCATCCATTCTAGTAGTCATTGATACATCTGTCATCCATGAAGTTATCTAACCTTTTCTTAAAGCTATCAAGGCTGGTAGCTGCTACCACCTCTTCTGGCAGCAAATTCCACAGACCAATGACCCTTTGGATGAAGAAATACTTTCGATTGTCTGATCCGACTCTCCTACCCATCATGATGATTCATGATGATTCTCCTACCAATCAGAGTGCACCCTAGTTCTAGTGCTGTGTGATAGAGAAAAGAATTTTTTTCTTTGTCCACCTTTTCTATACCATGTATGATTATATATACACCAAAATGTTTTCCCCATGTTATACTAGACCACAAGGGCATTGCATCTCCCATCAACATCAAGGTCAAATCTATACCAGACTAGCCTAATCAGTGCTTTAGTCCAATGCGAATGAAATATGATGGGGTTATCCAAGAACTACTCCAAATGTGGAAAAAGGCCAAATTTCATCCTTTGTGGGAACAAAATTGGTACTGCCCTATATCTCTTGATTAATTTATTCCCACTTACTTTGCTTGATGGGACCAAGGAAGTATAAATGTGGCACTCAGGACATTGTATGTACAGGAACTATACTTGTACTAAACCTCACATTAGTAAGCTGGTGGCTTCATGAGACAGCAAACTATATCTAGGATCAGGGAGAAATTAATTTGATCTCCAATAAATTACAAAATCTGGACTTTTCAAACCAACATATGACTTCAACTGAAGCAAAGTTTAGAAGGGTTTTTTTGCCACTAAGTGCCCATTAAGAAGAAGAAGAGTTGGCTTTTCTACCCCACTTTTCTCACCCATTTAAGGGGACTCAAAGCAGCTGACAAAGCTTTCTATTCTGTGAGAGCTCAAAAGAGAGCTGTGACTAGCCCAAGGTCACCCAGCTGGGTTCATGGGGGAGGGCAGAATCGAACCTATTATTCCCAGATAAGAGTCCCCCTAACCACTAGACCAAACCACTAGGGCTTTTGCTTGAAATGCCCATAAGCAGTTAAGTACCCATTAGGGACCCCTTAAGGACCCATTAGGTTCAGAGCAGGAAGACCCCATTTCCACTGCAGACCCCATTAGAGCCATATTTGTTTATACCAGTTCTAGGGAAATCTGGATTGAATGGATCCTTCAGGAACATTAAAGGGGTCTACAATGGGGTCTTCAGGCATCACATCTGGATTATACAGAGTGCATTTCCACCATGATCGGGCAATGGGGTCTAGGGGGATTCCAGGGGGGATCACCCATGGGGGGTGCCCCAAAATCCAAAGCTTCAAAGCCTGTGCACAATCTCTGAAGCCAGCTCCAAAGTTGGCTCCGAAGAATAGTACAGGCTCCAAAGAGGACCCCACGTGAGAGCAATGCCAATCCTGTGGATCTTTGTCAAAGGCTCTGGAGAATTTTCGAAGTTTGTGGCAGATCACTCTGGAGAATCTTCGAAGAATCTCTGGAGCGTCTATGGAGACTGCACCCCCTGTCCTCCAGACAACCTGGGGATCAGGTGGGCCCCAGGTGGGTTGGTCCAGATTCACCACACAGGTGCTCCGGCGTTTTCACTGCAGGCAGGCTAGCACTCATTGCTATTGGGTGCTGCACCGCCCGAGGGGACACATTAGTTGAAGGACCCATTCCTTAGAGCTGGATCATCTTAGATCTGGATTAAGAGAAGTCAGTGAAACTCCTCCCCCCCAAAAAATGTGTTTGCCTTCAAATATATTATAGCAACTTTATTTTTTAAAAGTGCACAAAGTTGTCTATTAATACATATGGGCAACTGATTGCAAAAGGTGTAATACATTAAACTGTGCACAACCCATTTAATTCATATTGCAGATGACCCCATTTTTTTGGCCTTACTAGCAGGAGTCGGCAGGATTTTAAATAGCTCCACTGCTCTTATTGACCCCAGAGGAGGTTAGGATCATGTCATGCATTTTGGATGAAGAGAATCTATATTGCCTAATGCCTGCTTTGCAACGGCATTATGCATCTAAGAGCAAACGAAAATTTCCAAATTATACCTTTTAAAGGTCTGTGCCTGTATTTTTTAAAAAATTATTTCTGCCCAAAGTGAATCTGCTGTGGCTGCATTCACATGTAGCAAAAAAGGACCTTACACGCGTCCTCATCCAGTCTGTAATCCACCTTTTCTAGTTTTTCGTGTGCATGAGAAAGGCTAGGGATGTGCACAATTTTATTTTATTTTGTATTCATTCGTATTGCATGGGTGATGCTGATCGTGGGTGACAGTGATAGAAAAAGCTTTTCCTACTGCTCTGATGCTAAAGTGCTCTGGAATGTGCTTATGCCACAAAGGGTGAGCAAAGAGTGCAGGAAAGGATCGATCCTGCACCCTCTGAACACTCTCATGGCACCACAGGGGTGCCATTATGTGTGTTCCTTGTGCCAAAACAACAGGTTTTTGACTTCATAAAAGCCACATTTGTATCTTGCCAAAGAGAATGCCAAAGGAAAGTGTCAAAAAGACTGAGGAAGAAGCCCACAAGGAACCAAGCATAGGCTGTGGCCAGACACAGAAAAAAGAAGTGTCTCTGAGGTGCCTCTGGAGCTACATAGAAAAGACTTTGAGGTGGGATTGTCCATGCACCAGTCTGCCCCTCACCCCTTTTATGAACATTCTGTCCTAAGAAAGGTAGATTAGAAAGCGTTGAGAACACAAGGGCCACCCACTGTCACTTTGAGGTGCCTCTGAGGTACCCCCTTTGTTAGGTCTGAATTTAGCCATAATTTGCCTCTTCAGTAGGACTTCTTAAGGCCCTGAATGCCAGCTCTGAATGCTTCTAATAATGTCTTGCATTAGCTGCACAGTATGGAACACCATGAAGAAAGTCAGCAATATTCATTCACACCAGTGAACGGGGTGATTTGACAGAGACCTGGAAATCAGCTAGAGCCTTGTGAGCCTCTCCCATTCTAGACATCAAAATCTGCACCCAGTTCTTTCCTCTTCGACTTCACCTTGTTCTGAAGGATTATATTGTTTTAGACATCCAGGTTTGATAATGGAACTGGCTCCAGAATCTTTTGCCTCATGGAAATCAGGACTGTCAATTGTTATTAGCCATGATGGCAGTTGGAGGTTGTTTGCTAGCCAAAGGCTACCTGATGGGAAATTGCAAGCAAATAGAGCAAACTGTGTGCTTCTGTCCTGCTGGAGAACTTTCCTGTGCAACTGGTGTTCACTGCTGGACTAGATGGTTCACAGGTTTGATTTAGTGGGTGTATTTCTTATGTATTCCCTCATTAGTAAACTGCCATGGAAGACACTCAGGAAGATACCTATAAGAGTTCTGGGTTTTGTTGTATGCTCTCTACTGTTATGGGCTCTTTCCAATTAAATTCAAAAGATTAATAATTAGACCATGATCTAATTAATGTGCTCCTTAATGGTGACCTCTGGCTTAAGGTCTTTGTTCTCCTGCTTTTCAGCTTCATCACTATTGATTCATCTGATTCAAGTTGTTGTCAGACTTATCCCTGAACAAGGTAGGGTACCCTGGCTGGGATAGGCAGCTCGTCCCACCCTGGGATGCAGTGCTGCTGGGATGTATTGCTGCATTCCAGATAGCCATTCCCATTCCAGACCTCCAAACCAGTACCCAGTCTTTGAAGTCAGACATTGAAATATCCTGGCCTTCTGAGTTTCTGGCTAGGACTATTTCAGCAGCATGCCAACTTCCAGTGCTACTTCCAATGGGTCTTCCTAATGTGCTGCTGAAAGGGGCTCACTGTTGTATTCTAGACTAAAGGGTAGCTTTTCTACGCGTCCTTCATGATTTGGAATCCTAACACTGGCCTGGTTGTGATCCTGTTTAAAGTGGTCCGTGCTTGGACTGGGATAAGACACCATTCTGCCACTCTATCCCGTTCTTAGTTTCGTCCTGTGCAGATGGAATGAACTAGCACCGGGCAGGGTCTCTGCTATCCCACACCAGTGTGGGGAAGGCAAAAGCTTAAACTGGACAATAGTCTGTTCTACTGCCAATTGTGGAAAGGGCATCAGTACTAACTTCACAGATTGTCTGTGGGTCATTGGGATATCGCTAGCCTTGCCTGGAGAGAATGTAAACAACAACAACAACCCTGTAGCCTGGCAACAGGCATGACAAACATCCATGCATCCATTTGATACTTACTCAAAGCATTGAAAGTAAAGAGAAATTCATGGTGTTGTTTTACAGAGATATTCTTCAGTTCCACCTCCACTGGAAGGTTTTGAATCTGATGATTTCAAAAGTATTTAGTGGCTTTATCAACTTTTTATTAGAATGCAATATGCAGGTTGGATCTATTCTAAGTTGCTTGGAACTGCATCGATGATTTGTATATAATGCTGTATTTCCCTCTCCCAACATTGCACTTTTATTACATACGTAGTCATGTCAGTGACCAGTTTACCACTGAGAAGTGAAATATCGAAAATACAAGGGCAAAATCAGGACGGAGCAAAAGAAGAGAACTTACGTCTCACAGGTCAGTGGTGGATATTAACATACATTCCCCTTGAAAGCTTGATAATGATAACTGCTCTGAGACAGTGAAGAAAAATACAAGGTAGGGGAAGGTTATGTAGTGGAAATTAGTTGAGACAGCTTTTCATCAATTATGTGGTGGAAATTCCAGCACTCTACCCAAGACACTTCATGGATCAAGTAACAAGGAATCTACTAATGTTACATATATTTTCTCCTACGCATACATGTGCTCAACACACATTTTACAACATGGTTTTGCTCTTACAGAGACAGTAAAATATGACTTCCTTATTTAATGCATTCATGGAATCTTGCAGGCATGCAATTTGTCCTTTGAGGGACCTCTAACTTTTGTTGTTAGAATGGGGCCAGACCAGTACCTTGCCGTGACTCTAGGATTGCACTGGTATCTCAGTGGTATCACAGCATCATGACCACTGGCTGTCCACATGTGGCCTAATCATGTACACAGGAATCAAGGCATCAGCAGTCATTATAGTCTACATTAACACCTGGTCAAACATTATTTCTACTTTCCCAATAACAACAACACATGAATAAGAAGTATGCCATATGACTATAGGACTACAGATCCACAGTATAATAAATGTGCCTTCTCCTCACAGGCCCCTCACCATCTTCTTTGGACACTACTCCAACAATACAACTTCTTCAGTTCATAGCTCCTTATCTCTCTTTGGCCGTGGTTGCACCTTTACTTTAATCCTTTTTCAGCCCAAACTCCAGCCACATTGGTTACATCTTTAAATGCTAAGCCAGTTTTCTCCTGCATTTTCTTCCCTCTGTTTAGGCCAACACAGCATTAAGCTTTTAATCCCTTTCCAGGAGGCCACCCTGCTCCCACTGATGCATAGAAAATGATACCTTGGCAAGCCTCTGCTCTGATTCTTGCCCCTCTCCCTTCCCCCTTGCTGTGACTTCCTGTCTGCTCCCTCCGATCTCCCTCTCCATGCTCCTTCCTCTTGCCTTGACATTCTCTGTCCTGCTGCCCATGATCTCCCTCTCCATGTCCCCCCTCTTGCCATGACTTTCTTCTGTCCCATCGCCACTTCCCTACCCCTTCTCCCTCCTCCTGCCCCCTTACCCTCCCTGAATGCCTCCCCTCAAGCAGAGCATTTCCTCCACCCACTCACCAGCTCAAGATGACCAGTGACAGCAGTAGGAAGGTGTGACCAAACTATTTTTGGTTGAAAATGGCTCCCTTGGATTTGGCAGCCTTGCTGATGCAGATTACAATGGTAAGGTGTAACCTCAGCATTTTTCTGGGAACCTAAGACCTTGTAACTTTCCAGTTTGCCATGCAAGCTAACTTACACATGAGTGGTATAGGCTGAGATTTAAAATCTTATTGTAGAGCGTAAGCTTGATCCCTAAAGTAAACCAAAAGCCAAAAGTACCTAAAGCATGGCAGGGACATCTAAGGCCCTGACATCTAACATTTCCTTCTCTGAATCTTTTCCTTACCTCACATCTCTGTAACTTTCCCTGCCAATAACAACTGTAATAGCGTTACCATGGCCTAGTCCCAAGCAGGCACCTAACAGGCCATTGCACTTTAGCTGCTGCTAAAGGTAACTATCTTGGCCTTCTCTTGCTTAAAACTATATGGACATACTGCAACAGCCTCAGGTGTAAATGTTTGGCCTCGCAGCAGCTTTGGCCCCAACAGCCCCCCACACAGGCTTCAGTTCCTCAGGTGGGGTGGCCAATAGGAGCAGGCAGTAGTTCTTCCAGCAGTGAGGCAGCAAATGGTTTTATAGCAGCAGAGTACTAAATAAAGAACAGTTTAGTACTAATACTAGTGTCTTTGGGCCTTTCTGAACTGCGTGGTAGGCCCCTGCCATCTGCACATTAGATCAGAAACAGAGGTTCCACCCCTTCCTAGTGCACTCTTTCTGCATAGGACTGGGCTTAGACCAGATTGGAACACTCCAGATGGTATCCTACTGATAGTACTCTTCTTTTGGGTCTACTGTCATACTGGGGTGATACTGGATCAAGGATACATACAGATGGCACAGACATACAGATGGCCCGGTATACCACAGGGGACCCATTTTGACAGTGCAACAAGATGCAGCACCAAAATGCCCCCTTTGAGAACTCTGAAGGCCAGGAGCTTTTGTCCCTGGTCTTTGTAGCATTCAGAGCCTCCTACTGGCACCAACCTCTGGGATGGTGCAGGAGCTGTCATGGAATAACATGGATGCCCTTGTTCTTTGTCAGGAGCAATCTGTACCCGCCCTACGTCAGAATAGCTAAGGTAAATGCAGAAATAGCCTTTATTTATGTTGCACATCAGTCTGCAGACCATTTTGTGAGGTAGCTTGAGCAAAGGACTCATGACACTCTTTATGAGAGCAAAGAAATGTTGATAGTGGGAGGATAGAGGAGACACTGACCGGAACAATTAATGAGTTGAAAAGTAACTGCACCCATTCATCATGGATGCATCACTGAGCTGGTAAGGCTATATCATCTGTTGGGGCTGGAAGCAGGAATCAATCATAATGTAGTGACTCAGAAGATATCTAAAACTGCACTTGAAGTACTTGGACTGGTGTTTACACTGGGGATGTCACTTTAAGATTTGACATGATGGAGCATAAAATTCAGATGTATCTCTTCCCTTGGGCTTACTACATCAGCACTAACAGTCGGAAATAACTCAGCAGAATAAACAAAAATGCACTTGCAGTCCTCTGTGCGTGCATCTATTTCTATCCCATAATATGCTTTTGCACTAAATAATACAGGATGAACACTTGGCATCTGATTGTTCAAGTGCCCCTGTTCTTTTAGCAGACATCTGAATCAAAACATCTTTATCTTCCCACTCTTAGCATTTCATAAACCACTACACTGAAATGTCTTTCAAAGAGGTCAGAGAGGAGCATAGCACTTTGGTACAACACGCCATAATATTTTCTTTAACCTGTAATAACTGCCTTGAGCTGATCCAGTTTATTGTGATGAAATGGGCTCAGACAGCCCCATTACGCTTCCATATTGTTGTGCATTAGTAAAATGGCTTGTAAGGAAGGTCTTGTAAATAAATCACATAGCAGTTACGAGCAGAAAACACAGGGAGTGTCTTCCTGGAAAATGCAAGTTGGGAATCTGCTGTGCAAATATGTCTTTTATTTTGCGATTTAGTCTGGCTTGCACAAGGGGAAAGGAGCAGAAGGCAAATGATGATATAATGTCACAAGGTCCGTAGGGATCCAATGTGTCCACAGTTTCCTATGCCTGCCATTTTAAATTTGCAAGGCTCAGTGCAATCTTCTAAATGCTATTTTGGCTTTTAGTTGAATGGATACATGTGTGAACAGTTATGCGTATTTATAATGTTTTTAAATCCACGGTTAAGGGCATGATAGACTTTGACACGGGAAAAGTTGCATAGGCTGTTAAGTAATGATAGTAACAAAAGACAAGCCAGAATAGTCTTTACTCTTACTTATACTTCAAAGGAGCAAAAGCTCACATTCTGTTTGAGTTATTGTGCAACTAGAAGAAGGTGAGTGTTCAGTAAACATACTTGGGGGGTCGTCTTCAGCACTTGAAAGTATTTGAAATGAGTTTGAAAGGAACTCTTAGAAACTGCAGATTCCTTCACTGAGCGGAGGAGGACGAGGAAGAGGAGAATTGGCTTTTCTACCCTACCCTAACCCCACTTTTTTCACCCATTTAAGGGGATTCAAAGCGGCTGACAAAACTTTCTATTCTTCTCACAACAGAACACCCTGTGATGTGGGTGGGTCTGTGAGAGCTCAGAAGAGATCTGTGACTAGCCCAAGGTCACCCAGCTGGCTTCATGGAGGAGTGCAGAATGAAACCCCATGACTGCAAGATGTGGTCTAGTGGTTAGAGAGAAGATCCCATCCTATATAAACTAATTTGACTTAGCTCCTATGTTTCTTAACCACTGCTGCTGAGAAAAAGGCTCATAGAATTAAAAACAAAACAAAGAAGAACTTTTCCAAACTCTGATCTCTAGTTTTTCTTTGACTTGTAATGTTTTGAATTTTCTTAGTAAAATGTAGGGCATGTTCACACTTAACTGCTAGTGAGTGATGGTCCCCTCACCACTGAAGTCCATCCACATACTGCCTTTGGTGTCCAAAAGCTCACGAACCCATCCATGGAGTTATCCAGAAGTCCACAGCTTGACCAGGTGATGCTGGGTGGCTCCTGGGCAGCAGCATTTGAATCTTTTTCCAGATTTCGTAGCGATCTGGCCAGCCCTGGTCCAGCATGGGACTTTACTAGCACTTGATGTGTGACTTACTGTTACCGTGCCTACCCTTACCAGTCTAGTGTGGTATGTAACACCATATTAGGCTGTAAGTGCAAACAGCCCTGTAGCATATAGCAAAGGGAAGACCTTTTGAGTATGGTAAACATTATCTGGCTTGATATCAAGGCTTACCCTGAGGTAGAGAGAGATGGATATTTGGAAGGTTGGAAACTTAGTGTGGTTTTGTACTTATCTGTGCCGGACCATTCCAGCTGGAAATGGTCCTACTGGAGTAATTCCCAGCTGGAGTAATCCAGCTGGCCTGGTATATGGTCATTCACACATGTGGCCTGTTTGCACTTACCTTTTAGTGAGCTCTGGTCCACATGCTGGTCAAAGCCGTCCACACCTGGCTGCCATCACAACTCAGCCAGTTACCTTAGATTTCCCTAGAGCAATCCAGCTGTAGATGTCTGGGGAGGTGGGTTCACATCCTGTTCCAGATGTGTTGTGCCAAGTGGGCATGGCTGCATGACTGAAACTGTGCAGTCTTGTGCAACTGCCAGATTGCCATGGCAATGGCAAGTCCCTCCAAATGTTGCTTCAGACATTGCCTTTGTGATCCAGGCAGTCCTGGGCTATATCACACTTACAAGTGCTACTAGCGAGGTACTGGGGTAGTGTGCCACAAAGAATTGGACACAATTTAACAAACTATATTTCTATAGGCACCCAGTAACCAAACATTCTCAGAGTGGCATGGGTAAAAGTGCATTCCATCTTGTTTGGTCTAGTGGTTAATGAGCCAGATTTGATTCTGCCCTCCTCCATGAAGCCAGTTGGGTGACCTCTAGCTAGTCACAGCTCTCTTCTGAACTCTCTCAGCCCCACCTACCTCACAGGGTGTTCTGTTGTGGGGAGAAGAATAGAAAGCTTTCTCAGCTGTTTTGAGTCCCCTTAAATGGTTGAGAAAAGCTGGGTAGAAAACCCAACTCTTCTTCTTAAATTCAGCAATGTTTAAGTATAAATACAAAGTTCACAGAGCAAGATCTGAAGTGAAAAAATAAACAGGGCTTCATAGCTGCATCTGATTCAAGTTTTAATATGGAGCAATCTATTAGGCCCCAATGACTTTATCATAAACTTAACTTCAGCATTTTGTAAAAAGGACTGGGAAGGGGCTGGATTGGTCCAACCTAGCTTGTGTTCAGACTTAACAAAAGGGGTGCCTCAGAGGTACCATAGAGAGGCAGTATGCGACTCTTAGCCTTCTTTAATCCACCTTTTCTAGCACAGAATATTCAGGAGAGAGGGCAGGGGCTGACTGGTGTGTGAACAACCACACCCTCAAAGCCATCTGTAAACTGCCTCAAGCTTCATCTAGACATCGCTTACTTATTCCACATTATCTAGATAATCTGGAATGAAACACTCCCAAACACATTCTATTCCAGATTATCCATGCTTTGTTCTGGATTATCTGAATAATGTGGAATAAATAAATGATGTCTGGATGAAGTTTCAGAGGCAGCTCAAAGATGCTTGTCTTTTGTTTTCTTTTGCTGTGTTTGATTGCAGCCCTGCACTCATCTGCCCTGTAAGTGGGAGGAGCCCAATACATAAAAGAAGAGTGAGATTTTCACTGTTCCTTGCAGTTTGCCTTGGGACTAGGGCTCCAACCTTCCAAGTTCAAAGGAGGGCAACCATAATGATTAGTGGTCTGCAAACCATGTCCTATGAGAAATGGCTGAAGATCTAGGAATGCTTTGCCTGCAGGAATTAAGACTGAAAGGAGACATGATGATAGCTGTCTTCAAGTATCTGAAGGGCTGTCACAGTGCAAAGGGATTGTCCCTATTCTCATTTACACAAGATGGGAGGACTAGAAACAATGTTATGAAACTTCAAGGGAGTCAAAACAGATTAGATATTAGGAAAAAAAACTACTTCCTTGCAGTAAGGACGATCAGTCAGTGGAATATGTTGCCATGGGAGGTAGTGAGTTCTCTTTCATTGGAGGCCTTCAAGCAAAGGCTGAGCAGACATCCATCTGGGATGGTTTAGGAAATCCTGCATTGAGCAGGGGGTTGGACTTGATGACCCTGGAGGTCCCTTCCAACTCTAATTCTGTGATCTAGCAGAATCCTCTCCTCTCCCATGTGCAGGCCTGCTCATAGTGAATGTGCAACCATATGCTAACACAAATCTTGGAGAGCAATTTCCTCAATTGTTTTCCCTATTTTTGTCTCAATATGTATTCTGGGCTCAAGGCCTGCCCTGCCTCTGCCTCTTCCAATCTGCCTGCTCAATCACCAGTTGTATCTGATATATACTCAGTTCAGTGGGTGGAAGAAGCATGGCACCTTTCTAGTGCCATGAATGGATCAAAGGGGAGAAGGATCTGCATCACTCTCCCCTTCATGGCATATTTGGTGGCCGCTTTCTTGACAGCCAGAGGCAGCCACTCTATCTGTCATGGTCACAGCCAGAGGCTTGAAGGCATTGGAGAAATGTCCCTTGCAAAAGCAAAGCAGTCATTTTATTCAATACACAGTCCAGGAATGAGAAGATAATCAAACTGATTGTATTTGAATTAAATATCACTTTGTACTTAAAAGTAGAGGGTCTTAACTCTCTTAACAGTCTTGGTCAATAGTTCTGCTCTTTAAGGGAACCTGAAATCTTTTGAACAGATTTAATTATCTCTTAGTTTTGCACATTCAAAAAAAAGACACATTTTCAGAACCAAATGTCTATTTGTTGTGATGATTACCTCCATCATGTCATATTTCAGCCAACACATTAATATCCAAAAGGTCATCTAACAAGTGAGGATTTCCAAATAGACTTGCTGTACTTTGAAATGCAATCTACTTAAGCTCCCAAATTGTCTAAACATCAAATAGGATTTTATTCAACAGGTGTGTGGTGGTTCATTTATATTTATATCTCAATTTATATGGTAATGTCACAAGCCATACTTAGCAACTTATGAAAGCCAGGTCTCTTCTGAATTAGACTGGTCTTTTTCAGCATACGTAACATTTATTGCAAATGAAATGTCAAGTCAGATGGGCCACAGTGCAAATCTCAGCCTTGGGTCATTGTCCCAGAAGGGTGACTTTTGCTTTTTTGGAGATGAGTATCTCCATCACTTTAAGATCCAAACTTGCTTATAATTTTCTTAAAGGGCAAAACTTTTCCATTATCCCTGTACCTTATTTCAGGAAGATAATAAAGGATGCTAGCTGACCGAATCAAAATAATCTTCAGAATGTCTTCAGTAAGGAATTGGAGTAGCATAAAGAATGACTTTGATTCTTGGTAGTTTAGTGTTCTGCAACTTTGCATTGAGATCACAGTGGAATTGAAGCAAACCATTTCTTTTTCCAGGTTCCCCAAACTATGCATCTGAAAGTATGTCGTTTATTTATTCTTATCTCAGAGACTTTACAGGAAAAATGCTGAAGCATTCATATCTATCTCTCTCTCTCTCTCCATCCATCCATCCATCCATCTATCTCCACCCATCCATCCATCTGTCCGTCTGTCCGTCCATCCATTCAATACCATAGCAGTTGCTCCACACTCAACTGCCATTTTAATGTCTCATTTTTGTCCTTGCATTCCATTTCATATGTAAAATAGAATGGGTTATTTTCACAGGTGACTGTGTGTCTCAGTGGAGAATAGTGAAAAAGCTCCACATGGTATAGCCAATAGTGAATTTCACACGTTGCAGCTTGAGTAATCAAGTTTTAAGACACCAGGTGATGTATAAGCTTGTGTGAATCACCCCAAAGATATTGTTCCCTTTTCTTATTAGGTTAAAAAAAATATTTAACTTGCAAAGCATCACTGCAAAATGATAAAGAGTATAGTGAAATTACAAATTAGCATTGGATATTTCCCAGAGCCTGATTCAGTGGAGAGTGATAGGAAATGATTTGTTTAGTCTCTGTGGAGCAGCACACCAGATGTCTCACTGTTTCAGCTGTCCCAAGCAATTAGAATGCAAAATGGTACTGTTTTCAACTCCTTTTTTTTTTTTTTAACAAAACAAAAACTGCCCCTTCTTGCCATAATGTATATGGGTACTTCTGTGTGGGAGAAAATGTACAGTGCACATAGAGTATGCATACCTCACCTCAGCTGATGTGGACAAGGCCATTCCTAACTGACCAAGAACTGTGTTCACACCTAAGGGTGTTTTTCCACTGTCACTAAAAGTACCTATTAAGTACCCATTAATGGGTATGTAATGGGTACTTCTAGTGACAGTGGAAAAACACCCTAAGTTTCAATCCTGCCTCAGTACACCTTCACAGTGATAGAACGTACGTGCAATAGTGGATTTTCTGGGTCAGATTATGCCAAAAGGAAACACCTTTTCTCTTTGCTGATGTGTTCTCTCATTTTCAAAGTATAATGAAGCAGGATTAAAATTTTATACGTGAATGCAACCACCACAACTGTGCTTTCTACGTGGAAAGGTTTCCCTCTTCAAATTTGCTTCTTATTGTAAGAACAAATGGCTGACAGTTCATATGGGTGTATGGTTCATAACTCTAGTCCAGTCACTGGGACGATGCAAAATGGAACTTTTTGAGAAAGTTCAAATCCTGTGTATGGGGAGTTTGAGAAGAGATAAAGAGAGTTAGATCCAGTAATCTGCATTTCTCCGTCTTTGTTAAGTGTACGATTGCTTGATAGATCTACCAAACGAGGAAGGGCTGTTTTGCATATGCAGCCTAGTGACACTGTAAGGAAGATGTTAAGCCAGATTCATATGCCAATGCTGTCTATGCTTGTTTTGCAGTAAGAGATAAGTGTTTATTTTATTTATTTAAAATAATTATATACCACTTCCATTTAAAATATGATCTGGAAGCAGCTTATAAAACATGGACCATACAAATAACGGAAATCAGATGTATGCATTCATAATTAAACATCAAAACATACCCTCCAGCTTATTTCTGGCAACAACCCACTTCTCAGTCTGTGGCCCTTTCTGCACTGTGGCTTATTCTATATTATATTCTGCAACAGAGATTTCCCATCTGCATGGCAGGAATTGCCATAGTCTGCACTATCAGGTGCACAGCAAGTCCCTGTTCTGGGATACAATCTAGAATAAGACCCAGTGCAGAAGAAGCCCTTGTCTTTGTATCTGATTCCCTCCAATTGATAGCGATACACCCGCATGTGCATGCACAGACACACACACACACACACACATACAGGCCACTGGCTCACTGAAAAAGGGCCACTAAAGCATCACATTTTCTAAAGAGCTGATCGTTCTTACTGCATGCAATGCTCCAGAAAATATTAGTTTTCATTCCGATTTTTGAATCCATTTCTAAAGCTGTTTCCTCAGTAAGTACTGTGGAGTAATTTGACTTCTAAAAAAAGAAAAGAAGATGATGATGATGATGACTAGGTTCTTTCCTTTTCTTTTTGTCTCAGAAACTGCTCTTTGCTGCTGATTCAGTAGTTTTGCACTAGGAATGAAATTACAACTTAACTATAAACTCCACTTTCTTAAGTTAAAACTTCCTTCCAAATGGAGAAGCGCTTTCTCTGTGCAGCCAAGTCCAGCTTACAAGGCAGCTGCAGGTGACGAGAACTCCTGACACACTTACATTTGCACACGACTGATTGCACCAGAGCCTGCTGCAACCTTCCAGACCATACAGAGGTATATTCAGTATGCAGTCTTGCTGGTTTTCTTGAGCAGCTCTAAGTGGCAATAGCCAGTATGGCAGAGGGTAAGGAGCAATGGGAGTTGTTTTTTACCAATCTTATTCATTTTTTAAATATTTTGAATGCTTTTATTGGACATTGTAAACCAGAGGCCTTTGGGTGAAAGCTAAGAAACATCTGGAGAACCATGCATGATTAGAATAGGTTGTTGTTATTGGTGTTGTTGTTGTTGTTTGGTATCATTCAGTTGGAGTTGACTGTTGAGTAACTATATATGTGTACAATAGGAATGTGCCAACAGGTGTATCAGTGGCATCTAGGTACATCCTCCAGGCTGGAGGGAAAGGCAGGATGCCTCTAAAGGCCATTTGCAGGGAGTCAAGAGCAGGTGAAGGTCTTCTGCTTGAGATGCCTAGGAGCAAGTGGTGGGAGACTATGTGAGAAAGAATGTTAGACCTCACAGGCTCTGTTTCTATCCATCAGGGCTCCTCTTATGCTCTAATGAACTGCAAGTTATGTACAGGGAAGGGCCAGAGCAAGTGATATCTCTGTGCTTGGTGTAATGACATCTTGGCATAGTGTGGCTCTGTTCCCCCTCCCCATCAAATACAGATGTGGGTTGGCATTACCTTCATTGCGGGAAATGCTGGTTGACAAACTGTGACTCACTGCATTTCAAGCAATTACTCCATCACTGAGCTATGGCCACTTTGTAGTATATAAGTAGAGTATGCCCATGTGTCCACTTCAGTGTGAAGTAAGTTGTAGGGGGAAAGTCTGGGTAAAAACTTGTTACTTGTTACTTTATTACTCAAAGTGGCATGCAGAAATTAATAATCAAATACAATATAATACGCCATTCGAAAAATCACACTGTTACGTTGAATCCAAATATCAAATATATAAAATATATAAAACAAGCTATATAAAATATATAAAGACAAGCTCTTGAACCTTCTTCATTGCCTCAATGGGCACCTTTGTGACTCCATTTCAGAGCATTGCTGATAATGCAGCAATCAAGGCATTTTCATTCAGAGCAGCAAAACACACCTAACTTTGAGAGAAGAAGAAGAAGAAGAAGAAGAAGAAGAAGAAGAAGAAGAAGAAGAAGAAGAAGAAGAAGAAGAAGAAGAAGAAGAAGAAGAAGAAGAAGAAGAAGAAGAAGAAGAAGAAGAAGAAGAAGAAGAAGAAGAAGAAGAAGAAGAAGAAGAAGAAGAAGAAGAAGAAGAAGAAGAAGAAGAGTTGGTTTTTTTACCCCACTTTTCTCACCCATTCAAGGGGACTCAAAGCGACCAACAAAGCTTTCTATTCTTCTCCCCACAACAGAATACCCTGTGAGGTGGGTGGGGCTGTGAGAGCTCAGAAGAGAGCTGTGACCAGCCCAAGCTCACCCAGCTGGCTTTGTGGAGGAATGCGGAATCAAACCCGGCATTCCCATATAAGACCAAACTGGCAATGGTGTCGTCAATGGAAGTGGCACATTTGCCATTTGGCACCTCTTGCCACCACATGTGCTGACATGGAAGGTGAGGATGCATCTATAGGCACCTTCAAGAATTACAGGAGTTGACGCTTAAATGACTGGATCTGCAGAACACTGTAATAGTGCTGCGTTCAAGCACTCAAAGGGTGCAGAGTCCAAAGCTCAATAGCACAGCCATTTTGGAGAGGCATACAAATAGCTGGTTTCCAGGACCATTTCCTTTGCCTTCCCAAATTCTACTGGCCAGAAACATTTCCTGGCTCCTGCATTCTGTGGTTTGGAAAACGACAAATACGGCTGACTGTAGTTTAGGGGTGCTGGCTTCAGTTTTTCTGTATTGTTATGCACTGCTTCAGGACTGATCGAAAACCTAGTTTATGAAAACAGTAACTAGAAATAAGGCTACAAACCATTCTTGCCACTAATAACCATTTTAAAATTATGTCAGCACTGGGGTATGTTGATATAACTCATATGCAAATGTTCTGATAAATGTTTCTTTAACCAAATGCCCCATTAGGCTGCAAAATGGAAAGGCATTCCTGAAAGGAGACTTTAATTCATTGTACACTGTCCTAAGTCAAGTTCTTCATCATGGCAGATCCTGCTGGCAGAGGTTCTACTTTTGTAGAGCACAACAGGAAAAAGCACCACTCTCAGTTTTTCGAGTGTCAAACACTTAACTGAGTGTCGAACACTTAACTGAGGCCAGCTGGGTGACCTTATTTATTTTTTATTATTAATTATTATTTATATTTATATCCCACCCTATACCTGTAGGTCTCAGGGCAGGTTACATGTTTTAAAACAACAGATTAAAACAATGATATCCATACAAAGACTTAAAAAATCCAGTATATTTAAGAACATATACTAAATATTAAAATACTAATATCTATGGTGGGAGGGGGGAAAATGGTCAAAGATTAGCCAAAGATTAGCCAAAGACCAGGGCAAAGAAGTGTGTCTTCACCACCTTCTTAAATGTATACAGAGAAGGGGCATGACACACCTCAAGAGGGAGACTATTCCATAACCTGGGGGCTATTACCAAAAAGGCCCTTTCCCGGGTGCCCACCCTCCTCACTACTAAGGGTGGTGGGATAACCAAGAGGGCCTCACTTCCATATATTAAGGCACAGGCAGGTTGGTATGGGAGAAGGCGTTCCTTTAGATATTTGGGGCTCAAGTCATTCGTAAATCAGACTTAACACCTTGAATTGGGCTCACTAGTGAATTGGCAGCCAATGCGTGATGTGATTCTGCACTAGCTGCAACTTCCAAACTGTCTTCAAGGGCAGCCCCACATAGAGTGCATTACATTAGTCCAGTCTAGAGGTTACCAGAGCATGGGCAACTATGGCCACATTGTCTCAGTCCAAAAAAGGCTTCAGTTGACACACCAGCCATAGTTGGAAGTAGGCACTCCTGGCCATGGTCTTTGCCTGGGCTTCATTCGTTAGTGCAGAGTCCAGGAGTATCCCCAAGTTTCACACTTGTCCCTTCCAGAGCATTGCAACCCCATCAAGGACAGGGTGTCTATCAACTACATGGACCCAAGACCCGGTGACACACAGCACCTCTGTCTTGTCTGGATTCAGCTCCAATGTATTGGCTCTCATCCAGCCAATTACTGCCTCCAGACACCCGTCAAGCACTTTGACTGCCTCTCCTGATTCAGATGGCACAGAGAGATAGAGCTGGGTATCATCTGCGTATTGATGACACCTCACTTCAAATCTCATTGGGCTAGTCAGAGCTCTCTTTCTGAGCTATCACAGCCCCACCTACCTTACAAGGTGTCTGTTGTGAGAAGAACAGAACTTTTATCTGCTGTTTTGAGTCCCATTAAAGGTTGAGGAAAATGGGGTATAAAAACCACCTTCTTCCCAGCTATGCAGACATCAAGCCAGGGAACTTTTGTTCTCCAGCTGCAATGTTTCTAACTGGAACTCTTTTCCTGAGCACATGAAGTGGCTGCCAAAGTCAGCTATTTTCTGGGTTTGAGAAAACAGGACCAGTTAAAGATTTCAAACAGGTAAGTTCCCACCAAGTGGTGGCGGAAAGGAAGCGCAGCTTAAAATGTTGCATTTACCCAGGTGGAAAACTGTCATTTCTTCCTTTGCCTTCGAAGTTTATTTCCTGCTCAGTTCAAGTTTGGCAGCTTTGTTTTCTAACAAGCCTTTGAATCAGTGTCTTTCTCATCAGACCATGAACTTCCTGGCCTTCTTAGAGCTGGATGATTTGGGGGAATTTGCACTAATTTCCACATTACTTTAGGCAATGGGCAATTAGAGCAATTTGCTTACTTTTTTTGCTCCATTCTGTCTAGAACTTAAAAGTGTGAAATATTGTTCACCCAATTGCTGCTAATTGTTTACTGTAAATAATCAGTCTGCAGGCTCTCATTGCAGCCAGCTGTTGGCTTAATTTTAGGAAGTTTCTCATGAGTAGTCATTGCAAATTAGCAATGAAACACAGACTAAGTATCACAACAAACTGTCCCCTCCTCCTCCTCCTCCTGTGCTATTGTTTTTATAGCAATCCTTTAGACACTACAAGATAGATGTTTGTCAGAGAGGTTAACCTAAAGTGCAATTCCAATAAGATGGCTTTATCTATATTGTATTGTATATGCTGTCAATGGCTTTGGGTTTTTTCTCACTTCATCCAGTGTGGATGAAGTGTTCTAACAGAGGATGGGGCTTCCCCTATTTCACCCAAATGTGCCACTAGATCCATTCTCTAGATCCCGCAGAGTGCAGAAACAACCTTTGTCCCTGTGCCTCGGCAACCCATTTTAAAATGTCTCAATCATTCATTTGTGTCTGCATGGTTTTATCTTTGTTTTTCACCTCTTCCTTAAATAATTTCAAGATGTTGTTAAAAACAAGAAGCAGTATATAGATGTTTTAAATAAATATATAAAATGGTTACTTTGGCTTCTTTCTCTATCCTCTTTCATCTAACGATTTAAATATTTTAGGGCTGTGCATGAATGCAATTTTTGACATTTGAATAGAATATCAATAAAGACAAACAAATATCTGGACATTTGAACCAATACAAATGCGCATCCATATGCATCTGTACACATCCAGTTTTTATCCCATACACATTCCGTATTCACCCCATATATATCCGTATAGATGCATACAGATACACACAAGATGCATACGGATACATATGTAATGCATACAAATGTGATGATACGATACGAATATTGGAATTGTTCATGCGAATAACTCAAAATATTTATATTCATACAAATATTAAAACAATGAATGTCTGGACATTAAATGCATATATGAATGTCCAAATTCATCCAAATAACAAATATTTCTAGTATTCATGTGCAGCGCTAATATATTTACATTCAGTACAACTGTGGAAGAGCGCTTATGTGTCCCTGCCCCCCAAAGATGCTGGAGTCAGTATTATGCCAGTATATACATCTGCCATATAACAATACAGAAGCCGTCTAAAACAGCAATCAAGCACTCTGACACTCTGACAGAGTGAGGAAAGGAAGGAGGGACAAAGTAGGCACCAGCTTTGCACAGCATCGGGACAGCGCGAAATGGCAGGCATTTTAAAGTCTTTCCAATCTCTGTCTCTTTAAGTAAAATCAGACTCTCCCCACTATGGTCTGATATCTCTCTACATTGTAATGTCTGATCTCTTCATTGCGAGCTCTGATCATTCTTGCCTTAGCATGTAATGGTGACAGCCAGGAGAAAAGGGAAGGAAATGACTGCTGATTATTGGATTAGGGGAAACTGAAGGGAACACCCCTAAAGCATGGTTCCCTCCCCCCAAAAAACTGCTTGCTGTTCTAATTGCAAAATATTGAGGATTATTTCTAAATCCAACAATGAGACTTCTTTTTATTTGAATATAGGTAATCCACATTTAGGGACCTTTAATCCTTAGAAACTGCAGTTTCCTCTGAACTTTTGGTAACACTCAGCTCTGACAACAAATTCAAAGCTCTTTAAATCTTGAATGGGAATGCACCCTGAGAGAGGAAATAGTCAGCGATGTAAATCTAGAGTAGCTCTTCAACTGGGTGACTGTTCATGGTTAACGTTATTCATCATCATCCTCACGATCAACCACCATTTCAATGTAGAAGGGAGGGGAATGGACATCCCATTCCTTATCTTTCCTTGAACTTGGAATCCCAAGACCTTCCATGGTGCATTTGTATGGAGGACTTGTTAACACAGACAGGCTGCCTAAAGGTCCTGTAATGCTACAGCCTCTAAAAAATGAACAAGGAAGATTGATATAGTCATATTTCAGTGAAAAAAGTGTTCCTGCCTATTTAGAATGCTTGTCAGACAAGTTGACTACACTGTCAGGTATTGAAACCATTCATTCAATATCCAGCCTACCGACCAACGCTGCCCTTTAATTTCTATCCCTCTTCCTCTACCAAGTAGCAACGCAGAATAGATCATCCAGGTTTCTGATAAAAGCCAAGGGTGGATGAAAGGATTCTGTATAGTAAAGTGTTCAAAACAGTATAAAGTCTTTTCTGAATGGATGAGCCATAAATTATGATCTAGGGAAAAGAAAATGCCTATAAGCTGAAAAACTGTATTTTGATTAATACTTGATATTACAAAATACACACACACAGGGGTGGGGATGGGGAGAGAGAGTATGTACACAATTAACCTGTGTCTCTTAAAGATTTCATTATAGAGAATGTGAATAGAATGAGAAATGTTTATTGTCTTTTAACCAAGGTTTATGATGTCAATCTATTTTTCCTTAGCAACAACAATAGCTATTTTCTTCTTTCTTTTGGTAATTCAGGAGTATTGCTAAGTGGTCCATATCCATATCTTTATCTAATGTTTAATGTGTGTATATATGGCTGTGATCCACACAGCTTTCAAACTAGCTTGGAGGCACATTGAAATCAACACCCCATGGTGAAGGGCATCTGGAGGGACTTTGCTTCCCCTCCAATTCACATAAACCTCAGTGCACCAAAAAGCTGCTTCTGGCACGATGAGCTGGGCCCTTGTGCAAAGACTTCAATATGGAAGTCTCTGAGATGGCAGTGGAGCCATCAAGCCTCTCAGTGAGCCACTTGGGTCTAGTGGTTAGGGAGATGGACTCTTATCTGGGAATATCGGGTTTGATTCTGCACTCCTCTGTGAAGCCACTTGGGTGACCTTGGGCTATTCATAGCCATCTTTTTGAGCTCTCACAGCCCCACCTACCTCACAGGATGTTTGTTGTGGGGAGAAGAAGGTTTGTCAGCTGCTTTGAGTCCCTTTAAATGGGTAAGAAAAATGAGGTGGAAAAGCCAACTCCCTCCTCCTCCTCTTCTTTTCAAGGCTGCCTGGAGCTGGATGAGGCTTGTAGTGGAGTCCAGTTTGGCACTGAGGCCAGTGGTGTTGAGACAGAGGCCATTTCTGCACTTGGCCTTATTCTGGAGTGTTCTGTTGTTTTCATGCTAATGCAGACTATGCTAGGCTATGGGATATGTTATATTTTATTTGTATTTCTATCCCACCCTATACTTGAAGGTCTCAGGGTGGGTAACAACATTTAAAAACAAACATATATGAAAACTATGACCATATGAGCTATTCCAGGATGAGGCCAAGCATGGAAAGGGCCATTGTCTGTAGCTATATCTAAGTCTAGGCTGTTTCTGCACTTAGCTTATCAGCTCAGCCCAGCAGGATTGCTTCTACTGCCCTGGAAAGAGCCTATGTGCTTGGAAGGCTATTTCAGGACAGACCCTTTGCTGACTCTGACAATTGTGTGATCTTTTGAATCAACTTTTCCAGGTGGTTTGATGGCTAGGAGCTAAGGTTCTTAGCCTTGGAGACTCTGGCAGATCCATTTCAATGGAACAATTTTGTGTGCTGCCAAAATGGTTCCTCTTGCTAAAGTGGTCCATGGAGCTGTTGGGAGAGTTTAGCGATCACTAGAACTAGTTATATCCTGGCCTTAATGACAATTTTGACAGCTTAGATTGGGCTATGCTACATCAAGTGCAGATGCAAGGAGTGTGGCCGTTCTTAAATCACACCAACCTGTGGGAGGGAGGCCTTTGGATCCCTTGCTAAGCTGGTCCAAAGATAAGTGCAGAAAGGCTCTATATCTTCCCTATCCTTATCTCTATTCTATTCCTATATCTAAATTACTATTCCTGTATCTATATATAAATAAACCTATATCTGTATCTGTATCTATATAGCTAAGTATATATACTGTATGCATCTATATCTATGTCTGTGGTGAAGGAAGAGATGATAATTTAGGGTAAATTAGGCAAGCTCATTTCAGATGCATAAAAACTGAATTTGCATCTTACATTTTGATTGCTCAGTTGTGATTTACACAGCTTTTTCCAGAGGTTTTGCTTTTTCTTTTTTTGGGCAGAAATTGTGGAAGAGACTGAAATTGCATCCAATTTAGAAAGCATTTTTCAAATATTTCTGTTCTTGGAAACAGGAGAGAATAGAGGGCAAAGGAGCCCTGGTGTGCTGTGGCCTATGGCTGCTGCTTCAATCTCAGTCACTGGGACAGGATGTTATAAGAGCAGGGAATCCCACCTTCCTGCCCAGGCACCCGTCCTCCACCAAAATGCAGCTTAGGGAACTTCAGCCCTCAGTACAGTCATCCATCACAGTGGATAACCAGACATAATTTCAGACTGATAAGGAATACTAGCACAAAGGCCTCATTCCAACTGGTCAAAAAAGTCCAGGTTTTAACTTGGATTCTTTTGACCACCACCGAGGGCTCCTTGCAGCCATCCTGACTGCATTGACCACCACCTGCCATTTGCCTACCCCATCCCACCCCACCTGTTCCACCGTTTGTCATCATCTCCCACCATTTCTGCCTGCCCCGTTCCTCTGTTTTTTGTCGTCTCCCACTGTTTGCCTTCCAACAGAGAGTGGAATGGGCGGGGTGAGGTAGGCAAATGGCAGGAGACCATGACAGAATGGGGTGGGAGAAGGTAAATGGCGGGTGATGGTGGAGGAGATCAGCATGGAGGGGTGAGAACAGTTATAAAGGGGAGGTGTTGTTTTTGTTTTTTTGTTTTTTGCTTTTGGGGATTTTGTACCGCATGTAGCCCAAATTAGGGCTGTCCATGTGGACTCTTGTGAGGCAAACTCACATTTGCCTTGCAGTATCCTTACCATGGGGACTCAGCCTGGGAACCTGCAACGTGCTTGATCTCTGTACCTTATTTACATTGGTAAACTGGGGGAGAATCTGCACCATTATCGCATTATCGCGAGCCCCAGTTGGATGACCACTACACTAGCAGATGCATAATAATCTGAAATGCCACTTTGTGAGGCTGTAATTTCATCAATCTCAATAGAAGAGCCTTGAAGTGCTGCTCCAAAGACATGCTCACACCCAGTTCTGCAGTGGAGATGTTCTGTCTGGCAGTGATTCTGGCACCTCTCCCTCATGCCTTGGATGCAGCGGCCTTCAGTTTCAATTGGAGATGTGGACATAATATCTGCAAATAACTATTTACCTTGCCTAAAAATAGTGTGGCCTTCTAAGCAGCATCTTGACTGATGGACCACTACTGAGTTCACAAATATTGGACATGCAAGAATGTGAGCCAGTTTGGTCTTCTGCCTAGAGTGCCAGACTCTCATCTTGTAGTCACTGGGTTTTATTCCGCACTTACCGTGAAGCCAGCTGAGTGGCCTTGGGCTAGTCACAGCTCCCTTTCTGAGCTCTCACAGCACCACCTGCCTCACAGGGTGTCTGTTGTGGAGAGAACGAATGGGAGTCCCCTTAAATGGGAGAGAAAAGCTGGGTAGAAAAGCCAACTCTTCTTCCTCCTTCTCCTTCTCAGCATCATAGTAGTATTTTCTGAAACAACAGAATTAGACACTGAGAGTGGATAGTAAAGGTATGACTTTTGCCACAAATGAGTTTCAATTTTGGGATGTTTGTAGCAGAAATTATTTTGCAGGCTTAATTTTGGGGTGGGACTGTGGGATTTGCTTGCTTAAAAATATTTCCCTTGTCAGGATCATAATCAGATACACATTCCAGATGCTTGCATTTGGCTTTTACTTATAATTGGGTAGCACTGACTTGCTTTTTTTTTTTTTTTTGGTTCTGTTTGGCTACTGGCTTTAATGCCCAAATCAATGAACACAAATGACATTTGTCAACTTATGTTCAATTCCTCCCTGCCGAAGGAAAGCAATCCAATACAATATTAGTGTAACTGCATATTCCATAAACAGTTTTGCTTTGTACTTTAGTAGGTGCACTAATAAAGGTGAACTCAGTGTATACCCCTTTATATCAATAAATCCTGATGACAGCACATAGGATGTCAATAACTGCTGATGGATGCATTTTTGTGTGAACACTGCAAGTTAAGTAATCTGAATTTCAAGGGGATGAATGCAAAGATGGAAGAACAAGCCAAGTGTAATTTGTAGCAGAGATGGAGGAAAACAAACAAAATGTGATTTGTTGCATTTACAAGTATACATGGAAACTTTGCCAAAACAACACATTATTTTGGCAACAAAATCAAGAAAAACCAAATTATAAGAACCCCAGCATTGATCCAATGTTTTTAATGCACACTTCTGGCATTTAGGAATTAGAAGAATCAGGAAACTGTAACATTTAATGCAGGAAAAAATTGCTATAAACATTGTCACAAGAACAGGGTGCCTTTGAGAATGCAGGATGATGTCTAGTAATGGAGAAAGACTAATTGGAATAGTCTAGAATGCTGTTTGCCCATCATGCTAAAAAAACAAACCAAAACAAAACCTCTTCAGGTTTGGGAGGTTGAACCAAACCAGGGACTGTGCAGTAGAATCAGCTGAAGATAAAGAAGAATTGGCTTTTCCACCCCAGTTTCCTCACCCATTTAAGGGGACTCAAAGTGGCTGACAAAGCTTTCTATTCTTTTCCCCACAACAGACACCAAGTGAGGTAGGTGAGGCTGTGAGAGCTCAGAAGAGAGCTGTGACTAGCCCAAGGTCACCCAGCTGGCTTCATGGAGGAGTGCAGAATCAAACCTGGTATTTCCAGATAGGAGTCCAGCTCCCTAATCACTAGACCAAACCGGTTTGTGTTCTCTGTTATTTTGCCCTTTAAAAGAACTTTAAAAAGAGAAAATAGAGTTTGGAGGCTTTTTGGGTGGCCAAACAGGTTTGATGTTCAGTTGAACTGGATAACTCTGTTATTGTTCAAGCACATCTCTGTTTTGTGTTACTACCCTGACTGAAAGATGACACCGAAAAGGATTTCTGTAATGCTGGGGGACAGAGATGTGATTTAGTACTCATTGAATTTGTGATGAATTTTGAAGATGGATTGTAATGCCCGCTAGGACCCCTCAATCCCAAAAGTATGTTTTTTAGTTTAAAATGCAAAGTGTGGCGAACACGGTAAGTCCAGACGCTTATAAGTGTCACCAAAGTGTATTTTCACAAGGGTAAGTAGCCTAAGGGAGGGGCTAGTTGAGCACTCCAAGGGGAGGGGTTGAATTTGCATCCAGGCAGAGCTCAGCCAATAAGGGCGAAGCTAGCCAGCCAGGCCCATATTTAAGGGGGGGCCTGAGGGAACATTTTCTGTTCTCTGCCTTGGGTCGTTAATCCTGGAGGGAGGATAACGAAGGGGAGAAACGGGCTCTTAGCTGAGGAGGCTAAAGTTAGGGTCCTGAGTCTTTTAGTATATGAATGCTAAGCTTGTGAAGTTATTTAAAAGGAAAGCTAACAAATTCTGAACTGATTGAAGTTTTATTCTTGAACTTGTAGAGTCTTTTGACTTAGTGTAAAAGTGAAAGACTGAACTGCTTGACAGCAAAAGTAACCACGTGTAACTAACTGTGAGAAGAAGCTGACTTTAAACTTCATCTGTATTCAATAAACACATGTTCTTGTTGTTTCAAAGAAGCTTCGTTGAGTTCTGTTTATAAAGGGAGCCAAATAGGGCCAGAGTTCTTAGCAGCAACTGTATCTAACCTCTGCTGGAGATTGGCAGAGTGGGGGCAGGGTGCTGTCTGCTGCAGCATCAGAAGGGAGGCAACATTATTATCAAGCCAAAGAGTAGGGAAAAGGAAATGGAAGGTGCGCCTCTTGGAAGGAATTAACAGAGTTTGATTCACAAGTAAACAAAACGCTACCACACTACCAAATAAAGATAAATATATATATAAAATAGATAAGGGCGGAGAGGCGGCCATTACAACTGGTGGCAGCGGTGGGATCCGAGTAATCCAGTGTTTGTGCAGAAATTTCTGAAGTAAAAGTTGTTGAATTTTGACTTTTAAAGTCACTTAAAGTCAATATCCTGAGGTAAAACACCTAGGGTAAGGTAGGGATATTGACTTGAAAGCAGCAGGTGGTCGTTGCGAGGTATACGACTTTGGGTGATTGGTAGCAACACCACTGGACATTGATGGTAGAAGCCATACTTGATTATATTGTTAAAAAAGCAGCCACGATAGGTTTTTCGAGGTAACAGCTTAAAGGTATATGTAGAAACACCTAATCTAAGCTGCTAACTTGTGTACAACACAATACACAAAGGAAAAGGCAGATTTTGTGAGGTAAACAAAGAGGGTAAAGTAGCAAATCTGCTGTAAAACTAAAAGTAGACAAGTGAATATATTAAAGCAAAATGGAAACCAGAGCTAGAAGGGTAAACCCTGGATTGGGAGATGGGGAAGATGTTGAACACCCCGTGATAGCTGCTCAAGAAAATCCAGAAATATTAAGGATTAGGCTTGCTCATGAGAAAGAGATGAAAGAGATGGAAATTAGACAAAAAGAGATGGAAATTAGACAAAAAGAGATGGAAATGCAGATGGCCCGTGAGCAGAGGGAACATGAATTGGCTATGGCCAGGTTAAAGGGCTCCCAAGGGGAACAGCAACAACCAAGAATGTCAGGTAGCCAAGATAAAATTGATATGAAAAGATTTCAAAAGTTTTCGCAAGGGGATGATGTTCAAGCTTTCCTCCATGCGTTCGAGAGAACTTGTACAGAGCTGGAATTACCAGCAGATAAACATATGGCTTGCCTGAGACCATGTTTATCGGGGCTGTTGTTACAAATCTATTCAGAATTGAGTGATGAAGATGCTTCATCTTACCCGAAATTTAAAGAGCTGGTCAAGCAGCGGTGCAAACTCACGGCAGAGTATTATAGAAAAGCTTTTAGATCGATTACAAAGAAAGGAGATGAAACTTATGCTCAGGTGGCATCAAATATTAAGCGACACCTTTTGGAATGGCTTAGAGAAGAAAAGGTGCAGAGTTTTGAAGAACTACGAGAACTCATCGCTCTTGAGCGTTTTTATGAGCTTGTCCCAAGCCAAATAAAGTGGCTATTGCCTGATAAGCAGTTTAGAAAAGTGGACGAGGCTGCAGCATGGACTGATATGATGATGCAGGCCAGAGAGGATTGTTTCTTAAAATCAGGCCCACATAACACTATGAGTAAACCGAATAAGAGAAACAGTGATTGTATAAGGGAGACAAAGGGTCCATTGCATAATGAAAGAGTATCACGGCATGAGGGACACAATGTATATGCTAAAGAGAAGAGTCAAACACTGAGCAGTAATGATGTAACATGTTATAATTGTTTACAAAAAGGACATTTACGGTACCAGTGCACTAAGCCCAAAGCTGATGGCAGAGATAAGAAAAGTGACATCCATACCAGTTATTACATACAAAGACACAAGGAAAGCCCTGTAGTAAAAAATGTTAATGTAGCTGAGGGAAAAAAGGCGAATGAAAAACAAAATGGCCGCCCAACTGAGGCCGAGGTGATTGGAAAACAAAATGGCCACCAGGCTGAGGCAAATGAAGAACCAGATGGTTGTTGGGATTCAGTATGCAGACCCGTTATGTGCATAAGTGTTCACAATGCCCCGGATCCTGAATATTTATGGGAAGTAGAGATAAGAGGGCAGAAGTTCCATTGTCTAAGAGATACTGGTTCCTCGGCTTCAATTATAAGAAGTAATCTTGTGAAGCCTCACGAAATTATAAAAGGAGCAGTGGTAAAACTTAGAGGGCTAGGCGGACCAATTATCGAAGCTCAAATAGCCAAAGTAAAAGTGACCATAAGGGAATGGACAGGGATACATGAATTTGCCATATTGGATGATATACCGACTCCAGTGCTGATTGGGAACAACTTAGCTAAAGAGATTGAATTAAAAGGGAAAGATGAAATACAAAAGGTTATTGCAGAGCCTGTTATTGAGAGCTTCCAAGAGCCAGATTGCCAGCAGGCAGAAGAAGAAGCCCTACAAAATATCTTGCCTGTGGAGGCAGTAGATCTCAGTGGTACCACTAGACAACAGTTTAAGCAGGGTCAAAGAACAGATCCAACCCTACAAGAGTTATTCAAAAGGGTTGATCTTAGTGGGGAAGACCTTGTGGAAAGTGAGCTGGGGAAACAAATGATTGAAAATAGCCAATTGCTGGAGGAAGACTGTATCTTAAACCAAGCCCTACAGCTAGGTGATATAGAATCTTTATTCAGTGACAATAATGCGGAAGATGTGGCAACAGACGAAAGGCTTTTGTCTCAAAGCAGCACGATGTGCGAAGAGAATAACACTGAACTATTGGGGGGAGCAGTAACCAAAGTTCTCCTAGAAGTTAACAACAAGATTCAGAGTAATATATTGTCTGACAATAAGAAAGGTGACCTTTTTGGAGTCAGTAGCCCAGCAGACACCACTGATTTAGTCTGTGCAGATGATGAAAAGGGAGATCCCCAGGGTGCTGAAAAACAGTCGCCATCTATAGAAGAAATAGTGGAGGAGCAGGAACAGCATAAGAAAGCTACAGCGAATGATGTTGGGTTCTTAAAAGAAATTAAGTTTATCGAATTTGAATATACAGTTAGCAAAGATAAAGCTGAAGAAACAAAACCTGTTCAGATGTTGAAAGTAAAGGCAGATGATATAGAAGATAAGAAAAATGGAAAGGGAGATTTCAAAGCAAGCACGGTTACAACAGTGAAAGAAGAAGAGATATTCCCAGAAAAAGTAACCAAAAGCCATGTTGATTCAGAAAGAAAAGGAGTGAAAATGAAAATCGATGTTCACCCGAGCCCAGAGCATTCAGTTAGACCATTACCTACTGAAAACATAGGCAAGGAATCTGAAATGGGCATGAAAAGGCAACTTGATCAAAAGAGTGCAAGAAGTTTGGAGCAGTTTGAAATTAATGTGTATGGGAAACAACCAAAGCCTAAACTGTCAACAGAGGTTGTCCATCAAAGACCTATAGTAACTAGCACTGAAACAGTTACCATAGGCAAGGAGAAGAAATCATTAGTAAAGAAATTAGAGTATATTCTCGAACAGACAGTGTCTGAAATTCTGGTTGAACCACTAAAAAGCGAAGAATTGCTAAGTGGAACATCAAAAGACCAACTAAAGCAAACCAAACTTAACTGCAAAGAGGCAACAATTGCTAAATCACTGGCAGGCAGCACTAGAGAAGCTGATACGCTTCCATATCTAACAAGAGTTGAAGTGCAAAGAGCAATCTTCAGTCGTAGGAGCAATGATCAGCTTTTGCACTGGACACTAATTTTACAGAAGAAGCTTGGTGAACTTGGAATTGCAAGGTGTGCCATTCAAAGATCATCAGCTGATACCCCGAAGCAGCTGACACGCTGTCCAGAATCAGCCAATGATCCAGCAGGTGACCACAGGCAGCAGACTCCAGAGGAGGCAACCCACATGGAGCCAAGGGTGATCGAGCGCCGTCAAGAAGCAGCGCCGGACTGAGCTGAAAACGCTCACGCAGCAGGCTGACCAACAGACTGAGAGCAGCAGTAAAGGCTGAAAGAGACTTTGTGAATAACTGTGGGGGCACAAGGGGATTTGGTTGACTGAATTTGTTGATGTTGATGCATAGTAATTTTAAAAAAATAAATAAATAAAAATAAATATTTATTTTTATTTATTTATTTCCTCCGCGGTAAAAGGAGTTGTAATGCCCGCTAGGACCCCTCAATCCCAAAAGTATGTTTTTTAGTTTAAAATGCAAAGTGTGGCGAACACGGTAAGTCCAGACGCTTATAAGTGTCACCAAAGTGTATTTTCACAAGGGTAAGTAGCCTAAGGGAGGGGCTAGTTGAGCACTCCAAGGGGAGGGGTTGAATTTGCATCCAGGCAGAGCTCAGCCAATAAGGGCGAAGCTAGCCAGCCAGGCCCATATTTAAGGGGGGGCCTGAGGGAACATTTTCTGTTCTCTGCCTTGGGTCGTTAATCCTGGAGGGAGGATAACGAAGGGGAGAAACGGGCTCTTAGCTGAGGAGGCTAAAGTTAGGGTCCTGAGTCTTTTAGTATATGAATGCTAAGCTTGTGAAGTTATTTAAAAGGAAAGCTAACAAATTCTGAACTGATTGAAGTTTTATTCTTGAACTTGTAGAGTCTTTTGACTTAGTGTAAAAGTGAAAGACTGAACTGCTTGACAGCAAAAGTAACCACGTGTAACTAACTGTGAGAAGAAGCTGACTTTAAACTTCATCTGTATTCAATAAACACATGTTCTTGTTGTTTCAAAGAAGCTTCGTTGAGTTCTGTTTATAAAGGGAGCCAAATAGGGCCAGAGTTCTTAGCAGCAACTGTATCTAACCTCTGCTGGAGATTGGCAGAGTGGGGGCAGGGTGCTGTCTGCTGCAGCATCAGAAGGGAGGCAACATTATTATCAAGCCAAAGAGTAGGGAAAAGGAAATGGAAGGTGCGCCTCTTGGAAGGAATTAACAGAGTTTGATTCACAAGTAAACAAAACGCTACCACACTACCAAATAAAGATAAATATATATATAAAATAGATAAGGGCGGAGAGGCGGCCATTACATGGATGAATAACTTAAAATATACTTCAGTAAAATAAATGAGTTGATTTCAATATTGGGTACTGAATATTACAGTTTGTTCACAAATACGGCAAAAATTGCGACGATTGTGAACGATTTGCTTTTTAGAAAATGCTGAAGTTGCATATTAGTGAGCAATAATGTTAGCAATGATAAAGAGAAAAATGATGATGAACATTACAAACACGACAGTAAAGTTAAGAAGAAAGAAAGTACTTTGCACTTGATTATCCAGAACTCCTGCGATCACTTACTAAGTTCTTCAGAATTTTTCTTTGCCAGGCATTCAATAAGATCTGTCTTACTGGCATATTTAGGCTCACATGTTGCTGTTTCCAGCCTACACTCTTAGAGAATCTTTTATCTCCAGAGGGTTTACATGAAACATGCTGGCTGAAAGCTTGCCACCAGGTCTTATATATATAAAAATATATAAAACAAATCTGTTAGAAATGGATGAGGGATGCATCTCATGGCTGTTTACCGACTGGCACCTTTCATCTTCTTATCCCTTTCCTTTTGATATTGACAGAAAATTTTTGTTTGTAAAATACATCACATCTCATGAGACAAAAAGCTGCAAATACACACGCACAAAAATCCTTAGAGAAGAATGTATAGAGCACTGAGAAAAGGGGGAATGGGAATGGATGAAGGCCTCTTATCTGTTCAGGCTGCTTTGCCTAAAGCTGAATTGTCTATAAACACCTTATCTTGCCCTGGGACATAGGTTATATATCTTCTACAGTGGCTTTGATATTGTGTATTTTAAGCAATCCTTCATTCCAAAAAGAAATCTCAGGCTGATACATGCAGTTAAAAGGTAATTAAATAAAAGCATGTTGATAGAAATCAAAACAATATAAAGAATAAAGCAATTCCATAGATGGATGGACGGATGGATGGATAGGCGGCCGGGCCGGCGGACAGGCAGGTGGGTGGACGGGCCGGCAGACGGATAGATAGATAGATAGATAGATAGATAGATAGATAGATAGATAGATAGATAGATAGATAGATAGATAATTTATTGGCACTTTAGGTGCAAGAAATATTTCAGAGACACTAGTATGTATGTATGTATGCATGTATGCGTTTATATTTCTATCCCACCCTGTACCCAAAGGTCTCACGGCAGGTAACAACATTTAAAATCAAATATATTAAAATAATAAGAGCATATATTAAAACAACAGTATCTGCAAGTGGGGAGGGAAAGTGTATCCCCATTTTACTGAAGGCCAGAGCAAAGAGATGCATCTTCACCACCTTCCTGAACATATACAGTGAAGGAGCTTGACGCACCTCAAGGGGGAGACTATTCCACAACCTGGGGGCCATCACTGTGAAGGACCTCTCCTGGGTACCCACTCATTCTGCTTCTGAGGGGGGACAACAACCAGGAGGGCCTCCCCCCCAGATCTTAAGGCACAGGCAGGTCGATATGGGATATTTGGTGCCCAAGTCATTTAGGACCTTATAAGTCAAAGTAAAATAAAAATTCTTCTCTCTTGTAACAAGCCAGGCACCTCAATTTTTCCTAAATCCTCAGCTAGAATTTGAATTCATGTACCAAGACTCCAGTCATTACATCTGGTGAATTTTTTGGCTATAACAACAACAATAATAATACATGATAGTAATCACATTAAATAATAGTAATATCAATAGGACATCACAGAAAAAGCCTTCTCTCTTGTAGAGATATGACAGATTTCTCCAAATTGTGGCAAAGGACTTTGAAAGTCTTAGTATATAGGCAACGTGTTACATGGTAATGCACTTCTTGATATTCGGGAAATATTTAAGAACTTAAAATGCATGTCTTACATTGGACTCATTATATTTATTTGAGAGGTTTTGGAAGTCATGTGTCATCACTGCTATAATACTTGTGCTACCCAGATGAATCCCCTTGTTGGATACTAGACCACAGAGGAATGCCATCCACATGTTTCCATGGTCCAGTATACCACCCTCCTCCCTTCTTCTGCAAGGTGGCTGTGGCAGCAGCAGCAGCATTCTGGGAGAATCTGGAGTGTTTGCGCACAACATTTACATACTTTTATTATTCCAAAATTTAGAACTTGACAACAAAACTGTAAGACCAAAAATGAGACGAGGTTCAGGCAGATCCTGCAGTATAAACTCCCCAGATCCTGCAGCATAAACCTTGCAAGAAGACTGCACACAACCCTATGTTGTAGTTTTGCCTTGTTTTATTTTTTTTATGATCCTTCCTGACTGCTGTCACGTTTGCTGATTGAAGGGAAATCCCTTCTGTGTTAAGTGCATGCGCCTGTAGATAGTCAGTAGATATTTTGGAAGCACATTCTAAGAATTGTAAGATTTTCCCCCACTTCTTGTGTTTGACAGGCTTTAGCAAGAAATATGAATAAGGAAGAAATATTTATTGAGCATGGATTGTGATATTATAAAGAACGTTGAACAGCACTTTAAAGAAATCATAAAATGCCAAATTCTATACTGAGGGAGACAGAGGTCCCACCTCCATTTACTCTTCTGGCACATCTTTGTGGTTTGAAAAAAGTGTCCACTTCCGGCCTTTCTCCATCTTCAGCAGTAGCAGGTGCCTTGCTGTGAACATACTGGCCCCTTTGCCACTGCAATCTCCCTGGAAGTGCTTCCTGTGCAAGGTGCTTTCTTGTACTCTACATGAAGGCACTGTGAAACGTGGCTCCTTCGAGCACAGGGAAGATTAGGAGGCCACCTTTTTCCATGAATCTTATCTGGTAGTCTCCTGGTTTGATTCTGCACTCCTGTATGAAGCCAGCTGGGTCACAGCTCTTTTTCTGAGCTTTCAGAAACCTACATCACAGGGTGTCTGTTGCGAGGAAAAGAACAGAAGGTTTGTCAGGCATTTTGAGTCCCCTTAAAGGGTGGGAAAAGCAGGGTATAAAATATGCCTGGAAGTGCTGTCTCAATATTCTTCTCACTATACACTGATTGTGTAATTATTTAGCATGGAGCTGCACATGTTCTTCCATATCTTTTATGAAAGACAATTAGTTCATGTGCTTCTATAGCAGTGGTTCTCAACCTTCCTAATGCCGCGACCCCTTAATGGAGTTCCTGATGTTGTGGAGACCCCCAACCTTGGGGGCGGAGCAGGTGGGAGGTGGGATTGAAGGGCTGTGGGAGACTCGTCGTGACCCCTCTGAAAGAGTAGTTCGACCCCCAAAGGGGTCCCGACCCCCAGGTTGAGAACCACTGTTCTATAGTTTTCCAGACTGTGAGGCAAGTAGACCTAGATGTAACATGAATTACAAAGGCTAAAATCCTATTTTTAAAAAAATGTAAAAGCAAACAGATAATTGTCCAAAGATTTCAAGACATTGGGATACATGCTGCTTTAATTTACTGAGCTATCAAAGAGTTTGGTAGGATAGACTTAAGACAATGACTTGCTTGGAACTGTCTATCAGATGAGGGATCTGAAATGATTTCCATTTGCAAAGGGTTGGGTTAACTGTCAGACTTGTAGTGGCAAAGATAATTTACCACAGTGATACTGGGTTATCTCATGACAGCTACGTTATTGATGTGCAATGCAGTTGCAAGAGACCTTAGAAGTTCAGTCGTGGCAATGTACTGCAATGAAAGATAAGAGACAGACTGATAAAAAAGAAGAGTGAACATTGGCTGGTTTAAGAAAAATGTATAAGAAATGTGCACATAGTCCCAAGTACCTCAAAGGCCCAGTGCTAACTACAGCAACATCCAAAGACTTGCTGGGAAAATTCAAGTAACTTAGGAGACTCTAATCAGGCTGTAAGGTGTAGCAGAACTCACAAATGCACCCTCCCAGGTAGAATTCTGCTGCTCAAGGAGGCTTTCTTTGGTCCGCTACAGTGGTTGCAGTGAAAGTGAGGACTACTGGAAGCTTCTCTCCAGCAAAAGTTGGTCTATGAGCTTCCTTTGAAGTCCTCATGGCGCTGGCAAATCCTTTGTTGCCGTGATTCAGGGTGTTATTGAACTCCACCTACCGTCCCAGGGAGGGAAAGTTCTGGAATGCCTTGGGTGTCCACACTTAGGAATGCCCAAAGCATTTGAAACTTAGCCGGCACTTTGGAGGCACCAGCTAAGTGCAAGTTACTACCATTATGGCACTGGATGCTTTGCTGCAGCAAAGATGCCAACGTGTCTGTGTGGTGCTGCTGTTGTAGCAGCTGGGCACTGCAGTACTCAGTTGCACCTGTGCCACTGGTCACGTACTCCCCCTGCATCTCTTCCACCCAAGGGTGGCATGCAGGGCTATCCCAGTCCTGCCACTAGTACAGATGTGGAGTACTTTTAATTATTCCTCCACATCTATACATGTGGAGCTATTCCTAGTAAAGAAGCAGTTGCATGGTGTGTGGATGCAATTTGTGGAAATTCCCCCCCCCCATCTTTACCACAAAGTGCAGCCAAGGTCCTCAGATCAAAGGAAGTCAAGATTTGCAGATGGCACACTAGCATCAAAGGAAGTTCACATACCAGCTTGCAGTTGGCAAGGAGCATCCGGCTATGCCTACCTGTGATGGCTGCCACTGCAGTGATGTCTCTTCTCCTCAGATTATGGACTTGTTCCCCCTTCATAGCTTCCTTCAGCATAAAACAGGAATGCATTTTCCCATTGTGAAAAGGTGGGGTAACTTTTGATTATCTTGGAAATGCATGGTTTTATAACTTTCCCTCCACCATCTCCCTCAGATCACTGTCTCCATCTATATGGAGCCCTGAATGGAGGTGGCACTTGCTTTGCTGCCTTTGCCTTTTCCGTACTTGAGGAAGGGCTCTCCCACTCAATGGCAACCTCGGTGGCACAGAAACTAAACCAGGGACTGGGAAATATGGAGATGGGAATAATGATAAGACTCTTATTTTTCTTTGAATGAGGTTATACATCTCTTGGTCTATGGAGATTAGTTGCAACTCGAGATGACAGAGCTGGAAATCAAGAGTGGGGAGGGGAGCAAAAGAGCCATTAGCTGTTTGTCTATGATTGGCTTAAATTGTGGTAAGATCCAGATGCATGCCCATGGATATGCTGCAGAGAGCATGTTTGTCCCAGAGGAAGCGTTTCATGTGCAGGTGCAGCATCCCACAGTCTCTTTCCAGGCAACGTTTGCTGGCTGTGTGAATGCAGCCACACTTTTCACAGGGTCAGACTCTGATGGCTTCAGGGAAAATAGGAAACTTCATGCAAACATAACTGTGTCAGTGGACTGAGACTGGAAGGGAACACACAGATAAATCCAGAAATTATGCCTACAGAGTGCAAGAAATCTCATATTTCAAATTCTTGGGACAGAATTGAATTGGGAAAAGAACTTGAAAGCAGCAACAGCAGTAAAACTGCAGATGGAAATCGTGAAGAATGTATATATGAAAAGCAATAGTGGGAGGGCGGACCCATAAAGGTCAAATAGAATAATTATAGGTAAATCATACTGGGAAAGTTTATATCCCCATATACTGATGGAAGGGATGCTTATTAAACACAAAAATCTTTTCGGCAAAAGGATTCAGAAGGGGTTGTCATTGTTCGAACATCAGGATCCCCTTCCTTTTGGATAAATTCCAGCAGTGCCAGTAGAACCAGTTGGTGGCAGGAGAGGGCTTTGTTTCCCACCTCTCTGAACTGTGTTTTCATTCACTTTAAACAGAATTAATTTTTTAGCTCCTGCATTTTTTTGAGTTGAACTCCAAGAGGGTGCACAATAAGTCCTCTATTAAAAACAGATTTGCAAATGTGAGCATCTGTAACTAAACCATTACCATGACCACAGCCAGATGTTGAATAGGAAGAAAGTATTAATGGTTTTGTACTCTGTTGTAAATGCTGTTTTACTCCTCAAAGCACACGGGTTGTATATTAATCAACATTCTGGAGTCAGCCGCAGCAGGAGAATTGATTCCCTCTTTGCTTTTTTTCCAAAGACTAACTGCAGCTGCCTCCTTGCAAATTAGTTATCTGCCCTCCAATATAGTTCTTGAATTTAGTAAGTATGAATATTAATAGCATTTAAATATGGTAGATTAATGACATCCCTAGTTAAACATGTTCTCGTTATCTTCTAGTTCAGCAACAGCCAATTTCATTGACTTGTGGGGTTGGAAGTCAGGCTGACTTCTGTTCAACTTTTAAGACTGTCCAGACAGGAAACCTTTGGCATATCTTCATGAGACATTCACAGCATACTAGTTTGGATGTGTTGTATTTATGTACTACAGATTTCAGAACACTCTACTTGGTTTACAGAAAGGGAGTTCTAGTTTTAGTACTTCCAGTTGGTAAATATCCAGTTTGGAAATACTTGTCATTAATAGGGATATGCATGAATATTCAGAGACGTTCGAAATCTGATCGAATTTGTCCGAATTTCAACATTTGAATTCAGATGAATGTCCATAAATTCAAATTTAAACATTTGAATGAATTTTGGATTTTTGAATCTATTCGTTCAAATTACCCGGACATTCATATGTGTACGAGTTTGTACATGATGCGTACTTGCACATAAGCATCTTTCCCGCATCCATACGCATTTGTACAGATCCGTACGGGATGAAAACAGGATGCATAATGAGATATGAGATGCATACGGGCGTGTAAAGATGTGTATGGGATGTATAATGATGCGTACTGGCACATATGAATGTTGTCGACATTTGTAAGTGCAAATTTGAATAAAAAGTTTGAACGGATAGATTCAAATTTGCTTAATTCCAATCAAATTTGGGTAAATTCAAATTTTAAAGATTCAAATTGAATTGAATTTTCAGATATTCAATTAAAATTGAATCGAATCCCAAAAATTGCATTCGTGCACAGGCCTAGTCATTAAGGGCTTACCTGCGCATGGTTTTTACCCTGCATTGCAGTCAGTTTCTGCTGCCAGGAATCCATACCAAAACATGAGATCTTGTGTGTAATCTGTGCTTTCTGCAGAGTGTTTTTTTTCTGCAATGAAAGCATGTTGTGTCTTTCAGCATACTTAAAAAAAAAAAAGATGTGCAGGCTTAGCTGAGTCTGCCTTCCTTTTCTTATGAGACATCTCCGTTTCATTGAACACAGAAAGTGGCTTGGATGGAACTATGTGGCCAAGAGTAGTGGCAGATGTACAAACAGCACACCATCTCTATGTGGAGAGGAGTGCTACAAAGTACACTTTGTTAGGAGTGCTTCCTTCAAAGAGCTCCCACTGTCATGCCGATCTTGCAACAGATGCATATACAAAAAAGTATCCATTTGTAAATTCCCTCTCTGCATGTGTTTAAAGCCAGTGTTAAAAAAAAGAAAGAAAACCGTTCTTCAGGAAACGGAGCGTAATTGACTTTTGATCGTTCAAAACAGATGCCATTCTGTCATGGCATGGAAATGAAGGTGATCCTTTGATGCTTAGAAGGGCAAGATAAACATGCCATAAGAAGGTCTCATCTCCTGGCAAAGACAAAGGCTAAGCTGAGCCAAAGTCATAAGACTCTTATGCTTTGCCACATATAATTTTCCCTGCATGAGCTGTGATTTTCTGTAAAATGTGACTCCTTGGCAGTCTTGACAATTCTTAACAATGCACATGCCTTTGTTAACGTTTTGAAAAATCATCACTCATGCAAATGAGCTTCTTAGCAGCTCCAAGATAGGATGATAAGGATGTCCTGACATGACTTGAAACGGAAAACAAAAGGCAATTGTAATGTCAGGTGGTGAAAGCTTCCTACCTAGCTCTCATTCTTCAATTTTTACACTTCTCTGCATCCACAAGACATGTCTTTAAAAAAAAAAAAAGATTAACTCCTCAGTCCCTCAAATGTAGCATAAACCTATATTTAAATATCAGATCCTAAATAGGTCTTACATGTTTCAGCAAAGAGAAGACAGACTGACGTATTCAAATTCACTGGTCGGGAAGCCAAATTTGGGAGGGGTTGGCCAATTCCCCAGCAGCCTGGTTTCTGATAGGAAGCTATTAACTACTGAAGGGTAAAGTCTTATGAAATTCTAAACTCTATACTTTATGTCTATGGCCCTTTCTGCACTGGGTTTTATTCCAGATAGGGACAAGGTTCTGCAATAGTTTGCACAAATATGCAGGTGGCAGGCCCCTATTCCAGGATATAATCCAGAAAGTGCCTTGGAGATAGCTTGCAAGTGTAGGGTAAAATCAAAATTGATAGTCCTAGTAGAATGATTCAGGAAGATGTGGCTTCTGGTATCTCTTAAGCCAGACATGTATGTATGAGCCAGTTTGGTCTAGTGGTTAGGGAGCTGGACTCTTATCTGGGAATAGTAGGTTTCATTCCGCACTCCTTCATAAAGCCAGCTGGGTGACCTTGGGCTAGTCACAGCTCTCTTTTCCACTCTCACAGCCCCACCTACTTCACAGAATGTTCCGTAAGAATGTTTTTTTTTCTAATGTCCTCAAATAGGATATGGAAATACTAACCAATGTCAATGATGAGCATTTTGCTCAATCATCTGCGCAAGGGTTCCTTCAAATTACACATCTTCCCTTCTCTGGCATCTTTTCGATAGATAAAACTGGACCTGATATTAGAGACTCTGTGCTAGTGGGCCTGTTTTAGTGATGGCTGGCCTAAAAGAAAAATACCTGAACCCTTTGCTACCATAGGAATTTTCTCCAACATGCAGTGGTAAATAGAGAGTTAAAAGCCAACTAGTACATGATTGAATTCTTAGCAAAAATAGTTTGAGAAAATATTGCAAGTCGTGTGCCTATTCTGAAAATATGGTTGTGTCTCCAAAAATATGTGGACCTTATGGTCACATCTGGTGCAGTCCCCAAGAAGTATGTGGATGTTGTCTAAAAGTGCCTTAGGATGCATCCATATGCTACTTACTTATTGTGCCATTTTTGTATATTCAGGAATACAGCCCTCCCAGGAGTGGTTAAGGAGCCGAACTTTTATCTGGGAATACCAAGTTTGATTCCACCCGCCCCCGTGAAGCCAGCTGGGTGACCTTGGGCTAGTTACAGCTCTTTTCTGAGCAATCACAACCCCACCCACCTCACAGGGTGTCTGTTGTAGGGAGAAGAATCAAAAGCTTTGTCAGCCCCCTTAAATGGGTGAGAAAAGAGGGGTAGAAAAGCCTACTCTTCTTTTTCTTTTTTATTCCAGAATATTCAAAACAAGTGGAATAGTGTAAGGTTAAGGTAAGTGTATGTGTGGAGCCCTTAATCATGCTCTACACATAGTCACTTTGCAGCGTGCTCCTGAATGGAAGGAGTCATACCTGATTTGGAAACAGCTCCTTTAACAGCAACATCCCACAGCAGACTGCAAGGCGACCAGTGGGCCAAGTGTGGAAAGGCCCGAAGCTTGTTTCTTAATTTTCCTCTATTAAATAGAAGCCTTTAATGCTTTTAACCAATGCTGACAATACATTGATATGTCCTCATGCCAAGGTACAGCTTGGCTTTTTTGACCCTTGTCTGCTGTTATCCTTTAAACATCTAAAACAACCTTTCAGTGTTTGTCCTCTTCATTCCAACTTGCAGCTAAAAACCTCACCTTCCAAAGGTGAAGTGAAAGTCAGAATGAATTTATAATTTTTAAACCCATTCCCTTGTTCAAAAGGTCCCCTTGGATATTACAAGCAATATCTTTAGCAAGGCTTGTTATTTGTAAAAAAAAATTATCCTAAGGAACACAGCGCAGTGTCTCTTGAGCCCCAAATACTAATATCTAATTTTAAAGAAAGGTGGTGGGTTTTTTTTTGTAAAATGTTAATTAGGCCATTTACAAAAATACACTATTAAATTTCCATTAAGCTTCCTTTTTTGGGATGGGGGGGGGGGAAGATTCAGTCACAAGTGTGTGATGTTGGATATTTTATTCACAAGAAAGTGATTTGTAAGGGTGAATGACTCTTTTTCCTCTCCAGTAAAGATTGGTACAGGCCTTTCAAAGCTAAAAAGGGGAAATAATTATTCCTCCTGTTCCCCAAAGGTCGCTTAATTAGTTTATAAATTCAATTTAATGGCTGGTGTACATAATTTAAAGTACAAATTGAGTTTGCTTTCACCTTCTGCTTTGTCACATTCATTTTGTAACATCTTAGATCATGAAAGAAGGGTAGAGTGAAATGTTGCATCCCGTAGGCGGAGGGCGCAGGAGTCTACAGCGAAGGACAAGAATTATACCTTGGTCAGTTGGAAGACTGGATGTGGGACTTGAAATCCTAATCCATGAAGAAAGGAAAGGGAAAAGGAAAGAAGAAAGCGAAAGCTTTTTCACTGCTTGTTTAGAAACACAGCAGCCACACAACAGAATGAACTGTGGCACAACTGAAGGAAATAACTGACAGCATTTCTATGGCACCTATTTCTGTACTGTTCTGTTGTAGTAGTTGCTGTGCCAGTATTATTGATGGATATTTTCATCCTCATTTTACTGGAAGAATAAGAGAGAAAGACTCCCTAAGACTGCATGTTTGTGGATATTGGGGCCTTAACTTTTTGTTGACCTCTATGGTGACCCTGATCTCACTGATACCTAGAATTCTGCTTGCTGACCTTGAAATGAGGTGATTGAATGAACAAACCCTCCGTTTTCCATTACTTTCTTCCTCCCGCCATTTGTCTTTGTTAAACTTTTTAAAGGGAGGGAAAGAAAGGGAATGGAATGAAGTGTAGTCGTGCTCCCTTCTGAGTCTGCTTGTGCAAATCTAATTGCAGAGATAGGCTGTGTTCAGATATAACAAAAGGTATGCAGCTCAGAGAGATGCTGTGTGGCCCTTGTGTTCCCAAGCCTTCTCTAATCCACTTTTTCTAGGCACTGAATTTTTAAGAGAGGGCAGGGTGGGTAGACTGGTGTATGAACAACCCCCCCAAAGCCTTCTCTGAGATGCCACAGACATGCTTCTTCTTTTTAATACTGTGTCTGAACACTGGTTCTAGAATCAGCTGATATAAAGCATAAGAGAACTGTTGCAATAGTTCAGAGGGAATTACTGGAACCCACCTTTTTACTACTGCAAATAGGAAATCACTGTTCGCCACCATGTTCATAGGTAAACCATCCTCTTCTTTCTGGGACAAAGGAGAAAATGGGCAGAAGATTTCAATGGGGAATCAAGGAAGAAGAGGAGATAGCTGTGGTTGCTTGAGATCTCCCTCCAGCGTTTCAATGGGGCATCTCCTGGGCTTGAAGACTCCTCCTCACTTTCAGATTGAAGATGATCTTTGATGTGACAGTGGGAGGGCAACATCCAAACAACTATCCATTAGTGCAGAAGGGAGAGGTAAAACATTTGTTGTACTTTCTTCCTCCCTGTGTGAATCCTCCATCAGAAAAGGAAAGCAACTTCACCATAGGTGGGTAGAACCATTTGGAATGTTTTCTTGGATTACCTTGAATCACCTAGAATCAGAATCTGTTTCAGTACCATCAAAATATGTTCTTCATTCAGGGATCCACATTGCTCCTTCTTTTCCCCAGCTTCCAGTTCCCCCACTTATAAATTCAGTCCTGTAATCTGCTGTTTAAAAGCAGTGCATAAATACAGGCTTTGATAGAAGGTTATTTATATAAGAAATGAAGGGGCTGATGAATGTTCAGTGTGAAGACTTAACTTCTAGAATCAGTGAAATATGGGAGTCTGCAGGTATATATGATAGTGTATGTATATTTGTTAAAAGTCAAATGAAACAACCTGGAATGAAATCCCTTCGGCTTTTTGACACTAACTCAGTCACCTATGCTTTTAATTATAGTGGCACCTGCTTCTTTTTCCTTAAGGGCAGGACATTTTTATTTGGCAATGAGGAAATGGTGCAGGCTGTGTTCAAAATTAGTTCTCAGACTCTGACCTCCATGTTTTTTCCCCAACTGCAATGACAGTGGTGTCTTTCAGAAATGATGACTTGTATAAGTCCACAAATGGATTCACCTGTAAGCTGCACCTTCTCACTGCTGTTCTTTCACCACATCTATTCTGTTCCCATCAGAGTTTAGTGCTAAAAGAAAGTAGGGGTTTTTCCTTTGGCCATTTCTGCACTTACCTGTGGAATGCCCCAACATTGGGACTAGCCTTCTTCTGGGTCTCTCTCTTCTGCACTGTAGTATGGACTGGAGCAACCCTATAACATGCTATGCCCCCAGTCGGTCCTGTGTAGCCCAATTTACGATAGCCAAAATGGACACCTTGACACCTGTTTTCACAGGTCTGCTGATGTTCCAAGGGCAGCTAGACTAGACCAAGGATGCGTGCTGATGGCCCCATACCTCCCTGTTCTGGTTTACAAAATCGTGTCATCAAAATCAGTTCTCCTCAGCCTCTGAAGTCAGGGACTTTAGTTCCTGAATATTGGAGCCCTTGTGTCCAGTCCAAAAGCTCATGTGCTTTGAAGCAGCATGGGCCCTGTCCTGGAACAGGCTGTTTAAATGGCAGGGGGTTCCAGCTGGACTGCTTCCCCCTGTGCAAGGGCAGAAGCAACCTTTTATGTTTACTGCCAAGTGGCATTATGCCTCTAGTGCTCAGGGAGGACAGGGAAGGATTTGTTAGAGCTTGAACAGAAGTTAAAGCATCAAAGCAAGACTCACATGTGGATTTTCCTAAGGTTCTTTCATCCTAGTCCCTAAGGATATTTAAGAGTGCTTTTTAGTTTGAGGTTCACTGTATTTTCTTTACATTATATTTCAGTTCAGTATCTGAGAAAATTCTTTCTGCGTAAATTGCCTTTGAAGACGCTGTCACTGTTACATCACATTAGAACTTGGAACTAGTCCCCACCCCCCAATTTGAGAAATGTTCATAAAATATATTTGATTTTAAATGTTGTTACCTGACCTGAGACCTTTGGGTGTAGGGCAGGATAGAAACGTAAATAAGTAAATAAATGAATCAGCCTTTTGCCTCATTGCAGGTAACAAGCCCAAACCAACATCGCCTATTGTTTTAGGAATAATAAAAGTTTTTTAAAGTGAAGATTTTAAAGAAGTAGTTTATGTTATGTTCATTTATTTCTTAAAAAATGGTATAATTTTCTTTTTAATGGCTTTAATGGTACTTTCTCAAGTTAGAATTGACCTAGGATGCAGAATTGACCTAGGATGCATTAAGATAGCAAGAAAAAAAAAGTAAGCTGTTAAAGACCTCAAGGGCAGTGTGACTGCAGTTCCCTTCTCTCCCCTTCTTCTTCTTCTATTTCATAGAAGAAATAAACTCTCAGAAGTGCCCTGCTGGTAAACCCTGGCACAGCAGACTGACTTTAGGCTTCCCTGCAGACACCATCTGGAGAAATAGTGGCAGCTCTGGTGACATATCTGCTCTATTTTCTGTTGGCCATTTCCTGTCCGTTATTTAACTGTGCTGAGTAGAAATGTTGAAGCTGCAGAACTTCTGCTCCACAGCCTCAAGGCACCAAGCATGTACAGTTTGCACCTTCCTGCCCAGTGAGAGGACCACCAGTTCCCACCACATAAGCAGCTTTTGGGCGACAGTGAACATGGAGTTCTAATTTCACTATTCTTGGTAAAGCATCTGAACACCATAACATGTTCCAGAGGTAGGCTTTCATCCACACATCACATTAGTTGCAAAACAATAAAATAAATAAATAAAATCCAGTGTGGTATCTTAATCCTAACCTTTTCAGTGACCTTCTCTTGGCAGAGGAAACCACCTGGGTATCTTCTGTGGGGCGGTTGATATCATTCCACCTGTTCCCCATGATATCTCCTGAAAAACCAAGGGATATTACACAAGCCCAACACCGCTGGAGGCAACAGAAAGGGGTAGATGCTCCTTGAAATTTCAACAAAATAGAACATTTGAAGGTTTTGGAGATACACTGTTCCATTTCTATCTTGGTTGTCCTAGGGAATTAAGTCAACATTGTTTTAAATCTTCTTGCAAGATTTGTGCATGTTTCCTTATCTGTGACCAGCAAATAGTAAAAATTAATTGTGGCTCCGGTCCATCTTAATTTTATCAGATATTTCTTTTACTTTGTTAACCTTATAAAGGTCAGGGTTCTCTCTGTACAAGGAGTGATGGCCAACTCAAGCTCTGCTTTTACATTTAACAACCTTATATTGAGAGATCCCTTTTCCCATGTGCCACACACTCTGTCATTCCACAACCCTTTTCAAAAACTGTAACTTATTAGCTCCAGTGTTTCCTTAGAAAAATATGATTTGCAACCACTCATCTCCATTGATGTCATCTGAGTATACCACACCAATTAATCTCTGCTTGCCCTGCTAGCCCGAATACATAAATAAAGATTGATTAAAATCACTTCCTCTTAAGTTTCTGCCACCTTCATATAGTTATAGGGTTCTTTTTTTTTGCAATTAATTTTTATTTATTTTTAACACTACAATCATAAAACTTCAGAGTTCATTGTCACCCCTTTTTTACAACTGCCATATAATAGTCCATTTTTCACAACTGGTGACTTCCTCTTTTTTTTCAGGATCTTATTTTAATAACTTTCATTTCCACTGGTCCTTAAAAAAAGAAAGAAAAAAAGAATCAGTTGAATCCAGCTGGTGCAGGAGTCACTTGCAGCAAAGAGATATAAGGTTACAAGAAAAAAAGAAACTAAACCTTTGTTCTCATTGCCTTCATTGTCATTGAACTCCATGGTGAAATCATGAAAGTAGATGGAGCTGTAGACTCTGGGTGTCTTCTGGTCACCTACAATATCCAAGAAACAAAACGCTGCTTATTAATCAACAGCCTTTTACTCCAGATTTTCCGGCGATACTCCTCAGATACTGGGGTGACTGCAGCTTCATGTCTGTCCAAAAAGAAGTGGCTGTGTATTCCCGCTGTGGCTTCTGAGCTTCCCATCCTCCCATCTGCCCAACAGGCTGTGGAGGGAATTTACAGCCTTCATTGTGTTTGGAGGCACACTCTGTGTACTTCCTGCATCTTAGTGGTAGAGCAAACTGCTTAGAAAGCAGAGACTTGTTGGTTCAATCCCCCGCCTCTTTAGCCTGCCTGAAAATAGTAAGATGTCTCTAGTAACAACATACCCTCCAATAACTGGGAGCTGGAAAAGTCTATTTTGCATATTTCCTGTCTCCTTAATATTATCAGTTTCAGTTGTGCTATAGCTGGCTGGAAGAGAAAAGAGGCAGCAGTTGCAGAAAATGCAGTTCTTTGTGGTGAATAAAGTTGTAACTGAGAATGAGCGTGTCCCCATGCATGTTTGGTCTGGTACTGAAATCAGGATCGGCAAGGGGTATCCCCATGCATTTTAGATTTGATCTGATTTCCAAAGGCCTAATTGCCCAAACTTGTGCCAAACCTGGACCAAATTAGGTACCCAAAAAAACAAGTCTGGGCACGGTTTGGGCGATATGGTCCGAGCTAAGCCTGTGCACAGGGAAGGTCCCAGACTTCACGATCTCGGTTGACAGGAAAGATTCTTGAGTTTACTTTGGGAGTAAAGCCAAGCCTCTCTCTTGTCAGCCAAGATCATGAACAGGGGTTGCAGAGGCTTGAGTTTTCTCCCTTTTCTCCCTTATTTCGACCCTGGAAAAGGGAGAAAACTCAAGCCTTTGTACCCCCTTACTCCCTTTCCCTGGAAAGGGAATAAGCAAACCTGTCAGCTGGGATTATGAACAGGGGGGTTCACGGTCCCAGCGTGGTTTGCATGAGGATGGCTGAATCTGTCCCCAGCCCACTCCCAGCCCGTGTTATCTGGAATGGCATGGGGACAGCTGAGATTCGATCTGGACCCTGCATCCGGTCCCAGGCAAGCCCAAACGGCTCCAAACAGCTTGCATGGGGAGACAGGCAATGTGTCTTCACTTTGTTTATTGGATGGAACTGCCAGATGATGTGTCTCTCTCTAACCCACAGGAACTGTTACTTATCAAAATTTGTGTCCTGAAGAGGGGTGGTATTAAATAGGTGGTCACCCTCTCCAAGGTTGGGATAATCCATATGAAGTTGGAAGCTACACAGTGTTATTATTGACACAACACTGAAATCACATTGTAAGCTAGGCTTTTGCCAAGTCTGAATTAAGAAAAGCCAAAGATTGTTGGGTGCTTTTTGCAACAGGTTTGGCCTCTTTATGCTTGATAGATATATGCTAGACACAGGTGATCCCCAAGGTAATTAAGCAGAGAACTGTTTTGTTCCATATCCAGGAAGTGGCTGTCTTCACTGGCCCCTTTGTGGGTGAAGCCATCTGTGGTTACATATGACATGATCACACATGTTCAAAACTTTATTGTGTAGATGTAAAGAACCTCAATACATGTGCATGTTGATGTTGCACACAAGTATGATATAACTACTGAATGGATATGGTGCAAGTGAGTTCCCCACTTAATTTCCTCAGGACTCACCTGTATTTTACCTGCATCTGTCCATCTCAGAGATGATAGACATGTTGGGGGAATGTCCATTACCTCTCTGAGCTTCCAGTTAAATATTTAGAATAAGTGGCCAATACTCTTTATTCATCTAGACCAATCCAGTTTCACACTAAGAAAACATATACCCCATTCACAAATGGAAAAATAGAATAAATAAAATTTTAATTTTTTTAAAACACTGTGGGTAAATTCCATGTCATTTTGTTGGTCAAGTCCCAGTTGACTGCATAGGCGTGTCCATGAGCATCTCTGTGCAGTTTTCCAGCAGAGATACAGAAGTGGTTTGCCATTGCCTGTCTCCAGGGAGAGACTGGGGTTTGAACCAGGAACCTTCTACTTTACCACCAAGCTACAGCCACTCCCAGGCCATGGTCACATCTTCAATTTAAACCTCTTTCAGCCCACCTTCAGGTCTGACTGCTTACACTTTTTCGTTCCTATCAATTTTGTTTGTGGACTTTCCACCCTCCGTTCAGGAAAGTCCACAAATAAAAAGGATAGAAATGAATAGGTGCAAAGTGTTTAAAGTGAAGGTGTGACCACAGCCCCAATGCAATTGTAAGGACACTGCTAAATTCATCTCAACTAGGACTGCAGATTGATTCAAAAAAACTGCATACACATTTTACCTTGTGGCTACTCAAAACATGCTGAAGAGTACTAGTAAAATATTTACAACCAACATTAAGATGGAAATATGAATTTGTTATGAGTTGGAAGTTTGCTTTGAAAGGCATCTTTAAAAGCAACAGATTTACCTTAGTGTATGTGTGAAATGTTTGTACAATATAATCTTCTGGTGCTATTTTGTATTAATATTTATGATTTGTTATAATAAAAGAGTAGAAAGAAACCTATCTTTGGCTTCTCCTTTATTATACTTCTTATTTAGTACTTTGGAACATGAATATTACAGAAATATTAAGGAAGCTTTAACAATTTATATATTTAAATGGGTTATGTGAAATAAGCTATATTTTTTAGTAAATGTTCTTCTGTTGCAGTCCTGTATATACTAAGGGGGAAAATACATGCTACCTCAGAAAATACCTGGAAAATATTGTAGTAGGCTAACATTTGTTGGTAAGAGTTAGCAGATAACATATATAACTTTTCCCCTTCACACCCGCTCTCAGAATTCCTACACATTAACCAATATTATTTATAGGTCAGGATCTACCAGGAAAAAAAAAAAAAGAGAGAGAGATAGATAATGAACAATCTGTTGCCTCCAGAACCTTGCACCAGCTCTGTGGAACAAGCATCTACCTGATAACTAAGCTTGTTCTGGGGATGCTGTGGGGATACTGCAGGCGATCAAAGCTTCCTGTCTGTCTGACAGGAAGTGGTTGCAAATTCCCTTTGCAGCTCCCAATTGTCTGGTCTTTCAGACAGGAAAAGGCTGCAAAGGGAATTCACACCTTTCATTCTCTCTAGAGACACTCTTAAACAGGGCTTCGTGTGGCAACAGTTCACGAATATTTTAAAAGAGGAACTGATTTGTTCACCTTGGTATTTCCTTTTGGGCAGCCCCTTTGAGATTCATTTTTTCCCATTCATCACCACCATCACATGATGTTAATGATTATCATGGTCATTATTATCATTAATAAACAACAACACAACAACAATGGTCATATCCAATGTTGTACTCTGACTGTTGAATCCTTCCCAAAGTCCTAGAAAAATCAGAAGTGTCAGTTTGTATAACACAACCAACAGTTCTTTAGCTGGTCTAGACCTTCATTTTGAAGGAAGTTGTTCCCAGTAGCAATGTTTCCTCCCCCTCTTCTTCTTCAATTCTATTTTGGTAGGGTTGCATTTGAGTGTATCTTTATTTTTTATATGTATATATTTTCAAAACTGTTTAATTTTCCAGTCAGATAACCCAAAATTCCCTAAGCTAGATATTATGTTAGATTATTAGCATAAAAACTCGTTAAAACAGAAGGTGAATTAAAATAATGTTAACATTCTGTTGCTTTATCTGAAGCTGTTCATATTCTGTATTCTGACACATGAAGAGAAAATAATGCTATACTTTGTCTGATATTGTTTTCCAGAAGATGTTTAGAAGTTTGTTTAAGCCTTTTGTTTAAAAAAAAAGTTACAAATGACTGACTGACTGAATGAATAAATCTAGAAATGGAAACAATACAACCTGCGACTTTGGTATATAAAATCCTCATTCAGCGTGGCATGTCTTGGGTAATCAAACATACTTGCTTTAATACTGAGTGGCTGCTACAAGGAGAGGATGCACATTTGGTTCAGCATAATTAATTTCAGTGTAAAGCAGAGGAGAACAAGGGAGGAAGGAAGAGAGTGCAAATCTATGCTTGTAATGAATTGTGGGTCTTTTAAAATGCAGTCATTTACTTATTAGAGGAAAAGGTTTTGATCCTGTGCTTGCTTATAAGAAAATTAATTCTTGGGATTCACTAGAATTTGCTTTCAAGCAAGCTTGAAGGCTGAACTGATTATTGACTATATGAGACTATCCATATAAAGTTCTGATAGGAGTTGGCTGCACCTGGTAGTAAAGGGCTGCTGACATGAGAGTGGGAGGGTCTTCACCAAATGGATGAACTTCTGCAATGGCTCCCCTCACCACCTGGAATGGATAGGCAATGGATGCTCACCCGGGCTTGAGGCTGTGCATGTTGTACATGGCTAGGAACTCCACTCCCTGTCAAATTGGCAGCTTCAGGCAATGTTTTCATGGCATCTTTATGGCACCATGACAGAACACTGAGGATATAGAGATCACATGTCTCTAACCCCACATTTGCATTGGGTATGCTAGCTATTTGTGGTGTCTATACACACCTGACCTTGTGTGCATTAGAGTACTATAACTGCAAAGCAGTAGAAAGATCTCTGATAATTGTTCCTAACACCTTTCCTGTGGCCACATGAGCAGGGGCATTTCCCGTATTTGATCCCCCTTGGCTGGCAACACTGCACCAGGGAAATAAAGTGCCCTGGCTACAGCGTTTGTATGGCTGGGAGGAGCAGCAGCTGTATGGTTAGTGTAAGAAGAATGTTACCTCCCTGAGGCTCTTAGTGTGCAGTGAGAAGAATCCTATGCTCTTCTCACAAGGAATGCTAGGTTGTCCATGAAGGCTCATGTAGATGTAGCCTGTCATGGTCAATGTTGGTGATCTTCCTCCTCCTCCTCCAGGGGTTGTTTGAATATTTTATAATAAGAAGAATAAAGTTGATAGAATAAGGCAGACACTTTGAAGGAATGCTGAGATGAAAATAGATGACTTCTTGTTATCAGAAGGAGAAAATCTGTTGAACCCAGCTGGAAAAAATGATGGTAAAAGAAAATCCTGCTTGACACAATATACTGCTGCAAGACTTGGTGATGACGGTTACTTAAATGGATGGCAAGGGACTTAGGCAGGATTTATATGGCACGGACAAGAGAACTGCTAGCCTGGTATTCTACTTCTTGAAGTGGTTACATGCTGATCTCATGCAAGCCACTGCTCCCTGCCACCCTAACATGGCAGCCGGGAAATATTCAATCCCTCTCTGCAGTGTTGCCAATGAGGGGATATCCAACACAGGGGCCGTTTCATGTGTTCAAGAACTGTATAGTCTGCCCAGTTGGCTTGTATAGTTTCGGGACTTTATAGACTGGTGGTAGGATAATGACTGGACCACTGACAGTGGGAGTAAATACTGCTCGAACACTTCCTCCCTCTCTTCTTTTTAAGCCCTTATGATGGGATGGCTGCTGCACAAGTGTGTTCGTACAGACACCACACTCATCCAGGACATCCACAGCACTATGTGTGTGCAGACAAGGGCTGTGTTTGGCTACATAGGGTGTGTTTGCTTCTAATTCATTGCACCACAATGGCACTGTGCAGCTACTAGTTCAGTTGAAATCAGTGCAGGTTAGTCTGTCAGAGGCTATTAGAGCTCACAGATCTCCTCACTGGCTACTGTTTGTTGTACTTGCCTAAAATGTAACAAAATTTCACCATCTGAACCTATGTGACATGAAGGGCAATACCTTCCCCTTCTTGGAATCTGGAGCTGAATTGTGTAACAATGTTACCTCTTGGGCTGCATCCAGACAGGGTATATTAAAAAAAACCCTCATAATTATATTGTAATTGCTCCTGGGTACCTGATTTACTGAGTTATTGCTATTCTGGCACAATAGCCTGTTATTCTGTGACTGCAGCTCTGTCTGGATTACTGCGTGATTACAGCTGCAGCCATGTCCTCCATGGCTGCCACCATGAGTTTGGTGGTCCAAGGCCCACTTAGGCCTTCCGGAAGTGTGCACGCACCTCCCCCTTCTCGGGATCATGACCATTCCCAGATGGGAGGAGGTGTTCATGCACCCCCCAAAGGTCTACTTGGGCCTTGGAGCACCACACAGTGGGCAGCAGAGGACCCGGAGGATGTATCCACATCCTCATATGCAGGTAAGGGGATGAGGCCGGGGGTGGCCAGATCTATGAAACGTCAATGAAAGCCAGATCCACTCAATTTGTGGGTGAAAGGGGTCCTATGAATGTAGGCCTCTTTCAGTTCACCTGTGAATTTTGAAATTCAAACAAATACATACAGATTTTTAATTGCACAAGTATTAGTGTACATCCCTAGAATCCACTGATAGACCTGTCTGAGGCCGTGCCTCCATGCACATTTCTGAAAGTCCTTGGGGAGAGTTGGCGTTTCAGTCATAACAATCTCATTGTAGCCTCACCAAGACCTGCTAAGTTGCCTCACTGGCTCCACTGCCACTAACAAAGTCTGATTTGACCTCATCCAAATGAGGGTTATTTTGAGCTTTTTTCACAGATGCCGCAGTCCCTTGAGTTGTATGGTCCATTCCCATGAGGCACAGTGAGGAGACTTCAGGGGTTCAATAGAGATTTCTGTGCTGAGGGTCTGGTAAGAGACCCTTTACTGTGTAATGGAGATGTGGTCTGATCTGTGTTTATCTGAGGGATGTGAATTCTTTTTGCATTTGAATTTGAGCCGAATCGAATGTTGAATATTTAAAATCCGAATGTTAAAAAAAACTGATTTGAATCTGTAACATTTGAATCTATTTGTTCAAAAGTTAGATTCGTATTTAAAGATATAAATGTCGACAACATTTGTATGTGTTATATGTATCTGTATGCATTTCGTATGCAACCCGTTTTATCCCATATGCATCCCGTTTTCATCCCGTATTATAAGCACAAATACTTACAGATACATATGATATTTGTACAGATACGTACGTAATACATATATATCTGTACATTCAAATGTTTCGAATCATTTGAACAAATGTTTCAGAACATCCAAAATTGGCTCAAATGTCTAAATTCAAATGTTAAGAAATCTGATTCAAATTCAAATGTCAGCATTAGTCGGATTTGAATAGGATACTTTGAACTTTTGAATATTCGTGCACATCCCTCATTTATTCCACTGTAAAACATATAAACACCTCAGGTAAAACAAGCAGATTAGAAAGAGATTTCACAAAGGTTTCCTGTGACCAAAGCCCAGAAGACACACATTTTAATAGCAAATCTGCCACAAACCAAAGCCGCTGCTCCACAGCAGCCTTTATTGAAAAGGACAATTGATCAGCGAACAAAAAACACCACCTTAGCTACTCGCACTTCAGTAGATGTTACGGTGTCAATAAATCTTCCAGTGTGTACAAATAGACTAAAGCTGTTGACTTCACTGACTTTCTGCTTCTCTGTATTCCACAGAAAGGGAGCACCAGTGATTGCTGGAGGAAAAAAAAAAAGTATATGAGGATGAAAACCCTTCTAGCACTGTGTTAAAATGTTTCCCCCCTCCTTTCTCTGAGCTTTATAGAACCAAAGTCACGTGATGTTATAGCTAGGGAATTGCTCAATTGCTTAATTCTTTTTGAGGGGAAACATGTATGCTATGGTGCCATCATGCAGGGTGGGAAGAAACCACCCTACTTTGGGGGCAACTCAGTGAGTAATCCACAGAATGGCACACATGAGCACTTTGAAGGTGTCCACCTCCACCAAGAATGTTAGACAGGGTAGCAGCAGACACCTTCATGGATCCATGGAGGCCTCCTCATAAAGAAAGTAGAAACACACCAAGGCCCTCCACATTTTAACATCCAGAGATGTTCAATAATAAGCTAGTAAGTAATCTGATGCTTCTATGCTGTCATGATCATTTAACTTTTGTCTATTTGATATTCAAATGTACCATCCAGTAACATTGTTTTTTCACAGCTTTATTAGTAAAAATGTTAAAACAGAAAAAAAATCAGGCTTCAAGTAATAAAGGAGCAAATTATTTTTCTTCAAAAATAAAAGGTTAAATAGGGTCACTACCATCACATGCACAAAAGACTTATTTTACATCTTTTCATTTGCATTAAAATTATCTCAAATTCTTTCTTACATAAACCATTCTGGGCAATGTATTCTGGGAATAGCACCACATGAAGGATCTGTTGCCAACACTTCACTTGATGGGCCCACTGAGAAGCACTTTAAAGTGCTGAATATCTTTGTGCGTCTCATGCACTTGTCCAATTCCAATATAGAACAATCCATTGTTCACTCTTTGTAGTAATGAAGTTTCTATGAAAAAAGAAAATAAAACGGGGTCAGGAAAGTATTTCACTTTGTTCCATGTCTACTTCCAATCAATTTGAGCAGAGGATCAGAAGCAATATATAACTTCTCATACCCATCTATGTACTTTCATCACAACATACAGTACATCTTTCTAAATTTGATGACAGAAACACCAGCCCATGTAGAGATACTAGGTCTCTGACTTTTGTACACTCGTGTGGTCTAGCAGAGGAGGCTGTTCCTGAATGCCAAACACACTCTCCTGGTGGACCTTTTAAATGTAGCCCACTAGGGTACCGATAATAGACCACAAAGGATGTATGGACAGCATGCCTCATGGGTTGGGATACTAGGCCCTGCCCCCTTTCAGCTGGGAACTTGGAATCAGCACTGGAAATGTCCCATAGAGTGCAAAAGGGTCTATTACTGTTTGTCACACTGTAGAAGAAGAAGAGTTGGCTTTTCTACCCTGTTTTTCTCACCCATTTAATGGGAGTCAAAGCGGCTGACAAACCTTCTATTCTTCTCCCCATAACAGACACCCTGTGAGGTAGGTGGGGCTGTGACTGCTCACAAGAGAGCTGTGACTAGCCCAAGGTCACCCAGCTGGCTTTGTGGGGGAGGGAGTAATCAAACCTGGTATTCCCAGATAAGCGTCTGACTCCCTAACCATTAGACCAAACTGGCTCACAAAAACTATAGTTTTTGAAGGCAGAAAAACAGAATTGAGACACAGTGTTCTTTGATGAGCCATGCTTAATCTAGTGAGTAAATGGCAAAAATGGTACTTACCTTTCAAATTTTGTATTCAAAGAGCTTGTGACAATAATTGGTTCCCATGAGCAGAAAAAAAAAATCATTTGTATTGAATGCAGCTAGGGAAGGCAGTGGAGCACTCTCCAACATGATTTTTATGCTAGAGACCTTTGCAGTCTTGAGTTCCATGCAGCTAAAGCATTTCCTGGGAGGCATGGCGTCTTGAAGATCCCTCTACTGAGTGAATGCCACACTTCTTTTTAGGAGCTGATCCAGCTGGGAAGGACTGTGCAGAAGTTACCTGAATGTTTCTTCCTTTATTAGTGTTTTTTTCTTTGTGGTATGTGTGTGGAGCCTTGCCATAAGTTCACCATTAAGACTTTTAAAAATATCTTGTTATCTCCTTTGATAATCACTTTCTCAATACAGTATGCTTCTGTTACCAACAAGTAGTATCTGCTACTGAAGTTGGCTTAGGCAGCATCTAGACCTCAATGGTATCAGGTGCTTAAGGCAGAAATACTCAATGCCTCTTCAGGAGCAAGGCAGATGACCGACTTCCTCACTGTCTCCTTGAAGATGAGAAGTCAGCTTCAAAGAGAGGACTGACATCACACCAAAAAAGGTCTCAGAGGTGGACCTTTTTTGGTGCAATGGCTAGGTAACATAGGTGTGGTAAGTTGCTGTCTCTGTTGTGTATCTGCACAGTGGCAGTAAGTTCACCTGAGGCTGGCAGGTGTCTTCAGCAGTGGAAAGGGTGCTGTAGAGGGCACTTGCAGGTCCTCCAGAATGCTTATCAGAGTTATATACAGTGGTGGGTGCCCTGGTTGTCTGACATTTGTGCCCTTAGGGCCTCTTTAGGAGACCTACCACCATACATACGAAAGTTCCCTCAGATGTCGGGGCTTGAGATTTAGTCTGGGATTGCATTAAACACAGATAGATTTGGGCTCAGATTTGTGTGTCTATTTCACATGGAGAGGTACAATAATAAAAGAGGAGAGACAATAAGCAAGACAGAACATGATCCTATGGTGTTATCCAGCATTTTTTTTATGTAATTGTAAATGTTCGAAATAAGTTCAATATGTACACATGAACATGCATACTTGAAAATGAAAACCAAAAAAAAAAAAAGTGAATCCATTTAAAACTTTTATGTTATGTGAACATATTGTGTTTAGGTGGCTATGAACATTCACTTAGCAATCCCAGATTTTTAGTCAAATATTGCTGTGATCAGTATGCTTTAGATATCCAGTATTATTCCTGTGAAAAACCTCTTGGTGACTGATGTCTCATTATTTGAAATACAACCTCTAAAATGCTATAAATGCTGTAAGTGAGCAAGTCAAGCCTTCAGTTAAGGATCAGGTGTAATGGAATCTATTTTCCTAAGGAAGTTACATTAAAATGTCATCTGTACATTCTGCTTTTCATCCATCCTAATTTCTGACAAGTTTGGAAGCTCTGATTTCCCTCTTTAAGTAAAACAAGGTATGCTCTCTATCCACGTCCCCTCTCTCTTAAGCACTGTGCTTTCCTTAACATTTTTATTTTTCTGTAACTGTTAATGTTGACTCCCGTCTCTCCAAAACACACACGAAAAATGTGTTTTATTTCCAGGGCACAGCTTTTGGAGGTGCTTCTGTTCCTTCTCGCAGGCAATTATGTGAGTTTCTTCAATTCTGCTCTATGTTGTAACAATGACTATATGTGTTCATGTGCTGTAGCATGGCATGCTGGTAGAGATGAAACACCCCAAGGTCAATATACAACCAGCAGTGTTGCATATTGCCTGTCAAAGTGTTTGTAGCTAACGGTTGCTGATGTGCCCGCCTTCCCTTACTTGGTTCGTCTTTCATCCAGCACAGCTGTAAATGAACTCTGCCCTGTGCTCTAGGGTTGAGAGAATAGTTGGGAAACTCTGGGATGACTCCCAGGCCACATCTCCATGTTGAGGTGCCTCCATGGGCACAAGCAGGCTTCTGCCCCATAGCCAATTTTTGGCAGCCCCTTTTCTGTGCTGGCCCCTTTTCTGGTGCAATCACCAGCAGACATACTTTCTCTGCAGGGCAATTGATCCCATCCTGCAGGAAAGAGGTGCTATCCCATGGTGCCTCCTTGCTCCAGAATGGAGATGGGGGGAGTGCCTTTTCTTTCTCATTCTTTTGGATGACGCTTCCCTGTTTGAGCTGCCTCCCCATGAAAGTGAAGACACAGCCTTAGTCTGGAGGAAAGAATGATGCTAGAAAGTGTACTTGTTAAACCAATCCTGACCAAAGTGAACAATCCAATCAATCCTAATTGATTGCCTTGTTTCTGTTAAGTTTTCTGTGGAGCTTCCAGGCAAGGAACTTTTCTTTTCAAAATAACAAAAATAGTTCAAACAGGTTATACCTGTCCCCTCTAGGCCCTTTCTGCACAGGGGCTTATTTTGGATTATATCCCTATACAGTGACCTGCCATCCACAGGCTAGTAAAGACTATTGCAGGGCCCTACAACAAATATATTGTTGAGCCATTACGTCCTCTTGATCTGTAAGAAAGACTTATGACAGAAAGTTGCAATGGTAAACTACCTTTTAAAAACAGGGTGTGGAGGGAAGTACATGGCCAGGGAAGTAAGTCTTTAGTTGCTATGACAGTGTAGTGAGAGTGTGTAAGAGAAGGGTTTCTCACAGCCTGTCTACCTGCCTTAAAAGCAGTGTTTTCTGAGTGGAACCTGTGTTGTGTGATATTTATAGGTTCTCTAAGGTCCTTTCTGCACTGGGCCTTATTCCAGATTATATCAGGCAGGTTTTGCTATAGTCTGCACTAGCCTGTGGATAGAAGGCACCTATTCGAAGATATAGTTTGGAATACAAACCCCAGTGCAGAAAGGGCCTGCAATGCTGTCAGGCTCTGAAATGAGAACTAGAAGTATTATGCTGCATTTCTTACGTTTATCTCGTGTCGCTCTATTGGCTTTCCCCATTGGCGTGTCCATCTTCCAAGGCATCCATTTTGTTTCCCATGCAACTAATATGCTATCGCAATGCACCGTGTCACGCAATGAATCACAGCAATGAATGCCAGGGTGATTCACCATCACATGACATCCCTGTTTTATCCACCAAGTGCAGTCCCATTGAAATAATGCTTCAATGATTTCACTTTTGCTGGTCTTGAACATGTTGCTTGCATCACATCCACTGATCAAGGAGACAAAAAGAAAAAAAAGAGTTTAATAATATTTGTCTGATGATCTGGGTTGTGTGAAAATAGAAATAATATCTGTGGGATGATAGTTCCTTCTTTGTTCACTATGTGAAGGACTTAAACTGTGTTGGAGGATGTTTTAAAAAGAAAGAAATTAACTGTACTATTATTAATGAAGGTAGAAGATGAGGAATTATTTCTTTTTTAAGACTCTGCTTTAATCAAGGTTATGAAAGGAACTGAGCCTTCATTCTGACATGCGACAGGAACACAATGTCCCCTTGTCAGCAAAGGACTTTAATAAATGCTAGTTTTTGAGAGTACTGGCATATCTTTTACAGTCAAAGCAGATATTACCTGACTAGATCTTGATGCTATGTGCTTTGGCTTCCAAAAGTCTGAAGAATGACTGATAGATGTCTACAGGATTTCTCTCCCGATATATCTTGCAGTGAAATGATACAACTTTTTGTATGTTTTAAATATTCAGTACATCCTGAAATACGAATTCCCTTGGTTCTGAGAATGTTATGCCCATAATTCCTGGCAGAGCTTTTCATACAGTGGTTTTACACATAATAGGTACAATCTGAGAAGAGGTGAAAACTGTTGGAAACCCTAGAGAACAAAAAAATGCCAATGTGAGCAGAACGCAAGATCAAGGTTCTGGCTCTAGATTATGGCAACTCATGCAGCAGAACTTGTGGGAACTCACAGGGAGAAAGTGCTTACAAAAACCCATTCAAATGCATGCAGTCTAGAAGTGGACTTTAAAAATATTGCACTAAAAAGAAAGTTCCTATGACTTGGGCTGTATCCAGAAAGGCCACCTACTAAGGGCCCATGACTGTGATGACTGCATATTGTTGTCCACATCAGGACATGGGTCAACTCAAGGATCAGGAAAGCTGCCAACTCTGATGGCAATCCCAAACAAAACACTCTTATGGCACTTGCTAACTTTGTGTGATACCCACCATTTGCATGGAAGATGAGACCAGGTCCTTGCAAGTACAATGTACTTTTGCCATTTTAGGACTGGTGCTTTGGGGTCCCTTACTGGATGGCCTTTCTTGGTCATCTGGATGCCGCCCAAGAGCATAGGATTTTTATTTTGCAGTGCAGTGTTCTTAAAGTCTGTTTGTAAATTGCATGCATTTTGTGTGTTTTTGTCAGCACTTTCTTCATAGGATACACATTTTTTTACAAAAAAAATATGAATTTTTAAGCCTTTACAACTCACCCTTGAAACATTCATTGAAAGGAGAGCTATAAATACCAAAATCAATCTGTAAAGTGCACAGCTTTATGTGAATGCTTCCAGGCTCTAGCACTGTATGGGTGAATTCCCATTACAAGCTTAAAACAGTTTCAAAATGGTTTCGATCCTCACAGTCCCCATGTCAGGTTGGCTTAACACGCTTTCCACGTGTTAAATCACCACAAAGCGTTGTAAATGTTAACACTCATTTCAACAGGTCTCGCTCCAGTTCGTGCATTTGAAACATTTTACATTTCTTACTGTGGGAACTGTACAGTTTTAGTGGGATGAGAATGCATGTTTAGGGTTCCCCTCCCTCAATAGCTTGCTTCCAAAGATAGTGATTTGTAAAAATCCACCCCTTACAGCAGCTGCTACGCTATAGCAATCTACCCACTTCACACCTGATAACAATTTTGCAATTTTGCACAATTCTGAAAGTTCTGACCTTTAGAAAGGGAAAAGAAAGGAAAGCAGCTGCAGGTTCTGGGAGATGTGTGAATGTTTAAGGCTAAGGGGGCTTGAGTTGCCACTGCTGCTGTGTGCCCTGGGCAATGGGGAGAGGAGGGGAAATAATCGCTGGCTGTCTGGTACCATTTTTCATCCATCCAGGCAAGCAGCAGCCACCCAGCCACCCAGCTAGGCTCCCTGAAGTGGTCTATTATGGGTGGCGCATTCACGCCAGGAGAAAGAGGGCAGGGCAGCCCTGAAAAGCGGCTTTTAGAAAATAGCCACTTGAGTTCCCCCTTGAGTCATGTACGCCACGTACGATCCTCAGAATCCAGATTGAACGTGATTAAGTTGAAAGTAATGGGATCAGGCAAATTCGCGTTTGCTTCCTGTTCTATTATTTTGGTTTAGGGAAACCGTATTAAGCTTGCAATGGGAATGAAATCTAGCAGGGTACAGGGTTTGATTTGGTTTGCAGTATCCTTTGCTAACACATGTGTGATGCTGGGTCAAGTCCTTCAAAGCAAATGAACAATGAATTCCTCAATCAGGCTGCTAACATGAGACTTTGCATGTGAGTCCACTGAAAGACCATGGTTTTATAGGAAATGGGACTAATATTGTGACTGATGGATGGTTTTCAAGTAAATACAAAGCTGAAGTGAAACTTACACAAGATGGGAGGACTAGAAACAATGGTATGAAACTTCAAGGGAGTCAGTACAGATTAGATATTAAGAAAAACTTCCTGACAACGTGGGTGATCAGTCAGTGGAATAGGTTGCAATTGGAGGTAGTGAGTTCTCCTTCACTGGATGTCTTCAAGCAGAGGCTCGACCTACATCTATCTGGGATGGTTTAGGAAATCCTGCATTGAGCAGGGAGTTGATGACCCTGGCGGTCCCTTCCAACTCCATAATTCTATGATTCAGTGGAGTTCAAAAGTTGTGGTCCAAATAGCTGTTTAAAAAGGAGGGACAGAAGATGTTTTTTCTCAGTAGTCTAGGTGGGAATATTCAACTTACCAAGGGTGATGCTCACTTTCTGGTATATTATGTCAGGAAGTGTGGTCTAAAGAAGCTCCAGGTGAGGTCTCCCTTAAATTTCACCAGCCTGTGAAAGGGAGGCTTCTAGTAAACTTGCTGATCTTATACCTGCCAATGCATAATCACCCTTTGTTGGGAAAGGCATCACACATCTGGTATAGTGTCCTTATGAACACCTTGGGTTCATAAGGAAAAATGGTTAAAAATCCCATTTGCATATTATATCAGAGATATCAAAATCAAACAAAAAAGAAATGAAAAATAATGTCTTCATCCTGGCCAATAAAGTTTTTTTCCCCCTAACATTATAAGCTGTGAGATTATATCTATCCTCAGAAGGAAGAAAGCAGAAGATGAAGCTTAGGAGTCATGTTATTCCAATTATATCCCCTTCCGATAGGAATTCTGAGAGGATTAAATCAGCAATGGCAATCTATGAATAGGGAACAAGGGGTCTTTTTCCACTGAGCTACTTTAATCCAGATCTAAGAAGATCCGGATCTAAGAAATGGGTACTTCCCTTAATCCGAATCTAGTAGATCTAGATTAAGGGAAGTACCCAGTGTGTTTCCACAGGTGGTCTAGCACCCAGTAGCAATGGGTACTAGCCTGCCTGCTATGGAAACGCTGGAGCACCCATGTGCAAATCCAGATCTACCCATGAGAGGTCTGCCTGTCACCCCAGGTGTTTTGGGGTTACAGGGGGTGCAATCTCCGTAGACACTCCATAGAATCTTTGAAGATCCTCCGGAGCAACTCCATAGAATCTCCGGAGTGATCTGCCACTAACTTCAAAGATCCTCTGGAGACTTTGACAGTGGCATTGCTCTCGCAAGAGGTTCTCTTTGGAGCCTGTGCTAATCTCCGAAGGCAACTTCGGAGGGACTTTGGAGGGACTCCTCTTGACTCCATTGCCCAATTGTAGTGGAAACAGGCTCTCTATAATCTGGAATTGATGGCTGAAGACCCCATTGTAGACCGCTTTAATGGGGTCTATAGGAAATCTGGATTATAGGTTTTGAAGGACCCATATGATCCAGATTTCCCTAGCTGTGGTGGAAACAAATGTGGCTCTAATGGGGTCTGTAGTGGAAATGGGGTTATCCTGCTCTGAGCCTAATGCGGTGATGGCCAACCTATGACACGCGTGTCACAGGTGACACACCAAGCCCTTTTGGGTGACACACCTGGTAACCCTGGCACCTGGGCATGTAGCGCTTGCTTGTTTTTGAAGTGTACGAAATACCAACTTTCAACTGAATATTAGCAAACGAAATTCAGCAACAAAAGTCACTAATGTAAAGAATTGTTTTTGCTTTTAATAAAATACATATATTAAAAATACAACTTTTTTTACTAGAGCTACGAATATCACAAAATTATGGATATTTCTAGATGTGACACAGCACCTGAGTTAAGCTAGGTTTTCTTGAGAATTTTGACACACCGAGCTCAAAAGGTTAGCCATCACTGGCCTAATGGGTACTTAGTGCTAGTGGAAAAACACTCAAGGAAATCACTGGAAAGAACATTTTCCTTTTATCCTGCCAAGCTTGGGCCAGATGCCTCTGCTGGAACTTCTTCCCTGTAGACCTTAGGATGTCATGGAAAACTTCCTCCATTCCATTTTTGGCTTGCAAAATTGTGTTGGGCTACATCTCCATAAGTCACAGCAGGTAGCTGGACCTTGTCAGTTAATGGAGAAATGACCATCATGCCATTCCTCTCACACTGTGCTTCAGACCTTTTTGGCACCCTAAAGTACTCTTAGCTTCCTCAGCGTGCTTCAGTGGTGGGGGATGTGAAGACTGTCCTCCCCAAGGTCCCATAAAAGGGCTGTCAAATGGAACAACAGACCATATTTTGATCTGAAGCAGATCAGAACATGTTTTAGTAAAGTCAGGTGTGGGTCCTGATAAAACCTTCTCCTTCCTCTAATACTCTTGCAGAAATGCTTAGCAGAAAGCCAGTGGGTGAAGAATTTGTTTATTTATTGTTTTAGGCTATCTGTCCAGTTTATGTGGGAAGGTGGATAGGGCAGTCAGACTGTGGGGAATTGCACAAGGCAATGAGGACCTTGCATGTACTTTGTGCATTTTCCTGCACACTCTGGGGAAACATGCTGCCTTATCTGTGTGAACATCACCGATGTGAGGTAAGTGTAAACAAGTCTGTGCTCTGGATTTGTGTCATTAACATAAGTTCATATGTTCTGGAGAGTTCCATGTTTCACTAGGAGTCTTCCCTGGTGGATATCTGGTGGTAAATTCTAGCTTGACTCTGGAAACCTGGCTGATTTCAGTAGCTTAGCTACCGCAACACATGATCTAGGCTGCTGCAATATGATGACCATGGGGCTACCCATGTAAATGTTTTTGAAAGTTTTACTCCATCAAAATTTAATTATTTGAGTGAAATGGATCTAAAGACGGGGGTGGGACATAATACCATTACTCTTCTTGTAATAGTTTGGTTCTCAGAAAATTCTTTTTAAAAAAATGCTTTACATCTCTGCAGTACTGACACAAGTGGCCCTAAGTGCCAATTCTGTAAAATAATTTTGCTATACAATTTCCATGTTCTAGGAAATAAAGATATATTTTACTTAGTGCATGGAAACAACAGTGTCTTGTAGAAAACTGTGCAGTAGGAGAATGGCTGTTGTGCTAGTCTTTAAAGACCTGAGAAATTTGGGGCCTCGTTACCTGGAAAAGCTCTGCAGGCAGTTTTATTATTTAGTGAAGCTTCAGCAGCAAAATCCCAGCTATTAGATTTCTCCCTGCAAGGTCTGGTTCAGATTGATGCTTTATCTTCAGGCCTTTGAATATTAAGTGAATTATTTAGGAATATGGACAGGTGAACGCTGTGTTACCAGCTTATGTAAGTCCCTCAGGTCTGATCTTTCAGTGACAGCTTTTTGTCTTTTGGTTGTTATTAGAGTACCAAGATTTGTTAATGTTTGAAAATCTGATCACATAGTTCATGTTTGAAATAGATTGCACTGAACCAAACATATGGCTGTTCATATATCCAGAAAGTCTTTCGAACTGAAACCCTTCCCCTGCTCACAATTAAGAATGATTTGATAAGACAATTTGTGTTTGCTGTGTTTTTATCCTTGAATGAGGCTTTTTCCAATGGAATTTTATCTGAGCGCGTTAAAAATTAAAAGCAAACAACTGTTTGCTCAATTAAATGCTTCACTGCTGAACTGAACAAATTACTGAACATGTGATTTCAATTCATGTGCATCTGTAGTTGTAACCTTCCTCTGGTTTTTAGAACAAATTTTAGGGGTAAGAGCTTTATTTAATAAGGAAACACTGAAAATAGAGCTCCCGACTTTCTTTGTTTCCCCACGTAGTAGGTCCCATAAATATCACATTTATGCTTGCAAATATTGTCAGATTTCTTCTTCTTCTTCTTCTTCTTCTTCTTCTTCTTCTTCTTCTTCTTCACAACAAAAGGATTCCTATGTGCAGGCTGTGAGAAGAATTTTGCTCAGGGAGGTCTGCTTGTTGACTTAAACATGCAACATGCAAATATATTCTTGAATTCCTACACTTTTTAAAAGAAAGTATATCTGCTGTAATTCTTGATAGGCCCATATTTGGTGGGGACATGGGCAGCAGAATTGTAGAAGTGTGGAGGCAGGGGTCCTATTGGGGCCTTGTTCCCCTTCCACTGTATCACCACTTTTTCTCATAAATTGGAACTGATGCTGCCAGTGTGCTAATAGGCAAGTAAAGCTGTGTCTCTGGGCTTTTTTGCACTTAAATATCATAGGAAAGTGTCCCACAGAAGTTAAGTTTAGGGACAGTGGCCAGTGTTCACAGCAGTCTATCCAGCATCATCTCTATCCCAGTAGCAACAGCTGCAGCAACTTCTGCTGCAGAGCAGGCCATTGCTATAGCAATCTGACATGGATATGGTCGTCCTACCTTCAAAAACTGCTCTGTTCAGCTTCACTCTTGTGCACCAGAGACAGTGTATGAGTGATGGGATCCAGATCAATCACTGATGGAGGAGGAGGATACCTTGGGGAGACAGTTGATGTGGCCTGAAACAGTTGTGGTGCCTCTGCATTGCTGCTGAACAATCTGCTTGCTTGTTCTGGGAATGGAAATTGGAATTGAATAGTTAAACCACTTCAAGGTGAGTGTCTGTTTTAGCCAGAAGTGATGCCTTATGAAATGATGTTAATTCTCATTCTATAATTCATGATAATCACAGGCAATCACACAGTAGTTTTCTTTTGCTGCCACTAATTATATGTCTTTTTCATGAGCTAGGAAGGGGGGGGAATCATTTGTAATATCAGTCACTTTTTTGGCAGATACATCTTTACTAAAATGTTCTCTGATTCTTTTTATATAAGGAAAGACAAAAGATCATTTATCTCTATGATTGTTTTCTGATTATGTAAATTGAGATTAGGCAAGTGCTTTGTACAAAGTTTAGTTTACAAATTTTTTTTTTACGACTTGGAAATACTTGTACATACACACGTAACTATTTTATTACAAGTAAAGGTGGTGATATCAACCAGTTTGGATAGCTTTAAGAAAAGATTAGATAAATACATGAAATACAGGTGTATCAATGGCTACCACAGTTGATGCCTTGGTACGATCTCCAGGTTGAATAGAAAGGCAGGATGGTCTCTAAAGGCCATTTATGGGGAGTTGAGAGCAGGTGAAGGTTTTGCCTTTGTCTTCTGCTTAAGAATGCCCAGAAGAAATGGGACAAGGTGTGAGATAGAATGCTGATCTAGATGTACTGTGGCCCAACCCAGCAGGGCTCCTCTTATGTCCCTATGGTGGTCTGGTGTCCCTATTTGTTTGAATTATATTGGTTCAATATGGAGCTAAACAAACTGTGGCTTGTTGGTGAAACTCCTCTGTCAAAGGTAGCCTCAAGAAAAAAACAAAAATAGTGGACATTAAAAATTTTAAGTCTTAAAAGTTTTCAGTGGGGCTGCCCTTAACATGATGGTGATGACTGGATTCAACTCCCTGAGTGCAGTTTGTTAAAAATCACTTTTTTTTCATTTTGTCCAAATATGCAAGACTCTTTTCACACAAGCCACATATAGTAAATGAATATATCAAGACATGGTTTGAAGTCTGCACATGTTAGCTAATTACAGTTTGTGCAGGACAGCAGTTTCCAATTTGGGGCAAAATTATTTTAAAACAAAACAACGATTTGATCGGTAACTAAATGTTCAATTCTCAGGTCATGCACAAAGGAGCAAGTAGGTGATAAAACAGTCCTCAGGCCTGACTATTTCATGTCCATCCTCATAAATCAAGTCAGTGTTTTTAAGACCACCCAAAATTCAAACCAATTTGGAAGGATTGTAGGCTGTTCTGTCAAATGATGCAGTGAGATCAGTGTTGTATAGCCAACACATTTATCATGTTCTTCTTGCAGTGTGCAAAGATACAAGAAAGTCACCTACTATGCTCTTTCAATTTGTGTTTCATTTTACCTAACTATTCAATCAAAATAATGCAGCAATTCACTTTCCTTTTAATCTAGAGCTAGAAATATTTTGTATTACTTTGTTGGCATAACCAACATTCAATATTCCATTTGCAATGCATATTATTTGTTTAAGAAATAGTAGGAGTATGCAGACATTCTGGCTGTGGCTCCAAGCTCACAGACAAAGGTACTTGGGGGGAGGCATTGCTGTGAGTTCCATGTGGGACAGGGTCCTCCTTCAGTCCACTGCAGCTTGGCCACTTGTCAACATGATTATACCTGCACATGGGGACAAACTCACCCTTCATGTTTATGTGCAACAGGCCCTTGAATTGTTATAACCCATTTCAGTGAGTTGTGGTGAGGCTCTGGGCTGTGTCAGGGTATAAGGCAGTGACCTGTTAATTGCTTCTCATACACTGACCTTAAGATGCTTTTCTTGGGGTCCTGGGGTACTTGCAACTCCCCTCATATGCCTCAATGGAGGGAGCAGCCGAGATTGGCCACATGTGATCTGGGAAAATTGCCTTTGTATAAGGTGACCAATTTTTTACAATGAAAAGGAGGACAAAAATAAATTGGAAAAAAGAAACAAATAAAAGAAACATTTTATTCATTGCAACAATACACTATAATATGACAAATGCATAATAAAACATTTGTAATATTTTATTTTGTAATTATGCTTACATGCCTATTTTTAATAATTATAACAAAAAAGTACTTATTTAGATATTAGTACTAAAGAAATACTTTTCTATTGAATGAATATTTTTTTGTCAATGTATCATCTTGTAACAATATATTGGAAATATCTGAACAAGAGATATCCTTGCATATTGAATTTTACAGCAAGTGCTGCAGCTAGAGTACCAATGGGATTTTCTTCTCTCCTTGTGGATTTAGAGTGGGTGCGATCTCTTTTGATCTTTAGAGCAGCAGCCCTGCTTCCAATATCAAAAAGGAGGACATGTAGGAGGACAGTTTTCAAGGGAGGATTGAACTCACAAAAGAAGGACTGTCCTCTCTAAAGGAGGACGATTGGTCACTTTACTTTGCAGCATAATGGAGACACACCCTATGTTACAAATAATCATTAGAAATAATGTGTTGCAAATTGCATCTGCGTGTTATACTGAAAATAATTTTGAAATTGCAAGTCAGGAGAAAACATATAGATGAGTGCTAACTAAAATCCATTAAAGGAAATATGGACTCAGTCCATAAATAATACATCCCAAGTCAAGTCTGGATCCATATATATAACTCATCTCGGATTTCACCAACATGTTTTGGCAAAGTGGAAAAACCAGATATTCATTCCTAAAACATCAGCAGAAGACAATCTACAAAGTTTGGTCTAAAGCTTGATATTTATGTATTATTTTAAAACATTTTCATATTACTTACCATTGAGTATCTTGAAATAGTTTATGAAGAAAGTGTAAAAACAGATTAAAAGCATGGAGACCTATCCTTGCATTGATATCTGCTGGAAGGGACCTCTTGGCAGTGCTACTGCACTCAAAAGATAATGGAATGAGAATGCACCAGGGACCCTTTTCTGTGATGCTGTGGAAAGGTCTTCTTTGGTAATATAATTCTACACGTTCAGGAAGTTTATGAAGATGCATCTCTTAACCCATGCCTTTGGTTGAAAGTGCAGTTAATCTTCTCCTCTGAGTACTGTTGTACTTAGCCTGAGAGGAACTGATTTGTTGGTCGACTGACTACCTACATAAATTAGGGATGTGCATGAATATTCATCAAGTTTGCAATTTGTATGAATTTGCATATTTGCATTCAAATCAAATGTTGGCTACATTCGAAGATTGACATTTGGACAAAAAGTAAATCCTTTTGTGCATGTGTTCAAAGCTATGCTATATTTGTGAAGGTGGGAAGGCAGCAAAGTGTCTGTCCGGTCACATCTGCAGTGGATTCAGAGTGGATTCAAAGTGGATTCGGAGGGGCTCCTGAGGTGCAACTGATGGCAGGGATTTGAAGCAGATTCAAAGACCTTTCACAGCGGATTTGAATCCTACCACATTTGAAGTGGCTGTATTCACACAAATACAAATTTCCTTTGCATTCACTTTGATGCAAAGCAAAAACTGTGCACATCCCTAAAATAAATATTTCTGTATCAATTCAAGAAGAAACAGGTTAATAATAGTAATGATTATTATGGATAGTTCTTTATTTATGGATGAGAACACATATAAACATATATAAACATTATATAAAATATAATCAGCTGCATCCATTCCAGAGACTGGGGAAACATTTTGGGGGTCTGTAAAATAGCTTTTGGAGCCATTTTGGGAAGTGTGAGATCTTCTTAGCTTTGAAGCTAGATTATTTTTGCATACTGGCTTTAAAGCTAGCCCAGGGCAGGCCAGTTGTCATGTGGGTGGGCAGTGACACACTCTACCTCCTGCCATGTTCCTGGACTAGGATCCTTTCTCTGCAGCACATGACTATGTCACATATGCCGAAGTTGCTCCACCTGTGAGTTACGTGCATAATAGGAAAGGGTGCATTCAGCAACACATATATTGGATAAAAGCCTTTTTAAAATAATTTGAACTGATGCAAGAATGGAGCAAACTGAATTTGGAGGGGGAAAATAAGAATTTTTAAGAAACTGAAATTTCAGAATCCTCAGCCCGTTTTAAAAAAGTACTTCTGTGTTTCTCCCAAAAAGTAATTTACCTCGAACCATCAACCCTCCTTAAACCAAATATATGGACACTTCTAATGTCTCTGCTAGAGGCTATGGTGTTCTTTCCTGTTTCCATGGAAACTACTATACATTTCAGTATTACTCTAAAATACCGAAAATGTGAGATTAAAGAACAGATTTGAAATCCACTCGAAAAAACAAAAAAATAATGTATCTTCAATTGGAACCTGTGTATATATGCTGTGTATTCTGGCTTAAATTTAAGATACTTCTTATTGGTCCTAGAGGCTGGCTAATTTAAAAACACAATTCTGCTGTATTCGTCAAGCAGATTTGCATTTAGCGCCTTGTGCTTCTTAGAATTAAATTTCCTCCGAATAAAAACAGTGATTCGCATGAAAGAAAGGGACATTAAAAGAAAATCCTGTACAATATGATCTCCTTCCTTGCTCTTTTCTTTAAAACAAATGCTTCTGGTGATTGTTGAACATCTTTCCGTGCAAGTGAGATGTAGAAACATGGTTTGGATTCTGTGACACTGGTTGTTCATTTTTACTGCTGTTTCCGTTTCCATGGATACAAATATTGCTTGGGTGAAAATGAAATAACCCTTCTGGGAATCATAAACAATTTGAGTGCTGTGAAACTTTTTTCATATATTAATATAGGGACAAAACCGTACATAAACACAGTTGCTAGAAAGAGAGGCAGAGGCCCTTTCTGCACCACGCGGGTTGTTCCAGAGCACAGAGCCTGTTCTGGTGTACTGCATGGTCTGAAACCAGGCCACATTGGTGAGAGCTAGTAGTAGTCCACTGGGCAGGCTGTCTGTATTTGAACAACCCCACTTTGGACAGCCTCAGCTTCCTGTTCCTAAAACTGCACCCAGAACCTTACCTTCAAAGTTGTTGCCCAGTGCACCACTGAAATGGGTTCCCCACCGCATTCTGGCTGTTTACTTACTTTCTGCAGTCCGGAATAAGGACTCTGGACCACTTCTGGAACTCTTTAAGAGGTCTATCACTTTGCTTCTTGTGAACAAAGCATGCAAAGGAGAGGGTGGCTTCTGGTATTCCACAATAAGAAGGATGGGTCTCGGATCAGAAAATAAAACTTGCCCCAGATGCGTACCAAAATGTTTTGTGAGCATAGATATATAACTTCTGTAGAATCATGGCTGTATCTATATGGTGGGAAAGGTGCATTATAAGAGTCCCTGGGCCTTCAGCCAGCCTCTGATGCACAATTCACCCTTGAAGCTGACCTAAAAGGAAAACACAGCAAGGAACTCTCAAGTGTTAACCTCTAGACAGCCCCTTTGAATATTTTTATTTTACTTTTATGTGTGTGTGCTTTATGTTTTAAATTTGTATTTAATGTTTTTTTGTTTTTGTTTTTTACTCATTTTAATTTTGTAAACTATAGTCAGGTTCCCAGTTGGCAATTTAATCTGGGTTTAAGCCAGTTTTTTTTTCTTTTTTCTAAAATCAGCAGCAAGGTCTGTTTCTTTGCCTTCCCACTAATGTGGACTCACTCTCCATTCTCCAGTGCCCGTCAGAAGAGGAATCCCTCCCCTCTCTTCTCCCCTTACTGAATCCCCCTCCCCATGCAGTCATCATCATACCTTGACTTCATCAGGGTGGGCAATTCAAACCACACCCTCTATATAAACTTTTCCTGGCATGAGATTACGGAGTCCTTTGGCAGCAGTTTTTGTTCACCACTTCTGTCCATGCCCCCCCCCCACATCTTGTATCCACCATAGGGATAGAGGCAAAAAGGGGTGGATGAGGTGATCAGAAGGGAGGGAGGGGCAGGCAGGAGGGTTTTTACACAGGAGCCACAATGGAGCTTTGCACTGAATCACTATAGCATATCAGCACAAAATGGCAGGGACTGAGGTAAAAAGCCATGCATGGGGTGATTGGGAAGGATGTAAGGAAGGGGGTAGCAGGGAGGCCTTTATACAAGAGCTGACACTTCACAGCCCTAGGACACTTCACAACCACAAAAATCTTTCATGATCACTCTTTCTAAAATTAGATCCTTTGACTCACTGCCTGCTACATCTCACTGCCCGCTACATCTGATGTCTTGTTACATCTCACTCTATGGATGTATACAAATATTCTAAACGTTCAAAATCTGATTGAATTTGTTTGAATGTGGATTTGAATTCAAATAGAATGTCTTCACATTCGAATTTAGACATTTGAACAAATTTTGAATGTTCCAAAATATTTGTTTGAATGATTTGAAACATTAGAATGTACAGGTACATATGTATATCATACAAATCTGTACGTATTTGAGCTTATAATACTTAATTAAAACGGGATGCATATGGGATAAAATGGGATGTGTACAAAATGTGTACAGATATGAATAATACTTCCGAATGTTGTCGACATTCGTACCTTCAAATTCGTATCTAACATTTGAATGAATAGATTTGAATGTATTGGATTCAAATCAGTTTTTGTTGCATTCAGATTTTAAACATTCAAATAGAATAGAATGTTTTGACATTTGATTTGACTCAAATTTGAGTGCAAAAAAAATCATTTGTGCACACCCCTATCTCACTCCCTGATGCACGTATCTCTTGTTAGCTACTGCAGACTCTTCATTCTTCACCTCCTCACCCCCACCTCCCTTTCAGCCAGCCAGATCTCCATAGCAGGTAATGACTCAGAACCCGGGGAAGAGGTGACGAGGGCAGAGGAAATCACAGTTTGTCATTGGATTAGGGGAAATTGAGGGAAACACCCCTAAAGTATTGTTCCCTCCCCAAAAAATCTGCTTGAGTTCCCATTTACTAAATAGTGTGGAATATTTCTAAATCCAGCAGTGAGACACCTTTTAATCCAAATAAGGATTCTCTGCATTTTGGGACCTTTAATCTGCAACAACGAGGGATCCCTTGCAAACTGTCAGAATGGGGAGAACTCAAGCCAACTTCAAGCCTGATTATATCCTGTGTTGGAACTCACCCTATATTTAGTATTATACAATGATACCCGACTGAATTACATTATACAATCCTATCAATTATAAGTGGGTTCTCACAAATAAGACCATTGGAAACTGTCATGTAACAAGTGAGAAGAGTTGCCCATTTCATTCAGTACTATCAGTATTATCAACACTTCAAGGCCAGTAGATTTCTAGGATTTGAGGAGGAAGTCTTTCTGAACTTCAGTTGGAATTACTAGGGATTGATTCTTGAACCTTTTGCTCAAAAAATCAGTGGCCTAGCATGGATCTCTTTATTTCCCCCAGTGAAAACTGATAATTACATTCTAAGTGTCTTTCAAGAAAGTTTCTTTGATATTTCTGATCTTCTTACAAAGAACCCCCACCAGGGAATAATGTTTGATTTTAGAATACATTTTTGTCCTACTTTGACTGCTGTAACAAATTAACATGAGTACTTCTTCTTCTTCTTCTTCTTTTTTTAATGAACCTTAGTTCCAAGGTGACTGTCGTGAGGATTTTATCCTATTTTGGACTTGGTAATCCCCATGCTCACAGGAGGTATAAAAACAAATTATGTTTTAACTTTTTTTTGAGAGCAAGGGTACAAATAGAGATTCTGTGTTAAAACTGGATCTGGATTCAAATTTCCAAAGAGTTGTTTAATTCTACTTTCAGCCTCATATTTCCCCTTTTTGTGGATCTTATTTTGCTACAAATGGGAAATGAGTTCATTCTTCATTCATAGATGGACTTTAGCAGGAGACTGGCTTTTGTAAGATTCTTTTGGGCATGCATGTTACAGCTGTATCCAGACAAGGACTGGATCAAGGTGACTTCTAACTGTGACTTCAAACTGTGCAGCTCACAGCAGCTCCTGATTTCCAATAACCTCACTGCTCTGGAGAACTCCTCTTACCACAGCAAGTTTTTTCTACAGATGTATTTGAAAAGGACCAGAAATTGGCCATTGGAAATTGGCCATTTTCTATCCAGCAGTCATTCTTAGGGTGTTTTTCCATGGTCACTTAGTACCCATTTTAGCACCAATTAAGGACCCATTTGGGTGAGAGCCGGATGACCCCATTTCCACCACGGCACCCATGTGGGACACATTTTTTCCACCGCGCCTCAGGAAATCCCGATCGTATGGGTACTTTTTGGCCTTTAATCTGGAGTTTCTGTAGACCCCATTAATGGGGTCTACAATGGGGTCTTCAGCCAAAAAATCTGGATTAAAGAGAACCTGTTTCCACGTTAGTTTGGCAATGGGGTCTAGAGGAGGCTAGGGGGAGGGGCACCCTTGGGGGGGAACCCCAAAATCTAAGCTTCGAAGTCATTTCAAAGTCTGTGAAAAGTAGCTCCAGAGCATCTTTGAAGTCTTTGCTGATCTTCAGAGTGAACTTCAAAGTGACTCCAAAGTGACTCCAACGATCAGCACAGACTTCAAAGACGCTCCAGAGCTATTTTGCACAGACTTTGAAGTGACTTCGAAATGACTTCAAAGTGACTTCGAAATGACTCCAAAATGACTTTGAAGTGACTTCGGACACACTTTGGAGATTGCAACCCTTGTCCCCCCAAAAACGTGGGGGGACAGGCAGACCCCTCATGGGTAGATCTGGGTTTCCAAATTGCTGTTGGTTGCTAGACCACCCATGGAAACACATTGGGTACTTCCCTTAATCTGGATCTACTAGGTCCAGATTAAGGGAAGTACCCATTCCCTATATCCGGATCTTCTTAGATCCAGATTAAAGGAGCACGGTGGAAAAACACCCTTAGTCTACATAATAGCAACCTTGGAAGAAATATGCCCAGAAGCTGCTTCCTTTCTACCTCTATGCATCCACATGAAAATACTAGACTCAAACCACACTAATCCGAAAAGAACTCCGTATTCTATTTGCGACCAAGCCCAGTTCAAGATGTTCACATTAACTTATAATGTGTACTAATAAGGAGTACTTATAAGGCCCTAAATGTCATGGGGCCCAAATGTCTAGGTGCCTCCTCCCTTACCGTGCTCTACAATCTGCTGGTGAGGCTCTCTTGGTGGTCCCATGCCCTTTAGCAGTTAAGGGGATTGAGAGATGTGGTAAAGAGTTATTAGTGATAGCTCCCAGACTATGAAATAGCTTCCTCCCTGTGCTGCTGGGAGGCCAGTGAAGGCATATACCTTTACCCTGGCCTTTGGCTGCAGAAGCAGTATCATGTTTCCATGCAAGCGCTGGTACTGTTTGACCTAATGTATTTCATTTTACAATGATTTTATTGTGACCCACTCTTAGACTTTTGGATATATAGTGGGATAGTATAGAGTCGTCTCTGAAGGCTCTTGGAGGCAGCAGCCGGGTATGGAGTTGAATGACCTGTTCAAACATAGACAGCCCCATCAGCAACCCTTTCTTATCATAGGATGGGTTGCTTGTTCAGCCCATGGAACCAAGTGAACCATATGTGATTCAAAATATTCATATCCATTTGAATATTAGAAAACGAATCTCTGTCTGGATGTTCGATTTGAGTTTGAATGTCCGCATTTGGCTGAATTTGACTGAATAACAAATATTTCAAATATTCTTACACATCCCGAGTTAGGAGTACTTTAAGTCTGAGCTCCAGATCTCTTACCCTGCGAATGTTTGTGGCCTTGCAGGTGTTTTAAAAGTTCCTCTCTTTTCCTTGCGGCCTGTTTGGTTGAGATGACCCTGGTGTCTGCATTCCACATTTCTCTTCAGCATGATTTTGCACAAGCTGCGCAGTGGCAGAGTGAGTTCAAGGCAGCATCACCTGTACTCTAATTTAGCTTCCCACTTCTCAATGCTGGGAAGCCAAGCAAACGCTATATTTGGCAATGTGACAAAGCCTATTCAGACTGACAGGAGGCAATATTGTTGTCACTCTGATTTGCATTTGTGAGCTTGTCACAAAGTCACTTTGCTGTATCTTGTTTTGCTTCCTAAAGATGGGCTAGAAGGTTGAGAGGCTTCTGGTTTCACATATATTATGGAAACCTTATCTGTCCAAATTTATGTTGCAACCAAATGTTTTGTTGGATCCACTTGTGCACTGTATCTATTTGAATGAACTGTGTACAAAGCTAATTTCAGGCAGTGCTGTGTGAATGCTGCCAGCCTTAACCATCCATCCATTCATGCTTGTTTGCTTAAGCTGTGTTTGAACTCTGATCATGAATTCATTGAAATCCATTCAAACCAAACTATGGAAGAAGAAAATGAAAAGCCTTCAAATGTAGTTGTCTTGCTGCCTGCCGTATAGTGTGTACTAGGGGTGTGCATGAAGCACATTCCCACTCTTTGATTTGATTTGATCTATTAAATGTTTGTGTGCAAAGGAAACCTTCCACCTCATGCCCCCCCCATTCACCTGCCGCCACTGCCACCATGGGCTGTACCACCATTGGCGCCATGGTTGGATTTCCAAGTAAGGGGGTGCAGCCAGGGAGGACCAGAGGCCAGGCGTGGGCAGATCCAGCCTTCATTGAAGCTTCTGTGAAGCTTTGACAAAAGCCGGATGTGTTCAATTTGTGGGCAAAGGGAGGCCTACATAGGCCCTTTTGATCTCCCCATGAATCAGCAAAGCATCACATTCAAATGCAAATTTGAATCCGACAAATGTTTTTCAGCCTTCCCTAATGTGCACCCAAAAAGAGAGAGAAGGAAAGAATGAAGCAGTAGAGATGTGCACACACCAAAATGCATACTCATTTCACAGAAGATCTGATAATTTGTTTAGTTGTCAGATTGTTTAATTAAAAAACAACAACAGATTTTCACATTCGTTTTTGAACCTTTTCTCAGAGAAAACGTGTTTTTTTTCTGGCCCCAAACACAGTGGCACATGACTTTTGATTGAATTCTTCATTTTTGCCAGCAGTAGACTGGTGTGTTTCGATTAAAGTTTTAGGCATTTGAAAAACTGGATTTTTGTTTCAATGAAAATGTCTGTGAATACAAAATATTCAACTGAATTTGTAAACATGAATTGAATTTTGCACATCCCTATAAAGTGATGTGGAATAATAAAATAGCAAACCGGACAATAGTAGCAGCCATGAACAAGGAATAGGAATATAAGGTAAGCTGGACGTGTCCATGCCTGCTGCATTAAATAATTCATCACTGGGTGAAGTCAATAAGGCTAACAGAAGAAAAAAATGATTCAAATACATTCATATCTGTTTATAAGAATATTTTATTTGTATTTGAAGATATGAATGTCAACAACATTTGTATGTGTCTGTACGCATCCATGCGCATCCTGTTTCTGTTGCGTATGCAACTTGTTTTTGTCCCATACGTATCTGCACAAATGCGTATGGATACAAATAAGATATGTACGGATACGTATGTAATGTGGACATATCTGTACACATACAAATGTCCAAATAATCTGTACAAGTTATTCGAAACATTCAAATTCTTTTGAATGTTAAAAAACAAATGTATAGACATTTGATTCGAATTCAAATGTCCAAATTAGATCAAATTTTGAATGTTTCGAATATTCTTGCACATCCCTAATCAACAAATCATGTATAATATTCAAAACCAACCAGATTATTTTACATCCCGCAAACGCCTTTTCTCTCCTCTCACCATTAGTGCATGAAAAGCCAAATAAATACCCATTGCATCCTTTCCATAAATTCTAGAATCTGCTACTAGAGGTTACTATATCATTTTGGCTTTTGCAACATTTTGCCCTAATTTGGGAATATATTGTGTTTAATTGCTATTTTACAAGTAGTCCTTCTTTAGCTAAGCAAACTTACCTGAAAGAACCTGTTTCCCACCCATGACAAAGACTGATAAATGTTTATGACCAGTCTCAGCTAGCACTATGTCTGCATTACTATGTAATCAAATGTGTAACAGCCTTTGTCATGAGGGAACAGCAAATCTCTGTAAAGTGAATGCCTTGTCAATAGAAGAGAGTAAAATACCAATGCTGTTTCTGCCCTTCATGCTGGTTCAGCTGCCTCATATTGTCAACAATAAAACAGCAATAAAATAAGCAATAAACTAGCCGTGTGTCTTTGACATGAACAGCAACGCGTATAAAGTGAACCCATGTTGTCAGTGGCAATATAAAACAGGCCAGTTGCAAAGCTATTTTTGCCCTTCATGCTTCTCTGCTGCTTCTTATTTGTGGGATATGCTTTTCGCTATACGTAATGATATGTGTCCAGCTCTCTGTGTGGAATAATCATTATCTTCCTCTGGACTGAAGACACAGGAGTTTAGATAAGGACAGGGATCGGTTATCTGAGCAGTGGCTTCTCATAGCTTTAAGCACAGGTGATTGCAGGGCTGGGGGGTGGGAGTGATCACTGGCTACAGGTGTTGTGCACTTTTCTCTGGTGTACCGATGAAAGATTTGGCAAGGGGTTGGCACATGTGTCTGTGGCCGGTGAACACCCAGCTTGTGTCTGTGATCACCCATGATTAAAGCTATGAGGTACCACTGATTTAACTTCTTTTGCTGCTGTTGTTTTCTTAAAAGGGGGTCCATTGATATATTCTGAGTGGGAAACAAGAGACAATATAGAACATAATGAAACACTGAACTCATGGCAATTATAGCTGTCATCAAACAGCAGGACACTGAAGTTACCATGTGTGAGCTACTATAGACAAGTGTAACTCATAAGGATTAGACGATAGATAGATAGATAGATAGATAGATAGATAGATAGATAGATAGATAGATAGATAGATAGATGTTTCAGTTTTTTTTGCATTGCCCAAGTGTAGGATACTGAAACACCGAGGTATGAGGATGGCAGACACCAGTGGTCTAGTGTACTAAGGAAGCAGTCCAGAAAGTGGCACCAGAAATGTGTCTGCTGCAAAACCAACTAGGCTAGAAACTCAGGGGGTTGGAAACATTTGTTCATGCCATTGGTGCTCCAGAGGCAGCAAAGGGGATAGAACTGGAACAGGAATTTGGCCTTTCCTGTTCTACTCCATTGGCAACTCATCCTGGCTTGGGAAGGTTGTTTATTCTGGGTCAAGGTGGCCCACCTATTATTGCCAACTGGCCAGGAATTTACTTATGAAGTCAATTACTTTAAGTAGGCCTTCATAGTAGAAGAAAGTTGTTCTGTATTCTTATTGTGAAGTTCACCAAGATAAGCATAAGGATTATTATCATGAATCTACTCATGCTGGTAAATGTTGAGTGTCTAACACACAGGGTGAGCAGAAACGTCTGGATCTCTGTGAAATTTGCATCTCATTTGCTTTGCTGAAATACTTTCTGGTCATCTCTTCATGTAACACTTCATAGATTTCAGATGCACATTTACATTAGTAGGCAGTAGTTGAGGGGAAAGGGGAAATTAGGCTAATGATATTGTTGCCTAATGGACTGGAAGGTCATGGAGGAATAATAGATGGTTTTTCAGAAGAAGAAAAAAAGAAGAAGAAAGAGCTTAATTGCATATTTATTGAGTAAAACAGAATGGACTCCTCAGAGCTGTTACACTCTATCAAGTATGGGATATATGTCTTAACAACCTGCCTCATTAAGGAATTGTGCAGTAGATAGGAATGGTGTCTCTGGAGCCCTTGATGACAATGGATATTTGTTTTATGAGTGGAACATTAAAGCCTGGAGACGAGAAACAAATCTCTTAATTTATCTTGGACACTTAGGACGCGTCTGCACACATTAAGAAAAAAAGGCAGTTGACCAGCTTAGAGGTAGAAGCATGCGGATGCTTCCACCTCTAATCCACTTTAAGGGCCAAGAAAGCATTCTGGAAGTTTGTTTTCTCGCCTTTTAATGTGGATTAAGGCACTAAAGTATGCAGACACTACCACTTCTAAGGTGTTTTTGAGACACATCCCTCCCCTGTGTTTGGATGCAGCTATGTTGTCATTTGCAAAGTTCTTGAGCTCTCAAAAATTACACTACTGCATGAATCTGCCAATCTCCATTCATCTCCACATCAGCATTTCAGAGGAAGGAACTAGTGCCTGAGGGCCCAGAAAACTGGCCTAAAAGTCAATCTGCATTGAGTGACTCTGAAGTAGCCACCTTAGCTCTGAAGTGGCTTCTTGTCTTGCCATGGCCAGTCGATAGGGCTGGTGGCAACTAAAAGAGTGACATGCTCACACAAGGTTGTCTTCCATACACAGGTCAAAATGCTTCTAAACACAGCTTGGTCCAGTGGCAATCAGGATAAGGACATACCCTGAACAGCTACAATGTGGCCACGATGATGGATCAAGGTGACTTCCCCTGTTTCACTGGAACCATTGTCTCTGAGATAAGATAATGTTTTACACTGAGAACAACTCACACAGAGGTTTTGGTCACTAACTTTATGGTTGTAGGATTGCAGTTCTGTGTGAATTTTCCCACCCACTCTTTTCCATGGTCACTTACAGAGCAATCCTGTCTATCCCCCTTTTTTCCACGTAGTCGAAGATCTGGATCTTCAAGATGCAGATCTTTGAGACAGGGTCCTCCTGGAGATCCGGATCTTGAAGATGCCTGAAGACCCCATTGTGGACACCTTTAATCAGGTCCACATGAAATCCAGATTTAAGGCCCAAAGGACCCATGAAATTCAGATTTCCCCTGCCCTCGTGGGGACAGGGCCTTGCAAATGGGGCCTTCACTGGGATCCAGGTGGAGACAGGGCCTTCCCAATTGGTAGCAGTCAGGTAAAAATTGGGTTTCTAATGGGGTCTTAGAAGGATTCTAAGCCCTAGTGGAAAAAGACCCTATGTCTAGTCAGAAGCAGTAGTGGCTTATGGATACTTCTGGAAGGAGAGGTGATCCAGTTGGAATTCCCATTTTGACTTAATTGAAGTTTCCCTTCCAGAAGCAGTCCAAAATTCATGTCTGCTCAAAAGTGATGCATTATGTGCTGTGTGGTATTTTCACATTCACTGGTGCCAAAAAAGGGATGCATGACATTAATTTGGTTCTGAAGATATAAATCAACAAATGTTATACTCATTGTTGGAATGATCTGAAAAGCATTCCTACTGATTACCAACTCTTTTATTAAGACATCTTTGCAAGATGATGAACTTTTATGTCAGTTATCTCCCATAGAGGAAAACAATTGCCTCAGCAGAACTTGTAACAAATGTCTCCTGGGTGATCTTCAGATAAATATGTTTTAGGGTCTCTGCACCTGAAACTTATTCTTGTCCCAAATGTTTAGGAACCACTGCTTCTTCCTCTAAGTTATAAATACTTGGCTAGTGAAAAGTAGTCAAAAGATTAAAGATACTGGTATCTTCAAATTAAACTAGACTTTATGGGCAGCTTCCACATGGACCACTGTGCTAGCTGCTGCCTAGAACCACCGCAACTGCCTTTCCACACTTTGGTGGTGGAGAAATCCAGATGACTCACTGGATTACCCTGTCCACACCCAGGAGCTGCAGCAACACCCCTGAAGCTGCCACAGCATTACCAGCAGTGATTCAGCTATGGACTGCTAAAAAAAATAATAATAAAAAATTCACACACTGACCAGGCATGTCTGGATTGCTTCTGAATGACAATCCATAGATGACACCCTCTTCCAGGTGTGACATGACAGGTCATACCTGGCATGACATGAGACACAACATCTGACCACACACTGGATGCCAGCTCAGACACTGCCTCGGTGATCTGGGCAGCCCCAGGCAAGTGTTGGCCAGGTACAGGACTGGTTTCATGCTTATAGTGTGAATGGCTGCCACAGTGCTAGATCCTTCCAGACCAGTAAATGCAAAAAGGCCCACAGCATCCGCTCACCACGGTAGTCTCTGGGAGGCATAATTTCTGAGGAAGTCTCTGGCCACACAGGGCTTTCATTTGTAGCATTCTCCAGTGTGAAAATCACTGAGGAGAGGCCCAACTGTGGGCAACATGCCAGCAAAATCTCAGTGGCCCCATTCCAACACAGGATTTGTACAGGCTTGAAGTTCGCTCGGGTTCTAAACATCCCAACACTTTCCAAGAGATCTCCAGTTTGTGCAGACTATAGGTCCCAAAACACAGAGAATCACTATTTTGATTAAAAGAGGTCTCGATCTAGAATTAATTCTCAATGAGAACGCAAGTGGGTTTTTTTGGGGGGAGAGGGAGCCATGTTGTGGGGCATTCTTCCTGGTTTCACCTGACCCAATGAGAAGCTGTGACTTCCCCTGCTCTCGTCCCCAGTCTGATCCCCAGGGGATCATGCTGACAGAATGAGAGGTGGGGTGGAGGAGAGATACATGCATCCAGGATTGAGATGTAAAACAGGAGATACATGTATCGGGGTGAGATGTATCAAGAGATCAGATGTATCAGGTGAAGTGGAAGTGTCTGATTTTACAGATCAGTGAGCGATAGTGAAAGCTGTCAATTCTGGTGTAAAATCCTGCCTGATATCTTCCTTCCACCATCGCCTCTTCAGTCACCTCCTTTGCCTCACCCTCTGCCATTTCACACAGTCCTGACCTGCCACTCTCATGCAAAATGAAGGGAAAGTGATTGTTTACTGCCTTTTTAACATGAGAAGAGGCTGTGCTATGGTGAGGAGCAAAGCGATGTACAAAAGTTCCATGATCTCCAGGAGCAGTTTTATATAGAGGATGGGGTTTTAACTGCCTGCCCCAATGCAGTCAGGGTATGATGGTGTCCAATTGCTGTCTGCATGGGTAGGAGGTTCTGGTGGGGGGAGGAAGGAGGGGTTTCTCCCCTGCAAGTATGCATTACAAGTTGACAATGGAAATGCAAAAAAAAAAAAAAAAACCAGACCTGACTCCTGATTTTTAAAAAACCCAGATTAAAATCCAGATTAAATTTGCTGGTGGGAACCTGGCCAGCGTGTTGCCAAAATCTCTTCAGCCTGTAACTTCTGACAGCTTGTCATGGATCTTCCAGTGATATGAAAGTCCCATTTAAAAACAACAACAATGATGTGCTTTCTTTTCCCATCTTTTTAAAGGAACTTCTTTCTGTAGATAGGTTGGAGCTGACTACTCTCTTCATGGACTAAGCACCATATCATAACATATCCAGCAATTCCATAATCAAGATAAGTTGCAAATTTCACTACTAATGAGCAGAATGATGCATCTTCTAATTGTAGAATTAGTGGATTTTGGAAAGCTAGTGGATCTTTGTGGTATCGTGCCTCCAGTAATTTTCACTTCTGCTTTAAAACTAAGCTACTTCTCCAAGTTTTAATAATTTCACATACCCACAAAAATATGATAAAAAGGATTAGAAATATGACACACATCATCTTTTTAAAGGCAATATTTGCCCATTACTAATAAAACTGCAAATCATATTTCCACATATATTGAAAAGAGTTTCTCATAAAATATAAAATAAAATGCAAATGCTTCCCTGCTTTATTGAGTGCTTACTGAATTTTAACTGTGGCAGTAAAACTTTTCATTCCACATTTCTAACTCTAAATTCCCTTAACTATAATGCAATAGTCCTCAGCTATGGCAAAACAGCTATCCCCTTCCACACTTTCTTTTCTTTTTGTAAATATCAAAATACAGAGATGGCTCTGTATTAAAATTCATCCCAGTGCTATTACTGAGGCACTTCAGCAGAAAATCGGGAAGAAAATTTCTTTTGCCTTCTAAATGAAAAAGAGGAAAGGAGCAGCAACAGCATTCTCTTGTGAAGATCTTTCATGAGGTTTAGACCACACTGTCCCTTTCATGCTTTATCAGATGTAGCCAGAAAAATCTAAAGGACAAATTGCTTTTCTGAAGAGTCTCAAAAAGCCAGTAATTCACCTTCATCTTTATTTATGACCAGAGCAGGTATTAATTGTCCAGCTTTTGGAATGGAGCACAAGTTGTCCTCAAGCTGGTTGGAAGCAATCAAAATGTATGTACATGCATAGCAAAAACAAAATATTCTCTGTGAAGTTATCTGGTCTAGGATCCAAAAGCACCAAAAGAACCATGTTCATACATATACAATTAAAAAAAGGAAGAAAAATAGCATTTTTTAAGTGGTTCAGAAGTGGTGTAGGGATAGTCTGCAGATGGGATTGGTCAGGGGCCCATCTGTCCCTTCCTACTCTCATCAACAGTCTAGGCTATCTTCTGGGGCTCTAGGGGGATCAGAGATGGGGTGAGAACTTGAGAGCCACACACTGCTATCCCTAAGGCACTTTGGAGACACTCTTTTGCTACATGTAATGCTTCCTCCGCTCTTTGAGTAGCAGGTTAAAATATATACTGACTTAACTGGAAGTCTTTGTTTGCTTGGTTGAGCAAATTGTACTTGTATACATGTGGTTCTTTATGTTTAGAAACTTTTGCCATTTGGGTGGCAAGAATGTAACCTAATAAATACAAATTCTTCTAAGGTACTAGATGTTCTGCAGCTGAATAGAGTGAGATCTTAAGGTTGCATTTCCATTTCCAGGTGAAGATAGTTCTGCATGAAGAAGCACCATGGAAAAGGGTGGCCTTTTTTATCTCAGTTTCTGAGCAAGGTGGCACCATTTTCCCCAGGGCTTCTATGAACCAGAGGCACCTCCATGAATGGTGATCACTTCAAAGGCACCCACCACCACTGAAAATGGATACAGGCCAGAGTCAACCTCCATTCATGCATCCATTCGAGTGATTATTTAGGGGAAATTTTCATAAATGGACTTTGGTCATGTTGCATCTTACTTTTATAAAAGTCTCAAAACTAAGATGATGATGATCTATGTTTGAAGTCATAAACTGCCCTCTGTAGGTTGGGATGTGAAAATGCACTTAGGTTTGGTGCTTGGTTATGTTTTCTCTAACAGCCCACACAACATAAAATGTAGACACAGAAATGCCCAGTGCTGCAGATGGAGATGTTGGAGATGTTGCAAGAAGGGTAGTTCCACAGAGCTGCTTGCCTCCACGTGTGTCCTGCACAACATTTGGAGACACAGACTTAAGTTCTTCATTTATGATGATAGAGGTGGCATTTTCAGTGGCAGTCTATCCACTGAGGGCACCAAAATCTCACCCTCAGAAAATGGCTTCACAGATGCTGATTGCACACAGTAATGGGTTGGTATGATTGCTGTGAGGTGCCTACAGCCATTGCAAATAGAAACACAACTGCCTATTTGAATCACAAATATTATTGGGAAGATTCCTTGTTTAAAAGGCATGACTAGGAACATCATTTTTATCATTCACTGCATTCGCCCAGTGTCCATGTATAAAAGCCGTACTCTGACTCAGATCTCAAAATTCAAGACTTTTAGAATACAGTATGAATTCTGCAATTTTGCAAAACACAGCAAACATTCTAAGACATGTGGACCCAGTCATATAGCCTGGGACAAAGTCCAAACTTTGAAAATGTTTACCTCGGTGTTTGAAATTTGTAAAAACCTGCCCCCATTTGACCTTTGCTCATCTCAACATCCACTCCACTCGCAGAACTTTTTTTTTTCCCTGCTTGGTATTAGAGCTGGTTATAAGAAACATATTACACTAATTCTGCCCACAACACAGGAAAATCCTTCCAGAGAAAATAATAACCATAATCCTGCATAAATTCCAAAACAGAAAATAGCTTTTCAGTTTTGTTAGGGTTCTTGTACCGAGCATTTACTGCCTATATACATTTCCTGATCTTGATGTGAGCATGTATTCTGTATAAAGATGATTTTGGAAATGCCACATATAAATCAACCCTATGATTTTTGTTTGTTTGTTATTTCTTGCCTTTCTGTTATGCAGTCTCAAAATGACAACTTGTGCGTATTAAATATATTCTTCAAATTATCCAGTTTACCCAAAAAATTCCACATTATTTTACTATCAGATAGTGGTGCTCAGAGTGTTCCCATCCTCTCTATTCCTTTGAGATCTCCTGAGAGACTTTATGTAAAAGAAACGTAAAAGCCTTTTTAAAAATCTCTACTGTGCACAATAGTAATTTATATAGCATTGGCATTAGTTAGGAGGCAGACAGAAGTGCAATGAAAGAAATTATAAGAATTCTTAGGCACAGACGAAAACATACACCAAACACTCTCGTGGATCAATAGTTAGGTTATTGTCCATTTTTTCATCTTGTGAATTCCTGTCCCACAGACTGATGAGAGTATAAAGAACTAGTACAAGGGGCTTGGAGAGTTCCTTTCTCATTTATATTAGGAGGTGGTAGACAGACAGCAGCCCATGTAAATCAATTGTAGGAAAAACCTTAGTAGAAAAGGTTTTTCTGGTCCTAAGGCAGAAGTGGCTATAACTCAGGGATAGACCAAACTACCTGGAAGGGAGATGACCTTCTCCTCAATCCCCAGCCATTCTCTGGAAGTAGGCAATGGTGAACTACTTCTGTAAGTCAGGAAAAAAAAACACCGCATAGGGCTGCCCATGGTGATGCCATTTCAGTCAACCAGGAGTCAGCCATGACTTGATAGTACCCAACATTTGTCAAGGCAGTTTCCACAGGATGGTGGAAGCAGTGCAGTAAATGAAAATTTTCCAAACATTATCAATTCATACCTAATGCAATGGGAATGAACTGGTAATGCAGTCAAACATTAGAAAGGATGGTCCACTTGAACTAATCTACCCCAACTGTACTTGTGTTTCTTTAATACATTAGTGTTGTTTACCCTTGGGAGAAATTGCTCCTTTGAGCACAAGTTATATATTTTTTTTATTAAAAGTTACTCCTCACTTATATAATATACTGTATTTAGTATTGATTCATATTGTCCTAATCACTTTTGGTTTGTGGTTCTAATTTTTGGTTTCACGTTCACTGTCTAGTGTATTTTCCAATTTCCTTGCTGAGGATGTCCAGGAGGTAATTACTATAACAACATATTTTGACCTTAGAAAATGGAAATGGTTTTCCTTAGTATGATTTAAGGGATAATTTTTATAACAAGGTTGGTAGAATTTTCTCAGAATAGCCCCTAGAAGCTTCGTCCACAGTGTGGACTGAAATTTTTTTGCATCCTCCTCAAATGAGGCATTTGACTTGGTTACAGTGTGAAAATAGTGGTATAAGTTGCTTGTAATGTCCACACAGCATTCTACGCTGGTATAGCAGATCCGCCACTAATGTGTGGATGTCACACAACTGGCTGCTCTGATATACCAGTGCCAATAAACCAGGCACATGGAAGTGGCTCTAGAAGTGGGCCATTTCCAGGCACCTGACCAAATCAGCCCAAGTCAACAACTACAAAGCCTGAAAGCTTCCATTCCCAAACTGCGCAAATAGCTTGGGGCCTTCTGTGCCTAATGCAGTCCTTGGCATGGGCTGCCAGTCCACTTTGATTGTGTTATTGGACACTTCAGTTGTTGACCTGTAGTGGCCCTTGAAAATTATATGTTGTGGGAAGGGAGTATAGCTTACTTTCTTGGCCTGGGCCAGAAAGAGCAGGCCCGGCTGAAGCAGTCCCAACAGCAGAACTGCTCCTATTGTTCTGGAACACTTTGTCTTCCTTTGGGGGGCTTTTTCAGGATAGCCACTGCGCCAGTCCTGAAGGCTGAGTGATCTTTGGAGCCAATCTCCACTTTCTCAGAACCCCTGAGGAACCCATTTCAGTAGCACAATTTTGTGTGCTGTAGAAATGGATCCTGCAGGTGAACTGGCCTACAGAGGTGTGCACCCTTATGCACCCCCACTGGGCCACTTTACACATTAGTACAGTGACAGGCCTTTTAAAAATGTCTACCACTGTCCTGGTCTAGGTAGCATTTTAAGCTGTCTACACTGGGCTTTACTCTGCCCAGAGTGTACTAGCAGGGGGCATGGCCTCTCTGGTCTGCATCAGAGTGTGGAAATGAGAGGTCCAGAAACAGGCTATGCAGTCCACTGTACCAGGATACTACTAAGTGGAGAAAGGCCCTTAGATTGTGGTTCTTAGTGACCATTGTTATATCATGTCCTTCACAGCAGAGACATAAAAACAACACCTTGTCTAGACTAGGAGCATGGCTGCCCCCAGATATCCCTTATCTATTCCACTATTAATTTAGCAGTTTAAAGCATAGCCGAAACTATTGTACATTGTCTATACATTTGATAAGTACTCAGGGTTTTAGCATTTCCACAGGAGTAGAGTGACGTTCCAGCTGTGAAATTTTCTTTCCATGTGACCCAACCTTAAGAACATAAGAGAGGCCCTGCTGGATCAGGCCACAGCCCATCTAGTCCAGCATCCTGTTGCACACAGTGGCCCACCAAATGCTCAAGGCCATCTCAAGCAGAGACAAGGACAAACCTATTCCTTCTCTAGAATCCCAGCAACCTTCTCAATAATATAACGTGAGGTTTTTCAGGGTTCCAACGGCTCACGTCAAACTCTTGCTGCACTTCTTGTTCATTAATCCAGACACAGGTGCAACTATGGAATAACAGAATATTGCACTACAATAGTTAATTTTACCAGAATAACTATTACTATTTAAATCGTGTCTATGTTCCGAGACTGTATTGGGAGCCCCATGATTATGCCTAGCAAATCAGGAACAATTATAAAACAATTAAGCAGTTTTGGCCCTGTGTGGAAGCAGCCCTCAGTTTAAGGAAGGAGAACCAAGTATGGCAATCTAATACAAATTCTCCAAGTGGAGTGGGCAGGAAGAGGCCACAAAAAGAAATGTTTCTTATAGTGCAGATCCAGAGTACATGGTACCATTATCCACTCAAAAAAAAGCTATTTTTCCTTCCTGACTCCTGGCTTGCTGGGCCACTTTTTGTCCCATTTTTTGGAAGGCATGTTGGAGCATCTGATGAAATCTAAATTATTAGATACACGGAGAGGTGGACAGTGCACATTCTAAAAATGTAGAACTTCAGGGCTTAAGCCTGAGATGAAGATAATCTTTATAAGCATTAGTGAAGTTTTGTTGTCTTAAGGACAAAAGCTTTAAACGATATACAGAGTAGCGGACAGTTATCGATGTTTGCAGTAAGTCAGTATCAAGGTTGCACAGCCCTCAAGGCTGGTATTGATTTTCTTTTTTTCTCCACAGACAATATTTCCTTCTGGAAATTGACTCAAATACAAGTCAATAGACACTTAATACACAGTATTACAAAGTATGTGGTGTTAATACATTGGCGCCTTTAAGCATTTACTTTAAGTAGGCTGTTGTGGGACCTTGGGACATTAACTCTTCTGGATAAAGGACAAAGCTCCTCTTATTAGGCACCATTTCTAATGTCTTAGTAAATAGTAATAATGGTTCTTCAATCTTGTAATCTTTCATATTGTAGGATAAAGTGTATTAGGACTAGGAGCCTAATTAAGCAGAGATTAAGGAGTAGCTTTACTTTAGAAACATAACTCTAGAAACATTACTGAATTCTGCAGACTGAGGCATTTTACACTGATAAATACAAATCACTAGTAAATCTTAATCATGTGATGGAAGGGGGTGGAAATTGGAGGAAGGGGATCATGTAGCTTATTTGTAAACACACATTTTGAAATATCACACCTTTTCTAGACCAATATATGGACCACAGATGGAAAGCAGAACTTTGTACTCCAGGATGCTGCTTTCTGATTCTCTTTTTGGTGCAGGATCTTATTGAATTCAGCAGTGAAATGTTTTCAAGGTGAGACAAAGAAGAAGAAAGCAGAGATGAGTGAGAAAGTCCAGCTGCAGATGGAATTCAAACAAATTTAGCCAGCACAGTGGAATGGATGCCCCTGATTTATTTATTTATTTGCATTTTTATCCCATCCTATACCTTAACATCTCAGGAAAGATTCCCTTAAAAATAAAATGTAAAATGAACACACTGAATGTAATAACTGGGTCTGAAAGTGGTAAGTGAAGCTGTTTCTTATCCCAGATCTCTGGTACAACTAGGAGGGCCTACTCTGCCGACCTTAAGATACACAAGCAGGCTGACAATGACATCAGCATCACAGAACAAGGCCACTTTGAGAACTGCCTTTCCATGTGGGCAACACATTATTTTTGTAGTCTGCAAGCATAGGGTGTGGGATGCAGATCTTACTTTAGAGACATCCAAGCTTTGGGATTTTTTGAACAGTAGTGGTTTTTTTTTTGTCTAATGCACGACTAGGACAGGACTGACACTGCTTGAATATTAAAATTGCCATAATAATAACTTGCATACTGCACCTCTGGCATTACTTTGGAAGTCTGCAAATGAGTTGCTTTTTGATATGTATTGCTCTTGTACACAGATTGCATATTAAATTCAAGATTTATTTGTCTCACAATTTTGCACCTGCAAGGTAAATGCAAGAGGTAGAAAAGGTGCTTTAATATCATCATCTTTGCAATAATCCTGGTTCCTCTATATGTCAACAGTGTGATCCAACCTTGATAAATGATTTGATCTTGCAAATATCTACTTTTTTTGTTTATGCATCTCTATCTCTATCTATCTATCTGTCTGTCTGTCATCTGTCTGTCTGTCTGTCTGTCTGTCATCCATCCATCCATCCATCTATCTACCTACCTACCTACCTACCATCTACCTACCTACCTACCTACCTATCACCCATCCACCCTGCCACCCATCCAGCTTAAAAGCTGTCCACCAGCTGCCCCACAGTGTTTGGTACTCTGCTCTTGTGTACTGCGTGTCACAACAGGTCATATGATCTAATATCTGGGCCAAAGGCCTGGCACATTCCAGGCAGCTAGCCAGCCATGTGTCTAGTGCTGCTGGGAAGGAACTGGAATGCTCCAGGGTGTGAATGGCCCTTCTGAATATTAATTACCCTGGGATGGTCTTTGGAGACTATTCCAAACAAGTAACTTCAAGAATTTTGGGAAAGGGAACACATGTTCTTCAAGTACCTTCTCAAATGCATCAACTCTACCTTTCATTTCACATTTGAACTCCTATAAAAGCATATTGCTTTCCTTTCATTTATTTGACCAGTGAGAAAGACTGCTTGAAAAATAAAAGGAATGCTGGAAATTACCACTTTTTTGCTGATTTTTGATGTCTTGGGCCCTCTTCAGGAGGGGGTGCACCACAGCCTGTTTCAGGGCAGGTTGAACCACCTCCTCCCTCAGAGAGTCATTCATTACTTCCTGGATCCACCCATAATACCTTGTCAGCTAGCCTTTATCAACCAGGAAGGGAAGGGCAAGGATCTAGAGAGCACGTCGTCAGCTGCACTCCCACAAGCAGCTTGTCCACATCCTCAGGCCATAATAATTGATCCAAGCAAATGGAACCAGACAGTTCTCTGGATGCCTCGGTTGGACTTTGTCCAGTTGTGACATCCAATACCCTATGAATCTGAGTGACTTTATCCTCAAAGTGCTTCACAAATTTGTCACAGCAGATATTACTTGGCCCTGGCTCATGCTTCTTCGAGCTCAGTTTTATAAGGCCATTTACTACTCTAAAGCGCTCTGCTGGATGGCTACTTGAAGATGCAATGGTGGTGGAGAAAAAACCCTTTTTGCCAACTTCACTGCTACATGGTAGGCACAATAATGTGCTCTAACCTGTGTCCGGTTGGACTCACATGTGGATTTATGCCACCTGCACTCTAGCCATCGACCTTCCTGTTTCATGGCCAAAACTCCATGGAATACCAAGAAGCCTTTCACGCTCTACAAGGCTAGCCGACAAGGTATTACGGGTGGATCCAGGAAGTAATGAACGACTCTCTGAGGGAGGAGGTGGTTCAACCTGCTCTGAAACAGGCTGTGGTGCGCCCCCTCCTGAAGAGGGCCCAAGACATCAACAATTGGCAAAAAAAAGTGGTAATTTCCAAATGTAGTGGGAAAAGTAGGTGACATCTGGATGCAGCCATAATTAACATTCATCTGTGCCTTTTACAGTTCAAGAATTTGATGTTTGGGAGTGTGTCACTAACAATAGTCAAGCTTCATATGAATTGATTGGTCTGATACCCTTTGATGATGGGTATAAATTTTGTCATCTCTTGATGAAGGAGGCACCAGTGCTTAAGAGTTTTGGGGGCATCCTGGAAACGTCTTTTAGGAATGTGTTATTTATTTGTTTCAGATGTATTTGCATTTATTTAGATTTTTATACTGACCTTTTTCAAAATTTCAGGATGGTAAAAAAAAGCACCCCCAAACAAAATTTATAAATTGCTGAGCACTTCCCAAAGACTTATCTTCTGATTAACAGAATTGTTATGACCTAAGTAATACATGCAGGCAGACAGGAATTGTCTAGCACCCAAAGCTCTGAAGAACTGGGGGTGGGGGGAATCATCCACCAGAAGCTGCAAGGTGATAGAACCAAGGTAATGTCTTTAGGAAGACAGCTTGTCATCTTAAATCCTAATTCACAGGCATCACCCGCCATCCATGACTGTCATCCTGACTGGTGTAATCCCTCAGCATATGACACTTGCCAACTTGCGTTTCTCTTCCCTAATATAATATTACTGTACAGCCCGTTAAGGTTTTCTTCTCTCTGGTATCGAGGCTAGGTGTTACATGGGTTTATGTAATATTCATTCTAGGGAGATCTGAGTCGTGAAGCAATGTTAAGTCTATAATAAATCTATACAATCAAGTGTATTGTTATTTTTGGCTGAGCAGGGCCACAGATGTTTAGATGACTTAACAGAATCTAGTAACAGAATGCTTAATCAAACAAACCTTCCCTCTCTTTCAAAAAGAAAACAAGTAAGAAATACTTTCTAAACTATTCTCTCTGCTGCCACTTAACCTTGTTGACTCCCTGCCACCTTGGGCTGGACATAACGATATCCTATAGTTATTTTACATGTCAAGAACAGAGAGCACTCTGTTAATAATTCACATCTCACGGTGCCTTTCTCTAAGGCCTCATCCAGACAGGGCCTAAAACATAGGATATTCCTAGGGATATTCCTATGCCTATCCATGACAATCCCAATATACCCCCATGAAAAGGGGGTGGAATCCCACATTATCACTATTTGGATAAATCAACCCACCATGGGTTTACTTGGCTGGATGCTTGTTCCCTCAATCTTTGACTTGGAAATGACCATCACACATGTACAGTGCCGAAACTGGACCAGAAATGGCTGCCACACATGCATGAGGAGCTGTGATGCTGCCCTTCCCAATATTCCACATCAGCAAAATACCTGGATGTGCATGGTGAGCAATCATGGGAGCAAACATTCAGGCAGGTAAGTGTCCATGCTTGCCCTGGAATTTTGCCCAAGCATTTGGCAAACAAGATCCCCTATTTTCTCTCACGTATGGAGGCAGCCTTGAAAATTATTCCTTGAATTATTTGATTAGAATTCAAGTGTCATAGTTTAAAGAATTCATATGAATTTTGAATGTGATGATTATTTCTGCGCATCCCTACGGAATTCTCTTCCAAGGTAAATGCAAATTGGCTATATAGGAATTGTGTTTTTCAGACAACATAACTTCGTGCATTTCTTTTAGGACATTTACTAAATAACTTTGTCATTGATCTACTGTAGAGCATGATTACATAAAATGGGAGGACTCATTATAGCTTTTTCCTTCAAGTGCTGTTCCTTTTGTCCCAATGACCTTCATTTTGTACTCTGCTTATGCATATGTCAGAAAGAAAAAAGTCACGGGGAAGGGTTGGGTGGAAGTGGATACCTGAGAGAAAAATTTCAGAATACATTAAGCACTGTTCTTTCATGCAAGATTTTTAGTCTAAAATTAGGCAGACATGTAAGTTAATATAAATTTTAAGCAACAATTTCCTTTCCAACATGAGGGGTATGAAAAAGTCTCAAGAGCAGGTAACTTGAAGTAATTAATAGCTTGCCCAAGGAGGAGAGGAAGGGATGAGTGGGGAAACTAGAAGTTGCAGCCAGCAAATGTGGCTTTAATCTGAATTGCTGCTTCATTTCTTTTGCTGGCTGCTGTTGCAACATCTTGATCATCCTTGGTTCTTATCCTTGAGCAAAGTGTCTCTTTGCTGCTTAGTGTTCCTATTGAAGCCAGGGACACTTCATGGGCAATGTCAGCTATTTGTAAAGCCTCATAAAGATCTCACAAAATGTCTTGGACTCAAACAAAAAAGGAGTCAGTGTTTTTTTTTCTTGAGAAGTCTTTTAAGGAAAAACCTGCCATTTTAATTTTGTTTAGTTCTTAGTTTTTCTGTCCGCACTTTTTGGTGACTGGCAAAATATTTCAGATTTCAAGGTTGAAGTAAATGTTTTGGTGAGACCACAGAGTTGTCCAATAGAAGTTAGGGATAGAGATGGTGGCCAGTATTCACACTGCAAACGCCAGCCCTGTCCCAAAGCTACTCAGCACTTACCTCACCACAACAATGGCCATGCATGCTGAGCTGTTGCTACGGCAATCAGGTGAGGCTGCACATGACTGCACAGCCACAGCCACACCACCCTGCCTTCATATGGAAGTCGGTGTGAGGGTTGCATCTGAGGCTGAACTAGGAGCGCCACTGGGACTCCTAGTATAGCTGTGGTAGATGAGGATGGTCGTGCATGCTAGGAGCTGTAAGTGCTCTGGAGTGTGTGGAAGCTCCTTGTCAGAGAATCTCTGGGTTGTCCCCACCTTCAAAGTGCAAAAAGGCCCCACCTTGATTTTCTCCACACACAGTGTAACATGCTAACAGTGTAACTTCTCAAAGTGAAGCAGTCAATGAAGATTATATGGTTTGGGGCTGATGGACACTGCAACCCAAAAGAAAGACCCTTTCTGCAATTACTGCTGATCTGAATGTAGCCAGATCTGTATTAACGAGGCCCTTAATACAGATCCTGTGGACCTTTTAATTAACAAGAGGACAAAAGGCCTTGTTCTGGAACATGGGAGGCATGCAGGCAGAATGCCGCCATGTTCTGGAACTATCAGGGGGTGCTTTTCAGTGGGATGCCACAGTGCCCTACCAAATTCCCTTCAGGTTCTGAGGGGCGGCATCTAGGAAGCTCACACAAACTTTGCAGTTGTGGGAAAACATGGGCCAGATCAGCATCGCCACACAATCTGGATTAATGGGGCCGGTTATTTCTGGACCCACTGATCTGGATTAGGGCAAGTAAGTGCAATAAAGGGTCAAAGCTACTAAGTACTCAACTAGATATCCTTGTGGAAGAGACCTGCAATTTTAAAACAGCATCAAGACATTGACTGCATCCAGAAATCAGTTACCTATTCTGCTATACTTAGATATTCCAGGGTAAAGCGTGGATAAAACAGGGAGCAGGTTTGTCCTCTTTTGCTCGTGAACAAAAGGGCAAAAGTAATGGGGGAAACATGAAAATAATAAGATTTAGTCTAGTCAGTTGCAGGAATTACCATCCATAGGAGCTGTTAAACAGTAGAACTATTTCCCCACATTATTGGTTTTCAAACAGAAGCTGGATGGCAGCCTTTTTGGGATGCCTTAACAAAATCCTACCCTGAGCAGGGGTTTAACTTAGTGACTTTTGGATTCCCAACACATATATTGTATGAGTCTATAATCCAAAGGGCAGTTAAGTCAGCAAATGCAGGTCTAAGAGGTGAGGAATAGCAAAAACATCTTTATTGAGAAATGGTAAAAAGCAATACAAGACAATTCAGGGATCTGCATAGGTTATGCATCACCAGCAAAAAAAAAGGGGGGGGGGAATACAGTATTCATCATCTTAAATCCTAAACCTCTGATCATCATGAAGTTAACTCTCTGTAATCTGTAACTATCATCTATGACTCTGACCCCACAAGCCTATAATCTTCTGTGAATATACTTATACACAAAGGCACAGCATTTCAGATACCTTCAGGCTTAGCATTGATAAAAGTTACAATGCAGTAGACCCAGAAACTGCCAGCATCCTCTTAAAAAGGCAAGACACTTAACCGTGCCATCTGAGAAGCAGTGAATAGTAAATATGTTCCTAAAACAGACTGTATTATCTCAGTCTCCCAATGGATTATGGCTACATGGGGGGGGGGACTAAATAAAATAAAATAAAATACCGTATTTTCCGGCGTATAAGACAACTGGGCGTATAAGACGACCCCCAACTTTCCAGTTAAAATATAGATTTTGGGATATACTCGCCATATAAGAAGACAACACCCGGCGTATAAGACTACCCCCAACTTTTGAGAAGATTTTCCTAGGTTAAAAATTAGTCTTATACGCCAGAAAATACAGTAGGTCTTTTCGGCCTTGAAAGGCAGCATTTAAGAGGAATTCTGACTGAAGTATATAAAATTATGCATGGTATGGAAAAAGTGGATATACAAAAAAAAAAAATCCTCTATCACACAATGTGCAGGAGAGTTAGGACTGACAAACAGAAGTTTTGTTTTGTTTTCACCCAGAGGGTCATTGGTCTATGGCAGTGGTTCCCAAAGTTGTCTGGGCTATGACCCATCTAATATAAGTTTACCAACTCGGGACCCACCTCTAGGAAATTTAACCGTTACCAATATGAATAAAGGACTTTTCAAATAACAAAGTTTTAATACAATTTTTTAATTACTTAATTAAATAATTACATCAAAAAAGTTATTTCAAATACGGTTAAATTTCCTAGAGGTGGGTCCCGACCCACAGTTTGGGAAACCCTGGTCTATGGAATTTACTACCAGAAGAGGTGGTGATAGCAACCAGTCTGAGAGGCTTCAACAAAGGCTTAAATAAAGTTCATAGATGGCAGGTATATCAATGGCTACTAGAATGGATGCATAGGTCCTGCCTCCAGGTTACAGAGACAAGCAGGATGCCTCTCAAGGCCATTTGCAAGGAACTGAAAACAAGTGAAGGTTTTGCCTTAGTCTTCTGCTTGAGAATACTGAGAAGCAATTGGTGGGCCACTATGTGAGACAGGCTGTGGCTTGATCTGGCAGAACTCCTCTTATGTTCCCATGTTCTTACATTCTAGAACTAAGGATAGAATCATTCAGGATTCTGTATGCTAGGAAAACTTCCTTTGCTCTAATCCAAAATGAGTCCAATCAAAGGAGATATTTGCCACTTCATAGAATCCTGGAAACTAGAACACTTCAGTACAAGGAACTCCCAGTGCACCCATGGAAGTCAATTGCCACTGTTAACATTTGATTGGGATGGGGTGGGTCGTAATCCTTCTCCTAAATATGCTAACTTCTCATGTGTTGAAGAGTTTTCTCCCTTCATGTGTAACAGCTACACACTCATACCTACTGGCTGTAGCATGCAGTTCCCAGATAATTTTACTCCCTCTAATTCTGTTGGTGAGAACTGACCCAAAGTTTGATTAATATTCTAGTGTTAAAGATAAGTGAGCTAGTAATCTTTTTCTTTTTCCTTTTCTTAATCAAACTCTGGATTAGGAGAAGGGTTAAGCCACTCACAAAATTCACTCATGCATCAAAAATTCATGGAAAATTTACTGAGGTTTAATATCCCATAATCTCACATATTGTGGCTGTTTTCGGCTCAGCCTGAAGGCATTTGCTGCTTTTCCTTAGTTTTCTAATGACAAGAACTCCAAACAGTAGTCCAGGACAGCAAGGCCTGAATGTTCTCAAAGGGGCACTAAATAAATACCAACATGGAGTCATGCCGTCTGCCTAGAGGAAGAAATGAAAGTATGTTGCAACTATACAAAAACAGTCTGCCAAAATTGAAGGGAAAAAGTATAGGCCATTTCTGGACAGACTGGCTTGAAACTTGCTGTTAATGACAACTTATACAGAATCACAGGATGCACATTGGACTTTTATTAACTGAACATTTCATTTCTAAATAAATAAAATTTAAAACAAAAAGTTAGGGGAAAAGAACTGGGGAAGTTCCTATACTTGGAACAATGTTCCTGTCATAACTATCTTTCTCTTTCTCAATAGTTCTTTCCATTTCCTAAATCTCAGTGGTCACGGAGCATTCAAAGGCTGTTATTCCAGAACACATTGTTCACTGGTACACTTTTTCCACATTAGACTAGTGCATGGCCAACCCAGAATCGTCCAAATGGTTCCTATTCTGGATTAGCTGTTCTGCTCCAGGCATCCGTTCTTCCATACCTGATTTAGAACAAGGAGAATGGGATGTGTTTCTTCGCAGCTTCTGTGCATCACTGCTGACACCCTGTTTTCACATCCTAGGTCAGGGGTCCTCACACTTTTTAAACAGGGGGCCAGTTCACTGGAGAGCCGGAATACTGTATAGTTTTTTTTTAAAAAAAACTATGAATAAATTCATAGCAGGACAAGCAGCAGCGGCAAAAACACCAGGCGGGCTGGATAAATGTCCTCTGAGGGCTGCATGTGGCCCACGGGCCGTAGTTAGAAGACCCCTGTCCTAGGTGCTTCCTCCGAAAATTTCTTTCAGAACTTTGGCTCAGAAGTGGCTGTGTTGCCTTCAAAGTGGTTGTGAACCAGTTTGGTGTAGTGGTTAAGGAGCCGGACTCTTATCTAGGAGTACTGGGTTTGATTCCGCCCTCCTCCATGAAGCCAGCTGGGTAGCTTGTTATTGTATTCTGGTGTTTTGCTGGACTGATTCTCAAAACACACTTATTTGCTTTAGCAGGTTCTAACAACCTTGGGCTAGTCACTGCTCTCTTATGAGCTCTCACAGCCCCACCTACCGCACAGGGTGTTTGGTATGAGGAGAGGAATAGAAAGCATTGTCAGCCACTTTGAGTCACCTTAAATGGGTGAGAAAAGCAGGATAGAAAAGCCAACTCCTCCTCCTCCTCCTCCTTCTTTTCTTCTTCTTCTTCAGGTGCCCATGTTGAACTCCACAGTTGTGCTTCAAAAACAGAATATGAGTGATGGGGCCTCGGCCAGTTACCAACATGTGTGTGGTAACTTGGGCTGCGTGTCAGCTGTGTGGTTGTCTGGAACAGCTATAGCTCCTCTGCACTTTTCTCAGATCCCCCCCCCCGATTCTTGAAATTCAGATGCCACTTGATGTGTTTGGTCTGAAACAGGCTGTGGCAGAATTTCTAGGATCTCAGATAGACTGGACCAGTATGCAGAAGGGAGGCCCCTAACAAGTAATAGCTAGACTTTGTATTAATGCTATGAACTAGCCCTAAAGTTATATTTTATTATAATTATGGTAATTCTCTTAATCCACCTAACCACAGCTATTGCTAAGAGATTAAAAACCAACAGGGTTGCATTGCCGTGATTCCAGGGCAATGCAACCCTGTTGGCTCTTCTCAATGTCTTAGCAATATCCTACTTGAGCAGTTTCAAGGACATGGACTTGGAGGCACTATTTCACAGTGAGTCTCTTTCTATCTCTGTGGTAGTCTACAGAAAGTAGTACCTTTATTCAGTGCCTTAGGAACTTTCTTATGGAATTCTCTACAGGTTAGTTTTGTCTCCTATATTTCTTAATCTATATGAAGCCATTGGGCAAGATCATCAGGAGTTTTGGACTGAGGTCTCATCAGTATGTTGATGATATCCAACTCCATCTCTCTGTTCCTTCTGAGTCAGGAGAGGTAGTTCTTAAATTAAAACTGAATCCAGACAAGACCAAGGTATTGTATGTCACAGATGGGATCCAGATTAAGAGTTTCCTTAGGGTGTTTCCACACTGGCCGCAGAAAACACATTAGACACACATACAAGACACTTAGAAACTTACCTTCTGCACTGGAGGACAGATGAGGGACCCTTCCAGGAAGCCGCTTCCGCACAGCGGCACGTGAGAGCCATCCTTAATGGGGTCTCACCACCAAAAAAATCAATTCTCTGGGAAGACCTGAAAAATCAGGTCTTCAATCTGTCCCCTCACCTCGATCCATTTGGAAGCTTCTACACATAGAGAGGCAAGGGGATGGATGTGCCAGCATCCGCCATCTTGGGAGGGGCAGAAGCAGGCTGTTCTGCCTCTGGAGCCCCTCCCCCACATGCTGCACACTGGTGGAAATGTGCAGTGACTGGCAGCTGAACGCTCCAGTCCCATGGCTCTGGGGGTAACATCAGCAGTGTGGGAGGCTGGCTGCCTTTGGAAATGGGTGCTGCGGCCTCCACACAGCACCCAGAAGATCCAGTCTGCAGGATCCATCCTCTCCATGCGTATGCATATGAGTAAGGCCTCTTCAGATCCGTTCCTATTTTGGACGGATCCTCTGGAGGACAGACCACCGGAAAACTGATTTTTTTTTAATCCGTTTTTTGGTGGCCAATGTGGAACCGCCCTTAATTTGCATCTGAAGTGACTCCAGGAAGGGCCAAAGAGAGATTTCCCACTGTGCTGTATTCTTCATATGAAGCTGATGAACAAGACTGTGGCACTTTCAGACACTCCTCCTGCTGCCTGCTGCCCCTGTGTGAAGGTGCATTGTTTGAGGTACTATTATGGTGTATGTGGGCTTGTTGTCGACTTCAGGTGAACTTCGATGACCCCAGAAGCAGGATGTCTTCATAAGACCTCCCTTTTCACATGTGCATACATATTGCAGTGGACACTGGAAACAAGACTGTCACAAGTTGCTAGATATATAAATACACTAGCACTATAATTTTCCAAGATTGTTTCAAATCAAATGCATTTTTCAGTTTTAGGTATGTTCTCTATCTCTGTGTAATGGAATATGGTTTGATTACTCCCTCCTTTCAGTACTCACATTCACTGAAGAGGCGACGTTTAGATTTGTAGTTCCAATATAATTTCCTTTTGACTCTGCTGTATCAATCATATCCTGTAATGAATTTTGAACAATCTTTCATTTTGATGACATTTGGACTTAGTACTTGATTTTGAGCTCAGCTGGAACCATAACCTTTTCCTTGCTATACTGTTAGTACAATCATATCAAGAAGAATATTTCCAAAGGAGCTAGTATAAATCCTAGCATTACTCTTGTGTATTATTGCTACATTAAACCAACACTAGATTACTGGGGAAGGATTTTTCCAACGATCTGTTATAAAGCTCACAGCATTGACAATAATCAAATATTAGACATAGGCCTGAGATGAATACGAAAGCAAGAGAAGTGCTAAATGCAAAATTTTGTGAGAAGCCTGCCTGACATTGACACAGTGAAGGACAGGAGAATATACTTCAGGGAATCAAAGCTCCAGTGTTAGTTTGATCTGTTTTATAATTCCGTCATAAAGGCGGGCTTCTCAAATACATTATTGGCTCATGTCCTTGAACACGGCCCTCCTGGAGGCAAAGCATAACCAGTGTAGCACAGGGGTTTCCCAAACTATGGGTCGGGACCCACTGGTGGGTCGCGAGCGAATATTGAGTGGGCCCTGCCTGTAGAATTAAGTAATAAAAAAATTGTATTAAAACTTTGTTTGTTATTTGAAAAGTCCTTTATTCCTATTGGTAACGGTTAAATTTCCTAGAGGTGGGTCCCGGGTTGGTAAACTTATATTAGATGGGTCGTAGCCCAGACAACTTTGGGAACCACTGGTGTAGCAGTTTTCTTCCTGCATGCTAAGAAGAGTGCCACACTAGTTACACTTTTCTTCAAGTAGTGGCAGGCTAACATATGGAAGGTAGAAAGTCCACAACTCAAACAGATAAAAATGAAAAGGTGTGAGCAGTCAGACCTGTCGGTGGACTGAAGAAGGTTTAAAGTGAAGGTGTGGCCATGGCCTAAGCGTTGCATGTGCTAATTCTTGTTTATACACACAAATATAGAAATAGGGAATTGTACCTCTTTGTGAAATATTTATCTGGTGAGAGTCAAGAATACATTAAGCTGGTAAGCTGAGCATGTCAAAATGTGAAGTTCAGATAACATTTGAGAGGAGACCTGAGTTTATCAAATCATGCATGCCTTAGAAAAGGTGGATAGAGAATTCTCTCTCTCTCTCCCTATAGTCAAACACTAGAAGCAGAAATCACTGTATGAAGCTGATAGGAAATTTAAGACTGACAACAGGCTTTTGCTTATGGTCTTTTCAGGATCTTCACTGTAAGGATCATTGATTTGCGGGTGCTAACAAGATGATTATTTGTTAATATTCTTGTCATCTCTCAGGTTGTGGTGGCTTTTCTAAAATATTATATACAGTTCTTATCAGATGTGCATTTTTTTCTCGTATCTCATTACTTTCTTGTTGAGTTCATCATATAGCCACTATTTTTTTCTTCTATGGAGTGAAGTAAAGTCTTTTTGTGCTGAACTGCTAAAGCATGAAGATCTTAAGTGAAGTTTATTAAGCATACTATATCATCATCACTCTGAACCGATAGATGTACAAATGTTATAAACTATTAATGGTGAGCAATGATGCAAGCAACATGTTCATATTTTAGAAAAGTAAACCAGTAATTGCTTTAAAACTGATGTTACACCCTAATATTTCCATTAACCACTTCACTACTTCATCAAAAGTAACAAATTTGAATTCATGTACACTAAGGCTGCTTCTGCATTTGCCTTAATAAATCTGGATCTAACTCATCCAGATTTAGTAAAACCGGGTTCCAGTAGACCCGGTTTTACTAAATCCGGATGCATGGTAGATCCGGATTTACGGAGGTAGATCTGCATCTAATAGATGCGGATCTACCCACCCCCGTCCTTCCACACATGCGGTGGAAGGATTTGAGGTGGGTGCTGTGCGGACGCCTCACATCTGTGCTCCGGGGCCCTCCCCCAGCCCGCCATGATTGGGTCCTTGGAGCCAAGCAGATCGCCGCTTCTGGAGCCAGGGGGAGCTTCTCCAAAGCCCTCCCTAACCCACCCAGGGGGGAGCACATGAAATCCCCTCCTTACCTGCTCGTGGTTGCCCCGATTCTGGCCGCAGGGACCCAGGATGCAGTGCGCCTGAGTCCTGCGCACCTCCTGATTGGCCGGGGCTGCTCCTGGCAGCTCCAGCCATCAGGAGGTGTTCTGCGCAGGCGCGCTACCCTGGCCAGTTGTTTTGCATGTTGAATTATGTGTCCATTTGGACTGCCTTAATTTGTCCTGTAACAAGAAGGGATCTTTCAGTGTTGGTTGTTTTAAAATTTCCTAGAAAAAGAAGAGAAATGATGGCTGGTAGTGAATTGATTTCAGTGCAATGGCAGAATTAACTATAGTTTTAACATTACATAAATTAGCTGCTTGCTTCAAACTTTAGGTTCTGTTCCCCAGTTTCACCATAAACTTTGGTCTTCCTATAGGGGAATTGTTTTTAAAAGATTAGTTACTTATGGTTAGCTGTGTAAGATTGAATTTATTCTTTAGAGTGTTCACAGTGAGTAGGGAGGGGGGAACGTAGGAGTAGAACTAGCCCCTTAAACAGTATTTGGAAAAGATCAAAGTAGAAAAAAATGAGTTTATTAGGAAATACCAACAGCGAATGTAAAAGCCTATATAGTGAAGTCATCTGACTACAAACTGGAAGGCAAAAGGAGGAAGTGAAATGAGAGATGATGAAAATGAAATAAGACACCCCTGAGAGTTATCCGTCAGAGACAAGAAATATGGAAACAAAAGCATTATCTACAGAGTTGATCAAATGTTGCAGCTTTCTGCAAGTTGATACTGCCTCAATATGGTTGGGAGAAGAAGACCGTACCTTTACAGTTCTAAAGTGTCCATCTAAGGCTGCCAGAACCAATGTACAGGCAGAAGTAGTACATGAAGTAGTTAAAATCCTGGATGGAACTCTAGCCTAGGGCAAGAAGTTTGGCTGGAACTCTGGCTATTTACACAAATGCTAACCAGAACTCCATCTGTTCAATTGACATTGGGCAACGTATGCTGCCTCAGTGTTGACCCTGGCAGAAAGGGATACACTGAGGTGTTTTTCGTCCTTTTAGGGAAAGCTGCTTCTTTTGGCTTTGAGACTGGAAACAGCTGTCCCTGGCATGGGGGCAGCTGCTCCCTTTGCCCTCAGTGACTACCCGCTGCTTGTCATCCATTGTGTGGATGTAGCCGCAGAGGTGGAAAAGGGAGGAATAACTTATTTATTGCCTCCACACTTATCACCTCTAGTGGAAAACAGAAGTTTGGATAGAACAGATGCTCTTGTTGCAGCTTCTCCAACAAGCTCCAATAGAAACAGCTTCCAACCTAGTTTCATCAAGCTGACTGATTTCAATTGATCTAAGTAAAAAATGACTAGACACAGGGAATACTGGAACAGATCACAGTAAGTAGCTTAAATATATGTAAGCTTCCTGATATATGCAAACTATCAATCACCTGGTAAGCAAACTTCCACAGCTGGCAGCACTGATAGCTAACCAGTTTTGTAGGACTGATCAGATGCTCACCCCCCTCTCCATTTCCTATAATATAGAAGTATGGGAGAAGAAAATAAGACAAACTGGTATCTGCAGAAGATACAATGATGTGTGAGTGTTTGTGTATAGACAGGTAGATGAATGAATAGATTGTTAGATAGATGCAAGCTTATTATCAGAAAGATGTCATGTGGCAAATCTTTCTGTAGCTCATTTGGTGTTGTTCATAACAGTTCCAGTCATATTTTAGTTGCATTTCGTTCATTGACATTTCTAACACAATTCAAACTCCTTTCTTTCTCCTTTCTCCTTTGTTTTTAATTTCTTCGTCAATTTTTACTATGCATGCGTGGCTACAGTTTGTGTAATCATATCCACCGTCTAAATCGTGGAGTTCAGGTATGGAACAGATCAATGTCTGTCAGGATGAGTAAGATGTGGCTTTTCACTTTCCTTTGTCATATTGACTATACAGTATTAACTTGTTTACTAAGCATGCGATATATATTGTAGATTTAAGTCTTCCAAAAGTTTTTTGTCATCCTATTGGTTATCATGAATATGGGTTGATGAATCAGGAAAGAAGGATGACCTCTTCCAAATTTACTGACATATACGACTAAAGTAGGGTGTGGAGATCAAAAGTCAGTCTCTTGCTAATTGATCCCATTTTGCTTCCAAATTCCAGGCCATAGGGAAATTTCCAAGCACTATATAATGCTTATAATGGTTTGTTTGTATAGTAACACCTATAGAGGGGAGAAGGGAGTTTATTGATGAGGATGACTTTTGTTAAAAAAAAAAACAGATAGACCATTGAATGCTCTTCACCATCTCTGTCCATGTAAGGCCAAAGCTGTTGTTCAATGTGCATTAAGGAAAATAAAGGGAGGATTGCCTTAATAATGGTCTCTAGATGTTGCAAAATGATTTCTTTAAAACCTGCCAGCTATTTTATTTGTTACTGTTGCACTGCTACTTCCTGCAAGAAGCACTTGAGGAATTGTGTTTCTTAGATACTAAAACAATTCAACCATTGAAGTATCATATATTGGTTCCAAATGAGAGCTACACGTTGCTCCACCTCAAGCAGCAAAATGTCTTAGGGTGACCCTGGATACAACTGGATAGGAAACAATGATCTGGATTCATCTCAGCTCATAGCAAGCATCAAAGTGTGGCATTTTTTTAATTTTTTTTTTTACTTATGTCTCCAATTGCAGAGCCAAGGAAATTTATAGCAAAAGTATTGGATTTAAAGCACTAAGATATAGCTGGAACGTGGGCCAGTTCAACAAGCTATCATTACAAAACAAACAAAGAATCCTCCTTATAATGCTAAAGATGAAAAAAAACTGAAGACTTCAGAACAAACTAGAAAATATAAGAAAAGTATGAATGCATTTGATTGGGCCAGTCTGCAGGATAGCGAAAATAAGGCTTCCAAATTCAATCACTGGCATCACCCATATTCATAATTAGCATGGATATTCTATATCCACTCATTGGCTGTCATCACATCTTGCCGAAATAGTCCATATTATTTAAAAACAGGACTCAAAATGCACTAACTCCAACCTCACTAATCCTTCCTCAGTTTGTCCTTAGTTTGGGTCGCTATGCTCACATCTTTCTTTTCCCTTCCTAGACTCCTTTAGAGCTCCACCCCTCTCCAACATCAAAATACCCAACTCTTTTGATAGGATAAAAGTTCTGTGCCTCAACAGTGTGTAATCACACATTGGGCAAAAGGGAAGGCAAATTCAACCCCCTTTAGTCCTCTTCCCCAGTCACACCCAAGAAATGAATATAGATTAACACCCTATACCTCCTCAAGATCTGTAAAAATCAGGACTCAGGAAACTATGATTGAAGGGAGGAAAGTCCATGAACAAAATGGATTGGAAGGTGTGAGTGGTGGGTTCCTAAGATGGGCTTGAAGAAGAAAGTGTGACTACACCTATTCTACTCTGTAGGCCAATACTCTAGCCTTTCATTTATATCGTCTTAAAAAAGTTACGCTGAGTAGAAAATAACCTTGGTGGTGGAGCAGTCAGAATTGAGACTGTGATGCCTGAGGTGGGATTTTGACAACACTTCTGAAAAAGATAAATTGTCCAGGAGATAATTTCCGTTGCTTTCAACAGCTGCTTCCCTGGAAGGTTAGTGGTGGTAATTTGGAATAGGCAGTGGTGATTTTGTTTTCTTCCAGGAACTGCATTTCCAGAAGAAAACTGCTAGGTAGAGAGCTCTGATCCTGATTGCTTCTGTATAGTTCTAATACTTGTAATTTGTCCTTAGATCAGTTCATGAGTTGTGTTAAGATTCAGCAACGGACCCAGAGAGGCTTTGTTACAGAACAGGATCTCCCATGGTCCTTTTCAGGCTCTCATTGGTCTGCCCATTAGTGCAGATCAGTGAGGCCCTGCCCACTGCTAGTACAACTTTGCACAGGGCAGAGCAAAAGGCACACCTCTGGGGGAACCGGTTTTGTCAGTGTACAATGCCATGTCATGATCTGGATCAATGGACCTTGCTGATCTAACCTGACTGGGACCTAATATTTTGCACTCAACTCAGAACCTGAGAAGTACAGTATTTGGAAGCCATTCATGTAACATCTAGATTATCATTTTTGGACATTATCTGGTCAACTGAGTGGCTCTCTGCTAGGCCTTTAGAACTATACTAAAGGCAGCCTTATACCCCCAGAGTGAGTGAGTGAGTGAGTGAGTGAGTGAGTGAGTGAGTGAGGGAGGGAGGGAGGGAGTGAGGGAGGGAGGGAGGGAGGGAGGGAGGGAGGGAGGAAGTGGCCCATGCCTCCACATGATCTAGATCTGCAGGTCTGGCTATTCTGGATCAAATGATCCAGATCAAGACAAGGTGGAAACTTGCCCATTTCCTTTATAGTCTATGAGTTGCCACTATAGAAAACTCCAAATAAGATTGTGCTATATTTTTTTTTGACCACAGTCTTGCCTCTGTATCTGCTGATTCAGTATCTGCTGATCCACTCAACCATGGTCAACCAAAAAGTTTATACAATACAGTAAATGTGTTTGTATTATCTACAATTTTCATTATCCACGGTAGAAGAACTTCCATTACAAACAGAAAACAACAACATTTTTTTATTTAAATCTGAAGTGATGAGCTGTAAATCCTATTTCTTCTTTCCATACAATTGTCCAGCCTCTTTGCTTCAAAAACAGGATCCTTACATGTATGCTTTTTTTATACTCTTAAAGTTCCAATTCTGTTTGTGGCTCTATGTTTTTGTTTTCCTATTTTGTTACTGACTGATTAAATGAGAAGAAATGCTGCTATTGTAATACTGTTGCCTTTTGTACTAAATGTAGCTGAAATGTCATTCATGAGTATTATCCATGTATCAATCATTATTTCAGGATTTTGTCATGTCAATGATGGGCATAGAGCTAATTAGTTATGCCTTCTTTCAGGATATAATTATTTTGCCTGAAAATAACTGACATTCTGAAAAATGTAGATTATTAACTAGACAATGCCAAAGCAGTTATGAGAAACCTTTTCTTTAATAGAGTTTTGTATGCTCATAATCAGTATTTCATTTTAAAAGCATTTTTCTTCCATACCACTTTGCTTCTAATTTGTATTTCAGGTACAAGAGAAGTTAACTGCAGTACAACCAAGTAATGGTAGCAAAATATCAGATAAAATATTTAATATAACTCAAGTAAAGGGAGCAAAATACCAGATAAAATCTTTAAAGCCTCCACTGATCCAAAACTTTGAATAAATGCAAACATGCCTATATTTTTAATGTTGTTGTTCAGTCACTCAGTCACATCCACTCTTCAGGACTGCAAGAACCATACCATGCTAGAACATTCTGTCCTCATGTTCATGGCTTCCATGACACTACCTACACACCCCGTCCTCTGCCATTCCCTTCTCCTTTTGCCTTCAGTCTTTTCCAGCATGTCTTTCCAATGAGTTTTGACTTATCATTACATGACCAGAGTATTTGAGCTTCAACTTCAGTATTTGTCCTTCCAGTGAACAGTCAGAGTTTATTTGACTGACTAGATCTCTTTTCCAGTCCAAGGGACTGTCAAAACTCTTCTCCAGCATCACAATTCATTTTTTTCAGCACAACATTCCTTTTAGTTCAACTCTTATAGCATACATTGCTTCTGAGAGAACCATCATTTTGACTGTACTGACATCTGTCAGCAAGGTGATCTCTCTGCTTTTTAATATGTTGTTTAGGTTTTCCATAGTTTTCCTCCTAAAGAGCAAGTGTCTTTATTGCATGGCTGCAGTTATGGCCTGCTGTGAACTTTGTACCCAAAAACACAACATCTGACACTGCTTCTATTTCTTCTGCCTTTATCTGCCAGGAAGTAATACAACTGTTTGTTATGATCTGAGTTTTTTAAATGTTGAGGTTCAAGCCAGCTTTTGCACTCGCCTTTTTCATTTTCATCAAAATATTCCTTAGTTCTACTTCACTCTCTGCCATCCCATATATTGCACAATTGTTCCTGATGTTCATGGTTGAGATGAACAGCAACTCTGACTGTGAGTGGCTGATATTTGCATGTCCCCTTGTACTGCGTATCAAACAGTGTGGCGACTTGCCTGCTTCTTCCCTCCCTGTCCTCCTCAGAGCAACACAAGCTGGAAGCAAGCAGCCAAGCACCCAGTCCCCCGCCAGTTTCCTTCAGCTTTCAAGTATAAAGCTTTCACTCTGGGTTCCTTCTATTCCTATGTTTGTCTCAAAGCACAGACTGACACTTGTGTAATTAATAAACTCCAAAGGTTTATTGTTACAGCAAAAAAAAAAAAGTAAGAAAGTAAAGAAACAAGCTTAATTCTTAACTCTTAAGTTCTTCTATTCCTTGAAAAGAAAATAGTCTTCTTTGTAATCTCCCCCCTTCTACTGCTCTACTTTAAGCAAACAGTCCCCTTTCAACTCTGCCCTGAAGCAAACATTTCTGTCTCCCTTTTTGTGGGTTTTTCTCCTCTCTCAGAGTGAGAGGAGAGGCTCTCATGCACACATGTGGAGCTGGGCTGTGCTCTCCTCCATGGCTGCTGTGGCTGCCTATTTTATAGTCTGATTTTCGCCACCTCCGATTGGTCCACACTTGACTGGCATGGCTTCTCCCAGTTACTGCACCCCTCCTGTCCATCATGCGGGCTGCTGAGTGCCCACCAAGGCTATTTAGGACACTGGACAAGTCCAAAAATCAAATTTGGGGAGCATATGTACTATTAAATCTGTCACTATTGTGTGATAGTGTTAGTTTGGGGTCTGACCTGATCATGGCAGTTCAGTAGTTGTCCCACTTTATTGCATGTTTCCCTTATTGCAGTTTAAGGAACAACTGTAGCACATTTTCCTTCCCTCTTGCTATAATGGCACTGTTTTGATTTGCTCCATGAAAATTACCAAAAGCACAATTGAGAGGTGAGGTGTGACTATGGCTCATTGGAAATCAATTCTACTGGCTGATTACATGGTAAGATTAGCCAATGAAAAGACTGTCTTCTGTAACTGCATACATGTATTGAGCAAAAGGCTCACCAAATGGTTACTGTACTTCCTGAAAATCAATGTCTAGGAAACAATGATAGGCCCAACCAATTAAGAGAAACCAAAGGGACTACAAAACACCCAATCACACATAAGGTTACTTAGGGGCTTAGGGGAGGGGTGAATCATGAGGGAAGGAACTATTAAGGCAATGATATCACAATACTGTGTAGTTTCTTGTTAAAACTCTATGTGTTGCTAAGTGCGGAGGCAAGAGGAAATAATTGTGTGAAAAAGTTTATTGTAGGATAGCCAGAAAAAGTGTGAAAAGTCAGTGATATTTGGAGGCAGCCACTGATTCCCTTCTGGGCATCTCAACCTCGAACTCTGAGCCAATTGTAACTTCATGAACCACAAAATGATGACTTTCTTCCTAGATCATTGACGTTGAAGTTTGCCACAGAATTTCATTTTGAAACATGCTGCTCTCTTTCTTGGAAGCAGAATGCTGCTTGTCACTTGCTAGCATAATTTTCCTTTTATACTTGAATGAAGAGAAGAAGAAAGTTCCTAGAATACTTAAAAATAAACAAGCAAACAAGAACACTCCATTCATAAAACCTAGAGGAATTAAAATGCACTGTGAAGTTTGTAATGTTTAAAATGCATGTAGTAAAAGTGAACATAAAAATCAAATAGAAAATCTAAATGTAGGTCATAATTGCTTAGAATAGTCATTTTCTGCTGTGTAGGTATATGAATGTGCGTTAGGGAGTGCAGGTTTTTGCATCTGTAACTGCAGACATCACTGGATCTTATCATACCACTTCAAATAAAGAACACTGTCTGTAAGTTAGCAAATCAATACAAATAGATCGTGAAAAAGATATATAGTGAAGTGTGGATGCTTTACGAGTGGTTTGCATTATCAGATGAGATTAAAATGCTTAACCAGAGTAAGCAAAGGAGGGGATATTCCCAAAAGGGTGACTTCCTGCACAATTGGGAATATTTATTCCAAAGGCTGTGAGCCTTTTTGCATTTTCACTTCACAAGGAAAACATCCCAGGGAAGTGAAGATGGTGGATAGATCTGTTGGATAGACAACAATAGTACATAAAAATATTCTTGAAACATCTTTAAAATATAACTCTCCCTGCCTCCTTTCCATCCTTCCTGGTAGGAAGAGAGAGCTGCACACGCAATATGAGTGCCTCGTGAATCTCTGGAGGGAGGCTATTCGACAGTCTGGGAGCCACCACAGAAAAGGCTTTCTTATATGCCCCTAGCCTTGCACCTCTTGAGAGAAAAGGATCTATGACAACTAGAAAAATAAATACTGTGCCAGAAGAATTTGGGGATGCCTGCCAACTGAAACCCCCCCCTCTCTGGCAGTGCTGCTCTTGAATGCCAGATCGGCCCGAAATAAAACAACAATCATCTACAATTTAATTATTGAAGAAAGAGCTGATCTGGCATGCATAACTGAGACATGGGCAGACGAACTGGGCGGGCCCTGCCTCACTCAGCTCTGTCCTCCAGGGTACTCAGTACAGCACTGCTCGAGACCAGGGGGAAGGGGAGGAGGTGTCGCTGTGGTCTATCGAACTTCCATCTCTCTCACCAGAAGACCAGTTCGCTCTGTGACAGGGGTTGAGGGCCTATTTTTCTTGCTAGGCCAGAGAGACAGAGTAGGGATGCTGTTGGTGTACCGATCGCCCCACTGCCCAACATCCTCCCTATCTGAGCTGGCTGAGGTAGTCTCGGATGTGGTGGTGGAAGCCCCTGCCACAGTGGTGTTGGGGGATTTCAACATCCATGCTGAGGCTACGCTCAGTGGACCGGCTCAGTTCTTCATGGCCTCCATGACAACCATGGGGCTGTCTCAGATTGTATCTGTCCCAACGCATATGGCAGGCCACACCCTAGATCTGGTGTTTGCCTCAGAGCGGACTGGTGAGTATCCGTTGATAGGAGGGTTGACTGTCTACCCGTTGTGATGGACAGATCACTCACTGGTGAGGTTCAGACTCACAACGGCAACTACCCTCTGTGGGGTAATGGGACCTATTGAGATGGTCCGCCCTCGGAGACTTATGGAATCTGGGCGATTCCTGAATGCTCTTGGGGATTTTCCAGTTGACATGTCTGGTGCTCCTGTCGAAGCCCTGGTTTCTCTCTGGAATCAGGAGATGAGCAGGGCTATTGACACGATCGCTCCCAAGTGCCCTCGACAAGCTTGTAGAGCCTGCAGATCTCCTTGGTATTCCATGGAGCTACGGGCTATGAAACAGGTAGGTCGACAGCTAGAGCGCAGGTGGCGTAAATCCGGCAATGAGTCTGACCGAACACGGGTTAGAGCACATTATCGTGCCTACTACGTGGCAGTGATGGCGGCGAAAAAGAGTTTTCTCTCCGCCACCATTGCGTCCTCGAGTAGCCGTCCAGCAGAGCTCTTTAGAGTAGTTAAAGGCCTGATAAAACCGAGCTCGAGCAAGTATGAGCCAGGGCCAAGCAATATCTGCTGTGACAAATTTGCGAAGCACTTTGAGGACAAAGTCGCTCAGATTCGTAGGGGATTGGATGTCACAATTGGGCATAGTCCTAACGAGGTGTCCAGAGAACTGTCTGGTCCAGTTAGATTGGATCAGTTTCAATTATTGCGGCCTGAGGATGCAGACAAGCTACTTGCAGGGGTGCGGCCAACGACGTGCTCTCTAGACCCTTGCCCCTCCTGATAAAAACAAGCCAGCAAGGTATGACCGGGTGGATCCAGGGAGTAGTGAATGCCTCCCTGAGGGATGGGATGGTTCCATCAGCTCTGAAACAAGCTGTGGTGCGCCCCCTCCTGAAGAGGGCCTCCCTGGACCCAGAAGATTTGAACAACTATCGCCCGGTGGCAAACATACCTTTCCTTGGCAAGATTCTGGAGAGCGCTGTCGCTGCTCAACTACAGGTATGTTTGGATGAAGCTGATTATCTAGATCCATTTCAATCTGGCTTCAGACCCGGTCATGGCACAGAAACTGTCTTGGTCGCCCTGGTTGATGACCAACTCCGGGAGAGAGACAAAGGGAATGCCACCCTGTTGGTTCTCCTGGACCTTTCAGCGGCTTTTGATACCATTGACCATGGTATCCTTCTGGAAAGGCTGCGGAGCTTAGGAGTTGGAGGCAATGCTTGGCACTGGTTCCGCTCTTATCTCAGCAGCCGATCCCAGATAGTGGCTGTGTGAGATACGGTTTCGACGCCTTGGGAACTCACGTGTGGGGTTCCGCAGGGATCAATCCTATCCCCCATGCTCTTTAACATCTATATGAAGCCGCTGGGAGAGGTCATTAGGAGTTTTGGAGTGAGGTGTCATCAATATGCTGATGATACCCAACTCTATCTCTCTGTTCCATCTGAATCAGGAGAGGCAGTAGAAGTGCTTGACAGGTGTCTGGAGGCAACAATGGGCTGGATGAGGGCCAATAAATTGAAGCTGAATCCAGACAAGACAGAGGTGCTGTGTATTACAGGGTCTCGGATCCGCGTAGTTGGGAGATACCCTGTCCTCGATGGGGTGGCTATGCCCTGAAAGGGACAGGTGTGTAATTTGGGGGTACTCCTGGACTCTGCGCTAACACTTGAAGCTCAGGTGGAGGCCGTGGCCAGGAGTGCCTACTCCCAACTACAGCTTGTACGTCAGCTTAAGCCATTCCTGGATAGAGACGACCTGGCCACAGTTATCCACACTCTGGTAACCTCTAGACTGGACTATTGCAACGCGCTCTACATGGGGCTACCCTTGAAGATGGTCTGGAAGTTGCAGTTAGTGCAAAATTCAGCGGCCAGGGTGCTGACTGGAACAACTAGCTGGACACATATTACGCCAGTTTTAAAAGAATTGCACTGGCTGCCAGTTCGCTACCGGGCCCAATTCAAGGTGTTAATTCTGACCTATAAGGCCCTAAATGACTTGGGCCCCAGATATCTAAAGGAACGCCTTCTCCCATACCATCCTGCCTGTGCCTTAAGATCTGAAGAAGATGCCCTCCTGGTTGTTCCACCACCTTCGATAGTGAGGTTGGTGGGCATCCGGGGGAGAGCATTTTCAGTGGCAGCCCCTAGATTGTGGAATAGTCTTCCCTCCTGGGTGCTCCATGCCCCTTCCCTGTTGTCATTTAGGAGGGCTGTAAAGACATATCTTTTTGCCTTAGCCTTTGGCCAAGGTTGACTCATTCCTCCCTTGGTCACAGTTTTAATAAGAGACCCCTAGATGTAGGGCTTATATTAGAACTTTTAATTGTATACCATAGCTTAATCTGTGCCCTGTTTTTAATACCTTGTTTTAATTATTTAATTTTAATATGTTTACCTGTGTCTTGTTTTTAATATGTTTTTAATTGCTATTGATTTGTTGTTACTCACCCAGAGACCTTCGGGTATGGGGCGGGATAGAAATGGAAATAAATAAATAAATATATCCAAAAGGTCTGTAGTATCTTTTGGTAAAAGAAAGTAAAACAATATTTATTTGCTAGCTGAATTTATATATTGAAAAATTAGGTAATAAAAAATATAAATGCAGAATAAAATAATCATAAAGCGGTCAGCTTTAAAGGCAAATAATCAATCTGTACATACCAGTAATACTCAGATAAAATTGTTATCTCCAAGATAGGCCTGAGCCTTATAGATCCTTAATGGGTCCCTAATGGGTACTTAATGGGTACTTAGTGCTAGTGGGAAAAAAAAACCCATAGTCACAGAGTTTGATACAGCACTCCTTCACAAAGCCAGCCGGGTGACCTTGGGCTAGTCACAGCTCTCTTTCTGAACTCTCACAGCCCCACCTACCTCATAGGGTGTCTGTTGTAGGGAGAAGAATAGAAGGTTTGTCAGCTGCTTTGAGTCCCTTAAAAGGGTGAGAAAAGCAGAGTATGAAAGCCAACTCTTCCTCTTCCTCTTCTTCTTCTTCTTCTTCTTCTTCTTCTTCTTCTTCTTCTTCTTCTTCTTCTTCTTCTTCTTCTTCTTCTTCTTCTTCTATTGTGCCAAACTGAGTTTTGGTCTTCCATAAATCAAAATTAGCTCAGCCCAACAAAACTCTCCTCTGTAGATCCTTCATCATGCCTGGCTGGTTCTCATTTTCTTCCATTGCTGCTTTAAGATGCTTTTGACCCATAAAACATATGATATGGCTGAAGGTCAAGGATGATGAGGATATCACTCCTAAATATCTAGATGCACTAAATAGATTACCTAAGAATATCCATAAGGTAAAATTTGTTGTTGGTTTGTTTGTTTTCCAATGCTGGATATAGCTGACAAAATAAACTTTAGTCATTATGCAGCCTTTATTCATTTTGCTTTGCTTAAATTGGGTGACTATAATTATTTGTCCCTGTGTTATTGCAGTTAAGGCAAAGCTGTTGCTTTTTTTCTGGCTTCATTCCTTTACAGTGCTAATTTTAAAGCAGTTTATTAAATCAAAGTGAATTTCTCCAATATCAATATATTCCTATGAGCCTTTGATAATTGAAATAATTACTCCCCCACCCCACCCCATACACACACACATTTCAGCTTGCCTATGCTAGTTAAGAGGATTTGGTTGTACATGAAGGGATTAAAAATGGAACTCACTGAAGCTTCATTTTGTTCTTTGCAATAGAGTATACGACTCACTTTGGAGGACCAATCTGCAGTATTGGCTCGGGGTTTGAGGGTATTAGTAGTGGTGATATCTTTGGAGTTTGTTTATTAATCTTTCAGGCTGCTTTCAGACTTGTTGAATAAATCTACAGTTAAAGCTAAAAATTCTGCTTACCTGCTTCACAGTGACAACCAGCCGTCCCAACTTGAAAAGCAGCTCTGTAGTTTCCCATTGAAAGCTGCAAGAGCTGAGTCGGCACATGCTGTCACGTGGGTTGAGGCAGCCAATCACATTTGAGCTGCCCTCCTGATCTCATCGTGCTGCTCTCACTGTCCTGCCCAAATTGGTGGGAAAATTCAAATTTCTTTATACTGTGTAGCAAGTGTCCTTAGATCAGCATTAAGGTAAGTGCCCAGCAACTATTGGATAATGCAATGCCACGACGATGCATTGATCGTCATGTGTGACGCCCCAATCATGACCGTGCATTCTACTGTGCGGTATAAATAAGTCTCTAGATGCAGCCTCAGTTTGTGAGAGTTGGTGGAAAACTTCAGAACTAAAACTGGGAAACAGATTTATTTATTTATTTGAATTTTTATCCCACCCTATACCCAAAGGTCTCAGGGTGGGTTAGAAGGTTAAAAACCAGTGAACATATTTAAACCATGTCAGGAATATAAAGGCTGCATCACCACTAACCTTCCAGAGCTTCCATCACCACCCATGAAGGCACTCACTGCAATCCCCAGAAGGGGGGAAATTAGTGGTTCCAAAAAAGAGCGAGCGAGAGAGAGAGATTTTGAACATACTTAGAACATACTTAGAGTGGTGGCAATGGAAGAAGTTGTGTTGTTCAAGAGTGTTTGAAAATCTGTACTCAATGCAGTCTTTTCTGGATTTGCAGTTGAAGTATACAAACTGACTATATGCATTATCTCCACTAAAATGGCTTTCCGAGGTATGCCTTGGAACAGGATTATTGATTTACCTTGCCACTTCAGGTAGAAGTACTTTACCCTAATTTGCTGTAGTTGCTCTTTGAGCACAGTTTAAAAGAAGTCAAGTGTAATTAGTCTTCAGTGCAATCAATGTGATTTAAGAACTTAAGAGGATGCTAATGTCCCATTGATTTAAATGCATCTGACTTTTTCTAGATTTTACCTTCAGCCCCTTTGTGAAGCCAGAATAAAGACAAGCGGGTCTAATAACCTCTCATTTCATGTCAGAAACCAACAGTGGAATATTTCAGATAAGATCAAAGTAGAATAGGAACAGAATCTCAACAGTTCTGTATAGCTTGGCAGTAGAAGTCTGAGTTTCCCAGTGCTTTGGTTCCAATCTTTTGAAGCAAGCAGGATTTTTTTTTTATGTGTATATACTTTGAGACTTAGGGCAGAAAGTCTGCAGGAAAATAATGGTTCAATTCATAAGGCTTACTGAACTGTGCAAATATAAGGTGAAAAGCAGAAGTTTATGGGGAAGTCCAACAACAACTCAGCAGTATTGATAGCTGTTAGCTGGTTGTTTTGAATAACTCAGCAGTCCTTTTTAACTGTGCAGTCAACCAGAATCTTTTTGTCCTTAAAAAAAAAAAAAAAGTGTAGTTTTGTTTTAAAGAACAATGAGAAGTCTGGAAACTTAAAATAAAAAATCGATTTAGATTTTACTGCAGCTAGAGTATACCAAAGAAAGTGTACAGACAATCAGTAGAATGGGCTCTGTCATTAAGTCAATGTAACAAGACATTTGTGGCATCAGATTGTAGAAGACTACTGCCATAATATAAGCCACTTTTCATAACTCCCATAAAATGGACCACTTATTTTCCACACAATGCAAAACCAAAATAATAGCTCATGTGGTTTCAAAGTCTTTGCATTTTTAGTGGTGCTTAATAAGTACTGGACCCAGAATGACAGAGGTAAGGCAATGAAACAGAAATAGTACCAAGGATTCAGCTATGTAGAGCACATGGTAAGTGAGTTAGTGAAGGTTCAGGCTGCAGTGCTTTTCAGTCACACTTGAAAATTTAGCCCAATGGTCATAATGAGCTATGTGCTCGTTAGCCAACCCTGAACTGAAACACGAGTGAGGGAGAAAGGAAAAGAGTAGAGATACACGCAAACCTAAAAATTCTGGCTTGGTTTGGTTCAAAGTCAAACAGGCTCGTTCCAATTTGATTCAAAACTCAAATAAGGTAGAACCTTTTTGTTGTTCAAAAATAATCTTTTAAAACACCTTTAAAAGAGCAAATGCTGATGAACATGAACTTTTTTTTGAATTGAACTGGGTGGTTTGGCTGGTTTGGTTTGGATTTGAATAGCTCCATCAAATGGGGCATAGTTTTGAGTTCAAAGGAGTCAGACCACTTCGTTTGAATTAAACTTGTTCAAAAACAAACCAGTTTGACATTACCCACAGGACTTGTTTAGACTACCTACCCCTGTGTATCTGTATATCTGTCTGTAATGTACGGCATGGATAAGTATAAATGTATTTATGGTGTTTATAGTGAGCCCGCTTGGTCTAGTGGTTAGGGAACCGGACTCTTATCTGGGAATACCGGTTTGATTCCGCACTCCTCCACAAAGTCAAATAGGTGGCCTTGGATTAATCACAACTCTCTTCTGAGCTCTCACAATCCCACCAACCTCACAAGGTGTTCTGTTGTGGGGAGGAGAATAGAAAGCTTTGTCAGTGGCTTTGAGTCCCCGCAAATGGTTTAGAAAAGTGGGGTAGAAAAGCCAATTCTTCTTCTTCTGAATTCACTCTACAGCATAACATTTTAAATTGTATTGACTTGTATTTCTGTAATAAAATTCAATTTTTTTTCCTGGTTGTACCACCACCCTAAGCAACAAAAGGGATGGACACCCAAGATAGGGCCTTTGCAGTGGTGGCTCCCAGACTGTGGAACAGTTTCCTTCCGGAAGTGCATCAGGCACCTTCACTTTGGGAGAGCTGTGAAGATGCACCTTTGCCCTGGGCCTTTGCCCTGAAGCAGTTTTTCCTCCCCACATCCAGAAACAGTTATGGTTTTAGTATGTTCATTTTTATATTTGGTTTTTAATGTTGTAACCCTCTCTGAGATCTTTGGCTATAGGTTGGGATAAATATTTAAAGAAATAAAGAAATAAGTATAACTTAAAATACAAAATACACATAAAAAAATATTATAATCATATCAAGATCAGCAAAAATACAAATTCTATAAGGTAGTTTAAGGGCTACCTTTTAATTCTTACTCTTCTTTAACAAAGGTAGCTGCTTGAACTGGATAAAAAGTTGTATCTGTATATGCACAGATGACAGCCAAAAAGGACTCTGAAGGCATTTGTGGTAATAAAAGTGAGACGGAAGAAGATAGAGAACAGTTTCCCTGCTGGTACCATCTTTTCTCTCTGGCCCAAGTTACACACAAAGCTTAAATCCCACTTTAAAAATATAAAATGAAAACTTCTAGAATTCTGTCAGGAGAGAAGAAACATAAAATAGTGAATGCATGTGTCCTAGGAGGCTTTTTTGTTTGTCTTTCTGACATACTGAAGGAAGTTATGTTCCTAGCCCTCAATGGAAACCTTTAACCTTTGCAGTATTTCATTCAAAATTCCTCCCACTACTGCAAATTCTTGGTCTACACATCCTGTCTTTCTTTCTTTCTTTTCTTTCTTTCTTTCTTTCCTGGTTCTATATCGAGATGGGACCAGCAATTTTCTTTCCGTAAGGAGAATTTTCTGAGTTAGATATATGACAAAGGAAAGCAATATCTCACTTTGCTGATGTGTTCTCTTACACGGAAAGTGGACTGAAGCTGAATTAAACCTTAGGTGTGAATGCAGCCCAAAGAGTGAAGCTTGACTCAGTGGTACTTAACAACTGCAACAATTTTGTTATGACCTTGGCTATTTGCTATATTTATAGACAAAAAGATGGAATAACAAATTCTCCCTGGAAAATAGATCAGGTAGTTCTGCACCCTTGTGAAATCTGGGTGCACTGAACCAGAAATTCTATAAAAAATTTGGGATTGGAAGAAATTGTACAACCTGCTACCTGGTTCAATACCTTCTCTCTCTCTCTTTCTTTCTTATACCTGTTTGTGGTACTTGGAGTTACTTTACTGCCACTAAGGATTCCCTGGTAATACCTTCTTGATGAGATGAAAGCTTCATTGCTTCAAAATGACAGTGAGCTGCAGTTCATCACATTAATTAGATATTCTGTACAAGAGGCAAAGGCTGGAGGCACAAAGAAAGTGCTAATAACTCTCTGGATTGCCCTAACTCCTGACAACTTTCTCAAGGGCAGTTGATTAGAGCCTTCTTGCATTTGGGTATGAGGGCTAGAAAAAGAGGATGACAGTTCACATGTTCTGAAGATGCCACTAAGAGCCTCTTGGCAGCCTTAGGTCCTGAGTGAGACCATTTTCAAGCTCTCTTGTAGCATTTATGATACAGAAATATGGTTATTCTAGCTAAACTGTGTTCTGTAAATAGCTTATTAGTTTTAGCTTTTTTCTTTATTAAAATTTCCCTTTTATGAATCACTTTCTGTTGATTCTCTGTTTCAGTGGTGTGTGTGTGTGCGTGTGTGTGTGTGTGAGCGTGCACATGAGAGCACACATGCACATTGATGCACAGTCGGATGAAAGGAAGCAGGTGATCTCAGCCTCCTTACCCAATCCTAACAGTGGGCATTAAAATCAAGCACGCATTTTGAAGTGGGGTAATTGGATAGGAATACCTAGATAGAAATGCCAAGGAAGTGCTAAACAAAACAGATCCATCAAACAAATGTGAAACAGTTCACACCAATGCATGGAATCTCATATCAGATGGGCATACTTACAAATTGTGTCTAAATTCCTATTTTTGGATTTGTCTCAGTCCACATCCATTTTTTCTCAATCACAGCAGTTGAGTTCTGCATTTGAACTTGCACAATTCTGCAGTATTACAGTGGCTAATATGAGAAGTTAATATGCGACATTACTTCTAAGAGGAGAAGCTGCTTAGAACCGTTTCTAGCCAGCACTGTAGGTGAAGAAAAAGAAAACCATTTGATAGAAGCAGCAAAGAAGGGCAGACTGGGCTCAGTGGTTTTGCAGCATCAGTAGATCAAGGACATTATCTAAACTGGTCCTTAGGCTGTATTCATATACGGAAACGAACAAAAACCCCTTAAAGGCTGCTTAGAGACAGTACTGTGTGACCTTGGTGTTCTTATTCTAATCTTTGCTGTTGCTCTTGATACCCCTCCTGTGTCTTTGAGCTATCTCAGCTGGTGAGATTGCAAACAGGGACTGAAAATTCTCCCAGTGCTATGTGCAGGCATGTAGGCAGCATGAAGAGCACTCCAGTTGTAGCTTAGTTGAAGCACCACTGGAAATCAGCTGAACAGGTCCTGACTGGCATTCAAAGAAGCATTTTGAACTCGAAAGGTCAGATAACCCAACACACTTAAGGCATTCGGAACACAGAGCTGCATGTAGCTTTGAGATCTTTATAAAAAGTGAAGAGAGTAAAACGTAGACATTACAAGTATTTATTGATATTTCCAGTCACTGTTTCTTTCATAGGTTTTTTTTTTATAAAATGCTTAGAGAATATCAGATACATTTCCTTTTGTTAATCTCATAACATACTGATTAACTAAGTTAGTAGGGCTTTCTCGATGTTCACGTGATCTGAGTTTTCTTAACTAGGGGTGTGCACAAATGCAGGTTTGGGGATTTGAATCGAATGCCCAAAATTTGGATTCGATTTGAATTTTCAAAATTTGAATTAAACCACATTGGATTTGAATTAAGCAAATTTGAATCTAGTCGTTTGAATTTTTTATTTGAATTTGCACTTACGAACATCGACAACATTCGTAGATGCCTGTATGATCTTTCCCACATCTGTACACATCCATACACATTGGTACACGTGTGTATGCATCCTGTAGTTATCCCGTATGCAACCCATTTTTGTTCTGTACGGATCCGTACAAATGTATACGGATGTGGGGAAGATGTGAATCTGCAAGTTCACATCGTGTACAAACCCGTACTCATGTGAATGTTCAGATAATTCAAACAAATTTATGGACATTTGGTTCAAATGTTGAAATTCAGCCAGATTCGATCGAATTTCAACTATCTTCAAATATTTGTGCACACCCCTAATCTTAACTTGTGGTAAAACAAGTTTTATGCTCAGGACTGGCAAGTTCTTTGCAGAAACTCACACTGTAAAATCCAGTGGTTATTTTCAGTATCTAACATGTATTTTCTTTACTGTAGGCAACTGCATGGTTCCAAAGTCATCTTGTAGCTGCAGCAACATGCATAGAAACTAAACTGCTCCTTGCATCCATACACATACACCTTGATTGCCTTAGTTCTTAGGCTAATGAATGAGGGGAAAATACTTTTACAATCTGGGGGCAATTAGCAAGTGGAACATTTTGTTATCTCTGGCAGGCCAAAGAGAAGCAAGGTTCCTGAATCATTTGATCCTTCTGCAGCTGGCTTTGTTTTGCTCTTCCTGAGGGGCAGGAAATTCGGCATAGAGGTGAATGAATCACTCCACTTCCAGTTTATGCTGATCTTTTCTTTGTAAATCCATTTCATTGTTAATCTGTTTTTTTTTTAAAGCAACAACAGGAGAGCCCCATGCACAATTCTATTTAGATACTTATCACAAAGTCATATTTAGATGGATTATCCACCCCCTTTCTATACATGTATGCCACTTACCATTAAAATCTTGAAGTGGTTTATAAAGAAGAAAAACTGCTAAAACCATAATAATTATATAAAAACATGATTAAAATGAAGGTTGATGGAAACGAACAAACATACACTCTGGAAGGACTTGGCTCTCAATGGCTACTAGAGCTGATGCCTAGGTACTGCCTCCGAGTTGGAGAGAGACAGGCAGGATGTCCCCTCAAGGTCATTTTCAGAGAACTGAGAGCAGGTGAAGATTTTGCCTTTGTTTTCTGCTTGGGAATGGTCTGGAGTGAGTCAGGATGCTGGACTAGATGGGCTGCAGTCCAATCCAGCAGTCACATATGAGGTCATTAGAAGTGTGAGGATGCTTGTGTGGCACCTCAGATGACCCTGATCCCAGCAGAGGTGCAAATGATCACTCCTCTTGCCAGGAAAGATAAGGATTAGGTAAGGATTGCAAGGCACGTGGTGCAAAATTTCACACACCCCTAGGGTAGCATCTGGTAAGGCAGGAGACATTTCTAAGTTGAGAATACCTCTTGCAAGTGCAGATGCACCTTACCAGAAGCTACCCCATTGTCTACTATGGGGCCAAGTGTGAATTGGTCTCTGGGTGTTACTGCAGCCATTGTCATGGAGATCTAGCCTGCCATGGCCTGACCATCTGCACTTCAAGTGCTGTTGGTCAGATGTGGGACTACTCCCGGACTTGAAGTGTGGAGGATTCCATCTGCACTTGATTTTAGCCTCAGTGGGATGGTACTGTTATGCCATCCCACTGAGTTAAGTGCAGACAGGTCCCCTCTCACACCTTTTGAAGGAAAATGCTGACAATAACTAGAAAATGCTAAAGGAGGAGGAAGGAATAGTGCACAAATGTACTTTCCCTCCCATCAACTTCCCTGGACTTCCCTCAAGAGATGAAAGGCACTCTATGGCTTGTCTTTTCCCCACAAACTCGGACAGAAACATTTCTCTTTTTCTCTTTCTCTCTCTCAAGAAACAAAGGGGAGTAAAAGAGAGAGGAGGGAGGGAGAGAAATCTCTGCAAGTTTTCCTTTTTTTAATTTTTGGCACACATTTCCCACAGCTGGTGGGATGGGCAGGGCTAAAGCCAGTTCTGCTACAAATGCCTCACCGTGTCAAAGGGCCATGAGGAGAAGATGGTGTTGAAGAGTGTGCTCTCCTTTGTTGTCCTTGTGCTGCCAGATCCACAGAGAGGCAACATTTTCAGCTCCCATATTGTATGCCTACATTCTAGCAGTACTGAGGCTGCAATCACATGGAAGTAACGTGTGTGTAGGGGATCTCAAAAACCTCAGAGGCAGCTTAGAGGTGGCTGGCAGGTGGGATTTTTCACATGCCAGTTGCCCCTTCCCCTCTCATGAACATTCTAGGCTGGTAAAGGCCAAATAGACAGGGGATGAGAACACCACAGTCACATGCTAATGTCTCTAAGGTGCTCCTGAGCTGCCGTATTTGAAGGGGTTGTTTTGGCTGTGTGCAGATGCAGCACAAGACCGCAATAGTGGCTTGGCCTTGGGCGATGAATCAAACAAGGGCTCCAGGGCAATGATGTACATATGAATCTGGCATAATGTGTTATGACTACAATTTGGAGAACTTTTCCTTGGCTTGTTCTAATTCTTGTTCTTGCTATGTCTTTCTTCTCTTGCTCTCTTGACAAGCTCCAAGGGCTGTTGAGCTGTCAAGAAGGTGGAGCTGCTACTCAGAGGAAGCCTTTAGCTTGAAGTGGCTTCTGGCAAATAGTCCAGTACAATGTTAGTTCTGACCCAGTGGAAAAAGTAACAATTTCTCCCACCTTGTGACACATCAGGAAAGAAACGTCAGGGAATGTAGCTCCCAAACCACAATATTCACGATCCCTATGAACCTATTTGGTTTTGTGATTAGTTTGTTGGATTCTTAACTGGCAGTCTCCTGGTTCGATTCCACGCTCTTCCACAAAGCCAGCTTGGTGACCCTGAGCTAGTCACAGCTAGGGATGTGGACGAATGTTCATAGGCATTTGAAATCCCACTGAATGTGCTGAATTTTGAAATTTGAACTCGAATAGAATGTCCTGAAATTCGAATGTAAAGATTCAAATTGAATTTTGAATTTTGGATCTATTTGTTTGAATTATGTGGACATTCGTAAGTGACGGGTTTGTACATGATGTGTACTTGAAGATCCGCATCTTTTCCGCATCCATACGCATCTGGGATAACTACAGGATGCATATGGCCATGTATGGATGTGGGGAAGATGCGTATGGGCACATACGAATTTTGTCAACATTCGTATGTGCAGATTCGAATCAAGAATTTAAACAAATAGATTCAAATTTGGTAAATGTGAATCAAATCTTATTAAATTCATATCGAATTGGAATTCCAGGTATTCAATTTGATTCAAATAGAATATCAAAAGAACATTTGTGCACATCTCTAGTCACAGCTGTCTTTCTGAGCTCTCACAACCACACTTACCTCACAGGGTTTGTGTTGTGGGAATAATAATAGAAGGTTTGTCAGGTGATTTCAGTCCCCTTAAAGGTAAGAAAAGCATATTGTTATTCTACTTCTGTGGCTAATAACTAAATAATTTAACACAAACAAACAATCACAGTTGAAAATTATATTCAAAAGTCGAAGGAGAAATTCATAATTGATTCAGGTTTCTCACTGGATTGACTGAACTTTCCTTTGACTCCCACACAGACCACAGAGGTTGAATAACTGTGGCCAAAGGAGAAAACAGGTAAATAATAGTATGAAGTGACTTTTGAGACACCAAAAAAACTATAAAACTCGATTTTCAGGCTGTGTTAAGACAACAAAGTCTTCCTGTCGGATGATGCTAGGCACACTGCTGGCAAATATTTTCTTATCCTGATAAACCATGCTCTTTAAAGTGTGAAGAAGTGTGTTTTTTTCCACCCCTCCTGATATGGGAGGGGGGAGAAGATGCTTTGATCTCATTCCTTTAATGGTTACAAAGAGTATGGTTAGTGCAAACTTTAGAATTACTTTTCATCTGAGTAGATTAAGGTTGATTAAACATCACTTGGAACTACCAAAACAAGGAAAACATAACTCTGTTTTTGAATATTTGTCGTTCTATACTATGTACTTCTAGAAAGGGCCTCTAACCACATTTGTTGACATTAAAGTACTTTTGTAATAATGGCTTTAAGTTGTAGAGCAATTACTAATTTGCATCTAATTTGCATCTAAGTCTGTTTTCTTGCCTTTGTTTTAGCAGTGTGTTCTTGCTTTTTTCTCATTTTTATATAATAGTTTGCGCTGATGATAAGGTAAGATAACCAACTGAATCAAGCACACTGATATTGTATTATAACATTAATAAATTCAGTAAGGGCATAAAACAACAACAGAGGAATGTCCAGCTGTATCCGACCGCTAGTCCATCTAATCCAGCAGCAATAAATAAGGAAGAAACGGGACAAGAGACAGCAGAAAATGTTGCTCCTGTAGAACATGAAAAAATTCTTGGACAGCATAATTTAAGAAATTTCTTGGACTTCTAGAGTAATAACGAGAGACCAGCCAGGGAGAAGAAGCAGATTAGCACATTACTGTAAGTTGCTTGAAGACTCTTGTTATATGGTAGCCACACAAATATTAGAGAGTAAATTAAATTACGTCCCATTTATGTTTTGCTTGCATTCTCTAACAGGCTAACTCATTTTTGTTTTACACGTCTAAAGCAAAACATGTTTTGTTTTTTGCGTGTATCTGAAAGCTGGAATAGAATTTCAAAATCTGGGAAATGGCATAATTAGGAATTGTATCCTAGTCGCCCAGCAAGCTTGGGAATGCGCTCGAGGGAATCAGCCCATTGAATTACTCATTCCTTCTTCAACACAACACGTGGAGGCCAGCCTGGAATATCCTCCAGTGTGTAATTCTACCATTAGATGGAGCCAGTAAAACATTCTCCTAAGCCTGAATTCTAATACAGTAACAGTTTTTGCTTGCTTATTGGTTTAAAACATTTTACTACCTTTATTTAACAGTGTCGATTTTTGCAGCCATCCTGAGAATTAAAAGAGGGAGAGGAGAAGGAGGAAGAGAAGAAAGTCTGTTCTCTCTCTTTTTCCCAGAACAGCAAGCCTACTAGAAGCCCCCCTCTTGCATCCTGGTGCTGTCCAAAGGAATCCCCATGGGGTTGAAAATATTAGGGATGAGATTCAGGACCTATTCGCACTTGGCCTTCTTTTGGAGTATATCTCAGTATAGGGGTGTGTGGCCCACATGCTAATGCAGACTCTGGTAGGCCTCACCTGGGGGCTGTTGTAGCCTACACTAGCATATGGGCAGCAGGCCCCTATTCCAGGATATATTCCAGGAAAAAGCCAAGTGCGAATAGGCCTCCAGTATCTCATCCCTAATATTTTCAGGCAGTTTGTTGTTTTCCTTTGGGCATTTTCACACTTAACTTCCCTGAATCTATCCCAGAAAAGTTAAACTCAGAGATACACTGGCTGGTGTTTGTATTGCACATGCCAGCCCATTCCAGACTTAACCCAGACTTATCTGGGTCCCGAAGAAGAAGAAGAAGAAGAAGAAGAAGAAGAAGAAGAAGAAGAAGAAGAAGAAGAAGGCTTTTCTACCCCACATTTCTCAACCATTTAAGGAGATTCAAAGTCGCTGACAAAGCTTTCTGTTCTTCTTCCCACAACAGACACCCTGTGAGGTGGATGGGGCTGTGAGAGCTCAGAAGAGAACTGTGACTAGCCCGAGGTAACCCAGCTGGCCACCCAGGAGGGCAGAATCAAACCTGGTATTTCCAGAAAAGAGTCCAGCTCCCTAAACACTAGACCAAACTGGTGCAGATGCTCCCATCCAGATTACCGTAGGAAGCAGCCATGCGTACCAGGCCATTGCCAGTGCAATCGACAATGCAGTGTATGATTGTGCAGCCTCAGCTGTGCTGTGCCACCCTCACACAATGTTTGCACAAGGAAGTTGTGCAAACACTTGCGTCAGGAACCGTACCAGGAGAGCCCTAGATGCTCCTAGTAAAACTGTGGGGCTGTTTTTACTCTTCCACATCTACTGAAGATTGGAATGGCTGTGCGTGCTCTGTGCCACTCTGGGACAGAGGAGGCAACGTGGTATGTGAATGCATTGTGCCAGATTACATGTGGCTGTTCTGATCGGCCAAGTGCAAAAAAAGACCTCTGTCAAAAGGTTGTTTTCAGCTTTGCTTTGCTTGCTGCTCTACAGCCCTGACAAATAAAGAGAGCCCAGGCCAGCCCCAAAGTAGAGTAATTCTTTTTCACACTTCTCCAAGGGATGTCTTTTGTTGGCATTGTTATTACAGACTGCTGTTCCTTCTAGACTAAATAACGCCAGATCTTGTATTGATCTATAGCTACAATTCAGGAGTTGCAGGTGCAGGGTTGACTCTTGAGCAAAGCGTTTTTAATGCAGTTAACTGTGAAGTGCTTTTTCATTTGGCAGTAGATGTAAATGGAAGTCTTGATGTATTGTGCTGCCAAAATGGCTGGCCTCATTTGGGGGTTCCCTTTCGTAGACAGGGGAAAGGACAGCGGAAGTAACAGATTGTCTTGAAAACTTCTGCTCACCCAGCAGGACGCCTATGCATTAAGTGCTAGGAAGTGTTCCAATAAAGCTTACCCTTAGTAAGGCAGCTGTTAAGATTTTCATTAGCCTTATGAAATTTCCCATGGGCTTAGTCAACTTTTATAACCCCTACTCCTTCTATAGGGCAAAGTGGCTCTTTTATTTCTTTTTAATTCTCAGTATTTCTGCTGTTGTTTGGCACAGCTGTATTAGAACTGCAGCAGTTTGTTCTTGCTTGATTTTATTTCATCCGCATCTCCTTGGAATTCTTTGTGTCATCTTATGATAGTTGAGAAGAAGAAGACTTGGCTTTTCTTCCCCGCTTTTCTTACCCATTTAAGGGGACTCAAAGCGGCTGACAAAGCTTTCTGTTCTTCTCCCCACAACACCCTGTGAGGTGGGTGGGGCTGTGAGGGCTCAGAAGAGCTGTCACTAGCTCAAGGTTACCCAGCTGGCTTCATGGAGGAGTGTAGAATCAACCCCGGTATTCCCAGATAAGAGTCTATCTCCCTAACCACTAGACCAGAGGCATTTTCGCACTACACTCGTTCCATTTGGAACGGGTGTAGGACAGGAAGCCTAAGACACTTCAGGACACTTTGATCATTCACACATAGGAGTGCAGGAACGCGTGTAAATGCATTCTGGCGCGCCTGTGTGCGAATGCTCAAAGCATTCTGAAGTGCCTTAGCCGGCAAACGCCGGCAAGGGGCGGGGAGACGGCTGCCGAGGCTCCCGCAGCCGGCAAGGCAGGCAATCAGCTGATTGTCAGCCAGCGCCGGCGGGGGAGGTGAGCCCGCGGCTGTCAGGGAGAGAGAAACATGAGCGAATGCTTCTCTCCCCGAATGGCTGCGGGCACTTCGTCTGCGCCGGAACGGATGTAGAGCACTTTAAAGTGCTCTACATCTCGAACGCGTGCAAGACAGCTCTGGACGTGTCAGAGCACAAGCCCCACTGCGGCAATGCATATGCCGCGTTCGAGGCTGTCTTGCACACGTTCGAAAACCCCGTGTGCGAAAACGCCTCAGGTTAGGCAGGTTTTATTATTGCAGGCAGAATGTGCAATTCTTGGGCCCATTGTGAGCTCAAATATAGTTTCCTCTCCTTTCCCTGATGGCAGTGTGGATGAGAACTTTGGAAAGGAAGTGGAAACACACACACACACACAAAGCCACCCAAGATGAAATAGGGATATGTCCACATGGCCCAAAAGGGCCACCTGTTAAGGACCTATAGGGCTCCGTGTCTTAACACTGGTGCTTCCATCAGGACTGTAGCCCACTTACAAGGGGAAGAAAGATCTGCCACTCCTATTAGTGCATTCTGGACAGACTGCAGTGGAAGGGGTGGCTTACCTTGGTCAATTTCTGCTTTGTAAGATTATGCACGAGACAGAAAATGGGTTAATCCTGTGACCATTTCCTGCTTAATGCTGGAAACAAAAGTTCTGTAACCTTCAAAACTTCAGTCAAGTTTCAAAACCTGGAGAGCTGAGAGGCATTGGGACTGCACCACACACATTACGAAAGTAGTTCAAATGTAGGTTAGAGCTGGTAGTGTGTGGATGCTAGTATTCCAATCTCATCTCTAATCCACGATTATATCTAGAGGATGAAATTCTGAAGCCCTTTAATGTGGTTTAAGACACTAGTGTACAGATGCTATCTCCTCTGTGTGTACTTGCTACACCTTTCAGCCCAGCAGTGGAATTTAACAGATCCTAACCTTTTTTCCTCCATGCTGTGAGAATGTGGCTAATGTTTCCTTGCCCAGATATTTCATCACTGGAAGGGTTTTTTGAGAATCCTAGATACCTTGCCTGCCAATCACTGCTGTCAATATTGTTTCTCGTTCAGTGTCTTGAAACATATTGCAAACAATCTTTGCGAATGATTGCCTCATACAAGTAAATGCATCACCCATTTTTCAGTCAGGAGTAAATTGTGCAGTCAATCATTGCTACTCGTGTGGTCTGAGTTTCTTGTGTTTACAAGTGAGCATGTGAGATGTGCCCTCATTACTGATCAGTGAAAAACCACACATGCCTGCCATTTAAGTGCCAGAAATTAGCGCTTTTCTGTAGGATTTTGCTTTCAAAGTACCAAGGAGAATTGTCAGTGCTGCTTTCCACCTTCTCATTATTCTCCAATTTCTGGAATGGGACCCTCATAAATAACAACAAATAAATATGGGTGACGTTGCTTGCAGTTTTATTGATTTTGTTGAGTGTTACAATGATGGTCGAGAAGATGGAGTGTGGAGCAGGGTAGCAGAGCAAAAGAAAGTCTTTGCTTTCACCCACTGGGATTAATTCATTGTACACTGGATTAGGGGTGTGCATGGATGTATTTTCTGCATTCGAATCCAAGTCAATTTCAATATTCAAAAATTTGATTCATTTCAAATTTTAAAAATCCGGATTTTTGAAAATCCCAATTCAAATCCAGATTCTTTGAATTTCCATGTTCAGAAGCTCGATCCGTATCCAACAATACAAATGTCGATAACATTCATATCTGTTTTTTTGAATTTGCAAGCTTCTGTATGCATCCCGTTTTCATCCTGTATTATAAGTGCAAATACGCTTAATTTTCATGCATATTCATATACAATAAATACTGCTCTGTTCATTTGAATTATTTGAATATCTGTATTGGATTTTCAAAATCCGAAATTCGTCCGAATGTCAAAATTTGAATGTTTTTAAACATTGAATATCGATGCCAATACAGGATGCCAGTACAGGATGATGTGGGTTTTAGTTATGCCAGTGACAGAACCCCCACCCCACCCCAGGGAGCGCCACCACGGCATAATAACAAATTATAACAGAGTTTGAATGGAGTGTTGCTTCTGCTTGAAGGGCGTTATAGTTCTTTTACAATGTAAAATAGCTAAGTGCCAGGTGAAATAACATTATACAAGTTGCAATGTAAGTTTGATTTAAGTATGAACATACCCATGGCTGTGGTCACACCTAAAGTTTAATTCAGCTTCAGTCCACCTTCGGAGCGAGAGAACACATCAACAAAATGACCAGTGATTTTCTTTCCACATTATCTATCCCAAAGGTGAATTTTCTGAAATAAAACAGCTTGTTAGATTCCTGCAAATGCCCTCTAGAGGCATCTTGCATGTCTCTCCAGTCTGGTGGAGATACTTAGGTATCCATTCTAGCAGCCAGTTCCCTAGCAGAAAACAGGTCATTACATTAGTTACTATATAGACAAATGGCGAAAAATAATTTCTTCTGTGAAAGATATGGATACATATTCAAAGGGAACTGTCAGGAATATGGCATTCTTTAGTATGGCATCCAGAGGAAGCCTTGGACTCTCATCATGTCCCAATTCATTTTCTTTTTAATCTTTTATTTCCATGTTGATGCAATCATCCTTCCTTAATTCATTTTAGCACTTAGCCATTGGTGCTTTTAGTAACACTCTTGGTGAAGTTTTACTCTCATCTAGTGTTTCAATTGCCTTCAAATTATTTGCCTGTAATCTCATGCGCTTTGTGGATAAACAACATAAAAATTCAACATCCAACTATTAGATAATGGAGAGGGAAGAATGGAGGCTTCCACAGATGGTTTTCATCTCACTTGTCTCCATATCTCAAAGCTTAGGTTCTAAGCAGAGCTATGGAACATGGCATAAGAACCCAAAGCTGTGACAAGTCAGATAATGTAGATGCTCAACAGTAGTGGCTAGTGGTTTGTGCCTGGGGAATACATCAGCAAGGCTGAAGGGTCCTCTGCCACTACCTTTCTTGCTGATAGCATTCCATCAGAAAATAAATCCTTCCAGACTGAATCAAGGAGCCAGTTTGCACCTTGATGAGGTGTGATGACCTGCTAACAACTAGAGTGGCTTGGGAGTCCACATTTTGCAAAGCCCAGATCATTTGGAACTTAGCTTCACCAAGTGCTGACTAATGCAAATCATGTCGTGGCCATGGTGCCAGTGGGCATGCATGGCACCATGGCTGCATCACCTGGGCAATGTAGCATGCAACAGCACCTGCACTGCCCAGTTACACATTCTGTCTGCATCTCTTTCACCCAGAAGAGGTGCAAATGGAGCATGCTGGGCTGTCCCAGCCTGACCTCACATATAGCAATAAAGCAGTAAAACTATTCTACCGCTATATGCATGGAGGACACTCCTACGTGGAGGACACTCCCACATGGAGAACGCTCCCATAGAAATGGCTCCATGCAGTGTGGATGTACTATGTGGGAGTGTCCCATCACCACCTTTTCACCTAGTGTGAAAAGGCCCAACATGTGTGATTTGCCGTACTGGTTTCCTCCATATGCCCATGGGTATGCCAGAAATGGTAAAAGTATTAAACAAATTTCAAAATTCTGTTATATCTAAAAAGGAGAGGGCAGGTATTTGTAAGTAAATAGGATTGCTCTTAAGATTCTCTTTCTCTCTGTTTTTTTGTCTTATTCTGGAGAAGTTTTCTCAATTTTACAAACCAGGGAAAGTTTGCTTTTTGCTTTCTTTCTCTCCCTTTTTTTTTAAATGCCCCCATGGAACCTATTAAGAAAGAAAACAATGTGTTCTGTTGATCCAGAAATAATTCACGAGGAAAAGCTGTAACAATTCATAATGCTGGTACCTAGAACTCTCGTATTAGTTCCATTCTCTGCATTTTGGAAAGTGTTTACTTTGTAAATCCATTTTTTGTAAATAAACATAGCAAAGTGCTGAGCATGAAGAGGACTGGATAATGTTGAATTCAGCCTGCATACATCTGCTGGAAATTTGGCAAACTGCTAGAGTTAAGCAGGGAAAGTCTAAACAAAAGGAAAAAGAAATTGTGACAGTACGTACATGAAGAATTTATCTCGTGCCTGCTTAACTTCTGCCAGTAGATCTACCAAAAATAGGGGTCCATGCTAGACAAGGACAGGCAATAACTAAAAAAATACTGTAAGTTGCATTACAAAGAAAATATCACCAGGTGCAGTCTATGAATAGTTTTATTAATGATCCATTTACAATAGCCCAAGGGACTTGCCTCTTCGCTTGCTAATAGATTAGGTCAGTTTCCATGAGCATTGACAATTTGACAACAGTATGTGACATGGATGGCTTCCTGCCCATAAAGGTTGTAAAGATGAACATGCTTATACTCTGATTTAGGGTGGTGGCATTTTTGTCCTGTGGAATTGCTACACTTCCAAACTCCATTCAGCCCAGTATTGTTACCAATGTTGCTACTGGAAAATGAAGAAAAAGGTGATGGTGGGATGGAGAATATTGCAGTCACCTGCTTCTTTCACAAGTCCCCTAGTGCTGCCCCCAGCCAGCAAGTCTGAATGGAGTAAGAATGATCAGCCCCATGGATCACATCACCTGACCTCAGAATGACCCATTGTTTCTGCCTTCATTTTCATGAGTATGAGGCTTCATTATGCAGCAAAAGTACATTAAGGGCAGGGAGAGAAAGAGGAAGAAAGTGGGATCCTCCTCAATTGCTTAGGAATAACACAACGTGAGACCTTACCTAGCCAGAACTGTGAGAGAAGACTAGGGATGTGCACATTTTTTTGGGGGGGGGCATTTGATTCATAATTTATTTATTTATTTATTATTTAGATTTCTACCCCGCCCCATACTCGGAGAATCAAATTTTAGAAATTTTGTATTCGTTTGAACAGATCCCCTTCAAATGTGTAGGATTCTAGGCGATACAAATGTATTCAGTACAAATATCCAGTACAAACAGATATGTATCCTATACCAATGCATACATATTGGTTGCGTATCGGATACGTATCCTATATGAACACATACATATCGATGCATATCCGATACGTATCCCCAGTTTAATGAATGTCCGACCTATTGGTACAAATAATGAATGTTACAAATCTCCACGCACATCCCTAGAAGAGACTCTTTTAGTGTGGCTACCAGTCCAACTTCATTTTCATCGTAACAATGCCTTTGAACACAATAGGGGTAATTTGTGTGTAAATCTAAATGGTATTTGCTTGTATTTGCTTGCCTGAGTACTGAGACCTCAAGGAAAGGGCCTTCTGTAGTTCCAACTCCCTCAGAGGTGCAAAGGGTGGTGGCATGCAAGAGAGCTTTTCTGTGGTCCGCCGCCGCCCCCCGCCCGCCCCCGGCTTTGGAACAACCTGTCTTGGGAAGTTTGCCATTATATTGTTTTTGGTGCCTGGTTAAAACATACCTTTTCAGCCAGGCCTTTGATGTTTACCCCCTCTTGAGTGTTGCCCTGCCAGAGAAGGAAGGATAATTGGCTACACTTTAATTATGTTTTAGGTTGTTCTCAGAATTTTATCTTTTTATTGCTGTGGCATGCCTTGAGAAACAGTACATAAATAACCTAAATAAATACGTTTTGCATGTTGTGTTCATAGGAACAGCCCTTAATACTCATGTGACATTATTCCAGACTGCAGGAAAGGTGAACTAATATTGCCTGTTAATGAGGATCACATAGACCAAGGAAAATTCCTGAGATTCATGAACTGTATTATCTGCGCACTCATCAAATTTATCATACTAGTATGGATTACACAAGAGAGACAGTTTCACCATGTGAAATCTCAAATCCACAGTGAAATTTTCCACCAGATTTGTGCTGTTGAAGATCTTTATTCTGGAATAAAGTTCTTGCTAATCCACTGTAGGCTGCATCCCCAAGCAACTTATTTGCATCTCGACTTTCCCTCTACTGTCCCTCTGTTCCAACGGACTTTAAAAGTGCCATTCAATTCCAGAATAAGTGTCCGCATGAAGCTCAGCAAAACACGCATTTAAAATGCATCTACTGTCCCCACAGAAGTGTGTTTTCTTTACCCGCATATTTTTCTCCCCACCCCCTCTCTTGCTGATAGGGTGCCAGTGGGAATGGGGAGGGACTGTGATCTGCGCGGCCACAACCAGTGACACAACCCCCGACAAGTCCAAAAGAAAAATAGCCATCCGAATTCACAAGTTCTCCGTCTGTCTCCCTGCCTGCAAAGGCAACCGGGCAGAAGCAATTCATTACACTATTTACAAGATCTCCGGCTGCTGAAATGGCTTCCTGTGCCGGCAAAGGCAGCGGCTGCAGCCATCGACCACACGATCGTGCACTCATTCACTCTCAACACTTTCAATCTGATCACTGTCAAAACCCACCCCGTACAGCGGCGGTGACTGTAGCAATCCACCCACTTCTCACCTTATAATAATGTTGCAATTCTGCACAATTCTGGCTCTTTGAAAGTTCTGACCTTTAGAAAGGGATAGGAAGGGAAGCTGCTGCAGTTCTGGGAGATTTTTGAATGTTTTATGGCTGTGTGTGCAGGTGGCAATCCCCACCCCTTTTGCCACGGAGCGTCCCCATGGTAAATGCTGACAGGAAAACCCGTGGCTTCCAAAAAGTGCTCTGGTAGTCTTCTTTAAAGGGCACTTTTTTCCCCACAGATTTTCCTCCTTTTGTGTCGCTGGAAGCTCGGAGAAAAGCTGGGCATGGGGACGCTCAGAGGCAAAAGAAGCTTTTTAACAGACTTTTTATTGCTTGGGGACGTGGCTGTACTAAATTTTAAACGAGTAGTTTCTTTTAATTCTAAAAGATGAAAAAAAATGGAAGCATTTATCAAGTCTCATAATTTATGCAGCCAACCTGTAAGCAATTCTGCTCTTCCTTTCACAAAAGACGCACCTGAAATCTGCTTAGTTTAATTAGTTTGCAGCTCATGCTGATTTTGCCCCCAGTGGCTAAATGTATATGTTTGTGTGTGTGTGTGTGCGCACGTGCGCATGTGTGTATAATATAATATATATAATTTTCTACAGTAACATTTTTAGCCTGAAAGTTCAAAACCATGTGGGAGACAGAGAGAGAAAGAGAGAAAGGAAAACTGAAAACAATCTTTTATTGTTATTATTATTTCTTGAAGGCCCTAAAGGAAACTATTTTTGTAAGTCATCCCTGCGAACAGCTGTGGACTGGTGAGCTAAATTGGGCTACAGCTGGTGTTGATGATGTGTGGAGAAGCTAGATTGAGCTGGGAGTCTTGACATTGTGTGTCATTGGCATCTTCTTACAGGGCAATGTGTGTCCATCTCAGTGTGCAAGGCACTGGCAATTTTGTACGGGTTTTTCTTTTTAATTTTTTTTAAAGATAATCCTATCTTCAACGCTGAGAATTTACACTGAATTCTTCATCAACATGAGATGATGTCAGGAATCTGGACAACAGATGGGTGAAATCCAGGTGGAGGCTCAGTTTTCTCCAACTATCCTGCTAGCTCCCATGCTCCGCTCAACATTGCTAGGAAGTTGCCTGTCCTAAGCATGTGCAGTGGGACAGAGTCAAGAGCTATCTCTGGACAGAGAGCTGAACAGCAAGCTGGGGAAACAGGAGGTTGGTCTGATGTGAGAGCAGATCACAGCAAACTTGTTCTTTGTTCCTAGCATAACTCACACCTGGTGAACAGGATAAATGGATGGTTTGGCAGAGGGCTTGAATTTAATTGAAGCACAGACCACTAAGTCATATGCATGAAAGCTTCAAACGGCAGATCAAAATGCAGTTTATGAAGAAGGGTATTGTTTATCATGTCCCTCACATCCCTCATCCATGGACTGTTGCTGCTGCAGAAAACTATCTAAGAACATAAGGGAAGCTCTTCTGTCCAGTTTCACACAGTGACCCACAGATTGCTTCTGGGCATTCTCAATCAGAAGACAAAAGCAAAACCTTCACCTGTTCTCACCTCCTTTAGCATCAGTCTATGGAATTTACTACTAAATGAGGTGGTGACAGCAACCAGTGTAGATAGCATTAAGAAAGAAAGTATTAGACACATTTGTGGAGGACAGGTGTATCAGTGGCTACCTGAATTGATGCCTAGATACTGCCTCCTGGTTGGAAAGGCAGACGGGATGCAGGCTGTGTCTCTACAAAACATATTCAAAGCACATTGGAAGGGCGTGGAAACCTGCATGTCTCCACAGCATCCCATGCTAAAAAAAAGTGTGAAGTACGCAAAGGTACTTCAATCCTCTTCCAAGCTGTATATAGGCAAGTGCAGGAAAAGTAGCTCTGAAGTTGCTTCTTGCGCACTGAGTCAAGTCTTTGTCATGACAAAAGGCACAATGTTTGCATATGGCCACAGTAACAGCAATGGAGATGTCAAAACTTGCTGAAACCGAAAGGGATCCCACTCTGGCTGAGGGGCCTCCCTAAGGGCCCTGGTCACACAAGCCTAGGACAGGAAGGTCTATTTATTCATTTGAATTGAGGTCGCACCAGTGTTGGTCACACATAGGTTGTCCTCAGGCAGTCCCCATCTTGGGCTGCATTGCTCATACCTTTCTATGCGATCAACCTGAGCCTCATAGACAGAACTCTTGGCTCTGCACCCTTTTTGCTGTTTCAAATCTACCTCCTTTCTTATTGGATGCCGTTCTGTCACTCTAGGGAGGTGAGAGAGTGTGTTTGTGGTTCTTTTTTAAGCCTGCTCCCCCACCTCCACACACCCCTTCCTTTTTTAATGAGCTTTTCTTCTCTGTGTGATTAATATTTAAAAAAAAAACTAAGAAATTTGTGTAAAACCCTAGATAGAGGAATAATACACATAAACTGGGTAGAGAAGGAGAGATGCTTCATGAACTTCATGTATGCTGATTGGCTGAAGGAAAGACTGGACCTCTCCCACCATAGCATGGTGCAGCCTCCTTTAGTCCATCCTCCCACTCACACTTTGAGTAAGCTGAGTCCTCATCATTCCTGTAAAACTGAGGACTACAGTTAAGACAATCTAACGGGTAGGCCGGCTTGGAAATTGACTTATATAAAAATAAGTGAGTAGTACGACCTGAAGATCACCAGAGGTCGTCATAAACTACTTTTGAAAATATACAAAAATAAATGAACAGAATACTGCAGTATGAAGTGATCCTGAGTATTTTAGGTGCTCCAATTCCTTTCTTTGATTTTCCATGGGTACTCAGCAATCAGTGCTATATCCATTAAACACATTCAGTTCCTACTGAACTGTTAAGGAGGGTTCTTAAGTGGTTCTCCTAAGCCCCTTCAATCTCTTTAGCACACATTACTACATAACTGAAATCTATAGTAAAAGTCATTTAAGTGACAGAGTCTTCAATATTCAGTACTGTCTTACGTTGCAGCATAATTCTGTATTTAAAATCCTGTTGGCAACCTATCCTTCTGTGGCCTTGTTTGATCCTGTAGCAATGATACAGTTCCATTTCTTCAAGGAAGGAAGGGAAGGGAAGCAACAGAGATTCATTAAAAGAAGACAGATGTGGGGTGAGCACAGAAGTTCACCCAAGTCCCAGAGAAAAATTACAGTTAATAAGGAAGAAAGGATAGAAGATCTGAGAACGTACAAATATGGATGGTAGAAAGTGGGTGAATATATAGGCCCTTTCTGCATGGAGCTACCCTCAGGTCCACTCCTAATTGGGAATACCAGTAGTCATCATTAAACAGGACTGCTGATGAACTAGAGGGCCCTGTTTCTGAATGAGAAGGTAGCCTCCATGTTTGGGGCTATTGTGTGAGGTGTAAGACAGAGGTTGTGATTTGTTCCTAGCCCTCAGAGGATTTGTTGCCTAGTCTGGAGGCTGTGACATGAGCTGGTCAAGACCAGTGCTGTCATGTAGATGGGGCTGATCCCACCCATGCCCTTCTGTGGTCAAAATTAGTGAGCCTGGCTGGTCCATAAAGTTTCTTAGAGTGAACAATAGGTATCATGAGGTTTAAACAAGAAACTCCTAAAGCTCTGAAGTCCTAAAGAATTCTGACTAGTTCAGACTGCTCGATGACGAATGAAATGGATCAAACCTTTTTCAGATTAGTAGAGCTAAGCATAGCTGTCAAAATATAACACATCAAGATTTGTTTGTTGTGGAGGAAGATCATTATTGATATGCATCAGACATATTTTCCATTATTATGTGTTTTCCTTTCTCATCGCTTTCCTGGGGTTTTGCCTCCTGTGGGTTTCATATTTTGGGACCTTTTCTTCTGGAGAATGCCTCTGCAAATACATCTATATGCATTTGGAAATTGATAGACCATTCATTGAAACTATACGTACATTCACACCTAAATTTCAATCCAGTTGCTTGGTGTGGTCCAATTATCCTGGTTCACTCTGTTACGAGATAGCATGGGAGGCAAGGTCTGTATTGGGAGGTTGGAGATACTGTTAAAGAAAAGTCCTGTGATTGTTTAAGAGCTAGACCCAATCCAGAAGAAACTGATAAAGGGCTGCCAGTGAGGGAACTTAAAAGTTCTGCATGGTGCAGCCACCACTAGAAAAAATATTTAGAAATTAGAGACTCTGGAAAATTGGAGGTTGTAGTGAGTAAATAAATAACAGGCTGATATTATGGGCCAAAGTCCCCTTACAGATCATCCCTACTTTGACAATACAATCTGTCCTGGCCCAATCACAGAAGCAGTGCAGACATATCTAACAGCTCTCCAGAGTTGTTGTTGTTGTTGTTGCACTTAACTGCCTTGAGAAAATATCCCATGGTAGTTCAGATTAAGGACTGGCCAACTTTCACATTGTGAGCACCATCCTGTCCAAAACTTCACCAAGGCATACCTGGGTCTCGGTGAAGTGTGAATGGTCCTGCCTCGGACTATCCACCTTACCATAGCAGTGCTGGTGCACATGGCTATTGCTATGGCAATCAGCAATGCAGTGCCTGATTGTGTAGCCTGATGGATGGTGTACTCCTGCGCAACATAGCAGTGTGAATGCCACATGTGGCCCTGCTGTACAGCTCCCAGCAATCAGGGCAGCTCTCAGCTGCTGTGGGATGGAGGCAGCACTGTGGGGTGCATATGCTCTGCCCCAGAGTACACTGGGCTGTTCTGCTCACCTTAGTGCAAACAGGCACCACTCACACCTGCCAATGATTGGCCCATGGCTAAAAGAAACAATACATTGTAGCACAGACTTCAACTAAATGCAATTTTATTTTATTTTTTTTAATGGAGAAATTTCATCTGAGGACTGAGAAATTTTGTGAGGACTGGTGGCATGTTACTATATGTTGAGTCAATTAACAATATTTGTCAAATCTTATGGCAGCAGTTTTGGTCCCCCAATCATAGAGGATACTGCCATTGCAGGCTAGAGAAAGAGATCTTGTGCTGCAGTCTTTTCTGAGCATACGTTGGAACAGTTCAGTAACTACTCTGCCAATTTTGTTTAAACTTCACATACTGATTTATACAATACCTTTTAAAGTGATGGGAAAGCATGACAAATTCCTGCCCCAAAGGAGTTTGTTTGCAAAATCTAGCAGCTGTGCTTAGAAGAGTCCTCAACTCTCAGCTGTGGGCTCTAGCTACAATATGTGCACAATTGTAGAATTCATAGTTAACATATTTTAATGCCATTACTGCCTTATTGCAGCAGTTTTGTTCTGTGAACTCTTCACATTCTTCTTCATGTGTATGTGTATATACATACATACATACATACATACATACATACATACATACATACATACATACATACATACATACATACATACATACATACAATCTAGCTAAAGGAATGGGAGTTGACTTTTAATATATATATTAAAGACAATAAAGACAAAATTTCCCATTCCTTTTAGTAAATATCTTCCTTATTGTGTTTTCCGTCAAGAACTACTTAGAAGAAAACCACCTGTGCTGTTTAATTTAATGTTATCCTAACATGTTCATGAAACATTGGTTCTCTTTTATGTACGCTCTTCACATCTACTGTTGCAAAATAGGCATTTCTCACTGTAAGTGGTATTTGTTGATGCTTAAAGGTTCAATGAATTATTCAGCCCCTTTACCCTTCTTGGTTTGCTGCACACCTATTGAGCTCTCAGCGTAGATTCATATCAATAAATTCTGACTCACTTTGCAGCTCCAATTTCATGCTTGGCCTTTCCTGAGCTACATAATAGGAAAAATAAATAAATGAAATAAATAGAATGGGTACACAAATTGTGTTAAGTAACTACTTGCCTAACTCTTTACAAGCCTCCTTCCTCCAGAGGGAAGAGATTCCAGCCAAGTATGATGGGCTAAAACCCTTTTCATTTAAGCCACAGGTTGCATTGAAAGGACAATTAAGGGAGCATATACTTGAGGAGGAGGGGCGAAGTTCTGAACCTGATGTGGTTGCATTTGGATAAATATGTATATAGCTGATATAGTTGTCTGCTAGCAAGAAAGAAGCCATATCTTACATTCCCAAGATCACGGGCCTTTCTGTACTTTGCTTCCTGTCTTCAGGATGGGAACAGTGCAACCCCAGTGGTGTGCCCTACTGTGCACACTTATGAATGCTAAACCAAACCCCATGCGCCTGGAGACTTACCTGGGTCTAGACAGGTGTTCAGACACTGGCAGCACATGTCTGGGAGCTGCCATCTTCCATGTGGAGCACAGTGTAACTGTGCATGCACCAGCTCTGTCACCACAATGGTGATTCTCCACACATACACAGTTGTGTCTGGAGTCCTCAGAGGTGCCAGTATGCTCATGTGGCACCTCATATGAACCTGGTACCAGCAGAGGTGTGAATGGTTGATCCTCTGGCTGGGAAAGGTAAGAATTAGGATGTGTGTGATGCACCATCTTGTGCACCACCCCTAGTAGATGCTGGGGTAGCTTCTGGGAAGGCTGGAGACATTTCTAGGTTGAAAACACCTCCTGCAAGTGCAGATGGTCCTTACCAGAAGCTACCCCATCATGTTGTAAGAGGCCAAGTGAGAATTGGCCTCATGTTTCAGTACCCACATTTACCTCTTAGTGAGTGGCAGACAGCTCTCCAGGCTAGTGCCTCGACACTAGGGACCCACAACAACACTCCAGATGTTTCTGCAACACACCAAAATTCCATAGCTTGAGTAGAAGCAGCTAAAGATTTCTTCCAAACAGCACTATACACATCCTTTTCTGTGTATCCACACTTCGAGTGCTGAAAGTGCAGATGGCTGTTGCCATGCTGAGTCTTTACCCAACTTGTATGCCACCTACCAGCCAGGTAAGTGTGAATAGGTCCTTTGCTTAAACTCAGCCAACTTCAGCACTAAAGAAGGCTTGCAAAATTCAGACAGTGACTTTCTCCTCACAGCACCACTTGAATCATGGAAATGTTTCTGCCAGGTAGAGCGTGACTAATCAAAGACCACTTTGAGAAATATGTCTGTTGTAGTCTAATGTTGTTTCCACACCTACCTTACTCATTCTGGTAAAAGGTGAGCTGAACTTGTAACACAATATTTAGCTTTTTCTGAGTGTAGTTCTTCCGGGGAGGGTGGAAGGGTTATCTACTGAAGATGTTTTAAGAATATTTTTATGCAATATTATTATTGCTTTTGTGACCCATCCTGGGACCCCTTGGTGAAGGATGGGATATAAATTCTGAAATAAAATATAAATTACAACACACAGGGAAGGAAGATAAATTAGCTAGCATACACCATCTTGAAAGTTGTTTAACTTACACAATGGATACAGCAAATTCCAGTGCAGTGGTGGTGATCCTGGAACTGGGGATGTTCCTAAACATACCACTTAGGGGCATCCAGATGTTTGGATGGCCTATGCTGAGTTTATTGTTGGGCACCTATGCAGCCTATGCCTCTTAGAATGATGCCTCCATGTAGACTATGCCACATGGCACCACATGAGCCAGGGGTGTACCATGGCAGATTCCTGTGCTTGAAACAAATCTTGTGTTTTGTTTTATACACAGATTGGTTCACAATCAGAACATATTCAGAAACATTTACTTGGAACTCAGCCTGTTGAATTAAAGCTGAACTTTCACGCCACTAACAAGATCTAGAACTGCCTCTCAACAAAATATACTAATTATTAATCATATGGCTCCTGTATTTTATACACAATTGACAAGTTGTAATTATGCTCCTTTATCTTTTAAAGCAATGATCTTACCTTTCTTCAGTAAAAAACCTAACAAGTCTTAATGTACTTGAGGATAGAATTGACCTATCATAATTTGAAATTGCTTTTCCTCCCCTTATTAAGTTTTATTTCATTCAAGTATAAATGAACAGCAGGGTTTTTCTTTGGAGAAATCTGAGATCTGTGGGAGTCTTTCATGGAAACAGTGATTCCTTCCCAAACACTAACACACTTGTCAGACAAATCATCTAAAATTGGAGTTACTCAAGGGGAAAAACAGTATGCTCTTTCAAAAAAAGTGCCATTTCTGGAGAGATGGGAAATTGTACTGTCTTATGAAACATAAAACAGGACGTACTCCAACTCAGTTTCAATAAATAAGAAGCTGATCTGCATATTAAATTCTGTCAGGAGTCCCCCACCCCACTAAAATAAAGGGAACATCAATAGTTCCCCCCCCCAGAAGTTGGAGTTCAAATTAGGTCATTCTCCTAAAATACTCTCCAAACGTTAGTCAGATGAATTAGGGCTGCTGTTTCCAGAACAGGTGAAACCAAGATACTTAAGCTTATTTCGCAAAACTCAGTATATTTTAAGGGTTAGGTTTCCTGCACACAGTGCGTAAGCACCATGTGTCTGTGGCAATCCTAAGCATAGTCTCCAGATACTGGGATGTTATACTATAGCGATGAAAAAGGACACTTCACCTGCTCTTCCATACTATAAAGACATTGACATACCTCTCTGGATACAGGTCTTGGGAGCTGCCACCTTGGATATGACCACTGCACATGTGCAGTGCATTGAATTGGCAGCTGTATGTGCATAGGGTGGCAATCATGGACTTCTGGATATTTTGGACTTCAAAATAGCAGGATGCACATAAAGCACCAATGGCAGGAGTATGGCTTCTAGACAGGTAAGTCAGTTTCCCTGCTCCGCAATGTTGCCCAGCTGTCTGGGCAAGGTGCAGTTACTCTGGAACGAATCTATTTCAGAGTATTGCTTAACAGCGGAATTTTTGCCCACTGCCTGGAGCAGCCTTAATCACTATGACTACATTTTTATGTCACTTCATGTGGCCACAGCAATCAGAACCAATCAGTTTGCTGAGGAGTTAAATACCAGAGTTAAAAGAGAGCAATAGACAAATATCTGCCTATGGAAATCTCAAACCCTTAGAGCAATATGGTCAAGTAGATCATTTATTTTCTCCAATTCCTTCTTACTCTGGCACACTGAAACTTGTTCCTCCTTTTTCACCTGCTTCTCACTCTTCTGGCTGAAATCATTCAGAAGACGTGATCAGAGGAAACAAGCAGAATGGTATATTCTCTCTGCACTAGTCAGGAACCCTGACCAAGATTACCAGTAGGTGTCTTTAAACCTTTGGGCCCTAGTCCAGAATGCAGAGGCTCAAAGAGGATAGGGGAGGTGTTTTAGCCGTGCACCAAAACCTAGCCCTCAGAGCCCTGAAATTCATATAAGCTTTGGGGAGAGATTTTCTGCCATTTTGCAGATGGTTCTATTCCAATCCAGACTCTGCCTTTCGATGGTCTGAACCAGCAAGAACTGGTGGTTCAGACCCACTGGTTCAGGCCATACAGAGGCAACTGCAGCAAGGGCCTAATTTGGTCTAATTTGTTGAGACAGTTTGGTCTACTGGTTAGGGAGCCAGAACTCTTATCTGAGAATACCAGGTTTGATTCCACCCTACCCTATGAAGCCATCTGGGTGACCGTGGACTAGTCACATCTCTCTTCTGAGCTCTCACAGCCCCACCTACCACACAGGGTGTTCTGTTGTGGGGAGACGAACAGAAAGCTTTGTCAGTCACTTTGAGTCACCTTAGATGGGTGGGGTAGAAAAGCCAGCTCTCCTCCTTCTCCTTCTCTGTTTTCTGATAATGCTGACTGTCCCCTTGAGTCTTTAGCTGTAGAAAGGTATTTATAGAATAATGTTCAATGCGACAGCAGTCCTATGAAATAAACAACATTCTGAAGCTAATGATACAAAACAGGATGTCTCAAATTTAGCGTCATTACTGCAAACATTGTTCCTATGGACAGGATAGATTGCCAAGTCATAATAGCTTCTTCCATAGTTGTACCTTTACAGTAGTGGGTCATTACCATCTGACACAACTGAAAGTACAGCTAAGCAAACTGGATAAGCGTTGTCTATTATGACAACTTTCTTGTTGACTTTCACATCAATCTTTTACTAGTTTTCATTATTATTAAGTAAATCAACGTTACAGAGTCACTATCAACTGAGTCCCAAACCAACCATTACTAGACTGTACAAATATTTCCACCTTTTTTTCTATATAGGTGCTGAAAGCTTCATCCTGGCATATTAAATGAATGTCCCACAAGATCTAGTGATATGTGTGCACATTGTCTCAGTTTGGGAATAACATAACAAGTAAACTTCATCTGGCTTGCACTGCAGTAGCATCCAGTAGTAGATTAATTCTGTCCCTGTTTTCTTGCAGTACGTTTCTATTATTATTGTTTTTGATAAGAACACAATACAACACAGCACCAAACATGTCAGCTTTGATATTTCATAGTGCATCAGGATCTTCCTAAGTTGTTGTTGTTGCTCCTGCTGCTGTTATATGTTCATGTTTAAATGCTGGTGTATTTCTTACACAAATGTTGGTGTATTCCCTGCCTAGGTTTGTAAGCATCCCTGAGTCTGGCTCATTCTTCCTTCTCTTCTTCAATTCATCTTCTTCATTGTACTTGATGTTCTCTTCAAACCAGAAAAATGCAAGATCAAAGGCCATTTTCATGTGTATGACCTGGTGCACACTGTGGAGAATGTTCTTGACCTAGAAAAGCTGTTCCAGGTCAGGAATGTGGGAATGTTCACATATTAAGTTTTTTATATATATGGCATACTGGTGGTAATTTGCTTCATGGCTTGCTTAACCTGGGCCCTGGTCACACAAGTGTTTTAGGTCGAAATGAGTTGGTCCCCAGGTCATTAATTTTGTTTAAGTCATTTCCCAACCTGGCCTACACACATTAGACCGTCTTAACCTGGAGTTCTGTTTTTACAGGACTGAGGCCATGTCCCCATAGCTGCTGAGATGATGCTTTTAAGGATGACATGGAATCAAATCGAATGTACCTGTCCCCATGCAAACTGTGCTAGTGAACTCACATCATTTTCTCCTCACCTCCTCTCATTGCTGCCCTGTTGAGGGGCTCAGATCCGCCACCCCAGTGCTCTCTCTCCAAGTTTCTGCTGCTGCCACCACCGCCGCCACTGAGCAGCCCTGGGCTGCTCCTTACCCACCGGTGGTGGTGGCGGTGGCACACAGAGCCCAAGAGGAGCAGCTCCAGCTGCCTCAGCCAGGTCATGTGCTGCAACTGCTGCCACCCCGGGGCTGCTTCTCTTGGGCTTTGTGCCCATGGCACAGATAGTGCACAGCCCACCAGCAGCAGCGGCACACAACACGGCCGAGGTAGCCAGGGCTGCTTCTCTTGGACTCTGTGTGCCAGTGCCGGCACCACTGGTGGGTGAGGAGCAGCCCTGGGGCTGCTTGGCGGCAGTGGGGGAAGCAGCAGAAGCTTGGAGAGCACTGGGGTGGCAGATCTGAGCCCCAGGGCAGCAGAGGCAGCAGCTGCAGCAATGTGTGTGCCATGGGCGGGAATGACAGCCGGTTGCAGTTGCTGTCATTCCCCCTCTAATGTGTGCACCTTCACTCAGGCTTAAAAGTGCCTAAATCTCTTTCTCTCTCCCGCCCTCCCTGACAGACCCAGAGGGCAAGATGTTGGGTTATGCTTTTGGGGGTGGAGGTGAACCCAGTAGTGTCCCCATGCACCCAGGCCAATACATGTTAGCCCCTTATTACGCATGTAGTGCACTTGTCAAGTGGGGTTTTTTAAACACATATTGGCTGTCATGTAGCACAAATTAGGGGCTTGCATGGGGACACTACCATAGTGGACACATATTCATTTCAGGGACCTGACAGGGACTCAGACCATCCTGTTAATCCAGGCTGTATTCCGTTCCTCAAGTGTGAGCAGGAGGACGGGCTAAAGGAGGCTGAACTGTGCTGTGGTGGGTGGAGTCCAGTCTTCCCTTTTGACCAATTGGCATGCGTGGAGTTCATGAGGAACCTCCCCTTCTCTTCTCAGTTTATGTGAATGATTCCTCTATTTAGTGTTTTTACACAATTTTTTAATTATTTTTTAAAAGATTAATTGCAAGGAGAAGAACAGCACATTACAAAAGAAGGGAGTGGGGAGGTGTGGAGCAAGCTTTAAAAAGAACCACAAACACACACCCTCCCCGTCCTTGAATGACATGAACGGCATCTAATAAGAAACGAGATAGATTTGATATAGCAAAAGGGGTGGAGAGCCAAGAGCTCCATGGAGGAAACCTAGGCTGATCTGTGCAGAAATGTGTGACCAATGTGGGCCAAGGTGGGGATGGCCTGAGGACCACCTATATTGATCCAGGTATGACCAGCACTGGTATGATCTCAATTCAAACTCATGAATAGGCCATCCTGTGTTGGACTTGTGTGACGTGGCCCCTGTTCTAGCTTCCAAGCTGAAGAACAAACATTTCTCGCCTCAAATTTGCAACTTAGATATTTATCTTTTTCTGTGCCACTGAAGTGGGACATCTTTGAGAACTTTGCAAAATGTTGCTGAGCTCTGGAAAGGTCAGACATAACAGTAGAAAGAACCATGACCTGGACTGGTGTGTACTGAGACTGCTTTTCAATAGTCTCCTGCTAGAGTGCTCCTGAGTGCAAATTCCGTGCCTGGGAGTAGGGCAAGTGCGGGTGCCATTCCACCTACCATATGCTTCAGGAGACTGTGCCCATGCATAGTGTGTGATAGCTCAGACCCAGTGCACACCTGGAACAGATGTTGCCAAAGAGTTTAGCAAGGGTAACACTATACTAACCATAAGAGAGGAGAACAAGAGAGGAGAACAAACTGCTTGGTGATTGAAACTGATACATTCTTTAAAATCAAGGTGTTACTTAACTTTTCAGGAAAAACTGTGAGCCACTTTGGTCTAGTGGCTAGGGAGCCAGACTCTTATCTGGGAATGCCAGGTTTGATTCCACTCTCCCCCTTGAGGCCAGCAGGGTGACCTTGGGTGCATCATGGCTCTCTTCTGAGCCCTCATAGCCCCACCTACCTCACAGGGTGTTCTGTTGTGGGGAGAAGAACAGACAGCCCTTTTGAGTCCCATTATATGGGTGAGAAAAGCAGGGTAGAAAAGCCAATTCTTCTTCTTCCATAATGATTTATTTATTGCAACTGTTGGAAATGATGCATCTCAACCATACTCCTCTAATTGCAAAACACAATATGCAAAAGAAAATAGCACACTTCATGCGTCTGCAGGCTGTTAACGTTCCTAATTGATTGCAGTCACGGCTTAATAATTCTCTGAAGAAACTGTGCAATCACCAGCGCAGTGAAATACATTGGGTGGGCACAAGATTGTGTTTTATACAGCTGAAAACTATCTGCATGAGAATGTTACATAGCTTGTCTTAAAAATGTCAACCTTTGAAAGTCCCTAAGGGTTCTGGATATGCTACTTTCTTGATGCAAATGTATAACTGCTGTTAACATTACTAAGAGACGTGCATCAGAGGAGAATTACTGTGGGCCTCTAGCAAAGCAGAATCTTTCCTCCTGACAAATCCTACAATTGCAGGGCATTAGGCTGCTCCAGTTAAAAGCTCCCTACAGAGTTTATTAATAGATTCCCCTTAACCCCATCTGTCACTATTGTGTTGGGAATATATATCATACCTGTAGCCTAGCATCGAAGTCTCTGTTTTCCAGATACAACACAACTGACTTCTGTATGTTTCAGTTAGCACTGATGTGTGACAGTGTTATATCTGTAACTGTTTATTGATCAAAAATGTAATCATTGTGGCACGTCTCTCATATTGAAATGTCTCCCCTGTACAGGATTATCAGGTGTAAATCCACCTTCTTTGGAATATCCTCTGAGATGCATTTGGTGCATTCATTAATTTTAGACCCCAGGAGAAAACATACCTTACCTACGCAGCCTTTCCACAGCTTCTTTCTCTCTTTCCAATCATGCCTGGTGACACTATTATATCTCTGTTTGTATGCTTTGATTATAATAGCATTCTGCGATTAAAGAAGGTTAAGGCACAGGAAAAAATGCATCACACCAGTGATCTATCTAGTCCAGCCGTCTGTCCTCAAGGCAGCCAATCATTTGGGAAAATCTTGAAGCAAAGCTTTCCTTGCCAACCTCTGAATGTCTATGGAGAAGCTGTCTTCCACTAGAACTTGAACAGGCTTTTGCATTTTTCTGTCCTTCAGTCTGAAATTATAAGGTCCTTTTCTCCCTTTGCTCTCATACTTGCAGTGCTTTCTAAACAGAAAGTATAGAAAAGGGTTGATTATCTTGGGCACACTGGAAATAACTTTAGCCTGTGACAAAGAAGACCACTGGATATTTTTTTTTTGTTTTAAGAAAGAGTCAAAAATTATATTTGGAAGAAGGTGAGTAAAAGTCCTTGGGATTTGCTAATGCAGAACTAAGCATTTAGGACTCATCAAATGCTTGCTAGAGATCTGTTTTATTGTGATGATAGCATTTTTATATTTCTATTTTATTTGTGACTCACCCTAGAAAACTAAATGGAAGGCAGTATAAAAATGATTTCAGATACTCACATAACCAAATGTTTTTGTGAAGTCCAAGGCTGTGTTTAACACCCATAAACCACACATTCGGTAACTTGTGTCTGCATACGCGTGGCTGTTTAGGACACTTCCGGTGAGGAGCAACACATTAAGCAACACCCATTAAGCACAGTTTCGGGCATGCACGTCCGCACAGTCGGACCTATTAAGCACGCTTCCGGTGAGGTGCGTCCGCACCTATCCGTGCCTAAAGTGTGCTTAATGGGTGTTAAAAAGACACCACATATGATGTGGGCTTAATGGGTGTTTTGCTGTGAAAACGCATCCTTTTAGGATGTGTCTGCACAGCAAAACTGTTCCTACCTGGGGCCCTCCCCTGGCCCGCCATGATTGGCTCGCCCTCACCCCAGAAGCTGCATACTGGGTCCCCATGGCCAGAATTGGGGCGACCAAGACCAGGTAAGGAGGGGATTTCGCTCGGTCTCCCCCGGGTGGGCTAGGGAGGGCTTCGGAGAAGCTCCCCTGGCTCCAGAAATGGTGATCCGCCGCTTCTGGGGCAAAGGCAAGCCACGACAGTGGGGTCCTCTGGCTCGCCATGCTTGGCTCCAAGGAGCCAATCATGGCGGGCCGGGGGAGGGGCCCTGGAGCACAGCACCTACCTCAAATCCGGATTTAATCCATCCTTCCACCGCGTGTGCTGAAGGACAGCGGTGGGTAGATCCGTATATATTAGATGCGGATCTACCCCCATAAATCCGGATCTACTGTGCATCAGGATTTAGTAAAACTGGGTCTACTGGAACCCGGATTTACTAAATCTGGATGAGGTAGATCCGGATTTATTTAGGCAAGTGTGGAAGCAGCCTTACTGGCAGAAAAGCAGAGCTAGCATGAAAGCAAACTTGCTGAACACACAGAAGGTGTCGGGTTTATACTATTTGTACTAATATAGAAGACAGAGGGAGATTTCTCATATAGTGGGGTTTGCGTATACATTTTTAACCCCTTCAATCAGACTTATTTGTACTTGAGCCAGATAGTTTTTGAAATTATCAGTTCTGTGAAAACCCTTCAAGAAGCCCAGGGCCTATCTGTATGTTATAGACTGTCCTGTGCCACACTGGTTTGTTTCAGGTAACGTGGACCATTAAGTAATACCGTAAGGGCTGTATGCATTACAGATGAGATAAAGAGCTGAATGAGGCAGAGTCAACATAAGGCTACAGTTGGGTGCAAGCCTACATAAAAACCGAAGAAAGCAGATTATTTACATGCCAGCTGAATTGAAACATAAGGGTAAAAGCGAGTATGAAGTCATTCTTTGAGTTATTGGGCCTGGTAGACTGCTGTTTGCTTTCCACAAATGTCCCTAGCCAGCCCCAATCACTTATGTGCACACAATGCTGATGGAGTAATGAAACTTAGAATCATTTATGATTTCTTTTCTGAGTATTCAATCTACATGATTTCTGACCAAGTGAGAGTAGCTTTATTGGATGGAAATCAGACAGAAAAGCTCAAGTTGGACAAGGGAAGACAAAAGAAAAGGACTGCATAGTATTACAAATTGCACATACAATATTATTCTGCTTATATTATTGGTCTCTTCCGTTCACAGTAATTATGCATTCCTCCTCACAACTTGGCACAGACTCATTGTTTGCAGCCAGATTCTCCAAATATTTAAGCAGCTGTAGGATCTATTTGGTTCTGAGCTATGGTAGTTATATGTGTAAATTTCAAAGTATGTGCAAAGCTCCCAAACAAATGAATGTTGGTCTAAAGCAGGGAGCAAACAGCAGTATACTGAAATAAGAACCCATTTGTAGCTGTAGCTTCACAGACCTGTCCCTTCACAGAGGAAAGTGACCAAGTTCTGTGTCCAAAGGAAATTTCTATGCAGCATCAGTCCCAAATTATGCACAATTCTAACATTATTGCTCTAGCTGAAACTTGCAACTAACTTGCTAGCAAGTATCTATTAATAAGTCAGGTTTTGTGAGGTGCTGTTTCATCCTTCCTAGATTAGTTTCCACGGTAGTGTGAACATGAGGCAAATAAGAATACAAGGCACAAAACTGACACAAAAACTGGCTGCTTGACAATGTATATCTTAAGAGTTTAACCCTGACTTGGCAACTGGTTACGGTGCTCAAGCATGTTTATGTGTGTGTGTGTGTTTGTTCAGAGTTAACTTTTGACAGTACATTTGAAGGGTGAGAAATGCTCTGTATTTGTATGTTTAAAATATTCATTATGTAAATTCGTGGAGCCTGTGGTTTTCAATTGCTTTTCTAGCAGTGGTCAAATGATGAAGGCAATCTGTTTAAACAAACTGGCATATAAGATAGCTTTTGCCGTATGTCGCACATTTGCCACTCCATCTGCTAGGTAATAAAGCAAGCAAAAACCTAACCTGACCGGTCCCTTGGGTGATCTTGTTGACTTTTAAAAACCAAACACCTTCTTTAACCCATTTAATTTATTTAGAGTTCAATTTATCTATTGCCACTATAAAGTCCAAAGGAGATGCACAGAAAAACAAACAAAACAAACAAACAAAGCCTTTAGAAATTTAATACACTAACTGGTGTAGATGTTTATTATTTGTCCTTTGCAATCTCCATTTGTCACAGTGTGTACAATTGACTACCATTTCGTGCAGTTAGCAGGTGCTTTTTAATCTGAGAATGTTGACATGTTAAGGTTTTATATATATGGCCATATGTAGCTTTAGTGAGGGAATATTTTCCCTTTGTTGGTTGCAGAAATAGTTTTGCATTATTTTGAGGACCTTTTGAGTTGAATGTTTACTCTTTGATTATAGGGAGCTGTAGTTAGGTGTAGATCTGGGAATAATTTACTTCCAGTTCAACCTTGATGGCAGGAGTGTTGGTGCAACGAGGGGTTGCCTTGCCCTCAGGGTTCTTCAGTAAATTGTATTGGCAGGGTGCTTCTGAGAATGAATTTTCTACCTTGGTGGCTGGTTGAAAGCCCAGTGTGGAGCAATGGAGCTTTCTATCAGCTTAATCAAGTGGGCTGAGTATTAGGCAAGGCATACTGAATCACAGACCACTGAATTGAGCTAGAAGAAGAAGAGGAAGAGTTGGCTTTTCTACCCTGCTTTTCTCACCCATTTAAGGGGACTCAAAGCAGCTGATAAAGCTTTCTGTTCTTCTCTTCACAACAGCAGTAAGTGGGGCTGTGAGAGCCCAGGAGAGAGCTGTGATTTGCCCACGGTCACCCAGCTGGATTTGTGGATGCGTGCCAAATCAAACCTGGCATTCCCAGATAAGAGTCCGGCTCCCTAAAAACTAGACCAAACTGGAACCTCCTGATTCAGAGGAAGCAAGGCAGGGCAGATGACACTGGGAGTCTCAGCTGCATGGTGGAGGGACCAAACCCAGTGGCTTGCTCATGGAGACAGTGCATAGTATTTAAGATTTCCAAGGATTTGGAGGTTTGGATCTGTGGAGACTGGAGAAGAAGATGGGGGACTGGAACAAAGACAAGCTTCTTCTTTTGTCCTCCATGCCTATTTACCTTGCTTCTGTGCTGGTCCTCATTTGCCTGCTGGTGCTGGGCATGCATGGGGTTGTGCATGTATGAATTGGGAAACAGACAGATCTAATTATCAGTGAACTCAGGCACTTTAACATAGCAGAAGTAAACCTTTGTGTCCTTTATCTCATATCTCAGTTTCTGCACTGCTGAAATCAGGAAAAACACACAACAGACAATGCTGAGGTAACACATTATTCATGGAATTGTTACCAAGGCATAAGGTCTCATGCTTCATCTTTTCATGAAATATATCTTTTTACTTAAAGGTTCAGTGATATTTTCAATACTCTAAAAGTAACATTTGTTTTTGAAAGCTACCTTTCGTCATTGCTGTGAATTGGAGTTTATTTCCAAGGAAACAATGCCCATATTTTCTTTTAAAAAAAAGGGTTATAATTTTTTTTAATGTTCATAAACACATGGTACAAAAATAGCAATAAAAATGCAAGCAAAACTGTGACTGTACAATGCCCACATTTTCAAAGCTTCTGCACAAATTTGTGGCTCCCCCAACCAAATGTGCTTTCAGACAGCTGACCTAAATCATAATTCAGTATATGATAAATTGTTTTGTAGACAAGTACTTTGACTTGATACAACACTGCATTGTGATATCAGATGGTCTGTTTTCAATGCACTTAGTGCAGCATTCAGAAACAAACAGAACTATAGGGCAGCATCCAGATGTTGCTTACTTGTTCTGCTTGATTTGGATATTCTCGAATAAAGCATGGATATTCCAGAATGTCCAAATATTGTATAATATTTCTACCCCACCCTATACATCAAGGTCTCAGGGTGGGTTACAATAACATCACAATACAAAGAGATTAAAAATGTCATTAAAAGAATGACAGTGCCTGTATCTGTTCCCTCAGCCAAAGGCCACAGTAAGCATATAGCATATGAATAAATATATAATATCTAATATATAATATATAGACATTGATCTGTATAAGTCTTGGGATGAGCATGAATCATTAGTTCAGGCTGAGATTGATTTAGTTTGGTCGGGCAAACTACCTGAAGTACCTCCTCGGTTTGCCCAACCTGGACAGCTGTTTTGTGGAGGCCAGGGTTTTTTCCCCTTCCCCTTTTAAGATCCTGAACATCTGATTGTTGAAGCCAGAGCTTTAGTTGGTGAATCAGTTTATGGGTGGAAACATCTCTTCTATCGAACAGCTGATTTGACAGTTTCCATTATCCAGACATTACCAGACTGGTTCATTTTGGCCAAATGAGATGGGTTGGAGCCAACCCAAACCACCACTAATTGTTTCTGTGCATGCCTAATCAACATATTTGTACATGGCACTTCATAAAGGACATTAATGGCAGGTCCATACTGCAAAAAGCTTGTGATCTAAAATGGATGTGGAAGCACTTGCTTCCAATATATTTTAAGGATTATAATAATGCTACCAAGTCTTCCTGAGAAAAATGAACTTGAGGAAACTTAAGTAAGCTGTTGCAAGAAGCATTCTGGGAAGTTGTTTGAGTCGCAAAGTGCAGTACAGGAAAACACAGGGGTGCGGGGCTTTCCAGAGACAGGAGATCAACTGTGACCCATGAGACACATCCATGGCCTCAGCAGGGAAAATAGGGCTCCAATTAGAAGCTTCAGTTTGATTTCTGCAAACTTCATTCTGTCCCTCTGAGATTGGATATGTGGGTGCTTCCACACAGGGCCTTAAAACACATATAAAGACACATGTAAGACACATATGAGACACATAGATTACTCACCTTCCTTGCAGGAGGCCGGAACCAGGACTCTTCGTGCGGCTGCTTCCACACTCTGGTGCACAAGATCCTAATCAGGTCTTGCCACTGAAGAATCCGGCCTCCAGGAAGACCTCAAAAATTAGGTCTTCCATCCAGCTGCTCGCCTCGATCTGATCAGTAGCAGGACGCTTCTGCACCCGGAGAGGCGAGGGGCTGCATTTGCCAGCGGCTGCCATCTTGGGAAGGGCAGAAGTAGGCCAGTCTGCCTTCTTTCATCCTTCTCCCATGTACCTCGTGCCACCAGAAAAGCGCAGTCACTGGCAGCTGTATGGTTCAGTCCCCCGGTTCCAGGAATGGAGTTGGTGGTGCAGGAGGCCAGATGCCTTTTGGAGTGGGTGCTACGGTCTCCATGCAGCACCCAGGGGATCTGGCCACCCAATCCGGCCGCCCCGCGCATGTGCGGATGCGGATGTGTGGGAGGCCTCCGAGGATCCGTCTCTATTTCGGGTGGATCCTCAGGAGGCCGGATCACAGGCAAACGGATTTTCTTAAATCTGTTTCACAGCGGCAGGTGCAGAAGCACCCTGTGATTCAGCAAGATCCAAGTCAGTTTATGTAGTCTCTGGCAGTCCACAGTGGGTCACCGCCTCAGGCAACAAAGGGAGAGAAGAAAGTTATTTTTCAAGAAATAAGTGGGATTCTGGAGTAGTTCCTTTCTTGAACAACAACTTCTATGACCCACACATATTTTGTGAACAATGGTGTTCATCACATCGCATCAGAATTCTATACTTCTTCATGGGCAAAATATGGTAGTCAGTCCCTTCATTAATGTTATAAACTTGATGTCATGGTTGGTGCTGCAGGTCTGTTGTCCAGTGTCATAAAATGCTGGTTAGTATTGGGTGTTTTTCCATTGTCACTAGAAGTACCCATTAAGTATCCATTAATGGGTACTAAATGGCATTTTTGTACCCGTTAATGGGTATTTAATGGGTACTTCTAGTGACAGTGGAAAAACACCCATTATGTGATCTTATAGTGATGCTTATTTAAACCTTGGAGAGAGGGATTTTATTTTTGGGCTTCCTATTCAGGAAAGCCCAAATGGAAGGTGAAAATGGATAGAAATAAAATGAATAGAAATGAAAAGGTACGACCAGTCATACCTGAAGATGGACTAAAGAAGGCTTAAATTGAAGGTGCAACAATGACCCTAATGATTTAATGCTAGAAGAATTTACACTCTGAAGTAAATTCTACAACAATTTGTTGCATGTCCCACTGCATTGCTTTATGTATGGTTTTCCCCTTCCCTTTGAGTCTTTATTACACAGTACAAGGACAGGCACCTAGTTATTAGCCTGTTTAAATGGTCCCCTGAATCCTACAGAATGATTTGAATTTAGTGCTGTATTCACTGCATTCTTCAAAAAGAAGTTTTAACTCAGTCCTACCTCTGTGAAAGCCCCACAGCAATTATGAATTAAAAGCTCTTCAAGTTGTGACGATGCAGCCTGAACTTAGTACAACCTTTATGCTTTTCCTCTACTGCAATCATATATCAGCCTTAGTGTTTGAATTATTAAGCTTAATTGTAGCCTTGCTAAAGCCACCAAAGTCATATTTACTGGATTTATATGTGTCATGGGCTCTTGACAGGTTTACGAGTAGAATTGATCAGACCATCTTGATACATTTGTTACTTTCTTTTCCTTTTATAATTAAAGGATGGGCTTTTCAGTGGGTCTTCATAATTTTAATGGTAGTTCTTATAGGGAAATGTTAATTATATTTTAGAAATCTATGATACTGTAGATGTTATTCAACCTCTCATTTTATAGGGACAATAATAAAGGAAATATATATTCTTTTCCTCTAAGCTTGTTGAGGAAAAGAACAAGTATGAAGCTATGTTCAAAGTTTTGTGAGCCTTGATGCAAAACTATATTACTGAAGCTAACAATACAGTTGTCCCTCCTATAGTGTGGTGGTTCGGTTCCACAAAATCACCACTTAATGCATACATTTTGTAAGTATAGTTTCTAAAGAAAACAGAGACTTGGGGAAACTACAAAGAAGATGTGTGCCCTGATCAAATCTAGTGTCAATTGAAGATTTTTATGATTCTAGATTAAAAAGAATTTTGGATGACAAAATACTGGATGGCCTTCATCCAGTTAAGAGCATATGTTCTGCCCTAAAATTATTGGAACTGAAAACCAGTATAAAAAGAACCAAAGCATCCATTAGAACAAATGTTTAAAACTATCTCACAATTGCATAAATGGGTGGGAAACGTCTTCTATAGATTGATAATTCAGGAGAAAATAGGAGAAATGAGCAGGCTGAAAGAAATTTGACAAATTGATCAAGATACTCAATTTACTTACTAGAAAAATGTAAAAATATTAATTAATTGTTATCAATGGAACAAACTGACCAGTGCTAGAGAGTTACAATTAAAAGTGTCCTATGAATGGCATCAGACTCCACTTACTTTGTCTAAATTCATGAGGAATAGAACCTCAAAATTCTAGCATGGCTGTAATAAATTAGGATCTTATATACATGCCTAGTGGAATGTAAATAAATTCCACAAATTGAGCAACTGAATTAAATATAAAAGTGAGGATTAGGAGAACTAACATGAGGCAAATTGGGATAAAGATGTGGTTGAAACAGCCTGTTGGGCTCTGGCAGGTTCTCACTGATCCAGGAAGCATCTCAGGCTGCATCCAGACAAGAGGTATACTTCACAGGGGCTGCAGAGCTGCTGTCTAAGTGCCAGGCAGCTTTTAACCACTAGATCCCATTGCTTTTCATACCATAAGTTCCAGCAACACAGCAGGAGGAAAATGCAGGATCTCATTTAGATCCTATAATTATCTCTCACCTTCCCTGCCAGATCTCAGGGCAAAATTGGAGAGTAAGTGCAGACTTTTAGCTGCCTGGGTACTTGCTCTCATGATGGCACAGCACATATATCTGGGTATTTTGATGGCATGAAATACTTGCAAGTGTGCAATCACCACCCCTTGTATATGTGCAGTGGCCATTTTGGTGCAGGTTTGGCATTCCATATGTGCAAGTAGCCATTTTTAAGATGGAGGTTCCTGGGATCAAGTTCCTTCATCACTATTCCAGGAAAACTCAGGTTGGGAGTTCTTTTTCCTAGAACAGGGATATCACAGGAAGCCTAACTTGCATAAATTGAGGGCTCTGGGGATACATTTAAGTGTCTACTTTTGGTGAGTTTCAGGATTTCAGTGAAGCAAGGAGAAATAAAAGGAAGCATAAGAACACACAGGTGAGGGGAGAACCTTAAGCCCAGCACTATCCTTGACTGTCGGCACTAGGGGTGTGTACGAATGCAATTTTTGACATTTAATTCATAATGAATATTCAAAAATCCCAATTCATACGGATAAAGAAAAACAAATCTCTGGACATTCAAACTGATACGAATACATTCCTATATGTTTGTTCGAACATTCGATACGTATCCAATGATATGAATCTCATATGCATCCGTACTCATCTGTACACATCCCATATGTATCCCGTTTTCATCCTGTATGTATCCAGACAAATATGCAGAAGATGAGTACGGATGTGTATGGTATGCACAAGTATCCATACACATATAAATGTTTGAATTATTTGTATGACTAACTTGAAATATCCGTATTTAATATTAAAGTATGAATGTCTGGACAGTCAACTCATATACGAATGTCTGAATTCATACAAATAAACAATATTTTGAATATCCGTGCACATCCCTACTCTGCACTGTGAAATCAGAAACTGGCGTGTGGATCTGTGACCATGTAAGGATAGGTTCTTTGTGCCTCTCCTGTTCCACTTCCTTTTTTTCACTGTATTCATTGCAGGCTTTTTACCGTTTGCTCCGTTTACACAGATTTCCTGCTTTTATCCTTCACATATTTGTAATTTCACTTCCCTTTTCCCTTATACAGACCATTGTACTGTATACTACAACAATCAATGGAAATCTTTTTATTCAACTCTTAGTTACATTGCTGAGCAAAGGACTATGCTTAACTGTATCTCGGTATAACACCTTTCTTCCAGATAATTTGTAGTATATGAGAGGATATAAAAGCAGCCTAAAAGTAAAGCTTTGCTGCATCCAACAAGTCAACTTCTTACCCCTTTTAATTCCTAATAACTATGGAAAGTTCTTATTTCCCACATTCCTCTTTTCCCGTAATGCCTCTAATTCATAATTTTTTCCTATCATGTTTTAGTGGCAGATATAATTAAATGGACGCAATCTGACAGTTCCCTAGTGTGAAATCATGGTCAGTGTGTATCCATTACTTCACCTCTTTCCTTCCAGTTCAGCAATACGCTGAAATGAATTCAGCTTTATCAGACAAGTCTGCTCCTTCTTACGTGAATCTGTACTGATTCTTCCTTCTGGCACTGTGAACATATTAATATTTTATAGTGCTATCCTCTTTCTCCCTCCCACCCCCCAGGAAAAAAAAAAAGACAGAGAGAGCTTTATAGCACAGGCCGCTGCAATAGTGTTCACTATGTATTTATTCAGAACAAAGATGGGAGAGAAATTCAGTGAAATTCAGAAAAGGCAACCGAAAGTTCTTTGATTTGTGATAAGGGAGAAGGTAGATACCTCTCTTTCTCTCTTGCATTCAGTTTTGTGAGATGAAGCAAAGTCTGGGTAGCTTTATTTTTTTTATTTTTTTGTTCTTTTACTTTTAAAGTGAATAGGACAGCTCAGAAGTTGAATGTTCAGCAGTGCAGGGAAGAAATAGGACCAGAAATGCCTCTGGGAATAATATTGCACAATAATGCAGCACTGGTTCCAGGGAAAGTGTATATACAAAGATAGCTTCCCTATGAGTTGTCCCTAGTAGGTCTTGGCACTTCATTCCATAATGTCAGCTGTGCAGCTCGATGTTCTTACATTAGCTACTTCACTTTAACAGAAGTGACATCTGGTGCCTGTTCTGGTTTGTGTGCCACCGAGCAAGACAGCTAAAAGAAAATGGCATCAGGTTCAAGATAGGGGCAGCTGCTGGTAGCTACAACACTGTAAGGTTGTAATTCTGTGCAAAACCACGTGAACATTGGCCCATCTGATCACAGTAGATTATACATACAAGCTAATGAAATTTGCATTCCCCCCAAAAAAGAAGTTTACAACTTGTTCAACTACTCAGTCCACTCAAGCATTTCAGCATATAAAGATTTCAATAAGATTAAATAAGAACTTGCGTTCTTTTTTCTATCCATCAGATCTTTTCCCCAGTTCCTGGAAGTGGCTTGTGGGTTGGAACTTGCTTTGTACAAGAAGTGTTGAGATTTCCCTGATCGTCCTAAGTCTGCAAACATCTCTTGCCTGGTGTCTTTCTGCCCCTCCCTTAGCAGCACAGAAAGCCAGGACTGGGCTGGGAGAGACATAATTTTTTTAAAAAATAAAGCTTAGTAATAATAATACATTTTAAAATAATTTTAAAAGACCCAAAGCCGCTACGAGGTTTAGCAGCAGTTGGGCGCTTGAGCAGTTTTGCACATCTCCGCTCTACTGGGCACTGCGGGAATGCCTGGCAACTTTAAAAGGGAGAAAATCAAGCCATTATCCATGATTGCCTTGGCAATCGGGAAACGAGGGTGGAATATTTGCTGTGGAAAAAGTACAAAAATTAAGCCATTATCCTGCCTTCCTTGGTGATCGGGATGTTTTCACTCCCCAAAAATGTCAGTGGCTGTGATCTCCAATGCACAGGGCACAAATGGAAGTGACCCACCTCCCAATGATGCGAGCACCAATCTCCTCCCAAAATAGCCCAGGATCGTCCCCATGTACAGTCTCGACTTGCTAAGCAATGCGTGTCAGGACCCCAAACTGTGCCCAGATTTGTTTTTTTCGGGTACCAAATTTGGTCCTGGTCCGGCATGGTTTGGGATGATTTGGTGTGCAGAAACTGGGCCAAATCTAAAATGCATGGGGACACCCCTTCCCGAATTTGGTTTCTGTGACGTACCAAATGTGCATGGGGACACACCCTTGGAAACCCCTGATCATTAGTTGTGCTGCCTAAAATTCATAAGGCCAAGAAGATCTGGAAGGCTCCTTGTTGATTTTCTTTGTTATTGTCACACATCACCAAAAGTATTAAATGACAATTTATTAGCAAAGTGTCATTTTGATCAGTTTTGTCTATATCTCTGGCTTTTGTTGAAGCTTTAGATAATTTTTCATATGTTACTACATTACAATTCTACTATTCCTTCTTTCCCAGTTATTTAATAACTCTACCAAACTAGTTCACATATCACTTATTAGGACATTGATCTTATTGCTTCCAGTAGAAGTAATCTGGTTTTTATCTACCTGGATAATTTAAATTACTCACTTGCTAGCCCTTTTTAAAGGCTGCTTTATTAACAGAACCATTTCATAGCCCAGTTGTTCTTTCTGCAGTGGAAGAGTCCTACAATCTCATACGTAATGTTCAAACTACAGCATACTGAATTTCTCTACATAATGATTTTATACTATTTTAGAGTTTAATTCCCTTCCTTATTCCTTTTCCAATGACTTCTGAATTCTTTGCAAGGGCATAGGCTAATCCCTGAAACTGCTTCCATGTGAGCAATGACAGGTGCATTGTGGAGGCCTCAGGTATGTGGTATCAGCATGCCTGAGGCATCTGTTGGCATACAATGGTCCAGAAAAGGTCGCCAGAGGGCAAGCAAGAATCCTCTGCAGTGCCTTTTCCAGAGGGGGAGGGGGAAAGCATTTCAGGGGCCCTTTCCACTCTCAGGGACTTTTGTTGCCACAGTTTAGTTACATAAAGAGAGCAAGATGAACTTGCCTTGGCTCTGTGATGAATCAACGCTCTAAATGGGACATTTCTGGGGACATTTCCAGTACGGCTGGAAACGAGAGATGCACCAAAGTGGTTCTTGCTAATCTCAGTGTGTAGCAAGCTGGGGTTTTGAAGTATCTGATTTTGAATCATACATTCTCTGAACAAAAGGTTTGATGCTGACCACTAAGTATGTCTGATGGGCTATTTGAAGAATAGTCTAAATTCCCCTTGCCTTTGCCTTTAAGAAAGGTGTAAAAATAGTCTCCTGTGCTTTTTTTTTTAAAGCTCCAGGCCATCTTGGTACATGTGATTGAGTTCCAGAAATGAAGCTACAAACATGGTGTAGTTTTAAGGAATTATTTCTCCAAGTTAACTGATGGTGTTCTCATAGCCTCAGTGGGTTTGCTTTTCTAATGACCAGATCTGTGAAATAAGGCTTTGAAATGGCTGACAGAAAAATGGATTCTTCTAAACCTAGATAAGAGCTCCAAAGCTATCCATATCATCCAACTAGGCTTTTAAAAATTCTATCTCTGCCCACCCAGTGCTTTCCTGCTTTGTCTTGGTTGGTTATGGTGAACAGGTTTTGTTATTAATAGACAGAATAAGTATAGTTTATTTATACAGTCACAGACCAGATATATCAAATGTTAAAAGATACAGATATTTACAAACAAAAATGTTTAAAATCACAATATGCACGCTAGGTCACTTTAAAAGAGAAAAAAGAAGACATAGTAAATTTAAAACCGTGTGATCAAGAATGAATAATTCTAATCAGGTCGCTCAGTTACAAGGTTTTGTTTCCTGATTTCTCCCTTATTTTAACAGCTACAGCTAGAAACTTTGCCGCAGCTAAAATTGTTATTAATATTATTGCAGAAGGGTGTCTGTTCTTCTTTCCCCAAAAAACATTCTGCCTTTGTTTGCAGCCAGAAAGGGCAGCTTTTTGCACTTATGTAGCTTGGACAGCCTTGGACACTCTGGGGTGCTTCATATACATACCATGACACCACTTCTGTTCCAGAGTGGCCCAGAGCATTATGAGGCAATCCTAATCATCAGGTCAGCTCCTGCACACATTGTTCACACCTCTGGATGCAAATACTGCATGGGCACATGGCAGCATGGATGTGGCTCTGCAGTCATGTCACCATAGTAACAGCCAGTTGCATGCCAGATTTAAATCTCTTTCTTACTTTGCCAGAAAGTTGTTACAAAAACGAGTAAAATAAGCAGAAAAGGCCATTTATGTAATATGTTCATGCATAAAATAATTTTCTGAAAACTGCTTCTTTTCTTTGCCAAAGTTAGATATTATGTTGCTTCTTATCTTTTTAAGAGCTTGGTCTGTGGATTATGGCTCTTTCTGGACTAGGATATATTTCACCGAGGGCCTGCAACGATCTACACTAGTATGTGAATTGCAAATTCTTATTCTGGGATATAATCCAGAGACGTTTTCGCACGGGGCTGAACGGAACGCGGAAAAGACAGCTGAGGACACGTCATACGCATTGGCCGCGCGCGGCTTGCGTTCCGACGTGTCCGCAGCTGTCTTTTCCGCGTTCGAAATGTAGAGCACTTCGAAGTGCTCTACACGCGTTCCAACGCGGACGAGCCGCCCGCAGCCGTTCGGGAGAAGAAGAGTTCGCGCCGCTTCTGTCTCCCGAACGGCTGCCGGCGCGCCTCCGACGCCGCGCGGCTTTGACAATCAGCTGTTTCTCAAACAGCTGATTGTCGATCTGCCTCCGCGGCTGCCGGCGCGCCCCTTGCCGGCATTTGCCGGCTAAGGCAGCTTCGGGCGCTTTGAGCATTCGCACCCAGACGCTCCGGAACGCGTTTACACGCGTTCTGGCGCGTCTGTGTGTGAACGGGGAAAGCGCCCGAAGCTGGCTTAAGCTTTCCGCCTGAACGCGTTCCGTCTGGAACGCGATTCAGTGCGGAAATGCCTCTGAATAAGGCCAGTGCAGAAAGGGTTTGTGTCTCCACTTTCAATTGAAGCTAATGTTCACTTTCAATTGAAGTTAATGTTTAAAACCCATAGCAAGAAGCATCAAGAAATTATGTGGTTTATTGCAATAAGTTGGCATGTACAGTTTCCTACTTTTGAAAACGGTCTCTTGTCCCAGCAGAAATTGCTAGAGTGCTGTTGCAGCCAGGTATACTTTGTCAAATTCCTGCTGCCTTGAATGAGCCACTTGAATTGAATTAGAACCATACTTTCAATTGCTTAAGAGAAATAACTGTTGTTATTTTTTTAAAGAGCTTCTCATTTGGAATTATACTGAGGCAAGTGGAAGGGGGCATTTTTGAGCTGAGAATTGAGATTGGAAAATAATTATGCCCAGCAAAGTCGTCTAGAATTCAGTCTGGGACATTTTCTGGGGTTCCAGGTTGTGATAGCCCATTCAGACTTCAAATGGATATGTAACTCCCTTGAGATGGTGCCTTCACATTTCCATGGTCAATCAAATAGATAGTAATTCTGAGAGGGTGCCATTTTGTAAGCCATATACTGTGCACACAGGATGCAGTTTCTCCATTTTTGGGATTCTTTGGAGAAGCACTCTGAAAGTCAAGTTGGGATTAGGTTCTTTGCCAACAATTTGCTGGCTGGCTTTGCAGCAAAGTGAAACTAGAGTATATTTCACAATTGTGAGCTTCCACAAATGATTTTGAAGCTCTCCAATCTACCCCACAAGAGCATTTTGAAGACCTGCTTCATTCTATAGTGCCAACACTCAGTCACTATGTATTATCTGGAATTCCACATCTTTGCTTCATGACATTATAGGTGATGATCAGGGATGGCATCAGTTCTGAAATCATCAGAAAGCTTTCTATGTCTAATGAGTGGCTTTCGCATATGCTTGTAATCCATATTGCTTGAGCTCATAGTCTAGGGCTGATGTAGGCTATGCCAGTCATGTGGCCACACTAGGTTCGGCAACAATATGGTGAGGATCTGAGGGTCACCAGGATGCTGAAGGAATGGTCAGAACACCTCCCATGTTTTGAACTACCAGAAGGTGCATTTCAGTGTCGTGTCATAGCGCATTGCCAAAATATGTAAAGTATAGGACACTATTCAAGACTATGCATTTCTGTGGTCAGAACCAGCAGGCCTAATTGTTTCAGAGCCACTGATACTGATCATGGGCAGATAAGTGCAGAAAGACCTTACTCACCTGCTGGCATACTTACCACCCACTCAAGGCCACTGAAGGTGAGGAAATGGGGAACTGCTCAGAGAGTGAGCACCTTGGTCTACTGTAGGTGCTCTTGTATAGGTGAGCAGCATCACTTTCCCACATGGAGTTGAGAAGTGCCCTATGGTGCTACAGGGAAATTGCTTCAGCAGAGCTGACTGTCCCTGGGTATTTGCCCATGTCTTCAAGTCTCATCAAGTGTAGCCAACAAAGTGTAGCATGAGAATGGCTTCCCTTCTTTGATTCCATAATGTCTGTTTTTCTCTTTATCTCTCAAACAATAGGGCTGGCAAGAAAGTACACATAAAAAGGTTTCCTAAGTATTTTTCAAAGTCTTTATTCAGGTAAAGAAGTGTTAGTCATGCTACCACCGTGTTAAATTCTGGAATGTTTTAACAAAAAAGTCCATTCCTATAAAGGATAAAGGAGGAAAGGGAGTAATTAAATTCTGGTATTTGCCAGAAGACCTATTAACACCATCTTCAACATTTAGCTGCTCATAGAGTGATGGGGTCAGATTTTTTTCAAATGGCATTTTAGTTCACCTTTACAATAGCTTTTCATTTCACAAAGTTCATTCATGCAGTTGCAAAGCTTACAACTGCCCTGCTTATCTAATTAATAACATATATACAGAGAGAGAGAGAGAATAAATGAATAGGCTTGATATTTGGAGCAACACAGTGTTAGAAAGGATCATCTAGGCCATCAAGCCCAAACACATGTGTCCCAACAAATGCCCATTCAGTTGTCAAATCTGTCCAGTCATCTAACCTCAATATTAAAGTACTTTTGAGGATAAGGACATGGAAAGACGGACACACTTGAACCATCATCATCATTTGGGAATTCTTCCTGCATAGTAATGTGAAAGTAACAGGGTAGGATTGCGGGGAGAGACGGCAGTATGAAGCCTCTCTTTTCTGTTGCTGAATCATGGTATTGGGCACTGAAGGCTGAAATAGTTTGGCAAGGTAAAAGTGAAGTTTCCAATTAAAGCTTCATCCTTATTCCTATACTTTCTACTACTGGGCTTCCATTGCTCACTGATAAAACATCTACTTTCAGGGATGTGAACAAAGCACATTCCTCCCCTTTGATTCAATTTGAATCAAAGGGGGGGGGGGATGTTCAATTTTGTGTGGAGCTCCCCCCCATGAATGTGTGGAACTTCACTTTCATGTGTGAACTTTTGTCGAATGTTCATGTGTGAAGGGAACCATCTGCCCCTCCCTTGCCCCCTGCCTCTCCCTGGCTGGGGGGTGGGAGGGGGGAGGGACAGTAGGCCAGGGCTGGGCAGGTTAGGTCTTCATTGAAGCTTCCCAAAACGCTGGATACATTTTATTTGTCGGCAGAGGCCTTTCAATTCACCTGTGAATGTTCAAATTTGTACTTTATGCGGAAAAGTCCTAGGCCCTTTCTTTACTGAGTCATATTTCAAATTATATCCTGGAATAAGGGCCTACTGTCCGCATGCTAGTGCATATTATTTATTTATTATTTCTATTTATTATTTGTATTTCTATCCCACCCTATACCCGGTCTCAGGTCAGGTAACAACATTTAAAATCAGACATATATTAAAACAACAATAGTATATATTAAAACACTAACAGTGTCTGTAAAGTGGGAAGAAACAGTATATTCCCATTTATCCAAAGTCTAGGGCAAAGAGGTTTCACTACTTTCCTAAACATATACAGTGAAGGGGGCTGATGTGCCTCAAGGGAGAGACTATTCCATAGCCTTGGGGCCATTACTGTGAAGGCCTTCTCCTATGTGCCCACCCCTTTTATTACTGAAAGTGGTGGGACAACCAGGAGGGCCTCCACTCCAGATCTTAAGACACAGGCAGGGTGATCTGGAATAAGACATCCCTTTAGATATTTGGGGCCCAAGTAATTTAGGACCTTATAAATCAAAGTTAGCACCTCAAATAGGGCTCAGTAGTGAATTGGCAGCCAATGCAACTCTTTTAAGACTGGCTTGATATGTGTTTGGGCAACTGACCCAGTCAGCAGTCTAACAGCTGCATTCTGCACTAGCTGCAGCTTCCGAACTGTCTTCAAAGGCAACTCCATGTAGAGCACATTACAATAATCCAGTCTAGAGGTTATCAGAGCATGGATAACTGTGGCCAAGTCATCTCTGTCCATTACCGCAGGCTCCAAGTGAGGCCTACCATAGTTTGGATTTATTCCAGAATCAGGCTCTGTGTGGAAAGGGCCCTTGTTCCCATCTGCAGTATCTCTGGGTAGTGTTCAAAAGATGGGAAGTCCTGGCTGATTAAAGCCACTTTCTTTGTGGTTGTCTCTATAGCTACCAGGTATGCAAACATTCACTCACAATTCCTGTACTGCTGCACAAATGTTTTTCAGTAAAATCTTATGGAAAATCATAGGATAAAGTATCATCTTGGTGGTATGCTAACGATAAGTGAAATATGCATTCTAAATCCAAGTTAGTGATAACTTGTAGTCTTGCTCTTATTTGTTTCTGCCAGATATAAACACTTCCTTCCCCCTAAAGGGTTGATACCTTTTGGAGGATTTTGCATGCCACCAGCAATTTCTGGTCCCTAGAAAATTCAGGATCTTTGGTGGTTTCTGATTACAGAAATATTCTTAGCAGCAAAGGTTGGAACTCTATTTTATGGTGGCCCTCTTGTCCTCATGCCAGCAATCACTTTTGATCTTCCTCATTCACACCAGATCAGGGTTTTGTACCTATTAAACAGTATTTTACAGGGAACATAACGTAAGCATGCATCACTCTTTTGTCACATGTAATATTTGGTGAATGCTTGCTTAGTAAAAATAGAGTGCCTTTTAATTGTTACCTTTTGTAGCAACAATAAAAAAATACTTTCCCAGTTAAAAGATGTCCAGATTTTTCACTAAACAATCCGTAGGTATGCAAATGAATAACAATTAGTAAATGATTGGTTTCTTTTCTTTCTTTCTTTTTTTTTTTGAAATTTCAAAGAGCTTATTATGATCAACAGGAAGATAAAAACTCATATATTTAATGTCTGTGGGCCACTTGACTCAAGCACCATTGAAATGATCACAGTTTTCCACTTTCTGAACTGCATGAATTTTAATATAATTACACCCTTAAACATCTGAATCCTAAACACTTGGAAGTAGCTCCATATTGATTTCATTGACAATTCTAAATAAGTGGTCTTTAGATCCTTGCTTTCCCTCCTAAGCTTCAGATATCCCTGAACAACTTTAACTAAACAAATTAGCTTACCTCTCAGTTACTCACTGCACAGTTGAAGGATCACAGAATAATACATTCTGAATTTGTCAAATAGCATTAATTCAATGCAATGCTGAATGAATATTGCAGGAACTCCTTGTGTCATTCAGTGTGGATAAACTTCTTTATCACAGCAATCTTAATTGCAAATATAGCATTCCAATTCAGATTTCTCATGACCTGAGACAGAGTTAAAGTAGTGTGCGGCTTATAGAAGCAATCGCAGTTACACACTGTTCCGAGATGAGCTAGGATGCATTGAAATTCCATGTGTGTTTAGGAAGAAATGACAGTATGCGTGAACAAGACAGTGAGCTGGTGCCAAGAGAGAAGAGAGATATCACCTAAATGAGTTAAGGGAAGAAAAATTATCTTGCTGCAGCAAGTCATCATTTAAATGGAATAGAATTGGCGTGTATGTCTTACATAGTTGTAAAGGAACAGTAAAAGGAAATTATGTTTCATTTGCAGTAACTCAAAGTCAGCTTATACTACTAAGATTTTGCAAAAAGTGTAATACATATGCCAGGTCAGAATTACCTAAGCATTCTTCCAGTGCTTAGTCCTCTAAGTATTACGATTTAAGTCTTTTTGTGTACTTAACTTTTACTGTACTATCTCTTAGGGTAATTAACTTTGTTGTCTGGTTGCTGTGCTGTTGAAAATGCACTGGATGCCTGGAGTACAAACAGCTGTGCCTGTTAGCTTCAGTATCATTGTTATTATTACTGCTATTAATTCACTATTATGCTTTAAAGACTGCAAAAAGTATTGATCAACAAGCAAGCTAGAAGATTTTATAATAAAAATGCACACCAGAACAGTGTGGTCTTTGATAATTCAGAACCTACCACTCCAAACACAGGTGGTCAGCCCCGCATGGTGGCCACTAACACTTCAATATGCCAGCTGTTTCCTACAGCTTGCTTGGAATGTCAGAACAGCGGTGGAGTGCTGGAAATTCACGTGGTCTAGTGGCTTTGTGGATCACAAGCTGTGATGGCTTCTTTGCAGTAGAACAAAATTCTAAAATATGTTAAGGATCCTCTATGTGCAGTGCCAGTAACTGAAGGGTAAAGCCTGCATTTTAACTCTTGTGGAAGCAGATTTATGTATTCTTCCCACACTTTCTTTCCTTTTGGTTTGTGGCAAGGCTAGAGAAATTTCCCAGTACTAAAATTTCCTACATGGGAATGCGAAGTACAAAGAAGCAGACAAGCCACTGACAAATCACATGTGTACCTGATGAAGTGACTTGTATTGATAAGGGCAATTGTTTCCAGCAAATATATGGGGTGTGAATGGAAAAACTGGTGGAAACTAATCTGTCTTTCAAAGACACGTGCTGAACTGGTTTGACTCCAAACTGGTTTGAATCAAAAAGGTGAAAGTTCACATTTGAACTAAACATCCTGCCTGTTCAGAAATAACGTTTTAATCTGAACCAAACAAAGGGGTATTGTAATGAGTCTAGTAAACACTTTTTGACCCATTAGGGCAGTGATGGTGAACCTGTTGAGCTCGGTGTGTCAAAATTTGCAAGAAAACCTAGGTTAACTCGGGTGCTGTGTCATATCTAGAAATAGCCATAATTTTGTGATATTTGTAGCTCTAGTGAAAAAAGTTATATTTTTTATATACGTATTTTATTAAAAGCTAAATCTTCAATTGAAAGTTGGTATTTCGTACACTTCAAGAACAAGCAAGTACTACACGCCCAGGTGCCAGGGTGACCAGGTGTGTCACCCAAAAGGGCATGGCGTGTCACCCGTGACACACGTGTCATAGGTTGGCCATCACTGCATTAGGGTTTAAGTGTTTAGAGGTGTTTCAATCAAGATGAATACCTGGCTGTTTGAAGTAAAAAAACCCAAAACCCTAAAATCAAATTGACATTAAATAAATCCAAGTACATCTCTAGTCTCATGAAAATAAAGCTGACATATTACCTCTCTCTAAACAATCAAAAATTGTACACAGACAGTCATTGCCTGGGACCCAGAACTCAAGAACAAGACACAGTGTTGTTCATATCAAGTTCCTCGGTTCATTAGCAATAAGAGAAGACAAAACTGCAGTGTAAGCAGGGGTATATTCTGCAGGTTCTCAGACACACTTTCCCACACCTCCCTTTCCTACATTCAAGGCTTCTGCTGCTAATTTGGTCTTGTGGTTAGAGTGTTGGACTCTTATCTAGTAGGTGCCTGGTTTGATTCCACACTCCTACATGAGGCCAGCTGGGTGACCTTGGGCTAATCATAGCTCTCTTTCTGAGCTGTCACAGCCCCATCTACATCACAGGGTGTCTGTTCTGGGGAGAAGAATAGAAGGTTTGTCAGCCACTTTGACTGCCCTTAAAGGATGAGAAAAGCAGGATATAAGAGCCAACTCTTTTTCTTCTTATTATTGTACTCTTTTGCTGTAGGGATGTGCATGAATATTCAAAAAATCAAATATTCTATTCGAATCTGATGAATGTCAACATTCAAACTTGAATTGGATTTTGGAAAATCCAAATTTGCACATTCAAATTCAAATACAGATATTCAAAAATCTGATATGGATTTTTGAATGATTCGAATGTGTAGATTTGTATCTGTCATATACAAATCTGTGCTAAAATTATATGTATCTTGTGCTTAAAACACGGGATTAAAATGGGATGCATACGGGATAATATGTGAATGATACAGATTGTTACAGAATGCGCACAGATATGTATAACAGATAAGAATGTTATTGACATTTGTATCTTTAAATAGGAATCTAACATTCAAATGTACGGATTTGAATGTTGTGGATTCAAATAGGATTTTATGCCATTTGGATCTTAAATATCCAAACTGAATTGGTTTTGAATCTACTCGGATTCGAATGTCAAAAATACATTCGTGCACATCCCTAGTTTGCTGTGTCATGTGTTATCATCTACGGAAAAGCAGGAATGTATGCAGGCACGATCTATGTTTTAGAACAAAAGATGGATGGGCCCTGAGCTAGCCAACCTCCTCAGTTAGTAATTTCAAGTTGCAGAATTTAGGTTCTTGTGCATATTTCTGATGCATTCTAAAGCAAAGCTTCTGCTGAAAACATTAAAACACTTGGCAGTCTGGGTTGATATCAAAGAAGATATACCTCCCCCACCCCATGATACTGTGATTAGGTTGCATCTCCATGACATTGCCAGGATGACCTTCTTTCACCCTAAGAGCTCCATGTTTCCTGACATCCTGTGTCAGTTCAGTGCTGGAGATCTACGTTGTTACTCTGGGGTGAGTAGGATTTTTCCACTCTGATGGTGTCCATTTTGTTAATTCAACTCACAAGGCCTGTGGAGCCACTGCAAGCCAAAATAAGGGGGATATGCACCCGTGTGCTATGACCAGCTGCTGGGGAGGCTAAATAAATTACTACTCAGATTGACGTATTTAGTGGCCATGGAAGTATCTTCCTGAGATGGTTAGGCTGAGTGTGAATGGGTCTCCCTTCCAGTGAACTGCTACCTTCAGTGGAGATGCTCCTATAATTGCACTCAGCTCATCTGACTTAAAGGGCTGGGTTGCTGGCATGCTTGGGTTAAGATATTTCCCAGCTTTTCATCTGTTGTGAACCTGGACAGCAAATTTCTCCATGTAGAGGCATGTTTTTTAAGCTCAGATGATTAACCGTAAAAAGTGGCTAAGGGATACATATTTTCCTTTTAAAAATGCATTGTAAGTATGTAGATCTCTGTGAATGTTGACTTCCTATGCTGCCGAATTTTCTAGAATATTCATGAGAATATACAACTACATTACTGTAAACTTGCAAGGCTTTTAAAAATATGTAACGGTAGTAGAATCATAGAATCATAGAATGGTAGAGTTGGAGGGGACCTCCTGGGTCATCGAGTCCAACCCCCTGCTCAAGGCAGGATCTCCTAAACCATCTCAGACAGATGGCTGTCCAGTCTCTGCTTGAAGACCTCCATCGAAGGGGAACCAACCACCTCCCGTGGCAGCCTGTTCCACTGGTTGATCACTCTTACTGTTAGAAATTTTTTCCTAACATCTAAACTAAATCTTTTCCCCTGCAGTTTCACCCCATTGTTTCTAGTCCTTCCTTGAGAGAGTGAGAACAGGGCTGATCCCTCTGCCTTGTGACAACCCTTGAGGTATTTGTAGACAGCTATCATGTCTCCTCTCAGTCTTCTTTTTGTTAGACTAAACATTCCTAGTTCCTTAAGCCGTTCCTCATAGGACATGGTTTGCAGACCGTTCACCATCTTGGTAGCTCTCCTTTGAACCTGCTCCAGCTTGTCAGCGTCTTTCTTAAACTGGGGTGACCAGAACTGGACACAGTACTCCAGATGAGGTCTGACCAAGGTAGAGTAGAGGGGGATAATAACTTCACGTGATCTGGACTCTATACTTCTCCTAATACACCCCAGGATTGTGTTTGCCTTTTTTGCAGCTGCCTCACACTGTTGACTCATGTTCAGTTGATGATCTACCTGGACACCCAAGTCTTTTTCACATGTGCTGCTGCTCAGCCGAATTCCTCCCATTGTATATGTGCTTTTTTCATTTTTCTTGCCAAGGTGCAGAACCTTGCATTTTTCTTTGTTAAATACCATTTTATTAGTTGCAGCCCATTATTATTCTCCCTCAGCAATCTCATACAGTTTATAAGGTATGAGTTCTCATGCTCCAAACACAATAAAATTTCTACCACCAGCAGCTGTTTTAAGGAATGTCTTAATTAAACTTCTCCCTTTCCTCTCAAATGGCCAAAAGGATGCTCTGTAGCTGCTAAAGTTAATGGGTGTTGTAGTAGCCCCCAAATGGGATTTTTCACTTTCCAATTAGTGAAACATTTCAAAATGTCACCACTGTACTTCTGTTGCTCACTGAGCATATATATTTTCTTATAATTTGAATTGGCATTCTCCCTAAAGTAGAATGCCTTCCCAACCATCCACATAGCAATCTTAGGTGCTTGTGACAACTCTAGATGTAAAGTTTCCACGGGGTTTGAAGCCACACTTTTGGAAATTCAAAATGTTCATGTGACCGCGTGCCCGAGCCTCCATTTTACAGAAGAAAACAGAGGGAAACTGAAAGGGAAAGTAATAGCCTCCCTCTTCCCACCTTTGTGTGAGCTGTCAGCCTTCATTTTGAAAGGGAATTTGCGCTGTTGGTTCTCCTGTTTAAGAGCAAACAGGGAGAAACGGTAGGGAGGGAGCTTCTGATTTGAAAAGGAGAATGTGAAAAGGATCATTGCTTTGTTAGTTCACTCAGCTGATTTTGTGGAGCAGGCTTAACAGGGGTCAGACAGGGGAAGAGATCAAAAGGTCCTGTATCTCTGGGCTGGTTTTTTTCACAGTTTAAGTGGGAAAATCAGTATTCACATTCAGCCAGTGTTATTCTCAAGGAAATGGGAACACCCAGAATGTGCACTCAGTCCTGAATCCGGATTTAAAAAGTCCAACACGGATTTAAAAAGTCAAGTGTCTGAGACTAACCACGAGACCAAACTGGCTCACCTTAAGTTGATTAGAATGTTGCTCAAATGCATTGTTGTATGCAGAATATTGCTTGTATGCATTATTTTCTTTTCTTTTGTTTTAGCAAAGCATTAAGAAGCCTTGGATTTCTTGTTAAAAAATAAAACACACTCAGTATGTCCCTTACTGATTTCAAGGTGATTTGTTCTCAAGTAGATGTGTGTAGAATTTCAGTGGTAAAATCCTGTTTCAAAACTCAAGCATAGAGTTTAATATCTAAATATCCCAGTTTCAATTACAGAAGAAGTTCCAAAGAAATAATAAATAGTCTATTACTATTATACTGCAAACATCGGCATTTTATGGGGGAAAATGTTCAATATTCTGGCTGTTCATGTCTCTTTCTTGATCTGGCACAATTTTAACATTATCTCATTGATTGTTTCTGCAGATGCTTCTGCTCATTTCAACTCCATCTTCTTTAGAGGGTTTTTTTTTTTAAGCATTCCATGAAGTACAGTATTTTTCCTCCCCTCCAAAGCTGGTATATCTTCAGTTACTTGAAAAGCAATATTTTTATTGTCTGTTTTGAATATAATGGCATAGATCTAGATGCATTACATTGTTTTCAACAAACTAGATAACAGAATTTTTTGTACCTAAGAACTTTTATCCCTAGAATAAAATCTGTCTTCCTGATACATGCAAGCAAAATATAAGAGTACTTTCTGCAATCATTCCCCTAAATAGATCATCCTATTTATGAGGGCATTTTAATGAATATTTTTGCTCAGTAAAATAGTTTAGCAATGGAATGAATGAATGTATTTATGAGCCCCTTTAACAAAACCTTTCATTTCTTATTTCCTCCCCTGATCAGATATAAGAACATAAAAACATAAGAGGAGCCCTGCTGGATCAGGCCACACCTCATCTAGGGTGTTTTTCCACTGTCACTAGAAGTACCCATTAAGTACCCATAAATGGGTATGTAATGGCATGTTTGTACCCATTAATGGGTACTTAATGGGTTCTTTTAGTGACAGTGGAAAAACACCCCTAGTCTAGCATCCTGTCAACCACTGCATCAGCAGCTGATTCGGGCAAGGGAGACTGAGACTGCATCACCATTTCCAAGTGGTGATGCCACAAATGATGGAGGCACCATTCAAAGAGCCTGCTCTTCTCATCTCCACTTTCCATTTGATTCAAACCATCCCCAGTTCTAGTTATTTAGTATTTTTTTCTTTTAAAGGGCCCTTTCATTGCATTGAACTAACTAATTTAAGCCATTTTGAGCTAGTTCCAATTCAAACTAAACCATTCTGAATTGCAAATAGACCACCATGTTCAAGTTCATGCACATCTCTACCTGGACATTGATCCAGCAAAATTGCTGTGAGGTACTTACTACCAGCAAAATTGGAAATGTGGTGGTGGAGGACAACATCTTTGACCCACAAGGGTGACCTGGAGATGAGTGACACCAGGCATGAAAAACTAGTTCTGCATTGGCTGATAGAATAACAGAAGCTTATACACTGAGGGTGAGGAGACAGAAAGTCATGTAAGACTATTTTTGGGGGGTGAGTCTTGCTGTAGGATCTGTGATACTTTGACTTATATGGTAAGGAATATGCAAGACTTCTTCCACTTGGTCAATCACAATGTCCCCGCAAGCTTTGAGATGCTGCATCTACATACCACAGTGCCACCTCTGGCCCAAAGTGGTCTAGAGCATTTATGGCCATCCCAATCTTATGGAGTCATGGTGCAGCAAAAAGTGCTCCATAGCTTTACCAGGAGTGTCTAAGGCACTCCAGGTACAATCCCAGACATAGTGTTCACACTACTTCCTTGTGTGAACACTTCATGGGGGAGGGGCTGTGGCACACTGCATTGCAATCATCATAGCAACAGCCCAGTGCATGATGGAATTTGCTGCAGCCATTGGAGTGGTGATGCGGACAGTCTGGGATGAACTGTCCACACTGTGAGGATCACAAATTAAGCTTGGGACAATGCTGGTGTTCACAGTGCAAATGCTGTCCACCATCTTTGACTTTAACTGAAAAGATACTATCCCACTGCAGTTAAGCATTGAAAGGCCCTGCATGAATGAACGGTGGTTAGGATTTCTACCACTTTGCTACTTTTGGGTACAGCATAGAATGTCTATTGCACATGTCTCATTTGAATACCAAACATAACGTTCTGTTACATGATTTTACTTTAAAGGCAGTGGGACAGACATTTATCTGGCTTGAAAAAAACAAGCTGGAACTCACAAGCTGTGGTTAAAGATGCCACAGCTATAGAAATCAATTAACATCATGGCAAAATGACACCGTACAATGGCTTTAAATGACTATTGCTTGGCCAAGAAGAATAAACCCTATAAGTTATTTCAGTTCTGTGGCAGGTGGTGAGAATTGGTAGTGGGGAAGAAAAGCTGATAGGAAACGGTGATAAACCAATGAGAGTTCTCTCACTCACACTGTATTGTTTCTATTACACTGCCACTAAGAAATATGATCAAGGAATACTTTTAGAGGGCAAAAGGATGCTTTAAGGCAGATTTCTAAAATATTGCGATAGAAATTACCTTCCATAATTGTGACATATTTATATATAAATGAATGTTATAGTTTTTTTGGAGGGGGTACTTTTGGTAATGATCATCTCTATGTCTTCATTTTTTGTCACAGTTGAGATATCAAAAAGATATTTTCCTGCTTTCCCCACCCTAAAATAATCTTGTCAGTGAGAAATGAAAAACTCCATTCATTTTATCTACCTTATAAGTATATTCAAAGCAGTGCTATCCTTTTAGCAAGCAGTTTAAACTGTCAAAACATCTTTGCACAGTAGAATCCTAAACCTCAAAACAGATACAATTATCTGCATGTTAAATAACTCTTTTGTTACTAATGCAAATGCCGCTTTAGCCTGCTGGTAATTTGTCTTAAGCTGATGTTCCTTGTCTCATATTAACTTGTCGGTACTAGTTTAAGCCTCTGTAGAGAACCTCTCTGTAGAAAATAAATATATATATATATAAGCACATGTGATTGGTCTGTACTTGTCCTATACTCATACTTAGGAACACCTTATGTAAACTTATTAAAACTCTTGTAATTTCTAAGCATTGGCTGAAAATAGTAAGATTTCAAGGCTCTTTCTGCACTTACTTGCCGATCTGGATCAAGGAGATGCTAAGAGCTCATCATCTCTATGGAGTTGAGCAGATCCTTATCAGAAGTGTGCTAAGGGCTAACTAATCTGGATTAGTGGTAGACCAGATAAATGTGGTCTACATCCCTGCTCACACTCTTTAGCACACATTTGCTATTCTAAAGCCCACTCAAAGCCCTCTTCCTGTGGTTGATCTAGATCTAACTAATCCAAATCTAGCTAATACGGATCTAGCTAATACAAATTATCTGAAGCAAATTCAGAAAGGGCCCAAGTGTGTGACTTTAGTGAAAGCATGGCAAAAGGAGACTTCAAATGCAGAGGGGATAATGACCAATATTTTTTCAGTAGGTATGCAACTGGCGGTGACATGTTTACCTTGGAAGATGGTACCATTTGCAGGTCCAAAAGTGTCCTTTTCTTCCTTGAAGTGACTATAAATTATATAAATTCCCCTCCTCCCTTAGCAGCACTGACAACCAGGACTGGGGTGGGAGGCACGGAAACAATTAAAAATAAAGCTCCATTCATAAAAATAACTTTCAATTTTTATTTTTATTTTTTTTGAAATGCCAAAAGGGCTACGAGGTTTAGCGGCAGTAGGCACTTGAGCAGTTTTGCGCATCTCCACTCCAACAGGAACCTTTAGGACGGCCGTAAACTGAAAATCAAGCCTTTATTCATGATCGCCTTGCAGATCGGGGAAATGGGGGTTGCAAATGCAACAAAAATCAAGTCATTATGCCTTGGCATTCTTGAAATGGGGTTGGAATTACCTCTGTGGAAATGTCAGAAAATTTTAAAAATCCATGCCGTTCTCCAGCCTGCTTTTGCAATCGACATTTTAAAAAGTCGGCGCCTGCAATCTTCAATGGACAAAGCAGGGGCAGCAAGGACACCCCCACCTCCCAATGATGTGAGCACAAATCTTCTCCCCGTTAGTCTGCAAGCATCCCCATGTGCGTTCCCGGCTCACTGAGCAATGTGTATCGGTGCCCCAAACTGTGCCGAGACTTGTTTGAACAGGTATCAAATTTGGCACCCCTCTGGCATGGTTTGAGGGGATTTGGTACACTTTTCGCAGACCAAATCCAAAACCCATGAGGACAGACCTTGCCGATCCAGTGCTCGGTACTGCACCAAAGTTGCATGGGGACGAGGCCACTGTGTGAGAATCCTGGCAAACAGGTTGTCTCTTCTTCCTCCACCCTTCATCTGAGCTCAGAATTTGGTGTTGGCAACTTCTAGTTAACAAAAGGTAGTAATACTCCCCAAGTGAGCATCCTGAATGAATCGGATTACTTAAATTCATCCTAAAGATGCTGGCAGTTGCATCACATCTCATTTGCCAACCCTGTGGACATTTTCAAGTGATTTCAATGACCAGACACTGCTTTTTTGCTTCATACAACCGACCACTAATCGGATTTGTTTCAGATAGATGAGGTAATAGGGAACTGACAGCTCTCTTGGACTGAAACCATGAAATTATGCATTTGTGACTTTTAATAATCTATTTTGAGCATTTTCTTTGCAAACACTTGGCAGCTGAAAAATACTCACATCACCATTCAAGGAAACATCATCAGGAAACCTGAGGAGAAATAATGACAGAGACCTTAAACTATCTTCCCATTGAGACTGCCATACACTTTTTCATTTGAAAGAATAGAAGCTGCCATTTCTATTCTGTGAAATGGATGCAGTTTGTCAAGTTCTAGAAGTCACTGGTGAACATATATATACACACACACACACATATATACATATGTACAATGGGAAGATTTTCCTAAAAAATAGATCTTTAAGCATAAGCTGGGATTGTTCCTGTTGTTTTCTCAATTGATGTTCATGCACTTAGGTTAGGGCCATATCCACACTGTGGTGAGGCTGCAGTGACTTACAGTCAGTGTGAAAGTCCTATACAATCAAATTTAAGATCAGATATAGAATCTAATGTCCTTTTAACTTGGACTTGTAGTTTCAAGTAGCTGTATCCAGTTTGTCTCAACTCTTGCCAGACACATTTTGACAATTACTTCTTCTTCTTCTTCTTCTTCTTCTTCTTCTTCTTCTTCTTCTTCTTCTTCTTCTTCTTCTTCTTCTTCTTCTTCTTCTTCTTCTTCTTCTTCAATGGCTTGAGTATATAGAGGATAAATAAAATGTCATCTTATATACGTATAGTATATTACATACTATTTACTAGTCCTTTTATAATTCATTGCATCAGACCTAGTTTTTATGCATTTTTATGAAGATACTATGTAGCAACCTGGCTGGATCTGAATTACTGGTCTAAAGAGATTTTGGTGAGTTGTCTGTATAGAAGTGTAATAGATTGTATGTGCAGATAAACTGGATACAGCTACTTGAAATAATATCTGGTCTGCAGTATGAAGAGACTACTGATCCAGGACAATTACATGTCCAAGTTTTATATTAATATACATGAATTCCTAAAACCTATCTGTATATACGTATTATGTTTTTTGTGTTTTGGGAAATTTTAGACTTACTGTTATGTTTGGTTACAGTCAGTGTAGACATACTTCCAATTGGGGGGGGAGGTGGAAAAGGAAAGGAAAGGGAAAAGAACTTCATTTTCCTCCTTTTTGGGTTATATGTTTCTAGTACCATAGTATAGGAACAGAAGGACTTGTGGAGATTAGACTGCTTCAGCTGGAACTGCTCCAACTGGAACCATTCACATTTGGTTGTCCTGTTCTAGGACATGAACTTTTCTTTAGTTCTTAGATATTCCATATATCTCATGATTTATGATACCTAAAACTCATATGGTCCAGTCCCTTTACATTTGAGATACAATTTTGTACATACGATCCCTCCCACCCACCCGCTCCCCACCCCAACCAGGACAACGTTCTTATATTCCACTTATTTCCATGTTAGAGATTGCTTTTATAGTGCCGTGTACCACTGGGTTCCCCATGTTTCTCCTCAAGTAGGTCATTATTCTCCTCCTCTTGAAGGACAGGCTCTGTGCTGCCTTGTGCTGCTTCAAAGCTCATGCCAGCTAGAGAGTCTGTTGCAAGGGCTCTGGTGACCAGGAATGAACATCTGAGGACTGAGAACTTCAGGAGGGTCTATTTAGTTGCACAATTTGGTACATGAAAAAAAATTTGTCCACCTGCAAAACTGGCTCCCTATTCTGTTTTAGAGACACCTGGCCTGGTTACATAAAGATTTGGGTTACCTAGACCAGCTTACTCTCCATCCAATTCTCCAGAGTGTGGAACAAGAGTTCCAGAAGGGGTCTAGACTTTGTGTTGGACTAGTATACTGCCCAGTGTGAAAAGGCCCAGAGATGCCTTCTTATGCAGTACCAGCCCAATGTCCATGTAGATGGCTGCTAATGTTGCATCCACATGAACTCATAGGGTACTATTCTTTGCATGAGCTAACCCCTGCGAGATGCCCTGCACTGACCTTGAAAGTCCACAGAAACCAATATGCTAGTATGACCAGCATGACTGGAATTCAAAACTCTATGGCCACAAATAAGAGTTGGCAAGATTCCTAGGCATGTGGTTTGCTAATTGCTCACTCTCTTTAGAAGCCATTATTCAGGGAAATGGCAAAAGAAAGGTCCTGCAATGATCTAGGAGATATTTCCAAGTCTACAGCAATTGCAGATTCTTATATAACTCCATAGCAGTAAATCCTTGGCATTTTGCTCACTACCTTTGTGTATTTACAGCTTTTCTAGAGATTATGTGAGAGTTAGCGTCCCTTGTTATTCACTTGGAGACATTTAAAAATATAATGACTGCTGCACTGCAACTAAAATATTCTACTGTGTAAGCCTCCCTCTGACATTTTTTTTAATATCTCATCCTTTGTAAGCAGTATCTGCATTACTCAGAGACAGATGTGAAAATTGCTCCTCAGAAAGCAAAGCAAAGGCAAAAATATGTATCTTCCTATTAATAGCCCAGAGATGTGGCCCCGCAACCCTTTTAAAGAGAAGATAGTAAACAAAAAGCAACATAACACTTGGTCATCCTAAAGACAGTAGACAATATACTCAGTTTCCGCTTAATGGCCCAATTCACAGCTTTACAAGGACAGAGGACAAATTAGTCATATTTCATTTAGGTCAGCAAACTGAATCAAGATGTGAGTTCATAATTAAGGGTACAATGCTTGTAGATGTTATGCAAAGTATATTTACATCACTGCTCATGTCTAGCAAGAATTTGCTGTCAGTTTAGGAGCAGAAGAAGCCCACATAAATGCCTGGTATTCTGAAGCAAACTTTCAAGCCACCACCACCAGAAGAAGAGTTGACCTTTATGCCCTGCTTTCCCCATCCTTCAAGGGGATCAAATTGGCCCACAAGAAATGCCCTGTGAGATAGGCGGGGCTGAGAGAGCTCAGAAATAGAGCTGTGACTAACTCAAAGTTACTCAGCTGGCTATGTGTAGGTATGCAGACTCAGACCTGGAGACTACCAATAATAATCTGGCACCCTAACCACAAGACCAAACTGGCCCAGGGTGTAGGATTGTCTGGATTCTATGACCTAAAGGGAATCTTTGGTCACACAGATGTGTGGCCAGCATGCCCTTGGAGTTATCTCATGGTGACCTAGAGGCTCAATGCCCATGCTTTCAACTAGGTCTCCTGTCCATTCCATGGCACAATTGATGCAATGGTAGATTTGGTGTCCCATCTGTAATACCACTGAAACACTGGTAGAGTTGGGTTGTGGCTCCACTCTAGCATTGCTGTAAGATTTGTAGACTGGACCTCTGTGATTTCCCTTACACTCAGTGTTCTATAGGTGGCAATTACTTGCATTATTCAATGTTGCAGTTCAACCATGACAGCACATTTACATTGAGAAGATGCTACCTAGCCTTCCAGCAAAATGCAGTTCAGAAAACTCCAGCAATGCTACAATCTGACCTTGAGCTACAGATATTCCCTCCAATAGCAATGTGATCAGCATTTATCTTGTAAAAGTCTAACTTGTAAAAGATTTCTCCTCTAGGTGGTTCTCCTTTATTTAATGGCTTAATGGTCTGTTTGTTTGTTTTCCCAAAACAGACAAGCACCTCTATTTCATATTTCCGCATGTTCATTAACTTTGACAAAGTAATTCTTCTGCAAAGATTATAAGATGAGTCAGATCATTGTAAAGATGAAGATTTCAGTCAGGTACATAGATAATGCCATAAAATCAGCTGGGAATTCATTGGTTGTTTCTATTTGGTCATAAATTTTGTTTATTTCGCTTCCTTATTAAAATAGGTGCTTGTATCTCTCCTGAACTGAAGTGTGTTGCTAGCAAATTGTCTCCTCCTTCTACTGGCACATGGATTTTTAATGTGAGAAAGGCTAGATGCTGTGGCTCTTTTAAACAGATGGGTTATTAGCAAGAACAAATAATCTCAATATGTTGTTACTCAGAGAGCATGGAAAACCCATTGTAGGTATCTGAAAAGCACCCATCCATCCATACTTTCAGCCATTTATTTATGGATGCTTATAACTGCAAGGGTATTATAACTCCATTGTATGCAAGGGTAAATGAGGACTCCCATGTGTCTGTCCACCGTGTACTGACATTCATACATCTATTTGAAGTATGGCTGCATTCTCATGTGGTAAAGAACAGCTTTAAAAGCATCCTAGAGATGCTAAATCTTCAGTGTCTTAATTCGTCTTAAATCTCCGGCCCCCAAATGCATTCGAATTTTAAACATTCAAATCAATTTAAATCTTCATATATTTGATTTGAATCAAATCAAATCCTGAAAATTGCATTCATGTATATCCCTAATCACTACTAGCAACTTACCCAGGACTCTGTTGCTCCTACATCATGTCTGGCTTTCATAGCCCGTAGAAGCTTCTTGCCTCCCTTTGTACTGGGGTTCCAATAAGAATCTTCAGAGGTGGTGCTTGAAGTTTGAAGGTCCAGCTAAAAAGATGATACATGGGTAGCCTTAATGTGGCACTAAGTCCTAAACGACCTGTTTTCCTTAGTGTGGACCAAGTACGGATGCACCAATGAGTGGACTGGAACGGGCAGCATGAGACAGTTGTAGATCTCTTCATCAGGTCCACCAGTAATTCTAGGGATGGTTCAGGGCCAAGATAGCACTAATCCAATGCAGACTAAGTGTACTATAGAACTGTTTGGTCCAGTCTAGGGCCATTTCATTGCTATTTTATTCTTTGGATCTCTGTCATATCCTCATTCACTTAGCAATACTTTGACTTTGGAAATAGTTCTTTATTGCTGTAATTCTTAATGGCTGAAAAACAGATTATAGAGGCAGGTTATATAAGCAAAAAGATGGAAGGAATAAATATACACAAACATCCTCCTTCTTATAGGAAATGGACAAAAGCATTTGCCAAAGCAAAAACATAACATGGCCCTTTTCCTTCAAGGATCCTTAACTGTGGTAGGACCAGAGGAAATATAAGTTATTCACTGACTCTGGGGAACTGGGTGTGGCGTTCTCTTCAGCCTGTGCAGGACTTGACTTCACCATTCCTCTGACTAGTGAGTGTTCAAAAACAAATTAGTTTTATAATTATTAAAAGCATTGGCCATTGCTTCCCTAGCCCCCACAGGCTAAAGAGTCCACCACAGCTTTTCCTTTCCCTAGGCCCAAGGCCTATAAGACTTAAATAAATACTGCAGGCAGATGATTATTTATAAAGAAATGAGAAAATGGTTTATTGTTTTACAACTTGTAAAGAAAATAGGTACACAGCTAAATAACTATCAAAGTCTTCTCAGAGTCAGTCTACCCAACAACCTATACCCCCACAGGCTGCTGTCGGGACTCTCTTAGGCTGTCACAGTAAGCTCTGGAAGCCTGTTTCTATCTCGGTATTTCCCCCAGGCACAGGACTGTCTCACACACCAGTCCTCCCTCTCTAGAAACCCAAGCATAAAACCCTGGAACTATCTTGGAGTCTCTCTCAGGCACAGGGCAGTTACATCCATATCCTCCCTCCCTGGAAACCCAAGCATAGAACAACCCCAAACTTGGCTGGGTGGTACCTTTTATATCCCTGGCCATGAGCAAGCTCAAGCCTGATTGGCTGTTTGTAGGCAGCTGTTCCCTCCCTTTACCTTATGCTAACTAGGGGTGTCTTACCCACTCTTTACCTGCTACTCTGATATTTACATTACAATACAAGGAATACAACCAGAATACACATTAAATACAGTAACACCATGGTGGGCAGTAACACCACTGGACAAGCAATGAACACTCATTATTATCTTGAGCACAATCTTCTTAGCTCTTGGGGGCCATGGTAGAAAAGTGCTGGGATCAGGGGGTGTCCACATCTCATTGCACATCACAGAAGGCTACAAACAGCTGTGGCACAGAGTGGTCCACTCCTAGGTGCAGAATCCGTACTTAGGAGAGCTCTTGCTAGGGACTGCTTGAAAACATTTTCCACATGGCTGAGACTAGATCACCATTCCTGCTGTCACCTTATAGATAGTCCATAGTGGCAGGAATAGCACCGGCTTCATTGCACTCTCCACCAACATTTCACTGGGATCTAGGAGCTGGCTAATAACTTTGAGGTTGGGATACTTCTTCACCCTTACCAAACATAAATATCTGTCATTTTCATCATCAAATGCCTAAAGTAGGTGAAGTTTTGTCTCTTACCTATGCTTAACTTCACATTTTCATGGAAGTGCTCAGTAAAATTGCAAAAAGTAGTTGAAAGGACTATGTCTATCCCTCCCTCCCTCATTCACAAACAAATCATCATTTATCAAATGACTGAAATTAGAGTTCTGCAGAAACTTTTGAATACTATGCTGCACTATGAGTAATTTATATGTACATCTGTCAAAGTGCATCTGGACCCTTTTCGGTGTCATCAGACTAATGTAACCAAGGAAGCGCAGCAGGCAAATTTTTGTCCTAGTTTTTTTTTTCTTTTAAAGACAAATGCCTAGGCATTTCGTCTTTCTGTCACATTCTTTTGTTGTCAACCTGAATCTCAAAGGCACAGTCTTGCAGGTGTATGTGAACTCAAGAACTACCCTGAGGGTCAAACTGCTGTCACAGGAACTACCATTTAATGGGACCAAAGAGACCATCAGTAGGCTTAGAACAGAACTCAGCCAAATTGTGTGAATAACTTGTGAGGAAAAAATGAGGTGTTCATGTTGTATTTGTTTTCTTTCTGTTTAGAGTATGTTCAACATTACAACGAGCAAGGAAACTTACTCTGTTGCAGTGAATGGAATAAAAACAGTGGCAGGAGCTGCACATTTCTCATTGAAAGAATAATGCTATGGTTGTAGCACTGTTCCTAATGTTAAGGCTGCGGCCTGCATGTCTCCACTCACAATCATCAATTTCAACAGGTACAGTGGCTTGACTAGCTCTAGGAGATCATTAAATCACCCTGCTGCTATAGTGTAATAAAGTCACATAGCAGGGGAAGAGTATCATATCAACTCTTTTCCACACTTCCTTCCTAGATCTTGCTCTATATCTGAAAGGCTTAGGGTGGGCTACAATAATATCAGTATAAAAAGAGATAAAGTAAGTTAGCTAAAATGATGTCAGTGCCTGCGTTTGTGGGGAAATGTTGTTCCCTCAGCTGAAGGCCAGGATAAAAAGGTGTCTCTTCATTAAACATCATAATATATACAATATGGTTGCCTGATTGACCCAGAGGGGAGACTATCACAGAGGGGCTATCACTGAGAAGGTCTTTCCTCCATCCCCACCTTCTTAACTGCTAAAGGGGACCTTACTGATAGATCATAGGGCATTGACTCCTTCTTGTGCATCCAAAGTGCCATAAATGCACTATGTGGAATCTCCCTGAATCTCAGTGATAGAACTTATGCTTTGCATGTAGAATATACCAGGTTCAATCACAGGATGCTCCAGGTTGAGAAAAATTCCTCACCGGCATCATCACTGCAAGTAATTATTCATGTAAACAATGACTGTCCGGTCCCTTGTTCATACAGCTGGCCAAACTATAGCCCTTTGGATACTGTTGAAACAGAACTCCAATAAGCCCCAACATATCTAACCAATAAGAAGGAGCAATAGTTCAACAACATATGGAAGATCATAGTTTAGTGTGGTATAGACAATACCAAACACTGAAGTATAAAGGAAGAGTGAGAAATAATGAATGATTAAATTCTAATTTGCATATCACTCTGAGATATGTAGATCAGACCATTCTACAGAGCATTAAAGTACTGTATCCCTCATGTGTTCTTCTGAAGCTAATGGACCACATTCATTGTACAAATCGAATTATCAATGTATAAACCTAACCAAAACTTCAGCAATTACCTCCAAATGATCTAACTGTGGATTATTGTGCAATATAGATATGTATTCTTATAATAGTGAAGTTTCTCATGGAGATCATATTTGCACTTTCTGTAATACATTTGCAATTCATTGACCTTTTCATTCTTCTTTGCTATACATGAAAAAGGTGGCCAACCAAGCAACTGTAGATGCCATTTTGAAAGGTTACCATATTGCAGTACATGACTTGACCACAGTGAGCATTGAGAGTAAAGAGTAAAGGTGGGGGAAGGGGCTCTTTCCTGAGACTAAACAGAAAATAACTGGGAATTTGATAAAAATAATCTGGAAAAATTGCTGCTGTGCTGTGGTAAGTTTGGGAGGTAAATCCTCTGGTTTTTGGACAGAGTGTGGGGGACTTGCTGAGGTAGCCAGTTCAGATAAAATCTAGCTCAGTTTAGGGGACTTGCTGTGGTAACTAGTTCAGGATACTCTAGGTCAATTTCTGGGAAACCACATTTCCTTGTTTACATTTCCTTGTTTATATTATTTACTGCTTCCTGCTCAGGCAAGGAATAATAAAGGGACAAAGAAACCATTAGCATAGACCATTATAGGATTGGCCATGCCTATAAGAAGTCAGTTTGAGAAAGATCTCAGTGGAGGAAGGTGTTAACATAAAGTATTAATTTAGAAAAGTTTATCTTTAAGAAAAATTATTTAATACTTTTTAAGTTAATTTTTCAAAAATAAAACAAGTTCCTTAAATAAAATGAAGGTAGAATGCCATCAGTGGGAGGGCGGCTTCCCAGTGTTTTGCACTGAGTGTCATATGCATGACCACTTGCTCACTGGACAGAAGTCCTGGGTCTGTGCTCAGTGCAATGAGCTCTGGAAGAGGTCCTGGCATATCTTAATAAACTAAATGTTAACAAGTCACCGGAATTAGATGGTATTCATCCAAGAGTCCTTAAGGAACTCAAATGTGAAACTGCTGACCTTCTAGCAAAAATATAATCTTTTCGTAACATCAGGCTGTGTACCTGAGGACTGGAGGGTAGCAAATGTAACACCACAGGTGATCCAGGAAAAATTTATTTTGTCTATCAAACAACACTAGAACCAGGGGGCACTCTATGAAGCTGATAGGTAGAAGAGTTGGATCCAACAAGGGGAAGTATTTCTTCACCCAGAGGGTCATTGGTTAATGGAATTTGCTTCTGGAAGAGGTGGTAACAGCTACCAGGGATAGACAAATTTATGGACAACAGATGTATCAATGGCTATTAGAATGGATGCCTAAGTACATCTTTCAGGCTCGGGGGGAAAGCAGGACAGTTCTGGGGCCATTTGCTGGGATTTGAGACCAGGAAAAGATTTGTCCTTGTCTCTGCTTGAGATGCCCATGAGCATCTAGTAGGCCACCATGTGTGACGGGGCACTGGACTGGATGGTCTGTGGCCTGATCCAGCAAGGCTTCTCTTATGTTCTTATTTGTTCTAGAGCACAAAAGCCACATGTATATGTCTTAAGAATAGGGGTGTGCACAAATGCAATTTTCAGGATTTGATTAGATTCAAATTGAATATCCAAAAGTCTGAATCGATTCAAATGTTTAAAATTTGAATGTATTCACATTCAGTTTGATTTAAATACATTTGAATTTATTCGTGTAAATTTTTTTATTCATATTTGCACATAAAAATGTTGACAACATTCGTATGTGCCCATATACATCTGTACACATCCCATACACATCCCATTTCATCCCATATGCATCTGTACAAATGCGTATGGATGCAGGAAAGATGCGTACAGGCAAGTATGCATCGCGTACGTATACGTACACATACGAATGTCCAAATTATTCATACAGATGTTTTGAAAATTCAAAATTCATTCAAATGTTTTAATTCAAATTTATAGACATTCAATTCGAATTTCCAAATTGAAACAAATTTGATTGAATGTTGAATGTTTTGAATATTTGTGCACATCCCTCCTTAAGAAGAATTTCTGAACCAAAATCAAAGGGCATTCAGGCTCATTCCAATGACACTGTAATATACAAACGAGGGTCTTCTTTGCCACATTTAGGGCACATGGGTTTGGGGTACAGTGCACACTAGTGACCACACATAGTATGGTCTACTTTTGGAGAAAGGAAACAACATTTTCCTGATCTTTGAAGCTTCATGCTCCTGGGAATGGCTCTGGAAGCAGGCCATTTTCCAGGCTCTAACAAAATGTTTATTGGGAGACCATTAAAAAATAAAAATAAATAAATGAACCTACTGCAATGACAATGATGATGATAACAGCTGTAACAACAACCTGACTAAAAGCCATTCCCTTTCTTTTTGAGCTTAGATACTTAGGCCATAGCATTTCTTTGAAGTTCCTCCCCAAAGGAAGTTGTGTTCGCTATCTCATTCTTCAACCTCTTGTCAGGCTAGCCTAGGAAGTGGGACCTATTAGCTGCTTCACTTCCTTAACAGATTCTGGGTCTGGTGCTAGAATAGCATTCTGCTGCACAGTGCTTGTCTCTGTCCATGCCATTTGTATCCAAATTAGTCCTTCCACCCAGCTCTCAATTTATATCTTGCATAGTCCACTGACTTTGCAACTGTTATTTTTTCTTTAGTTTAACTCTTAGTCCAACCACTGAGACACTTTCTGTAATATTTATGAAGACGATGATGGGTGACACTTTTGGGTGTTCCAGCAGTGGTGATTCAGGCTAGCTGGAAATGAATAAATCTTATTTTTCTCTCACTGACCTCTGTCTGGGGGGGGGATAAGAGGGATTATTTCTAAGCACCTGTGCTATTATGTGATGCAGAAGGAAGGAAGGAGGGAGGGAGGCCATGGGGAATCCTCCCTTTGTGCCAAGGGTCTGAAAAGAAGCAGAACAGGCTAAAACACAGCAATACTACTGTGATGTGGCAAACAGCAGCCTGGGTCTGTGTGTGTACATGTGGGCATGTGGGTGTGTTTGTGTGTGTAGAGAGATGCTCAAAAGCCATGGGGGTGATTTTAAGTTATTAAGTGCTTTAATGGTAAGATAAAATGCTTCTTACCCTCAAATCTCTATTCCATGGGGAAGGAAAAGGCATTTTTCATGTACCTCTTTTCATCCTTTTTCCTTGCTATTTTTTCCTACTCTCTTTCCCCCACCCTTTTTCCTTAAGAGAAAGAGGGAAGGGAGGGAAATTTTTTTTCTCATTCTGCCTCATTAATAAGTAGTGTGGGGAGGGTGGCCAATGATGAAAAAGGAGGAGAACATTGTGCCAGCTATTCTTGTTCTCCTTTGCAAACACCTTAAGCTCTGAGCTGTCTATGTCCTTTCCCAATACAGACACTATTATTTTAAACATATTGTATATTGTTTTATATTTGTTGAACTTTTAGTGTCTTTTAATGTATATTCTATTTTAATCTGTTGTCACCCGCCCATAGACCTTCAGGTATGGGGCAGGATAGAAATGTAAATAAATAAATAAATAAATAAATAAATAAATAAATAAATAAATAAATAAATAAATAAATAAATAAATAAATAAATAAATAAACAGGAGAAAATCAAGGAAAATGGTGTTATTTGGCCTTTCACCCTTGCCTAGCATCCTGTGCCCGTCTTGCTTGGCACATGCATGCACACATATTCACACCAAGAAGATAAAATGAAGCAGTTCTGAACTCCTCTCCTGTCCTCTTATACTACCTTTATTAAAGGCAGAGAGGGTCTGTATGTCTCTTTTTGAGCATGTGTGTGTGTGGGGGGGGAGCAGGACACTTCTAATGCCATTTGCTGGGATTCAGGAGCAGGGAAAGGTTTGTTCTTGTCTCTGCTTGAGATGCCCATGAGCATCTGGCGGGCCACTGTGTATGACAGGATGCTGGACTAGTTGGGCTGTGGCCTGATCCAGCAGGGCCTCTCTTATGTTCTTATGAGAGAGAATGAGAAGAGAGAGGGAAAGAAAGACAGGTTAAGGCTGTGATCAGACATGACTAAAAAGAAAGGGGGATCACTGAGGCAACTCAGAGAAGAATTTGAGATCTGCCCCTCTCCTCTCCTGAACAAATAGTTTCTACTTGCTACGTAGATGCTACATTTGTTGGAAGTGGGGAGGAGAAATAATATCTACTCCCTGAACCAATTTTTGGCTTCCAGTAGGCAACTCAGTCAATGATGTGAAACCAAACAGGGTTCAAACTTAAACCCAAACCACTCCTGTTGAGGGGGACAGGGTTCAAGCTAGGCCCAAACACTGGGATTCTTCTGAATGGGTTGAACTTGGTTCCAGGGTGTACATCATTTTAAAGCATTCTCCTCAGCATTCCCAGCTGGGGATCAGTCTAGCAGTCTACCATGAAGACAGGTAAACCAGGCCAAGCTGCTGAGCTTTTATATATAGCAGCAGATTTGGGCTATTTGTGATGTGCTGCAAAACTACTCAGCCTACAAGTTTTGGGGTTAGGAAACTTTTGTCTTCCACCCACCAGTTAGACCAAAAGGCATCATGTGAGCACTTGCTAGTGCTGTCTTTGCTGCCTCTGCCTTCTTGGTCTGAATTATTTTAGTCAGGCTTAGAAGCATGGTCCACATTCTGCACTAATGGCCCATCATAATGTCTGAAAATCAATGAAAAGTCATGAGTCTTGAATGATTCCATTTTAATCCACTTTTCTCACTTTAGATATAAGTGGAACCTTCAGCTGCTCTCCACTCCCTGCAAATGGCTTTTAGAGGTGTCTACCCTGTCTCTCCAATATGGAGGCAGTACATACATGTCCATTTGACTAGTATTTAGTAAACCTGTTCCCCATTAATTTGCCCAACCTCCTCTTAAAGCTAGAGAAATCAGTGGCTATAAGAACATTAGTAGGACCCTGTTAGATCAGGCCATAGCCCACCTAGTACAGCATCCTGTCTCACACAGTGGCCTACCAGTTGTTTCTGGGAAATCTCAAGCAGAAGGAAAAGGCAAAACCTTCACCTGCTCTTAAATCCCTGAAAATAGCCTTTGGAAGCACCCTGGAGACAGTAAGATTCTAGCAGCCATTAATACACCTGTCCTGCATGCCTTTCTTCTTTATACCAAGAACTTTAAGGGAGGGTTACTTTACCATTACACATTTGGTTTTAAAGTGATAAGGCACTCCCAGCAACGTCATGTGTTTTAATAGTGGTAGCAAAGCTGGTGTAGCAGAACAGTGAAGCGACCTCTGGGTAGTTTAGTGACCTTGGATCTCAGCACTACCTGCACCTGCTTTATGAAATGTATTTACTTCTAATCACATTTCAATTAATATGTACAGGATGTAGCCTGTTCCATCTTATGCTTTAACCACCCACTGAACTCTAAATATTCCTTATTACACAGTTAATGATTGTTCTAAATATTAATGTTTTTCTGTAGAAAAAGCTGGAGTAAAAGGGAAGAAAAAAAAGAACACAAAACTCTTCACCTCTCTCTCCAGAAATTCACCAAAAAGCATCACCGTTAATTCTTAGGGCAGTTTTATGTTTTTCTCGTCTTAACTTTTATGTTAACACATATATAGTCTAACATAAAAATCTTCAGGGATAAACATAAAGTAGCAAGAATAAATACAATGGGCAAACATACCCAAAATTCAAAATGAACTTTCAAACTCCTAAAACTGCCAAAATGGTAAAAGAATAGTAGAAGCCTATCAGTGCTAGAGCAAAACAAAGAAAAATAAATAAGGAAATTGATGCCTGCAGTTTAATCGGTTTTGTAAAATTTATTCAGCACCAGGCTGCAAATTGCTCATTCTGAAGACTCTCTCTTTTCTTGTTTCAATGTATACTCATTTTCACCATTGCTTATACTGACATTCTGCTGATGAAATTTAGAGTCTCATTGGTGAGCCTTCTTTGGGAGCTAATCAAATAACAAAATGACTTGAAACCTAATAGAAACAGTGGTTGTATGTTTCTGCTTACCTGGTAACATACATCATGCTTCCTATGTATATAGTCTGTGGTAGAGCGTCTTGAAAGCAGAGGACTGCATATTCAGACCCTGGCATCTTCCACCAAAACGATAATGGTAAATCACCAACATCTTCCCAGAAAATAACATGGAAACTGAATGGATGTAACACTGTAGTTACCAACAGTGCCTACAAAAATGGTGTCAAGCAACAACAGTGTGTACACAGAGAGAGAGAGAGGGAGGGAGAGAGAGAGAGAGAGGAGAATCAACCACCCACTTCCTATTGTAAAATATTGAAATAGCTTACAATGGAACTAGATAAAAGGACAAATTTCATAAAAATAAACCCTGTCTGCACTAAGCCTTATTCTGGATTACATCCTGGAATAGGGATCTACCATCCACATTCTGGTGCAGACTATGGCAGATTCCACCCAAGGGACCTACCATAATCTTCACTAACATGTGGATGGCAGGTCCCTGTTCCATTTCAGTGGCAGATACCTCCACTACCCACCCAAAATGAAGCCACTTTGATCTATTAGTAGAGACTCTGTCTCCCCGTCTTTTACTTTCAACCCTTAAGGTTGCATCCCCATTTACCTTCTGGGAAGTTGGTGAGGGGAGGTGCCTTTGGCAAGTACAGCAGGACATTTCCATTGCTGCCAGCCAGATCATGTGGAGATGTGCAGCCATCTGTGCATAGAAGACAATTTTACAGCCTTCTCATGAGTCAGCCTCCATCTGCAGCTTCTGTTGGTCTCAAAATTTGTCCTGCAGCATTTCCACAAAATGCTCTGAGTGAATTCACTGGTCAGGACATCTTTAGAATGTCCTGATCCTAAGATGCCCTCCCCCTCCAGTAGGTCAACAGCAAGAGTCTCCAGACACATTCATACCGGGACCAGTGTAGATATGGCATCCTGGGATTGGGATAATAGCACTGACAATGGTGTAGTGATGATGTAGCCCATATTCCTTCATGCAGTGTGTTTTTCCACTGTCACTAAAAGTACCCATTAATGTGTACGTAATGGCATTTTTGTACCCATTAATGGGTACTTAATGGGTACTTCTAGTGACAGTGGAAGAACACCCGCAGAGTCCCTATTGCACAGAGTTCTGTGAATTACAGTGTTCTTCTGCACATCATATTTCTGTCAGTCAAAGTTAAACATAGTTGTCCATTATTTCAATTGAAGGCACCTTAGATAACTTCATGGGCCTGTCTAAGCCATCTTGGGTGTTGAGCCAATTCAAGATATTTGATTCCAAACTCAATGAGGGTCAATGGTGATTCTTTTAGTGATTTCAGCCAGCAAGGGGAAGAGAAAAGCAATCTGAGGCTGAAAAATAAGATGCTTTAAAGCAGAGAACAGGGAATACTATGCAAATCACTGTATCTGTCAACTGAAATGTTACATTCACTTGTAATGAAGAAATTGACATCTTGATAGAAGACAAGAAAGAACAAGGCATGTTTACAGTAATTTCAGCAGTTCTCTAAATTAAACCAATTAGAACTTAATGTGTTGATCTGTGTCACCAAATGTAACTGCTCCTTTTGTACTATTTGGCTTCTTAAGGTGGTATATTTAGGATGCAAGAACAATTCAGCAAATTATTCCACTAAAGTTTAATTTACTGGATTACATCATCATCATCATCATCATCATCATAATTATTAATTATTATTACATTTGGAATAGTTTGATAGTTTGGTTTTTTTTAAAAGCTTTGGTGCACTTACTCAGGGCATCTTCAGTCATCAGGAAAAACTAGACAACCCCGCTCCCCGGGCTGATTTTATGGACTCCAAAGCCTTTGGGTACCTGGGGTGGGGTGCTTCTTAGATATCCATGTGGATGCTGCCTCAGTGTCTGGGGTTTTCTGCTTTAGGAAAGAAATGTAAAAAATGCTTGGAATATGATAATTTGAAGTGTGGAGAAAGCAAGGAATGAAAAGCTTTTCATTGGCCATGTCCCCGTAGGGGCTAAAATCTGGAGTGGATTTGGATTCGGCATCAAGGGTCTCATTAAATTCCCCAGTAGTCCAAATCCATTCTGGATTTTAGCCCCCTGTTTCCATGCAAGTTCTTTTTCCTTGGATTTTCCAACTGACTGACCAGATCGGACCAGAGACCCACCCAGGCTGAGGAGTCGGCCTCCCAGTTGGGAAGGAGGAGAAGTGGGGCATGGGGTAGTTAGTCGGTCGGTTGGTTGATGACAGGGCCTAGGTGGTTCAGAGACGGCGGGCGGGCAGGACCAGATGGTGGGATCCCTGGGTGGGGAAGCATGGCCTGGTTGGAATGCTGCATCTACTGTAAGGAGGGGCAGGCAGAAAAGGAACTTCTGAAGGGTGGCTGGGCAGCTGAAATCCCACGCCATCCCACCATTCTGATCTGTTTCTCTTTGCCCAGAGGGCAAAAAACGCCACACCGTGCCATTCGTGGGTGAGGTTTGGGAACAGCCCAATGTGCATTCAGTGCTGTTCCCGGCCTCCAGCTAAACCCACAGCAGAAACTGGATTACTCCAGGCCAGAGTAATCCAGGTTTGCGGTAGGTGGGAACGCTGCCATTGTCTTGCAAAATACTAGGCACAAGTGTCATCCATTACAGCTCAATTCTGGAAATTTCATGGCAGGCCAAGGAAAATATTATTTTATGTGGCTTATAGTTGAACTTCAGAATACCATCAGCATATGTGACTTTAAAGTGAAGAGAAGTGTAGCTTAGTTGAATGGACTTGTAGCAAAGGAAATAAGAGGTGTCCAAGGGCAAGAACATGCATGGAGTTTAGTAATAAACACCAAAGCAAGAAGTCAGTGACTTGCTCTTGTAGTCAGCCCCCCTACACCTGGGCTTTTGGCTAAAAAGTAGGCTGCATTCACATGCAGCAAAAAAAGCATCTCAAAATTGTCTTGGAGATGTAGCATGTGGACCATCTTATCCCATCTGTCATCCATCTTTTCTAAACCAGAATGTTCATGGGAGGGAGAAGGCAGAAATGTTTCACCTATGAACGTTCAAAGCTGCCTCCGAGGTGCTTTATTTTAACTTTATTTTAACACAGCCCTAGGCAACACAGGAAGAGGAAAGCTACAACTAGGACCCCTCTGCATTAAAAATAAAACTATGCAACTAGTACCAATGTGCTGTCTGCAAACTTGTGGAAACCCTAGTCTTGGCAAAAGAGAGAGATGGCTGCTGCTTTCCCTTGTTCCATGTCAAGACTGACTGTGATCTTGGTGTGAGAGGAGGAGAAAAGCAACCTTTCCTCCCCATGCACACAAATCAAGAAAACAGCCAGGGATTCCCAACTTCTTCAGACACAATGGAAGATGAAAGCTCCCCCCACCAATCAAGATTGCAGTCATTCTAGTTGAAAGCAAGGCAATCCCCAGTTGAGATCTTGATGATTGGTCTGCAGAGGATTCATTGACTATTGAATGAGTAATCAATGTTGACCCTCTTCAAACAGTACAGTAGGAGGAGCTCTGAGCCAGTTTGGTCTGGTGGTTAGGGAGCCAGACTCTTATCTGGGAATACTGGGTTTGATTCCACCCTCTCCCATGAAGCCAGCTGGGTGACCTTGGGCTAGTCACAACTCTCTTCTGAGATCCGCTTACCTCACATGGTGTTCTGTTGTGGGGAGAAGAATAGAAAGCTTTGTCAGCCACTTTGAGTCCCCTTAACAGGTGAGAAAAGCAGGGTAGAAAAGCTAACTACTACTACTATTACTACTACTTTCTTTATCCCACTCAGAAATTATACTGTTCTTTGAGCACTTATGTCAACACGAGCGCAGCATTCTTGAACGTGCCATGCAGAGAAAGATTCATGCAGACCCTACCTCATTTTGCTGCATTCAGAGTAACGCAAAGTGCCATGCAAATCCTGCTTAACTCACTCTCTGAGGGCCTTCTTGCACTACTTTGCTTGTGCTCATGCTTGGGATTGGGATTACTGGATCTAGACCAGTGAGGTTGCTGGTCCAGATCACAGCATGATATGATCTGAAATAGCAGCATTTGCCTGATAATGCTGGTACAGAGCAGTCCCCACACAAGCCTCAGGGTCAGCCTCTAATGACTCCAAAGGCTTAGGGATGAAGCCTTGGAGCTTCTGGAGAACCTATTTTGCTTATGCACTTTATTGTACCACTGAAATTAATCCCCTGGTAGTCTGAAAAAAGGAGCATGCTTTCTGCATGCCTCTGTGTTCTATACCAGCCTGTGTTAGTATGTCAAGGACATACTTGCAATTCAGTTCAAGGGCTTCTTAATTTGGATCATGCTCCATTCTAGTGGAGGGAGTGTATCAACTATGCCCCCATATTCTGCACTAATGTGTGGAGGGGAGACCTTTACATGCTGGTGCAGAACACCAGAAAATGCAATTTGAAAATGGCTGTGTTCTACTACCAGGATTTTGGTCTCAATGGACAACTGTTCCAATACAACTGGACACTTCTGTTCCTGTACAGAATTACTGCCAGTCAGAGTAGACAATTCTTGATGAGGAAATAACATGAACTGCATAAGGGGGCTTCCTAAGTTTGTGTCTTCCTTAAGAATGTCTTAACTCATTCCTTGACTCTTGACATCTTCCTTCATTAAATCTTTGTGCCTGCAAGTACCAAGCATATTCTAATTAGAACCTGGTTTAAAAAGAAAAAAATCTGTGATATATTTGCCAGGAAGTACAACAGATTCTGCTTTCATTCTTCTGCCCTGATCAAGATGCAACCAGGATGTGGACATCTCTGTTGTAGCTGGCATTTCTGGTTCCTCTGGGGAAAAAAAGGGAGGGAGAAGGGGGGAAAGTGGGGAAGAAAAGAAAACCTTATTTCATAGTTGCAAACAAGATCTGTGTTCACAAGAAAAACCACTGTCATTTTAGAGTCCTTGTTCTTAGGGTGACTGAGTACTGCTTTTCTATTTTCCTTAAGAAGACAAGTGTCTATGAGTGGCCCTATAGGTGTTTTAAGTAAATAACAAAGGAGAAATACTTTATGAATTATTCTTCCTACCTTTCAAGCAGCCTATCTAAAGGTTCATCAGCAGACCATCATATTGTTTGCCTTCTAATTGCTAGAAGAGCAAGTATATTAGAGAGATTCATTCAGAATATATGGGTCGCTATCTTACTGGTCAATGCTAATTGGCGAAGAATTGCCCTAAGCCACTGTGTTCTCTTTTCAAAAATCCTTTTGTAAAATACACTTTTTTATGCTGCCCTTTTAAAAACCTAATCCTCCCTCTTTCTTGCCCATTTTATGCTCTAAGCAAGCCTGTGAAGTAACCTATGCTGAAATATAGTGAATTGCCCAAGGTCAGACTGCCTGAAACCTTTATGTAAGTATATGGGAATTTCAGCTCTCATATTCCTGGCCCAGAAAGAATCCCCAGGTAACTGAAAGTTCCTCTTAAAAAATGTGTCTATAAAGCCTTATAATTCACACTCTCGATAGCGAGTGCTTTGCTGATTTTAGAAGTTCCTCGCCAGTAAAGTGCCACCCGATTGGGACTGAAGTGCTCTAAGGAAGAGGTAAGCTGTGATGGGAAGTTTATTTTCATGTCCCCGAGGGCTGCAGCTTGATCTGATGTTGAAGAATGCAGGTGACTAAAATGGTTATGGCCAATCACAGAGGGTGCTAACTGTATATAGTGTTTTGATTCCATGTTTGAGTGAAATTCTGCATACACCCAGGTGCAGCTTAGTACAGCATTGGTGAAAATAAGATAAAAAGGAGGCACTTGCTTAGGAGTTGCAAAGACATCTTGTTCAGTTATTTATTTGCATATTTTGTTTCTATTTGCATGCTGCTTTTTTATGCTGATTTCCTTTCAAATATAGAATAGGCAGAGCTCTGTAGCTTGCTCTAATTCATCCACTCCCCTTTGCAAGACAGATCTGTTAAGAATCCTGCTCAGTCATGCTCGTACTTACACCTGAAGTGCAAATGTTTTACCCGTCACAAAAAATAGCTGATTTAGGACCTGTTTGCACTTAACTTCAGTGGGAGTGTAGCCCACTGAAGTTAAGTTCAGGGATGGTGTCCAGCATTCACACTGCAACCACTGGCATTGTACCTGACTTATCTCTGGGCACTCGAGGTGTGGACAGTCCATCCTAGTCTGTCTGAATTGCCATAGCAATGGCTGCAAATGATCCACCCCCATGCAGCATTTGCACCCAGAAGTGAATGCAAATGCTGCATGCAAGCGCATCCGGGAACATAGGTGGACAGAGCACCCTGGAGTGCCCTGATCCATGCTGCACAAGTAAGTGCAAACAGGTCTTTAAACATAGGGTGTTTTTCCACTGTCACTAGAAGTACCCATTAGTATAGTCATCCATCCTCTGGTTTATTCCTCTGTAAAACATTTTGTAAAGTATATATCCTAGCATCATTGAATTTATTAATGAAACCTTTGGGAAGATGAACTACCTGGATCAAAGGTATTGGCATGCATGGTTGAGGAGAGAGGTAGCAGTTTGTCTCTCCATTTCTCCCAAGTGCTGATGGTGGTGTGCAAAAAGGTTTTGGATATTCTTCTGTTGTTAGGAGATAAGGGCAAATAATGGATTTTCTACTAAAGTAGGGGTTTCTATTAATTGCCTATTAATTTTGTCCCTGTCCTGTTGCGCATACAGGATGGCATTTATTCACAATGCCTCAAAGTAAGTAATTTGATGAACTTGGTAGACCCCATCCTTCGGATGCAGTAGATCTCCATAAGACTTTCTTCCGCCCTTTCTGCACTGGGTCTTATTCAAGATCATATCCAGTTTTCACAGCTCCACAGCTACTGTGGATTTGGACAGCTGTGCAGACTTCAGGCCATTCCTGGATGGAGACAGCTCTGTGATGTGTGGATGCAGAGTCTGAGAATATGCAGGACCGTCCTGATCGCCTAAGTGTGAAGAGGCAGATCTGACACAGCTGAGAGCCTTTTTGCATTTCCCTCCCTTGGAACAGTGCCCCAGAGAAGTGAAGATAAGGGATGGCAGTGGACATTCATATTTTGAACACATACCTCTTGTGTGGCCCTCATGTTCCCAAGCCATCTCTAATCCACCTTTTCTAGCACAGAATGTTCATAAGATGGGGCCGGGACAGATGGTGTCTGAACAATCCCACCTCAAAGCATCGCCCGCCTAGTCCAGCATTCTGTCTCACACAGTGGCCCACCAACTGCTTCTGGGCATCTCAGGCAGAAGACAAAGGCAAAACCTTCATCTGCTCTCAATTCCCCACAAATGGCTTTTAGAGGCATCCTGATTACCCAGCTTATTATACCAGGACTGAACAGAAATCCAAAGTCCAATAACGCCTGATTTAATGGATTCCCATCTAGTTCCTGATGAAATTTTGGGGGGCTACGTTAAATGCCCAATTAGATTTGAATTATTACTTCATGTGCTCTGTTATCTTTTTGTTTGATAATTTATTAAGACTTAAGCTCCAAGTTTTATAACCTTGGTTTTGCTCTGCAAATGTTATTGTGTTATGTATTTTTCTAACATAAATTTAGGTTAAGTACTAGTCCTGTTTAGAAAGGCAACCAACTCTTTGGAAATTAAAGTCCTTTCTGCACTTCTTTGCTGCAAGTTTGAAATCAGTAGCTATGGAAATCAGTAGCTTTGCACTGGTGATCCAGATCAACCCTTCCTGCCTTCATGGCCACTCCTGTGCCTCTGAAGGTTCGTACTGGTGGAGTTTCTGGGGGGTGCTTTTTGATAGTGCACTATGGCACACCACTGAAATGCTCTCTCCAGTAGTCCTGAACATGAAAGGCATGCCTTCTGCACACCTCCCATACTTTGGATCAGGGCTGTACTCTGTCTAATGCAGATAAAGTAGACCAGCGAGATGTGTGAATTCACAGATCTGGATTAATACACAGATATACAAAGGGTAGATGAGTAACACATGGAGCCTGAATGCACATCAAGGGTCTGTGTGGAAAGGGCCTTCAATGTGATCTATTTCTGGACTGGGTGCTGTGGACCTATGTGAGTAGAAGGTGTAGCTTCTTTATGCCAGATTGAGTAGTCTATTGGTGTCAATCAGATAAAATTTATTTAATATGAATATGGCTAGATTGTTTCAGGGACACTTGGAGCAGGAACCATCTGTCTAAATGAAATTCAGCAATTAGATTTAGGGTCCTGAGCTATAATGTAATTCCCCTGACTGAAGTAAGTGAGCTTTTGCAAGGTATTATGCAATAATTCATTTTGCTTTGTATTTGGGGCGTATAAGGACACTGGGGTTAAGGATTGTTCTTGTAGCTTAACTTTTAAGAAGACAAATCTGCCCTCAGGGTCCATTTTCATGTCTAAATGTTGGTGTGGAATAGCTTGATGGATTAAAATTGCTACCCCTCCGGCATTTGAAGAACCATTTGCCTTATATTGTTTATATATAGAGGAATTGTATAGCAGTTTGTCCTGTTTCCTGCCCATGTGGATTTCTTGTAGGAAAACAGCTCCTGCCCTCTGTTGTTCAAGGTAAAATTCCAGTCTCTTCCATTTGTAGATTTTGACTAGCCCACTGATGTTTATGGACAAAATCTTTAGATTAGCCATGACCATTGCATAGGGTCTTTTCACATTACCAAGATGGGGATGTTCAGGCAGGCTCTGGCACGGACTGTACACACACAGTGGATGGTGCACCTAGTACAGCCCCAGATGCAGCCTTCACACCTACTGGTAGCAGGGCTTGGTGTAGTGGCTGTGACTATACAATCTCATGTCATCCAATCACTGTAACAATGACTTGGTGTACATCACCACTGTGGCAGCAAAATGGCTGTTGCTGCATGGGATCATTCACACTTACTCTTCTGCAGGGTAAGTTCCAGGTAGGTTTTGGATGGGGTCAACATTTCCATTCCAAATGCCAGCCTCCATCCCTTAACTTCCATGGGACACTATCTCACATAGGCTCATAGTGTGTCATTGCTGCATTTAAGAGTATTACTGTTTACCATATCTTAAAGGGTTCATTTTTGTTTTGTTTGTTTTAGTTAACATTTTACAGTATATCCTCTCCTAACAGCCTCAATATAGTGTTTAGGTTCATATGGGGTTTAGGACAGGATTAAAATACAAATAAATAAATAACCACATCTTACCAGGAACAAAAGGTATTTTAAAATTCATTGGAAATTTAGTTTAAGGTAAAAAAATAGGAAATGTTAAAATATCTGACACCTTTACATCCAAAGGTTTTCCCAAAACTTGTTATTAGTGCCTCACATTGAATCTCAGTCTGGACCATCTTTGCCTGTCCTTTCATCTTCTTAATATAGTTTGGTCCCATTAATGGTGCCTTTCGGGAATTGAAGGTTGCAATTAAATTACAATATTATTAAATTTTAGTTGTCACACAGTCTGTTTTCCTCCCTCCCTCCTTCCCTCTCCTCTTTCCTCTACAAACAGTAATGCTACAAATAATTATTGATATAGAATCTCTAAGCTACTGTGTATTGTCTACATTTAATAATCACACTGTTACTTAACTGAAGTAGACATCTGTGATACCCAGTCCATTGATGCGTTCACTGCTATGAACTATGCCTGGTTCACTTTGCAGTTGATTTGTGAGAGAATCCTCTGACATATCAGGTAGTGTCATGGCCATTTTAATGCTTAATCCCAAAGAGCCAGTAAGCCTCTTCCACATTGTGACCAGAGTTTTCTGACAGTTTCAGTGGAGATGCATTTAACAAAACCGGAAGGACAGCAGAGGAAGCCTGTTATCTGCACGCTAATACAGACCAACAGAGGCCCCAACCCTTTGCCATGCCCTGTCTGTTTTGGATTAGGTCACAAACTGGGATAGGGATCCAAAATGCCATCCTATCCCACTGGTAGACCTTTCTAAAGAGATCTACAAGCAGACCTTTTCTGATAGATCACAACATTCCCTGGTGCCACTCCTAGAAGCACTGCTAGAAGTGGTACTCTACTTGGCAGCTGTAACATATGATTGGATTACTAGGTAATCTTTGCTATCACCTGCAGATAGATCAGGAAAACAACTGGGGCAGATGAAGTCATGTTTTGTCTGCCACTCCTCCTCTTCCATTCCAATAGTCCTTAGTGTGGTCTGTAAAGACAAATTTTTTAATAAAAAATTAATTACGTTGAAAGATAAAGAGGACAGATTAGTCATGTCCACATGACCACAGCCACTGAAGTTGGGACTTGGTTGGCTCCCATCCTGAGTGGCTACAGAGTCATTGCTTCAAGTTGCTATTTTTCCAGGGGACATGGAGGCTCAAGGGAAGAGGTCTGCTTTGATCGTCATTAACTCTGGGATAGTGTACCTGAGAGATCTCCCTGTGCTAATTGACAAACTGATTTTTTTGTTTGTTTCCTTAAAGTTTATATTTCTTATTTTAACTAGGGAATTTTTTTTATTGTTTTACTCCATTACTATAAATTTTAAAATTTCCTTTGATGTTGTATTTTGTTGTATTTTAGCACGTTATGCTTGTAATTTAAAATTTTGTCTAACTTTGTTATAGCGCCTTGTACATTGTTGGCACTTTATAAATAAGTGGTGATGATGATGATGATGATGATGATGATGATAGTCACAGCCAGTTGTGTGCCCCCCTTACCTTTGCTACTAACCTTCATGGTGGGCTCCATTTGCATGAATGTGAACTACCTCGCCTTTTGCTTCAATGTGAGGTGAATGGGGTACTATGCAGACTCTGGAACGTACTACCCATACTATCATAATAATTATATATAAAGAGAGAGAGATGTTCCTACAGTCATGGGTAAAGGGCATGAGCAACACTGGAAGAATGAAGTTTGATAGCAGTAGACAAATGAGTTGAAATCTTTTTCCTTGGAACATGAGTGAGAGAGCACATAGTTCATGATATAACAAATCTAAATCCCTTTTACACTAATAATCAGAAGAAAAAAGAAGAAAGAAAAACAGCTACAGCCGTGATACTCTGGGTGTTGCTAATGGCTGTGGAAATTGCCTATTCTTTGAAGATATTTGTCTCAAGCGACTGTGAGATGTGAGTAAGAAAGAGCAGGAGATGATTAAAAGAGCAAAACGCTGAAGAGGAAGATGTTAAAAAGGAAAGAAAGAAACATCAATTTACTCTATAACATAATGGGAGGATTTGATTCATTAGTGCATGAGTCCCTTAAGCTCTATTGGTATTCAGACCAATCAAACCACACAGCTGGCATTTAATATAAGTCATAGCTCTATTAGGTGAATAAAATGTGGAAATAACTTTCTGAGTTCTTTCCTAACCTTTCAGTCGCGTGGACCATTTATTATTAGCTCCCTCAATATTCTTGGCTTGGTTGCAAAACAGGCAATAGAGGGAGTGGATCATTGCACTTTATTGTGTGCATTGTGTAGCGCTGCAACTGCCATCACGAAGCAAGGTATAGCAATTATGAAAACTGAATGGCCCATAAATTAGGGACAAAAACGTCACCCTCTGCTTATACCCAGCCTTCTAATTAAGAAATCTGCTTCAGATATTTTAACCAACAGTGATCACAAAATGATACATTGGGAGTTGTTTTGTATCACTAAAGTTGCTGAAACAAATCCTCAGTAAGTGGCTTATCTGCTGAAACCCAATTTAACTGGCTGGCACTGGATCTTTGAGACATCGCTTGTTGCCTTTTTTAAAAAAAATCTTATTTCCATAAATGCAAAACAGACACATTTTGTACTTTGGAGGGAGTTTTGCATCCCCAGAATTTAAAATTATGAATATTTGGTAGGAAAAAAAGTACCTTCATATGCTAGTCTTGCTAGTGATTTTTACTATATAGTGTTAATATGGTAGGTGATATCCTGAAAACCATACAGGAACAATATTTTAAACATCTTAAACTTTGCTACTCATAACACTTGAGCTATCTGACAGCTCTTCCATGTCTCTTTGATAGTCATTAAAACTGTTGGTCTCCAAGGCAGTATTTCACTGAGCCCTTGGAAATGAAAGCAGTTTTGTTTTTCATAATGACTTTAACTTAAATGTTAACTCTTTACTAGTTTGGTGCAATTGTTTTTGTCAGGTCTGACCCTCAGGGGTCACTTGACCAGAAATGAGGCCTCTAGGAACATTATCAGCATAACTGTAACAAGTGGTAAAATTAGATCGGAGAAGACACTTGGATAAGCATCCAAGATTGCACTTCTTTTCTCTTATCATGTTATGCTTTGCTGGGAACTGAAGCTCAATTACAGATTTTAGGAATGTTGTGCTAGGCCCACATCTTTAGATATTGTAAAAATATTTCCCAAAGACAGTTTTACACACAGAAGTTAGGGCTGAGCTGAGAGAGTGTTCCTTCTGAAGCCCTGGAGAGTTACTGTTGGCTTGTGTCAGTAGTGCTGAGTTAAATGGACCAATTCTCTGGTTCACCTTCACTTGTTCCTACATTAATAGAAAAAAAAAAGAATCTGCAAACTCCTTTACGAGCATAAAACAATGTTGTCCTCTTAGCCAGTAGGCACAAGCACAATAAAAGCAAGAAAAACATGGAGTGTGAGACAGGATAACTTTATATTTGAAAATTTCATCATATGTCTCATGTTCAAAGATGCTTGCATCAAACCCAGCATGTGGTTGTTCGGATATCCAGAAATTTGGTGGAACAGAACCAGTCCCTGATCAACAGTTTGTGAGTGCTACACTGTTTTTTGCCCTCAAAAAGTGTTTTCTGATACAAGAATATGAGCAACTGTTTGATTAAATGGTTTGCTGTTGAACCAAAGAAATGGGTATGTGATTAAATTTCAAGGCAAACACATGATTTTCATTTGTGCAAATATCTAGTCAGTGACTGTGAAGAAACTGCACACTAAACTGAGGAGGCTATCAACATTTGCACAGTGTGGACGACTCGCAAGGAAACTGAGAAAATTGGCTTCTGTGTTCCACCTCTTTGACCAGCTTCCCAGAGTGAGTGGAACATGGACTAATTCCCCTCACTGAACACCTTGCAGCTTTTAAAACAAAACAAAACACCCAGTAAGCAGAATGTTTATTAATATTCTAGGACACAAGAGTAAGTTAGCCGAAGGCTATTGCAAAGCTCAGAATCCTGAGGAAGTCAAGCATCAGTAAAATAAAAATAAAAATACGTGCAAGAGTTTATATTATGCAGTACAGTGAAAGTCATTTAGCATAAATATATAGGGATCTGTTGTGGCTGTAATATTTATTCCCAGACCTTTTAACATCTGCAGTTCAATATAAGTTATTCATCAAAGGATAAGACTGCATCTTTGCTTAGTGATGGAAACTCCCGGAAAGAGAAAAAAAATTATTTGCCTCGTATTTTGTCCAGGCCATAAGAAATAGAGCTAGATCCATTTCCCTCACAAAATATACAGTAGTTGTTGTAACATCTGATTGAATGCCTGGTGACTGTATGAGAAACGCTTAACATTTTTGCTCATCTTTAAGAACACTCTAGTAGGAGATTTATCCATTCCATACATTTTTTCTCATGCATCTTTCTAACCTTTTCTTCTACTCGCATCACATCCTCTAAGTGTGTGAGTGGTTTTTGAAATGGCGCGTGGTATATAGTTCCTTTAACCAAACACCTTGGGCAATGGCCAGAGATTCTGGAGTAACATGTCTGGAAAAACACCTTGCACCTGTTTTAGTGATAGCAATTGTGAATGATACATCAAGCAACAACAACAATAATCCTATTTCCTGGTTTTGATATCCGAAGGAACACCTCCCGTATAGACCTGCTGGTGCACTGAGATCCCAAGGAGAGGAGCTTCTTGCATTTCCTTCTCTTTCATTGGTGTGAGGCATGGGACATGCAAGAGGGCCTTTTCTGTGGTGGGCCTTAGACTCTGGAACAACCTCCCCCTTGAGGTTCACCAGACACCCACACTATATTGTTTTCAGCACCTAGTTTAAACATATCTTTTCAACCAAGCTTTTGATGTTTGAAAAGCTTCCTTGGGGTGCTGTCCTTTTAGGGAGGGAGGGGATGGGAGCGAAGGAGGCTTAGATTCTTAATTATGTTTTAATATTTTACATGTTTTATTATTTCTTATTGTAACCTGCCCTGGGATCTTTTTGGTGAAGGGCAGGATATAAATTTCATAAATATATAAACTTTGGCAACCTATAAAACTTAAGAAACCAAAATTAATATATATGTGTGTGTGTGCATGCTTGTAGAAATGTATTTACTGTATTTTATCTCACCCTTAAGCTTCAAAAATCCCCTCAAAGCAGCTTACAAAGTGTTAATGATATATGATAGGCCCCTGCCCTCAGGTTTACAAGCTAAATGATGTGCTACATGAGGAGAAGGGAAAAGAAAGAAAGAAAAGAAGAAGAATCTCTTTCATAGGGCTTTCTCCACTCCCCTCGGGCAAGATGGATATTTAGATTCTGTATAATGTCAATTAAGGAAGGAGAAAACAGAGCTGAGAGCCTGAAACTCAGCAGCTTGTTATCTCTTTTCTATATCCTTGGACAAAATGGTTCTTGGAGGGAGAAGCCATGGCTGCCAGCTTGCTATGCAACCCCGAAATCCTCTCAGATTCAGAGGCTGACTTGCAAAAGAGCTCATCATCTCTTCCAGATCATCCTATCCAATGTCATCTTGAATCATGTCCCAACAACTGCAGAAATGTAAATGCCTCCCATCAGCATACTATTATGAACTTGTATAATTTCCTTAGATTATTTGTTTCTGACAATCAGAGGCATTAGCTCCATTTAAACAATAATAAGCAGTTTGGTGCCTTGCCCATGTCTTAAGTACCTAAGAGGAGCCCTGCTGGATGAGGCCACAGCCCATCTAGACCAGCATTCTCTCTCACACAGTAACCCACCCATTGCTTCCATGCATTCTGAAGCACAAAACCTTCACCTGCTCTCAAGTCTCTGCAGGTGGACGTTGCAGGCATCCTGCATGTCTCTCCAAACTTGAGGCACTGCATCTATCCTAGCCTTTGATACACCTGTCTTGTGAGAAAGGTTTTACACAGTACAATAAAACTTCAGATTTGTAATCCTCTCCTCCCCAGTTAATATACAGTTCCAATACATATTTTCGGTTCAGTCAAACAACATTTGAAAAATATTTTGTTCATTACCATGCACGGCGTAGATTGCAGATGTTTACTGTAATTCACATTAAAGGTGAGAAAGGAGAATTTACTCTTTGAATGTCTATTGGTTCTCTTCCCTGCAGCACTTTAAGATCCCAAGAGTACTTATTTTCCATTATGAGACATTTTCATATTAGTGGCGCACTGCAAGCCTTTGATGGGTTAGTGATGGCAAAACAAAATCTCTGAAGTACAGCATGTTTTGAAGGCGACAAACCTGAAAAACAAAGAGTGATGTTCAGAGCTTACTCCATCTGAGTTATTATAAAGCTCCTCTTTCAGTAGTTCTGAAAATGTAAAATCAATGAATACAGGTAATATAATGGGAAATGCTTGCTACTCCAGTATTCACAATTCACTTGGAGAATAGAAAATGCTGCTTCCCTGTTTTGTGCAGTGTTAGCTGACAAAGCTTCTCAGGGTCCCCAGTAACCAGCTACATCTTCTTTAACATTTATTTCCATGCACAATAGGAAAGCTGAGCTTGTAGTGTGAATAAAGAGGATGCATTTTGGAAAAAAAAGGGAAACTGTGTCAAGTTGTGCCTCTGGGTATAAGCACGTATGCAGATTTTGCTAAGGGGGGAGGAGAGGTCTCAGGGTTGCACCACTCATACTCATTGTGGTAACATAAAAACATATTGATCTAGATCTGTTAAGATCTATCAGAAGCAGCATAAGTAGCAATATCAAAGATTTCTCATCTTATTTAAACTCAAGACAAAATATAGTTAGGCTGTGACCACACTTGGATCTGACATTGCTTATCCACACATAACGTGGAAACATGCCTAGGATGGTTACCAGGGCACTATCCCAGGCAATAATGCTTTCACAGTCTGAGTGTGTTCAGACAACCTTTTAGGCTTGCCCTCAGAGTGAATATGAGGCCTAAGGGACAAACATAAAATAAAATCATACCACTTACCATGCCCCAAAGACTCTGCTTGGGCACCTCTTTTGCAGATGTGAAATAATCATTCTTAGCATTATTGGTAGCTTAGGCCAGGTGGGGTGGGAGGCTATGGATGGTGAACAAATCAGGTCCATAGAGACTCGGGACCCTGGCAGTCACAGGGAAGTGAGCAAGGAAGGTAAGCAAGGACCCCAACAATGAGAAACAGCTCAGATTGTTAGCCACATTTTTAAAACTGTGTTACGTATGAGGGGTTTTTCTTCTGCCTTCACAGATGGAATTATCCTTTGTACATAGGCACCACACACACACAAAAAAAAAATCCCTGTGTGATTGCACCCTAAGGCTTCATGTCGACACAATCATACAGAGTTGTTTCTGTTTGTTTTTGAGTGCTCATTTTTAAAGGATTGCCCCATTAGTGGATGCAAAAAAAAAGTGCACTACAGAGTTTTAAAAAATAAGTGCCTAAATTTTTCATACCTCACTTTTCTTTCTCATTGGCCACTCCTGGCCTGGGTTTCTGTTGCTCTGATTGATAAATTGGACTTGGCAGCTTTTTCCAGCTGGGATTTGCTATAGGAGCCTCTGTAGCTTTCTGTCCAATTTGACCCATAAACAGTGAGTCACCCTGAGAATGATGAAAGGGTCACCGAATCACAGGCTTGGGGACATGGTAAGGTAGGTGTATGTGTGTGTGTGTGTAAATTCACCCCATTGGTGGTCCTTTTTACTGTGTCTGATCATAGCCCTAGTTTCCAAACTGTTTAGGAAACTCCATTAGGAAACTTTGTTGGGATCATATGAAGTAGGCAAGTAGGTCTGAAACTTTGGGGTTTGACTACCTTAGGGGTAGGAGCAGTTGTATGAATTGCACAGTTTCCAAACACACCTCATCTGGGTTTTTTAAGACTGTGGAATGTAGAAATGAGGTGTAGCAGAGAAAATGAGGTCATGAGAGGATGGAGGGGAAGGTTGGGGTGCTACCGGGGAAGGCAATTTTACATTAAAATTACATTAAAATTGAATGTAATATGTGTGTCTGTTTCCACTGCTGAGACTTTTGTTCATCTCTGCTAAGTTCTTCTATAGAACTTTCCTAACATATTTTATGGCTAGGAGATCACTTGACTAAATATCGACTACTTATTTACTGCTTGAATTTATATCTTGCTTTTCACTGTAAGGCTCAAAGATATCTTAGAAACCAATTGAAACTATAAAAACATAATTTGAAAACCATTAAACTTTTATTTAGAACAGCAGAATCGCTCAAATCAAAGATGTAGTGCAGTATGGTTGTATGGCAGAGAGATGTCATCAAAACAAGAGACCAGAGCAGAATGGGCTATTTTAAGTATGTGTGAAGTGGACATTGACATGTGTGAAAAATTGGATTCAGCTTTCCCAACGTAAACTACTTGCTTTAATATTTTATGCACCACGTTATAGCAAACCTTCCTTGAAAGAGCTTTGATTTAATGGAATGAAGAACTAAGAAACTATCTCAGTTTTCCTAGCTTTATAGGCAAATCCTTGGGGAAAATACTCAGTTAAGAGAAATTCTAGATACGGTGATTAGTCAATAGGAGTGCACGACGTCCAGTGTATACAACACACTTTTCTCTTGGCATAATAATCTTGATATGGGCTTGTGTGCTCCTGAGCCTTATAAAATGAGAAGCTACATGCAGCAAAAAGAATTCATGTTGCTAATTTTATGTATCTGAATTTCTGTATTATAATCTTGGATATTTATCATTGGGAAGGTGCCAAAAATAATCAACACATCCCTAGATAGAGGCACCTGCTGGGCCAGAGCACTTGAGGCACAAGCACATGAACCCACCCCGCCTCTTGCACTTGGAAACTCCATATACAGACACAGGGGAGGGGGAAAGCAAATTGAGGCATCTCTGAGCCACCTTAGAGAAGGCTCCAAGGTGGGAATGTTCACACACCAATTCCCACTCCCCCTGGTTAACATTCTGTGCTAGAAAAGGTGGATTAGAGAAGGCTTGGTAACATGAGGGCCACATACAGTCTTTCTGAGGTACTTCTCAGACACCCCTTATTTCTGATCACACTTTTTGTCGTCACAAAAATGATCAGGACTGGAGTCAATGAAGTGCTTTCAGCTGTATTAGAACCTTGTAAAATATATACGTTTTATACTTTGGAAAAATAAAATAAAAAGAATCAGTTTACTTACCAGCTCTTAGGTAAAAATGCCACTTCCCTAGAATACTGCAGAAATCTAGAGAAATGGAAAAAGGTACCTTATAATTTGTTATATCAAAATGCCTGGGCTTTGGAGTTCTTCTAAAGTACTGACAATTATTCTAAAGTACTCTCTGTTCATATCACACCCCTCTGTGTGTACAGGTGTGCTTAAGAATGCAATAATATGAAGGGATTGAATTTCATGTGACTGTACAGTTTAAGCCTTTTTTAAAAAATAAGTGAATGCATTTACAAGTTTGAGATGTGGGTTTTTGGACCGTTATAGTGTTTAATTTGATAAGATGAAAGTTGTGTGAGAAAAATTTAGTTTTACAATTTAATTAATAACAAATGTCTCTGTTCATAAATGCCAAGAAAGTGTTTTCCCCACCCTTCCAGGAGAGATTTTGTTGCAGAGTCCTGTCAAGTAGATCTCTCTAGTCATCTCAGGAAGCAGTCATGTATTTTTGGCACTAGGAGATGGACCACTATTTATTTATTTATTTATTTATTTATTTATTTATTTACCGCCCGATTCCTGAGTGTCTCCAGGTTGCTAAAAACTTTAAAATCAAACATGATAACTAGTACAACATTTAAAAATCCAACGTGATAAAAGCAATGCAAAAACATTTAAAAACAGTAGTGTTTGCAGTGGGGGAAACCTAAGCAGCATTTAACCAAAGGCCTGAGTGAAGAGGTGGATCTTCAGCAGCTTCCGGAACACAAACAGAGAAGGGGCCTGATGCACCTCCAGGGGGAGACCACTCCGTAGCCTGGGGGCCATAACTGAGAAGGCCCTCTCCCGAGGGCCCACCTGCCTAGCTGCTGAAAGTGGTGGGACAACCAGGAGGGCCTCCCCTCCAGTTCTTAAGACACAGGCAGGGTGATATGGAATAAGGCGTTCCTTTAGATATTTGGGCCTAGTCATTTAGGGCCTTGTAAGTCAGAATTAGCACCTTGAATTGGGCTCGGTAGTGAATTGGCAGCCAATGCAATTCTTTCAAGACCAGTGTGATATGCATCCAGCTAGCTGTCCCGGTCAGCACTCTGGAGGCTGCATTTTGCACCAGCTGCAACTTCCGAACTGTCTTCGTTGGAAGCCCCATGTAGAGTGCATTACAGTAGTCCAACCTGGAGGTTACCAGAGCATGGATAACTGTGGCTAGGTCGTCTCTGTCCAAAAAAGGTTTCAGTTGACACACCAACCATAGTTGGGAGTAGGCACTCCTGGCCATGGCTTCCACCTGAGCTTTGTGTGTTAGTGCAGAGTTCAGGAGTACTCCCAAGTTATGCACCTGTCCTTTCCCGGGTATTACAACCCTGGAGGAGGTCATCAACCAGGGCAACCAAGGCGGTTTCCATGCCATGACCAAGCCTGAAGCCAGATTGAAATGGGTCTAGATATTCAACTTCTTCCAAGCATGCCTGCAGTTGAACAGCAATAGCTCTCTCTAGCACCTTGCCTAGAAAAGGTATATTGGCCATCAGGCAATAGTTGTTTAAATCTTCTGGCTCCAGAGAAGCCTTCTTTAGGAGGGGCTTTACCACAGCCTGTTTAAGGGCCAATGGAACCATCCCATCCCTCAGAGAGACATTTACCACTTCCTGGATCCACCCGGTGATACCTTGCTGGCTAGCTTTTATCAGCTAGGAAGGGCAGGGGTCCAGAGAGCACGTTGTCAGCTGCACCCCTGCAAGCAGCTTGTCCACATCCTCAGGCTGCAATAATTGAAACTGATCCAAAATAATTGGACCAGACAGTTATCCGGACACACACACCCCGGCCTAAGTCCAATTGTGACATCTAATCCCCTACGAATCTGAGTGACTTTGTCCTCAAAGTGGTTTGCAAAACTGTCACAGCAGATATTAGGTTGCTGTGCCTCACACTTCATCGGGCCAGGTTTTATAAGGCCATTTACTACTCCAAAGAGCTCTGCTGGACGGCTACTCACGGATGCAGTGGCGGTGGAGAAAAACTACTTTTCTCTGCCGTCACTGCCACATGGTAGGCACGATAGTGTGCTGTAACTCATGTTCAGTTAGATTCACAGCCGGATTTACACCACTTGTACTCTAGCCATCGACCTTCCTGTTTCATGGCCCGTAGCTCCATGGAGTACCAAGGAGCTTTCTGGGCTCTAAAAGCATGTCAAGGGCACCAGGGCAATCATGTCGATAGCCCTGGTCATCTCCCAGTTCCAGAGAGAGGCCAGAGCTTTGACATGAGCACTAGACATGCCATCTGGAAAGTCCCCCAGGGCATTCAGGAATTGTTAAGATTGCACAAGTCTCAGTAGTTTTAGTGCATGTATGGTAGTTCGGTGGAGCAGTGATAAAGGAAGGACTCTTTCTGCACTATTCCTGATTCTGCATTATATTTAGAATAGTAGCCTGTTGGTGCAGATTAAAGGAAGCTTAAAGGAAGTTTTTCTAGAAATGTACCCAAGCTAAAAAAAATGGCTTTGTTTGAATTTGATACAAATAGAATGTGGTCAAACAATCTTGACCTGGTTTGATACAAATTTTAAAGAAAGATTATGATGATGGTGATTTAAAAGCCATATTCAAAGGGCTAGATGTGGCCAAACACAAGAAGAAGAAGAAGAAGAAGAAGAAGAAGAAGAAGAAGAAGAAGAAGAAGAAGAAGAAGAAGAAGAAGAAGAAGAAGAAGAAGAAGAAGAAGAAGAAGAAGAGTTGGCTTTTCCACCCCACTTTTCTCACCCATTTAAGGGGACTCAAATTGGCTGACAAAGCTTTCTATTATTTTCCCCACAAATGAACACCCTGTGAGGCAGATCAGAGTCCAGCCCCCTAACCAATAGACCAAACTGGCTCACAGGGTAGTTTGACTGGTATGAAGAATAACCCTATGGTTTAGTCCAATTCAAATAGCTGGGGTTGGTTCCGTTCCATATAAAATGGTCAAACTATGCTGTTCAAACTGATTTGAAAAGCTTGGTTCCAGGATGGCTCCAGCAGAATCCAATAGGTTTGTCATACAGGAGTATAAAATGCAGTTCTGAAATTTCAGTCATTCTAACAAAATTTAGTTACCTGTATATTTGGCAGTAAACTGAAGATGTACACATTGTATGCCTATGAAAAATAATTGTAAGATTTCATCTATTTCCCTAAGACATATTTTACTCTTTTCCATCTTAGTTTTATTTAACTCACCTTCTTTTCCTCTGCTGAAAAATATGTGTGGAGTTTTTAAATCAACAGTTAAGAGTAAGGCTTAATGGATATTATAAGGTAAAATGAAAAGAATATTCAAACCAAGAGTTGAGGGCATAAACTCATTAAGGAGTCTTTGTAATGAGGTGACTTTGTACTTACTTCTTCTTTCTTGCTGCTCTGATTTCAGTTCCTGACATACATTTTACTAAGTCTACTATTAAAGCTTCAAAACAGTGGTCTTTAGTTTTCAAATGGAAGGTGCTAAATGAAAGTTATTTTTCAATTAAGCCATTTCTTATTAAGAGAAATGTATAGCTAGGAGACAGACTATAATTATTTTCAGTAAAATTTCTCTTTTTAAAAGCAAGCAGATGGCATTATAATGGAAATCCTTTTCAGCTGAAGAGATAATCTTCTTTTGTATATCTTGATTGCTGAATAAAGATGGTCACTCGACATTTCCACAGCTCACTGAAGACATTTGCCCAAAGAATTGTAATGGCTTGGAAAAGAAATAGTGATGGGTCTTTGAAAAAGGGAACAAATCTGAAAATTGATTCCATCAAGTGACTTTTCTATTTCCTTTCTACTCAAATAGACTTCGCACCAATGCAAAGAATGACAATCCATTCATTCTATCGCTTTCAGAAGCTCAGTGCTTTCCATAGTCTGCTGGGCAAACTCAGCTAACATTGGCAAGAGTGAGGGGTGATGGGAATTCTAGTCCAAAATTCCTGGAGAGCTGTGTGAAGTACTTGAAAGCAGTTGCAAAAGACTATAGGGCATCAGGAACTCCAGAAATCTGGGAGAGGTGAATGGCTATGAATGTATTTTGCATTTGACTGTCATCCAGTAAGTGAAATCTGAGGTTGTCTACCTAAAATATTTTGTGTAATAATTATCATTGCTATTCCCAAGCTTGCTGCTGCTTTCCCATAACCTATAATGGGTTGGGATGTGTAGGGAGGAGTCGAGAGGCAGTTTCACCATCCAGGTGAGATTAACTCAGGTGTGATCATAAAGGACTTGTTTGGGGTCAGTGTTTACTTACAAAGGATTGCCACAAAGGATTGTGGATAAAAACAAACTTCAAAACTTGTGTTCACACATTTTTTTAAAAAAAATAAGTGGCTAATAAGCCTCTTACATACTTTGCTTCATTGTCATTGCCTTCTGTGCTTGTCTTGCATTGGCTGCCACTGTTTCCCATGGCTGATTGATTGTTTGTCCCAGGCTGCTATTGGCTACAGGAGCCTCTGTAGCTTCTCAACCCAGCTGACCTAAACTGCAAGTTGCCCTGAGAGTTATTACTGGCTGTTTGTAGAAGGGGTGCACAAGTCTTGTCTTCAGAATGAAGTAAAGCATTATATATAATGGGAAGTAGAAGAACATTATATACCACCATAAGCTGTCCAAAAGAAAGGTGTGATACATATCCACTCATCCTTATTCCAGATTATATTTTAGTTTAAGTAGCATGATAGTGCAGATTATGGCAGAGCCCAAGTGCACCCTGTTGTAGACTACACCAGCATGCAGGTGGCACACTCCTATTCCAAAATATAATCTGGAATAAGGCTCAGTGAAGAAAGGGTCATGGTATGTCCCATTGTGAACCTATAGTCACTTGGCTTTTGTGCGACCCCCCTATCAAGCTTCAATATCATCACATAGTGTCTTCTCTGTGGCTGAGCTGGGGCAATCTAAGGCATCTCTTTGTCTCTCTTTCGCAAAATGAGGTGCCTTACAAGGACTGTCTGCAGTTGTGCACAGCACCATGTACAGGCACTGAAGCCTTTTAGGCAGGTGGTGGCCATTTTACTTTACTGTGGGGCCCTGCCTGTGTGCCAGATGGTGGTTTGGGTACCATTGCTTGAGCAGGGTGCTCTAGGAGCCTTTGGTGCAAGTTATATGGTCCTACCACCTCCACCTAGATGCCTCACTGGAGGAAAATGTGGAGACTGGCTGTTCTGGGGTCCCATCAAAGGTGACTGGGATGCACAGTGGAGGCGGGGCCAAATGTACTTTGAAATAGATTTTGTCTTATTAAAAAAGAAAACAAAATAAAGTAAATAAAAAAGTTTGAAAACTGGAGCTTTGTTTTAAACACTAAAAGTCATTATTTCATTAGATTTTGCTCAAGGATGATTAAATGACTGGATTGTTTTCATTCTTTCTTCAGGGATATCTTCATCTCAGTCATCCTGTCATAAAAATTAAGATTGGAGTCAATTAAAAGACATTTATTTCTCCCTTTCTTTTCATCATCATACAAGCAGACTTTTTTGGTAACTCTTTAGATTTCACTATGGTGGAACAGTTCAAGGAAAGCTAATTCACACATATATACTTCACAGTTTCCAACATTCATATTGTGTTTAGGGTGAATAGCATGAAAGTTGCCAGTCCCTGGAGGGAGGGATGAACTGGGAATGCTCAGGGTAAAGGGAAGGTCATAATGAGGAGGAGGAGGAGAACTGGCTTTTCTACTTGCATAAACTGGTTTTTCGGCCGCCCTATAATCTCTGCGTATCCTAGTACCATGGTACCATTACTAGTACCTAGTACCATTAGTCAACAGAGCCAAACATCAACAGTACAACGATTGAAATTTCTTTTGAGAGCCAAATTTTTAAAACTTAAACTATATAGGTAGGTACATTGTTATTTGCCTACCTCTGTCTAAGTATAATAGAACATCTGAGACCTATTCACACGATGGCTCTAGGAATGCGTGTAGGACACCCTAGGATGGAGCATTTGCTCCTCTGGGTGGGTGGTTCCATTCAGAACCACTCCAACCCATCCCAGAGCGCTCACACGAATTCCGGATGTACAGCAGTTCAGGAAGGAAGCATCTGAGCGGCCAGTGTGCTCAGGCACAACTTGGCTTGCCATTTTGAGACCCAGGAAGGATGAGGTAGGTGGCTCTCTTTCACATGTGTGTCCCCGTTTAGGCCTGTCCCCATGGGGGGGGGATGCCCATGGGGGTCCCTGTGGGCTCTAGGGTACCCAATCCCATCCCCTAGAACCCACAGGAACTGAATTCAACCCAATTGTGGACATGCCTGGGAGTGGGGCCCTACCCCATCCCGGCCTTTTCAGGCTAGGACACTCGGGGATGCTTTCCCCATTCGCACATAGGCAGGTAGGAACACATGGAGACATGTCCCTTACCTGCCTACGTGTGAATGGGGAAAGCATCCCCAAGTGTTATAACCTAAGTGTACTACAGCCGAGTGCGAAAAGGCCTCTGATCTCCAAAGTGTTGCTCTTTGGGAATCTATTAATTGTTGATTACATATCATGGATCCTCTTTGTTCTTTCCCAGTGAGTTTCACTGACATTTGCCACCAGCTGTATGCTATATTGTGCATTTAAAGCATATTTATTCCTGTCCTTGTTTCCTTGAACCCATCTTGTTTCATTTTTTTAAACGGTATTGCTGTTAACCAAGACATGTAAGTTTCAAGACCTACAAAGTATCATTTTAATTGCCTAAAATAATTGCACTTTTAGCACACCAAGAACACCTTGTTTATTTTCTTTCTGTGTGGTAGCCACTGATCTGAAATCACCAATAACTAGATGTGCATGGATGGCCTCGCTCCAATTTATTGACAAGAATAATTGAGGAAAGCATTTGTTGCAGGCTAATAGCTATCAAAATTCAGAGGAGGCTTTCAAACTCACTAATGTCCCATGTGACAGAGAAAGAGTTGCCCGATAAGCTATTTCCCACTTACTGCTCCAACATTAGTAGACTTGTTGTGACAGCAATCATCACCACTTTATTCCACTTGGCATTCAGGACAGCTTACAATAAATCTATAGTTAATGAATAATGAACATTTATTTTTAAAAACAATCATCATCATAAAATAACACTGTTCCTAGCTTTTACTTTGTCTTGGTCTCTGTTCTAGCACCCTTAGCCTGGCTAATAAATTATCCAGTGCTGAATTACATTTCAGGTGAAGGATTTGAACTGAATTTGTTTCCTTCTTCCCAGACTGTGGCAATTCATTTCAAACTCAGCAATCTGTCAAGATTAGGTAAACAGGCCTGAGGCTCTAGTACTTGGAAGGATAAGTTGAAACTGTGCTGCAGAGACTGGTCTACTATACAGGGCTGTTGTGCAATTATACTTTAGCCAGCGTAATTAAACAGCCCTACACTGGACAAAAAGGTCAAACCATAATTTTCACTGCAGAAAAAACAAAGTAAAATGGAAATTTAACACACTGATCAGAATAGCTCAGTAGAATGGTCAATAATGGTATGAAATCCACTCACTTGGAAAGCCATCAGATTGATCTATTCCAACTGAACTGCTCCACCTGTCTCTGGATCCTCTCTGTCAAAGGCCTGGTTTTGATGGCATGGACCTTTGCCATCCACTAAGATTTTTTTTTTCAAGTCAGAAGCATGCAAACTTCTGCATCATTCTGCCTTTTCTGCCATTGGGAAGGTTCCCCTGCTAGCAACAGACCCTGTCTGGAAGGACCCTGTGGTTTCTTTCTGGTCTTGGTAACTACTGTGTGTTCTGTCACCCAAGCTGGGGGAGGGAAGAATGGTTTTGACCACACATGTGCTTAGCTCCAGTACTATCAACAGCCTGTCATGTGGGACCTGTTGGAGGCCAGCCATCCCACCACCTTACTTGTCCCAAAGCTGCAGATGTGTGCACTTCTGGGTTTTTTTTAAAAAAAAGTGAGGGTGAAATAGCTTATCGCCACAATATGTGCTGCCTGGACATCGGAGCTAAGACTCCCTCCACCTTACATTTATTTATTTATTTATTTATTTATTTATTTATTTATTTATTTATTTATTTATTTATTTATTTATTTATTTAATTTCCATTTCTATCCCGCCCCATACCCGAAGGTCTCTGGGCGGGTAACAACCGATCAAACAACATATTTAAAAACATATTAAGAAAGAAATAGAGATTAAAACATATTAAAAACATATTAAAAACACAATACAAATTAAAACAAGGTACTTGGTTAAAAATTCTGACATAAGCCACACGCTCCATAGTGTATTCATAAGAACTATAACTGGGGGGAGAATGTATCTCCTCAGCCAAAGGCCAAGGCAAAAAGGTATGTTTTTACAGCCTTCCTAAATGATAACAAGGAAGGGGCATGGCCCAAAGCTGTGTCTTGAAAAACTCCTACCACCACCACCACCCCTTCCACCTCCTCCTCCTCCTCCTCCTTCTTGGAGGTGAAATGGGGCAAGGAGTCTAAATAAACCTGCTGGGTGCCTGTTTACACTGCAAGTCCAATTTTACTCTACCACACCACCAAAATGACTTATCCATTACATGAGTTATGCATGAAAAGGGCAGGTCCTTCCTCCCCAGCCTAAGAATATGCAGAATTCAGTCGTAGCAACAAGAAAGGGAGGAAGATTTAGGAGTGGGGAAAGTGGAGAAGAGGCCTTACCATCCCCCGTGAAGGCAAAATTTGACCGATGATAGTCCATCCAATTGCAGAGGGCACAGGGAAGGTGAGGATGTGAAGAATGGAGAGGAAAAAGTTCTCAGTCATCAAACCAAGGACAAGGAGGCTGAAATATGTGGACAAAGAAAGAGGAACTGAGTGTGCATTAAAATGAATGGGTGTTATCAAACCAAAAACGCTATGCAGTCCCATTATCCCCTAAGATGGACTGTTCTTTTGTGGTCTGATCATGGCCTCAGTGATGCTTTTTTTCTAAAAAAAGAATTCATATGAATTCATCCTGTTTTTGAAATTGCAGACATCACTTTTATTCAGCATGGATCAATGCGTCTTTAATCTCCAGTCCTTGATGCTCAGGTAGATTAGGAAGAGGAAATAATTATAGGTTAAGAAAGATGATTACTTATTTAAAGGTAATATTTTAAATCCACATCCATGTCACAGCACCAAAACTTTCCAAATACCTGTTCTGCAGATAGAATTCCACTTCTTTGTTAGCTTGTGATGTAGTATTTCCATGCTTTCTGAAAAGATATAAACATGTTTCAAGGTCAGTTATTGTACAAAAACTTGGATGTCAAATTATTCCTTCTCTTTTAAATGACGCGGAGTGCTCTTCAGTCTTCACTGAACGCCTTGGGATTTTTGTCAGCATTTGCAATTTGTTGCTATTTTAATCATCTTTTGGTGAAAATGCCTACCCTGTTGCATAGCTGCAGACCTGCTGGGAACATTTTGCATCCTCCAAGCTGCCTTGATGTTAATATGTTCTGTTACTAATATCTCACCCCCTCCCTTTTCTGTTTTCTTTGCCCCAGGCTATGTATCTAAACAAAATGGTGAGCCAAACACTCAACACAAAGGACAGAAAGTCAGCACATATACCCACCGAGGACCATTTTAGATATTCGCCGGGCAACCAAGCGACCTCCTCCTACGAAAACAAAAGCTGCCAGCTGTCAACTGTGTGCCTCAGCAACCTCCAGAAAGAAAAAGAAACCGTGGAAGTTATCAAGCACACAAGAGACACTTATGAAACCCTCACATCAGAGGTCAGCCACAATGGCTTAGCAGGAGAAGTGCAGAGTACATCGAAGCTGACAGGAAAGTCTGAGAATGTCCCTGTTTTTTCTGCTTCTCTAAAAGATCAAACTCCTGTTCCCCGACAGCATTCTACTTTCATAGGGAGATTGGGACAGCCTCCACGAGGACCGATATCACTACACATGTACAGCAGGAAAAATGTGTTCCTTCAACACAATATTCACACATCTGAGCTCCAGACTTTAGGCCAGCAAGATGGGTAAACAGCATCAGTGTGCATTTCTTGCACATTCAGCCCTATAGTTGATCTTCAGGGCTACGCGGCTCAGCTTAAAACTGACCTTCAGGTTTTCATCAGCTGCTACCTAGAGCGTGTTTTTAAATTTATGGTCATTATCTATGAAATATGGACTGACCCTGCAAAGAAACCAATGGGTGGGAGGAAGGAAGGGATTCCAAAACTTAGCATGTTAATTTAAATGGATAGTTGAAATGTATTGAGGGATTTTACCCGAGTGTACAATCCTGGATTTAGGGAAATATATGTCAATGCTGCATTGGTTTCCCAGTGAGTGGATGGAAATATACGGACAAAACATACAAAAGAAGTTGCACCAACATTTATTTATTTTATTTTATTTGCTTTTCTACCATCCCTGATTTGTCTACCTAAGATTTCTCAATATGCTGTCAAGCCATTGTTTCTTTAATAATGTAACTGTGAATGTAGATGTGAAGGAATGAATAGAGGGCTAGTAAGGGGAGAATGTCCTCCCCCCAAATGATACAAATTGGGAAGAGAAGGGGTTAGTGGTCTTTGGAATTTTCTTCTCATTTTTGTTTGGTTTTGCCCCTGGTTTTGCCCCCTTTCCCCCCCAACAATGACTGCATTTGCACAGGAGAGACAAGGAATCAGGACCCAGACAAAGTTAAGTGGCACTTCCCTACAACTGTGTCCAAGAGAAGCCTGCAGGATACTTTAGGTTCCCCACAAACAAACCATGTTTCTCTACCATTTGTTACACAAGCTGGTAGATTTATCATAATTCCATCTCTGTTCCACTGTGTTTTTAATTGTGCGTCACAAGCCATCCTGGTTAAAAGCTAAAAATATAAATGTCAAATTCAAAAATGTTAAGATTTAATTCATCTTATGAGAACGTTTAGCTCAAAATTATATAAAAAGTATAATGATATCATGTGTGTTTTGTTCAATTAAGTCTCTCTCATGGTTTAAGGAGACCAAAGGGGATCTTACTAACCACTGCAATGAATCAAACGCGGTATAAAATTTCAGATGGAAAGAGAAAGTAATCTCTCTGAAATTCCAGACCTTTGTTTCATGTTGCTTCCCCATATTTCTTTCCTTTTTTTCTTTTTTCTCACTTGTGCTATTCTATTATCATTTTGCTATAATAATGTATCAGTCAGAGCCTCTTTTAAAATGCAGCTACATTTAGAAATCAAAAAGTGGAAACAGCTTTATCAGAGTGATCACAGAATTTTCATGGCTAGGGAATGAGTGTCCAAGATGAAGTATACTGAGTATTTTGTCAATAATAAATACCATATGCCACCACATTATTCTGGGACTGATGTAACATCTGTTGTGTGATGGTACATCAGTTTTGCAGACTGAGATATCAGGTTTCTGTGCCAGTATTTCTTTTACTAACACTTGTTAAGTTAATATGTCTGTAGCAGGAAATCAAAACAATTAATGACATTACTTACAAGAAACTGGTGGAACTCTAAACCTGCATTTGCCATTGATAAACCAAAATATTGTAAGATGAGAACACTACATGGGAAGCATTTGTCATAATAAGCAACTGTCTAGATCCATATTTCTTCAATGTCATGCCAACTTAAATGGCACCAGAAATAATTTGGCAATGAGGCTTTTTTTTTTAAATTAGAGATATGCCAAAATGGTTTGGTTGGTTGATTTGCTGTTTGCATTGAGCCACCAAAAATTCAATTTAACTGAACCAATTCCACACTTGGTATTTCTTGTTTTTGAACTGGTATGAAATTAAACACAACTGTTCATTCAATTTACCTGTTTGGCATCAAACAGAACATGCAAGTGAACACACAAGTAAAAGACTTAGGTTAGGTTAGCTGGACACTGTGCAACAAGTAGAAGGTAAATATTTATTTGAAGCATGGTGACACATTCTTATCCCTGTGTATACAGTACTAGTACAGATTGGAAAAGTCTGGTAAAGTCAGGGTTCATGGCAAGAGATCTGCAAATTCAAACTGTTCAAGGAGACTTGAATCTTTCAGGAGACTGGAAGTGAATCTTTCAGGAGACTGGAAGTGAATCTTTTATAGTTCAAACCTTGGGATATGTTTATCTGAGTAATATGATATTTTTAAGTAAACGTGCATAGGATTGGGATTAAAGTATATCTGGGAAAAGCAGATTTCTATTTTAAGATAAAGCATAAAGGGATGTTCTGAAATACAGCTTGTATGAAACAAACTACTCAGAGGGACCCAGGACTGTACGGTGCCTCAACTGATAGCTGCAGCCTCTCTATAGCATTGAGAACCTCCTCTGGAGTAAACAAAACCCACAGCAAATCAGTCTCTCATAGGTTTCTTCCATGCAATACACCTACCACCAGATTCTCCTGGCCGTCTCTGAGGTCACATTGCACACATATGTGACATCATCACACTCATGTGTTGGAATCTCTGGCAGAGTCTCTGCAAGTGCATCATGTCATTGCATTTGCACATAATTTATTCAGGGACACCTATTTCAAAGGAAACTCCAGGTAATTTAGAGAGCCAGAAGCTCCTGGGTGAGGTACCTGATTGTCCAATGCCTCCTTGGGTAGTTTGCTTCATATGAAAAGCAGTTCAGCACATCCCTATCTGTTAAAAATCAAATCTGGAGATACTAAGAAGAAGATACATAAAATATTTATTTTTTAAAAAAATACTCCCACAACTCTTGTTACCTTTTGCCCTTGTCTGATTACAGTGCAAGCCTATGCTTTCCAAGTAGGGAATAAAGCCCTACAGAAATAGACTAGGGGTCTGTTCACACTTAGTCTTTAATGAATGCTAATCCATTGACACAGTCCGTGCATCCACTGGCTGATTCTGCCACTGTTATCTTGCTGTTCATCAACCCGTCCCCAGTCTTAACTAAAATCCAGTCCAAAGCTTAACTGGGAATGACTAGGTGGTTCCCAGTCAGCAGCGTTCCCATCCTTCTCAGGTGCAACGTTGTAAGTGGGCATTGTGGAATGACTGAAGTTGTGTATCATCATCCTGCAGCCACTGCCATGATGATGTGACCTGGCCTGGCCCAGCCTGACCATCCATACTTTAAGTGCTGGTGGCCTGGTCCAGGGTTTTAAGAGATGTCTCTCTCTAGGCTGTTAAGTGCAAACAAGCCCTAAGACACCCATCCCCCTTTAAATTAGAATGCTAAACACACGTACTGCTGAGTAAATGTTCCTAATTTATTGAGATTTACATATCATTTGATATCAGTGGAGAAATTGAATATTTAGGTCAAACCCACACACACACCCAACTCATTTACAAGTGATAACAATGATACGTTCAGCAGTTTTCCATTTGATTTTTTCCCTGTTTATAAGGAATTCTGCTTCAACTTGCATTCCATTTGAAGTGTTTTTCCATTCTTAGATGACTGTGCCATGTGTATGTGCCAAGTGCAAGCTAATGCATTTTCACAAATCCAATACGCAAGTAGTTCAAATATTTGCAGATGAGTGCCCACTTTTCATACTCATCCACACAGTGATTGGGCGGATGAGCTGAATTTGTGCACATTTTATGTATCTATACAAAACCTCATAATTAAAAAATGCATTAAAATTTCATCTATAGAACAAAAATTATTCAGGCATAAATGTATGTTTTGAAACTATGTGTTTAACAAATTAATTAATTAATGCAAATTATTTACAGTCCTAGACTAAATATAATTTTTTAAAAAAACACAGTATATAGATGATTGAGACAGGACAAAGGGGAATAGAATCTGGATTCTGAATAAACTATACCCAATCTCAAAATTCAAGTCTAGCCTGCCTCACTGGATTGTTGTGAGATAAAACATGGGGGAAAAAAACATAAGCAGATCTCTTTCCAATTAGGGGTAGAAATAAATAATATATTCTATAAAAGAGATGCAAATAGAAAGACACAAAATGACATTGAAATTTGCAAATCTGATTGAATATTTTGAATTTACAGACACATCAAATAAAAAAATCCAGTTATTTGAATATTCAAAAATTTGATTTCAGAAACCTTCTCCTGTGAAAAGGAACATTTTGATTGAATATTTGTATTTTGCTATGCTTTTGGTGAAAAAATTGACCTTCTTAATAGAGAAGTCATGAAAAAATTTCAAAGAAATGCAAATGCAAAAACCCAGATTTTTGATTCAACCATTCTACAATGAACTGAATTGTCAGATGTTTGATTCGATAGTGAATTGAATTCAGTCATTTTTCATACATCCCTAGAAGCAACGCAGTGCCACTGAAGCAAAGTCGCTTAGCATAATTAACCTGATTTCCACATTCACAGATGTTATCCAGGTACAGGGTGCATTGTCTTCAGTGAGATACCCAATCCATTCTCAGCTTCTGGATTGCTCCTGGTGAGGGACATGTGCCAGCTTCATAGCTGGTGCAGGGGATTTCTAAATGCCTCAAAGTCCAAGAATAAAAGTCTCTGGCCTTCTGAGCTCCCAGAGGGCTCATCTCAAATATTCACCTTATTGTGCTACCAAAATAGGTCCCCTGTGGTGTACTGTGACCTGATATACTACTTCCTTTACACTGGTAGACCTCAACTTCTTTGTCTACCCTCAACCTTGAGGTGTATCAGTGGATTGGATTAGGATGTCATCTGGGGCACCCAAGCCTGGCTCCAACTTGTGCAAACAAAGCATACTAGAGGGAAGGGAACTATTCATGGTTTTAATGCTCATTTTATATGCTCACTGGTTTTTAATGTTGTAACCCACTCTGAGACCTTTGGGTTTAGAGTGGGGAAAAATTCAAATAAATATAAATAAATAAATATCTGGATGGGAGGGCTAGAGACCTCTTCTATACTTATTGCAAGTGTGGAAATGCCTGCGTTTTGCCCATCATAATAAAAAAGGCTGGCCTAAGTCTTATATAGATCAAGCCATAATGCCGCGCGAGGTAACATAAAAGCTAATCCAATACACATTTAAAGGATGCTGTCAACATGATTATCAGTGTTCTGGTTCATTTCTTCATTTTCTGTTAATGACTACAGTATATATTTAATGACTATTCACTATGGATTTGAATATAGTTTATGGAAAAGAATTGCTACTGGGATTTCTACTTCAATTCTATCACTATAAGGATATCATTCTGAAATCAAAGCAATTCCTTCTAGGATTCCAATTCTACTAAAATAAAGGCACTTCTGCCATTTTATGCATATACAATGCTTGCTTATTTCATGGGCAATCACTGTGTGGATTACATTTTGTAACTGTGGAGAAACAACACCAATTATATTTCCAAGAACAAGGAGATATAAAACTCCTACTATTTTTTAGTAGAATTCTTTCATTTTTTAAAAAAAAAGCAAAAAAAAATTTTTGGTAAATAATAAGACCATTTAAATGAGGACTGTTTGCTAAGATATCCCATGCCTATTTTGTATCATTATTTCCAGTGTTGTGAATAGGAATCTTTGTAATGCTAACAAGTGTTTAATCTTTGCACCAGATGTACATGTCCACATGCCTTTGTACTCTTGCAATTATAGCTACAAAGCAGGGGTGTTTTGGAACATCTTGGATATAGCATAATTAAAAAAGAAAACAATCCAATGCAAGCATTTTTTAAAATATATATATAGAATGGATTACTTTGTATGGAAATTGCTAGTTTTCTACAATGATTCTATATGTTAAAATTGGTTTATATGAACTTCCAGGCTGTGCCTATCCAGGCTTTTAACGTTACACACGAGGAAAAGACTTATTTTCCCCATTGGCAATATGTCTTCCTTTCTTCCTCCTTCATTTTCTGTCTTCTATTTCTTGATTGCACAGATATGGCAAATGCCTAGATCATGTACAATGCACCAGCCAGCAGATTGTGGAACGTCTATCGCCAAATGTGGTTTCCAGATCACAAAGTCAACATCAATGATCATTTAAAAGGGGAAAAATTTAAAGCCCATCATAGAAATAGGCTATCAGTGCTCTTCTAAATATGTGTTTTTAATTTTGATGATATGAGCTTATTGAGTTACCACCAAAAACGCACAACATTTTGTAACAGCTATGAAGACCCATAAACAAGATCAATAAATATAGTGTTTCTGTTTTTTCCCTTCATTCTTTTCCATTTCATTCTTTTAAAAAATGATACTGTTTTTTAAAAAATACACCATAACATTCGTAGCATTTAGATTTACATTTCCCTTAATGAACTTTTCTTTTGCAATTTTGCATAGCAGATGCCTTTTTGGAAGATATGTTCCCAAAGACAATGCAAGTTTGTATTTTTTTTCACTAATGCACATATTTCTGATATATGCATTTCTGCATGCATTTTTTTGGATTACATAATTCAATTTTGGAATTTAAAGATGTGAAATTTCAAAAGCTAGCTGTGTTTTGGTTCTCTCATTGTTTTAGAAAGAATGTATTTGACAGGTTGTTCTTAAAAATCAAACCAAATAAACTTCTTCCTAAACAAGAATTTGATTTTTTTTAAAAAAAACCCTCTTGAAATTAATGCATATATCACTGACTTGTATGAGATAGCATCTCCAATTTAATTATTATACATGTATACAGGGGGCAATAAATAGTCTCATTCGTACTTTCATTTATATTTTAGCTTCCCTAATAATAGGGATGTATTTATTTTAGTTAATAATATTAGGATATACATAGCAACTATAAAACATGAAATCTGTGCCAGATTAATGCATAATCCTATTTATATCTTATATGGAATGATCTACATTAGTCAAAGGCAGGATATATAAAACATTGTGGACTTTATTATATTTCGAAGGTGGGACACATTCCCTTAACTTATTTTTAAAGTTCTAATTTTTTTTAACTTGAGTTTCAGAATAATCTGTTTTAATATTTCCCCCAATCAAATAAAAATATTGGTTGCATGAATTGCTCAGAGGCAGGTTGCAATTGGCTAGCTTGTAGTTCTTAAGGAAAGGGCAAAGGAGGGGGTTTGGGGACAGAGAATAATCAAAATGTTGACAATCTTGATTAGCACAGAAAATAATAAGGGTAACTTTTAATATCGGACTGCAATAGCCTACGAAGGCAAAAGGAACTGTAGTAAGCAATATAACAGGAGTCTGAGCAACATCAAAGTTGTGTTAGGGTGTTTTCACACTAGCTGCAGAAACTGTTTTAACTCCCCCCCCCCCCAACCAGATTAAAAACACTTACCTTAAGTGGCTTCCGCATTGGAGTCCTCTTCTGCGACCCTTTGCGGAGACTGCTTCAGCATTTCGGTGTGCAAGACCAGTTTTTAAAACCAGTTTTGGTGCCGAAATCTGGATTAAATGTAAGACCTGAAAAATTAGGTCTTACATCCGTCTCTTCACCTAGATGTGTGCAGAAGCAGGACACTTCCATGCACAGCCAGGCGAAGGGATGGATTCCCTCCACTCACCATGTTGGGAAGGGCAGAAGCAGGACTGCCTGCTTCCGAAGCCCTTCCCCCGTTTGCCAGGTGCCGCCGGAAAAAACATGGTGACTGGCAGCTGCATGCTCCAGTCCTGTAGTTCTGGGGGCAGCAGTGCATGAGCAGGAGGAATTTTGGAATGGGTGTTGATGCATCTGCACAGCACCCACTCCATCTGTCCTCCAGAATCCGGCCTCCTCACATGTGTGCAGATGTGTGAAGGCCCTTCGAATCTGTCACTATTTGTGACAGATCAGGGGGAGGACAGATCGCCAAAAAACAGATCCTTTTAGATCCATTTTTTGGTGGCCAATGCAGAAGCACCCTTAAAGTGAAAAAAGAGAATCTCCTGGTGTGTGAGTGGTATGTGGGACAAAATCTAACAGAGATCTCTAGTGGTTCTAACAAATCTCTCAGTTCCAAGGTCCATACCTCCCAACTTGATCAACTTTCTCGTCTGCTCTCTTAACTCTCTCAGCTTCAGATCCCAGTTGATGCCCTCTTCCCAACCTGACTCTACTATCTTCCCTACAAACCACTATTTTAGCTAGGGAACACACAAACAACAACCAAGGAAGCATGAGAGTTCTTACCCCTGAAGGCTTCTCTTCATAAAGCTTTTTCCAGGAATTAAAAGAAAAGCAGGTTCTCACTTTCAGATCTCTGCACTAGAGATATGCACAATTTTGTGTGTGTTCGATTCAAATAGAATCAAATGCAAGGAAATTCACATTTGTTCAAATAGAGCCCCTACAAATGTGGTAGGATTCAAATTCAATACGAATATTCTTCAAATGCTATTCAAATCTGATTCAAATCCCTGCTGTACCCATCAGTGGGGAAAAAACGTAAAATAGTTGAGTGAATCAAGCAGAGCTATGAAAAAATGTTGATATGTGCATAGAAAACATCTTAAGTACTAATTACATAAATGGTTCTTATAAAAGGGAAACAATATAAAATTAATTTGAAAGAAGGAAAGAAGAAAAAGATGGCATAGTTAGGACACGAAAAGATTCAAAGGAAAGATAATTCAGGAAAGTAACTGATGAAGGTTTTTGTTGTTTTTTAAATAGAAAACAGAAGGCCTATTATGTGTGCATCTTAAGAGCAGATCCTACAAATGAACTGCATGGAAACAGAAATAAAAGAGGCCACAAAGAACAGTAAGTGCAAATTTTATAAAGAAAAAAATAATTAAATGGGAGGCCATCTCATTAGCTCACACCATAACCTGAAAAAAAAAACAGTAAAAAGTAATGAGGTTAAAATATTTTAAGATAGATGAACAGCTATGACATGCATCACAAGAGAAGCAACTGGCTTCCATGGGGATGTGCCCATAGTGGGAGATGTGGCCATCTCACTTGACATACTATATAATGAACTGAACACTCCTGAAGGAAAGGCGGTGGAGCAACAGCCATTCCAGTCGTAATACCAAGGGAACTCAAGAAATATCTAGAATACAGCAAAAATGATACAATAACAATTCCAAATTAAAGTAAAAAGTGGAACTACTTGGGATTACCTATGTTTTCAAACATATCTCACTGATTCCTAAATTCTTGGTTAGGACTCAAACTTATGGTGGGTCAGAACTCCAGTTACATCTGGTGAAGTGTGCTGTTAACATATTCATGAGGAAAATTAGAGGGCAACAGAATAGACACGAGGAAGCCAATGCTCGATGTCCATTGTAGTAAAATATAAAATAGCTCCCTGGGGTCTTTAGAGCAAATATCTACATTTGGGGGCATTTTTGCATTTACCATGTAGAGAGCTTCAGTTCATTTGTTGGTGAAGTGCATCTACACTTGGCTATTGCCATAGCTCATTGGGAATGCCCACTGCATTCCCTGGAGGAATTCAACTATGGACTGCTAAAACGTGCTCCACCGGATCACTAGGACCACTCCTTGGGAGATGATTTTACACCCTCATTCAGGTTCAGCAAGGCAAAGGGCTGTGACTGTGTGACTGTAGCTGTGCAGTCATTTTCAGCATCTGGATCACCATGGCAACATCCAGCCTCTCACTGGATGTTGCTGTGGACATTGCCTTGGTGATCTAGGAAGCCTTGGGCTGGCCATTTGTAGTTACAAGCTCTGCTGGCCAGGACGAGGACTAATTTAGTGCTTGTAGTGCAAGTGGCCACCACCAGTGCTTACCATACCAGGCTGCCAAATGCATATCTGGCCCCTGTCACACACAAGAAAAACACAAGAGTCCTAATTTATGTCAAAGGTAGCATCCAGATGGCTTCCTCCTAGAGGTGGAAAGAATGCTGTTTATGTTGTCAGTGCCTGTGACCTCTGAAGCTTTGAAGCTGCTAAACAAAGACTCCATAGCTTTGGAATTTCCATCTGATCTGGTTTAAGCACTGGACAGGAAATAGCTTTGGAAGTTGGCCATGTTTAGTCAAATATTAAACTGCAGACCACCATCCACAGTATGTCACCCCTCAACACAGTAAGAGGGAAGATGGATGAGGGTGAAGCACTCCCTCAGAATCTTCTCCTTCTCCATACATACACACTCTGCACAATAAGAACTTCTGTAGTGGATTTCACACCTTGGGAGCTGCCTGCAGGCACAATGCTTTGGGAACATTTGTCTGATGAGCCCTATATGCACTCTAGGATCACATGACTGACATGGATGCAGCCAAAGTCTTTCAATATTTCCTCTTCCTCTTCTTTCCCATCCGATTCTTCCACTTCCTCCTGAAAAGTGCAGTTTAATCTTAAGTCCAAAGTGGTAATTGCAGGGGTAAGTGCTACAGTTGTAGTATCTCACATCTTTGACCTTAAAGGAGTGCTACATTTGCATTGCTATTCTTTAATGTGTGTGCTGCTTGCACATTGCTTCTCCCCTCCATCAGATTGAAGATCATCTTTATTCTGACAGAATCTATTTATTTGGATTATCCAGACATTCACATGTGTACGGGTTCGTACGCAATACATACTTGCACATACACATCTTTCCTGCATCCATACGCATTTGTACAGATCCCTACGAGATGAAAATGGTATGCATACGGGATAACTACGGGATGCATACGGATGTGTACAGGTGCGTACGGGATGTGTAATGATGTGTACGGGCATATACGAATGTTGCCGATATTCGTAAGTGCAAATTCTAATCAAAAGTTCAAATGAATAGATTCAAATTTGCTTAATTTGACTTGAGAATTTGGTTAAATTTAAATTTTAAAGATTCAAGTCAAATAGAATTTTTGGATATTCAATTCAAGTCAAATTGAATTCCAAAAATTGCATTTGTGCTCACCCCTAAACTTTAGGTGTGACCACAGCCAGTGTGTGGGCCTCACGTTTCCAAGCCTTCTTTAAACAGCCTTCTCCAATCTATATCAAAACTGTCTCTAAGCCTCCTCAGGAGTACCTCCACAATGCTTTATACTTGTTGTGTCTGATCACAGCCATAGTTTCACAATACTGTAGTGTTGCAGTTTCACCACCTCCTGCTTAGATGTGCTTATTAAGGAAGAAGTGCCATTACATTCGCTGAGGCTTCCTCTCTATTAAGTGCATTTAGGATCAGTGTCACACATGCGACAATCCACACTGGATTTGTTTACCGCTTTCAGAGAGACCCTCATGCAACCTGTGCATTCTTAAATACATCTGTTCTGCTGCCAAGCTCTCAGCTGACAGCCCCACCCAGAAGAATGTTATTTCTGCATAACTGTCCACACTCAATTTATCTTTTGACATATTCCCTATTTCCTTTCTTTCTTCACTTACGTTGTCTTTTTATTCTTTACTCAAAGTGGTGCCTTCTGCCCTCTCTCTTCTTATTTTGGCTTCTGAAATCCAATACAGATTGATGGTTTCGTATAAATATTAAATACAGCAATACTAATTTGGAGTAGCTTAGTGGAACTGATTAATTGTTTGAAAATCAATTTGCAAGTTACTTAGTAGCTAAATGCTTTTCCTTTCCATCTTCATCAAGAGAGAGAGAGAGCAATATGAAAACAAAACAATCTTGTTCCAGGTCAAATTGTTTTCTCATCTAGTAAAGCATTATTCTACTTAGATTAAGTATAGCTTTTCATGGTCTCAGATGGAGGTCTTTCATACCACGTTATACCTGGTTGTCTTATCAATAAATGGCAAGGAATTAGTTAGAGACAATCAGTTGTAAAGCAAATATTTTAAGCCTGAGCTTCAGTCACACTGCCGGGAAAGTTTATGTCAAAAAAAATAATCCTGGGTGACCCTATCCTGTCGTAACTGAGTACAAAAATACTTAGCATACAGAAAGGCTGCTTCAACATTGTAATAGCTTGACCTGCAGGCTCCTTCAGAGTGGCAGAGACTGTAATAGGTCCAGTGATTCACTTTTTAATGAATATGCAAATTTTGTGGATAAGTGTTTATTCACACAAAGCCTAGTAGCTTAGAACTCCAGAGTATTTGTCCTCACTGAAATCTTCAGATCAACAAAGGGGTGAGTAAACTCTGTTGTTCTCATCTGAAATAAAAGTTTGTTTTCATGAATTTCACTCAGACCTTTACACAAATGAGGGCAAATTACCTCCTTTGTGCTTGTAAAGTAGAGCAGAATCCACAACGGCAGCTGCTGTCTGGAGAAGTTCTATTCAAGTATTGTATTGCCAATCAATCAATCAATCAATCAATTGGCAATCATGCTATTCACAGTGGGAAACCTGCAGCTAAACACTGCAGCCAGGGAACTTTCTTTCCCTGGTTTTGATATTTCTGGTTGTTTCCTTCAGTAGAGGAAATGTTTCTGTTTTCTTGAATGTAGGAAATAACCTAGAAGTCAGCCATTTATTGTGTTCAAGGGAAAAATAAGGCTATGTTATTCACCCACTGGCAGCTGTAGAGGCAGAGCAGAAAAGTGGAAGAAAGTGTTACCCTAATGATTTATCCTACTCTACTGTTAAGATGACATTCAAGGGGCTTATGGCAAACCACTTGCTCTGTTGGACCCATCTGTTTCAGGTGTGTGTGTGTGTGGGGGGTATGGAGATCTTTCTTAGCAGGGGTTCATTAGTCCTACCATTGGTTTTAGTTCATCAGACACCCACCACTATTGCTGTTCAAGCATTTGTCAAACAGTTTTTCATCTTGCAAAGTGAAGGTGCAATGATATAGGCTGCGTTCACCCTGGCGTACAAGTACATCTGGTGAAGGCCTGGGAGGACATGATGCCTTGACAACAGTGGCACCTTGGACATGAACAACACAGAATGGGAAGAAGAGCTCCAAGGGCACTGACTGCCCTCTGGTGCTCACACAATGGCTATTACTCATCACCTGGACATGAGTAACCTTCAGTGGCTCCTCTCTGCACCATGGAAGTCTTTAACATCCTGAAAATGGCCGACTTCTGGCACCATTTCTGTCAGGTCAAAGTACGTGCACTTTGTCACTTTGCAACTGTGGAACTTTTGTTCCTTAGCTCTGAAGATAGTGAGAGGGTGAGGCATGTGGTGTAAAGACACCACACCGCCCATTTTTGGGTCTAGAGCAAGTGCTGTAGCCCATAAGGTGCTACAGCCCCCTTGGCATAGAATGAAGCCATAGTTTTTTGTCCCAAGTAAAACTACATATGATTGCTGCATTGAGATACTAGTGTAGACCAGATAAGAAACAAGAAAACAGGGTTGCTTTTTAGAGGATTTAGGATTGCAATGTTTGTCTTGGTTGAGGTTTACTGCTTTAGTGAAGCTTCACAGGTCATCACTGATGCAATAACTTGAGCTTTCCCTATTTTTGTCTCCAGTGGGAGACAGCAGGTTTGGGCATTTTCATGAATAATCATGAGATTTAAACTCTGTCAGTATGTGTGAAAAATAGGTGGTAGAAATAACAGATGGAGAAAGAGCAAGTAGGCATGTGCGAGTGTGCTTGTGTGTGTGCATATACACACATGTACACACCCCTTTGTTCTGCACCATTGTCAGATTTTGTTTTCTGCCCCTTCAGTTTCTCTTAATAATCCCTTGCACTTTTCTTCCCACACTTATTATCCTGTTATGATAGCATCAGCATACCTTGGCATGTGGTTCTTCCTGCCCTCTTATCCATAATATTATTGAGGCTCGGGGAAAAGAGAGAGAGAGAGAGAGTCAAGATGGGTAACCGCTGACATTTGCAGTGCCATTAAACCAAGGAACAAGACAAAACACTGAGCTTGAAATAAGTGAGCAACAGATGTTTTGCAGAAAGGATAAGAATGACAGATTGGTAGTTTGTTCTCCCTTCTGACAGTGGAAGTACAGACTTGTTCTCAGTCATATGCAATCAAGCGGAGCTCATAAGACATCATGTTCTAGCGAATTAAAAGAAGCAAGAGACTACTGAAACTTTTAAGGTGGTGGGTAGTTATCTACAGGTCTGTGCAGGGCCTTGTTTCCAGCTTGCAGATCAAATGTGGCTTTGAAGAGATGAAAAGGAGGCTTTCAGACAGTGTTTTGCCCAATTGGCACCCTATAATGGCAACCTATGGCCAATGGCTGAATCTTTAGAAAAACAGAAAAACAAGCAGCAAATCAGGGGATTCCAAAGAGTCACTAATGTGAATGTTGGTGGAGAAAAGTAGATGGTGGGGAGAAGGAATTATTGAGCAAAGGTACTGTTTCCCTTTTTCTGCTAGTCATTTCCATTGGAAGTGAATCAGTTGTGAGGTAGAGGAACTGAGAAAAGTGTATCATTATTATCTATTTACTGAAGGAAATGTAAAGGAAAGGAAATTGGAAAGGGCAGGTGGAACTGTGGAAGGAATAAAATCTTTGCTGCTGAATAAAGGACATTATTGGGCCTCACGGCTTGCAAGAAATCAGACTTTATTCAAGAACAACATTTAGGCTGATTGTTGGAGAACATGTTATTTCTCCACCCACTCTGGCATCTCCTTCCTTCCTTCCTTCCTTCCTTCCTTCCTTCCTTCCTTCCTTCCTTCCTTCCCAGTGTAATTTATTTTGTCCATGTGATACCAGCTATCCTTGTCTTAATTCTGCATATTTCTTGAAAATACAAAACATAAGATTCAAATCTGGCTCCTCTTATAAGATCTGAATGTCAAATCTGTACATTTGTATCTTATCTGAAAGCATACACAGCTAACATTCACCAAATATTCACAATGGATATGAAACCGAATGAGAATGTCACGACATTCAAAGTAGTTACATTTGCACGAATGTGATTTTCCTTCACACTTGCTTCTATATGAAGAAAAAAAATTGCACACCCCTAAGGCAAAGGAATGGGAAGGGAAGACACCTTTAATCATCTGTCAGGCAGAGAAAGATTTTATGACATGTAGATCAGTATCAGATTATGTTAAAAGTCAGGTCAAGACATCGCTTTGGAACTTGAATTCCATCTAGGATTTTTGCTAAATTGCAGACACAATAGTTACTTAGCATAAGGTCACAGGTGATATGGAAAAGGAATAGCAAGAGAGCTAGTTCAGAGACTGGCATAATTGCCTGCCCCAACAGTTTTTGTGCCTCAGGATTTGAAATTATGGGCACTGTCACAAACTTTGAAGTTCTAATTGTGCATTTTTAAGCACCTTTCTGGATTATTTAGTTAGGAGTGTTAAGAGCTGTCATCTTGAAAATGATTGTCTATCCATCAAAGTCTATTCATAGAAGTTGTGAGGGAAGAAAACAAGAGTACTGTTTATTTACAGATGTTTAAAAAAAACACATCCTGCAATACTGTGAGAACTATTTATTGAAAAATAGAATTCAATAATGTTTCTTTACTTACTTTTTCTACTTATTCTTTTTCTCAAATGAAAATGTTTAATAAAAAATCTTTGCTCCCTCCGTCTGTATTGTATTGGGATTTCTAGACCTCCCTGTGGCACTTGCAATGCCATGCTGGTGCAACATGCAGAAAACAAGTTGCAAGGCTATAACAGGAAATTTATTTATTATTTATATTTCTATCCCATCTTATACCTGCAGTGCTGCTGGTGACAGGAAAATGAAATTGCCTCACTAGGAATCATCCAGACATGAAACAAAGAAAGGGATGGGAGGGAGTGAACAGCCATTTTGCTGGCTTCCAGAAGCTCTCAGTGAGGTGCCATTGCCTGCACATTGCCAGCCATGCGGTTTTGCAGCAAATGACACTTGTAGGCTCCTATTTAAATCCTGCATTGTTTCTTGAGGAGTGTTCACACTTACCTCTTTGGAATGGTTCCTGCTTTGGAATGGTTCCTGCCCAGATTTGTCAGTAGCTGTAGACAAGTAAAAACTTGTCCACAGCTTGACGAAGAGCAGCCTCTGACTGTGATGTGTCTGCAGCTGCAGAATTGTGCAACATGGGCCAATTGCCATGGTGATGTCTCAGTGCAAGCTGGATACTGCTGCAACCATTGCTGCAGTGATATGGCCAGTCCGGGCCAGTCCATCCATTCTTAAGTGCTGATGGTTCAGCTGGGGGGTGCACTAGCACCTGAAGTGTGGATGATTACCTCTTTGCTGGATCTTATATATATATGGGAAGCAATTTTCTTTGTGGTTTCTCAGATCATTTCAGTTTCACTAAATTAGCTCCAGACGGTGGGGAATTTTCCAGAAAAGTATAAGGAAGATACAAAGCCTACCGGTGGAGAAGAAATTGATTATATAAATTCACCCTCCTCTTTAAGGCCTCAGGGTGTACAAAAAACGAGTAAAACTAGGCATGAGATTTTTACAGATCCTTTCAGATTTAAAACACAAGAAAATGCTTTTTAGAACACATCTTTGAACTGCAATGTCTCTTGGGAGGCTCTCATTGTGATTCTGTTACCTGAGGAGGTTCATGGAGCACAGCTCAGAGAAAGGGTATCTTCAGTAGTTACTTCAAGGCAGTGGGACAATCTCCCTGCAGAAAAATAGGGAGCAATTTCCAGCACCTGGAAGTGTTGGAGTGCAATCAAGTGCAATCCTGTGAAAATGAGAACTCACAGGCATAGTTCAATAATGGTGTGTCCAGCAGGTCTCAGGGCAGTGAGAAAAATGTGAAGATTAGAGATGTGCATGAATATTCAAAACATTCAAATTTGATTGGATTCGTTCAAATTTGGACATTAGAATTTGAATTGAATGTCTATAATTTAAACATTCAAAAGAATTTTGAATTTTTGATCTATTCATGCAAATTATTTGGACATTCGTATGTGTACGGATATGTACACAATGTGTATTTGCTGGTAAACAACTTTCACACTTTTGTATGCATTTGTACGGATGAAATCGGGATAAATACGGGATGTGTACGGATACATACAGATGCGTTTGGGATGCGTACAGATGCATATGGGCACATACAAATGTTTTTTACATTTGTACAAATTTGAATTGAAAATTCACACGAATAGATTTGAATGTATTCAAATCGACTTGAATGTGGATACATTCGAATTTTGCACATTCAAATTGATTTAAATGTTTGGGTATTCGATTCAAATCGAATTGAATCCTGAAAACTGCATTTGTACACACCCCTAGTGAAGATCCAGATGGGGCCCAACCTTTCAACTCTTTGAATTCGTTTGGGTCTGTAGCAGATCAAAAGAGATAATCTGAGAGATTCCAGATGAGATTTCAGTCAGAGCCTCCCCTCCTCTGATATCCTGGCAGTTCCACTGCAAAGATTACCACTTGTGTGGTAGGTCCTGGATCCAAGGGTAGGTTGTGTTCCTTGTTCTGAATGGGTTGGAACTGGAGTAGATTGGACTTGCAAATTAATAATGTTCTTGAGCTCCCACATGTGGCTAGGGGTACAGATTACATCAGTGATTCTTAGAGGGGAATAACTAAGGTCCTGTCTAGACACAGGGGAATATAGCATCATTGTGGCACTGATGCAACACCATCGTAGCCCCACTTTCACTTCCCTAGGGATGTCCATGAAGCACATTTCCCTTCCTTAATTTTATTCAAATTGAAGGGAGGGGGGATGTTTGGCTCCATGTGAAGTTCCCCCCATGAACGTAGATGAGTTTGCCCTTGTGTGTGATGATTCAGTGAATGTTCATGCATGAAGCCAACCCCCCATCCCTTCCTTTGTGTCCTGTTTCACCTCCCCACTCACCATTTGCCACCTCCACTGCCATCACACCCTCCTCAGAGGCTCAACTAGGCTTCCTGGAAGCGTGCACCAAGCTGAAGAAGCTGCTCCCATAGACAGATCATGCAAAATTTCTCCCCAAATATGCTGCTTCTCGAAGTTTACCAGGGGTGTTGTAGGTGCTCCCTATAAAGCTAACAGTGATCAGAGTAATTCTGGGCTACTCTGGGATGGCGGTGGCACTGTGGTATGTGTATTTGTCAGGTTTTCCCCACACAAAAATCTTCACACAGTACACAATATGAAAAAGAGGTGCTCTCTCTTTATTAGGATGTTAAGGAAGGACAATACGTCCATCAGGGTCTTCTGACTCAATAGAAAGCTTACCACTACATTCCAGGGCAAAGGACAAGCCCAGCCCCATTTGTCAAGGAAACACTTAAACAGGAATGTGAGAATGCTAGGCCATGCTCACACCATCCTCCACCCCAGAACACATCAGGCCCTCCTGATAGTCTTAGTGCAAACATTGCCTTTGTCCACAGGTTTACTGACAGATAATTTCAGCCAAGCTGGTAAGGCACAATTACCCTTGCAGAAGCCATGCTGATTTTCCTTTGGCAATGCTTGACCCTCTATGTGTACACTAATTTTATCTTTAATGATTGTTTCCATCACCTTACCTGGAACTGATGTTAAGCTAACTGATCTATAATTTCTTGGGCTGACTCTGAAACCTTTTTGGAAGACTGGTGCAACATTTGCTATTTTCCAGTCTTTAGGCACAGAGCCTGATCTTAGGGAAAGATTATATATTTTTGCTAGACGTTGAACAATTTCACATTTCAGTTCTTTAACAACTCTTAGATGAATGCCGCCTAGTCCCTGGTCTGTTGTATTTAAGAAATTATGGGGCGTTACATTTTCTGGTACAGTGTTACAGTTTGTTCACATTACTTCTATCTTTCCTGTCTTATTTTCCTTAGGAAAGTTTTTTTTACAAGAAGTCCTCAATTTGCTTTTTCATCTTCATAACTCTTCCCACCCCCACCCCCTGTAAACTATATATGGGTAATTTACTAGCTCTTTTCATGTCTACATACTTAGCCAATTGTGTGCTGCAAAACGAACCTGCAATTATTTGCAAGTGAGAAAATCAGAGCCCATTCAGAAAACAAGTTCCTTTAACCTACTGTTATGGTTCCTAATTTACTTCCAGGGGATTTTCTTCTTTTTTCCCAACAAGGAGAATTGAGCTTGCCTGAATTTTTTGTGGGACTTCAGATATGTGAAGCACTTTGTTTCCTTCCAGCACATGAATATTCCAACAAGTCTTAATACACAGCGGATAAAGACAAAACTAAATGCCAGACAGAAAATATACCTTAGGTGTATTCATGCAGCAGAAAGCAGGCATTTGCTGAGGATATTTTTTCTCTTTTTTTCATGCTTCCCCCCCCCCCATCTTCACTAATTTTAACATCTTTCTGTTCAATCTTTGATTGGATAGTAATGCACTAATTCTGTAATTATTATCACTTTTTTGAATGTTCCTAAACTGTTTCATAAAATAAATAAAGCACAATCATCCGAAACCCAACCTTGAAATGAACATAAAATATAGACAAGCAATTATGAAAATCATAATAAAATCATATTAAAAATGAATAAAGTGTAGAATACTCATAAAGACAAAGCCATTAACAACTAAATAGTACTTGTCGTTCACTCATGCTCATTAAAGAAAAAAAAAAGGCTTGATCCTTCATTACTGCTAATTCCAGAATCGTTATTACTCTGAAGTGTGTGATCTCATACAGTCTCTACTATTATGATGATAAAACACTATTTGACTGACTTCAGTCTGGGATCAAATACAAGGGGGGGGGGCATCTTAGAGAAGGCTTCAAAGTGGAATTGTCTGCCCCTTCCTTGTCCCATGAATATTCTGTGCTAGGAAATGCTTGGGAACACAAGAGGCTGGGGGTGTTTCTAGATTGGGGCATATTGCTCATTCTGATGCACAATCGGTGCATGGCCGTCACACCTGACACCTGATACTTTGTAGCGGCGGTGCATTATGTGGATTTACCTGCTGCAGAATGATTGACACTCGGTCTGCAGTATCAGGCAATTTTGGAGCTTCCCGACATCCTAACAGGATGGCAAGAAACAGCCAACAAGTGCTGAGCCTGCAGCTCAACTCCCATTGGCTGCCCGATCCCACGTGACCCGTGCCTCACCATGCATGCCATGGAAGTATTGCAGATGCTGAGGAGGAAGCTGCGGGTCTCCGTTTTGAGTGGGGACAATGCATTGTGACTTCACAGCCATGTAAGCTGTGAATTTATTAAGGACTTCAGATTTTTATCTGCTATTCTGGAAGGAACCCCACACACTGTCTCTCTGAGGTGCCTGTTAAGTTGCATCCAAACTTTGGTTACTTATTCTGCTATTTTTGAATATTCCAGAATAGATATTCCAGACTATCTACTGTATGCTTTATTCTGGAATATCCAAATATAGTGGGGGGAAAGTAGCCAAAGTCTGGATGCTGCCTCAGGCATCCCTTTTGTTATGTCTGAATACACCCTTAGTTGCCCACTGTTTGATCACAGTGCATTGTTTTGTCACTAAGGAAGCATCCAGAAGGCACCTGGAACCTCCCTCTGAAACAGCAGAGTCAGAGCCAATGTTTGAAGCCTCAGAAGTTTGCCTAGAAATCAGCCATTCTGGGTGCCCCAGAATGCAGGCCAGGTGGGAAACAGACCCACTGAGTTGCTCCTCTCCCCATGCATTTGTATGGAGGAGAGATGACTGACATCACCTGAGGTAGACTTAGGGTACTTCTACTAGGATTACTGGCAAGTCACTTTGGGCAGCAGTTGGAGCACTAGAGGAGCCAGTGGGCAGCAGATATATATGAATGCACAATCCCCTGGACATCCTACTGTTTGGACATCCAACTGTTAGGTCATCTGCTGTGAATCCTAGATGCCTATGTGAATACAGCCTAAATTATCAATGTCATGATTACCATGCATGCAGTGGCCTTTCCCGGCTGGTATAGATGGGGGATGGTTCAACCATTTGCACCTTGGGAACACATTCCTTACTGGCCAAAGCGAATGGTCGAACTGTCCCCCACTAGAGCCATCTGGCTGTAGTGTGAAAAGGCCTAAGGGTTGAGATAGATTTGGCATCCTGAAATTTGGGCATTGGCTCTGTTCCCTTCCCTGAATTTCTTCAGGAAACATAGGATTGCACGCAATGATTCCTAGGAGCCCCTTCTCTTGATATAATTCTCTGAGGACATATCTCCACTTCAGTGTAGAGCTGGCCAGAGACAAGACACCTGGGCAGGGACCAAAGTGAGTTCATTCTGGGTTCCACCAAGGGAAAGTAACATGCCACTCTCTGGAGACATTCCCTAGAGTTGGACCAGAGGCCTGTTTCCATGTAAAATAGCCTGTCTGTGACATAGTTCTCGTGCTACACTGGAACATTTTGCTATTATTTTTGCAATCCTGTTAGGGATTTGCAGTCAACCATTTACCTCTTTCTGCTACTGATTAGACAATAATTATGATTTATAATGTCATCAGCATAAAAAGTTAACAATGCAGAGCCTTGTGAAAAACTCGTACCTCTTCATGTTTATTTCAAACTGTTAAAAACATTTTTGTTCAAGTATCACATTGGGTGGTCATCTCTGATGTTGTTTAACAGAAGATGTAAAATTTAAGATTGCTATGCTCAGACTGTCTCAGCAAGTGGGTGTTTTCCTGAGGGTTCTGTAATCACTTCTCTCTCCTTCTCTCTCTCTCTCTGTTTTAAAGGTTCTTCTAGCAAATGTAGGACAGATTTGTCTTCTTCCCCATATCCTCCTGCATTGCTTTATTCTGTGACAGGTAATTTTTATCTTTTAAAAAGCAGTTTACTGCTGTCCTCAAGGCACCACAGTCAGCAGGTGTATGGATTCCATAGCCAAAGGTGATAAAGACATTTTATTTTTGCTCTAAATCAGAAATACACTAAGAACATTCCCCAAACTTATAAAACCTATGACTGCTGCCCAAAGCTGGAATTTAAAAATCATGCCTGTTAAAAGAGGAGTGGATAACATGTGGCCCTCACATTTCAAGCGAAACACTTGATAACTGCTCTGTCAAAGTCTAATTGAGCAAGCAAATCAAATGTAAGCTGATTGGTGCTACTACAGCTGGCTGAACAGTTACCTTCAAAAAACAGTCAGATCGTCCTCTGAAGATGGATTTTGTATCTATATTTAAAAGCTCAGGTTCACAGAAGAACTATGGAGCTCAGCATAAGAACCCAAGAACTGCAATAAGTGAGATTGGACCTGGCTGTGAAGCCTACATTCTACCATTTTGGAACTCTGTAGGGATGACTATCTCATCTTACACTTCATCCCATGCAACACAGGATTCTATGAGGAGGCATTCTACTAATGGTACTAAAAAAAGACCACTATTGAAAGCCAGGAAGCGAGTGCTACTATTATTGTACTCTTCCCTAACTGAATGAAGAGGAACAAGCAGGGAAATGGTAGGGAAGGTGAAGTGCAAAATGGCCCTTTGACTGTGTGTCTTGCAGGAACAGCTAGAAGACATGAAGAGGGCAAGCAAATGGAAAAGCAGCATCTTTCCAGCAGCTGAGAAATGACATCTAAAACTTACTTTCCTTATTCAATTCACTGTGTAGCTTAAACAATATGAAGTATAATCAAAGAATTAATGATGCCTTTGAATAACCTGATTTGTCAGTTATGTGACTATCTGCAGAGAACTTAATCTCTTTCATTGTGTTATTTTATAATTATTAGCTGCTACGAGTAACTAGAAATTTTGCCAAAGAGATAAACGGATGGAAATGCACTTCACTTTCAACCAGCATAACAGTTAGCGAGGAAACAGAACATACATTTCAAACCAACACTGGGGAGTGATACAGGTTGTTTGTTGGATGTAAAAACAAAACACATTCCTGTTGTACTTTATAAGATAAAACACAAATACTTACTTCTGGGAGGTTCTTTTAAAAAAAAAAAAATATGAAAACAACCTGAAGGCAACGAGCATACAACCACAAGCACAACTGTGGGTGTAAATGCTCCTAAGCAACGTTGTCATTTATTATTATTTCTTCTTCTTCTTTTATTATTATTATTAATTACTACTACTACTACTACTACTACTACTACTACTACTACTACTACTACTACTACTACTACTACTTTGTTGCTGAAAAAAAACAAAAGAGCACCAGGATATTGTTTTTAGATTAGCCATATGTTATGTTATGGATTGAGCTAATTAGAACAAGTAGCTCAGTGGTGATACAAGCAACCTGAGACGTTTTCGCACACAGGGGTTTGGAACGCGCGGGAGACAGCTCTGGGCACAGCATTCGCTTTGCTGCGGCCGAGTTTGCGTCCCGGCATGTCCGGAGCTGTCTTCCGCGCGTTCCAAATGTAGAGCACTTTAAACTGCTCTACATGCGTTCGGGCGCGCACGAACTGCCCGCAGGCGTTCGGGAGGAGAAGCGTTCGCGCATGCTTCTCTCTCTCTAACAGCCGCGGGCTTGCCTCCCCTGCCGGCACAGCTTTGACAATCAGCTGTTTTCAGCCAGCGCCGGCTGCGGGAGCCTCCTCAGCTGTCTCCCCGCCCCTTGCCATCGTTTGCCGGCTAAGACAGCTCACGACGCTTTGAGCATTCGCACACAGGCGCTCCAGAATGCGTTTACATGCATCCCTGCGCCCCTCTGTGTGAATGCTCAAAGCGTCGTGAGCTGTGTTAGGCTTCCCGTCCTACTCCCGTTCCAAACGGAACGGGAGTAATGCGAAAATCCCTCTGGAAAGTAGGAGGTTTTAGGTTCAAGTCCCAACCTCTCTCTTGAAGTATGGGGTAATGGTGAACCACTTCTGTATTTCTGCCAGGAAAGCTGCCTAGCAGTGCCCATGGATGCCCATGCAGTCAACCAGGATACAGACATGACTTGTTGCTACCCAAAAACAATTATACTGAATCAAAGCAGAAGTACCACAATGCTGACTTGCAGTTTCAGTGGGATTTGTAAGGTTAAGAATATCACTCAGATTTTTAACCTAATTCCATATTTTTTGAAAAGCCCAAGTCAATGCAGATTTATAGCCATTCATTCCATAATGTTATGGTTTGGTTCCCAACAATCAACATGTGGTGCAAGGAACTGCCACCTATGAAAACCTGGGGCTTAGGAGAACCTTAGGGTACAGCTTATCAGTGTAATCAATGGTACTACAGAGAAGAAGCCCAGGTTGCAGATGCTGACAACCGACCCTATAGGCTGTCCAATGGAAGTTGTGTGAAAAGGCCTCAAGTTATCATGATTTACCAGTAGTCTAGCCCAGGAGTGAACCAGGAGGCTATACACAGACACTGCATATCAGAGGGAGCTGGGCCTTTCTAGTAAGCACCCAAAGAGGCCCATGTTCCAGAATAAATATAAGTGCAAAAAGCCCCAAAGAGCTAATAGGATTAAAAGTACTGTATTTTCTGGCATATAAGACTACTTTTTAACCCAGGAAAATCTTCCCAAAAGTCAGGGGTTGTTTTATACGCCAGGGGTTGTCTTCTTATACAACAAGTATATCTCAAACTCTATATTTTAACTGGAAAGTTGGGGGTCGTCTTATACACCCAGTTGTCTTATACGGCGGAAAATATGGGTATCAGTAATTAAAAAAAATAGAAATGCATGGTTAAAAGAAAAGAGGTCTCATTTCTAGCAGTTTTTATGCTGTTATGCTGTGTTCCAGGTTTCTTCTTCTGAGAACCTAAGCTTTTGGATATAGCTGCAATATCCATCTTCAGAGATCTTTGCTATTGGTTGAGTCAAGGGTGACTGGTGGTCATCTCTCTCCCCCTTGTTGTTGTTGTTCTCTCTCTCAAAGATTTCTTTATTAGCTACTTCCTGCTACCTTCTCTCCTTCCCCAAATGATCATATAGACATATTTCACAAGGGAAACTATAAACATGGAGACAGGCTCAAGCAGAAGCAGCTGGTTGGTTGTCTGGGCAAAGTATTAAGTGTTGCACCACAGAAAATATACACAGGCCCTGTCTCCATGGCCTTAAATACTCCTATGTTAAGCTTCTTTTGCCCTGGAGTGGCCCCATGAGCAGCTTTACTCCGGGCTAGATGAGCACAAAGGAGAAAATCCGCGGCAGAAAAAACCCTGTTTCAAACAGAACTACATCTGACTTTAGGGGGCAACCGCGGATTATCCTGGGAGCATTGGGATGCTCCTGGGTTATTGGGGCCAGGGATTGGTGGAGTTTCTCCTTTGCCTGCTATTCTTATGGTCTGGGCATTCAGAAGGAGAGCTGGAGTTACAGCAGGGCATGTGGGCTATGGGCTTGGGGGGCGGAAAGGTTCCTTTCCCCTCTTGGAAAGGATGGGCACCTGGCTGCTGCTGCTGCTGTCAAGGTGAGCAGGGCAGGAGCCACCACCGCCAAAATGCCACAGCATCCCAGGAAAGAGCCAGCACCCGCCGGTGGAGAGAGGGGGATGCTCATGTGCAAAACTGGAGCCTTCTTTGTGTGCATCAGAGAAGAAGACAGGCGGAACCATTGAAGTGGCTGTGCAACCCGCCGCTCACGGTGACTACCAGCTCCAGATTCTCCCTCTTGGAAAGGACGGGGCACCTGGCTGCTGCTGCTGCTGCTGTCAAGGCAAGCAGGGCAGAAGCTGCCTCCGCCAAAACGCCGCAGCATCCCAGGAAAGAGCCAGTCCCCAGCAGAAGAATCCTTAGCTGGTAGCCACCGTGAGTGGCAGGTGGCACAGCCGCTTCATGGTTCCGCCTGTCTTCTTCCCTGACGTGTACAATGAAGGCTCCATTGTGCACATGAGCACTGCATCCGCCTCTCTCCACCGGCGGGTGTCGGCACTTTCCTGGGACACTGTGCCATTTCAGCGGCTGCAGCTTCTGCCCTGCTCACCTACCTGATTATCTGGGCAGCTCTAACTGCTGTTCTGATTTAAAACTGTGTTTGCCTGAACCTCATAGGGATGCTTTATTTCAAATTACAACACACATTTTTAAAATCCAATGCAGCAGTGAAACAAAAAGAGACAATGCACCAGCACCCACCCCAATCCAACCTCCGAAGGGTCTGCCCTGTCAAAGAGGGAGAGCGCATGCTCTCCCTGTTTGACAGCTGGGCCTGCCCACCGTCCTCCTTGATTGGCTCCATCGGAGCCAGCATGGCGAGGCTGGTAGCCGGCTTTGTTGGGTTCCCCTTTGCCCGAGAAGCAGCGATGGCACCTTCTCGAGTGAGAGGGAAGCCACAGCCCCCAGCCCCCACCCCGCCCAGGGTCGCACACTCGCGTCTTGCCTCCTCACTGCCAGGCTGCTTCTGGCAGCGGGAGGCCTGGCGTCCACTGCGTGTGCATGCGCTGTGACCTCCCATTGGCCAGCCACCCTCACAAGGTGTTGCTTACTACCATCTTCTCACTGCACTGCTATCATGGAAACTCACACTTGCTACTTTCTTCCCGGCAATCTACTCAGTTCTATTTTTGATGACATAGAGAATGACCAACTGCCAGGGCCATTTCCGTGCCTTTCAAAATATGCCAGGCAGAAACACTGAAGCCAAGAAATAAAGATTCTCCAACCCCAGATTAGCACTGATGCAAGCAGAGCAGGTGCGCATGCAATACACTTCCTGTTTCAAGGGCCAGAACACTTGCTGTGGTCACAAAAATGCCAAAATCTGTTATTCCACAAATGTTATCTATGGGACAGAGGGCCTTTTCATACTTAGCTGCCATGGGAAAGTATCTCATGGCAGTTAAGATCAGGGACAGTGGACTGTCTTTGTACCAAACTACCCCAAACTTTATTCAGAACTACCTGGGTCTGGGTGAAGTGTGAATAACCCCATCTGGGACTGTCTGCTTTGTTGTAGCAATGGCTGTGTTCAATGGGCTGTTGCTACAGAAGTCAGTGACACAGTCACATTGCTGCCACACAGCCTTTTCATATGCTATGTCTGGAGCTGTACTAGAAGCACAATAGATGCTCCTACCAAAGCTGAAGAACAGTGAGCCAGTTTGGTCTAGTGGTTAGGCTTATCTGGGAATACTGGGTTTGATTCCACTCTCTTCCATGAAGCCAGCTGGGTAACCTTGGGCTAGTTACAGCTCTCTTCTGAGCTCTCACAGTCCCTGTGTTCTCTCACAGAACACAGGATGTGCTGTTGTGGGGAGAAGAATAGAAAGGTTTGTCAGCTGCTTTGAGTTCCCTTAAATGGGAGAGAAAAGCAGGGTAGAAAGGCTAGCTCTTCTTCTTTTACTTCTCCACAGCTAGCACTGATCAGGGCAGCTCCCAGCTGCTCCGGGACAGAGACACAATTGTAGGGTATGTATACTCTGTCTCAGAGCATGCCGGACCATCCTGATCATCTCAGTGCAAACAGGCCCAGGGTGGGAATATTAGCAGAACTGGCATCTATAGCTTTCCTAGAAATAGTCACTGGGAACTATGCTTTATTTGAAAAGGAAAATATTTCTGTAAGCTGGGAACTTAAGGCTAGGGTTTCACTATTAATTGCAAATCTGTTGCCAGAAGAAAGGACATTAGGACTAATGCTCCCTTTCTATTTCCTAGTAGGCTAAGGGAAAAGATATATGTTTCTTCCAAACTTGACTTTCCAATGGCAACTTCATCAAATTGTTTTTCATCTCCACAAATAATGTCTGTCAAACACTTTGAATCAGTGTCATCATTATTGCTGGTAAAAGATGGTTTGGGACAGATTAGAAAACTTCAGCAATTTCTTGAAAACATTAAAGCTCTCACCAAATTCAGCAATCCTAGGGAGAGATGGCCTGAGGGTCAACTATTAGACACATTTGTTTCATGAAAGACTGCTAACACATTCTAAATGTATAACCCAAGGCCCAGCAGCTCCATATTTTTCTGGGCTGAGTTTGGTCACCTAATTGCTTTTTTTTGTAATGTAATGAGGGAGGGGGGGGGGAGGCTGTATACTTTGCTTTCTCTTCATACCCTATGAGAATGACTTCAGTTAGTTTCCAGAAGTTGCAGAGATTCTAAGTTTCATCTTTCTTTTTACATAAAACCCAAATGAATACAAATCACCATACCTTATAGTTTAACATTAGTATTTCAGTCACAGCCCCTTTCATTGCAATAACTCCTGTGGATTGTAATTAATGGTAGGATAGGCACACTAGGATTTGTGCTGTGTGGGCTGAAGAAACCCCCTCGGTTGCAGGATCCAGATGATCCTCTGACATAGGAGCACTCACTGAGCCCTTAGTGGTCCAAAGCTGTGGCGAGTGCTGATGGCATTCCATAATGTATACTGGACTGCACTGTTTAAAACTGCCTTGTTTGGCGCACTCTTTGTTGGCAAGCACATGGGGGGGGGCAACTTCTATGGCCACTTCCTACTGTATGCTTGTAAAAGCGATCCCAGGTTGGAATACTGAACCAGGGAACATTTTTTCCCATTTTATTATAGCCATTGCCTAAAACAGTGGCAAGCATGCAAGCAAGATGTCACTACCACTGGGAGTTATGTGATACTTTAAAAAAAAAAAACACTCATAGGGTAATCTTTGTTTCCAGGCAGGTTCCCCCACACTGTGGAACCTATGAACTATGGTCCATCCAACAACCTTAGAGTCTATTCCCTTAATCTTTGTATTTCTCAATGAACTCACAAGGCAGTGGGACTATTTTACTCATAGCTGAGAAGACTCATTGAGCTTCTGTGGTCCCCAAGGATGCAAGCTGAGGAACTCTGAGGCACAACCCAAACTGCTGTGCCTGTATTGTGGATAGGTCCACCAGGAGGTCATGTTTTAGTGGGCCCTGGGGAAAATAAATGGTGCTCAACCTGCTCCTGAACAATCTCCTATGTGTCAGCACAGGTAGGCCAATCCAGCTGTCTGCAGTGGAGTCTACATGATGAGTAGATCCCAGCACTATTTCTCTGGGGTCATAGAAATGGCCTCAGAAATGAGTATATGGCAAAGTAGCTCCAGCCAGCAGTTTTGGAAGTGGGCAATTTAGGGCTGAGAGAGAGGCTACCATCATGCTTGATCCAGGCCAAGAAGAGCCTTGTGAGCATATACCAAGGTTCTAACCTATTGCTTTTAACTTTTCTACCACTAGAGGGCCTTAGGGGAAGCATCAATTGCTTTCTTCAGCTGCAAGGACACTTTACTATTATTTTGTGATTCTCTCCCTCTTGTACACACCAAAAAGCAAAAAGATGCAAAAAAAAAAAAAGCATTTACTTATATTGATTTAGACAGATGGCAGGCATGAAGATGGGAGAGCAACATTCACCTGAGATAAATTTCACAGTTCAGGAGTAGAAATGTTAAGCATTGCTATTTCTCGCAGTGTTCCACCTTTTAAAATTAGGTAATCAAGGAAGAACATACTTCAAAGTGACCTTTGCTGAATTTATTGATAACCCAGCTTGTACTGTGGCTGATTCATAGTGCAGGGTACCTTTCACAGTGCTCCCTTAAGAGCAAATGTGGCTACCAATAAATCTGGCTATAAATCAGGATCCATGCCTTCTCAAGGCAAAGGGGATTATGTACTTCAAAAACTATGAACTTGACTGTGAGGCCCTGTTGCCATTACAAGCTTAAAATGGTTTTGAAACAGTTTCAATCCTCACAGTTCCCACGTCAGGTTGGCTTAACACACTTTTTGCATGTTAAATTGCCCCAAAGGGTAAATAAAACATTCATTTCAACAGGTCTTGCTCAGGTTCTTGCACTTTAAATGGTTTACATTTCTTACTGTGGGAACAGTACCATTGTAGTGGGATGAGAATGTGTGTTTAGGGTTTCCCTCCCCCACTAGCACTCCCCGCCCTTGTTACGTCAAATATTTTGTGGCAGGAGGAACCCCAGTCAGAGAGAGGGGGTCAGCACCATGACTGGCAATGGGTGGTGAGAAAAAGATACGCTTTCCCAAATGAAGTTTTCAGAATCAGGATCGAACACGATTAAAGTTGAAAGTAATGGGATCAGGTAAATTCGTGTTTGCATCCGATTCTTTTATTTCAGTTTAGGAAAACCGTTTTAAGCTTGTAATGGGAACGGGGCCTGAAAGATCACCCAAGTCAAACAGGCCCTTTCTGCACTTACCTCAGTTAATCTGTGTTAACCAAATCTGTATTAGCTAGATCTGGATCAACCATAAGCAGAGCCATCTACAAAGAGTGCTAGCACAGATGTATGTAGACCACATTTCTGATCTACATCTACTCTACTCCTGTGCAGACGGTATATTCCTAGCAGCTCCTGGATCCGGATTAACAAGTAAGTGAAGGCCTAAGTGTGATCCACTTGAGAGGGAAATGACCAACCACTCCAGCATCATTGCCAAGAAAATTCCATCGACTGGAAGATGAGCCTCTCAGATTGGAATATTCTTGATGTTACTTATTCATGTGCACTTAAGGTAAATGTCCAGATGCATGGGGATTGGTGTGTACTAGCATTTGTGAGTGTGAATGCTAGTGCACTTGGGGGCAAGTTCACCTTTCCCATCCCCTGGGTGGGATGGGAAGTGCAAATTTGCCCCATTTTTACAAATCTTTTAGAACCTCCTAGACACATCTATTAGACATGGAAATACTTTAGAAATAAATCTTGCTGTAGCCTGCTTTGTGCCTTGGTAATCTGTCTGCAGAGCTGTTGCTACACTCTCACTAGCAAAAACACCTAAAGCTCAGCCACTATGAGCCTTTTTGCACTTGGCTCCCAGAGGCAGCAAGGGTCCTTCTGGTACGAAGCTCACCCAGTCCATGTAACTGCTTCCATCTTGGAGCAGCTCCCAGCATATGTAGCTGTCCCCCAGTCTTCACAAACATGCAAGGGGAAAGCATTCTAGAATCTGGGCACCATCACAGGATAGGACCTTCTGTGGGACACTGCAATATAACATTCAGTAACTGTGACATTTGGTGTTTACAGCATGCATTTTAAGCATTTGAAACTATTCACAAAGGTTGCTATGGGTCTTGAGAAGACTTCAGACAGCAGTACCTGATGCTGATTGTGGCTGGTGAGATGTAGGTGAGGTGGTTTAAAGGAAATGGTACTAGAGGTCAAAATAGATATTAATGGTAGTTGAGACATTAGAAGTTATATGGAAAACCACACATAGTGCACTTTTGAACATAGTACAGATGTTAGAAACCCTGAACTGAAATATCCATGAGAAAGTGAAACCAGACTCAGAGTCTGATCTACCAGATGTGACAGGACAATATCTATGCTGCCCAGATGGGCCAGCTGTCCCTAGTGCCTAAGGTGCTGTGCGATGCATGAGAGTTCGTTCTCTGAGAAAGAGCTCAAACCTTCAAAATGCGACATTCTCCAGTTATGTTTCAGGTGGGTAGGGATTTTCAGGGGCAAATGATTGTTATTAGATTGTTTTATTGCCATGTTATTATTATTTCTGTAATTTGTAGCCCTGTTTTTTTATGATGATTATGATGATGTTATTGTTGTTGTTGTTAATGAAGCCTTCTCAGTTCCCTGGCATGGCTTTCTTTTTTAATAAGTGGAAAAATAAAAATATTGATGAAAATATTGATAAGTATGACAATGAGAATAATGCATTCTTCTGCTCGATGTTCAATACGGCATGGATGAATATATTGCCTTTTGTTTCCTTTACCTTTGAAAGTCATAGATGAATGAAGACCATATGAAAGATAAACAGATTGGAAACGCTGTACAATCTTTTGAATTTTAATTTATCTGAATTTGATTTGGTGTAGCCTGTCCCGAAACTTCAGTGTACAGGACAGAACACAAATGCAATACATTGGTCAATCAATTCAGCTTTCCCTGGTGGCAAATACCTCCCCCCCCTCCTCTGAAGCTTTTCCAACAAGGGCTGAATCTTCATTATATAGCAAAGGCACCTTAAATGAGGCAAGTTTGCATTACTCCCAATGGAGACCGGTTGTCCAGAGAGACTGATTAAGGCGACATGACTGGACAGAAGAATTGCAGCCAAAGTTTCTGTTGGGTACACAACAGATCTTAGATAAGCGTGTGTCCATCTTTCCCTTTCTCAATCACTGTCAGTGTCACACGGCTTCAAGAAGAATGGAACTGACATTTAATTTTCACATCTCCTTGGGCAGACCTATGAGAGTTGTAGCCACATGGCCCCCATCCAACCTGTTTGTGGGGTTTTTTGACTGAAAGCCTGTGATAACCCAATCCTGACCATTTAATAAAAAACAAACAAACAAAAAGTGCTTTCCTTAGACCCAGAAGGCAACACTGGGAACCCATGCCATCTATCATTCAGACGTTCTCTCTGTCAGTGTATGCAGTTTGTAGAATCTGCCGCAGTGCTAAGTTCTCTTGTGACTTGCATGATAAAGGGGCTGCTACACTTCTAGACAATATTGTGCACAGCTGGACAAAAGTATTAACTTTTCATATTGCCTTTCTTGTCTTCTTTACAGTTGCATTCATTCATTGAGTGAATGCAGGGATATAGCTCAGTAATACTTTATGCAATAATAAAATAAATAGTTTTATATAGTAATAAAATACATATGAAACATCCCAGGATCTTTCTGCACTGAACCTTATCCAGAAAAGGGACCTGGTATGCACATGTTGGTGCAGGCTAAGGGCAGCCCCACACCTGATCGATTCTTAGCTTTATGAGGTAGTGGTGTGCATGAATATCATAACATTTGAAATATAATACAGATTTGGCCAAATTCAGACATTCAAATTTGAATTGAATGCTGGCACATTTGAAGACTGACATTCAAATTTGAATCAGATGTTCCGATACATCTGTATGGGATTGATATGGGATTGAACCTTTGTATCAAATTCAAATTCTACTACTTTTGAAGAGGATTTATTTGAACAAATACAAATTTTCTTGTATTTGGTTCAATATGAATTGCACACACACAAAAAAAATTATGCACCTCCCTCTTTTGAGGTATAGGTGGGAAACATTCTCATCATCCTGTAGCGTATTTGCTAATCTTTGTAGACGTTTTGCATCTTAGTCATGCACTTGCCTTTCAACATTCACAGTTTTAAGTCCTTCATATTTGCAAAGTTATTCATTTCCAATATTCATATGTAGGAGATCCTTGCTAATGGCTTCTCTCCTATAGCTCTATACACTTGCAAAATCTTTGTTAGTTTTTGTTCATTATACTTACTGAGAAATGGCTTCTTTTTAAAAAGTGTCCTTCAGAATCCACATTAAGGCTGCTTGATCTACATTTGCCACATTCCCATTAGCAAAAATAAAACACCAATTTCTTTCCTAGTCATTAGATACTGTGAGATACATTGCAGAATACAAGAAAGGATTGGAGGGTGAAGAGAACTGGAAAGAACTGGAAAGAAAAGAAAATTAATACACTCCTTCAAGTGGAGCAATCTAAGGAAAGTAGTTTAAATTGCATTCCCATTGTCCATGCAGTCATTTGCTTTTAACTTTAGATGACATTTGAAATGGCTAAAACAAATAAGCAGCGGAATTGGAGATACAACACGAAAGCCTGGGTAGAAAGTTCTATTTAATGGATTTTAAACACCAAAGTGTTTCACACAATGGGCGGCAAAAATTGTGGCAGTGAGCCTGTAGCATTCATACAAATATTGTGTAATTGCTACATTTCATATTGCTGTGTTTTGCTATTTTGTAAAAATCTGTGATTGCTGCTTTTCATGTTGTTGCATTCTGCTGTTTTGTAAAAATGTTTTTAATAAGAGAAACAAAGACACCTTGGAGTCAAAGGGTAATACATTTTTTTCCAAATATAGGCTTTGAAATTGCACTGCTATTGCAATGTTTTCACAGTGCTATCTCAGAAGACCTATTGAGATTGAGATTTACTCCCAGGTAAAGCTTTATAGCCCTAGCCACTTAGCATGCTGAGATTAAAAAATGGACACACATGCTTTTGTGAAAAAGACAATCACTTTCAGTTAAAATATTCTGCATAGGAAGATAAGCCACTAATCCAATTTGTAGTCAACTTGAGTCAACAGGACACACCTAGGAGCAACATTCATGGCATTAAGATCCATTGAAGCAAGGTACACAAGTGGGAGATTAAAATTTGATTGAAGTTTTAGGCTCTAAGAAATGATTCCATGACAAGGAATTCAAATTATAGGCATAAATAGACTGTAGTAAAAGATTTTTTTCATGTATGTTGTAGGGATGTGCATGAATATTTGTGACATCCAGAATTCATATAAATATGTATGAATTTGTAGATTTGTGGCTGAATCAAATAGGGCCTACATTCATAAGTCCTATTCGTATACGAATCAGATATTCAGGTATGCATCAAAACTTTGGTTGAAGCTTCGGCGGATACTGGATCTCCCCTCCCTCAGCCCTCCTGCTCCCCTGTGTCCTCCCATTTCCCCCCAATGGGCCTTGCACCCCACTTACCTGCCACCACACCTTCTTCCTAAGCCTTCCAGTTCTGTGTGCATGCATGTGGGGGCGGGGCAATAATTCTTAGAAGAGAAGCAGATGGACTGGAGGCATGAAGGGGTGATAGACAACTAGCCTTGAGAGCAGGAGTAGATCATGAGAAGAAAAGCTGATGGAGCCAATGGAGGATGGAGCACAAGAAATTTGTCAGAGAGATGGAGTGGTGGAGGAGGGGCATGGCAGAGGGGCATGGAGGGAGGACAGCAGGACATCAACCTACTCCTATTATCAAAACTAGGGAGACACTGGGAAAAGGATAATTGGAAATATTGCCTCAGGATGTTATTTCAGGTCTCCAAAGGGGAAGTCACACAATTTATATGTTATTAATGGTTTAATTTTCAGTGTTCCCACTTCATCTATATTGGACTGTGGGGCTGTTATATTATTGTGTTCTACCTCATTTATTTAAGGGTGGGTTGTTGTTTTTTTTGAAACTCCACATTGTATATATAAGGTCCTAAATGGCTTTGCCCCCAAATATTCCCTAATGACCCGCCTGTGCCCTAACATCTGCAGTGGAGACCCTCCAAATTGTACCGCCACCTTCAACAGAAAAAGGGGTGGACACCTGGGATACGGCCTTTTCAGGAATAGCTTCCAGATTGTGGAATAGTCTCCCTCCTGAAGTGTGTCAGGCTCCTTCACCCTATGGGTGCTTCCACACTGGTTGTAAAAACAAATAGAAAGACACATACAGGACACATACAAGACCTATTAAGACTTACCTTCTGCGCAGGAGGCCTGATCCGGGACACTTCGAGGATGCTCCTTCCACATTTCGGTGAGCAAGATCCGACCCTAATCGGATTTTGCCGCCAAAAGATCTGGCCTCCAGGAAGACCTAAAAAATTAGGTCTTCCATCCGGGCCCTCACCTCAATCCAGTCGGAAGCAGAACACTTCTACACAGAGAGGTGAGGGGCTGGATTTGCTGGTGGCTGCCATCTTGGGAAGGGCGGAAGCAGGCTGGTCTTCCTTCTGCTGCCTTTCTGTCACATGCTGGGTGCAGCTTCAGGGTTGGCGTTGGTGGCGCGGGAGACCGGATGCCCTTTGGAATGGGTGCTGCGGCCTCTGCACAGCACCCAGGAGATCTAGCCAACCGATCTGGCCTCCACACGCGTGTGTGGATGCACAGGAGGCCTCCAAAGATCCGTCCCTATTTGGGACAGATCCTTGGAAGGTTGTATCACCGAGAAACAGCAAGTAAGGAAGCACCCTATGTGTTCAGAAGTGTTATGAAGACACACCTTTATACCCTGGCCTTTGGCTAAAGAAGGAAACAGCTTTTCTTCTCCACATCCAGGCACTGGTACAGTTTTAACAGGTTTATGGTTTTGATTATATTCATTTTATATGTTCATTGGTTTTTAATGCTGTAACCCACCCTGAAGCCTTTGGGTATAGGGTGGAATAAAATATCAAATAAATATAGCAAAAAAAATCACAATGGAACCTGATATCACTTAAAAATAAAGATCATATCCATATTAGGAATGTGCATGAATGCAATTTTTGGGATTCGATTTGAATCGAATATCCAAAGATTTGAATCGATTGAGTAGAATACATTCAAATCTAGTCATGTGAATTTTTTATTCATATTTGAAGATACAAATGACAACAATATTCAAATGTGTCTGTACACATCCATATGCATCTGTTCACATCTGTACGCATCCTGTTTTTATCTCCTATTCATCCCATTTTTGTCCCATACTCATCTGTACAAATGTAAACAGATGCGAACAAGATGCATACAAATACCTATGTAATTGCGTATACATCTGTACATATACAAATGTCTGAATAATGTGTACGAAAGATTCAAAAAATTCAGACATCTGCTTGAATGTTAAATTTGAACTTAGAATCATTTTATTCAAATTGGAACGTTTGAATTTGATCAAATTCAATTGAATGTCTAATGTTTTGAATATTTGTGCACGTCCCTAATCCATATTCTGCTGTGGCAGTATTTTGGCATCGTATATCACATCCTAGTTTTGGTTGCTTTGGTATTTTGGAGGGGTTGTGTCTTTGCTAACTCCAAGTGAACCATCTTCTACTGATACAAAAGAGAACACTGGAAGTAATTAAATATCAAAAAGATTTGAGAAGTGCCTGATACACATCCAGAGAAAGGTAAGGTGATGGAAAATGAGAAATAAACTACCTTTTGTTGGAAAGTTAAACGGAGAAAATAATGACTAAAGGATCATAGGGTCACCTTTTAGTGCAAATCAGAAAAAATGCTTCCAGCAGAAAGTAAACACGTAGCAAGTGAGCTGGGAAATAAAAACTATTGACACTAATCAACCAAAATTGCATGGGGCCTTGACAGAGCTCCTACTTTTAAATTTAATCTTTCACCTATAAAACACGTCTCACATAAATCTATAGGCTAGAATTATGATCCTTGATACAGTCCTTTTTGTGTAGCTTACTGGAATTATCCTCATCTTTAGTTCTATGTATTTTGTAAGTGCAGAGAGAGAGAGAAAATATTCTGCTTTGTTCTGTACATTGTCCATGTGTTAGCATAGCGGGGATGTGCATAAATATTCATAACATTTAAAAATTTGTACGAATTTGGCCAAATATGGACATTTGAATTCTAATCAAATGTTGGCAGATTTAAAGACTGACATTCAAATTCAAATAAAATGAGCTGCTAATTTGATCGAAAAAATGGATTGTTTGTGTTTGCTCAAATAATTTGAGTTTGTGAGCACAAACTGGTTCAGCTTGATCAAATTTTGCATATGCAAAATACTGTATGCTTAGTTTTATGGGAATATCAAACAGGCTTATAAGCAGACATATATTGACTACTGATTTTAACTTCCACATGCAGACTATGGCAAGCTCTGGGTGAGGCCGTCACATTCTGTGCCATCATGCTTGTCACAGGCCCCTATTCCAGGTTATAATCCAAAATAAGCCCCAGTGCAGAAAGAGTCTGAGGGTGTTTCCACGCAGGCCATTAAGACCCCATTAAGCACCTGATAAGGAACATATATCACACATCTGCAAGTTACCTTCCGCACAGCAGGGCAGATAAGGCCACTTCAAGGATGGCGCTTCCGCATGGGCTTGTGCAAGATCCATCTCTAATGGGGTCTAGAGGCTGCCGAATCTGGTTTTCGGGAATACCTGAAAAATTAGGTCTTCAAACCATTCCTGCCTGCAAATTCTAGATCAAAGGACGATGCTTCTGCACAGGGACAGGAGAGGGAATGCATACGGGCAGGACTGGAAGTCATTGGGCAGCCACAGGATCTCAGTCACACTGCTGATTGGTAGGCAGTCTGTCCCTAACATGCCCACACATGGTGGAAATGAGCGGTGACTGATGGCTGAGTGCTCCAATCATGTGGCACCTTGGGTGGCAAGGCTGCAGAGAGGCCTGATCCTTCTGGGTATCGGTGCTCTGGCATCCGCACAGCAAACACATGATGCATTCCTCGCTATCCGTGCTTCCCACGTGAGTGCAGACACATAAGGCCTCACTTGGATCCATAGCTAGTTCAGACAGATCTTCCCAGGGATGGATTTCAGAAATCCAGATTTCAAGCAGTAAGTGCGGAAACACCCTGAGACTGAAAACTGAAAAAATGGAAATACTTCATCAATCAAACTCAGAATTCACACCAATCAGAATTCCACTTAAATGGATTTCCCATGTATGCAGATTTTCACTTGCATTCTTTTTTTTTTGAATGGATACATATGAATACATGTCTGCATGTTCAAACATAGGTCCGTACCCTCTGCCATGAACCATTGCTGCTGGTAATAATCCCAGCAATCACTAATAGGGGGAATGAATGTTTCTATAAAGCCAATGTGCTGTATTCTTGGGAACAATCAGGCTGGCCATGTAAGCTTGTATCTACTAAAAAAATAATTTTAAAATCAGGGACAAATAATGAACACCCAAATACACTTTTCCTGCCATGGAAGTTTCCATGTGAACACTGTGAACATATTGAAGACTTTATACTTTTCTGGGGAGATGTTGGCACTGCCTCCTAACTTAGAATAGCCCTGTCAAGCTGGAAAGTTGTATTAGAGCAGCTCAAGTTTTGGCTGAAGTGTAAGCATTACTATTAATATTATATCATGACTTCTAAATTTCTGAAAATGTTATCAAAGACCATGGTTTGAGGAAAGGAACACAACTCTAACTGCAACTCTGCTAAAAAGCATGCTGTAATTTCCGGGAGCTAAGCCCACTTTTCATGTAGTGCAAATTAAATATATCTATCAAATGGAGCGGGCCAGTGTGCTGACTTTTGATTAACTGTGACACTTTTTCAATCAGTTCCAACATCCCTCGGAGGGTTTGCGTGTCAAGGTCAAGTCCAGAGTTACAGCCTAGTGGCCCAACATGTGTCGTTACTGTTGCCTCCTATAACTTTTGACAGTGAGAAAGTACTAGGAAAGTGTGGCAGCAGCCTTGTCATTTCTGCTCCATCCACTGGAGTAGATAGAGTCATGGTTGAGGAAGTGACTGTATTGAATTTGACATTTGTAAGAGCCTGTTTGCGATCAAAATGAGCCCCTGGAGAAGAGGGCAAGAAAGACGGAGATCTCATACATCAAATATAAGAAAAGTATAACACAGTGGGGGGCAGGGAGAGTATGTAAGTTTAAATGTGTGTCTTTGTGTTTGTGGATATATATGGGTTATTTATTGTTGTTGCTTGGTACCACGGAGTCAAGGTTAACATCTGGTGGCTAGATGCAGATATCCTGTGTGTGTGTATGTGTGTGTGACAGATCTGAAAGTGGCTTTCTGCTATATGTTGGGGTTTGATCCTAGACCTATCTGTTTCTCAGGCAGTCGTTTCACCACTGCTTCCACCCTCTATCTCTGCCCACTTTCTAATGTGGTCTAGGAAGGGCTCTGGTGCTTAACCTCTGCATGCTTGTGTAGAACAGGGGAAGTCCTTCTTCTCCTAGCACACTCATGGCATTAGACAAAGATATGGACTGAAATAGTGTGCAAAAATGGTGTTAACAATACAGTCTACAAACTGGGTCATAGTGTGCAGAGGTGCAGAGAACCTATTCTGGCAGTGCAGAAGAAAGCATCACTGGAAGAAATGGTGCCTGAAGACTATGTATGTTGAAATCGTTCCTCCTGGAAACTTTGCAGGCCACGTATGAAAAGATCCTGGCCTTTGGAAGCTAGCTGGTGGCTGCAGGGGCTGGCCCATCCTTCTAAGCTGGTGGCTGGGGCTTGGCTGGCAAGGGCTACCTACTGTGTGGACAGCTCTTAGCCACATGACCTAATGTAGGATAGTGTGGTGCACAATAACTTGCACTGTCCGAAGAAGAAGAAGAAGAAGAAGAAGAAGAAGAAGAAGAAGAAGAAGAAGAAGAAGAAGAAGAAGAAGAAGAAGAAGAAGAAGAAGAAGAAGAAGAAGAAGAAGGAGGAGGAGGAGGAGGAGGAGGAGGAGGAGGAGGAGGAGGAGGAGGAGGAGGAGGAGGAGAAGAAGCTATCTGTGCCGCTCTCTCTCTGTAGGTGTGGTCACATCTTTTTATTCAAATGGAAGCCATTCTGAGTCTGGAGGGGTCAGACATGAAAGTCTGATTCCATTAAAATTTGTTTACACAGAATGAGGTGCTGCAGTGGGTTATGGCCCAGATAGCATTCTAGCTGGTATACTGGATGGCAGCCCTGTGCAGGCAACACTTGAGCTGTGGTCTGATATACCACACACCAAATAGTGTTAGAACTACACTGCTTCTTGGTGCTGGCAACTTTGGAGGCCTGGATGGCCCATCTGCAACATGGACAGCTCTTGTAGCACACTAGAAATAGTCCAGCAGATTGTGCCCTGGGATATTTGTCTTTGGATAGAACAGAATGGGATAGCCCTCAACATGCAGAAAGGACAACTTCCAACTGGCATGGGTTGGCTCATCAACAGGGTTTAGTTTTTCTGCAGGTAGAGGGATCAGATAATTCTGGGAGATCAAGTTGACTTTGGCCTAATATGCAGCTCTTTTTTTAGTGTCAGGCTGGAAATGGCATGGGAATCCTTAAGAAAGATGTGTCTAACCTTTGAATAACACCACCTGATAGGAAACATTTTAAAGACTTTCTATAAGGAAGGAGTTGGTCTATTCTTATCAAGTTCTACTGATGTCCACTGTTACAGCTGTAATTTGTGATATGTAGATTTCAAAAGCCCTTTGATGAGCTAATGTCAGGTTGCCATAAGGAAGAGTTTAGGGCAGAGTTATGAGACTGGTTGTCAGGGGCCAGAAATCCGGCAGTATGATGTGTATAATTTGAGATTATTTTCTGTTTGCCATTTGAACCAGCAATACCTATACTTATGTTTAGGAATCTAAGAACATAAGAGGAGCCCTGCTGAATTGGGCCAAAGCCCATCTAGACCAGCATCTTGTCCCACACAGTGCCCCACCAATTCCTTATGGGTATTTCAAGTGGAAGACAGTTTGTTCTACAGTAGAGAGTCTTCTAAAAGACAACTATGAGCAGACTGGAAGCACAGGGTCACCAAAGCTTCTGGACAGGGACAATAACATCTGGAGACACACTTAATTTAGAAAACTTATTTAAACGTCTGGGGATTGCTAAAGAAAGAAAGAAAATTTCATTGAGAAAGAAATGAGGTGGCAGTGCCCTACCTGAAGTGCTGAGATACCAGCTCTGTCAAGCGCTTCATTCAGCTTTCATCTCCAGAAAATATTTTAACTGTAGGAAATGGGGAGAGATGAGATTTCTTAGCATCTCCATTTGCTCTCTTGAAAAGCTATAAACAATTGACTGTTCTTCTCACTGAAGTTAATTCCATTCCAGGTGATAATTGCAAGAAATCTGTAACTAATAAATAGTACATATGTTTGTTTTCCTTGTCCCTCCCAGCATTCTTCTGCTTTGTGATTTATCTTTAATACTGTGCAGTTTTTGTGTGTGTTGTCCTTTATATTGCTTAAGTAGTGCAGCAGCTAAACTCATGAGCTAAAACCTAGGATTCTGTGGTAGGTCCCATCTGTGTACTGTAATGAGGAGCCTTTCTGCACTTGCCCCACTAGTTGCATCACAGTACAGACCTGTGGGAGCCTCTAGAATAGTGTCTCAGTGAATGTAGACTGGAGACCATGGTTTTTGAGATCTGATCTTATACACTGGAGCCTGGAACATGGAAGTCCTGGTCATCCATAACTGTGGAGCAGTTTGCACTACTTTTGGATGTAAATGCCATGTGGGGGTGGCACGGCTGTGCAGTTGTGTGCCACATTGTGATTGCCACAGCAATGGTCTGGCATGTGGCAGCAGTTGCCATGGCTGTTGCTATGGTGATTCAGGTGGTCCAGGATGGACTGTCTGCACTGCAACAGCCTGGTAGGGAAGTTGGGGATGATACCGTCCCTGCATAGTGTCCTCTGGATATAAACCTGCCAGAGGGAGAAAGGGAGGGAGGTTAGGTGGCTTATGTTGTAAATATGTTCCAGTGTTTTTTATCATTTGTTGTGTTCTACCTGGGAAGTTTTGGATGAAAGGTGGGATACAAATGTTATAATTGGTTAAAAAAAATGCAGTTAAAAAAATTGAAAGATAATTAATGAAGTAACAGCAGGTCCTGCAGCAAATTTAAGTAATGGAAGTGAAGGATTCTGGGATCTGAATTTTTCCACTGCACATTGTAAGCCATTTTTAGGCTGAAGATTGAGGAGAAATTGCTTTAGAGGAAATACTTCACTAGTCTCTTATTGCTCAAAGCAATTAACGAATCATTGCATCCAGTTATTCTGAACACAATATCGGCACAGTAAATGATTGTTACCCCCTCAAAACACACTTAATGATAATGCTTTTGTAGGAGTAATGTTAACATAGCATTCACACATTGGTTATTATGCCATAGGTAAATCTGATAGAGGGTACAATACATACTTCAAGTTGTTCACACCTCAGTTGTTGTGTGGGTGTTTCTGATACCATATATTAATCGCTACAACATTTTGAAATGTGGAAACTACTGCTGGAAATTCTCCTTTGTGAAATAATTAAATAACTGATATTGCTATGTCACACACTTCATCCAACATGCAAGGTTATTATCACCTTGACAGTTCTACAGATTCATTTTGAGTAGGATAAATTATAATATTCCACTTAGAAGGTATCTCCTTACCTCTGCACGGAGAGATAATTTCTTAACCTTTATTTACATTTGGGGTGTATGCTTTTCTACCTTTGGCTATTTGGGACAGTCATTATTTTGCAATATTTAATCCTGTAAATCTAGAATATTGTCAGAACTCCGAGGCCCGCAAAAGCAAATCTTCAATAGTGAGCTTTTTTAAGATATATAGTTTGGTCTTCGGGGGGGGGGGGAGCAAACCTTGGGGTAGAAATCTACCCCACAGCTTAATGTAACTTTTTGACAGCACAGGTCCCTTCCTCCCATGAGGTGTTTCATACAAAATATTATCAAAGGTCTGGCATTTCTTTAGTTTGACTTAAAATTTTACAAAATGTTGGTTTTAAAGAATACATGGTAAAAATGGAGCCCTAGTGGTAGCTGCAAACACAGGGTCTCTTCATTGGGCTATGCAATACCAAAATAGTTGGTATTGCTTTCACTAAGGCCTTCCTGGAGACCCAAACCATTTCACTGTGCCTGGGGTCTGGAGAAGAACCAAGGGCTAAGAAACCCCTTTATCCCCTCAGTCAATGGGAAGAATATTAGTATCACTCATCTGGTAGGTTTCTGCTGCGGAGGCACACAGCCAGGGCTTCCTCTCCCTCATGTAGCAGAACAGATTATAAAAATAAAAATTAGTTAATTTCAGAGAAAGAAAAAACACAATGTGTCCTAAACATAAAACAAGCAAGTTTAATGCAGATTATTACAGTCTGAATTCCCTCCTATGCCCCCTGGAGGAAAAGAGGACGTTCCGTAGTCATAAAGCAGTTAAAAGATTAAAGGCTGTGTTCAGACTTAAAAATGTGTAGTGAGGGCGTGGGTGTCACACCTGATGCTCGATACTTTGTAGCGGCAGCGCTTTATGCCACCACTACTGTGAATTTACCTACTGCGGAAAAATGAACGCTCGCTCCGCAGTATCAGGTAAATTTGAAGTTTTGGGTCAGCCTGGGCAGGATGGCGAGAACAATGAACAAGAGCTGAGCCTGCAGCTCAGCAGCCTTTGGCTGCCCCATCCCACATGGTGTGGGCCTCACCATACGTGCCACAGAAGTCTCACAGCTTTCTGTGAGAAAGATACGGAGAGGCTGCTTTAGTCTGGATGGCAGGTTATGGCTTTGCAGCGGGTAAGCCGCACTTTTTTCTATAACAGTGGTTTTTATTCTGCTAATCTGAATAGATCCAAAGGTTTGAATTAGCCCTCCTCATTCCCCAAATCTCATTGTTGGGTATCACTGAGTCCACAGGAACCTCCGTGGGTATCTCTATGCAGTTTTCTTGGGAGAAATAGAGAAGTGGTTTGCCATCACCTATTCATTCATTCATTTGAATTTTTATCTCACCCTATACCCAAAGGTCTCAGGGCAGATCACAACATTAAAACTATAAAAATGCCTGAATGTGGGGGTGGAAAACCATTTCTTTGTTTAGCCAAAGGCCAGGGCAAAGGGGTGCATCTTTACCACCCTCCTGAATGCATAAAATGAAGATGCCTGACACACCTCAGGAGAGACTGGGGAATGAACCCATGACTCTCTGCTTTCCAAGCAGTTTGTTCCATCAGGCTTCCTCTTGACACACTCTGTCCTGTGATGGGGTGCCGTAGCAGCTTCTGGTCTGCCAGCCTGGAGGATTGGAAGCTTCAGTGTCCCTTAACAGCAGCTTTCCATCTGCCAGATGGGAAACTCTGTTGCCTGGGGCTGTGAGAGCTCAGAAGAGAGCTGTGACTAGCCCAAGGTCACCCATGGGGGAGGGCAGAATCAAACCTGGTATTCCCAGATAAGATTCCAGCTCCCTAACCACTAGACCAAACTGGCTCACTTACATCTGGAGTATGCTCTGGGATGCTCCAGATTACTCTGTCTGTGTTACTGTCTGTTTTTCAGAGTCTGGGAGCATCCCAGAGCACTCTCAATTGTCAGAAGCTGTGGAGCAGTTTCTGTGTGGTAGGTGGGTCTGTGAGAGTGCAGAAAGAGAGCTGTGACTAGCCAGAGCCATCTAGCTGGCTTTATGGTGGAATGTGGAATCAAACCCTGTGGCTGCAAGATATGAGCCCAGCACTCTCACAAGACCAAACTGGCTCACTCACATGGCTTTCCCACATGACTCTTTTCTCTGGGCCTTATCACACTTACCTGACTGGTATGGTATATTAATGCCATACCAGTCAGGTGAGGTAGTAGTGCAGTGATGGCCATCCACACCCTTTTATCTTTCCCATTTCATTATTTTCTTATCTTTATTAGGAATGTACATGAATACATTTTCCCCATTTGCTTTGCATTGGAGCAAATGTGTGTGGTACTTCACATTTGTACAAATGGAATCCCTATGAATGTGGGAGGAAGTCCAAAATAACTTCAAATATTCAACAAAGGTTTGAAGCAAAGGAAAGAGAGCACATTTTCCCCAGAGATGCTGCTTCCCAGGATCGTGGATCCTTCCAGCCATGCCTCCATAGCTGCTTGGAAGTGGCCAGCTGGCCACTTTCCCTGGCAGTGGCATCATCCCAGATCACGGTCACCATCAGCCATGCCTCTACTACCAAATATAATGAAACTTTGGCCGAAGGGCCAATACAGCTTTCCTTCACCTCTGATGTCTGGCCTGCAAAAGTAGCCTTATTCGCCTTAGAAGGCAAAGGCACAGGCTTTTGCAATTCATACAGATTGTGAAAATATTTTGCACATCCCTGCTCTTTATTGGAATTGTTCATTTAAGAAGGCATTCTTATATCTACTTGCTTTTTTCTGGAAATCTGCATTCAGACTGGTACATCTTTCTCATTCTCCCTTGTTTTCTGCCTCCCTTCTTTCATCAGCTTTTTTTCAGAGCTTCATCAGACAGTCATCTTTGCCTTCTTGCTCTTTTTTCTTTGAAATATTTTTTGTTGTTGCCTGCTATACAGTGTCACAAACTCTGTTCATAGTTTTTCAGCCACTCTTGCCTATCAGGTCTAGTGCCTTAAATCTATTCATCACCTCCACTGCATATTTATAAGGGATATTATTTAGGTCATACCTGTATGATTCAAGTGATTTTTTTCCTAGTTTCTTTAAGTTTGAATTTACAATTAGAAGTTCAGGCCCTGAGCCTCAGGACCTCTTAGCACCACAGTGATCAAGACAGCCCACCAAACTCTGGCATGAAGCATACACACCCTGCTGAATATCTCCGTCCTAGAGTCACTGAGCAGACCACGTTTTCACAGGACTTCTTCATTTGTGATGTGGTTGTGATAGCATAAAGATCCATCTCACTATTGGTGAAAAACATTAAGCTTATGTGCTGACTTTGCTGATATTTTCCAAGTTTTGTATGCATTTGTAGCCATTGATAAAATGGGAGATGCATAGAAACATAGCTTACTGGATGTGGTGGACACCTAGTACTCTGAAATATTTGCGAAAATAAGTATTGTAACTTCACATGCGATTATTGAGGTGTCTGGATGTTTATCTTACAAATGGCTCGTATTTTCAGGCTGCTATCTTTCTTGTGCAACTTACTTAACCTACCAGTATGACTTTGTAATGCCTGCTTAAGGACTGAAGACATTTAAAGTTGGTTCTGAGTTATAATAACTATCTGAGTGTGCTAGAATTACTGTTTTTCTTTTCTTGTGAGACATTTCCTGCAGGGACTCCATTATTCCCCTAGATAAATTAGTGGCATTGTTTATCATTGGCTTTTTCAACTGGCAGTACATTTTTAAATTTAATAGCCGTTCTTTTATTTTTGCAAGATAATCTTTTAAGAGGATTTTCATGTTTGCAGGACTGACATGAGTTTATTCTCAGTAGAAGTTTGATTAATGAGTTTAGTCATGCAGTATTTAGAAAGTGAGATGTTTTCCTACTCTATCTTTTACCATTTGACCTGGCAGGGAAGAAAGCAGAGGCATATTTTACTTCAGTAATGAGAGGTAACTAGCAGTAAATGTCAGGAGGTTGATTAGAAGCAAAGCTACCACCAATGGTGACAATGAAAACATGTTTCAACCTGAAGGAAGTAGTAATTGATAGAGGTGCAAAGATAGGAGAAAAAGAGAGAGAGAACATTTTAAACTACTTTCTCTTGCAAGAGTGAACAGCATTAGTCCATGTAGGGTGGTGGGGGTAAAGTGGTGATTGTTGTTTCATCTTTTATTTCATTGAATTGCATTTTGATCCATGATGGATCAAAGTGGGGTTTGCTGAAATCAAAAGTGAAACAATAGTCAAAGCTTTACTCCTTTCTACTATAGTATGTACCACATAAGAACTTCTCCAGTGACACTGTCCTTAGAATGAAAATCCAAAATGGTCCCAAACATTTTATTTCCTCAAATGTAGGTCTGAAGCTGGGATACATATACATCTGCATGAAATCTAGGATAGGATGTTCTCCTCATTCATCACCAGCACTCATCACAGCTTTATCATATTGGATCATCTCTTCCTAACAGTCATGGAGAGAGAAGTGTGTGACCCTCATCATCCCAAGCTTTCCCTAACCCACCTTTTCTGACATAAAAAGGGGCAGACTGGTGTGTGAGCAATCTCATCTCTAAGTTGTCTCTGAGCTGCACCTGATCACACTCCTAATCCTTTTCTGGTGTGACTTAATTAAAAGACTGGACTGAAACCTTTCACCTGCATACTAGATTACCTGAAGTTTGAAATGTTATATGAACTGTAAACCATGATCAGCCAAAGATGGTTAGCAAAAACGTGTCTAATATCTTGCCTAAATACATATAAGAAATAGGTCAGGGAGAATGACAATTTGTATATCTATGGGCCTTTCTAGAGTGAATACTTCATTCTCTCATCCTTGATTTTAACCATATTTTTATATTACTATTATTTTAGTTTCAATCCCCATGTTTTGCAAACTTTTTTGAGATTATATTTTAATGGAAAGCAGTATAAACTGTAAATGTTTGAATTCAATAAGTAACTATAAGGCCACATGACTCTCCCAGAAATACAGCTTGCTAACATAGGAGTGCATCAACTACCCCCTGTAGAGTAATCAAAAGGGGGCTTGGTGCTAGACACCCTTGGTCACCCTTTCAGGAGAAAGCCTGAAACATGGAGATCTGAACGCCTTAGCGATAGATCACAAAATACCTCCCCATAGCAGCAATCACAATAGCAGGATACCAGCAAGAAAGGATGAAGATGCAGCTATCATGATGCCAATGGGAGAAAGGGGAAGATCTGGGAACACAGAAACAGAAGCCTCAATGGCCAAGCAAACAAAGCCATTGTTAGGGGAGGAAAACAAATGTAGTCCATAATGCCGCTATTCCAGGCATGCGATAACAGCAGTAAGGAGTCTTGCCTGAACTCATCCAGCCCCAGGCCCATTCCAGGTGGTAGTGGGCAATAACAATTCAGCCAAACAAAATTGTCTCACTCACAGCCACCTACCTTATCTGGCTCTGAACCTGGCCTGCCTAGTCAGCCTACCTCTACAGATGGACTGACCTGGCAGGAACCTAGCCCACTATTTTTTACTATCTGGCCAGTTCACCTTCACAGCTCTCTGGGTTACTGGGACATTTGTTCCAAACCCAGTTATGCTCCAGATGTACTCCATTTCACAGGACCAAAAGTGAAACCTTTGGGCCAATCAAAATATCAGAAAAATAGTACGTACCAGTTTGGGGGTTCTCTACTCTTCATCAAGAAATGGTATCAGTAGGGAGGACAGTAAAGAGTACAAAAAGTTGAATGCCAGGGTGGAGTTGGTATTATAAAATTTATAATAGCAACTTTTAGAATCAGCTTGATGATGGAGAATAAGCCTGGAGAAGCCTCATCTACTTTCTACAAAAATCAGGAAGCATGCCTAAGATTCTGGAATGATCATCATGATGCTAATGCAAATGAGACCAGTTCATAAAACTATATAGGATTATCTTCAAATGGTAATTTCCAGGCTAAGCCTTAAATACTAAGCAGCACATTATATGTTCAACCCTAAAATCGCACTGTTCATTCGAGGCAGTTTTATTGGAATTATTTGGTATATTACTGTCAGCCTATTCACCTAAAGATATAACTTTGACAATTACTCTATTGTAATAAAATGCTGTGTATGGAGAGTAGCTACAACTTTAGAAACACTTCATTGTACTGGGCTACATAGCATTTTTATAAGGCATAGAAAAATCTTTGTGAAAGTTCTATTACACCTCCCATGAATAATGTATTGCTGATGGTACTTGTAAAAGGCAGAAATAATCTCTTAAAAAAAAACCTTACTGTCACTGAAGGTTGGGGTTGGAATATGATATGCCTTATGTTATGGAATAAATTAAAATGTGTAAGACCTTCATCCTGTGAACCCACCAAGGCAAAATGAGCCTACTTTGATCGTTTCTAGTATGAATGAAACATGATACAAGCCCCCACAATAATAGAAACTCAAATATCTTATATTGATTTTTCTTGAATAGAGGCGGAAAGCTTCAAAATAGAAAATTATGCAGTTTTAGGCACTGATTGAATTGCGATGGATGGTTTGTCACATCTAAACACCAGGGTCTCCTGGTGCTAGTGCTTTTCCCAGATTTTTTCTGTTTAATGCTGCTCATTCAGTGAAAATTCTCACAATGCCTTAGAGTACTTTTAACCAAATTACTTGTGGGTTTTGTTGTTGTTGTTGTTGTTGTTTTTACAATGCCTTTGACCAGAGCTTAATTTGACACTGTGGCAGAATTACCAGGACATCGTGGTAGAATTATTATAATTCAGTCTTTTTTTTTCATATTATGTAAGCTGGTCCAGTTTGCAAATTAACCTACATTGCATATTATGTTTTAGAAAATGTAATGTCTTTTTTTAAGAGTTGTTTTTATTATTGTTAAACACTAAATATGCACTGCACAGAGACAGAACCAATTACATTAAGCAATACATTCAAAGTGTTATGGAGTCCTACATAATAATAGAAATGGAAGATAAATCATTAGAAACATATTATACATTGCTAGAACATTATTTATCAGTCTATATGTTACAGCTCTTAATATAGCTAAGGATATTTCTAATGGAAAGATGAGTAATATCTATTTTGTCCAAAGCCTGAAGCAATGCCTGCCATACTTTAAATCATTTGTTGTATTTTTTACCTCCTAACATTTTGATATATTTGTACTATTTCTGATACCTTTTTTCTATACCATTCTGTACAAATATTATTCACACATTCCCATTTCATTATTTGCACAATGAAATAAAAATAAATATTATTTTGTTTTTAATTGTCTGTTTTCTTCATGAGAGTAAAAGAAAAAGTCCTAACTCTGGCATGAAATCAAATTGAATGACTAAAAATTTCTTTATTTCTTGCTGAAATCATATCAAGAACTGTTTTACCATTCGGCAATCCAGCAACACAGGAGCAGCTATGGCTGCACAAATGTGCACCACATCACGATCATTGTGGCCATGGCCAGGCATGTGGCAGAAGTTGTCATGGCCATTGCCTTGGTGTTTTAGGTGTTCCGGGACAGACCATCCACACTGTGAATGCCAGTAGTTAAGCTGGATATGGCACTGACACTCAGTGTGAACATGGCCCACTATTCCTGTACTTAACTGCACTGGAATGCTCATTTCCAAAAGATCTGAAGTGACATCCTAATGCCTTTGGCATCAGGCAGTGCATTCTGTACTGATACCCCTGATTATCCTAGGTCTCTGGAGAGGATTCATGAGTCAGAAGCCCATACTAGTCATAAACATCTATAGGCTTTAAAGTGGCAAAACAATAAAACAATGGAATGACGTCAAATTGATGGTGCCAGTAGGAAAAAAGTGCAATACATATAACATGTAAAGAGATAATATATTAATTCCTAATACAAGATATTATTCCTCAGGTTGTAATTAATGGGTATTTAGATATAAATAAGGGTGAGTCTAGACTGGGGGATACTGCACATTCTGATGCACAGTCGATGCCCAAAACTTTGACGCCCAAAACTTTGTAGCGGTGGTGCATTATGCTGCCTCTAATGCAGACTTACCTGCTGCAGAACGATCAACACTCACTCTGCAGTATCAGGTAATTTCAGAGTTTCCTGCCATCCTGTTAGGATGGCGAGAAACAGCCAACGAGAGCTGAGCCTGCAGCTCATCTCCCGTTGGCTGCCCAATCCCGTGTGATGCGTGCCTCACCATGCACACAACAGAAGTCCCGCAGCGACTGAGGAGGAAGCTGCAGACCTCCATTTTGAGTGGGGAAAATGTGTCATGGCACCTCAGCCAGGTAAGATGCAAATTTTATATAACTGCGGATTTTTATCCACTAGTCTGGAAGGGACCTGAGATGTAAGGTCATTCTAATTTCTATGTTTCCATACCATGGAATACATAAATGTTTTGCACAGTGTAGAAATGAATTGCAACATTGTTAAAAGCACATACCCCCCCCCCAAAAAAAGACTGCTTCAATACCAGGTCAGCAACTGGCACAGAAGGCCAGTAGCCATCATAGAGGTGACTGAAGTGACAACAGGCAAATTTCACATCTTTAAATAGCTAGAAACCTCAGAGGCAACTCACCTAGCAGCCTAGACTATTTCTTGAAGCACTGAGAATATACCAAAAGTTGTCCATGTTTGGTACTCTAGTAAACAGTACAGGCAGAAAGTAAGTTGGTGAGTAGCATCCAACAAAGGGAAGAGAGGCAACATCCCCCAATGATGCATTTTTAGAATGACTGGGATGCGTGAAAGCAAATAATATGTTGTTGAGGAATTCAGAGTGGCAGAAGGGCAGGGTTGGGTGTCCTCATTTCCTGGCAAACCTGATGGTCACACTACTGAGCTGTATGAACACAATTTATGATGGTAACAAGGAGATAAATGTCCCGCTGGATTGGACCCATGACTCATTGAGTCCAGCAATCTATTCTCACAGTGCCCAAGCAGGCGCATAAGGAAGCACACTGAAAGGACTTGCTCTGCGTGTCGTCTTCCCATAGCTAGCCTTCAAGGGGATAACAATTACTGCCATCAGGGCTAATAGCCACTGATAGCTCTGAATTCTAACACTGCCTCTTATGGTAGCAGATTCCAAAATGTGGCTATGTCTTTTTGTTGTTAAAATCCTTTTCGTTGTCTTGATTCATCAAAGATTGGTTGAAGCTGGTTGAACCTCTGGTTCTACTATTTAGAGGGGGGAGTGGAGGAAACCTCCCTATTCTTTTTGTCCACACAGTGTATAATTTTATATATCTCAATTATGTCTCTTTTCTCACTTTTCCCCTTTCTAAATATATTATATATATTGCAACCTTTCCCCACAGAGCCCCTTGATCATCTTAGTCACCCTGTTCTTAACCTTCTCCAACTCTCCTGCAACAAAAAACTGCCCACACTATTGATTTGGATAAGGCCATTATAACATTAGCAACTCTGTTTTGAACAGCTTTATTTATTATACCTAACATGATATTGACCTTTTTTTCAGCAGATGCACACAATGTCAACACTTTCATTGAATTGTCTGTATGATGGCATGCCCGAGTCTATGAAGAAAGCTATGGTGTCTGGTACTTTACTTGGGGGCTATCTGTATACCTTCTATTAAGATTAAGATCCTTAACACACAGAAACACTTTAAGCCGGATAAAGGATAACCAAAACAAGTTTACTGAAAACAAATGAAGGGTTAACTCCACCCGGGACTGACTTGAAAGAACTTAAAACAATACATTACAAAGGGTACTTAGGTTGATTGCAGTCATCTTTCTGGGATTTGGAAATTGCTTTTGGTTCTGGTGCAAGGTGATGGTACCACAAGCTGGTGCCTGTAGACTTTCTTAATCTTCTTCCTGGTGAAGCTTAAGCTGGTCAAAAGCTTCGTTTGTCACTAGGACTGGTGGTATAAATAAACATACACGTGCTAAGGATGCCTATTTGGATTGCTTGGGCTTAGTTTACCAGACAAACTGAAGGCCTCCGGTCTCTGTAGCTCTGTTGCAGAAAGAGAAACTAACCTCCCTGCTTGCTTCTATTTATACAGGCAAACGGAAGAGACCAACTGGGGCTGGCCTCTAGGGGGTTTCTATAATCCACCCAGAAACTAATACAGAAAAGGCATCTACACTAATGGGAAAACCCATAAACAAAGGAAACTAAAGGAGAGGAGAGGAAATGGCAGAGCCAAGACTTCACAGGCTGCTATTATTCCAATATCTCCTTCCTGCTCAGTCACAACCAGCTCCCATCTGATTAGGGTATAAGGATTGTCAGGATTTGGAACTCAAATGAGCTTCTCTTTATACTTGTTCTTATTGAATAGCATCAACCATTTTTATGTTAAGTGGTCTGGTGTGCAGAGATCCCTTTGGATCTCAGTCCCTTTCTGCTTTGGGGAGCAACCATAATGGATTGTGCTCATGTGAGACAATTGTGATTGAAACACATGTGGAGAGGAAAAGGAGGATGGACTCACAATTTGAATTATTGGGTAGAGTGGAGACTTGCAAACTATGGCTTTTTAAAGCAAATCGGTTTCTATCACAGACCCTTTCTCTCAGATCATTTAAATTCCTCACATTTTTCCTAATGTCTCTGTATTTTTCAGGAAGGTACAGTATTATTTTTTAAAAAAATTAAGATTCCTAACCTGATGCTAAAATACTGTTTTTGAATGATAGCAATGACTTATGCTGCATCCTTTCTAAGGCCATCAAGATGATGGTGATAGCGGCAGTGATACTAAATCATCCATAGCCAAATATTTTATATTACTTTATTGCACTTGATTTCTCAAACAATTGTTCCTTCCCAGGAACATAACCAATGAAATGTAGTGCTGCAAATGCATCAGTAGAAACAGAGCTTCATTCAACGTACTTGATAAGACAAAATAGGTTTGCATCTCTGCAGAAAAAAAACATTCCTTAGTCTGGCCTATTTCTGGCTATTGCTCTGTTAATGTTACCATTCCATTTTTGAATGTCTCACTTCATTTGTCAAGTTAGATTCTGATAGCTTTAAAAATCATTAATATATTTGTCTCATTTTTCTTATCTTGTCTAAAGTGCACAAAATTCAGCCTTTACTAGAAGCTTTTTTATTCTTCCACTGCATTCATGATCAACATTACCGTCACCAAAAGTGGCATAAGAAATAGGTTCATTCTCTTTTTTTTGTCACTTAAAAACATACTTATTAGGTGATCAGACCCATAATAATCTCTCTTATCCTTGTCTCATGAAAAATCTTTTCTCATGGGCCTGATTTATCCATCACCATGGCAACATGCTCATTGCTGAAAAACTTGTTTCTTTGTGGCCAGAGCTTTATGTTGTGTGTTCTGTTTTATGCAGCTAACAACTCCATAGTCACCCCAGATCACCAGCATAGTGTTCATACTAGCAGCCCCCCAAACAGAGGTGTAGAATGGAATAGGAGATAACTATACCATCCAGGTGACCATTGCTTTCAGCATGCCTTGGTTTTCCAGCTTTAAAGAGAAAGGCGCTTTGGCAGAAAACCCAGTCACCATGGTAACTTATGGATCAGGGCTTAGAAGCATGGTCACACATTAGATTCACAGAGAGCCTGTCATGATTTATTACAAGGAGAACTTTGTTCTTTTCATGTCACATTGGTAGTAATTCAGAGGAAAGTGCATGGCTGAGAGCTCTCACACATCTATGGGGAAAAACAATGGCATTTGTCTGTGATGAGTCAATATTGTGGCCCAGAAAGTGCATAGATGAAAAGTTGTGGTGTATCCTACAAGTCTATAAATATGCATGGGGGTCTCTAATTAAAGCAAACCTTGCACCAGGATGGCATGGGGGCAACGGGTTTTAAGTTTTGTTTGAAGAATGTAAAAGAGGTGCATAAAATTATGTTTCACCAAGGCACAGCGATTCTAGACAGCAATGAGTATCTGATAGTGCAGGACTCCTACAGGATTTCTCGTTATAAGAAGCCGCAGCCTGAAGGTGAAGACCATGATCAGAAGGCCTTCTTATGGCAACAGAAACACATACATGGTGATATAAAGGGAGGTGAATTTGGATTAACCTGGATTAATTTGGAATCCAAAGGTACCCCAAATTCTGAATGCCAGGGGAGATTGTGAGATCGTTAACACATAGGCTTTAAAAATGAAAAAGACCCTTAAATTGAACACATAGACACACAAAAACATCAAAAGTCATTTTTTCCCCTTAAAATCATCCAATTTTCTTTATTCTAATACAAAAATGAACAGAAACTACCAAGTTCAATACTTCGTATGGAGGAATGCCGAAAAATATTGGTAAGTATACATTTTTAACAAATATCAAGGAAAAGTTGACCTTTACAAAACATCTCTCCCCAAAATGCCATTATTTCCCCTCACAATTACACAATTTCCCCTATTTTGCTGAAAAATATGCATTTAATAAGCAATCCACTTTTAAACAATCAGTACAAAATATTATATTTCAAAAATTCCAAGATTCTTCAAAATATACCAAAAATACCAAAAGAAACCCCCAAAATGACAAAATTGACAAAAGTGATAAAAATGACAAATGGGAGAAAAAAGACAAACTACCAAGCTATTTTCCCTCTTCCCCAGCCAAAATAATAATAAAAAAATACGAGGTTTGTAACCTCTGGCAAAGAATCTTGTAAGAAAAAGGGTAAAAACTAATAAACCATAAAAATCATTAAAAATCCTATTAAGAAACTTAAAAACCTTCCTTTATACTAAAAAGACACCCCAAAATGACTAAGAAAAAAACCCCAAATCCCTTCTTAATCACACAGATCTCTTTCCATTCCTAAATGCTTGTAAATAAACTTATAAAAAAACTTTAAAGGCCAGACTTTTCTTGCATCACCTGGTTGAAAGCAGGTAAGTTGAAAAGCGTGATGAATTTGTTCCTTCAGGGTAGCAGCTTGAAGAACTCTTTCTGCTTCATGAGTTGCTTTCAGGAGAGGTGGTGGTGGATGGAAGAATTCCATACCTTTTAATCCCTCAAACCTGTCATATTTATACCAAAACTGAACAATAGAAATTACTCCCCTACTATAGTCGTGACTTGTAACTTGTTTTTCTTGACCCAGCAACTCATCTATTTCCACCAGCTCCCAAATTAATAAACACTTTATAAATGGAATTGCACTGTTTTGAGGTTCTTTTAAAACTTCTGTCAATTATTTCTATAGTCAGTTATTTCTATTGTCAATTATTTCTGCACCTCCAGGATCATAAAAATGTCAAAACTTTCTCCTTATAACTTTTGATATTCTTGATGAGACAATGGTCATTGAAATGAAATAATCTTATCTAAAGCCCAACATCACACATGTATTCTTCCTTGTCACTGAAACAGAAGCATAAAACCCCAAATTCTGTTTGTGCTTACTTTAACAGAAAATTACAAGTGAAGCAAGCAACTTGTTTCTTTCCCGTTTTCCCTCAGTGTACCAGAGTCCAGTTGAGATATCATTTCCTGCAAACTTCCACTTCCTTCTGCTAACAGCCACAGCTTTTCCTGTTCTGCTGAAACAGAATCTTGCTGACAAGACTTTTCAGAAAAGGAGTTCAGGCAGAAGATTGCTTTTAGCTTTTCCCATCTTTTTAGCTTTTAAAGAAATGTATAATTTAATATATATTCTAATATAGCGATAATTTATCTCCTGACTTTTATCCAAGTATCAATGTCAAGTCTGGAACAATTTTCTCTCTATATAAGCCTATTATAGCCAAATTCATATGCCAATATGTTCATGTCTTCATATCACTTCAGGAAGATTTTTCAAAGTCACACACACACACACACACACGCACACACACACATATAAATGTACTTCTAGTAACAATGGGGTTGAGGGCCTGTTTTTGTTGTTGGGCAAGAGAGACAGAATAGGGATGCTACTGGTGTACCGTTCACCCCACTGCCCAGTATCCTCCCTATCTGAGCTGGCTGAGGTGGTGCTGGAAGCCCCCGCCACGGTGGTGTTGGGGGATTTCAACATCCACGCCGAGGCTACACTCAGTGGACCAGCTCAGCTCTTTATAGCCTCCATGACAACCATGGGGCTGTCTCAGTTTGTATCTGGTCCAACTCATACAGCAGGCCACACCCTTGACTTGGTTTTTGCCTCAGAGCGAATTGATGACTATCCGTTGATAGGAGGGTTGAGTGTCAGCCCGTTGTCATGGACGGATCACTTGTTGGTGAGGTTTGGACTTACAGCGGCAATCCCCCTCTGTGGGGACAGAGGACCTATTGAGATGGTCCGCCCCCGGAGACTTATGGAATCTCAACGATTCCTGAATGCCCTGGGGGATTTTCCAGTTGGCATGTCTGGTGCTCCTGTCGAAGCTCTGACCTCTCTCTGGAATCGGGAGATGACCAGGGCTATCGACACGATCGCTCCCAAGTGCCCTCGGCCTGCTTGTAGAGCCCAGAAAGCTCCTTGGTACTACATGGAGCTATGGGCCATGAAACAGGAAGGTTGATGGCTAGAGCGCAAGTGGCACAAATCTGGCTGTGAATCTGACCGAACACGAGTTAGAGCACACTATCGTGCCTACCACGTGGCGGTGACAGCGGCAAAAAGTAGTTTTTTCTCCACCGCCATCGCGTCCTCGAGTAGCCGTCCAGCAGAGCTCTTTAGAGTAGTAAATGGCCTTATAAAACCTGGGTCGATGAAGCGTGAGCCTCAGCCATCTAATATCTGCTGTGACAGTTTTGCAAAGCACTTTGAGGACAAAATTGCTCAGATTTGTAGGGGATTAGATGTCACAATTGGACTTAGTCCACAGGAGGCGTCCAGAGAACTGTCTGGTCCAATTATTTTGGATCAGTTTCAATTACTGTGGCCTGAGGATGTGGACAAGCTGCTTGCAGGGGTGCGGCCGACAACATGCTCCCTGGATCCCTGTCCTTCCTGCAAGTTATGACCGGGTGGATCCAGGAAGTGGTAAATGCCTCTCTGAGGGAGGGGGTGGTTCCGTTGGCCCTTAAACAGGCTGTGGTGCACCCCCTCCTGAAGAGGGCCTCCCTGGATCCAGAAGACTTAAACAACTATCGCCCGATGGCCAAAATACCTTTTCTAGGCAAGGTTCTAGAGAGGGTTGTCGCTGTTCAGCTGCAGGCATGCTTGGAAGAAGCTGATTATCTAGACCCATTTCAATCTGGCTTCAGGCCCGGTCATGGCACGGAAACCACCTTGGTCGCCCTGGTTGATGATCTTCTCCGGGAGAAAGACAGGGGGAATGCTACCCTGCTCCTGGACCTCTCAGCAGCTTTTGATATCAGTGACCACGGTATCCTTCTGGAGAGGCTACGGAGTTTAGGAGTTGGAGGCAGTGCCTGGCATTGGTTCCGCTCCTATCTCCAGAGCCGATCTCAGATAGTGGTGATGGGAGAGATGGAGTCGACACCCTGGGAACTTACTTTTTGGGTTCCCCAGGGGTCAATCTTATCTCCCATGTTATTTAATATCTACATGAAGCCGCTGGGAGAGATCATCAGGAGATTTGGAGTGAGGTGTCACCAATATGCAGATGATACCCAGCTCTATCTCTCTGTGCCATCTGAATCAGGAGAGGTGGTTGAAGTGCTTGACAGGTGCTTGGAGGCAGTAATGGGCTGGATGAGGGCCAATAAATTGAAACTGAATCCAGACAAGACAGAGGTGCTGTGTGTTACAGGCTCTCGGGTCCAAGTAGTTGGGAGATACCCTGTCCTTGACGGGGTTGCAATATCCGGGAAGGGACAGGTGTGAAATTTGGGGGTACTCCTGGACTCTGCGCTAACACTTGAAGCCCAGGTGGAGGCCGTGGCCAGGAGTGCCTACTCCCAACTACGGCTAGTGCATCAACTGAAACCTTTTTTGGACAGAGATGACCTGGCCACAGTTATCCACGCTCTGGTAACCTCCAGGTTGGACTATTGTAACGCGCTCTACATGGGGCTTCCCTTGAAGACGGTTTGGAAGTTGCAGCTGGTGCAAAATGCAGCCGCCAGAGTGCTGACAGGAACATCTAGCCGGACACATATCACGCCGGTTCTAAAAGAACTGCACTGGCTGCCAATTCACTACTGAGCCCAATTCAAGGTGCTAACTCTGACTTATAAGGCCCTAAATGACTTGGGCCCCAGATATCTAAAGGAGCGCCTTCTCCCATATCGACCTGCCCGCGTTCTAAGATCTGGAGGGGACGCCCTTCTGGTTATCCCCCTGCCTTCAGCAGCTAGGCGGGTGGACACCCGGGAGAGGGCCTCCTCGGTAGTGGCCCCTAGATTGTGGAATGGTCTCCCCTTGGAGGTACGTCAGGCCCCTTCTCTGTCTATATTCAGGAAGGCAGTGAAGACGTACCTCTTCACCCAGGCCTTTGGCTAAATGCCCCCTCCGCTTCCCCCCATTGCACACTCTACTGTTTTTAAACTGTTTTTTTTTTCAATTATTATTATGCTGGTTTTAAAAAAAAGTTTTGCATTGTTTTTAGCATTGTTTTATACAGTCTTGATATGTGTGTATTTTAAATGTTGTAAGCCGCCCAGAGACCCTAGGGTATGGGGCGGGATATAAATATAAATATAAATAAATAAAATAAAATAAAATGAGGCCTCTCTCACACACATGACACAGACACAGACATACTTTCCTGTCCCATCACAAGGACTTGGGTTTTTTTTCCCCCACTAGCAGTAGAGTACCCATTAAGGACCTTTAATGGGTACTTTCCAAGTGGAAAAAACACCTTTGGAAAGAATGGGGAGGTAAGACTGTGACAGTCTGGAGTACTTCACAAGAAGAAGGAGGAGGAGGAGGAAGAATTGGATTTTCTACCCTGCTTTTCTCACCCATTTAAGGGGATTTGGTAGGTGGGGCTATGAGAGCTCAGAAGATTGCTGTGACTAGCCCAAGGTCAAGCTGGCTTCACGGAGGAGTGTGGAATCAAACCTGGTATTCCCAGATAAGAGTCCAGCTCCCTAACCACTAGACCAAACTGACTGCCCCTTTCCTCCCTCCTAAATATGTATTATCACAAATGATGGGTCTGAATAAGAAAATCAAAGACCTTGGAAAACATGGTGATATTTGGGAAGGCAGAAGGGAGGAAAGACATTCAGCTAGTATGTAACTGCCCTCATTTACAAGAATGGTAAAAATGTCCTTGGCAGACATAAGAAAGATAGCTGAAAACTAGTCCCCAAGGGTTACCTACAACTGAATAGCACCAAGCAAGCAATCTGTTATCACAATGAAGTAAAATCATTGTTACTTCTGTGTACTTTTAACAGACCCACTAGTTTTTCCATGGAATTGAAACAGACTTTAAAGCAGATGCACAAAATTTTGAGATATGTTTGTGATTATACAATGAGCAAGCCAATATGGTTTAAAGTCAAGAAGATTTATTCAATTATAGGCTTGTTAACAAAAATATTTATGAGTTTCATCCAATATCACAAACAAAGAATTGTTCATTTCCTTGTAAATCTTAATTTGTACTTATCTCCAAAGTCTATTTGCCATCCTAGCACAAACGTGATAACAACAACACAGTATCTTATATGAGTTTCATTGGACACAAAGGCCCAGGATAATTCTGAATAATGAATTTATAACAAAGATCTGTGCTAATGAAGTCCTCATTAATATGTGCTGTTCTCATAACATGCCATCCATGGCAGCAGAATTCAAAGTTTTGCTAGATTGATCGGCTTCATGGAGGGCAGGGGATGCAGATCAGTTAATCCTTGTACAAAGTTGATGAATGGTTCTCCTCACACCAACAAAATGCCTTTTAGAGGTTTCATGCAGCCAAGAGTTTCAAAATTTAATAAGAGCAACTGAAAGCTTTTTTCTTTCTCTTTTGGGCAAATATAAAACCAAAGTTAAAATGTGCATTAGGCAGATCTAGGAAATGGATCAGATTTCACATAAGGTATTTCAGCTTCTACTCCAGGGTATTTCTTCTTTCTTATTCCAGTTCTTTTATAAATATTGATCCAAATACATCTCTTACTTCAGGGAGCAGGGTCATGCCTCACCCTATCTAATATCCTTACAGCTCAGTGTGGGAAAATGGGAGCAAAGAAAGATCATTTTACAAAACGTTATCATTTCTGCTTTCATCACCAGTCTCTTGGGAGGGCACGCTTTTTCATCTCCTTCAGGGGAGGAAAAAATCTTGTATAATTCTAGTTCATCTAGCACCACTTCCTGCTTCTTCTGCCAAATTTCAGAAGGAATGGGGTAAAATAATTAGGTTTCACTGAGCAGAACCATAGTCTCACTGACTTTCAGGCAGGGGTAAATATAAATGTAGGACTTCTTAAGATCACCTGCCCATTGGGGTGCTTGAGCATCATGCTCACAGTGGGGCAAAACCAGCCTGGAGCTTGTTGTCTGCTCCAGTCTAACCTGGCTGTGCCTTCAGGCTGTGCCTAGATGGCCATTCATAATTTCAACCAGCTTACCATTTCAGCTGGTTGCTTGACATCTGCACCAGTGACAATTGTCACATGATACCCAATCTGACACATCAAGGAGGGAGTGCTGCCAAGGCACTCCAAGAGTGCAGAATCCTGCCCTCCTTCCTCCTTGTGCCTTCTTGCATCTCTGTGGCAGACCAAAGGTGGCAGGAATACAGGAATGTATGCATAGTCCTTCCATGACAAGGACATCAGTTCATGGCCTTCAGCTGTGCTACACCATTACAAAAGCAACGTATCCAAGCAACCACTTAGCCTTCCAGTGAAGCATTAATGCATTTCTTTTTCCAACGGCAGAGGGGAACACTGCACATCAGATGTTATATTTGACCTCACAGGCAATTTCCGTGAAAAAAAGGGGGGTCTCAAGTGGCACTTCTCAGGATTCACTCTTTAGGTGCCACAAAACCTGTAGAAGCAAACCCCCAAAGATTTCAGATGTGTAATAATGTTTATTTTTCCTGCCTTCTTTCCTCCATCTGCTCTATCCTAAAAAGTACATTATGGAGAACTAGGAGGAAAGTTGTACTTTGTGTCCTCCCTGCTACCTCGTTTTTCCTACACACGTTGGAAAGATGCATACTGACCAAAGTGAAAAACTGATTGTCCTAAGATGGCTCGGTTGTGGCCCTACCTGGATGATGACTAGGGATGTGCATGAAAATTCATAACATTTGAAATCCGTATGAATTCGGTAGAATTTGGACATTCAAATTTGAATTGAATATTGGAACATTGGAAGATTAACATTTGAATTCAAATAGAATGTTTTGATATATCCCTATGAAGCTTCATATGGGATTCATATGGGATTTGTATGCATTTGTATAAGATTTGTATGAAATTCATATGGGATTCATATGCTGTTTGTATGCATTTGTATGGGATTTAGGAATGTGAACGAATATCTATGAATTTGTAGATTTGTGGCCAAATCAAATAGGACCAACGTTCATAGGCTCTATACATCCCACAAACTGGATATTCAGGTACCTGTTGAAGCTTTGGTCAAAGCCTTGGTGGATACCAGATCCCCCTCAGGCCTCCCCCCTGTGGACTCTACCCCCCGCAGGCCCCATCACCCCCCATCACCCTATTTATTTGCCACTGTCTTCCTAGGCCTTCCAATTCTGTGTGCATGTGCATGCAGAACGGGAATGCCTGTTCTGGCCTCTGGAAAGCCTATTTTGGCTCCAGACAGGGCCAGAATAGACCTGGGAACACCACCGGAGGCATCCTGCTTGCTTTCTATGCACCCTCTTACCTTTTGGTGTTCATTCTGGTGGTGTCATAGGGCTATTTTGGTGCACTTTGGAGGCTGAAATAGTCCATCCGGGGCCTGAAAAAGGCACTTCTGGTTCTGGGGTCACTACATCCATGGACACTTTTGAAAGACTGATCAAGGAATAAAATTCTTATGAGCTCAGTTCCAAGTAGAGTATTCATGAGTTCAGTTTCCTGGCCAAGCTGTTAATTAGTTCTTCCTTAGACTGCATCTGCACACAGTATAAACAAAAAAGTGGTTTCAAAGCAAGTTAGTGGTGGCATCCACATTCTGGTGCATTTAATCCACATTAAGTGTCAAAAATACACTTTTGAAATGCATTTCATGACACTTAGTATGGACTGCAAGTAGAATGGTAACACTATTGTCCACATGCTACCATATGAAGTCTTCTTTTGAACTTCTTAAAATGTGTGTGGCTGTAGCCTTAGTTATATGCCCTTATAAAATCAGACTGCAATGTCTAGGCCTCTTCAGTATGGAAAGACAGTGTTTGAGAAGGGACCTGATTGAAGTATATAAAATCATGCACTGTATAGAAAATGTGGACAGAGAAAATTTATTTTCTCTATCACACAACACTAGAACCAGGGTGCACTATATGAAGCTAATGGGTAGGAGAGTTGGATCTGACTAGGGGAAGTATTTCTATACCCAGAGGGCCATCAGTTTATGGAATTTGCTGCCAGAGGAGGTGGTGGCAGCTACCAGCCTGAATGGCTTTAAGGAAGGGTTAGACAAGTTTATGGATGACAGATGTATTAATGGCTACTAGAATGGATGCCTGAGTATATCTTTCAGGCTGGGGGAGACAAGCAAAATGCTTCTAAGGCCATTTGCTGGGATTTGAGAGAAGAAGAAGTTTTGCCCTTGTCTCTGCTTGAGATGCCCATGGGCAATTGGTGGACCACTGTGTGTGACAGAATGCTGGACTAGATGGGCTGTGGCCTGATCCAGCAGGGCTCTTCTTATGTTCTTATCATCATTTTATACACACACTTCTATTATTTGCCCTTGTCAGACTAAATCAAGGAGAAGCTGTTCAGTGCAGAATGAGTTCTCCAAACCAATTAAAGACTTTCAAAAATGAAAGTAGCAGTCACTAATGAGAAAAGCTTTCTTAATTTTGACCCTGCACTTACTTTAATATCTTGCTGAATTGTGGTTAATCTTGATTATTTACATGTAAATCATGAGAAATAAGGAAGCAATAACTCTTCTCTGAGGAATCATGGATGAGCAATTATAGAGCACAGGAGGAAGTCTAATTAATGAAGTGGTACCCCCTCAGAGAAATATAGTTACTAGCAGTGTTCCCAAAACTAGTAATTGCATGTATATATACCAGAATCTGCTATTTGTTAGTCAATTGTAAAAGAGTGTGAGATCTCTAATTTTGTTCTATTGAGACTGCATGAATGAGCTGGCACTCATGCAATGATGAATAAACAAAACAGGAAAGAAGCCGGATTGTGCAACCACCTTCATATAAACCCATCAAACCCACAATCCATTGCAGTTTCCTTGGCAAAGATACAAAAGTAGTTTGCCATAACCTCTTCCAGGGATCAAAACTGCTTCTCTTGTGGTGCAGTTATAGGTGACACACTAGAGACCCCCGTGCTCACAAATGAGAATTCATTTGAAAATAAATGCCTCAAAAATGCTATGTGTGATCACACTCAAACTGTTGTTTGTGTTCACTTTCAAATTTGTTCAAGAACAACAATATTTTTGCTATTTGGAAAAAAAAGAAAAGAAAACCTTTCCAATGGAAAAAAACCCACAGTGAACCCCACATGAGAGACTGGTTTCTGGGTATGCAAACCATCTTATGTTTGGTTTGATGTGAACTTCTGTGAACATAAATTGCTCAATTGAATTTTCAAATGCATACCAAACTTTACATTTCCTGCACAGGAGGTTGAAGACTAGGCTGGACATAGAGGGAAGAAGACATATCTGCTTTTATGGCAAGGGAAAAACCGAGAATAAGATTTAAGTTGATGCAAGACTCTAAAGAAAGAGGTGGTTTTGGGGTACCGAACCTTAAGCTATACCTTGCAGCATCTTGGATGGTATGGATTGCTAAGTGGTTTTGGTTGAAAGACAAAAGACTATTACAACTGGAGGGAGAAGGGTTAAGATATGGCTGGCATGGATATTTGTGGTATGGAAAATTGAGAGTTAATGCTGATTTTAAAAACCATTTTGTAAGAAATGCATTGTATAAAATGTGGATGAATTATAAAAATAAGTTTTATAGTAATATGCTACTGTGGGTCTCTCCACATGAAGGGTTATTACGGGAATTCAGTGACAGAAGAACTTGGTTGAAATAGGAGGACATGTATAAAATAGAGGGTGTAATTAATATGATATAAAAACAAGAGAACAATTGAATCAGGAAGGGATAAACATATAATATTTTCTTATGTTGAATTAAGAGATATATATAGAAAAGATAAAGAGAGCGTAAATTTCGAATGGGAAAAACAGGAATGGGAGTCAAAATTATATAAGGCTGAAAAAGGCATGATTGGTGTGATGTATAAAATATTGCTTCAAATTGAAATGGAACATGAACAAGTCAAAGAATCTATGATCACGTGGGCAAGAAATTTTGGATATAATATACAGATGGATCAATGGGAAAAATTATGAACAAAAGATATGAAATTTGCTTCCTGTATGTTATTGAAAGAAAATATGAACAAGATGATGTATAGATGGTATTTAACACCTCATAAATTGGGGAAAGCTTATCAAAATATGTCTACCAAGTGTTGGAAATGTAAGAAAATTGAGTTAACGTTTTATCATATGTGGTGGCCGTGCGAAAAGGCAAAGAAATACTAGGTTATGATATATTATCTGATGTTAAGAATTTTAGGTTTTATCCAGAACTAGGGATTGTAGATAGTTCTATGGAAAGCTTAAACTCGTTAATGCTGTATATGGTGATGACAGCTAGATTATTATATGCACAGAAGTGGAAGGAAGAAGAAATACCATCAGAAGAAGAATGACTAATCAAGATGACGGAATTGGCTGAAATGGATAAATTAACAGACTTATTAAATGATAGAATAATCGATAAATTTGTGGAGGACTGGTCCCTATTTATTGAATAGTTTGCAGAGCTTGAATTAATGACAGATGGGTTCGAGTGAAGACAAGGAATAAATCGGAAACAGAGGAGAGATAAATAAATAATGCAGAGCAATAAATAATGAATACATAATATAGAAGTTGGATAAGCCGAGGAAGTTTAGGGAACCTTAAGTAATGTAATAATGAAAATATTGTGTGAATTATTTTTCTTCTTTTCAATATGTTGGAAAAATTTTTAATAAATAAAATTATTTTAAAAAAGAAGAAAGCAAGAGGTGAAGCACACAGAGGTTTCAGAGGGAGAAATGAAACAGGAGGAAATGTTGGATGTTTGACAGGAGAAAGACATAAACCAGATTTGGGAACAGCACCAACACAAGGTAGGACAACAAATTTAAATGAGCATCAGGGAAGGAGACTTCAGGCTGAAGGTGGAACACAAGGACAGAGCAGAAGATTAGACAGGAAATGTAAACATAGCAGGGGATTATATTGGACTGGGCAGGAACAATATTGGGGCATACAGGAGACAAGCTAGCCATCAACATGAAGTACAGGAACTGTGCTGACTTTCTGAGTCCCCTCAGTGCCAGCCAGTTGCAGTGTTGTCAAGTAGAGTGGGCTGAAGACTTACAAGATAGGAAGATCCAAGGAACAGGATTGGAATCATCTCATGTTAGCAAAGAGCAATGAAGCAAAATCCAGAGAACAAGGCAGAAGTCAAAATCTGTTGTTATAATTGTTAATATTGTCAAATTGTTAATGCAAATCAGTAGTCAGAGAAAGGTTCTAGAAGATCAAGCCCAAAGGACAGACACACTAATCACCCAGAGACCTTCGGGTTTGGGGCGGGATAGAAATGGAAATAAATAAATAAATAAATAAATAAATAAATAAATAAATAAATAAATAAATAAATAAATAAATAAATAAATAAATAAATAAATAAATAAATATTATATTGGAATGGCAGGTGGACAGCGAGATGTGGCACAACCAGATGCTGGAGATAAGTAGAAATCAGACTGGGAAAGAGAGGACCCAAAGCAAAGTAGTATAAGCAGGATCTTACTGATGCAGGAATTTGAGAACAACATTCAGTTCATTTAACACATAAAGCAGGCATGTTAAATTACACAGAAACCATTAACTTAGAAAATTCTGCAAAGAAGGGACAACTGTAACCTATGAGCATTAGTGCCCATCTATACAAGTTGTCTCAAATGTGAAGGTGCTGCATCTCGTTTTTCTGACATTTCCAATAAGACTTCTGGCAGGAAAAAAAAATCTTGCTACTGGAGGAAAGAACACTGCATGGGCATCTCTTCTCATCTTTGGTGTAAAAACACAGTAAATAAATAGCAATTAAGCTGATTTTCATGTCACTTCAGATCTGCACACTGAGATCAATTGGTAGTCAAGTGACCTGCCAGATTAAGCATCCTCCTTGTAATAATATTGCCAGTGCAGAGGGAAGCCAACAGCACAGTAAAAAGAAGGAGAAAGAAGAGAAAAAGATGCACCAAGGGAAATCAGAGCAAAACAGGAGAGGGCAGCAAAAGTGCAGACATCTTAAACTTCTTTGAGTGGTGATGAATCCATAGACCCGAAGACAGAGAAGAAAACCAGCAGCAGCTGAAGGGGGGCCAACACAGGCAAGACTGCATGACAGGTGGGGATAGGCAAGGTCCCAGCGGAAGTTAAAACTTTTATCTTCACAAATAAAGGGCCACTTCACATAACAATAGTTTAAAGCAGTTCTAGGCAAGGCTCTCATTGTAGTGAACAAAAGAACACAAGAGAAGCCCTGCTACCCCCACCCTGCTACTTGAATGAATGTACCTAGACATTCATTCAAGTAGCTATTGATACATCTGTTGTCCATAAATTTGTCTAACCCTACCTTAAAGCCATCTAGGCTGGTAGCTGTTACCATCTCTTCTGGGAGCAAGTTCCATGAACCGACGACCCTCTGGGTGAAGAAGTACTTCACCTTGCCAGATCTGACTCTCCTACACATCAGCTTCATAGAGTGCGGTTCTAGTGTTGTGTGGTAGAGAAATTTTCTCTATCCACCTTTTCTATACCGTGCATAATTTTATATACCTCATTCACGTCCCCTCTTAAATGCCATCTCTCCAGACTGAAGAAGCCTAGATGTTGCAACCTGGTTTCATATGGGAGGTGTTCCAGCCCCTAGATCATTCTGGTTGCCCTTTTCTGCACCTTTTCTAGTCCCACAATGTCCTTTTTGAGGTGTGGTGACCAGAATTGTACACAATATTCCAAATTGTTACCTATTCCCTTCCCAATTATTCCCTTATTGAATTAGTTTTTTTCACTGCTGCTGTGCACTGGGCTGACACCTTCATTGAACTGGCCACTAGAACCCCAGATTCCGAGTGCTGCTGTTCCACACTGTTCTACCAGTTGTACTGTATGAGTGGCTGTTGCATAAGGTGCTTGGAGGACTTGAAGCCAAGGGCTTTACATACCTGTCAGTATCTAGGGATCTTTCTCCACTTACCTTTATCATAGACTATGTCATCCACAAACTGGTACATCATGCAGCAGGGCCCATCTTTCCATAGACTGCTTTGTTCTTATTAGACAAAGTGCTAGACCAGGCTACTAGGTTAAAATAGTGCCATATAGCGGTCACACTATGGATTTCTTTAAAGACAGCCCCCACTGAGGCCAGCAGGGGAGGGCTTTCTGGTGATGCTCCAGGGAAATGGTGCACCACCAAAAAGGACCCTCATAGAAATACCACATTCAAAGGCTCTGTGCTGGCTTTTGAAACCAGAAACCGTGGCTGTGCTCCAACCGGCTGTGTGGCTGTGGACACTAGAGCCCTTAGAGAGAGTTACTGCTAGTTCACTCCAGTGTGATCCACTCCCACTAAACCATGCTATTTGGGCCACAACAGCCCACACAGTGTATAAAGGACCTGAGACTCAAAGAAATCAAGAAGATTTCAACCAAAGGTAGCAGATAGGAGACCTCGAGCAGAACAGAGGCTCTTTCTGCACTGAGTCTCATTTTGGATTATATCCAAGAATAGGGATCTGTTGTCCACATGCTAGTGAAGATTATGACAGGCCATGCCCAGGGTCTATCACAATTTGCACCAGCATGTGGATGGCAGGTTCCCTATAAGACCCAATGCAGAAATGGGCAGAACGCAGTTAAGGGGAGTCTAGAGAAAGTAACAACAGAACAAATTCCTACTACAGTTCTACCTGACAAAGCTTACTACTACAAGCAGCAAACCCTAGCAACATGAAAACCAACACCTAATGTGACTAGACTACAATTCTCACTGGTTCATCCAACAAAATCCTTGCCAGGCTTGAAGGCAGCAGAAGGCAGCAAATGGGTAATATATCTTTTTTTCTGTGAACTGTGTTTATATGAACTGTGAGCAGAACAATTCTGTCATCTTTAGATGATTTTTTTTCACGGGGGGTTGGGGGGATACCACAATGCAAACTGACAGCTTGACATGTTCCTGCCCCATAACTGCCCCATGTGGTGTATTGCACATTAGTTATGAAATGGATTTGATGTAGACCTACTGGCAGGGCCAATATTTTGACATATATTTCATTTCTCTATTGAAAGGAAAACACAAAAAGGCCATCCTTCTCGGGTTATGAAACAGTTTCTTTAAAATTCAGAAACATTTCTTTGAACAGGAGGAAGGATTCATTGAGGTGTTCAGGAGTGGAAGACATAATTAAAGAAAAACATTCTGGAATCTATATCTTCCAAAACAAATTACAATAACTCATTAGAAAGATGTCAGAATGCAGTGGTGAACCAAATAAATGCCAAAGTCTTAAATGATTCAAAGCAGGAATCAATTTCCAACCATGATATGACTTCAGTTGATCGATATGTGCAATAAAGAAAAATAAATTAAAGACAAAGAACCAATTAAATGTGTTTTTATTCTCCTCTTAATAAATGAGGACCTAAATACATCTGCATTAATATTTACATACATGACTGCAAAAGCTTGTTTCTTTGAGAAAACCAGCTGATAAAACAAAGCTACTGGTGGGATTAGAACAGGACATCTCTCGCATGACTACAAACTACTAATCACGCTTTATGTTGGAGTGATCAGTTGCAGTCTTCCTGAACTGGGCCTCACAAAATGGGATGGGATTTATTCATTCTGTGCACGGATATTTGTAGAATATCCATGCATGGATAGGAATGCCCTCACATCTGTGGCAGTGGGGTATTCTTCCGGAGCTGAACATTTCCACATTCTATTGGCTCCATGCACACCCCTAGTTCCAGGGGTCATCTGAGGTGCCACATCACTGTACTTGTGATGATGGGACCAGTACACACATGGTTGCATCAGACTCCGTGCAGAAGATGGTGGTGCGTGTACATGCATCTGGACCCACGTAGGTCTGTGGCCACATTGGGGGTTTGTTTGGTGTGCACTAGCAAATGCTAGTGCATATCAGTGGGGATGGATGTTTCCCATCCCGTGGATGGGAAGCAAAGTGCTGAAATGCCCCAAGTCCACTCTCTTCTGGGATAAGAGGTGAGGCACCACCAGCACTGTCAAAGTCAGGATGCCATCTATCCCAGACTAATATTGGTAGCAGTGTGGTTGTGCCATAGTCATTCTGGTACATGCAATGACCATGTTTCCATACTTATGGAGGCTATCCTGGTCAGGACTTGGCACAGGACCATCCTTATCAGGATGCCTTATTTCACACCAGTCACTTTGCTGACTATGAAGCTCACACCAGCTTTGGAAATAGCATGGTGTGGTTCAGTTCAAAATGCTCCAAAGGCTAGAAACAAAAGCCTGGACTTGGAAGATCCTAGGATGGGGATTTGGTGGTACACCTTGTTGTTGTGCTGATGAAATGGAATAGAATGCTGATGGATCTCAAAATTGAGGTCAACTGGTGAACCAGAATAGAATGCCATTTTGGGTGCCCTAGCCCAGTTTACTAAGAGGGGCATGGTCTCCCTTATCCATCCTAGTGTGTGGGGGAGAGGTCATAAGTGCAGAAAGGATCTGATCCCTTGTCCAGAATTTTGCTCACTCCTGCCAGCAATTGGCCAAGGCTTTGGTGCACATATATCATGTTTGGTGCACAATGGCATGGCTGAACAGAATAAAACATAAAGATAGTGTGCTTACTTCCATGGCAGGGATTTGAAAATGATATTGAGAAGCTTGTATAAGCTCTGAAGATGGGGCTATGGTGTTTTCCTTGTTCTGGCCCAGTAAGGAAGAACTGAAGGCAGGACTGGAATAAGATGGGTTGAGATGGCTGTAGACCTCTTCAAATGCCCTTTCCTTATGATTGGAAAGGGTCTAGGGGTCTCCTTTCTGCAGGCATGGTCTGTCTGCAGGGGATGGAGCCTCAACCAGGCTAGGGCAATCAAAATGGTTCCCTATACTGATTTAACAGTAGACCACAACACTGAGATGTGCTAAAAGTAGTATATTGGATCACAGAGGTGTGCAGATAGCAAGCTTTCATGGTTCGATATACCACAGGACATTCAACCAAAATGTCCCCCAGGAAGTTCAGAGCTGGCATAGGGGCTGACATAGGACAGGCCATCACAAAATGGAAGTCCCTGTCTTGCACCATAAGCAACACATCCCACCTTGGGATGAGATGCTCATCCCCAGAGGAGGTAGCCCCATGATAATGGCTGTAAGGGTATATATGGCCAAACAAGTCTTTTGCTAATCTAGGATGAGGACCCTTTGGAATGGTTCTGTTCCAGGATACCACTGGTCCTAAGTGAGGAAAGTGTACCAAGGAATTGCTCTTTCCAGGTTAATAAACAAGTTCAGAAAGAGCCTAAGAGAATAGAAATGTGTTTTAAACAATATCAGCATATAGCTTCATTTAGCTCAATAGTCTCCCCAATTATTGGAATGGATTTCTAGATTTTTTTCCAAAGAACTTCCTGGAGATACTAGAGGTCAAGCTTTTGTTTTGCAAACTTTTCATGGCATTTTCCTTATTAAAAAGTCTGTTTTTATCACCAAAAACATATTGAAATACAAATATTCAATCAAAATGTTCCTTTTCACAAGCAGATGCTTTGTATGTTTTTACCTTCTAACCAAATTTTCAATTCAATGTGAATGTCCATTAATTTTTTTAAATAAAAATAATCCAATTTGTGAATTGTACATTCCTAGTGTTTGGTTCAAATCAATCTGTACAGAAAAAAAGTTTGTGCACATCTCTAGAGCTAAGGGCCTTTTGTTTGCAAAGAATGCAATCTGTCTTTTTCAGTTTACTTTTCAGCCCAGGCGACAAAGCATGAGAGAGATATTAATAACTGAAATAATGCTTTCTAAAAGATAGCAGTCATTAGGCAAACAGTGCTCTTGAATAAAGCAATTCATTTAACTTCAGTTGTGTAGTTTGGATATAGTGGTGGTAGGGTTCCATCAAATGATGTAATCTAGAGATAAATGGCAGTAGCAAGAGATAATTTTCATTATAACTACCTCTTCTAATACTATGTAGGATTCATAGCCACTTCATAATGCAGGCAATAACCTATCTCTAATGAAAATGTCTCTTATACTTCCATAAATGGTATTTTCTGTGGTTGATTTAACTCAGATTTCACCTAAATTCTGACATTGTCCCTCCATCTAAGAAATCATATCTAGGGGCTTAGGAATTCCTATTTTCCTACTTCAACCCACTCTCCATCTTCTGTCTTGTATTTTTAGAGTTTGCCCTCTAGAAACCTCCAGCAAATGGAGCATAAGGCCATTCAGAACTAAGTGCTCATCAATGCTTGATGTGAACATTCACTTCCTTTCTACGGCATCACAGAGAGATCTGTCATAGTTCAGGACTCATCTGAACAATGCAAGAACCTTCTTGTTATTCCATGAATCTTACTCCTATTTCCTCTTTTTGTCCCTTTTCATAAACTGTGACATTTTATAGAGGCAATTCATAGTTCCTAGGAAACACTAACTTTTCAAAAGTGAAAGAACTCAGAAGTCCTGAGGCGGATATATCAGGTCAGCCAATATTTAAAACTCAAGCACACCAGAATTCCAAACAACACAACTTTGCCTCATCAACACTTTGAGTTGAACCTAAGTAAAAATTGTGGGTGGGTACTGAATTTTGTGTTTCTTGTATAAAAATAAATATTTGGTGAGTGGCATAAAACAAGCTCTCCTGGCTCAGATAATTTAGTCCAGTATTTTGTTGTGCTACTGGTCAAGATGTGATATTGGTATATTCAAAAGCAAGATAAAAGTATAAAAGCACCTACTGATTTGTGACCCCAGGAATTGTTATTCAGAAATATTCTTGTTTCTGCTACTTGCAATAAGAACAAAGAGAAGAGAACATAAAGAAAAGCCCTGCTGGATCAGGCCACAGCCCATCTAGTCCAGTGTCCTGTCACACACAGTGGCCCACCAAATGCCCTTGGGTATCTTTATTGTTTTTTTATTTTTTTCTCCTGCTCTTGAATCCCAGAAAATGGCCCCAGAAACGTCCTGTTCCCCCCCCCCCAGCCTGAAAGATGTACCTAGGCATTAATTTTAGTAGCCATTGATACATCTGTCATCAGCTTCATAGAGACCCCCTGGTTCTAGTGTTGTATGATAGAGAAAAGAAAGTTTCTGTGTCCACCTTTTCTATACCGTGCCCCATCAGTTTATAGACATAATTTGGATTTTTGGCCCCGATATGCATTACTTTGCACTTGTTAAGATTAAAGCACATTTGCCACTTGGTTGCCCAGACACCCAATGCTAAGAGATCCCTCTGGAGCTCTTGGCAATCTCTTTCAAATGTGTCAGATTTATTTTGTTGCCTGAGACAAAAGATGTCTACTCCATGGTATTAGATGGTGTTTACTCCATTGTATTAGAAGTGCTTTAAGACCATTATAGGTCTTCAAAAATCCAGAAGTGGGCTCCTTTCTGAGATGGACAACTCCTTTCATCTGGTTGTCATACAACCATCCTGAAGAGTAGTCACTGACAACACTGAACTCTCTGAATTTATATCTCCTTGAAGTATAGTTTTGCTAAAGATAGTTTGGATAAACACATGCATAGTATGTCTCTTGGTTATAGTTTTCAGAGTAACAATTAGTTGTTGAGCTCTCTTGGAATGACTGGATTTTAAGGGTATGGGCAGCTGAAAGTGTCTTCTTTTTGCTAAGGATGTGCCAAATAGTCATAACATTCAAAATTCATACAAATTTGTATGAATGTGGACATTCTTATTTGAATCAAATATTGGCACATTCAACTATTGACATTCGAATTTGAATCAAATGTTTTGATACATTCTATGAAGCTTCTTCTGGGATTCATCTGGGATATGTATGGGATTTGCATGGGATTCATAGGCATTTGTATGCATTCAAATGGGATTCGTATGGGATTGAACATTTGTACCAAATTCAAATCCTACCATATTTGAAGGGGATCTATTCAAACAAATATGAATTTTCTTGCATTCTATTCAATACAAATTGAATTAAAAAAAATGTGCACATCCCTACTTTTTGTTTGGCCAGATATTTTCAATGTTCAATACAGAAGAGGGGAAATAGTCTCTTTTTTGGTAATGCCTGGCCCCTAGTAAAAGTGTGGCATGATGGTTAAATTTTATCATTTTTTGTATTATTTTTTGTCTGTCTGAACTTGTAATATAAGAAAGATTATTTTGCCTTTCATTGAATATAATCCATTTTGTCACTTTTACTGAGTTGTCCAAGCACTTTATGCAAAGAGATTTAGGACCTTTCAACACTTTCAGTACCGTTCCAGCAAGCGGCCCACTAAATCCTAGAGTGCTACATGGAAGGCCACGTCACCTGGTAAACCCTCTCTATTTGCTTTGGATGGGCCATAGCCAGATCCTAGGCTTGTCCCCATGCAATTTTTGCTCCGAAGTGAACCTTGCTTTGTCTCCAATGGTCCCCATGAACAGCCTCTAATTCGAGCTACATGAGGGGCAAACGAGACAAATCTATGGCAGAAAAAAAAACCCTTTCCAACTGTTTTTACAGTGAATTAGGAGTCAAGCACATATTATTCTGATTCATGGGGACACTCCTGAGGTTATTGGGGGAGGAGGTTGGTGATCGTGTCATTAGCGGGCAGGGTTTCATCTGTGCTAGCTGTTCCTGCCGTGCTTGCTTAAATTGCACTGAAGGGAAGTAATGAGGGGGTCAAATTGCTGTCACTTGCACTGTGATTTGCCTTCTCCTAAATGCCCACATGCACACACTCACAGATGCGAGCGCTCACAGGGCTGCAGAACTGAGAACTAAAAGATTCAAGCTGCCTGTTGCCTCCGAGCCTTAAAGACATGCATATTAATTAGCTCCTTGCCGGAGCTCACAGGCTAGTTAGAAAGAGGTGCATATCAATTAGCTCCTTGCCGGCCAGGCTGATTGATTGGAGCTTACTGGCGCTGGGAAGCAAAAGCTGCCTCGACATTTTAGGTCAGTTGTCTGGCTCCCCTCTCCTTCACTGGCTGGCCATTATGCTTCAAGGGTGGAAGGGGAGGGGGGATCCCTCCAGCCCCTGAGACCTTCTTCTCCAAGCACACGTCTATGCTTGCTGTCATGCAGTCATGCGCACATCTGCTAAAAGCTTTGAATCAGAGCAAAAGGGGTGGAGAAAAAAGGGTGCGGTTTCTCTGATGCCGGGGTTCACTGCGTTTGCTTGGAGATGGGTGAATTCAAACTGAACCCGTGATCTCCTCCACCTCATGGGAACATCCTAATCTGAACTACAATGCGGATTAAGAATGCCCCCGATTCTGCCGTGCAAGAATTGGAGACCATGGGGATGAGCCCCTAGATACCCAAAATGGCTACTTACTGGAATAGCATTGGAGCTTTTTAGAAAGATCTGCTGGTGGTTCAGTGGATGCTAAACCAGCACAGGAGGCATATGGAAGGGTGCACACATTCAAAGGCTAGAAACCATTGCAGTTTGGCCCAGTCCTACTTAGCAAGGCCAGACAGCTAAGTGTGGAAACATCCTTAAACTGACTCCATAAGAATGCCATGAAATACTGCTGGTTACATTCAAAGACTGACACAGACCTAATTTTATTTTATTTTGTTTGACTAAGATTTCCTAAAGCTACAAGATTATACAGATTTCTGATGGTTGGGAACAGTGGAAAAGTCACATCCTAAGGCAATTTTTCTTTGTTGTTGCTTCTCAAGTTATATTTTATAGATGTATTCTGTCATGTTATTCCAATATCAAAAGATAGTCTGTATTTGAGATCTGAGACTCATGCTCAGTATTTGTTTTCTGCCTACATCTCACTCCTGTCCCCAATATGCCTAGCTTTTCTGTCATATTCTTAGATAGGTATCTCCAACTATGCCCCTCCAACTGAGACTCATCTACTCTTCTGGTGAACCTTGTCCTTGCCCAAATTGACTGGGGCTGATGGGAGATGTAGTTCACAGACAAGTGGAAGCTCACAGTTTGAGGTCCTACCCCTGAATGCTGTGTTCTGTGTCAATGTTATAGCCATTCTGAAATAGAAGAAGAGATAATGGCTGTGTCCACCATGGACTGTTAAACCAGACCAGCAGACCCCCAGGAACATCTCACCTGTTCTGTGAACTGGCCTTCCAAGAGATTATGCACACAAGTGACTGGTCCACTATGCTGGGGCTGCAAAACCCAGCACCACTTTGCTGGGTACCCAGAAGTGGCTCCAGAGATGTGCTGTTTGTTGGGGGGGAGGGAGCTAAAACAAACCCAACTGGCCACCAAGAAGGCTTGGAACTTTCCTTCCTAACTTCTGTAGTTGAACTATTAGCACTGTGAACTGCTGGCTTCCTGGCCTATACTGAGCTAAATCACTTGGTTTAGCCCAGCATGACATAGGATTTTATCTCCCATTCGCAGTGTCAGGTATGCTGTTAGAGTGTGACTTCAAGACAAGGGTAGTAAGAAAGGCATCTTCCCCCAGTTGGAAAGGATAGAAGAAAAGGGAACTGCACAGATAATAAGCTTTAGGGGAAGTATGTAACAAGGGTGGGTTACAAGCCCTCTCTCCTCCTTACTTGCATGTGGTTACACTCTCCAATGTCAGAAGTTCACAACTTCCTTTATACTTTGCTACTGTAGGGGTTAAAATTAACAACATTACCTGGGTTGGATTGTTCCCATCAGAGCAAGTGAAAGTTAATTATAGAAAGATGGGGGAAATATATGAAGAATGTTCTGTAGCAAAATAAACCTTGCTTATTTCTTACTTTTTTATTTTGTTTACTAGACAGTAGGTAACTCCTGAAGCTATGCTGCTTTGTCAGTTTGAACCTAATGACCTTGAATTCCTGCACAAATAACATCTGAAGAACATGCACAGCAGTGAAAGCATGTCTAGAGTAGGGAACCAAAATTTCCCTGTACAAACTCCTAAAAATAAATAAAAATAAAATAAAAAGATTGATATAAGAATATAAGAAATGTGTGGCTAGGTGAATCCAGTGACCCGTGTAGTCCAGTGGTCTATTCTCATAGTGACCAGTTAGTTGCATATGGACGACTATGAGCAGGCCACCTGTTTTGTTCCTGCCCTTGAGTCCAGAGGTTGGATGCCTCACTCACACTTCAGCACAATTAGATGATGAGGGTTGAGTGTGGTGCACATAGTTGGAGCAAGACTTGGAAGGTACACACCACTCCTGAATCATTCTCAATGATACGAGACTGCTTGTGGACAGCTTTTAACCTGTCCTCAGCAGGTAAGGGTTAGGATTGGCCCAGGATACTGCAGGGAGGCTACAGTGGATCATGGTGTAAACAATGCTATGGACAGGTTAAAAGTATTATTTTATTTATATGTATGGAAAATAAAAAGATAAATAAAAACTAATAACTACAAAAAGTGTAAAATTACATATCTGACCTACATACAGTTCTACTCATTAACCTAAACTAAATAAGATACTTTATAAGTTAATCTATATACCAATCGCAAAATATATCTGAATGAAATATCAGTAGTGATTGTTAATGTTATTTTACTAGAGTATTTAAGAGAGATAAAAGAGGCAACAACTAAATCAATTTCATTATTTAATCATATATTCCAAGTATCCATAAATAAATATTTTGTTCTTTTTCCTTCCTTCCTTCCTTCCTTCCTTCCTTCCTTCCTTCCTTCCTTCCTTCCTTCCTTCCTTCCTTCCTTCCTTCCTTCCTTCCCAATTCTGATGGGAAATGAATTCCCTCCCTCATTTGTAGGGCAACACTCAGAAAGATAAACATCAAAAACCTGGGTGAAGACATATGCTTTAATCAGGCACCCAAAAGCATATAATGTTGCCATCTGGAAGCTGTTCCAAAGTCTGTTGGGGTGCCACAGCTTTGATATTTACATAGGCTGGGAGTGCACAGGACAGGCAAACATGACCCACAAGCCAAGTGGATGATCTTCTGTTTTGCTCCTCAGCTGATGCATGAATAAAATTATTCTGTGCACTTGAGAATCTTGCCATAGTCTAGTTCTATTCTGAGGTTGCTTAGAAGGAGGTCTTGGCATAATCAATTTTTTTTCTTAATAGTTATATAGAGAGATTTATTTAGCATGCATGAACTAGTAATAACTCATGTCTTCATCCATATCCACACAGTAATGCAAATTCACACTGACATGTGAATACGTTATTCCAGAATGTTTTGCGTACCTCTACTAGACATAGTAATAGTGATGTCCACTAGCCTTGATGGCTTTAAGAAGCTGCAAAAATTCATGAGGGACAGATGTATCAATGGCTACTACAGTGGATGCTTAGGTACTGGACTGGAGATACAGACAGGATGCTTCTAAAGGTCATTTGCAGGGATTCAAGAGCAGGTAGTTTTGTCTTTGTCTCTGCTTGAGAAAACCCAGAAACAAATGGTAGACCACTGGATGAGACTTTATTAGATGGGCTGTGGCCTGATCCAGCCGGACTTGCTGTATGTAACATACTATGATGCCATAGTTATCATTTACGTCTAATTTGAAAGCCCACCATATTATTCTGATCACAATCAAGTTAAATGCAGGTGCATACTTTTCTCACTTTGAATATAATTTTGCTATTCAGCATATGTTCCAAAACTCTTTGCAACATCTGGGAACAAATTCCTAGGCTGATTTTGGTCATGGGCTTTTTCACACTTGCCTGGGCTGAACCACTCCAGCTGGAACCATATCTACTGGAACTGTTTCCAGTGGAGAAGTCTAGCTGTCCCTGAACAAGGTTGTCTGCATTTGGACAGTCTATCCTGGGAAGCTTTGGTGAATTTTGAAGCCTGTTGTGAGGGCGAAAATGGAAAGGAACTAGTGCTCCTGAGTTTCCCAGGAAGACCCTTAATCCAGATATATGGTGCAGCCATTTGATCAGGACTGTATCTGGACCAAGGGCCTTATTCCAGATCATGAAAGGCATGCAGTTGTCATGCCTCCATGATCCTGATCTATGCAGGGGCACTTTTCAGTGACATATCACTGTTGTCATTCCTAGCTTTTAGAGGGAAAACAGCTGTGAAGCTTGTGCAAGGTTTGCAGCTGTGGTGAGGTATGGGCCAGACAGCTCTGATTCAGCCCATGAGTCCAAGTAATTCAGATAGTGGGATCCATTGATCCAGATTATCAGTCAGGGCAGAAAAAGCCATGGGCTTTGTTTAATAACCCCACAACATAGCAGGCCTTTAATGTTTAAGCTCTCTTCTAATGCTATCCTGCACTTGGTAGATTGTATTGATTTTAATAGCTGGTGTGACTCTGCTCTGAGACCTTTGGGTAAAGAGCAAGATATAAATACTCTGCAATTAATAACGCTATCAGAAGTGAATTATTTCCCCCACTGAACTAGGGATCATTCTGCTTTCTTATACATATTCTCTCTTATATCAAAATTAAATTCCCCATTGAAACAGCAACAATGATCCTTGGCTACAGTTAGCTTTCTCGACATTCCTGCAACAAGACTCTGTGGCACTCAGAATGTCTACCCAACAATTGCTCTTTTCTTGCTCGGTGTTCCAAATTTTCTCAAGCAGCAAATTCTTAATAACTTGCCTCGGTGCACTGTGGATCAAGCTCTTGTCTTGGTGAAGTTCTGTTCACAATGCATTGCAGAAACAGTGACGGACGGTTCAGGCTTGAGAATGAAGGTTGAACTCCTATAAGCAGCCCTGGTGGAGTTGATGCTGCTCAATGAATATAATCAAAACTCTATAAATTGTAATGATGATGTCAGTATCTTCTGACATATTCCACTTCAAAAGCCCTCCATCATCATTCATCCTGCATAGGCACTGACATCCAATCATACACACAATTATTCTTCAAAGAAAGGAACACAGGCTGCAGATATCCAGTTGCATAAGTGTTCAAACAAAGAGAAACCTAGCGATGCCTATATTTTTCAGATAAAATAGAATTTAAACAACAGAAATACAGATTCATGAAGTTTAGAGTCCCTGATCTTTAGCCTGTAGAAAGCTAAAACAACAATTCATGAATCAAGTCCTAAAGGCTAAAGAGAAGCAGGAAGAAGCAGGAGGGACTTTGTGGACTTAAAAATTGGGGTGAGCAAAATTGCAGTGCTTACAGTGAGTCACAACAACCAATCCCATGGAAGTCAGTTTCACTATATTGCAGAAGTCTAGGCTAAGCATAATCTTCTGTATCTTTAAGCATAAAGCTAGCCCCCAGTATCTTAGCATGGAGTTCCCAATCCAAGTCCAGGAATACCTGATAAAGAAGAACACAAAGGTGGAGTTTAGCACAGGCAGGATCTTTGTGGCATCTGGGTGGTGGTGACCTTTTGCTGATACTGTGTTGATTCCACTGCATGAGCCACCACGTCTTCCACCACCTTCACCATCCTGATCTGCAGGCTGCCACAGGAACAAAATCTTCTAAAAATGATGCCACATTTCCCTGGGAACCACAGGAAAATACAGAAAGTATGTTTAAGACCCCCATTACATTGTACAAATATTCTGTAATCAGCTGTCCCATAATTACCCCAACCTGGAAAAGGCCCATTATATTCTGCAATGGGGGATAAATTTCATAATTTGACACAATGATCAAAGCTGTGCAAGGAAACCACTAGTCTGTACTGGGATTTTTATGGGGTTTCTCTCCCTTTTTTTGTGTGTGTGGCAGAAGTTATTCAAAATATTGAAATACCAGTACAGTCTTAATTGAATCTGGTTCTTCAGACATCTGGTAGGTGCCTATATGAATCACAATAGAAGTAAGGATGTGCACAAATATTTGTGACATTCGAGATTCGGCTGAATTTGGCTGAATTTGGACATTTGAACTTGAATCGAATGTTACAACATTTACATGCTAACATTCTAACGAATACGAATGTTTCCAGACATTCGTATGAATAGTCCAGACATTAAGCATTTTCGCACTACGTCTTAAGCGGGAAGCTTAAGACAGTTCCAGACGCTTTGAGCATTCACACACAGGAGTGCCGGAACGCGTGTAAGCGTCCAGAACTCAAAGCGTCCAGAACTGTCTTAGCCGGCAAAGGCCGGCCAGGGGCGGGGATACGGCTGGCAACGCTGCCTGCCATTGGGTGAGAGCACCCAAGGGGCGGGCAGCACTGTCAAGCGGCTGCTCTGCGTCTTGCCGGCTGTACGGGGCCAGATGGGCCCCGTGCAGCTGGCCTATGGGGCAGGACCCCTTAGGAGATCGGAGCTCCTGGCTCTGGTCTCCGAAGGCTTCGCCCCGCGCCCCGATCTCGCCCATCTACGGGCTGCAGGCGCCTAGATGTAGGCGCCTCCAGCCCGCAGATCAGTCCCCCACCCCCCCACTCCCCGAAGCCCCCACCCCCAACCACCCTCCAAGCCCGATCGCGCCCATCTTCGCTGTGTAGGCACTTACAGTGAGGCGCCTACACGGCGAAGATGATTCTCCCCCTCCCCCGGGGCCCCGGGAGGACGCGCGCATGTGACGCAGGACCTACCTGCTCACTGTCCGGCGTCTGAATGAGGGGAGCATGCCAGGAGCACGCAGCACGCAGCCCACCGAGGCCCCCTATTGGACAAGCAGTTCACGTGAACTGCTTGTCCAATAGGGGGCCTCGGCGCGCCACGTGGTGCGCGCTCCAGGCATGCTCCCCTCATTCAGACGCTGGAAGATGGTCGCGATGGGGGTGGGGGGACCCTTGGGTGACCGGAGTGACGTGCTCCAGTCGCCCAAGGGGTTCCTCGACCCCAGCCAGCCAGGCATCAGCCTCCTGCTGCCCCGGAAAGGGGCGGCAGGAGGCCGATGCTCCCAGGTCCCTGACTCCGGCAGCCGCAATGGGGCCGCCGGGGCCGGGAAGGGCCTAGCTCACCCCCCGCAGAGGGCAACGAAGGAGATCAGCCTGACCGCCATCAGCTCCTGGGCCGATTTTCGGCCCATGCTGACGGGGGAGGCGTGCCCGCGGCTGTCTGGGAGAAAAGCGTGCGCGAACGCTTCTCTCCCCGAACGCGCCGGGACGCCTCGTATGCGCCGGAACGGATGCTCTGCATCTGGAATGCGCGGAAGACATCTCCGGACATGCCGGGACGCAAAGCCGGCTCCGGCAATGCGAATGCCGCGCCCGGAGCTGTCTTCCGCGCGTTCTAAAATGGCGTGTGCGAAAAGGCCTATTGTATCTGTTCATAGCCGATACATATCTGTTCATCTGTTCTATTTGTGTCAGGTAGAATCTGTTTGTAGCAGATATGTATTGCGTGTTTGTATGGATACATACAAATAGATTTGTATCAAATAGAATTTAACACATTTGAATGCGATCTATTCGTATAAATATAGATTTTTGAACATTTGATTTGTTTTGAATTGAATGCCCAAAAAAATTCATGCCTATCCCTAAATAAAAGCAGCAACATGTGATTTCTGCCTTCATCTGGTCATATTGCTCTAGACTCAGTATCCTGAAAATCTGTTTCTTCTCCCCTGCATCTTGATGACCCCATAGTAAACCTGTCCTTACATTAGTAAATAACATACTCAGGGTCGTTGAACCCAGTCATTAATCAAGCATTAACAAGCTGGGGCTCTTTGAAACCCAGAGTTACTGCCATTTGCAAAAACACGGGGCTCCTGTTGGTGACAACAGCAGAAGATTGGGTAGGTCTGCTTGGGGAGCAGTGATGCAGAACAGCTATAGGAAGAAAGAGAGTAATTGCTTGGGGAGCACCTACTCCTCTTGTCATTTACAGTAGGGTTGTTGCTGGCTACATAAGGACTCGTGTGGGTCCACAACTCGCTAGTGCACTAATTCAGCCATGAAGGATTCTGCCGCATTACAGCACTCTCCAAATCCTGCCTGAGACTGAGTAATGTGACTGGCAAAGAAGTGTCCTACAAGTACTAATGCTTGCCTGAAAATGGTGGGATAATCTTTCCCTATCTTTCAAGCATAGAAAGACACAGCAAGCCTCATTAGACTAAGAGCCGAAAAGCATTATTTCTACCAAAGCGCTCGGATTAGTGGCACACTCATTGTAATAGTGATGCCCATTAGCACATTTCCACTCCAACAGTCTCGTGCTCAGTTCAATCCACTGCAGTAAAACTTTTGGAATAAAATGTATTCTCCTCTCACAGAAGGTTTTGAATACAGAAGTATTTTATTTCCCCCTTGATTTGTGGTGTAAACCTTTTTCATATGGCTCTGTGACTTTATGATAGCTCTTATTTTCCATATTTTCCATATCCTTGCTGTAGACTGTTGTGTGATGCAGAACTGTTTTGGGCAAAGCACTGAATGTGGATCTTTGTGTGCTTTACCAAAGGAAATTATCAGAAGCTTCTTATAGTTTTTAGAGAAACAATTCTTGAGACGAGCCTCTTTATCATTTGAAATAAACTGTAGAAGCACTGAAACTCCCTGATTGCCCCTTGTTTCCAGTCTGTTAGCTACTGATGTACTTTATGGCTTTGGAACCAATTAGACTAAAAGCTCACCTTTAGGGTGAGTTCCCATTACCACTTAAAACTGTTTAAAAATGGTTTGGATCCTTGTCGTTCCCACCCCCGATCAACTAAAACTGTTTAAAAATGGTTTGGATCCTCGTGGTCCTCATTCCCAATCCATTTCAGGGGTATTTCGAGGATTATTTTTGCTTTAAAATGGTGTTTTTTTCACTTTTGCTTTTAAAACGTTTGTTCCTTAGTGTTGTGGGAATTCTAGAGTATTTCCCTATACAACAGATTACTGTTTCGATGTAACAATTCAGCCACTTCACACCTGATAATAATGTTTCCTTTACTACCCATGCAAGCCTAAAGATTAAGGAAAGAGCAATCCTGCACAATTCTGGCAGTTTAAAAAGGGAAAGCTGCTGCAGGAACTGGGAGGTGTGTGAACGTTGAAGTGTGTGTGTGCGTGCAGGTGGTGGCGGGAGCAGAGTGAGCCAACCAGCCAGCCAGGGTGCTTTTGGGGGGTGAAGCTGCTGTAGCAACTGGGAGATCATGTCAAAGTGTGTGTGTGCATAGGTGCTGGCTGCAGTAGAGCCAGCCAGCCAGGGTGCTTTTTTGGGAGGGAACCCCTGCTGGGGATGGTGGCTGTGGAGGTGGAGTGGGTGAACGGGGCTTGAATTGCCACTTCCCCAATCCATTTTGGAAGTGTGTTAAATGTTTAGAGTGTGGACACAAAATCGGGGTTGAATTGGATGTTTGCTTCCTTTTAACATGCTTTACATATTGATGTAAATCCTGATGTAATTCTCAATGCATATTGCGCTTTATTCCTTGAATGGGAACTCACCCTTAGAGTACCTACTTCCCAAACTTAAGGAAATTAAACTTCCTTCCTTCCTTCCTTCCTTCCTTCCTTCCTAATTTATTGGACAATTGACAATTGAAATCTTCAAAGCAGAATAACACTATCATCAGTGGCCAGCAACAGTATTATGGCATATGCCCAAGGGCAGCAGGAAAGAGCTAATAAGCTCAATAAGGTGATGACAATACTCAGTTCAGGGATTGGTGGGGCTCAGTCAAGGAGACGTAGGGATACTGAGGTGCAAGAATAGGAGTGAAATTGACTTCCAAAATTAAACCAAACACACACTCTGGTTGGGCATTAACCCAGCTCATACTATAGTGATTCAACACATTCATAGTTTATATAGATTATGTTTCACTTTTGGCGATGTTGAAGAAGAAGAAGAAGAAGAAGAAGATACCACGATGTTCAAGTAAACCTAATGCTGCTTGGAGAGAAAGAGACAGAGAAAAAAAAAGCATTAGTTACTTTGACAGAATATGCACAGGCATGCAGGCCAAGAGCAGCAATTTCCACGTGTTGCATCATCCTTATTGCAGACTAATCTATTTTGATATCACGCCTCCCACTTAAATTCCATATCTTTATGGGAGCAGGCCCTAGTCAAAAAATGATGCTAGAGATTGATTTGAGAATACCAGGTTTGATTCCACACTCCCCCATGAAGCCAGCTAGTCACAGGTCTCTTCTGAGCTCTCACAGCCCCACCCACCTCACAGAGTGTTCTGTTTTGGGGAGAAGAACAGAAGGTTTGTCAACCACTCTGAGTCCCCTTAAATGGGTGAGAAAAGTGGGACAAAAAAGCTCAGTCTTCTTCTTCTTTATGAACAGTTGAAGGGGTGGACTGGTGTGCAAACAATTCCATCTCTAATCTGTCTCCGAGCTGCCTCAGAAGGTGCTCCAGACATGGACGGAAGCTTCAGAGCCTTTGCAGACCCAGTGGTCATGTGATTAGTCATGTGACCATCAATCAGCAGTGGTGGCACAGCAACAGCAGGGAAGGTGCGCTGTAAAAAGCTGCTGTTTAATTAGCAGCTTTTTACTTTGTCCTTTCCCTTGCCTGCAGGGAGGATACTGCAAAGTATTGCTTGTCCTGTCTGGACAACACACAGCACTGCAGGGCTCCACCCTCCCTATGCACCTTTCCCTTGTCTCATTGGGATGCCAGGAAACATCTGTGCAGGGAGGGTGGAGCTTTAAGCATGTCTGGAGGTACCCAGAGATGCTTTTCTGCTGTGTATAATAATGGCCATAGAATGCTAATTAGTCAAAGAGTTAAGTGATTTACAATTAGGGTGAGAAAAGTTTTCACCATGTTTAGAATATACTCAAAAGTTTATTTTATTTAGGATCTAATGGACAACCCAAATATATAAAGATACTGGTAATTATAAGTCTAATTCCAGTGATTAAATTTATTTTAAAACATAGATTAATTGCAGTATCAAAATATCCATGGTCCTAAAATGAATGATTGAAAATCATCAGCCACTTTTAACTACAGATTATGATCTGCTATATTTGAGTCAGTCCCCTGCTATTATTTAATAGCGCAAAAAATCAGTTATCTGTTCAAAGATGGGAAATTTTTAATAATCAGTGTAGAAGGGTTTATTTTATTATTCCCAAAGTGAATGGAAGCAACTTCTCTGATGTCAGACCTTCAGACTGATTATAGGCTTTATAAATATGACAGGGTCAAGGGAACACATCTTCAGAACAACAACAACAACAAAGAAATTTATTCTTTGTAAACTGTTATTTTACAGTTAAAAGGCTGCCAGTAGACTATCTTTTATCTCACGTTTTTGGTAGGGGGAGGAGAGACTCAAATATTCAGGACAAAACATATTTTATGCATATTACTAAAATTTATTATTCCTTTTTGCTAATGGAATTGCATTACATATAGAGCAAATAACATCTCTTATTTCAGCCATAACACAGTAACGTCAGGAGATGCCACAGAGCTTTTGAACTCTAGGCACTATCCAAAGTCTACACATGCTTTTCTCCACATGAGATGGGGCACAAGATAAACTAAACTGTCCTGGATTGATCTAACTGTCTCCCATTGATCTAATTTTGTTGATAATTGCCAAAAGCTGGGGGGGGGGGCTGATGCTGTTGAATAATGATATGCATTAATAAAAATAGTATTCTTCACTATCAAACTAAACACTCATCTATTTGGTTCAACTGCAAACTGGTTAATCAAACAAATGGGTGTCCATGTTTGATTTCAAACAGATTCAAAATCAATAAATACATTTTTAAATTTTAAAAAAGCCCTTAAGGGCAAAAACAGAGCAAATTGCTTGATCAAATAATTTGCATTCCCAAGTGGGGAATGAGTTCAAGTTTGATCAAATTTTTGCATATTAAAGCAATCAAATGTTTGGTTTGATGCAAACATTTGTGAATTAGCTGGTTTGCTGTGATCTGTGAACCAACCAAATCAGTTCAGCACATATATTTGCTGAGTTTCTGTTGCGGAAATTGCTTTTCGAACTTAGTCTCAACCCACTGTGCAAACGAGACTCAAGACCCATTGTTGTAAAACACAATTCTTCAGAAATTTTACTTAGGTCCGGCATCTGCACTTTGAGATGCTAAATCTATCCCAAATCTTGCCAGTGTTTCCCAGTCACATGCCACATCTGCACCTCATCCACCCAGAAGAAGTATGAATGAGAATGTGCAGGACTTTTCCAGCCCTGCCACTGGTATAGAGGTAGAGCAGTTAAAACTGGAGCCGCTCCTTGAGTTCCAGGTTAGGAATTACAATGAATTAGGATATCATTAAAAAGAAATCCTGTGTCTCTTGTTTATATCAAGTTTATAAAGTGTTCCCTCCTGTATAAGAGGATGAAAACATCTGGACACCATCCAGATCCAGAATGAGTTCAGGTTTTTTCCTACTTTCCCTCCACCTCCCTGTCTTTCCAGATACTTTTCTTCTATTAAAATTGTGGAGCAAGAATACAGGCTCTGGTTGCAAATGAAAGAGTGGATGATAAAGAGCTCCTGACTTGTGGCTCTTAGCTTTGTCTGTTGGTGCCATCCCAGAGAACCAGCAAATCACTGAAGAAGGGCAACATTACAGAAGATATTTACATTTAAATATCAATTCTATTAAGAATCGAATGTGGGATAATTCAGCTGTGGCTGGATCCCACCTCCACAAGGACACACTGGAGGGGAAGGAGAGGCTGCGGTGGCATCCCCAGGACTATTGTGACTCACTTTGGGGTCTGAAACAGACCTTCAGGTTCTATGTGCGCAGCTCACCATCTGGGGATCTTAACTAGAAATAGCTACGTGAGTCCTAGAGCATCATAGGCATAGGGCAGTTAAAACTGTACTAGCCACCAGACTGAAGGTGAGTGCAGACAGGACCTATACTTTGCAGGGGCTTTGGAGCTGCTGTCAAACAGCCACACAGCTTTTAGAAAGCTCCATAGTCCCTGCTAATTAAAGCCCAGTGCTGCATATTTAAGAACTGTGACATACTCAGCATCGGCTTCAGATTTTCCTTCTTCCTGGTGTTGGGGTGAGTTCTTACAATCTCACAAGAGTTCGCACTCACCAGGAAACACAGGCACTTCAGAAATACACTAGAGGGATTTTCGCACTGCAACGCGTTCCGTGTGGAACGCGTGCAGGCGGGAAGCTTAAGAAACTTCCGGGCGCTTTTACCATTCACACACAGGCGCGCCAGAACACGTTCCGACGCGCCTGTGTGTGAACGGTAAAAGCGCCCGGAACTGTCTTGGCCCGGCAAAGGCCAGCCAGGGGCGGGGATTCGGCCGGTAGCGCTGCCGCCCATTGGGTGAGAGCACCCAAGGGGCGGGCAGCGCTGTCAAGCCACCCGCCGCGCGCTTCGTGCCAGCTCTACGGGCCTGGATCGGGCCCGCGGGACCTGGCACGAAGATGCCCGGGCACCCGGGCACCCATCATGGGGCCCGGGGCAAGGCCCCTATGGGGCAGGACCCCTTTGAAGATCAGAGCCCCTGGCTCTGATCTCTAAGGGCTCACCCCGCGCCCCGATCTCACCCATCTACGGGCTGCAGGCGCCTGGATCTAGGCGCCTCCAGCCCGCAGATGAGTCCCCCGCCCCCCCCCCAGTCCCCAAAACCCCCCCCCCCAACCACCCTCCGGCCCGGATCGGGCCCATCTTCGCTCTGTGGGTGCGTACATCGAGGCACCCACAGAACGAAGATGTTTCCCCCCCTCCCCCAGGGCCCTGGGAGGACGCGCGCGCGATGGATCACCTACCTCGTGGCCGTCCAGCGTCCGACTGAGGGTGGCATTGTGGGATCGCACAGGACGCAGCCCACCTAGGCCCCCTATTGGACAAGCAGGTAGGTGATCCGTCGCGCGCGCATCCTCCCAGGGCCTTCTAATGTTTTGCTTTCCAGTAATGGGAGGCAAAGTGTGAATTCACTTTGTTTTCAAACAAGCAGGTTGTTTGGTTTGAACATAAACCTTTCAAACACTCCCTTTTCTATTAGAGTAGGTTCAAATCCAGAACAGTTCAGCACATCTCAACAAGGCAGGGGACTCCCCCCCCCTCCTTTACCCTCATTATATTATTGGGATATAAGTTAGGAGGCTGTGGCTGGTCCCAAGTCACCTACTAACCCTCCATGGCTGGTCCCAAGTCACCTACTAACCCTCCATGGTAGAATGAACATCTGAATCTTTAGATCCTAGTTCACTACAGTCTGAGTCAGGCACATCTTTATGACAGCTTTAGTGTATTGATAACCTCTGAGTATGCTTCTCTATTTTGTAGGTAACTACTGCATCTAAAAGAGCACTGATAGTTTTATCTTTGAACATTTTTTTAAAAAAAATATTATAAGCTTTAATGGGAAATTTTGCACACCCATACCGTTTTTCATGTGATGGTAAAAAAATGCTGATAGTTTTACATCTTTTCCTAACCAAGAAAAATAAAATAATATTTACAAAAGGAAATGATTATGGATATAAAGAGGTAGAATATATGAAGAGATAGATTCAAACCTTGAATTTTTAGGTTGAGGTTTTGCTCCTAAGTTATCTCACACATTTGTCTCAATAATTGTTGACTGAATTGCCCTTAGTGGTAGCAATATATTTCCTCAAAAAGGGACAGATCAGTGTTGAAGTTGATACAAGTTCAGCTTTTGACTTCAATTGAAGCAAGACTTGCTAGGTCTTAAAGGCCAGATTACTATCTCTTTACTATAAGAAATTTCCAAGTAAACTAATGGACCAGAATCAAATCCTTTACTGCAGCTATACCTAAACTATTTCTCCTGTTATCCAGACAATCACTGAAATTCAGCACTTGTTATTGAGCACTTTCTGAGGAAAATTAGAAGATTTACACACTGCTGTTTAAGGCCAGGCTGAGGTCATATTAGTAGGTGGCCAGTTAGTAGATGGATAGACTCAATTACAACAGCAATGAAAACCTCCATGGCAGACCTAAGAAAGATCATAAAAGATTGGTCAGTCTGGAGCAAGTCAATCCACACAGTTGTGGGGAGTCAGCTAAGAGCGGATGGCATCAAGAAACTAAAGGCCATACTGCAAAAAGAGTATCACCTTTAAAAAATCTTTCCTTAAAGAGTTGTCATTTTACTCCATTGAGACCCTAGATTTCGTGCCATTACCATACATCTCAATCAACCTTAGCTATCCTCTAAACTTTCTGCATCAGACCCTCAGCCCTAAATATATTCACTATTAATCATCAGCAGTGGTTGAAGCAGTAGAATCAGTCTGCAGATGGAAGCTGCCTCCAGACTTCCAGAATAAATCCACAGTTAAAGGAAAAAGCACAGCTTACCTGCTGCAAAGTGATGACTAGATGTCCTGACTAGAAAGACGCTCTGTAGCTTCCTCCTCAGAAGCTGTGAGAACTGAATCTACATGCGTGGTCATGCAGGATGAGGCAGCCAATCAGAACTGAACTGCTCTTCCTGCTCTCATTCGTCTCTTCTCACTGTTCTGCCCGGTCTGGTAGGAAAATTCAAATCTTCTTTATACTGCGCAGTGAGTGTCCTTAGATCAGCATTAAAGTAAGTGTGCAGTAGTGATTGGATAATGCACAGTTACAACAATCCATTGATCGTTGTGGGTGATGCCCTGATCATGACTGCACATTCTGCTGCACAGTATAAACAAGTCTGGATGCAGCCTTGATTACCTGTCCTTCCTGACCCTCTTGTCTTGTGAAGACAAGAAAAACACAGTAGATGAAGGAAACTGCAATCCTAGTTATTAAATATGATAGTTAAACCAGACTTCCATGAACATATAAAACAACCCTGTCCCGGGATGTAGGTGAAAGATGCTTTTATAAATCCAACTGTGTATCTTTTGGGAAGCAAACAAGAAGGAAAACAAGTGACCTTTCCCCCCATTTGTACATTCCCAGCCTCCAAGTCGTCATATGTTTTGTGGTACACCTCCTTCCTGCAAGGCATAACTGAGAGACTGGAGAGGAAGACCAGTCAGACTTCAACGCTGGCGTATGTGTTTGCAGCACACTTTTTTTTCCTTTCCCCCTTTTTAAAATTTGTTGCTATTTAATATTGTTTTAACTGTGTGCATGTGTAAGTATTTGTGCGTGTGTTGGTGTGTAACAGGTGGGTGAGTTGAAGGAAACTATCTACCAAGGCCAGGCAAGAGGGGGAAGAATGTGTCACGGGACCATCATAACAATGGTAACGGGCAGGGGGAGATACAGTGTTGAGAGGCAAAAGAGGCAGGTTAAGGGAAGGATTGTGAGATGTTTTGAAGCTATCACCCCTTCTATTCTGCCTCCCAACCGGCAGAGTTTGGGAAGGCCTGCCAACCACCCCCCTACTCTAATAGTGCTGCTTCTGAACGCCAGATCAGTCCAAAATAAAACATCAGTCATCCAGGATTTAATTCTGGATAAAAGGGCTGATCTGGCTTGTATAAGTGAGACCTGGACCGATGAACTGGGTGGGCCAGGCCTGACTCAGATCTGTCCTTTGGGATACTTAGTGCAGTAATGTTCCAGACCAGCAGGGAGGGGAGAGGTATTGCTGTAGTCCATCAAATATCCATCTCTCTCACCAGATGGCCAATTTGCTCTGTAATGGGGGTTGAGGGCCTGTTTCTGTTGTTGGATCAGGGAGACAGAATAGGGATGCTGCTGGTGTACCATTCACCCCACTGCCCTGCATCCTCCCTGAGCTGGCTGAGGTGGTCTTGGATGTGGTATTAGAAGCCCCTGCCATGGTGGTGTTGGGGGATTTCAATGTCCACACTGAGGTTATGCTCAGTGGACCAGCTCAGTTCTTCATGGCCTCCATGACAACCATGGGGCTGTCCCAGTTTGTAATGGGTCTAACTCATATAGCAAATCAAAGTTAACACCCTTGATTTCATTTTTGCCACAGAGCGGACTGGTGAGTACCCATTGATAGGAGGGCTGGTGGTCAGCACTTTGTCAGGGATGAATCATTCTCTGGTGAGATTTGGACTTACAGTGGCAGCTCCCCTCTTTGGAGATGTAGGACCACCCTCGATGACTTATGGAATCTGAGTGATTCCTGAATGCTTTGGGGGATTTTCCAGTTGGCATGGCTGTTGCGCCTGTTGAAGCTTTGGTCACTCTCTGGAACTGGGAGATGAGCAGGGCTATTGACACGATCACTTCCACGTGCCCTCGGCATGCTTGTAGAGCCAAAAAGCTCCTTGGTATTCCATGGAGCTATGGGCTATGAAACAGGAAGGTCAACAGCTAGAGCATAGGTGGCATAAATTCGGCTGCGAGTCTGACTGAACACAGGTTAGAGGACATTATCGTGTTTACCAGGTGGCGGTGATGACGGCGAAAAGGAGGGTTTTTTTTCTCCTCCACCATTGCATCCTTGAGTAGCTGTCCAGCAGAGGCATTGGTTCCAACCCAAGGTCGATCTCAGATAGTAGTCGTGGAAGATACTGATTTGACATTCTGGGAATTCACTTGTGGGGTTCCCCAAGGGTCAATCTTATCCCCCATGTTAATATCTATATGAAGCCACTGAGAGAGGTCATCAGGAGATTTGGAGTGAGGTGTCATCAATACGCAGATGATACCCAGCTCTATCTCTCTGTGCCATCTGAATCAGGAGAGATAGTTGAAGTACTGCCTGGAGGCAGTAATAGGCTGGATGGGGCCCAATAAATTGAGGCTGAATCCAGACAAGACAGAGGTTCTGTGTGTTACAGGGTTCCGGGTCCACATAGTTGGGAGACACGCTGTCCTTGATGGGGTCATAATGGCTGGAAGGGACAGGTATGTAATTTGGGGGTACTGCTGAACTCAGCGCTGATGCTTGAAGCTCAGGTAGATGCTGTGGCCAGGAGTGCCTATGCCCAACTACTGCTGGTGCATCAACTGAAGCCTTTTCTGGATAGAGATGACTTGGCCGCACTTATCCATGCTCTGGTAACCTCTAGATTGGACTGTTGTAATGCAATCTACATGGGGCTGTCCTTGAAGTTGGTTCGGAAGTTGCAGCTAGCGCAGAATGCAGCCGCCAGGTTGCTGACCAGAACAGCTAGCTGAATGCACATCGTGCTGGTTCTGCAAGAGTTGCATTGGCTGCCAATCCACTACCAAGCCCAGTTCAAGTTGTTAACTCTGACTTATAAGGCCCTAAATGACTTGGGCCCCAAATATCTAAAGGAACGCCTTCTCCCATACCAACCTGCCCGTGCCTTAAGATCTGGTGGGGAGGCCGTCCTGATTGTCCCATCACCCTCAGCAGTGAAATGGGCGGGCACCCAGGATAGGGCCTTCTCAGTAATGGCCACCAGGCTATGGAATAGTCTCCCCCTTGATGTGTGTCAAGCTCCTTCTCTGTATATGTTCAGGATGGCAGTAAAAACACACCTCTTTGCCCCTGCCTTCAGCTAAATATGGTTATGTTCCCCTCGTCACTTTTAAGTAGTACTGTTTTTAATAGATATCTGGTTTGTTTTAACATTCTGGATTTTAAATGTTGTTGTTGATATTAGTGTTTTAATATGTATTGTTGTTTTAATGTGCAGAATTTTTAAGCATTGTTACCCACCCTGAGACCTCCAGGTATAGGGTGAGAAAGTAATACAAATAATAAATTAAATAGATAAATAAAATATAGGGATACGGTTATTGTTACTGGAGAGAGAATGGTGTACTCAACAGAATATGTCCTCATACAGAAAGACGCTTCATGATTATTTAACTATTGTTGCTTCTGAGTGGTGTTCACCATCACGAAGTGTATGTGTGGTGTATGTCTTTTAGTTTTTGAAAAGTTTCATGTGGCGTTGACATAAAAGTTCCATGCTCCTTAGAAGCTGTTCTTTTTGAAGCCTGCACTCTACTATTGATCCTCCAATGTAACTGAAAATCCATAATTCTCAGCTTCCAACCCTCTTCTGTGAGCAGCAATAGAAAGTCAGCAAAGAATATTTCAGGATGTGGTCCATCCAAAAAGCACCATTGGTTCCTTAAAAAAAAAAATCTTTCATGTTACTCATGCAAACGATTTGAGAGTAGATAACAGCTATATATCTATGGCACCCTTCCACAAGACCTGCTAATAATAAACAGCAGAATTATAACCAGGGATCACCCTAGACCACAGCCCTGAGAATCCTAGGGTGTCTCTCTCAACCAGGTGGATAATGTGATTCACACAAGAAAAAGAGACACACACACCCCAAATGCTTCAACTATATTCTTCTTGTTATGGTAGAGGGCCAGCTTACCCCAGCTTATCCAGCTAATCACCTAATGGCTTCAGCAGTGTGGGTAGTGGAACCAGGGATGTGCACGAATATTCAAAAATTCAAAATCCGATTTGAATCTGACAAATATCGACATTTGAATTCGAATCGGATTTAATAACATTCGAATTTTGACATTCGAACGGATTTCCGATTTCCAAAAATCCGATACAAATATTTGAACAATTTGAATGTACAGATTCATATGTATCACATACGAATTTGTGCAAAAATTATCTGTATTTGCACTTATAATATGGGATGGATATGGGATGGATACGGAATGCACGCAGATCCGCATAACAGATACAAATGTTGTGGACATTGGTATCTTTAAATACTAATCAAATATTCAAACATACAGATTCGAATAATGCAGATTTGAAATGGATTTTCAGGTATTTGGATTTTTAACATTTGAATTAAATCAAATTTTCAGATATTAGATTCAACTCACATTTGAATGCAAAAAACAACAACAGCCACTCGTGAACACCCCTAGTTGGAACACCAGCACCAGAACAGACTATCCCATCATCCTCTCTGTTCTTCCTTCACCAGTACACAGTGAAAGACAGGGGAGAATTGCAAGCCAGGACTACTGGTCCACAGAGCAACAGTGAAGCCCACAGATGCACAGAACTGGATGGCATTCTGTGACATCCAGTCCTGTGCAGCCTCCTGTGTGCCCTAGCCCAAGAACATAGAAGGACTAGAAGGCTGAGGTTACTGACAAAAAACATGCAGTGTTCTAGAGTCCCTACTCACACACATACAAAAAGGGAGGACTCCCCCTATGGGACTCCAGCATTTTTTAAACTACAATGTAACACACATACTCATCACCAACACACAAACTCCTAGTTTGTTCCAGAATCTGCACCATTAGTGCTGTGACACAAAAGCGCCCCCCAAACGCCTCACCCATGACGTGCTCAGTATCCTGGCCAAGTACCCTTATGGATCAGCGCCCAAGAGCCTTTACCTGTCTGATAACTTGGCCAAGATGGGAAAACATGCAGGTAGTTCAGCATCTTTCCTTGAGTTAACCCGCTGGATATTTCTTGGACCAATACAGGCAAATGTCCAGTTCAGGTAACGAAAGGTAAAGGGAAGTGTTCTGACAAGCCACTTTAATTAGAGATACAAAGCCTTTTGTACTTTCTCTTCCTCAGGGCAAGCAAAAGTGGAGGATATTTAGGACATCAGAACTTGTCATTGCCATAGTGATGGGGAGACACAGTGCCAACATCACCCTTCTCTTGGGTGGCAGAAAGCATAACCATAATTGTAGAGCAATGAAAACTGTTCCCCCAGAATTCCCCCTACGCGTAAGTGTGAAAAGGTTCATGGTTTGTCATGTTTTCTTTATTGCTTGTGGATTTGGGCATCCAGTGGCACACTTATTTTCTCAGTTCTGTGACTCCCCCCCTCCAAAAATATTCCCATAGCCTAGAAAAGAAAGGAAAATTAATGGAGGCAAACAACATTGGGGGTGAGAGACCAGTTGCCTCAGTAGTGAGTATTCCTGCTGCCTCCCTGGTCCTGCCTGTCCATTCCAGCTCAAACTTTGCATAACTTTGGTCCTGTCTGGCCTACCTGGCCAAGCAGTTAGGAGCCTTCAAAAAGGAAAGTGGGACTGGATATGCGTGTGGCAGGAAGGCCTCTCAATGTTTAGATGCTTTTTTCAATTTCCCACTCTTTCCGAATAGTGCTAGGAGCTGTTTTCCAGTTTTAATGTTCTGTCCCTGTGGGTGGTATTTAAGATATTTTAACAAACTCATTTCTTGATTTTCTACGTATTTTAAAAAATAAATTGCTTTAAAATGCCCCACTTGTCCCTAGGCTTTACAAATTAGACAGCAGGGCCCCTCTGAATTTCTTCAACTGTTTCCTGTGGCAAATAGTTTAATGAGCTTTAGAACCAAACTTAAAGCTTCTACGGGGTGTTCAAAGTTTGAATTGAACCTGTTTGAAGTCCAGGGGGCTCAGTTTGAAAATACTATTTGTGCACATCTCTAGTCAATACTGTCATTCTCTGGCATCACAGAGTCTGTTTTGCCTCTTTTGCACAGCAGAACATAAGAGGAACCCTGCTGGATCAGGCCACAATCCATCTAGTCCAGCATCCTGTCTCACGCAGTGGCCCACCAAATGCTTATGAGCATCTCAAACAAAAGACAAAGGAAAAAAAAATCTTTGTTTGCTCTCAGTTCCTGCAAATGGCCTTTAGAGACCTCCATTCTAGTAGCTATTGATACACCTGTCATCCATGAATTTGTCTAACTCTTTCTTAAAGCTATCTATGCTGGCTGCTGTTACTACCTCTTCTGTCAGCAAATTCCATAGACGAATGACCCTCTGGGTGAAATATTTCCCATTATCTGATCTGACTCTCCTGCAAACAGGTTAGTAGCCAGGACAGAATGAATGGGTGAGTTGGAATAAAATTCAGTTTTTAAAGTGTATCTTTGGTTGGGTTCCATTCACTTGAGATTTAGGTTTGAGGACATTTGGCAGCTAAGTGCAAAGCAGTCGCTTTCAAACTCTTGAGACGTTTTCGCACGGGCGAAAACGGAACGCGAAAAAGGCAGCTGCGGACACGTCATCCGCATTGGCCGCGCGCGCCTTGCGTCCCGACGTGTCCGCAGCTGCCTCTTTCGCGTTCGAAATGTAGAGCACTTCTAAGTGCTCTACACGCGTTCCAACGCGGACGAGCCGTCCGCAGGCGTTCGGGAGAAGAAGCGTTCGCGCCGCTTCTTTCTCCCGATCGCCTGCCGGCTCGCCTCCGACGCCGCGCGGCTTTGACAATCAGCTGTTTTTCAAACAGCTGATTGTCGATCTGCCTCGGCGGCCGCCGGCGCGCCCCTGGCCGGCGTTTGCCGGCTAAGCCAGCTTCGGGCGCTTTCCCCATTCGCACACAGACGCTCCGGAACGCGTTTACACGCGTTCCGGAGCGTCTGTGTGTGAACGGGGAAAGCGCCCGAAGCTGGCTTAAGCTTTCCGCCTGAACGCGTTCGGTTTCGAACGCGATTCAGTGCGGAAATGCCTTTGGAATAATCACACTGTAAATGGTAACATGGAATGGTTTGTACTGTTTTATAATCATAATGGGAACCAATTACAGCTTCATCTGCTCTTAAATTCAGCCTAAATGGCTCTCCTCAAATCCATATTCTTCCTTCATCTCCCCCATTATGATTTGATGGTATAAACTGTCCCATCCCTCAGACCTGCAAGTGGTAGAAAGAGAATAGTCAGACTGAAGCAGAAATGGTTTGAGACTCCATCTTAAAAAGAAGATACTGCTTATGTTTCATGAACCCAACCAAATCCAGTTTGTACCAGGGGATCCTGAGGGAGATGTGGTGTGGAAATAATATGTTGGATGTACAGTAGATAATGGGGTGCATGCCTGTTGTCCCGTCTGCGTAACATGCTCCTTTTAGTGCTTTTGAGTATACTTTTTCACATATTTCTTTTCTTTACATCCTTTTCTGCTCTTAACCTTGGTCAGGGATGGATTGTTTACTTCACAAGATCCTGACTGTACATCAACGTTAAGTATCTTGCAGGCAGTAAAGGGATACTTTGACTAGGCCACCCTCATTTTCTCTTTCCATGGCAATAGTGATCTGGATATTCTAATAAGGCACACAGCCATTAGATGCATCTTTGGCATATTCGCTTGTTGAAGGGAGACTGAATAGTTGGGTATGCTTATGATTAAGCTCTGGGGGCTGTTTACACTTAAGAAGAAGAAGAATTGGCTTTTCTACCCTGCTATTCTCACTCACTGAAGGGGACTCCAAGCGGCTGACAAAGCTTCTGTTCTTCTCCCCACAGCAGAACACCCTGTGAGGTTGGTGGGGCTGTGAGAGCTCAGAAGAGAGCTGTGACTAGCCCAGACGAGATCACTTACAGCTGGCGCACGCTCTGGGATGGTCCAGATCAGTATGTCTGAATTACTGACTCTTTTTCACAGAAATTGGGAGCATCCCAGAGCACCCCCGATCGTCAGAAGCTATGGAGCAGTGTTTACTGCTCCACAGCTTCACCAGAAGCTGTTAGGGAGTTCCTGGTGAATTCCAAGATGCAGTGTCTGCACCATCTTCTAGTGCAAACACTGTGTAGGGGTGGGGCGTCTGTGCCTGCCGCAAATCCATGCCGTGTCACAATCCACCAGCTGGACACGTGGTAGAAATTTCCATAGAGTTTGCATAGTGTTTGTGAGCCAGTTTGGTCTAGTGGTTAAGGAGCTGGACTCTTATCTGGGAATGCCGGGTTCGATTCCACCCTTCTCCACAAAACCAGCTAGTCACAGCTCTCCCTTGAGCTCTCACAGCCCCACCTACCTCACAGGGTGTTCTGTTGTGGGGAGAAGAACAGAAGCTTTGTCAGCCGCTTTGAGTCCCCTTAAATGGGTGAGAAAAGCGGGGTAGAAAAGCCAACTCTTCTTCTTCTTCTATGGTAATTTGTGAGTATGGGTAACTAAGTTGGAAATGGCACTTGTGCTTGCAGTGCAAATGCAGAATGCTATCCCTATGCCAGGACTCGACACTCATTCCAGGCAGTTAAGTGCAAACAGGCCCTATGTGTATTTTCTCTCTTGGAAAAGTCTCTGGAAGATGTCAGTGCTTGCAGTATCAATGATAAGGAAAATGTAAATAATAGCTGTGACTTAAAAGAGGCCAGACCTAGGGCAAGATAGGAGCAAGCATAATTAGGTATAAACAGAATTTCTGGATGTTCTTCTGCATGTATCACACAGTTTATGGAATTAGTTACCATTACGTGTAGTGATGGCTATTAGCATAACTAGCCCCAGGGTATAGTCAAAAAGAATATAGTGCTGCCATCTTGCAGAAGTAAACCAGATCAGCAACTGAACTTGATTGTTTAAATGTATTTACAATCTCTGTTTTTGCAAACGGTCCAGAATGGGTAAAGAAAGAAAGAAAGAAAGAAAAGAAATCAGGTAATAGCATATTGAAGTCTATAAAATCAAATAAAATATTGTAGAAGTAGATTTAATAATTAAAACTAAAAAATAGGAGCAATAAGTGAAAACAGTGAAGGAATAATTAAAAGTAAAATATAATAGATCAGATATGTGCACACACACAAAACTGAATGCTTTTTTCACTGTCAAAATGAAAACCCATTTGTTTTGTCATCAAAAAGTATAATAAAAACCTAGAACTCCTTTTTGCAAGGTTTTTTGATGGAAGAATATATCCTATATCATTGAAAAAGGCTTTTACATGGGCAAAAACTCAGTAAAAATGTAATTGTTCAAATATTCTCAAGCAAGAGGTTTCTTTGATTCAATCAGCGTTTTGGAAATGTGAAAAAAGCACATTATTGTTTTGAAGCAGATATCCCCAAATACAAAATATTTGATCAAATTTTGCTCATCTATACAAGTTCCCAACTTTGAAGTAAAACACAGCACTGGTGGGGCTGATCTGAATCATGCTGCCCCCCCCCATGTCTGCATCCTATAAGCTTCCTCATCTTCATCCTATGAACTTCCTAACCTAAGGGTTTGGTTGGTGTTTTTCAGTGGGACACTATTGTGCAGCACTTAAAAACAATCCCGTCGTTCCAGATCATGGAGGTGGGTGGGCCATCCGTACACCTTCTGTGATCCAGAACATGGCCTTTAGGTTCCAGAAGAGATCTGAAATAGAGCCCTCTTAATCCAGATCTAGCTCTGTCTTGTGTAGACAGAGCAGAACTAATGGAGTCATGGCCTCCTTGATCCACTAATGTGCAGATGAGGAGGCCCAGTATGTGGTCTCCATGGACCCTTGATCCAGGTGAAAGGTAAGTGCAGAAAGGACCTTCATCCCTTCCCTGGCTTTTGTTTCTGTCTTCCTGCAGGTCAAGATCTCTGAACAGAAAAAACTGCCTAGTTGATCGGGAACTTCTCACTGGATTCAGTCCGGAGCTGCCTGATGGTACTGCTTCAGTCCAACCTTCTGTCTTCACACCCCTGCAGGTAAAAAACCTCTACACAGAAGAACTGCCTGCAGGTTGGGCTGGAAATTTGCCAGGTGCTCTGTAGAAGATGACAGTTGTGCTTAACATAAGAATCTGGGATTTCTTTTGTTTGAATTTTACATTTACATTTATTTTATTCTGTGTTTTATATTGATAAATGAGTATTATGTTTTTTTCTGATAATCTCTGGGTAGCTTGCTTGGTAGTTGCTTGGAAAGGTAGTATGAAAATAAATAGGTGGTGTTGAAGGTGATGATATTGTTACACTAAGTCAAGGTATAGGGTGGGAAAGAGATGTAAATACATACATGGCATGCATACCCGCAATGACTCTCTTCTTTAACAGAATTATACAATGTGCTTTACTTCTCTCATCCCTTTGCTAAAAATTTTCTAGAAGAAAAAGAACATTTTAATGGACCCTTCATATCTCAAGTAAAACAGCCTACCCACCCGCTCTCTGATGAACCTATCGTGGAAAGCAATTACCTTCCTCCCTCTCCTTCCTTCTCACACAAGAAGCAACTAGCAAAACAAAATAGCATCAGAAAAGTCACGTGGTTGTCTGAGTTGACCAGATCCATCAGTGTTGGTCTTCTAAGGCAAAAGCTGTTATCTTAAAAACACGTTCCAGCGTGCATAAGAACATGTCCCCACACATATCACACATAGCCATATCCCTTCAGCTGGAAATGATTGGTTTCCTGTCAAAAGACTTCGGGAGGATGCATTGTTTACTTTCCAAAGACAACTGCAGTTTGACCTTGGGCTATCAGTTTGAAGACAGTTCTGACTGGAAAGCTGGCAAAATTAATGCCTTGCCAGAGCTGAGTCCTAAAACCTAATTGACAGCTGCTTTCTCGTCTCCTCATCTCCATAAACGAGGTTATTTTGAAAGCAAACAAACAAATGCAACCCAAAGGATATCAGAGAAATCAAATTTTAATCCAGTCAGAAACTCCAAGTGTATTAATAAGCCATAAAATGAAAAAAGACAATCCCCATTTTGTTGAAACAGTGAAGAGAAAGGGACAACAGGGAAACACAAGAAGAGCACAAGAAGAAGGAAGGATCAATAAACAGCACAGCTAATAATAAGATGGGAACTAAAACAAACAACAAACGGGTATTTCTCTTGGTTTTTGTGAGAGGTATGAGACAATAACTTCACCCCTTGTCTAAGTTGTAGGACAGCAGTCTACACATTGGTTATAGGAAAAGAACAGCTGCAACAGAACTTTGTTTTCTTCATATTTCAGGTGTATTTTTATTATTTTTTATTTCCTTTTTTTACACATAAAAGGGACATCAATATACTTTGCGTTTTTCAGCCATAGTTTTACCTCCTGAGACCTTTGTCTTGCACATGTAGAGTGTGTTACTAGCAATTGTGAAAATAAATGTTAGACAAAGGAGTTAACTTGTATAATGAAGCCCCTATGGATTCCTTACCGAAACGAAGGCAAGCAATCAGAAGAAGGAATCTGAAATAAGTGTGCTAAGATTGGAACTTACTGTGAAAGATATTTGCTAAACTACTATAGTGCTGGTAGGCTGGTCTTCGCAGGTATCATCCACATAATGGGATCCTCATTAAAACACTAGCTGATGGTTTATTTCTTGCTTTCTTGAAAGTTTTCCATATCATAAAACATTCCGTATCATAAAACTTTCTGCTCTGTGTTTCATTTGGTATATTTTTTTGGCTTGAGCAGAGTCTAAGAAATGATGTTTAATGGGGCCTTCCATAGTCTGCACTAGCATGCTGATAGCTGGTCTGTTTTCCATGGTATAATCCAGAATAAGGCCCAGTGCAGAAAAAGCCATTCTCTTATTCCAGATCCTTTCCCCTCTTTATCCCCTTTTTGGAAGAGAGAGGAGGGATCTGCACTAGATCTTTTTCCCTGGTTTCTCTGAATGGTTTAAGGAGACATTTGTAAGATTTATTTATGTTTATTTATTTATTTACATTTCTATCCCAACCCCATACCCAAAGGTCTCTGGGCAGGTAACAACAGATTAAAACAGATTAAAACAGGATACAAATTAAAACAGATACAGATTAAAATGAAATACAGATTAAAACAAGATGCACGTTTAAAAACACCTTAAAAATTCAACAAATTTAAAACTGTGCACTCCCTAGTGCATTAATAGGGATGTCATTGTAGCTGGGGAGGGAGAATAAAACAGCCAAAGGCCGAGGCAAACAGGTATGTCTTTATGGCCCTCCTAAATAAATACAAGGAGGGGGCATGGTGCACCTTGAGGGGGAGGCCATTCCACACTCTCGGGGCCACCGCTGAAAAAGCTTTCTCCCACGTGCCCACCAACCTCACTACTGAAGGTGGCGGGACAACCAGGAGGAACTCATTGTTGGATCTTCAGGTACGGGCAGGTGAGTATGGCAGAAGGTGTTCCTTGATTTCATGAGAGGATTATCTAAGGGTGTTTTTCCACTTGCAAAAAATACCCATTTTTGTACCCATTAAGGACCCATTTGGGTGTGAGCCGGATGACCCCATTTCTACCACGGCACCCATTTGGGACCCGATTGTTTCCACCGCCACTGGGGAAATCCAGATCATATGGGTACATCTCAGCCTTTAATCCAGATTTTCTGGCTGAAGACCCCATTGTAGATGCCAAATGGGGTCTTCAGCCAGAAAATTCAGATTAAAGGGAGCCTGTTTCCACATTAGTTTGGCAATGGGGTCTAGAGGAGGCTAGGGGGAGGGGCACCCATGGGGGGGAGCCCCAAAATCTAGACTTTGAAATCATTTCAAAGCCATTTCAAAGCTATTTCGAAGTCACTTTGAAGTTGCCTTCGGAGATTAGCAAAGGCTCCGAAGTCCCTCCGAAGGCAACTTCGGAGATTAGCAAAGGCTCCGAAGACAAACCTTGGAGAACAAAGGGAGAACAAAGCAGACTGTTACCTTCAGGCATAGAAAGAGGTACATATTTAATGAGGCTGGCTCATCCCTGCTCACAAGGAGCTAATTCATATGCACGCTCTCCGCTCTTGCAAGGGGTTTGTCTTTGGAGCCTTTGCTAATCTCCGAAGCTGCCTTTGAAGGGACTTCAGAGCCTTTGCTAACCTTCGAAGCCAACTTCGGAGGGATTTCAGAGGGACTTCAGAGATTGCACCCCCTGGTCCCCCAAAACACCTGGGGTGACAGGCAGACCCCTTGGTGCTACACCTCCTGTGGAAACACATTGGGTACTTCCCTTAATCCGGATCTACCAAATCCAGATTAAGGAATGTACCCATTCCTTAGATCTGGATCTTCTTAGATCCAGATCTTCGGGCTGCAGTGGAAAAACACCCTAAGAGTCATCTGTACCTCATCATTATTTATATAATGCCTTTTCAAAGTAAAATGTTCAAGGCCAGTGTACAACAAAAGCCAAAAAACAATATAGTATAAGAATACAAAATAACTGTGTTATTATATAAATAATAACAATAGTAACATTGTAACAACATTATTAATTGCAACAGAAAAAAATCACAAATTAATGACAGAAAAAAGGTGTTCATCACATAAAAAACCCTGAGAGTCTTTCTGTAGACCAGTTCACACTTGGCCTGGTAGTTCACCCAGGGAATGCTCCCAGAAGGAGTATCTGCACTTGAAGTAGCCATTTCATTGCCAGAAATGGTTCCTTCCATGGAGAAGCATTCCCATGTGAACTATGTGTGGTGCAGGTTTAAGTGCACCAGGTGTGCACTTACCTTGCTTGAGCACTGGAGTCAATAAGGCTCAAGATGCATCCTCCACACCTCTTCCAGGTGCTGGAGGGGCACATGACACAGCGCGCAGGCATGCTGATGTGGTGCACCATATAGTTGTCTTGGTGACCGCACTGTGCATGTGCCCTGTTGCCAGCACCAGCAAGTGAAAATAGTGGTGCCCGGACATCCATCCAAACTTGTGGTAAGTTTTCAGATGGGTTGGGGTAGGGTTAGTTCATACTTGGGTCATTTCAACCTTTGATTCCCAGGGACAGTAAGCAAAGTGCAGTGGCCCTGTGTCTCATTCCCCCAACCAGACAGCAACAGAAGTAAGCCCTTTTTAGACTTCTTAGCACTAATTTCTCCCAAATTTGGGACAATTACTCTTGTAATCAAGAAAGCAAGTGCTTCTTGGATTATAATGGTGATAGTTGAACCAAAAAAAGATTGCTTTCTTCAGGCTGAAGAGAACAGATGGCAACTGCAGCTCAACTATATTCGAACTAAGGAACTTTTTACACAAAACACATCGTAACACTAGGAGATTATTAATATTCAGGCCCTCCCCAATATTGTTACTGTTTAATGGAATTAATACAGATGATATTTACTGCAGTATTGTTTCATTATTATATAGTATGAGGAAGCACCTGACTTCACTTGGATCCAAAATAGTTCAAGAAACCTCTGTTATGCCTCTCTGTAAACGGTATGGCAACTCCATGTGCGGACTCGAGTGTATTTGCAAGACCTCACTAAGAAAGGAAGAAACTATATTTCTTTCTTGCTTTCACTACTATGCTCACATAAAGAGTCACATAAAAAGGAGCATAACAAGAATAAAAGCTTCTGAACAAGAACATTAAAGTCAGCCAATCAATATTAACAGCAATAAAAGGATTCTTTTCCTAGAAGAAAAACAAGAGAAAGAAAGAAAGAAAGAAGGGGAAAAGAAAAGAGAAGAAATGAAAGAAAAAGACAACCTTGCAAAAGTTCTCTTGGAAAAAATAATCAATGCGCCACTAAAGAACCTGCAGTGGGCCAGCCGTCCTAAGATTTCACCTAGTGAATCAAAGTTCGTGTCCACTTTCCTTTCTCTTTCATGCAAGGTTGGCTAATAGTCTAAAGCGGAATCCATTTTCAAGTGAAAATTGTATTGTAGCCTTATACTGTCTCTGTCTTTCAGCTATGCCTATTTTAACCACTCATACCTCACTCTTTTACCTGCCTGATCTATTACCCTGCAAACCCAATGGGCACAAACCACCACTGGCCAACTGGCAAACAAACACTATTCAACATTGTCCATCAAACACTTACTTGAACAAAATATTTTAAACTAGAGATATGACAAACTGGTTCATTTTTGAACTGGTTCAAGCTGAACAGGGGATGTTTGAAATGATCAAAGAGTCAGTTCGAAAGTGAACCAAGTAAAGGCATGTTGAATGAATTGGCCCGAGCCATCCCGTAAGAATGCTGTTTAAGTGCTGTTTCTGTCAAAAAGGGGGTATTTGAAAGAATCAAATTTGAACCCAATATAGTGTCCACTTGAACTGAATGAAGGAGTATTTGGTTTAATGGCCGCCAAAATGGCCACCTATACTGCCACTCCAGGTGTGAGTAGACAGGCACAGGAAGATGGGAGAAAGATGCTATTTCAGTACAATAGGGGGACACATTTTGGAGGCACACCAAATTGTGCTGCCAAAATGTGTCCCTAGGAGAAAGTGAGACTAGAAATGTCACGTCCTAGCACTTGACAAACCTGGAAATGGCTCCAGAGTGCTATACTAGGACAACCTTCCTGCTGCTGGAATAGATCCAGGCTGGGCCAATCCTGCTGGATGATGTCCTATAAAGTAAGTGTGATTCCATGATTAGTGTATCAACAGAAGGCTGATATACTCAGAGCAAGGACCCTCTTCTAGATTTAGAATTATTTTGTTATATTCCATAAACTCCACCCATAATATAAGCTGCAATTAACTGGTTAAAAAGTGGAGAGTTTGTTTCCTTCAGTTGGAAGACAGGAAGTCTGATGGATGTATATCAGGTCAGAGTCAGGAAAAAACAAAGTAACATGAACAAATTTTACAATAGTAAAACTGTTCCAATTTCTCAGATTTGAAACAAACCTCTCTCCCACCTCAATAAATTTCAACAAGATCAGTTCAATAAAAATATATCAAATTTCTGCACTGTGGAGTCTCAAAAGGCCAGAAGAGTTGTATATATATTAATGAATTCTGCCTGGAGCATAGATTTGTAAATGAGAAATTATCCATTCGTGAGACTTTGCAAGAAGATACCATTTTATATGGCAGGAATGATGGCATAGGATGCTTTACCTTCTCTTCCCTGCCAAAATGCTGTTGAATTCTAAAGAGTAAAAACAGAAGAGTTTTCTTGACATGATTCTTAATGAGTGATTATTAAACAGTGAGAGCAAAATCACAAGAAATTTAAAACACTTTGAAGAAGATCAAGTTTCAAGGTTGTGGGAGAATATTATTTATAATAGAAGGCATACTTACTTTTTTTTAAAGAAGTTTTCCCCCTGAGTTCAACTTGCATAAATTATTGCATACATCAGGAATAATTCTGGCTAATGCTGTGCTGCTGATATTTCTTTATCTTAAGTATTTGTTTGAAAATATATCACAGTTTTGCCATCTATTTATTAATTTATTTACTTTATTCCATCCATAGGGATAGAGCAGAAGCTGGGTGGAACATCTGTTTTCTGATGAGTGTTCATATCTTGGACTTCATTCAAATACCACCTCTGTTTGAACTCCATGCTTGATGGGCTTGAATACTGCTATTACAGTTAATGAAGGCATTAGTATGGAATTTGTATGCTGCAACCTACAAGTGTATGCACAAGTATATAAAGTTCCTGAAATGAAATTTGAATGCACAAGTTGTCTTTCATGCAAATGGATCATGACCTTGAACTGGAAGGAAGGAAGGAAGGAAGGAAGGAAGGAAGGAAGGAAGGAAGGAAGGAAGGAAGGAAGGAAGGAAGGAAGGAAAGTAATATGGTAATGTCAACAGATCAGATATAAGTCCAGCTGCAAAAAGAACCAAATGATCATATTCAAGATTCAAATGCCAGTGATAAGGCTGAGATGGGCATAGATCTGGATGCATTGGAAAACCCACTGCATTCACCTCTGTTCCTACTGAACAGGTTTTTCCTCATCTGCACACTCCACAAATAGCAGACTAACTGCTGCCAGGAAATGCAGTATCTATTCAGAATACTTTAGCTGCCTGTGCCTTAACCTTGGAGCAGTCCTTCATACAAAAATTGCTTGTGGGAGCACTCCAAAGGAAGACAGTTTTAAATAAGTTTCCCAAACACCCCTGTCATGGTGAACAGGTAACATTTGACTGGTCTCTGAAAATGGCCTTGTTGTATACTACAAAGAAAAACAAAAACAAAATATCTGCAGCTTTGGAAACTAGGCTCACTCTGAAGTAAGGCCAAGATCAGCAGCTGGCACGTGGCTGGCTGCCAGTGCAGTGTGGCATGACTGCAGCTGCACAGTTTGTGCATTGCTTTGCTGACCACCATAGCAGGCAGATGGTCCCAGGTCAGCTGGGTGAACTTTAAGTTGGGATGGCATGCACGATGCGAATGCTGGCCACATCACTTAATTGCAAAAAGGCCTTTTGCATGCTTTCAGTACTGAAGATAAAGTGACTGAAAAATAGCTACGTGGAATCTCTGAGCAAGGAGAGCGTTACTTGTGCTTATATCCTGGATGTGCCTTCTTGGTAGTGTCCTTTTGACAATGTTAAGTGAATAAGTGAAACTTTGGTCTATTCTTAAATGTCAAGCTTAGTATCCAGAGGCTAATGAGCATCCATGCATTTATTATTCATTCAAATCTCAGTCAATAAAGTGGCTCAATTTAAATTATATCTAATATGTCATCTCTTCATATTCAGTCTCCGTGGCTCCCACCTACCCACCCCCTAAAGGGTCCTGAGGGAGCTGTGAAGGACCTGGGTGAGGGACCTATCAAAGGAATCTAAACCTCCTTGAACAGGGAGCAACTCCTGGGTTGCTTCCTTCTACAATGACAAAGGGACCCTTTCAGCACTAGGCCTTATCCCAGATTTTATCCCAGAATAGATGACTGCCATTCATAGTAGGTCCTGGGTGGGGCCAGCCATAGGTTCCTATTTGGGAATTATAATCCAGAATAAGGCCCAGGGCAGAAAGGTCCAGGCTCTTGTCTCAGCAAAATGGGACATGTTCATGCAAGGAGCTGCTGCACCTATGCACATACAGTGGAGATGCCAGAATAAGTGGTCTCCCCACAGCTATGGAACCAAGAAGTTACACTGTGAGGTATGGTGGAAAGGTCACTTTGGTGGAGACACCTACCTCAGGCATTTTCACCAGCTCCAGTGGAGCCAGGCGTGGAATAGCCTCCAAATCTGACAAAGTGGAATAGGCTCCAAATCTGACAAAGTGAACCAACAACAAACAAATGCCGTTTCTGGACTTCTATTCTGGATTTTATCTCGGAACAGGAGTTTGCTTTTCACATGTTAGTGCAGACTACAGCAGGCCTCTTATTCTGGGATATAATCCAGAATAAGGTCCATTGCAGAGAAGACCTAAAACTCCAATCTGTCACTGATAATGTGAAATTTCAAAGCAAGGCATCCTGTTTTAACATTTCTCCACTCCACTTATTAACATAATAACCTACAGTAGATTGTTTTACACTATGATTGTCCCAGAAGATTTGTCCAAAGGATTGCAGATCTGAACTAGGAAGCAAAGGCATCCGTACCCATCAGAGGACAGGTGTCTCCAAGTGGAAATGCCACTAAACTCCAGTGCCAAAATGTCAGATCGTGTCTGCCTTCATCAAAAGTATGCCCCCTGACTGAAGTCTGAACATTAAAAAAAATAAAAGCCAGGGCCCACCTGTGTGGAATCAGATTCAGAAACAAATCAAAGAAGTTCAAAGTGAAAGATGTACAGGAAGGAGGTTTTGATATTTATCCTGTAAGGCACTGAAGCAGACAGAAGCAGAAAGGAGTTAGTTACAGTGGTGATTGAGAACTTGCTTATTTGTTTCTTCTGCATCTCTAGGGAGCTGCCCAGTATGTGGTATGTTTTTTTTTTCTTTTTCAATGCAAAAACAAAAACAAAAAAACCTGAGATACACGGTGCCCAGGGAAGATCAGTCAGTTTAACTTCAATGTTGTGAAAGTGGAATTTCAGATGAAGCTTACTTTGTTTAGTTACATTCATTTACAGAAAAACGTTTTCTTAATCAACACATCAGCATCCTGGAAGTTAACTTACTTCAACTTTCAGTCCTTACAAGTGGTCAAACACTGATCAAAGCCTTAGTCACTTATTTTCCTGAAGTAGCAAGTGTAGAACTTCTTTCTCAAAAAGATTTTCAGCATCGTAATTGGTTTCCTTTGAGGCAATGACCAATGGTGCCTGCAACTGATCAAGGCTGGATCTCTTAGTAGACCTCCTTCACAGCCTCAGCAAGCAGCTTGGGGATTCTACTGCTAAAGGTCTCCCCACCCCACCCCATGCCATAGCCATCAGGGACTGAGGGCACTGCAAAGCTCACATGAGTTTCAGAGCCTCGGGGAAGATTGAACCAGATTAGTGATGTCAGTGCAGACAGACAGTGGTGATCTGTCCCTTGCCTCCCTGTAACCTGGATCAATAGATCCAATAAGCCCTAATCTATGGATCCAGATTTACTGCTCCACAGTGCTGAACAGGCCAGAAGCTCCTGTGAAAAATGCAGTAGCAGTGGGGAGGAGATCTGTCTAACTTGTTATCTTGCTTCTTATTGTTATTAGAATACTTCCTAAGAAGCTGCTGTCCTATTACAGTGATGGCTGCTGTGGGAACTATAACTTTGATTAAACAAAATGCCAGAGGATAATATTCTTTAGGGTGGTCAACTTGAAATACTTAGCCCTGAATTTGCTTATATTTATTCGTTTCCCTGCTGCATTTTAATGAATGAATCTGTCACATCTTCCTCATGTAAGGCATTCTGCAAACTGGAATCATTTCATGATTCCCTTCGAAATGTGCAAATATGCTTGGATCGAAAGAAACCATGTTAAAGGAAATAGTAGCTATTATAACTCTTAGTAGTTGAAGAGAGATGGCCAGTCTAAAATAGGATGTGCAGAACTGTGGCTCCTGCCACTGTTTGAATGCTTATGTTTTTATTGTATTTCCAAAATCTGATATGTAAATACGTCAAATATGTGATGAACTTCTGACTCTTTTCCATCACAGTCTTCCTTTATCTGGAACATGTGAATCAACAATAGATTAATAATGGGACAGTGATAAAAGTGTTCCTCGAGTCTCTGGACCTTTCAGCATGGTGCAGGCTATTCTGTGTCCTGCTGGCCTGAAATAGGCATCCTTGGCCATGATGGACTTGGCTGTTGTTGGTGTGCGTCATGGCTCAGATGCATTATGGTTGTCGCACCCCACCCCATATTTGGGGGCAATGAACAAAAATTACTGGCTTCTAAGGATACCAGCAAGGACTGTTTTGGTCAGCACCCAGAAGTAGCACACTTCTGCCACCCCTTTCAGTGAAATGGAAATGTTTCATTGGAGTTGTAGCCAAAACCTGTAGATATGATATTTGCAATGTAGGCCCAGAAAAAGACACTGGAATATCTCTAAGGCTGCACCTACACATAAGTTAAAAAGGAAAAGACCCTGACTGTGCTCACGATAAACACTGACGACCAGTCTCAACCTCTCATTGAGGAACTGGTCCCTTCTTCCCTCCCTATATCAAGGGCTGCCATCTCTCTGTGAGTACTGGTCTTAGCTGTGGGAACTTCTCACCCACTCTGTAGCTTAAGTGTGCAAGGCAGCTTTGCTTTTTTCCTTCCAACATTAATTGCTCCCTCCACAGCAATGGGGCACCTCACTGCCACCTTCTTTCCCCATAGCTAAAGTACATTGCAGCAGTAAAAAAAAGGTTAAAAAAACCTCCTCCCCCTCCCTAGAAACACCCTCTCCAGCCAGCATTCACACCAAGATAGCACACTGGACTAATGGGGGAGGTAGGGAAACAGACTACAAGTGCAAAGAGAGTGAGGACTATGCTAGGAATGCAATAGGCCAGGCACAGATAGTCAATTTTTAATATAATCTTCACAGATCATAGCTGGTTTGACTGCACAGAAAATCAAAGGTGTAGATGTCCTCTAAGTCAAGTAAATCCTGAAAATAGAATAACAGTTTTTAAAAAGTGTTCACTCCTCTTCTGGTCTGACATTGAAGTGCATGTTGTTTCTCTTGGCTCCATACAAGTGCATTCTCAGTTATTTTACTGTATTTTGATTTTTATTATAATTTATCTATGAAGAACATACATAGTACAACTTCATCATCTCTACAGTGATTTGCAATACAACTCTGAAAAAATGGTATAAAGCAAAAATAAAACAGAATTAAAACAGAATTAAAGCTTGATGGAGCAAACAGCAGACCCAGATTCACTCTCAGAACAAATAGTACAGCAAATAGATTTCCAGCGGTTGTCTAAAAGATGCTGTTGTAGGCACCTCATAAATTTCTTATGGGGAGATTCCAGTTTCATACTAAGCCCAATTCAAGGTGTTGACAGCAAATTATAAAGAATTTTGACCCCAGTACCTAAATAAGTACCTCCTTCCAGATAAACGTGCCTATACATTGAGCTCTAAGTCTTGATAGTACTATCATCATCAGAAGTTAAAGGGGGGGGGGGAACCCATCAGATGATCTACCAGAATGCCCTGGTAGTGCCATCATCCCCAGAAGTTAAAGTGGTGGGAACCCATCAGGTGATCTTCTCAGTATTAATCCCAAGACTGTGGAATAGCCTGTAATCATTACTCTATACCTTTAGAAGGTTAGGGTGGGTTTGCCTCCTCACCTGAGCTTTTGGTTAAGAAGAAGAGTTGGCTTTTCTACCCCACTTTTCTTCCCCATTTAAGGGGACTCAAAGCAGCTGACAAAGCTTTTCTATTCTTCTCCGCACAACAGACACCCTGTGAGGTAGGTGGGACTGTGAGAGCTCAGAAAAGAGCTGAGACTAGCCCAAGGTCACCCAACTGGTTTCATGGGGGAGGGTAGAATCGAACCCAGTATTCCCAGATAAGAGTCCAGCTCCCTAACCACTAGACCAATCTAACTCAAGTCCTCCCTTTCTGAGCACTGCAGTGTAATATTTGCAATATTAAATAATAATTGTATTATTATTATTACTACTACTTTCCTATTTCTACTTTCAAAAAAGTTCATTAAAACAAACACTTTCCTTTACCATCACCCACCATGATCAGTGCCATCTGACATGGCATATATTATGCACAGTTTGCAGAATTATCATGAATGCTATCTGGACACAGTTCAAAGAGATCCTTTTATAGCTCTGAATGGTTTCCAAGCAAGTTGCCTTTCAGTTTCTTCTTCTTTTCCATTTCCATGTTTTGGTTGAAAAATGAAACGAGTGATTGATAGATCAAATGACACAATACATTTATTTCCTTCTCTTTGCCTGGTTTAATTAATCTATTAAATATTTCAGTGAGAAAGTATCTCATTCACAGCTTTGTAGCTAATTGACAGCAGGCTAGAAATTCTCTTTATGAAGCTTCCCTTTTAGAGCAAAAGGGCTGCTCCATTTCCTTCAATAAAAATAAGCAACAGCCTCAGACAGGGATGTGGCAAGGAACACAGATAGCTACTCAGGATTAAATTCTATTCAGTTCAAGTAAATTGAAGCTTAGCATTGTCACTCAGAAGTCAATCCAGCTGAGTCCAGTGAGGCTCGGTACTAACTTGTGCAATGGAGCAGCTAGAGGTGTGTGGGTAGGTAGGGCTAGTGCACTTTGGAAATTTGCATTTGATTTATTTGAAACACATTTTGATCCATAGTGATTTGAACTATTAGAAGGCAAAGTCCTAATTGGATCCTCCTCCACTCCACAATTCAATTTTTCTGTGTAAGTTGCCACTATTGAGACTTACCTTCAGATGATCATACAGTAATCCCTTATATTAGTGAGCTAGTTTGGTCTAGTGGTTAGGGAGCTGAACTCTTATCTGGGAATACCGGGTTTGATTCTGCACTCCTCCATACAGCCAGCTGGGTGACCTTGGGCTAGTCACAGCTCAGGGTGTTCTATTGCGAGTAGAAGAATAGATAGCTTTGTCAGCCACTTTGAGTCCCCTTGAATGGGTGACTCTACTACTACTACTACTACTACTACTACTACTACTACTACTACTACTACTACTACTATATAACACTACAGTTTGGCTCCCAGGAGGTATCATGTAGCGTGAAACTGTACTATGCAAATCCTTTCCACTTAGAGTATATTGGTAAAGTAGAACTCAAAACTGAGGTCATTCAGATGGCATTTGGGGTATCCTATCCCAGACCTATTTGTGCCTTCACTTCCTTAGGAAAACGTCCAAATGAAGTGCAGATGGGGAATGGATCCTGTGCCTGCACTTCAGGATGCCGGATCCAATCCAAACATAGCCATCTCTTTCCCCAAGTGCTGGCTAAATGTGAATTGCCTCTATCTCAGAAGCAATCATGGCGTCATTACACCAGAACCAATGGGCATGTGTGAAGCTGTTGCACTGGGTGATGTAGTGTGCAACTGTGCTGCACCACCCACAACATGCTCTAGTGTTTGGTCTAGCAGTTAGGAAGCTAGACTCTTACCTGGGAGTAGCAGGTTTGATTCAGCCCTCCCCCATGAAATGAGCTGGGTAACTTTGGGTTAGTCACAACTCTTGTCTGAGCTCTCACAGCCCCACCTAACTCACAGGGTGTTCTGTTGTGGGGAGAAGAATAGAAAGTTTTGTCCGCTGCTTTGTTTATATTTATTCTTTGGGAAGAGGTACAAATGGAGCATAGAAGAAGAAGAAGAAGAAGAAGAAGAAGAAGAAGAAGAAGAAGAAGAAGAAGAAGAAGAAGAAGAAGAAGAAAGAGTTTGGCTTTTCTACCCTGCTTTTCTCACCCATTTAAAGGGACTCAAAGCGGCTGACAAAGCTTTTCTATTCTTCTCCCCACAACAGACACCCTGTGAGGTAGGTGAGGCTGAGAGCGCTCAGAAGACAGCTGTGACCCGCCTGAGGTCATCCAGCTGGTTTCATGGGGCAGGGTGGAATCGAACCCGGTATTCCCAGATAAGATTCTGGCTCCCTAACCACTAGACCAAACTGGCTCACTGGTCAGAGGCTGGCTTTACTGGTCAGCACCTAGTATAGCTGTGGAGCACAAAAAATATGCTCTACAAGATGGAAGTGTCTCTGCATGGTGTGTATGCCCTGTGCTGGGGGCATACCAGACATTTCCATTTTCTCAAACTGGGAAAAAGTCCTCAGTCAATTTTCTGTCATGTGCAGACACAGCACTCTGGGAGAAATGGAGCCTTCCTTAAACTGCACCAGAATACAGAAGGGACATCTTAAAGGAAGGAAAGGTCCTGAGTGATCAGTCTACATGTATGTCAGAACTATTCAGATTTGGGGAAACTCTTGTGCAGTGAATGGCTTCCTTGGAGAATATTTTTATTTTCCTTCTCAAGACAGCTTTTCTGTGAGAGAACTAGTGAAAAATAATTGCATCTTATGTGTTTCCATGACTGTTTTGTCTATTAATTTTAATTTCCACTTTTAACAGATTGTGCAAAGCACAGTATAACCATAATAAGCAAATCTACTGTACTGGAAGTAAACCTAGCAATGACTATAAAGAAAATGATTTAAGCAACATCAACAGAAACTGGGTAATTGAGAGCATGTTGTAGAAAGAAGGAAAAGCTGCCAACAATTAGAGAGAATATATTCAACCTCTCACCTCCAACACATCATTTTTAAAGCAAAAGTGTTAATAAACAGACAGTAATAATGGATACAGAAAACACAAGACAGACACCATTAATTATATAGGGCTCTGGTGGCACTACACTGTAAGAAATTTACAGAAAGTGTTCACTAAAAGCAAACTAGATATTTGCTGAACAGGGTCTTGTCAAACACAGTTTTCAGCAAACAGAGGGTGTTCTAAGTATTTGTTTTCAAACTGAACACCCCTGATGTTTGACTAAAGTGCTTGCATTCAGAGCAAATGAACACGTGTGTCTGATGTGCTGCCTGAAGAACAGTTCAAAGTGCCTTTGTCTTTTTAAAAAGGCATAAAGTTCTGATTTTTTTAAAGCACCAGGGCCATTTTGGTACAAGTGGCCTAGCTGCAGAAATGTGACTGTAAATATGGTATAGCTCCTTTGCAATTCCTCTGTAACCTTATTTCTTGAGGGGAATTGATTTTGGTCTCACATGGCCTGGGTGCAGTTAGTTTTCCTAATGACCAGATTTATCAGATAGAGACCATTGGACTAGCAGAAAATGAACTCCTGTTAATCCAGATTAGAGTTCCGTTCCAAAATCATCCACACCACTAGGCTGGAACTTTTAAAAAGGCTTCCTCTGCTTTGGTTTATTATTATTATTATTATTATTATTATTATTATTATTATTATTATTATTATTATTATTATTATTATTATTATTATTATTATTATTATTATTATTATTATTATTATTATTATTATTGTGATGATGTAAAACAACAGTTACACACAACAAACGAGATGACTATGCTGGATTTCGTATTATATCACTAGTCGGGCACTTTCCAAGCACCTAGGACTGCGTGATGTATCGGCGAATTATGCCAGCAGACCCCAGTAAAGTGGCTTTTTGTAGTTGGCAGATGGATATCTTGTCAATGCCAATGGTTTTTAGGTGCCCGCTGAGATCTTTTGGCACCGTGCCCAGTGTGCTGAGGATGACTGGGACCACTTTCACTGGTTTTCGCCAGAGTCGCTGTAGTTCAATTCTCAGATCTTCGTATCTGGTGAGTTTCTCCATCTGTTTTTCCTCAATTCTGCTGTCACCCGGAATAGCAACGTCGATGATCCACACCTTCTCTTTCTCAACAATTGTAATATCAGGGGTGTTATGCTCCAGTTTTCTGTCAGTCTGAAGCCTGAAGTCCCAAAGTAGTTTTGCCTGTTCGTTTTCAACCACTTTTTCTGGCTTGTGATCCCACCAGTTCTTTGACACTGGCAGATGATACTTTTGGCACAAGTTCCAGTGGATCATTTGTGCTACAGCATTGTGTCTCTGCTTGTAATCAGTTTGTGCGATCTTCTTGCAGCAGCTGAGTATATGGTCAACTGTTTCATCCACTTCTTTGCAGAGTCGGCACTTTGGATCTTCTCCTGATTTTTCAATTCTGGCTTTGATGGCATTTGTTCTTATTGCTTGTTCTTGTGCAGCAAGAATCAGTCCTTCTGTTTCCTTTTTCAGTGTTCCATTCGTAAGCCAAGACCAGGTCTTTTCCATGTCCACTTTGCCTTCGATCTTCTCCAGGAACTGTCCATGCAGTGCTTTATTGTGCCAGCTGTCCGTTCGGCATTGAACTGCAGTTTTCCAGTACTGGTTCTTGGTTTGCTGCACCTTGAGAAGCTTCTGGTTGTTGACTTCAATCAAAGCTGATTCTTTGCTTTCTGCCACGTAATCTGCTAATGCATGCTTCTCTTCTTCCACTGTTTGCTTCACTTGCAAAAGTCCTCTACCGCCTGCTTTCCTGGGCAAGTACAGCCTGTCGACATCACTCCGAGGATGTAGTGCATGGTGGATCGTCATCAGTTTTCTGGTTTTTCTGTCTAAGTTGTCCAATTCGAGCTGAGTCCAGTTCACAATTCCCGCAGTGTATCTAATGACTGGTATGGCCCAGGTGTTTATGGCCTTAATGGTGTTACCGCCATTCAGTTTACTTTTCAAGATTTTTCTAGTCCTTTGAATATATTCTTTACTGACCACAGATATCACATGGCCATGCTTAATGTTATCCAGTTGCAAGATGCCAAGGTATTTGTAGGCTTCTGACTGGTGGGACCTGATGGCTTGACCATTTGGCATTTCAATGCCTTCACTTTCAGTAATCTTCCCCTTCTTCAGTGCCACTGTGGCGCATTTGTCCAGACCAAACTCCATACTGATGTCACTGCTAAATATTCGCACTGTGTTGGTCAGTGACTGGATCTCGATTTCAGATTTTCCATAAAGCTTTAAGTCATCCATGTACAGTAGATGTGAGATTTTCTGTGAATTCCTCGCAGTTTGATAGCCCCGGTTTGTTTTCTTTAGGATGAGTGACAGTGGGATCATAGCGATGATGAAAAGGAGTGGGGACAATGAATCCCCCTGGAAGATGCCCCTTTTGATGTTGATCAGTCCGTAGCTTTCATTTCCGACAAAAAGCTCAGTCTTCCAGCGTTTCATCGCACTTTCTATAAATTTGGTGATGTTCTGACTGATCCCGATGGTTTCCAGGCACTTTGTGATCCAACCATGTGGCAGTGAATCAAAAGCTTTTTTATAGTCGATCCAAGTCATATGCAGGTTTGTTTTTCGGCTTTTGCAGTTCTCCAGAATCATTTTGTCAATCAGTAGCTGGTATTTTGTGCCCCGGCTTCTCCGTTTGTTTCCTTTTTGCTCTACTGGAATGATGTTGTTGTCTTTGAGGTAGTCTTGAATCCTGTCTGCTATTATGCCTGTCAGCAGCTTGAGCATAGTAGGTAGACAAGTTATCGGCCTATAGTTTCCTGGTGTGGCTCCCTTTGCTGCATCTTTCTGTATTAAGTATGTTTTGCCAGTTATTAGCCATTCACTGATGTTTCCTGTTTGTAGCATTTCATTGAACAGTTTGGCCATTTTTGCATGCAGGCTGGTCAGGTATTTGAGCCAGAAGCCATGCAACTGATCAGTGCCAGGGGATGTCCAGTTCTTCACTTTCTTCACTCTTTTCGTGACCGTTTCGGGTGTTATTTCCAGCTGCTGCATTTTGTTCTTGGAGAATTTCTTCTCGAAATCCTTTATCCACCCAGCACTTTTGTTGTATTCTTTTTCAGCCTCCCAGAGATCTTTCCAGAAGTTGGTTGTTGCTTCTTTCTCTGGCTTTTCCATTTTCTTGTCTACTTGCTCATGCAGGCTCTGGTAGAACTGCCTCTGATTAGACTGAAGCATTTGGTTCTGCCTGTACTGGATGATTCTTGCTTCATATCTTTCGATTTTCCTGGCTGTAGCTGTTATCTGCTGTTTCACGATTTCCAAAGCTTCATCAATTTTCCTTGTATTCAGCCAGTATTTTTTGATCAGATGTTCTTTAGTCTTCTTGTTGTTCAGTTTCTTCTCTTTCATGTTTTTTAGGTTGCTGGCATCTGATCTCAGGCTTTTTATTTTAAGTTCCAGTCGAACTTTCCACTTTGGCTTTCCAGTTGATTTTCTAATTGGTTTTGGTTGCAGTAACCCTAGTTCTTCTGTTACTATCACAGCTGTACTGTAGGCGAGCTGGTTCAGTTCTTCGATTGTTGCTACCTGAACAGTTACAAGGGCAGAGTTGATGTCATTCATCAGTGGGACAAGTCGTTTTCTGCCTATAGTTTTTAGGGTTGGCAGTCGCTTTCGCTCTGTACTTGATGCTGTATGAGCCATTATTCTGTCCTTCAGTTCCTGCTGTCTTTGAGACAATGTGCCAGGTGTTTCATCCATGACTTCATGCTGCTGTTCTTGCTCTTCTTGCAGAATTTCCAGATTTTCATCAGGTTCTAGGTGATCAGTGACTCCTGGTCTTGTTGGAGCTTCTGTTGCTGCCACAATAGGCTGCGGTGCTTCAGTTTCATTAGTTTTTCGTATTTCTTCGAGTTCAGCTTCACTGAACACTTTAGTCCCGCTTATGAATCTTCTCTGATCAGCTAGCCGCAATTCTGTTATCTTCGAATCTGGGTATTCTTGTTTCCATAGCTGGTGCATCCGTTTTTGATAGCCTCATTTTCCAGGTTCTGATTTGTAGTAACACTTCATGACTACACGATTCTCTGACCTTGAGAATTTCTGCTGCTTCCTTGTTTGTGGATTTTGTTCCTGTAGCCCATTTGTCAACGATTGCCCAGGTTCCTCAGCAACCGCCGCGGTCCTTTTTATCCTGGGCGACGACCGAGCCAGTATAGACTTCTTTTTTGTTTGTGTCTCCATTGTGATAAATGGGTTGGGTGCACTTAGTCTAGTTCCTCTGCTTCGACCACTCCGGCATGGTTGAACCTGCCAGTAGTTTGCACTACCGCCGGCCCAGCTCTCAGCTTCATTGGAGCACTCAAGCCCCACCGCCACGACAAGGCCACACCCATCGGGGGGATTATTATTATTATTATTATTATTATTATTATTATTATTATTATTATTATTATTATTATTTTGGTTGGTTATGATGAATGGGTGTGATTATTATCAAAGGGCATCTCTTTTTCCTCCCAGGAAAACAATCTGTCTTGGAACTTAAAAATACCCACTTCCATTTGGAGAGAATGAACTCTTTTGCCACAAATTTTGCACCTAGAATGCAGAAAGAGATTTAAATTCAGGATCAGGATGTCAATCAACCACTTGCAAAAAGCATCATAGTAACGAATTGGTGAAGTCCTGGTGTAGCATTGGTGAAATGCTACAAATCCTTAATTGCCTGGCTTGCCTTGTGCAATATTTATCTGTTTTATTTATTTAAAATAGTTATATCCTGCTGCATATCCTAAGATCTTTGGACGGCATTATTTATTTATTCATTTTATTTATTTATTTACATTTATATCCCGCCCTATACCCTAGGGTCTCATTACAATAAAAGACCCAAATACAAACAAGACATTAAATACGTACCCCATTAAAACAATATTAAACAGATAGTTAATAGCTAAAGTTAAAATTAAAATAGTGCTTGAGTGAGTTAATGTCAAAAGGCTTTCATAAAGAGCTTGGTCTTTACTTGGCACCTAAAAGTTAGAAGGGTTGGCGCTAAGCAGGCCTCCAAGGTTAGAGCATTCTATAGGGATATATAAACCGTATTTTCTGTAAAGAAAATGCAAGAATTTGCTCTTGACTCCTAGCTGTTGGTTAATATACTGACTTTGCATCCATGCTGTTTAAAATCTATTTCAGGATTTGAATTATGAGATAGAAACCTCTAGTCAGAAGTTGAATGTCTGGTCTACCTTTCTGATCTATGTCATGAGCTAACAGATGAACCACACAGATATAGTCAATTATTCTCCATCACGCTGAGTTTCCCCATCTATAAACTTGAGAACTGACTCTTGCGAGTTTGACTCTATGTATAGGTGTTTAGTTTTCCCTATTTTATGCACAAAATAAACTCTCAGATTGTGTTATGCAATGTACTTAGTTAATGAGTATGTGATAATAATATATGCTAAAATGACAACAACAGGTTTCCCGGCTTTGCTTCACATAAAGGGTGTTCAGTCAACCATTGTGTCCATTCATTTGAAGGAATTGACTTAGCATGCTGAAAGTTTCTGTTGAAACTACCATGTCAACAAGGGAAAGGAAACCAGTAATATTTTCAGCTGAAAAAAAAAAAACAATGAAGTAAGAAACAGAAGTGGAGACCATGACAACAGTTTTGAATGTGTTTCCCTTCTTGCTTTGGGAATGCTAAAACATGTGGAGGCATAAGGGTTATGCCACTGATTGAGCATACGGTGTTTTAAACCAAGACATATGCCATCTGCTTCAAAGGAGTCTGTAAGACTGTGGGCATATGAACATATCCTTTGTAATTCACAGACGTTCCTTTGGTACAGAGTTCCCTTGCCAGCTGTATTCTACAATAGCTAATGTTCCCAAGGATTTCCCAGTATAAAACAAATAAGTCATCACTGTTTAATAATTTACTAACCTTTTTCTCTCTTTCACTCACTCATCTTCAATGCAGGAATTTTCACAGAAAATACCACTGATGGATTAACCAAAGGTTCCTCCCACATTGCCATGAAGCTGTGCAATGCTATTCCAAATTCCATAGTTTCTGTTTTGAGACGTTTTCGCATGGGGGTGAACGGGACGCGTGGGAGACAGCTGCGGACACGGCATCCGCATTGCCCGAGCGCAGCTTGCGCTCCGACGTGTCCGCAGCTGTCTTTCTCGCGTTCGAAATGTAGAGCACTTTAAAGTGCTCTACATGCGTTCGAACGCGGACGAGCCGCCCGCAGGCGTTCGGGAGGAGAAGCATTTGCGCCTGCTTCTGTCTCCCGAACAGCTGCGGCCGCCTCCGACGCCGGCGCGGCTTTGACAATCAGCTGTTTGACAATCAGCTGATTGTCGATCTGCCTCCGCGGCTGTCTCCGCGCCCCTGGCCGGCCTTTGCCAGCTAAGACAGCTCCCGGCGCTTTGAGCATTCGCACACAGACGCTCCGGAACGCGTTTACACGCGTTCTGGCGCGTCTGTGTGTGAAAGGGGAAAGCGCCGGGAGCTGTCTTAAGCTTCCCGTCCTACTCCCGTTCCAAATGGAACGGGAGTAATGCGAAAACGTCTTTAGTTGTAAAAGAAATGTGAAGCCAAAGCAGGCTTCCATATTGTCTATGTGGTTTGTGTGTAAGTATGGATGCATCCAAAGAAATGGGCCCTACAGATCATCTATAGTGGAAATGCTGTCCTCTAGCTTATTCATAACTGAATAATGGTTAGTTTCACAGTTACCACCAAATGATAGATATAAGAACAAAAATGGGATAATTCTTAAAAGAGTTGAAGGGACAACAAGATGGCAAATGTGGTTCCAAAATAGGTACAGTGTGTGGACAGTTTTTCCTTCAGGATGGGAGGAGTAGTCTTCTAAGAGGGCCATGATTCCATCAATCACTGACATCTAGAAGAATGGAATATCCTGAGAGATTCTGCACTGAAAGGCCTGTGATTGGAATCAGTGAGGCTGGAACAGCTAGGCCCACTGATTCTGTCTAGGTGTGGGCTGGATCAGCGCCATCTGCATGAGAATGCTGGTCCAGACTAGTCCACATCATGGTCTCAAAGCAAATAGGAGTTTCAATACCAGACTTTGACCCATTCAAGGATTCAGGACAAAAGTTCCTAGCCTGAGAGCTTCTGGGAGGACACATTTTAGTGGAGGACAATGGTCCACTACTAAAAAGGATCTCCCGGCAGTTCAGAACCAATATGTCTACCAGTGATATTGAACAAGATCTTCCTTTTCTCAGTCCTGTTCTGGGGGGAATGGTCTCTCAGATCTACATCTACAGAAGCTTCCTATGAGGGCTCTTGTTCCTGATTAAAAATAACTGCAGAAATGGCCCGAGTGTGCCCACAGCTCTTTATGATATCCTAATTCTAGTGCTTTCCAGCTTGGGTATCTCCATCCATACAGGCTCTCTTTAAAATCATAAGAGTTCAATTTAGCATTGGTGGCAAAAGAAAATGGCTCCTGATACACTTTCTCTCATAAGGTACTTACTTTTGTCATACTACCAAAGGTCAGAATAGATAGAGCTATTGGTAATTGAAATGCAATTCTATTCAAAATCCCATGAAAATGAATATCTATGAGCGTAATGGGCTATACACACATCAAGAAAAATAACAACTGGTTATAAGCTCTGATTTGTTGGGCATGGTGGGGTGCTGAGGGTACAGCTAATCTCTACTTATTCCACTGCACTTTGTATACAAGTAAATCCCACTTATGTTGAGATTGTACGTAATCTTCATGCACCTTTAAGATAGGTGCACATTCAGTTCAATGGCACTCATTCTGACATAAAGGCTATATCTCCACCAAAGCATCTAGAGGAAGGCACGAGTTCCCCTAGGACTCGGAATGTGCACGAATATATTTTTGACATTCGAATCAGAGTTCGAATGTCATAAAATCCAATTCGAATCCATAACGTTAGAACCTGTACATTCAAATGTTAGATTCGTATTTACAGATACGAATGTTGACTACATTTGTATCTGTATGCATTTCATAAAAATCCGTACACATCCTGTATTATCCTGTATGCATCCCATTTTAATCCTGTATTTTAAGTGCAAGATATGTATAATTTTTGCACAGATTCATATACGACGGATATGAATCTACACATTCAAATTATTCAAAGATCCATAACAGATTTTTGAAAATCTGATTCAAATTCGAATGTCGACATTCATCAGATCCTAACTGAACTTTCACATTTTTGAATATCCAAGCACAGCCCTACCTAGGACCCAGTAAAAGTGCTTCAGGTGCAGGGTAGCAACTCTCGGTTCACTACCTTGTGTTTTTGTAACTTACCACTTTGCTACAGCCCACTGATATGTGCTGTAAGAAATGGTTTCTATGTATGCACATAAAGGCTGAGGTTGCCTTCTGTTTGTAGGTACAATCTTTTCTAAAAGTGGCCTGGCCCACTGGCAATGGGGGTGAGGAGGCATGTTGCTCTGCCATGGCAATACTGGAAGAAAAAAGATACCTTCTCCTAGGTGCCTTCAGCTGCTTCAATGGCCAGAGCAAAAAAGTAAGCATATAAATTAAAGGTAGGGATGTGAATGAATATTCATTTCGGACACTCAAATTTGAATTGGATATTGGCACATTCAAAGATTGACATTTGAATTTGAATTGGATGTTTTGATACATTCATATGAAGCTTGTATGCATTTGTGTGGGATTTCTATGGGATTCGTATGGGGTTGAACATTCGTATCCTACCGCATTCAAAGGGGATCTATTCAAATGAATACAAATTTTCTTGCATTCGAATGCAAAAATAAAATTGTGCACATCCCTAATTAGAGGGTGTGGAGACCGCTAGGACCCCTCAACCCCAAAATTAAGTTATTTTGGTTTAAAATGCAAAGTGTGGCGAGAACGCGTTGTCTACACTGTTAAGTGTCGCCAAAGTGTATTTTTAACAAGGGTAAGTAGCCTGAGGGAGGGGCTAGCTGAGCACTCCAGGAGGAGGGGTGAAATAGAATGCTGGAGGAGCTCAGCCAATCAGGGCGAAGCAAGCCAGCCAGGCCCATATAAAAGGGAGCCTGAGGGGATAATTTGGGTTCTCTGCCTTGGGTCGTTAATCTGGGAGGTTAACGAAGGGGAGAAACGGGCTCTAAGCTGTCCTGAGGGAAGCTGGGGAATAGAGTCCTGAGTTAATAGTGAATTACAGTGTTTAGCAAGTAAAAGAACTGAAGTGGTTATAAGTTATTTATGCTGTTGGCATTGATCTGAAAAGGATTGAAGTCTTTAGGCTTAGTGAGGAAGCTAAAGACCTAACTGTTGATATTTAAAGTAACAAAGTGCAACTTTAAGAAGAAACTTGAATTGTAAACAATAAACTTGTTTTCCGGTTATTTTAAAGAAGCTTCGTGTTCTCTGTTTTCAAAGTGAGCCAAGACAGGCTGAATCCTAAACAGATACTGTAACCCACTGCTGGCTAGGCAGAGTGGGGGAAGGGCTGTCTGCTGCAGCACAAGAAGGAGGCAACATTATTATCAAGCCAAAGAGTAGAGAAAAGGAAATGGAAGGTGCGCCTCTTGGAAGGGAATAACAGAGATTGATTTACAAGTAAACAAAACGCTACCACACTACCAAAAATAAAGATAAATATATATATGAAACTGATAAGGGTGGAGTGGCGGCCTTTACAACTGGTGGCAAGCGCTGGGATTCGAGTAATCCAGTATTAAGCAGAACTTCCTGAAGTAAAAGTTGATGAATTTTGACTTTTAAAGTCACTTAAAGTCAATATCCTGAGGTAAAACACCTAGGGTAAGGTAGGGATATTGACTTGAAAGCAGCAGGTGGTCGTTGCGAGGTATACAACTTTGGGTGATTGGTAGCAACACCACTGGACATTGATGGTAGAAGCCATACTTGATTATATTGTTAAAAAAAAGCAGCCACGATAGGTGTTTCGAGGTAACAGCTTAAAGGTATATGTAGAAACACCTAATCTAAGCTGCTAACTTGTGTACAACACAATACACAAAGGAAAAGGCAGATTTTGTGAGGTAAACAAAGAGGGTAAAGTAGCAAATCTGCTGTAAAACTAAAAGTAAACAAGTGAATAAATTAAAACAAAATGGAAACCAGATCTAGAAGAGTGATATCTGCTCAGGAGCAGGCAGAAATATTGAGAATTAGGCTTGCCCATGAAAAAGTGATGAAAGAGATTGAACTAGCAATTAGAAAGATTAAAATTGAATCTGAGTTTCAAAGGCTTAAACATGAAGAACGAATGTCTCAGTTACAAAGGGAAATCGATCAAATCAGATCAGGTAACTCAGTCAAAGTTCCAACGGTCCCACAAAATAACCGTTACTCTGAGTTAGGACATGATAAGGCATTACCGAAGCTGGACGGTTGGAGAGCAGCACAAGATTCCATTCTGGTTGCCAAGGAAACACTCCCTGTCAGTACATCCATAACAGACATAGGGGTGCAGGGAGGCAAAGAGCAGCTTGTTGTGGAGCAGAAGCGGGATGAAAGCTTACGATTCCAGACAGAAAAAGTTAGTGGCACTGGGTCAAGTGGTGAAGCAGGGCCACAAGAAGTGCAGACAATTGAAAATGATTCTGCTACAGTGCCCCTCAACCTAAACAGTGATACTGCAGAAGTACAGAGGCAGATTCTTGCAGAAAATGTTTATGATGAACAAGAGGGAGAAGTGTGTGATTCAACTTACACCCCAGAGTTTACAAAAGGGAATGCACAGGTGGAAACAAGAGATGAACAAAGCTGTATTAGTAATACAAGTAAACAGATTGATGCTAGGAATGGACAGATGTCCAGTATTAATGGTATTACAGAAGAACAAGTGAAAGTTAGTATTAAACCAAAGGAGTTGAAAGAACAGCAGGTAGCTTATGACTTAGAGCAAACCTGGGAACTTGGAGATGAAGTAGAATCCATATTCCAAGATAGTATTGAGAAACAAGTTACAACTGAGAAAAGACTTTTGACTCAAGGCACTGCTGTTTGCGAGGATAGCAGCAATGAACTTTTGGAGGGAGCAGTAACCAGAGTTCTCCCAGTAGTTACAGACAAGATACAGAGTAATCCATTGTCTGGACATAAGCAAGTTGCCTTAATGACTTCTAAGGAGCTTGAACTTTGTGACAAGGTTTTAAAATCAGAAGTGGTGCTTCCTGAAGGTGACCTTTGTAGTGACAGTAGTCCACCAGACTCTGTTGATGAGGTCAGTGTAGAGGTTGGACAGAGCGACACTCAAGGTGCTGAAAAACAGTTGCCAACCAATGGTGAGAAAAGTGAAGCTGAAGATTCCAAGGAAAGTACAGTTATAGCAGTGGGAGAAGAAAAGAGATTCCCAGAAAAAGTAAACAAAAGCCATGCTGATGCAGAAAGAAAAGTAGTGGAAATGCAAACTGATGGCAACAAGTATCCAGAGCTTTCAATAAGTCCATTAGCTACTGAAAACATAAGCAAGGAATCTGAGTCAGACTTGAAAAAGAGCATTGACCAGAACTCTTTGAAAGGTTTGGAACGTTCTGAAATAATCGAGACTGATTCGCGAGCAAAGGCTCCACAGACAACAGAAATAAGCATTGAAGTAGTTGCCATTGAAAAGCAGACAGGTCAAGCTAAGAAATTAGAGCTGGTTCTGGAACAGACAGAGGCCAAATATAGTGAAGACCAGCTAAAAGATAAAGGACTGAGCCATGAACTGAAGCTGGCTGAGCTTGGCTGTGAGGATGCAGCAATGGCTAAACCTAATGAACTGTTTGCACGTCCAGAAAGAATCAAGAAGCATGGAGAGACCTTCAACCAAAGAAGCAATGAGCAGCTTATGCATAGAATACTACTTGTGAGAAAGAAGCTTTGTGAGCTTGGAGCTGCAGGAAGGTGTGCCAAGCAAGGATCATCAGCAGATGACCAGAGTCAGCCAATGCGTGAGGAGTCAACCCACATGGAGCCAGGGGTGATCCAGGACTGTCCAGAAGCAGCACCAGGCTGAACTGGAGACAAACATGCAGCAGGACTAACCAGCAGACTGATGACAGCAGTAAATGCTGAACAGTGACTTTTTGATTAACTGAGGGGGCAAAGGGGGATTTAGTGGAGAAAGTATGTTAAAGTTTTTGCAGTTGTTTAAAAATAAATAAATAAAAATAAATTTTTATTTATTTATTTTCCCCCGCGATTATAGGAGTTGTGGAGACCGCTAGGACCCCTCAACCCCAAAATTAAGTTATTTTGGTTTAAAATGCAAAGTGTGGCGAGAACGCGTTGTCTACACTGTTAAGTGTCGCCAAAGTGTATTTTTAACAAGGGTAAGTAGCCTGAGGGAGGGGCTAGCTGAGCACTCCAGGAGGAGGGGTGAAATAGAATGCTGGAGGAGCTCAGCCAATCAGGGCGAAGCAAGCCAGCCAGGCCCATATAAAAGGGAGCCTGAGGGGATAATTTGGGTTCTCTGCCTTGGGTCGTTAATCTGGGAGGTTAACGAAGGGGAGAAACGGGCTCTAAGCTGTCCTGAGGGAAGCTGGGGAATAGAGTCCTGAGTTAATAGTGAATTACAGTGTTTAGCAAGTAAAAGAACTGAAGTGGTTATAAGTTATTTATGCTGTTGGCATTGATCTGAAAAGGATTGAAGTCTTTAGGCTTAGTGAGGAAGCTAAAGACCTAACTGTTGATATTTAAAGTAACAAAGTGCAACTTTAAGAAGAAACTTGAATTGTAAACAATAAACTTGTTTTCCGGTTATTTTAAAGAAGCTTCGTGTTCTCTGTTTTCAAAGTGAGCCAAGACAGGCTGAATCCTAAACAGATACTGTAACCCACTGCTGGCTAGGCAGAGTGGGGGAAGGGCTGTCTGCTGCAGCACAAGAAGGAGGCAACATTATTATCAAGCCAAAGAGTAGGGGAAAGTAAATGGAAGGTGTGCCTCTTGGAAGGGAATTAACAGAGTCTTAATATAAAATGTAAAATACACGCTACTACACTACCAAGTCAGGATATATATACAAATCTCTACCTTGATTGAGAGGCGGCCTTTACAGAGGGTCATCTCTAAAATTAGAATTTATGCTTGATAACATCAGTTTTAAAAATTAGAACCCATTTGATAAAGTCCTGGCTGATAGTGCAACACAAGCCTATCCCAAACAACTATTTTCAAAAATGAAAAAATTATCCTGTGAACTTTTCTTGGTCATATAAAATATCCTTAAATATGTTGAAAGGAACAGATTTTTTTTGGGGGGGGGGTGTATTGCCTTCTGCCTTTACGTCTTATATAGTTGCTTGGATTATGTAAGTTTCCAGAGACACCAACCTGTAGGAGTGCAGTGATTACTCAAGCTTCTAACACATTTATCTAAAAATATTTCATATAGTAAAATAAACTGAGGAGCTAGTCAAGAAAATGTTTCAGCTGTTGAGAGAATGAGCTATAAATATATGTATGTGCTGTGCAATCTCCTATTTTGGCAGTCAATACTTTAAATAAAGTTCCCCATCTTTTTCTTTTCTTTTTTTCTACAGTTGCCTTAATAGAGAGTTCACTGTATGTTCAGCTATGCACACAGCAATCATGCACAAGTGGAGAGAGACAATTATGGTTTGAAGGAACACTCAGTAAAGGGTTATTTTATGGATCCCTTGATGAAAGGACTGATTGCTCTTCTGATGGTAGCCTTGTAACATCCCTGACACACAATTATTCCAGGGTATTTTGGGACATTCTCATTTATTTCTTTATTTGGTTGGTTGGTTGGATTTTTATACTGCCCGATTACTGCAGTCTTGGGATGGTGAACAAGACAGAAATGGGTAAACAAGTCAGGAAGTAAAAATAAAAATTAGATAATAGACACAGAAATCACTGAATACAGAGGTGATTACAAAAACTATCAGAATTTGTTTCGTTATTTGAAGTAATTAATGCTTTAAAAACAAGATATATAGTCAAAAACTTAAACAAAAATATTTCTTTATACCAAAGTATAATAATCCAAAGTATAAAATGTAAAGATAACATCTAATAGTAATTAATAATTATTAATAATAATATACAAGTGCTTAGTCAAAAGGAAAGTGTCCCTAGGACAAATGGTTTTAAGGGCAAATACATCAAGGGTACCTTCTCCTTTTATTTTCTTGAGAATTTATCAAGTGAATTATCATCATCATCATTACTGACATAACACAGCAAACAAGATATTTATGCTGGTTTGGGTAATTGTCATCACTAATCGGGCCCTTTCCAAGTGCCTAGAACTGAGTGATGTATTGGCAAATGAAATGAACAGATCCCAGCAAAGTAGCTTTCTGTAGCTGGCAGATGGATATTTTGTTGATGCCAATTCTTTTCAAGTGCCCACTAAGATCTTTTGGCATTGCCACCAGTGTTCTGAGAACCACCGGGACCACCTTTGCTGGTTTATGCCAGAATTGCTGCAGTTCTATTTTCAGGTGTTCCTATATGGTAAGTTTTTCTAACTTCTTTTCATCAATACTGCTGTCGCCTGGAATAGCTATGTCAATGGTATATACATAGTCCTTCTCCACAATTGCGATGTCTGGTGTGCTATGTTCCAGTATATTAATTTGCATTTCATACTGCCAAGTTCTTCAGGAGTACAATATAGGGGCATACATTTTTTACATTCAAATTCGAGTTGAATCTAGGGATGTGCACAGATATGCAAAATTCAGAAATCCAATTAAAATTTGACAAATATCGACATTTGAATTAGAATTGGATTTTTGAAAAGTTGATATGGATTTTTGAACAATGTGACTGAATAGAACGTTGTATATCACATTTATTTACACTTATAATACAAGATGCAAATGCGATAAAAAGGGGAGGTGTGCAAACCAAAAAATCAGATATGAATGTTGCCAGCATTCATATTTTTGAGTTCGAATCTAATTTACGAAAGTATGGATTTGGATAATCCAGATTCAAATCAGATTTTCAAAAAATCCGGATCTTTGAATTTCAAATTAAATTGAATATTCAGACATCTGAATCAACTCAAATGCATCCCATTTTCATCCTGCATTATACTCGCAAATATGCATGATATTAATATATGGTATATGCAGATCTGTCCATTTGAATTACTCAAAAATCCCTATCGGGTTTTTGAAAATCAGAAATTTGTTTGAATGTTCAAATTTGGATTTTCAAAAATCCAATTTGAAATCAAATGTCGATATTCGACAGATTCAAATTGGATTTTTGAATTTTCGAATATCCTTGCACATCCCAGGATCGGCCATCCACACTGCGAGTGCTTGTAGTAAAGTTGGGAGAATGTGCCCCTCCATCCTTGAACTTAACTACATTAGAATGATATAGTTATATAATTCTATGCACTGCAGACAGGCCCTTTGAATATTAATCTTTGGATTACTATATTTTGATATAAAGGTTTTTGTTAAATTTTGACTCTATATATCTTCAGGTTTGCATACTGTCGTACTTATATTCTTTGGTCTATGTTAGTATTGGATTTTAAACCTCCACAAGAAAAAAAAATGACAGAAGATAGATCAAAGAACTAATCTCCTTGACATTAAAAAGCTTTGGGATAATTTTCATACTCAGATGAGAAATCTTCCTGCTTTTAGCCGTCATTGAAGTGCATCACAGTTAGGCTTAGATAAATGCTAGTGGATTAACTTTATATTGATTTTATTGGACTTAAGTGATCATAACTAAGTTATTGCCATGAAAATCTGTTTGATGTTGACTTAGATTGGTTGTAATTAGGGATGTGTACAAATGGTTTATTTTGCATTCAATTTGTATTGAATCTAATATAAGAAAATTTGTATTCGTTATAGATCCCCTTCAAATGTGGTAGGATTCTGTTCGATACAAATGTATCATACAAATTCATACAAATACCTGATACAAATGCATACATATCCCATACGTATCTGATACATGTCTGATATGTATCCCATACATATCCCGTAACATATCTGCTCTGAAAGTGTCAAATCCACCCTGACTCCACTCTCAATCCATGTCGAATGCTCTCTGGATCCATTGTAGATGTGACTGGTGCAGCTGCTTTCCCACCTCCCTGTTTCACGAATGTTCTGAAGCTTCATATGAAGGTTACAAAACATTCATATGAATATGAATGTCAAAGTACGAATGTCATAACATTTGGTTCATATATCACTGTCAGAATTCATACAAATTTGTACAAATATCAAAAGCAATGAATATTCATGCGCATCCCTAGTTGTAACATTAGCCAATGAGGAAATGGCATGAACATTTGTATGAACATTTGTTCTCTTGGATTTCTTGGTGGCTTTTGATGCTATTGACCATGGAATCCTTCTGGAAAGACAAGGAGTCTGGGAGTTGGATGCATTGTATTGTGGTGTTTCCACTCCTATCTCCAAAGCTAAACACTCTGTGGAGTGTTTGTGGGAGATTCTTGCTAAACACTGTGAAAACTCACTAGTGGGTTCCTCAGGGGTTGATCTTATCTCCCATGCTTTTCAATATCTATATGAAGCTATTGGGTGAGGTCTTCAGGAGATTTATAGTGAGGTATCATCAATATGAAGATAGCACCCATCTCTGTATCTCTGTGCCATCTGAATCACAAGGGGTAGCTGAAGTGCTTGAGAGGTACTAGAGATAATGGGCTGGATAGCAGCCAATAAATTAAAGCTGAATCAAGATAAGGTAGAGGTGCTGTGGGTCACAGGGTTAGGATACATCCTGTCCTTGATGGAGTTGTAAAGCTCTGGAAGAGACCGACGCAAAATCTGGGCACGCACTTGGACTCTGTGCTGAGTCTTGAAGCTCAGGTGGAGACTGTAGCCAAAATGCCTATTTCCAGCTCCAGATGGTTCAATAGTTATGGTCCCTTCTGGCCAGAGATGATATGGCCACAATACCCCATGTTCTTGTAACTTCCAGGCTGCACTATTGCAATGTGCTGTACCCAGGGCTGCTCTTGAGTTTGGCTCAGAAACTGCAGCTGATGCTACACTTTTGGCTGAAACAGGCGTTCAGACATCCACAAAGCCTGTCTTAAAAGAGCTGCACTGATTGTCAATTCCCTACTAAGCCCAATTCAAGGTGTTAACCTTAACATATAATGCCCTAAATGGCTTGGACCTCAAATATCTAAAGGAACACCTTCCATATAGGTCTGCATCCTAGTTGTACTACCATCCTTAGTAGTCAAATGGGTGGGAATGCAGGGTAGGGTCTTCTGAGTGATGGCCCCCACATTATAGAATAGGCTTCCCCCTAAGGTGTTTCAGACACCTTCACTTCACATGTTCAGGAAAGCAGAGAGTACTTCTTCACTTTCAGGCACTGTTATTGTTTTAGTCTACACATTTTATATTTGGTTTTTATTGCTGTAACTTGCCCTGAGACCTTCAGGTATAGGGAAGGATAAAAATGAAAATAAATAATTAAACATGGTTTTGTTGTTGCTTTTTATTGGGGCACCTTGGGAGCTGGCAGTTGGCAGAAGTTTGTCTTCCCAGATCTGCCCATATCCAGATGCCACTAAAGAAAGATGTTGCATGAATGGTGCCTAAGATGATCATCTACTGTATTTTCTGGCGTATAAGACTACTTTTTAACCCAGGAAAATCTTCTCAAAAGTCAGGGGTCGTCTTATACGCCGGGTGTCGTCTTCTTATACAGCGAATATATCCCAAACTCTATATTTTAATTGGAAAGTTGGGGGTCGTCTTATACGCCCAGTCGTCTTATACGCCGGAAAATACGGTAGATTAATTTTTCAAACCACATAAGAGAGACAAATCTCAGCAGTCCTCTAAAAAGTACTTAAGGAAATTTTGAAGACTCAGGCTCTTCTTTTTAGCAGAACTTATTATCCTTAATAACACCAATTTGAGCAGTTGTATCCCTTCCAAGAAACTTCTGCCACTGGTCTCTTCATGCTTAATCACATCAATTTGAGAACTCCATGTGCTTCTGAATAAATGGTCTTCCACTTTCACATAATAAAGATTCAATCTCTACATGTGCATTTTATTTCATTTTAGAGACCTCAGTCTGAAAACACACTACAAGCCTGGCAAATGTGTGTGCATGCGTTGCATAAACTGCACTCCTTTTCCAACAGTGGTCACACACGCATGGCAGGGCTGCCAATGCAAACAGGTGTAAAATACTGTAATGGTGAAAATGAGATGGGATTTATTAGAAGCAACTCCTTCTTCTCTGTGTCTGCTATATGGAATAGACAATTATGACACTGCTGGGTGGATAGTCTCATGGATCTGATTATTTTGGTTCCACCACTCATCCCTTCATGCTGTCTGTTCCATTGCTTAGTCCTTTGCTTAAATGTTCTTCCCTTCATTCATTTTTCCCCCACACATTCCTTCCTTCATTTGTCTACTAGTCCTTCTTTTTTCTTCTGCCCCAGTGCCTCCCCTAATGATGTCTTAAGTCCTGCTTTCTTGAGTGTGATCTTTTGAGGCTATTCCCCACTTCAAAATGCTCTACTGGATGGCTACTCAAAGACACAATGACGGTGGAGACATAAGCCCTCTTCACCACTGACACTGCCACATTGTAGACACAATAGATTGCTGTAACCTGTATTTGGTTAGACTCACAGCAGGATTTACAGCACGTGCGCTCTAGCCTTCAGTCTTCCTGTTTAATCATCCATAGCTCCATGGACTACCAAGGATTTTATTGGCTCCACGGGTATGCCAGGAACACTTTCAGGGCAATTGTGTTAGCGGATATGCTCATCTCATGACTCCAGAGGTAGAACAGATCCAAACCGGGAGCAATATCTGTGCCAGCCAGGAAATTCCTCAGAGCATTCAGGATTCACTCAGATTTCATAAGTCGCCAGAGTCAGACCATCTCAATTTGTCCCACAGGCATGCAGAGGGAGGGTGACACTGTAAGTCTAAATCTTACTGATTAATGATAGGCCCATGACAATGGGCTTATCACCAGCCCACCTATTAATGGTTTCTCACTAATCTGCTGCATGGCAAAAACTAAATAAAGGGTATGTCTTTCTATACATGTTAGGCTAGTAACATATGAAATAACTTACTGATACAGCCCTATGGTCATCATGATGGCTTCTGAAAAGCTGAACAAATCCACTGAAGATGATTTTCACCTGGATGTTAAAATCCCCCAGTGCCACCATGGAAGAGGCTTCCAACATGATATCTGAGGCAATCTCAGCCAGCTCAGATAGGTGGGCAGGCAGGTTCTGGGCAGTGGGGCAGGTGGTACACCAGGATCATTTCTATTGTGCCTTTCTGGCCCAAGAGCAAGAACAAGCTCTCAGACACTGTCCCAGAGCAAATTGTCCACTGGACAAGAGGGATGGAATTTTTATGGAGTACAGTGACCCTTTCCCCTTTCCACTGGTCTGGAAAAGTGCTGTAGTGAAGATCCTGAAGGACAAAGCTATGTGAGGCTGAGCCCACCCAGGTTGCAGTAATGCATGCCAGACCATCCCTTTTGTTCAGAATCAGGTTATGAATGAGTGATGTTTTATTCTGGATTGATCTGACATTCAGAACAATGGGTTAATTAACACGCAACCCCAATCTCTGCTGGTTGGAAAGCAGATCAGAAGGAGTCATATCTTCATACATCTAATACTCCTTTTCTAATCTGACTCTTCTCCCCCAGTTCATCACCACAGACTCTTCCTGTGTGACAATTCCCTCCTCCTTTCCCTGTCTTGGTACATTATTCCCTTTCCCTAAGACAGAATACTGTACAAATAAATAAGCAAAAACAATAAGGATTGGTGAACAATATTCATCACCTTTGTGATCTGTACAAATTGCAAATGTTCAAAACTTCACATTCAAATTGAAGAGCGACCTTTGCATAGGAAGCAAAAGCTTTTACGCTCTTGTTCAAAGCCTCATTGCATTTGTAAAGCTGAATTTGTGGATTTGGAGCAGATTCAGAGCAGATTTGGAGGCATGACTGGCGACAACAGATCAGGCAGGGGTGGCATAATCACTGAATATTCAGCAAACGTTTGAAGTGTATTCGATTCAAAACTTAGCACAATTTAAGTGGCTCCATTTGCACAAATTTGAATTTTCATCCCATTCATGTCTACGTGAAGCAAATGTGGGGGAAAACGTGCACACCCTTGTAAAACAATATTGAAATTTAGAAACAAATTAGAAGCGACTGAGAAACAAAAATTTAAAGACATTCCACCCCATCCCCTCCTACAAAATCAGAAGGTACTGGATCAGGGTCTGCGGTGGTGCTTGCTTTCCTCCTTCCCTCAAAGCATCTCTTCAAAGGGGTAACCCTCTTTGGTGTCTGTCCCTTCATTGGTGGCCTGCAGCCACCGGCGACCAGTAGTGCATTCAACAGTGAATTACAGGGACCACATATGCACTTTTCCCTCACAGGACACATTCCTATGTAGAAGCACTGGACTCTCACAGTCGATAGAAGTAGGGACCAAGAGGGTGGAAGCCCAGCTTCTCATGCTGGGTGAAGATGCTTTAGCATCCCACTCTCTTGCCAAGGCATCTAGCAGGTTGCCCAGAGAAAGTGGGAGGAATATACACTTTCTTAAGAGACAAGTCATCAAAGGAAAAGTTTTCCTTTTACAATTGCTCATTTTATGTCCTGATTAAAGTGAAGTCCAAAAGCAAAAGCAAATTCATAGTGAAGAATAGAGTGTTCTACACCAAGTTTTTACCAAACGAGGCAGTAAAAGATCTTAATTGTGTTGTTCCCCTCCCCGCCCCAACTCTGTATGTGTCATACCTACTGACAATGTATATCTATAAAGATTAATTTCTGGCTTTTTTTCTGCGAAGTAATATTTATAAATGAGTCCAATAATTGTGCCATTTCAGAAGCCCAAATTGTGGATATTTTTTTATTAGTTCTGTGACAAAGACAGAGCCTGTTTGCACTTAGCTTCAGTGGGATGGCATACCACTGAAGTTAGGTTCAAGGACCTTGGCTAGTATTCACATCATGAGTGTAGGTGCTGCCCCCAGCTTATATCCAGATACTCTTGGTATAGAAAGTCTGTCATGAACCATTCAAATTGCCAAAGCAATGGCCATGGCAACTTACACTGCATGCCTGGCCATCACCGTGGCAATTATGATGCAGTACACAACAGCATAACCTCCGGCACATCACCATGCAGCATTTGTACCCAGAGGTGGTATGAATGCTGTGTGCAGGAGAGTGGCCAGAAGTAGGGATGGGTGAAAAATGTTTGTCACCTTCACAATTTGTACAAATTGCAAATGATTGAAATTTTGTATTCAGATCGAATATTGGCTATATTCAAAGACTGTCATTTGCATGCTTTTGTGAAAGCTTTTGTGCACTTGAAGCTCTGTTACATTCCAAGTGGCTGCACAGTCACCTCTAGAATGGATTTGCATGGGATTTGGGGGTGTGACTGGTGGTGGCAGGAATTCAAAGAGAATTTGAAGTGAATTCAAATCCTAGAATATTTGAAGTGGCTCCATTCACATGAATGTGAGTTTCCATCCCATTCACTTTGACGCAAAGCCAACAAGAACAACAAAAGTTTGCGCACATTCCTAGCCAAAAGCATACTAGGCCCTTCCAGTCAAAAGTTTACTAGGCTCTTCCAGCGTTGGAGGACTCAGATGATCTCACATTCTTTGAGGTACTTTGGGACAGTGGCAGTGCCACAGTGTTTGGAAGGAGCATTCCAGAACACGTTAAGACTGTCCCTGACACATGAATGTGAAAAGGCCCTAAAGCCAGTTGCAGATGGCATAGGCAGAAGCTGCTGGTATAGGTAAAGTCTGGTTCATTTGCTACATTGAGGCCGAGGATGCTTCCAATATGCCTTATGATGCCAGGGCACATTGTCTAATATATTTTCTAAAATAATTGTTTAGTTGTTGGAAGTCCTATGGATGTTCATCATTGGATTCAACAAAGCATGCAGGGATTTCCTATACTGGAGTTACACATCTGTGACTTTCCAGATGTTCTGCCATTCTGTGTCTGAACTGTAACTGCCATCACTCTGTGTCACCCAAGCCAGTAGTAGTTCAAGAACATCTGGGAAATGCAGTTGAGCACCCCTGCCTTATATAAATGGACCCTATGGCACTCTGAATAGTTAGTTTAATTCTAACATATTTTATGAGAACCTCATTCGTTAAGTTCAGTAATTATTATAAATGAGATGCTAATTAAACATATTTCTTAAACAGCAACAAACAACAGATTTGTCAAGATGTTTTGAATAACCATCTGGCTTCTAATATTAAAACCCTGTCATCTTTTTGTAATTTATATTAATACTATGTGATTCTGCTAGTGTTGTATGCTTGGTGATAAAACGAAGTGATTCAAATTTGCCTTTTTTGTAAAGACTGTCTTTTAAACTTTGAAAATTATGTAAATGATATTAAGAAAATATTGATTTAAAAGTCTTTAGCTACTCCTTTTTTTACTCCTTCAATTAAATGGGTGGTAAAAGCATTTAAAAAAAAGACTTAAAAGTTAAAGAACAAGCAACCAGTAGATCTGTCTGATGTGTCTATCTGAATAGTTGTAGCTGAATTTCTGGTTCAGTGATAGAGCACAGCAGTGGCTAGCATGTGAATGAAGGGGGACAGGGGTTTGTTGAGGAATTTGAAATCTTGGAACTATGGCAGATGGAGTTTCATCTGATTTTTCATGAACAAACCTTGGCAAGCACCAACTTCCTGCACATACATGTTTGCTCCTGCTGGTAGAGCAAGGTTGAAGGGTTAGTCATCAGCATTTTGCAAGAGGTAATAATGGCAAATTACTTTTGTATCTCACAAAGTATCCCATGCTAGGGAAGAAAGCCCACACAGGCCTCCCCTTCATGTGCTGGTGTGAGATAAAGGAAGCCCCACCTCCTGCTAAAATCCTTTGTCCTCATGGATGAGGTGCTAGAGTGAGATAGGGTGCCCCAAAAGGTGCCTTATTTAGCTCAACCAGTAGCCCTTGATGATGAGGTCTACTGGTGTACTGTTCACCCTGATCTAGAACCCAGGGCTACAGATAGAAGGGATAGAAATTCCTGTTCTGCCCATTTTGGTGGCATAACAGAAATTGCTGCTGAAATGCCTCCCCTAGATCTTTTGTTTCTGGCCTTTGAAGTTTGCGGGGTTGGCTTTGAAACTGAGCCCGTCTTCGAAGCTGTTGATGGAGGGCTAGCATGAAATAGGACAGAACATGCCAATGTGGATGTTTCTATTCTACTCCATAGGCAATGCATCCCAGCATTCATTCTTGATTTACGGAATTCCAGTAGGTAAATACAGTTTTTAAAAATTTGAGCCTTGAACATATTTGTCTGGCATATTCCCTAAGCAGAATAAAACTTATTTGACTGAAGCCTTTTTCAGATTTTGCAACACATTTTCAGTGCATGTTTTAATGATGTAGAAAATGCTTTTTTTTTTTTTTTACAAGTAGGGATTTGAACCTGGTATTCTTGGTGTAGTCCAAAAGTCCCCCAAGTGTGGTAAAGTATATAATAGTAGCTTCTGCACTTTATTCACTTCAAAGCACTGTTGCAAGAAGACATAAGACTTACGAAAGTATTCAGATGAGCATGGTGGACCTGTGTTCACACTTTAACTTAAATAAATAAACTTTTAGTGAGCAGCGGTTGAGTCCAATCTGCAGCAAAGAATTCTGCTGAAAGCAAATAAACAATTCCTGCCTCCAACTCCCCTCTGCCCAAATAGAATAAACCCAGCAGTAAACCCTGTCTGCCTTCCAGGTGTCTGTCTAGCTCAATCCAGTGCTCCACAGCCCTGCAGCATGCCTGCAAAAACCCAGGTACGCTCCTGAGATCTTCCCCTATTTAAGTGGTTAGACTTCTCCCTTCTGTCCCCTACCTCTCCTGCTGAGAGTACAAGGCCTAGAAGCCTGAAGAGTTAAGCAAACTCCCCACAGATCATTCTCTTGCCAGCTCTGCCCAGAAAAAGACCCAGAGAGCCCTAGCTCTCTGGGTTAAGTAGGGCAAGCTCCTGGTGCTCTGATTGGCTAGATTTTGCTGCCTTCGGAGGGAACTCCTCCCTCCTGTCACTCAAGCTTGCAAAGTTCCTGGGAATTTCTCCCGCTCTTTTGTAGCTTGCAGCAACTGTTTGCAAAGAGGCTGGGAAATATTTCCTGCTCTTTTTGCAGCTTGCAGAAGAAGTTTGCAAAGGGCCTAAGAAATATTCCTGCCCTCTGCACCCTGCACCCTGAATCCGTCACACTATGTGTGGATGCAGCCTATGTCTGATTTCTCCAGGATTCTGCTTCCCCCATTCTGTGTCTACTTTTCTTGACCCTTCTGAATCACTTTCTGACCAGTGTGTTGTTTTATCAGACTCTTGCTAGTTGGTGCATGTCACCATAATAAAAGCTCCTTCAGTCAGCATCATCTTATATTTATCACTATGCATTTAGAAGACATAAAATTAACTGAACAGGTTCTTACATTCAGCCTGAATGGCCAACATTTGGCTGAACACCTGTCCTATATTCATTTTCTCTTGCTAGGCTTGTCCATGCATGAAACACCTCACAAAACAATTCTTATATAATTCATTATTATTACAGAACAGACTTGAAGATGAAGTGCCTCCACCACATGCAAAGGAAGCAATGACAAGAACAGGTTAAGACATCTTCTTTGGGATGTTTGCGGTGAGTGACTGAGGAAAAAAACACCCAGTGAATTATCATGGCAGGTTTGCAGTTCTCATGAACAGATTGCTCACGGTATGACTGCAGCTGCCACCAGAATGACAGAAAACAGGGGTAAACAGGTCAAGCTATTTCCATTCTTTATCAATTTTTTATGTATTCAATTTGTTCAGTCTGATCCAAAAGCATGATGAAAATTCACTTTCCCTTGGAATCTGAAAAAAATTCTGAAAATTCAGTGAGAGCATAGCTCCAGAATTTCCAGCCAAACATATCTGATCTGTTCAATCACTTGAAAATTCAGATTCATATAGTTCAGGGATATGTGTGATTATTTTGTGTGTGCTCACTTCACATAGAATTGAATGCAAAAGAAATGTGCATTCATGTGAATAGATCTACTCTGAATATGCCAGGATGAGAATCCACTGCAAATGCTCTTCAAAAGCCATTTGAATCCATTTTGGATCCTTGTTGCCAATTGCACCTCCAAATCCACTTTGAATCTACTTTGAATCCACCCTGGATCTGCTGCAGATGTAACTGGACAGCTGCTTTGCTGTCTCCACACCTTCACAAATATAACGAAGTTTAGAACAAATGCACAAAACCTTTCACTGCACATTTGAATGCCAGTGTTCAAGTATAGCCAATATTTTATTCAAATGCAAATGTTTGACTTTGTACAAATTTATACAAACTGAGAACCTGACAAATATTATTCACTCATCCCTACTTTAGTTTATTCCCAGTAGTGATAGATGAAGCTACATTTGTATGTAGTCAACAGTTCATAGCTATGCATAGTAGCTGCAGACTGACACAGAATGCCCTCTGGGTAACTCTCCAGCCTGGACAACTTGGAGGAGGTGATTCTTTGTGGAACCGGGGCCTTTGGTCAGCTTCTCTGGACTCCACTTGGTCTTAGCTGCCTCAGTCTGTCTCTCTCTGTGTGTGTTTGGCTTATTTTACAATGTTTTGTATGATGTGTGATGTTTATAATGTATTTTTATTACAATGTTTTGATTATTATTACCCATTGTGTATTTTCTGCTTGTTGTAAACCGCCGTTCCAAACTTTCTTTTGGAAAGGCGGTATATATATAAAAAAGGAAATGAAATAAAAATGAATAGATAATGTGTCACAGCTTAAGCTGAGGTTGTGGAACTCCTGATAAAAATGTGCATTTTGTCCCTCTCTTAATATGACATTGGCCAAAAGGTCTTGGGTGGTATAACACTAATTTCAGTTACATGACACACCTGTTTAAGAGTGCAATGCCTGCCTGAGATACCTGAGGACACATTTGTAAAATAGCATTCTCACAGCAAGCATCTTGCTCCCAACTTCGTCAAATGTTCACACATGCTGGTACAGATATATGGAAATGCCTAGTGATGGGGGTGGTGGTGGTGGTAGTGGTGCTACCAAGCCTCCTGCCCTCAGGGACCTCCCACTGCTGCTATGGATGCACAGATCACTGCATGCTAGGATGTGGTGGCCATATGTCACTGTAGCCATTCAGCATGCAGCCCACTGTATCTCATTATTTTTATTTCAGGTATATATAATAATCTTTATGTTATATTTTAAGTGTTTTATGGATTTTAATCAGTTTTATTCATTTTTAGCTTTTTAAACTGCCTCAGGACCACTTGGTCAATGGCTAGTAATTTAAGCCTATGATAAATAATTGCCACATTAACATACTGATTGGTCACCAAGAAAAGAGATTGAATGCTATATGTGAAAGCTTTTGACGATAAAGCTAGGGCTGGGGCTTAAGATGAAGTAGCATTTTTGTAGGCGATTGCAATCGTAGCAATCAGTATAACTGAATCCTTTCTTTCTAATTAACATCATTTATTTTCTGTTTATGGTCTTGAGATCAATGAAAGGAAGATAAATGGAGGTGAGCTGAATTTTGAGCACCTGTATATCATTCCTCTATAGATCCTGCGTCAGAAAATACAATGCTCCGTTCTTCATCCTTTCCACATTTTGCTTTCTCTGATTCACACTCATATACTCTGGACTTATGTACATTAGGGGCTGATATTAATGCGGCAGCATCATGGGCTCCTTATCTCCCCAGGGTCTGGGAATTCGGGATGACTCTAACCAATGGGAATAGCTAGAGATGAACTGATGCCATTCCTTCTAGGCATTCTATTAAGGGTGACCTCACATCATCACTCCTCCAAGCGTAGATGCAGCGTCTGACTTATTTCTTTCTGGTAATATGCACATGGCTACATGGAATTGCAATTATCACAGATCACTGCATACTAGGATGTGGTGGCCATATGTCACTGTAGCCATTCAGCATGCAGCCCACTCCTAAGGGTGGAATCAACACTCTGGAGTGCTCCTTTGGTTGAGCAGTAAAAACTGTATGGCTGGGTCTCTAGAGGCTCACTACTGAGACCGCCATGTGGAGGGGCAGTAGCTGCTGGATGCTAGAACTACCTATCTCCATTTTTTGCTGCCCAGGTCCATGACAATTAAAATGCCCAAAATTCATTTGTATTATTGCCCTGGTTAAAAACTTCAAAGTTAGTAAACTGTCATTACTGTAAACTGTCAAGAATGCACATGTTGGGATTAAACAGGTTGCAGTGCTGTGCAGACTGTCCCCCTCCCACATTTGGGCTAAATGAAGAGATCAGTCCAGGAGTAGACTTCTTCTGCAACCTCTCATGCTTGTGAAGATCCTGACTTGCTCATTCAGAGTAACACTGCATCTAGTCCCAGGCCATTTCCGCATGGGTTATGAAGACCCCATTAAGGACCTGAAAAGACCCCATTAAGGACAGAATCATGACTCACCTTCTGCACAGAAGATCCCATGAAGACCCCATTAGGGAAGCAACATCCATATGAGTGCCTCCCGATTCCAGTGTTAATGGGGTCTTCAGTCCTGTAGACCTGGATTCTCAGTGGACCTCATAAATGGTGTCTCTGATCTGGTCTTCTGCCATGAAGACTGGATCACAGAGCATTCTTCCGCACCCATGTCGAGCCAATGGGGTCCAGGGCACGCCTAGAGGAAGTGACCCCTGAGTGGCATATACATGTGCCAGTCACGTCATGCCACCAGTGGAACTACCTCCATGGGCCTAATCAAGGCATAGAGGAGGGTTCTACAGCATCTGCACAGTGGCCCTGTTTAGCACCCATTGTCATTGAGTGATAAACACCCAGTGCGGATCTATGGGGTCTCTGGAAAAAAATGGAACATGCTTGACCGGATTTCCAGAAAACCTGATTCCAAAGATTTGGTCCTCTTCTTTCCAGATTTAACACAAAACATGCAAATAATTATAGCAGAACATAAATACATTGCATTCTGCACAGATTAGTACATCATTTTAAAAAGTGGAATACAGAAAACCAGAAGAGATTTTAAAAATATTTTTAATAATACAAAACCTAATTTTGAGTAGGAGAGAAAACTCTGTATAAAATCAACAAGGGGCTTCTATAACTTATGAAATGTGCTTAAACCTCATTTGCATACAAGGGGCTGATTTCCATTCCAAGCCATCTGAAAAGTTGATTATTTTATGTGGTCTTTAAATCTACAATCCTATGAGTTTACAACATTGTCAAAAACACCAGTGGGAGCAAATGCGGCAAAAATCATCCTTTTAGGAGACATTGGGCTTTAGGAAAAAGAGTACCTGGGGTAGAAATGTACTCATTAAGGTTTCTTTTTCACAGCACTTTTAAAAAATGTAATGTTTATTGAAGGTCTCAACAGTTCCAAATTATGGTACTGGAGAATCCTTTTGAGTGTCCTTTTGGACTGCAAGAGGAAGATCCTAAAGGAAATCAATCCTGACTGCTCACTGGAAGGACTAAGCTCAAATGCTTTGGGTACATAAGAGAGGACTCATTAGAAATGGCCCTGATCTGGGAAAGTTGGAAGGGAAGTGGAGAGGCGAGAAAAAGAGGAGACAAACAGTGTCATAGTAGCAAAGAATATGAGTTTGGTCAAACTTCAGAAGACAGCTAAGAACAGAAACACCTGGCATGTTACTATATGTGGGGTCACAGACAGCTGGAAATTACAGAACAAAAGTTTCAGGAACTTGAGTATTATCTTGCTAGCATGTGAAATGAGCACAATTGTTCAGTAGTTGGAACATTGCCCTTCTTTGGGATTGAAATGTAAAATGACCTTTTCCAGTCCTGTAGCCAATTTTGAGCTTTTGATATTTGCTGGCATATTGAGACTAGCACTTTAACATCATCATCTTTGGGGATTTTAAATAGTTCAGCTGGAATTTCATTACTCTTATCAGCCTTGTAGCTGCCATCAATGCTTCCTAAGACTCACTTGACTTCATTCTCCAGAACATCTGGTTCTAGGTTGGTGATGTTAAGATCTTCCTTATACAGTATAGCTGTTCTGGGCATTCTTGCAATTTCTTCTTGATCTCTTCTGCTTCTGATAGGTTCCTACCAATTTTGAATTTTACAGCTCCAAGCTTGAAGGACTCCTGCCTTCATTCAGCATCCCATGTCGTTCAGGAAACAGAAAAAATGTTGGTTGGATAAATCAAACATTGAGAATTATCAGGAAAAAAATGTATCACTAGTGGAGACATTTTTTTAAAAAAAGGTTTAAGATTTAATGGGACTCCGTTATCAGAATAAGCTCATTAATAATCTGCTATGTTAATTTAATTTAATCCTATAAGATGTGCCTGATACAATTTTTATTTAATTAGATTTGTACTGTGGCCTTTCCTTACTTCTAAGGTTTTTCCATAAACATTGTAAGGTTCTGAATACACGAATACGCAATGATTAATTAGAAACTTCTTCATGTTCAGTGCATCAGCTTCTAAAAACTGTGAATTAACACTTCAGCTTTCAGGCAGGCAAGAACAACTATTTGGGTTTTTATGGTGAACAGTTTATCTTATTGTGTGAATTCCATTTGACATGACTCACTGAAAAGAGCGTTTGCTGTGCACTGGGGAAAATTTAATCAAAGGGTGACTGCCACTTCCGACACCATGACCGGCTTCTCAGATAACTGAGATGAAGATGAAGGACTTGAACAGGAGACCACTTCTAATTTCTGAAGCCAAAGAGGCATTAGGGGTGCCTCAGAGGGGTGCCTCTGTTGTCCTTGTCTTCACATGCCTTCTCTAATTTACCTTTTCTAGCATAGAATGTTTGGGAGAGGGGGAGGGACAAACAGGTATGTGAACCATCCCACCTTGAGGCCTTCTCTGAGGTGCTTTTTTGCTGTGTTGGATTAAAGCTTCAGCCCAAAATAGGCCAGATTGCTGCTGACACATACCAAGGGCCATTTGTATTGGGGGCAACCCGTTCCAGCCCAACAAAGATTCTAAGGGCCTCTTTCCACCAGGGCTTAGAATCCTTCTAGGACTCCATTAGAAATCTGATCAGTACATGATTGGTACCAATAGGGAAGGGCCTGTCCCCATCTAAACCCCATTGAAGGCCACATCTGCAAGGCCCTGTCCCCATGAGGGCAGGGAAAATCCAGATTTAATGGGTCCTTCAGGCCCTTAAATCTGGATTTTGTGTGGACCTGATTAAAGCTGTCCACAACAAGGTCTTCAGGCTTCTTCAAGATCGAGATCTCCAGGAGGAACCCATCTCAAAATCTGGACCTTGAAGATCTGGATCTTTGACTGTGCTTGGAAAAAGAGGGTAAGTCTCCAAAGTTGTTGTCAAAGGACTGTTTTTGCCAGGAGGACAGAACCAGGATTGGTCAAGAGTATGTTTTGAGAATTTCATAAGAGGTCCACCTATTAGAATAACACGTCCTCCTCTCTAAGCATGATTGTGGTTGCATTTCTGACCTTTTTGCTGACCAAAGGTAATTCCAATGATAAGACTGAACCTGTACCACAGTGAGCCACAGTGTCTTACCAGTGATAATGGTTGCTCCTGCCCCTCTTGTTCTGTGATAGAGAAAAAGATCCACCTTTTCATGCATGGTATAAAAAAAGTGGACAGCTTTAAGAGAGGGTTAGACAAATTCATGGATGAGAGATTTATCAATGGCTATTAGAACTGATGCCTCTAAAGTCTATTTGCAGCAATTCAAGAGCAGGAGGTTTTGTCTTTGCTTTCTGCTTGAGATGCCCATAAGCAATTGGTGGGCCACTGTGTGAGACAGGATGCTGGACTACATGGACTGTGGCCCAATCCATCAAGAGAAAGGGCTTTCAGTACCTTCATGCCACATACCTCACTCCCTCAACCTCTTTGAAATTGTAGAAGCATTACCAGAAATGGTCCAGGACGTTACCCAGTTTTGGCATGATGGAAAATCTGTCGAGCTCCACTGGTTATTTCACCTTGCCACCTCTGTGTAAGGTGATGGAGGGCACAGAGAACCCTCACTGCTCCATTTTAAAAAAATCTGCTGTGGAAAGTGGGCTGCAGAGTTTATTTGCCAATCCTCAGCCAACTTGGAAGAAGCACTGTGTGCTCACACCTTCGCTCTCCATCAGTTTCCTTCCATCCCTCATGTGGATGCAGACACTGTCATATTATATGAAGCATTCATTTGGTCCCATTCTGCTTTTATGATTTCACCCACCCACCCACACTTTCTTTCTTCTGTGTTACTCCCCCCCCCTTTCTCCCTACTATCAATTTTAGGTCATAAGCTCATTGAGAGAAATAACCCTGTATGTCTGAAGGCCTGCCCCAGGAGGAGCAAGAAACCACACAATAATTTGAGATCTCCCAGCAACAACTTACTAATGGGTTATGCCTCTGGAAGAAGCTTTTGGCATGGGAGTGAGATTTCTCTGATGTAGTAAAAGTTATTTGGAATAAACTTCCAGATGACCTGAGGTAAGATATCGCAATGAGACTTCAGGAAAAAGCTAATGTCCATACTTTTATCCTGATATTTCCCAATCCCTCATTCTGATCTGTAAGCCACCTAGAGAGTTGCAAGGTCATTGGAGCAGGGTAAATAGTACATCAGAATATCCCAAATAAATATCCTAAGTAACATGGCAAGAGGCAGCATTCACTGGCTGTATATTTGCTAGCTTGAGCAGCCTGGAAACAGCAAAGAGATGAATAACTGGATGTTCACACATTGTGGAAACCAGGATTACCAGTGGATTCAGGGTACAAACTGTACCTTATATGAACACAAGAAATGTCTTGGTGATTCAGAGCAATGACATTTTAGTATGGCATCTTTTATACTCACACAAGAAAACAAGCCCACATGTTCACACCCTGCTTTATACGGGCTTTAGATGTATGCTGTCTCAAATATTGGAGATGGTCCCCAGCCATCATGGATAGCAGCTGGATGGAAGAGGCACCAGAGAAAAATCGGAAACTCTGTGACTGGAATGGTGGCTCCTCTAAGCAGGGCGGGTGAAACTCTATTGATTATGCCAGAAAAAGTGCAGGTAACTACTAGGTGTCCACCACTAGCAAAAATGGAGATAAGGTGGAACAGGTGCCTTCTTGGATGCACAAAGACAAACTTGATGAGTAAGTGGAGATACAGGGCCTATTAGCACTTCCGCTTCCCTGGGAAAGCATCCCAGGGAAATGAAGATGGGGGATGGATCTGGCATCTGCACTTTGGGACATCTATCCCAGAGGTTACTGTAGTGCCATGGTAACAGCACCAACAAGCATGTGTGCTGCCATTGCCACAGCAATCAAGCAACATGGCTCACAACTGTGTCTGAGATTCCTTGTGGCATGTTCTGTTTGCCCAGCACATGCCAGGCTTTACTGTCCAGTGCCTAGCATAACAGTAGAGTGCAAAAGCATGCTCCAAAGCTATCTAGGCCAGGGGATGCTCCAGGACATTCAAAGTGTCTCCGTACAGTGCGTATGCCCCTTACCAGGACTTTGCCTTTTGGCAAAGTATGAAAAGGTCCACAGACTCATTTCAAGCCAGCCAAGTTGGTGGTCATCACTACATCATTTTATAAAAAATTCTATAATATAAAGCCAGAAAGAAGATAAATGCTTCAGAAACCTGCTTTGAACATTTTGGATGAAGAATTGAGTATAAATTTTCCTGATCTACCAAAAAGGGACACAGAATAGAAGTGTTCCCTTGTGCACCTTATCGTTGACAGGTCTGCAGCCAACTAATACTTCCTCCTACTGAATTCCCTGCTCCAACATCCAATCTAGTGTCAAGATCACTTTCAGGCCTCAGACCAAGGACAGAGGCAAAGACAGCATAGCCATGCTGGGAAACCTTTATTGATAAAATATCACAAAGATCACAGGACTGGCTAGTGTATATATCCAACAGCATTTCCCACCTAATTTCCACAATCCACAGCAGGTTCAGACCACAATGACTTTGAGTTCCCACAATAGTCTGGTAGTTCACAGTACAGAACTGTCAGTGCACAGGGAATCCAACCACAACTCAAGGGAAAGACAGCTATTTAAGTCTTCATTTAAGAATGTGTGGTCTCCTTTACTCTGTTTCTCTATACCTGTCCTTGCATATCTGCTTTAAGTGGTCCCAACAATGTATTCCTATGGCTTATGGCCAGCTATTGCAATGTAACATGAGGAAGGGTTTCAGAACATGCCTGTAGATATTGGAAAGTTAACATATGGACAGTATTTGTTTATGGTGAAGTTAGTGCATGCAAAAGCATAGGTCGTTTTACATCCAGCAGTGACGAGATCCTCATCACATAAAACCATATCCTCTTCTACTGACTTCTTTGCCGCTAAAAGACTTCACTAGTGCAGCTTTGATTACTGGTACTTCTCTCTGCAATACCCCAAAGCTGCATTTTCCTTTATTGAATTACTTGCCACCATTCCCTGTTCTCTTGCCTTTAACTTCACTAAATGATAACTCTTCTTCCTCTGTCTGCTTTAATGTTACAACTAAAAGAAACTCCCTTGGATGTGAAATGAAAGTTTTGGTTTGCCTTAAGCTCAGGATTTTATTTTTGCACTTTTGAATTTGTACTCAAAATGTTTCCTGAACTCCAGCATTGGAACTGCTTTCGGCACCCAGCAGGAAGGGAATTAATTCTCATCTCTCAAGGAGCCCAAGAACGATGGATTTTACTTTCTTCTTAAACTGGTTTCTGTGACTGTCTGTGGTGTATGAGAGAAAGAGAGTGCAAGAGTGCAACTGCTCCCTCTTTTGCTTCTCCCATACTCTATAAGTTTTCAAAGGTCACATCGTTCAATTTAACGAATCTAAAATTAAACAACTTTGCAAAAAGCTGTGGTCCAACTGTCCTTCAGATTACAGTATAAGACTACTGGCATATAAGACTACTTTTTAACCCAGGAAAATCTTCTCAAAAGTTGGGGGTCGTCTTATATGCCGGGTGTCATCTTCTTATATGAGATTCTGTTTTTCTTCAAAAGATATTATTAAAAATGTCCCGTTCCCATTCAGCTTTTAAAGAGCTTTGAATTCTTTTTCAGAGCTGAGCATTCCCAAAGGATCAGAGAAATCTGCAGTTTCCAAGGACTAAAGATTCCGAAAAGCAAATTATCCATATTCAAATAAAAAAGAAGTCTCACGGCGGGATGTAGGAATAATCCTTGCTATTTAGCAATGGGGACGCAGGTGTTTTTGGGGGGTAGGGAACCATGGTTTAGGGGTGTACTTTTCAGTTTTCCCTGAATCAATAATAAGCCATTCCAGCAACGTGCACTCTGTAATAAGCCAACGCTGGGCTCTCACCATTACTTGCTAAGGATCAGGCTTGGATGAAAGGGAAGAATGAGCAAAGCCTGGATTATAAGCAGTAGCTCACAATGTATTGATAAATCAGATCATTTGAATGTAACAATCAGACCACAGCCTGTTGCTGGTGGTGAGGAGGAAGGCAGGAGGTGAGGCAAAGAGAGGGAACCCATGACAGTGGCAACAGCAACAGCAAGAGAGGCTGAGCATTGCACTTGCAGCCCGCCCACCCACCCACGGCAACTTGAGGATTTACTAAAATTTGCAGTCAATAGAAGAAGGAGGAGGGGACTGAGATGGGAGGAGAGGCCACCAGCTCAGCCAGGGCACCCCATCATCATTGTTCACTGCTGCCCAAAGGTTCCTGTGTGCCGATACAGCATAGCGAGAGAAGCGCCAAACAAAATCTGTCAGGTCTCCATCAGAATCAGGGACAGGCACTTATATATGGGGTGGAGTGTGAATTCCCCACACATGCCGCTAAATCCTTTCGTCTTTTTTTTAAAGATTATAGTATAATAAGAAATGAATTCAAATAATTCATTGAGAATTGATACAAATTCAAAAGAACTGGGAGCACAGGGTGTATTATCAACTTTATTTATTTCAAGATATTTACATCTCACCCTTCACTCAAAAGATCAAAGCAAGACTTTGTGGACCTAACAAAGCATAATTTGCTTTGTCCTTAATTTGTGTGAACCAGTTTGTTCTTTTTGTTAGAGTGCTAGACTCATACCTCACAGTACACCAGATTTGATTCCTCACTTCACAAAGCCAGCTGGGTGACCTTGGGCTACTCACAGCTCTCTGTCTGAGCTCTCACAGCCCCACCTACCTCACAGGTGGGGGAAGGAATAAAAAACTCTGTCAGACACTTTGAGTCCCCTTAAATGGGTAAGAAAAGTGGGGTATAAAAGTCAACTCATCTTCTAAACCTGGAGTAATCTTCTACCATAAATATGTGGTCGTGTGAAACTCATTCAGAACTCACAGAATTCTTCACAAGGTCCTTAAAAGTTATGGCCCATGTCTCTTTCTGCCCTTCCCATGCTTGGTGGGGATCAGTTGGTCCAGAATAGCTCACCCCACTGATCCCAACCATGGAAAGGGGTGGGCTAGATCCCTGCTATCTGGACCAAGGGCACAGAGCCAGATCAGCCCATGCTGTAGCTGCAAAGACACACCATCATGTCTCTGAGGTCCTGGAACAAAGATTTCTAGGGTCTGGACAAAAGGGCTTATTTATTATTTACATTTATATCCCGCCCCATACCCGAAGGTCTCTGGGCGGGTTACAACCTTCAACAACAGATTAAAACAGAATATACATTAAAAAACTTTAAACATTTAACAACTTTTAAACAAGTAGTCTATCACCAGTAGTCTTTTGACTAAAAAGCTTCCCATCAAGTGCTGGCAAACCAAAATCTGTCTTGCAGACACTATTTACCATGGTGTTCACTTGGAGTCTTCTTCAAACCAGATGTATGTTTATGAGACACCAACTGAGTTTCCAGGTTCTTGACCCTCTATTTGAACAGTTGAAAGTCTGACATTATATGGTCAAGGTATAGTATCTGTATGATTTATTCTGGCATGGATAAGCAGGAATGAATAAGTATCAATAGAACTGATGAGTCTTGGCAACATACTTGTCACTTCTCTAAATCATACTCCTGGCAGTCTCTTGACAAGCTGAAGAATCTGGACTGCAGTCTTCTATTTCTATTCCTTGAACAGAAAATCACCAGAAGCCTCAACCTTTATCTTTGCTTTATGGAATGGCGTTGCCTTCTCAATGTTTTTTCAGTTTATATCTAGACTCTCTGGACCTAACTGCAATGAGTTGCTATATGAAACCTGACTCCTTTTCAAGTGTGTACCAAAAAGTGGCACCAGAAGTATACTCCTCATAGGTGTGCCCAGGAACTTTGATGCCCAGGAAACTTTCATTCCTGGTCTTTTTAGCTTGAAGATTTGAAATGCAAACAACCCCGAAATGAGATACTGGCAGTAGGGATGTGCACAATTGTGTGTTGTTGTTGTTTTTAACATTATATTCAAATAGAATTGAACACCAAAAATCCCATTCGATTCAATTCTTTTAAATTCAAATCTAACGTGATTCTATTCATATTTACCAAATTTGAAACTATTCATTTGAATTTTTTATTCGAATGTGTACATATGAAGGTCAACAACATTTGTATATGCACGTACGCATCTTCCCCACATCTGTACACATCCGTACGCATCTGTACACATCTGTATGCATTCTGTAGTTATCCCGTATGCAATCTATTATTGTCCCGTACAGATCCGCACAAATATGTACAGATGCAGGAAAGATGCAGATCTTCAAGTACACATTGTGTATGAATGTCCTGATAATTCAAACGAATAGATCCAAAGTTCAAAATTCAATTCGAATGTTTACATTCAAATTTCAGGACATTCTATTTGAGTTCAAATGTCAAAATTTGGCACATTCAATCGGATTTCAAATGCCTATGGATATTTGTGTGTATCCCTAACTGGCAATCTGTCCCATCTTCAGGTGGGTTGCCTAAGCTGGACTGAGTTATTTTGCCAGTTCAAAAATGGCCCTTGAGTAAGTACTATGTTTGAGATCTTGGGAGCATGGCCAGCAATCTGGTCTCTCAGGAGAGAATCAGCTACACAATGAAACCCAACAGCAGTACATGAGCAAATAGCTTGCTCTGCTTGCAGTCTCCCAACAGCTGGCTTTTGGAGGCAAACCTTCTCCTGCTGCCAACAGAGGTAATAACTACAGATAGACCAATTTTTGGAAATCAAGGCTAAGCTAAGGACGTGCACAAATTATTTGTCAGATTCACAATTCGTACCAATTTGTACAAATCTGAACATTCACATTCAAATTGGATATTGGCTATATTTGAAGACTGACATTTGAATGCAAAGTGAATGCTTTTGGGCATTCCTTTGATGCTTTGTTATATTTGCAAAGGTGAGGAGGCAGCAAAGTGACTGCCCAGTCACACGCAGTAAATCCAGAGCAGATTTGAAACAGATTCAGGGGGGATTCGGAGGCAAAACTGGTGGCAGGGATTTGAAGCAGATTTGAATAGCATTCAAAGGAACATTAGCAGTGGATCCGAATTCTACAATATTCAAAGTTGTTCTGTTTGCACGAATGTGAATTTCCTTCACATTTACTTCAATGCAAAGTGAACATGGTAAAAAAAAGCACGCACATCCAAAGGGCAGGATGCATAGGGCCCTGGTTGCTCACACAGACCTGCCTACAAGTTGCTACAACCACCCTAAGAGTCACCCTAATTTTAAGCCTGTTCAAATAACTCTGGATGAATAAGGAAAAGGTGACTTAGCAGTCTAATTTCTTTCTGGGCTATTTTCTAATGTACCAAAAATGCCCAACTTCCAGGGCCATATTTTGATGTTCTGCGAAGAATCCAGTGCAAAAAATCTCACTTTTGTGAGACTTCCTTTACAGAAAAATTCCATTGATGACTTACAAGGCACAGAGAGGTGAATAATGCTGCACCCCCGCTCCTATACTGGTTACTGAGTGCTTCTAACCTCCTGTTCCAGAATCTAGGCATTTCAAGAATCATTTGCAGGTGACTTAAGAAAACAGAGCTGGGAGCTTAACTGATACAAGGGGAAATTCTGTACTGTCTTGTATACCAGACCAGTAAGTATGGACAGTCTAAGAGTATGGACAGTCTAAGAGTGGCCCTGCTTAGGACCTCCCTTAGAGCTCACCAACATGAAGAAGGGAAGTGCACAGGATACTTGCTAGTATAATGACCAGCGCAAAATGGATCCTATGGCCAGGATCAAGGTCAGAGTTGAAGAGACAGTCAGGAGGATGCCTCTAAAGACCATTTGCAGGGAGATGAATGCAGATGAAGATTTTGCCTTTGACATCTGCTTGAGATGCCCAGAAGCAGTTAGTGGGCCAGTGTGCGAGACAGGATGCTGGACTAGAAGTTACGTTTTTACATTCTTGTGTTCTAATCTTACAGGGGGCATTGACTGACATCTTAAGACAGGAAATATCTGAACACATATTGAAGTCTGTAAAATAAAATTAAAAAATCTTTGGGAGTAAAGTAAAAATCTTTGGTCAGCTTAGTGTAATATACATACTGTAAAGACAGTTGGATATCTTGGTCCTGAAAATAGGTTTTATGACAGCTGTGCACCAGTTTTTTGGTTGTCTAAAGATAGTATAGAGATATGCCTTGTGTCCCTGTTCTAATTCTAATATCCATGTTGTGGTAATACAGAAAGAGAGAGAGAGAGAGAGAAGTTTACTGATTTTTATAGAGCACTGTATCTTTTTGGCAGCCACAAAACCATTTGCACTCATTACTGAAATTAGGAAATTAGAACTTAACCTCTGATGTGTTTTTTAATAGCACTTAAGGAACCAGCTGGGCTTGCTATAGATCCAAACCATCCTGACTCAAAACAACAACTTTAAAAGATAATAATAATATGAAAGATGACTTTTGACAAAAGATAATATACACACTATGGTTGTCCCAGGTGACTTGTGTCCATCTCACAAGAATATAGGGATTAGCAGCTTAGCAAATGAACTTCTAGACCCTGAAGAATTTATACGCAGGTCTCAAACACTACCATGAGTTGTTATAGTAATAGCTAAATCAAAGGTAGCAGAAAAGTATTATTATTATAACTATTATTTTCAAAGCAACATTATCTGAGCCATCAGGATCCGTGGACCATGACTAATTAATCCATGTTTCCCTCTTCACCTCACACATTTGAATTTGTGATGGGAATTACATGCTTAGATGTTACATTTTATGACAGCATTTCCAAGACTTTGGAGATGATACATATAAAAAAATTATGCAAAAATATTCTGCAAACCATTCTATCTCTATCCAGAGCTCCCAAGACCAAGCATTTATGTTCCTACATGAGGTAGCCTTTCTGTCCAGGTAACCAGTTGGGGCATTCTTCAGCTGCAGCAGTGTGCAGAAAGGAGGCTTCTAGTACCCTTCCTGGTGTGATATAACAGGCAGTACAGAACTGCCCTGCCTTTATTCTGACCTTTCTCTTGCTAGCACCTCTTCTTTATTATTCTCCAACCCTTATGCTGTCATGTTGTCAGGACAGCATACCGCAGGCATGGTGCCACCCAGCTGGAGTCATGACATACCAGTGGAAGTCCAATAACCTCTACAAGTTTCTCTAATGGAACGGAGGTCCTGATAATTCAACCATGATTCTGTCGGGCAGGGCCAAATTGACCATGATCACATGTGGTGTTTCCACACTAGCTGCAGAAACTGGTTTAACCCCCCCTTAAAACACATTAAAGACACTTACCTTAAATGGCTTCCACATTGGAGTCCTCTTCTGTGACCCTTTGAGGAGGCTGCTTCCACATTTTGGCACGTAGGACTCGTTTTTAAAACCGATTTTGCCACCGAAATCCAGATTAAATATAAGGCCTGAAAAATCAGGTCTTACATCCATTTCTTCCCCTGGATGTGTACAGAAGCAGGACGTGTGCAGCACAAGTGAGCAACTTGTTCTTGAACATTTGTCCCTTAGCATTGTTTGTTTATTACTATGTCACACCTGGGAAACTCCAAGACCTTTATTAACAAACTGCTATTTAGTCTTGCACCTGTTGAACAAAACCAGCACAAGTTGTTAGCCCTTTCTCTTGACACTAGGATCATATAAATAATGTAATATGAAAATAAAACAAACCCTAGCAGGTGAGCAAAGCATTACATTCTACTGGTTGATTTAAGCAAGTACATTATTGGAGAGGCTTTCATGCAACGTTTAGCATACTTCTGTGCTACAAATATAACTAATCCATCTCATCAGTTGAGGAAAAGATAAAAGATGCAGGACTACTTTTCCATAGTATGTCAGTTTAGTGTGTTCAACCTTCTTTTTCACACACTAGTGCAGACTAGAGAGGGCCTGACTCTGGCAGAAGTCTGTATCTGCACTGGATGGAGAGTAGCCAAATCCAGGTGGCCAAAATGGCTGCCAAGACCGGATACATTTAGACCTGTTTAAATAGCTCAGCTGTCAATCCAGGAGCTGCTAGTCCAGCCCAGGGAGACATGAAGAAGGGTGATGTCAGGCTGGCAAAGAATAACCACGAGACTCTTCCTTTAAAAAGATGAACAGTCATTTATTCCAGCTCAGTTTAAAGGCATGTCTTGTTGGAAGCAACTTTGAACATAAAGCCCAGCATATTTATATATTTCATAGCTGGGCGGGGTTTGGCCTTCAACCAATCAACAATAACTATTTTTCAAAACTCAGTTTAAACTTGGAGCCAAAATGTATCACTCGACCCCAGCAGGGAGGGGGGAGTCAACGGTCACTTCCAAAACAACAGGCAGCTATAATATACATATATACAGAATCACAAAGGTGGTAGAGATCCTATATTCAAATAACATGGCAGGCAGCTAGCCCTGCCTGACAGGTGAACACCCTTCTTGCAGCCCCTGGATTACTGGTAGATCTGTCAAAACCAGTCTACCAGTCTGGGAGATCATGTTGGCTACTCTGCATGCAATGGAAAGCAGGAAAGAACAAGCTGGGAGAACAGCAGCAATTCCCCTGGAAAGATTATTTATTCCTCCTTAGTCAGGTGGAATGGATGGATGTGTTGGATCTAGGGATGTGCACGAATGTGTTTTTTTGGCATTCAACTTGATTTGAATTAAATATTCAAATATCCTAATTCATACGAATAGAGAAAATTGAATGCATTAAAATTGGAACCAATTAGAATACATTTGTATATATTTGTACAAATATTTGATACATATTTGATCAGATGAATCTTGTATACATTCATACGCATCCTATTTTTATCCCTTACACATCCCGTTTTCATCCTGTATGTATCTGCACAAATAATTGGAAACACTCGTACTTGTTTGAATACTAAAAAACCCGAATGTCTGGACATTCAAGTTGACAAAGGGTGTTTTTCCACTGTCACTAGAAGTACCCATTAAGTACCCATTAATGGGTACATAATGGCATTTTTGTACCCGTTAATGGGTACTTAATGGGTACTGCTAGTGACAGTGGAAAAACACCCAAATTTGGCCATTAGATAAACTCACCTAGACTGAGTGAGACCAACAGCAAGCAATCCCCTTAAGTGTTAAGCTTAGAGAGGAATTGTAAAGCAGCTACTATAGCATACTTGTAGCTGACTTGTATCAAGGTGACCTGTTGCTTCTTAAAAACAACAGAACAGACTTATATATATATATTTTAAGGCACAAGGTTTTATATTACCTTTTTAAAGGCACAGGTCCTTCAAACAGCTTCAACCAGCTTGTTGAACATGCACACGTATTCAGGACTATTTGGATAGATAACACTTTGAAAACCCTGTTCACTGTAACCTGCAAACTAATAACAGCAGTTTTGCAGATCTCTAGTAAGTCTTTCACAGGATTTTGTTGTTATCAAACACAGACTTATTAAAGGGGCCGAACTTTCAGTCGTGCTTTCTTTCTTTCTTGAAAACAGCCTTATGCAGGGGAAATGAGATAAAATCAACAGACATCATTCTAATTTATTTGTGATCAATGAGGGTGTTTTCCAGGTGTGGCTGACAATTGCTGGAGAAAATTCTATACAGGTCTAAGGCAGGATCTGCATATCATTCTTATGGTGCTTTGAATGCATAATGAGAGTGCTGAATAGCACTGCTTCCTCTTTGAGCATTTAATGAAGAAGAAGACAGGGGTATCTGCATTAGATGATGGGCTCTTCCCCTGCTGTGCCACCAAAACTGCCATTATGATGCTGTAGTGTCAGAGTGGTTTAAAGACCTCTCAGGGCTCTTCAAGCCACTCTCCTCACAATCAATTTTGAAATGCACTCTTTGGATTTGAGAGCAGGGTACAGAGACTTACAGGCAACAGCCTTCCGATTACAAATAGCACTACAGCTGGGTCCCCCCCCCCTTTAATGTAAAAGGGGAGAGGTGCTAAAGTTTTAGCACTTCTTGTGCGGATCTTGTCTAGCATAGGAAATAATATGCCACCAGAATAACACAGAAAATCCCTTCTGCAGTGAGCAAAGAATGCTACATTTAATTTAATATATTTCCAGTATTTGTGCTCTGTTCCCCATACACACATTTCACAGTGGGCGTTTTTGGGTACTTAATGTGTACTTCTAGTGACAGTGGAAAAACACCCAGTATCAACTCTCACTTAGCCAGTTGGAATCCCATAGTAAGCACTTGATAACAGCATGCTAAATGGCAAGCAGAAGTAGGCCCTGTGAAAATACTCCCAGTCTTCTGTGTGGTCATATATCACTATGCTCCTGCCCCTTGAGTGAACATTGTGGACATTTGCTGTCTGTGCCCCACCCTGCCTTGAGGTATAAGAACTACGGATGGAGGAGAAAGAAGAACTGGCTTGCTCCCGCACTGAGAACAGTATATAAAATGGAAAAAAAAATTGGAAATGGACTTAGGACCTTTGGTCAGCTGCTCTGGACTCCACTCAGCCTCAGCTGCCTCAATTTGTGTGTGTGTTTTGGCTTATTTTGCAATGTTTTGTATGATGTGCCATTTTTATAATGTATTTTTATAATGTTTTGATTATTACTTTGCATTTTATTCTTTATGTTTGTTGTAAACCGCCTTGGGCAACATTTTCTTTTGGAAAGGCGGTATACAAATAAAAATGGAAATGGAAACCATACCACATTCTTCTCTGTCTGTCAGCATCTATTCTATCTCTTCAAACATAAGAAATGGACCGAATGGACGAATGTCTGAACTATCTGTACGAGTGTCTGGAAACATTCATATTTATTTGGATGTTAGCGTACGAATATTGTAACATTTGATTTGAGTTCAAATGTCCGAATTCAGCCAAATTTTGAATGTTGTGAATATTCATGCACATCCCTAGTGTGGAGTAAGGAACCAAGTTTATTTGGACTGGTGAATAAAATGCCTAATCTCAGGACTTCCTTAGTTTAAAATCCTTTGTTGGCTGATAAATAGTTTTGCTTAGTTCAGGAAAAGATTTTTGGTGCAGGAAAGGCAAGAAGGATCCTATTGTGATCCTAAAAAGACAATTGTTATCTTTTCTTTCCAGCAACAGTATCCCGTATATATCTATAATGTTACATGAATCATTCAGTCATCACTGTAAAGTCATTTCCTGGTAGATGATGCCTCCTTCGAACAGTGGCCAAAATGCTGGTGGCACTGCTGATATGATTGTACAGAAATGTCCTCAGGTGAAATTGTTTTCATCCCCTAAGCTCCACCTGAAGCACCCTATGAGTGATTTTCATTATATCCTTCTACACTTTTAGTCATATGCAGCTGGGGGAAAAGCTTGAAAGGTTAGCTACTCGTTTCTGTGCCTCTGTGCATGAATCATGGAAGCATGTTCTGAGGTGACACCGAAACTTCAACAGGAAAGATTATTGGCGTGAGAAGATCTTTTTTCAACACCTGTTCTTTTACATTTCCTTTTGTCTGTGTACAGGCAAAAGCACTCCTAGCTGTACTCCTATGGGGATTACAGAATGAATAATTTATAAAATAATATTTTTTATAGCAAGAAAGCTAGGGACTGTGTGCAGTTAAATCTATGTGTCCACTTTTATACAGGATCATGACACTGTTTGAAAATTATTAATATTATTGTACAACACCAAAATAATCACACATGAAATTCTTCCCAAGAATTGTCATTAGTTATCAGGGTATAATGATCCAAGCAGTCTGGCTTTTTGTAGTTGAACAATGGTGATTTTGTCAAGACTGAACTATTTCAAGTGCCTCCCATGGTCTTTTGGGATGGCACCCAGTGTCTACCACTGGTATCACAACTGCTGGCTTGTGCCAGAGTCTCTGCACTTCAGTCCTCAGGTCTTCATATTTGGCTATTTTCTCATATTGCTTCTCATTGCTTCTACTATCACCAGGTATTGCAACATCGATGAGACACACTTTTTTCTTTACAATGATGGTCAGATCAGGTGTGTTATGCACTAAGTTCTTATCTGTTTGAATGCAAAAGTCCCACAATATTTTTGGCTTACTCATTTCCTACCACTTTTTCAGGCTTGTGATCCCATCAGTTCTTTGCTGTTGTCAGATGACAGTTTTTGCAAAGATTCCAGTGGATCATCTTAGCCACTGTGTTGTGTCTTTGTTATAATCAGTCTGTGTGATATTTCATCAGAACCCAGGTTCTTATAGTGCACTTCCCAGTATGGCTCTAGCAAGGAAGCTTGTTGGAAAGGGACATTTTATTTAAGCATGAAAGCAAACATGGCTCATAGACTGGAATCATGGGGCAGAGAAAGCAAATCGAAATACCGAAGTTCTTTTTCTTGTGTTGCACTGGTTCACAGTCTTTTCCAGCATGATTGCTGATGGAGGCATCTCCTTTGTAGGGGGGATTCTCCAACTCACTCTGCACTAAGGAGGCACTATTCTGCAGTGTCTCCTTGCTCCTAAATGGGGACCAATGGAAATGGAGTTGTGCCACTGAAGTAAATGAATAAATGAATAAGCTTTATTGATCAAATTTCAGGCATACAAAAATAAAACCATACAAGGATAAAATCAAGTCTCTGTATATATTGTCATTACTTATCCTCATCACCCTTACAAGGCACTCCATTAAGCTCAATGAATGATTTCCTAAGTCGGGCTGCCTTAACCAAATATAAAGCTACCTTGTATGTTACCTGAGGATTCTCTCCCTGCAAGAGGTAAGTCACTTTATGCTCTCTATTCCAGTAAGCCATATTTTGCAGGAGGGGATCCAGACATGTTCTTATTTGGAATACAGGGGACAGGTAAACAGAATATGTGGAAGATTTTCAGCCTTTGGTGCCCCACAGACGCACAGCCTATCTTCATAGCGTATCTTATGGTATCTGCCGTACTTCACCATAGAATCAATCAATTCAAATGGTGCACTGGTGAATTGTTGTCTCAACGGGTGGGACATCTTATAGACCAGGTATTTTTCAGTCTGAAAAACGGTTTTTGTTCGCGCCAACCATTTTAATGATTTTATGTTGGAAAGACTCGCAATATTGTTCTGTGCACTGATGTCCCTTACTCGCTGCTTAAAGCACTCTTTTGCTATCTGGCTAGTATGCCCCAGTGTTTGCAAAGACAGACCACAGCGGGAAATTTCACCATGTATTTTGTGGGTCCATGTATACTTAGTCTTACTCCTGTATTGCTCTTCCAAGCACATTCTTTGTAGTCTATTTCCTGGCATGGAAAGAAGGCATATCCAAAAATTAAATAATTTAACGTTAATGGAGCATTGGATGGCTTGTATACCAAGTTCTGCTCTGACAACAGGGCCTGGTATGGTATTGTTGATGCCTAGCATCCGTCTTAAAAAATGGGTCTGAGTTTGTTCTAGCTGGGAAATGTTTGAGGAACCCCAGATTTCTGCCCCTTGGGTCAGCATTGGGATGAATTTAGCTCTGTATGCTGTAATGATGGGAACCAGAGAGCCTGGATGTCTGTAGTTAAATAGGTTATATAAAGAATTCAGCTGTGCTGTGACTCTTAATACGCAGTTCTTCTACACAGGACCAGGAGCCAGTCTTGGAAAAGACTACCCCTAGGTAGCAATAAGAACTGACTTGCTCAATGATATCCCTATCTAAATACCAATTATGTTTTGTTTTCTTTCTCCCAAACACAACCACCTTTGATTTGTTTTTGTTAATATGAAGAAAGTTGTCCTTACCTTAGTCTGAGAGAATAAGACTATATCATCAGCATAGAGTAGTATGTTAACCTGTTTGTCTAGGACAGTGTTTCCCAAACTTTTGACATATGTGTACCCCTTCTATAATTTTTGTAACACTAAGTACCCCTCATAAAAAACATATGTTTTAGTAAAAATCAAAATATATATATTTCTTTTTTTGGTACATACACGTGTAACCCGACCAAACTCTTCCTGTACCCCTGGGGATATGCGTACCACACTTCGTGAAACACTGGTCTAGGATTTTGGGCCCGTGGGCCTCAGGGAACTGGAGGCCTTTTGGAATATCATTTAAATACAGATTGAATAGCATGGGGGCAAGAATACAGCCTTGTTTCACCCCTTTATAGGTTGGGATTTCTTGTGTCAGGGAGCCATGCGTACCTGTACGGACTCTTAAGCTAGTCTTAAAATACAAGGTTTTAATCAGGAGCACTAAAAATAGGTTTCATTCCATGTTTCAGCAGTGGCACAGGTACTTCAAAAAGAATCTGGTTTGCAGCATCTCATGCATTTCATAAAAGCTTGTGAACCAGTGTGCCATGGAGTGGGCATGGGCTTCCACTCCTTAGAGCATTTGAATGGCCCAGTGGCTCTTCAGCTGCCTATATGTCACAACTACTTATGAAGACTTAGCATGGACCCATTCCCTCTCTCTGATTCTTCTCTGATACTACTTTAAGGAGAAGCATTACACTAATAGCACTATTTTTTTAGTTCACAGGAAGAAGGGTAATATGTTATAGCACTCTTTGCCCCTTCAGTGCAGATCTTATCCCAGGCCCTTTCTGCACTTGCCTGCCCTAGATCCAAATCAGTGAGTCTAGAATAACTGCATCCACTGATCTGGATCAAGGGTAGGTGTGGATCGATTTGGCTTATGCCTCCCCATGGCTATGAAGCTTGCTTATTGATGGTGTGCTATGATGCACTCCTGAGAGCACCACCTGGTAATCCCGGAACACCTCCCTTGTTCTAGTCCATTAATCCAGATCTGGTCCATTAATCCAGATCCTGGTCCATCTAGTGAAGATAGATTCGTATCAGACTGGTATCAATCAGGAAGGCCCTATCCCCACCTGGACCCCATTGCAGGCCCCATCTGCAAGGCCCTGTCCCCACAAGGGTGGGGGAAATCTGGTTTAATGGGTCCTTCAGATCCTTAAATCTGGATTTCATGTGGACCTGATTAAAGGTGTCCACAGTGGGGTCCTGAGGCATCTTCAAGATCCAAATCTCCAGGAGGACCCCATCTCAAAGAACTGGATCTTGAAGATCTGGATCTTTGACTGTGTGTGGAAAAAGGGGGCAAGACTAATGGGGCAGGACCTCCTTGATGGTTGCCTTGTGTTGAATTATTCTTGCATATAATTCTGCCTATGCTTCTCTACTGCACCATGTAGACCATTTTTTAATACCCACCCACACACACACACACTTACAGATCTGAATGGGAAGCTCTGGTCTAGGACCAAATTTGTACCAATTTCAAATGGCACAAATATTTGTGCATACCCCTAGTTTCTTAACCTGGCTCTACTAATATAATGCTTGGTCCATATTGGTCATATTTGGAACAAGAAAGCTGTATGGGATGGACTTCCCTCTCTTTCATCAAGGCAATTGCTGTGTTCTAAAAATATGCCTCTCATTTATTTAGGATTATTGCTCTCCATTTGGCAAATGCGTTTGCAATCCTGTTACCTGAGCCTTTTTAAAAATGAATACGCCAGGGACAAAATCTGTGCCCTTTGATATGCAAAGCATGAGCTCTAGGACTGAGTTACTGCTCTTCCACCAGTGCTTCATTTTCATTTTCAACGTGCAAAGCAGCCATTCTGGCACTGGCATAAAATTAGTTTTGCTCAATGGAGTCCTTGTCATGCATGTGCACAAGGTTTCATTAGCATCCAATTTGAATTTTTGTTTTCCTCTGGTGACTCATTTTGCTGCATCTGTGTTTATGCTATAACCTGTGGATAAGGCATGTTTCCTAGCTGGGAGCTGGCTGAACTTCTGCCGATGGTTGCCATGTGCTCGATTATTCTTGCATATAATGCTGCCCATGTTTCTTTACTACACTATGCAGGCCATTTTCACATCCCTCCCTCCCTCCCTCCCACTATTGCAGATCTGAATAGGGTACTCTGGTCTGGGATAGGAAACCCAACCCAAGCTGGGACAAATTCCTCCTGGTCTGCATTAGATTGACTTGTTTTATGCCAGCAATCTTGCAGGCTTTGTAGCTCATATCAGCTTTACGGCTGGCATGGGGTGTCCCAAAAATGCTCTAAAAGCCAGAAGAGAACACCAGCATGTTGACGAGAGCCCTGTTTCAGACCCCATCTGGAAAGTGTAGGAAGGTCCTAGAAATCCCACATATTCTTTTGAACAACTCCTACAGAGCTACACAAATGGAGTTTCTCTGATTTACAGGATGCAATATAAATGCTATATATTTTTTTCTCACTCCATTTTTTTGCTTACGGGCTCTACCAGGTTAGCATGACTATATGGGTGAGAACTGGAGCGTCACTGAGGGTGTTACCATACTGTAACTTAGTAGAGTCCTCTGAAAGTCTAAGAGATGGAGCAGAATTCCATTTTACTACCATTTGGCCAGAGTTCTTAGAAGAGCATGTCATAGGAGTGCAAGCTGAATGCCTGACTGTCTAGACCATGTGCTGACCTCATGCTGTGTCTGGATACTGGGGTTTGATGGTGCTGCCAGTGTAGGGTCAAATTCCTATGTAGACATGCCTAAGACCTTTGATAGATATTTGATCAGCACTTAATTTAGTAATAATATAATGTAGCATTACTGGAGACTGTTGCTTCTTCATTGTTTCCACTGTTATTTTTAAGGTCATTATTAATGTTGATTGAGATTGCCTGAAATGGCATAGCTGGGAAAAAGAAAAGAAACTGTGCTTTTTTAAAAAAAAAAAAGGATCAAATTCAGTCAAAGTTGATTCAGCTTTTAAATATCACAACAAATTTAGCACTGTGAAATAGTGAATGATTGACAGAATGGATTTTGACATATCTCCTTATCCTCATTTAAGGACAGCACAGAACCCATGTGAGATCAGTAAAATAATTTTGATCTTAGCATGTGGTTGAAGAAACTGGAAAACCTTGGCTTTGCTCACCTGAATTGGTTGTAATTTACTGCAAAAGTACTAAAGATATTTAAATTCAGATATTGAATCTACCAATTGCAAAAAGCAATACAGTAACTAATCACTGAAGCCTTTGATTTAAATATCTTTCTGACTGTAAAATGTGAGGCAAAGAGTTCATTTTCTGCAAAACAGAAAGGAATATTTTCCAACTTCAAAGGCAGATTGTTTTACTGGGAGGAAAAGCAGACATCCTTTGGCAATAATAATAAACATACCTGTTCAACATAACAACCAAGATGAAGCAAGAAAGCACCAAGTAGTAATTTTCTTTACAAGCATTTTTTCAAGTTGAAAATAGAAAACTTCAGCAATGGAGAAGTTAAGAAAGAATAAAAACCTGAGGGGTGGGACCAATTGCCTCTTATCCTCAGGATCCACACACTAATTTTGGAGGTTCCTGGTCAAACTATACACCTAAGGAACAGGGGAGTCTCCCCAAAACACACACAGGTATTAACCTACTCATTCACTCAACCACACTGGCATTGTCATTACTGCATTCACAAGTTGGCCAATGAGCAAGCAAGCACAATGATGCTTCACTGGATCAAAGTGACTGAATGATTCACCCAGGTCTAGTGGATGCAAAGGAACTCAAATAGTTGCAATTTTAAGGTAATACTTTTTGCTGGATCATTCGTTGTGACATTTTGTGGTGATAATATTATCAGTCTATCAGTTTCAATAGTTTTGTGCACTCATTAAAAAAAAAACTGAGTTCATTAACATCTATAATTTACATTTTTAGTACTCTGTACAAGCAGCACAATTTAAAAAGAAATAGTAAGGTGTAATGCATAGATTTTGCTTTAAAAAGAAAACATAATTTGTAACTCCAGAGTCTAGGAGGAAATGTGCAGACCCTGAGAGCATCCTTAATTATAAGATTAAAGAACCAAAATTGGCAGTTTGATGCCTTGATGAGCTAAAGAAAATGATTGTTCTTTTATTGTGTACAGAAATCCTGTATATCAAATGAACTAATTGTGACAACTCGGTCAAACCTCCCCTTGTGACTCGTACTCTGCAGAGCTACAGAGCAAGGAAATGGCTACCAAGCATCGCGCCCCAACTGCTTGTAATGGTCCTGGGGTCAGTATATGAACTGACTCACCCACAGGTGTCCTGCCCCACTGGCTTGATATTAAGCCCTCTCCCTGAAGCAGCACAATAAACACCAGTATAATCCAAACACTAATTGTTTATTTACATAAACAATAAATAGTAGAAGCAAAGATGAGATTAGTCCAATAGTCCTTGAATTGCTAGAAAGTAAATGCTGTTGAAAAGAAATAAAGTTCAAGCCACAGCAAGGACTTGCACTGAAAGCAAATATCTAAAAGGATTCCTGCCTCCAGCTACACTCACTCCTCCTGCCCCTGAATGGATTCCAACTATCATTCAATGTGATGACTCTACCCTCAAATAAAGTAAACAAGCAGACGATATAATCTGCCTTCCAGGCTTGTATCACTCCTCCCGAGTTAACAGCCTGCTCACGTGTCCACTCTGTTGCTGGCATGTGCCCTGGTCTTCCTTTGCCCTAGAGGCTAGACCCCTTCTATCCCCTGCCCCTCTATTTCAAGAGTACGAGGCCTAGAAGCCCGAAGAGTCCAACCCCAGCCTCTCCGTGATCCCTCTCTCGCTGAATCTGAAGAACAGAGATGCTGAGAGCCCAGACTGCTGGTTTTTATACCCTGCAAACCGGTTGCTCTGATTGGTGCATTTTGGCAGTCTTTTCTCGCTGCTCCTCCCATCTGTCAATCTCCCTGCTGCAAAAGCCTGGGAAACAAGCCCGCGGCTGCTGCTTGCACCATGGAAACGTCATACTAATGAACTCTGAATCTTATGTCAGATAAACTAATGGACAATTTCCTTTCCTTTTTCTAGTTCGTGTTTTTATTTTAGATAATAGTAGTTCATATGATCTACATAACCATTTTTACGTAAGTAACCCTTACTACTTTCTAATTCACTTGTTGTTTTTACTAGGGGTTGGCATGAATATTCATAACATTTGTTATTTGTACCAGTTCAGCTGAATTCAGACATTTGTACATTAATCGAATCTACCACACAAAAAAATGATAATTAACAACACTTGAACAATTTATGTATAAAGATCACAGTATCTGGAGCTTTCTAGTCAGGACAGGAGAGTATGACAGAAGTTATCTCCAATTGCGTTAACATGGTAGGCCTTTTTCCAAATTTAGCTGAACTAAGGGGACTAAGCAATGAACAATTAAGCTATTGAGTTCACTACTGCAAAATGTGGCAATGGCCAGAAACCCAGCAGTGGCTCTTGGATTGCTTCCACAAGATGGTAAGGCAGAAGGAAAGTTCTGATGGGAAGTATCACCAACTTCTGCTCTATTTGACATCAGGTTGAGGTGTGGCTTAAGGGCACCAAAAGCAAGCTTCCCTATGTTCCCATTGCCCATGGTTCTGTTATATGGGCTGTCATCTACCCAGCACGCACACACAAACACAAAAATCCGAATGTGCGAATTTGAACTAATTCATACAAATTTCAAATGTGACAAATATTCATACACATCCCTACTTCTGACAGTATATCCTACACTCTTGTGGTGGGGCAGTTTTGATGTTAACACTTTGCTATAAAAAAAACACCCAAAAGTCAACATATGGCAAGCATTCAGTCTTTTGCTGGGAAAAAAAGAATACATTAAAATGTTGGTGAGATGAAGTAGTGGATGTTTAGAAACAGAAGTCTTCCACCTCCTCTTTCCCCCTTCCAGGCCCTCCCCCTTCTCAAATATCTGTGGAGCTATTTTCATCTGACACAAACCAATTTGGAAAGATTCTTGAGCTTTTACTCATGTACTTGCAAATATCTCATTTCCATTTTCTCAAAACATTACTTCAGTGCATTTTCATTGGTAGCTGAAGGCCTGTGCTGTGATGCCGCAGCCAATTTTTGGTCTTCTGAGGTTACATGTTATGCATGACCCACCAATTTGTCAGATGGCTTTCTTTTCTTTCTACCGAAGAAAATATAACAGCAACTAACAAATCTTGCTTTCCTCCTATGCTAACAATAATAATACTTTCTAATGGTGTCACATTTACCTCCTTCAAAAGGGTAAAGCCTCTCACAGACTACAGTTGGCTTAACTTTATGTCACCTCAAAGAAATTAGGAATGCTAACTTTTTGAGTTTCAACCTGCAATGGATGAATTTTTAATATGACATTTGAGACTATTCTCAAGTATTGTATACATTAATCAAGAGTCTTGACAGTGGAAAGGTCACCCTGGACTAGGCAACAAATGCCCAAGTCAAAATGTGCTCATTTTCCAGACAGCTAAGCAAGCAGGTTTTGCAAAGGGCTTTGACCTAATAAGGATTTATGGATCATCTAGTACCTTTGGTTTTTGGTTGTTTTTGTTGTTAATGGAAAGGATGGGAAGACCTTTGTTTTGTCTACCCTTGAGAGCTTTGGATGATTCCTTCATTATACCTGTGCAATAATGTGAAAATATACAATTTGCCACTTAAATTGACCATTGGTCATGAAGGTATGACATTAGCAATGGTCTCAAAGTCTATCAGGGGCCTCTGAAGCACTAGTTCAAGGGTAATAGGAAGCAGCAAGGTAAACTGAAAACGTCTGCTTGAGCTTTAAAATGTCTCTCTCTCTTTTAGGGCCTTTCCACACTCAATGTTACACGGGAACATATTTCAGAACAGGGGCCTGCTGTCCACATGCTCATGCAGGCTATGTCAGGCACTAGGTGAGGCCTGCCATAGCCTGCCATAGCTTGCAGACAACAGACCTCTATCCCAAGATATATTCCAGTATAAGGCTAAATGCAGGAAGGGCCCTAATCTGTAATAGAAAAGGACAGTTCAAGGAGCTCATCTTGTAGCATCAGCCCTTCCTCAGAATCATGGAAGTCCCTGGCTGCAGGCTGTAACTCCAATAGCCACCACATTAGCCATGGACTGAAAATTTCTAGAGCTGGCTACTACAAATTCCTGCACTTTGGACAAATTCTGAAATGTCACTGCAAGATTTTAAAACTGATTATGGCCTTTCTGCACTTCTATGTTAATCTGGATCAAGGAGCTGCTAAGAACAAATCATCTGCACTGGAGTAGAATGAATCCAGATCAGATCAATGTGGTCTACATCTGTGCTAGCACTCTTTAGGACACATTTGCTCTAAAGCTCACTCATTGCAGATGCCTTGGCCTATTGTTGATCCAGATAGCTAATACCAACCTAGCCAATGCGGATTAACTGAGGTAAGTGCAGAAAGGGCAAGTGTTGCCATGCAGATGGTATTTTTTCCACTCCAAGATTGCCACTATCCAGACCCGAGGGCCTTGCATGATCCAGACCACTGATCTGGATAATGGCAAGGTTGAGTGCAGATAGGCCCCAAAAGAGAAGAACAGTTTACAATTCTGCATAAAACTCATTGTGAAGGTTTTTTGAAAAAACTTATTTTTTAAAAAAATCTGATAATCTGAAAATGGCAAAAAGACTTTCTACATGTAGGCTAATACTGGAGGGTACAAGGATAGAATAGCTACTTTAGATTTTGCCCGACACAGAGAAAATGAATCATTAAACACTAAGAAAGAAGCAGCTATATATTTGCATATAATTTTGATATGCTAATTTAGAAATGTAGGTTAGAGTTCATAAGAGAATAGATTTCCCTGGAGCAAAGAAGCCTATCCTGAAACAGCTCATATGCTTACCATCTAGCAAGGAGTCTAATGGACAATTTGAAAGCCCTCATGGATGGCCTCTCTTACAAAATTTTAAACTAAGCCTGGGCTGAAAGCTGAAAATATCCTCGGAGAGAAGATATCTAATAGAAGGTGTTCCTCTGATGGCTTCTCAAAATAAGCCAAGACGTACATGGCACATTCATGGCAATTTGAATGCATCATGAGTAGGAATGTGCACAAATATTCATAACATTCAAAATTCTTATGAATTCATACAAATCTGGACATTCAAGTTTGAATCGAATTTGAAAACTGACTTTCACATTTGAATCAAATGTTTTGACACATTCGTATGAAGCTTCATATGGGATTCGTATGGGATTGGCCATTCATATCAAATTCAAACCCTACCACATTTGAAGCAGTTCTATTTGAATGAATGTGAATTCAATATGAATGGAATAAAAAAACCGTGAACATCCCTAATCACGAGGGGTCAGTGCTTGATGCAAAGCGAATGGGGGAAATATCATGCATATCTCTACTCACAGGACCTTTTGCAGCCTCTCATTTGTCAAATCCATTTGTTTGAACTTGGGAAGGAGTACATGTATTTGCAAAAAATGAGAAAGAAATGGAGGCTGTGTAGGTGGGTGAGTGGAAAGAAGGAAGGAAGTTTAGCAGCAGGGTGTACTTTTAAAAGAGGTAAGGCAGGAGGGAAGGAGGGAGGAAGTGTAGCAGAAAGGTGGACTTGAAGGAAGGGAGGGAGAGAGGGTCTTCCTTCAAAACTATTATGCTCATATGTGATGACCAGCCTCCAAGCAGCTAGCTACATCTTCACTGCAAAATTGAAGTTTAATAATATAACTGCTGTGGTTTTTTAATCGAAGACCCCTCAGAATTTTCTTGTTTGTTTTTTATAAGATTTCTGCACTGCTTTGCCTTATTAAATCTGAAAGAAGTATGTAATACAAAATAGCAAATACATAATGATCTTACCCCCGAGTTAACTTTATTGCATCTATATAAAGCATCTAACTCCAAGATTAAAAATAAAATACTTATAAGTTTCTGCCTCAATGCAGCAAAACAAGTCATAGCAGGGTATTGGAAAAATTTGAAAACATTGACTAAGGAAAACTGGTATAATAAACTTTGCCACCTGGCAAGTCAAGAAATAATATCAAGGAATCACTCATAAAAATTTTTGGATGCATGGTTTCCCCTTTTTTGAATGGTTGTTATTGAAATGGTCTACTTTCAATTAATTCAATCAAAAATTATTTTTATAAATACTTTCTGGTTATTACGAGACAATTATACTTGTCTTTGATGATTTTTGACTGTATAATAGGGTATATGTTGTTGATATTTATGATTTGACCATAACTCATTTAGTGTAAATACTTGTTTATATTGTTTATTTCTTGCATTATTTTGAATAAATTAAAACCTTAAAAAAATACAAAGATTTTTCTCCATCTATCAATAAGAAACAATAGCAGCCAAGCATTGGAATTGAAGGTAAAAAAGAAAGCATGAAACACAACAGTTGGTAACAGCTACTAGCCTAGATGGCTTTAAGGAAGGGTTAGACAAATTTATGGATGACAGATGTATCAATGGCGACAAGAATGGATGCCTAAGTACAACTTTCAGGCTGGGGGGCACAAGCAGAATGCTTCTAAGGTCATTTGCTGGGATTTGAGAGAGGGAGAAGGTTTGCCCTTGTCTCTGCTTGAGATCACTATGGGCAATTGGCTGGCCACCATGTGCAATGGGATACTGGACTAGATGGGCTGTGTCCTGATCCAGCAGGGCTCCTCTTATGTTCTTATGTAACTGGAAAGAGAGAGCATATATGACAGTTCAGGCCTAATTATTATGGAATCCACCTGGTTGTCCTGCTCAAATATGTGCTTTGGAATTGGACAGCAACTTACTGTATAATCGCTGCCACTACAGTGGTCATTTTGCCACTGGAAAATTATGCTTTGTTATTATCTTGGCTCCCTGTAATACAGAGGGAGGAAACAACATTTCCCAAGGAAGAGCACTAGAAATGTATCTTGGCTTTGAACACTTAAAGGAGGAGAAAATACAACAGAGGACATTTCTCCTGGCATTACAGGTCCAACAGAACTGCAGAAACCTGTCTTCAGCACCACCCCCTGACCCTGAGAAAACAGGCTGGAGGAAAGAGTCAGGCAGGCTTGTTGCCACACTTTTACTCGCCAGGGGGCAATAGCAATTTACTACAGGCAAAGAGTCAAGTGGCAAACTATAGCTCTGTGCTAGCATTATGATGGCCATAAAAAATTGATTTTGCAGTTGCTAGATTTTCATTGCAAACCTTTCTGCCCTTTTTGGCAATATAAAAGGCAGCATTGTGCAAATGGAATGCATAGGAAGCCAACAGAGCTTACAGAATATCTAGCTAATTTGCTCTCATGCAGTATGTTTCAGTGCTACTTGAAAAGTAATTTTGTAAAACACTTTGCTGCTTTGGTATAGAATTTTTTGTTCGCTGGTCAACTGTAATCGAAAACTATAAGAACATGCTTGAGATCACATATAATTCTGGATTATGAATGCTCTCTCCTTCCTTTTATTCCTTTGACCAGCCAAGATCAGAAAACATACCTTAGGTTTCCAACTCTTTAGTAATTGTTTACAGTTCCGTTCCAAACTGTGGCTAAGGTTTATTCCTGTTTCAGGAAACAAGCCCAAATTCAAACCATGACTGACAATTTTGTGGTTTTGTTCAGCTAAGTCTGGGGTGCTCCAACCAGAGGTGGTGGTTTCATGGAACGTCAGTAGCTGTGGGCCATCTTTCACTTACCAGAGAGGATGCCCTGTAAAGCATCTTGAACTGTTACATTTTCACCCACGGTGGCAGAAGGCATCTCACAGTGGTCACAAATGCCCCCATGAATAGACACAAATGTCTTCCAATCATAGGAGGGCTTAATTTTACCACCCTCAATGGAGAAACTGCTCCAAAGAATGCCTCCCTGCTCTGGAGGGAGACAAGAAGGCATCCTATAGGGGAAGCAGTTATGGTGCTTTCCCCACATGCCCTGGATGCAGCCATTTCCATTTTCAAATAGAGATGTGGTTGTAGTTCAAGAGCATCTGGAGGGCTGCAATTGAATGCCTCCACTCTAAGCTAGATAGCTAAAATCAACTGAGATCACACTTGGGATGGTGGGTGAAGCAGGCAGAACTGGAACCTGGCATGCAATGGATATGGTCTTGGTTCAGCTAAATTGGGGTGGGGTGGGGAAGAGTTAACTTCCACAACTGCCTGCTTTTACCACCACAGAATCCCAATCACAAGGCAGTGGCTGGTAAATAGTTTTTGGGTTTAGCCAAAACAAGTTAACTTCGAAAATTGAACTAGCATACTTTATTTATCAAAAGCAATGCAAAGTTTGACTGTTTGTGCACTTACCTTTACTGGAGTGCTCCAGTGGGACCAGATCAGCCGGAGCAGAGGCCTATTTGCATTTAGGCCTCTGGCATAAATTAGTACAACTCTGGGACAGGCCATTCATATTCTGAGAAGACTGGTTCCAGCCAGAAGCATGCTGGCCTGTCCTAGAGCTGTGCTAATTGCAGCCAGGGTACGGAGCACAAAATTGTGTTCCACACCTGGCCGAATGTTAACCCCGAGCATCCCAGAGCTGTCTAGCAGGGAGATCATTTGCATTGATCCCTGCCAGACAGCTCAGGAGTCCCACCCTGGGCTGCCACCATTGGGTGCTATCAGTGCCAGGGGCAGAACTGGGCCAGCCCAGGTACGTGTTGGGGTCCCTTACCAGACAATGAGAATGGTCAACCTGTCCCCAATATGTACCATACTTAGTGCACTACAGCCATCCAACTGTACTGCAAAAAGGCCTCAGATCACCAGTTGGAACATTCCGACTATTTCAGAAAAAAGGGTATCTGTATTTGCAAGGATGTTCCAGAACAGTCCTTGTGCTGGCTCCAAAGATTGCATGAGCTTCAAACCCTGCTCTGATAGCCAGGAATGAAAGTTCCTGGCCTTAGAGATGCCACAGGATTCTTTTTGGCAGTGCAACAGGGCTCACCACTGAAATGGGTCATCTGTGGAAAACCAAACTAGGAAAGTGTGCCACATTTGCATGCCTGCAAGACCCAGTTTAGCCACTACTTTTTAAAAGACGTCCACTGGTATTCTGGGCTAGATGGCCATTTTGGGCCACCTAGTCTGGTATATGCTTCATCCAATACAAGTAAATTGCATTAGAAGGGAATGAGGCCTCCCTGGACTATACCAAGGTACAAAAGGGGAGGTCCTGGACCCCTTGCTATAACACTTTTGTGGTAGATGTAGAAAGGCCCTCAGCTAAACTTGGTCACTGTGAGGAACCTGAATTCTGTATTCACAAAAACATCGGCATAGTAACCTGGAATGTTGCTGGATGGAAACATAAGGCAGCGGACGCAGACTTTTTAGAATTCCTAACCCAATTTGATCTGATCGCTTTACAGGAGACCTGGCTTATGGATAACGAAAATGTGCCCTCTTTGCCTGGTTTCACAGCATGGGTCAATCCTGCACAGAAGGTTAAAGACAAAGGGCGTCCCATTGGGGGTCTAGCTATTCTATTCAAGGAAGAACTTGGTTGGCAAGGAGGTGACCTGTGTCTCAGTGTGTACTCCCCATATTTACTAGCAGTTAAGTTTACCTCAGTAAATTCATTACTTGTGCTGTTAAATGTTTATATACCTCCCAAATGTTCCCCCTACTATCCTATAAATATCTGGATACTCTTAGATGAAACACTGGAAGACTTACATATGAAGTTCCCCAAGGCATTAATAATCATACTGGGAGACTTCAACGCCAGATTAGGCCCTTCCCTGATTGATACTGCAAAGATCTGTGGAATTCCTGATCATTATCTCTCAAACTATCCCTCATGGGCCTCAAGGGATGAGAAAAGAAATGATGCTGGGCTATCCTTGCTTAAAATACTGTATAAACATAATTTTCTAATCTTAGGGGGCAAGGATCAGCATTTTGTCTTTCCCTTTACACATCATTCTAGGAAATCTAGCAGCGTTTTGGATTTTATTTGCATACAAACTGGAAAAGCCCCATTATTTTCTGATATTGTAACACATATAAGAGCAGATAGTGACCACCAACCAGTTTCTGTATCTCTCCACGGGGAATCTGACTCCAGGCCTTGTACTATTTCTGATAAACAGGTGGCGCAACACTTGGAACTTAAGCATAATAAAAGACTAAAATGGGCCAAGGTTGATATCGTAGCCCTCGGGAAATTTCTAAAATCTACTCAGGCAAATACTTGGGGGAATATTATTAAATCACCAAATTCAGATTCCGCACAGGTAATATCCGCTTTTGACTCCCTGTGTCGAGAATTAAAGACACATCTAATGGAGAAATTCCCTGCAAGGGGACTCACCAGGTGACAGCCTGGCTGGTTTGACCACGAATGCCACAACATGAGGAAAAGATTGAGACTTATAATGCGCCAAGCCCAGAGGATTCCAACAGTTCAAAACAATGAAATAATGCTAAACACTAGACGCAATTATAAAAGTCTGATTAAAAATAAGAAAGTCAGACACTCCGCTCAAATATGGGCAGAGATTGAGCTGGCAGCCAAAGATAAAAATTCAGCAGTCTTCTGGCACTTAGTATCAGGGAAAATGAAAGAAATTAAATTCCTTTTTGATACTCCTATTGCAGCCTCAGTATGGGAGAATTTCTATTCGGTGCTCTTTAGTGAGCCAGAGCCCCACATCTGCGAGGATTCATATGGAGTCTCTCTGACCGATACTGACAACTGTCCTTTATGGCCTCCGGTAACCACAAATGAAGTTAGACGATTGGTTTCTTCCCTGAAATCCAACAAAGCTCCTGGGGAAGACTGTCTGCCACCTGAGCTTTTCAAAACATATATAGATTGGTGGGCACCACTCTTAGCTGGGCTGTTCACCCATATAAACTCCACAGGCCATATTCCTTCAGGTTGGAAACTCTCCATCATAGTACCAATCTTTAAGAAAGGGAACAGAAAAGACCCAACAAACTATAGACCCATCAGTCTGATCGATATAGTGGCTAAACTTTACGCCAAGTATCTCTTGCACAAGATTGAGAGCTGGGTGGACTTAAATGACCTCCTAATTGAAGAACAAGCTGGATTTCGTCCTGGCCGCTCTACCATGGATAATTGCTTTATCCTCTCTCACGTAATTGAAAAATATACACATAAGGGGGGACAGCTTTTCTCGGCCTTTATTGACTTTAGTGCTGCATTTGATTCAATACATAGAGGCTTACTGTGGGAAAAGTTAAAGGCACTAAATATAGAACCAAGATTATTGTTCTTGATTAAGACCTTGTACTGTAAGACCAGCCTAAGAGTCCGTACAGGTACGCATGGCTCTTTGACACAAGAAATTTCAACCTTCAAGGGGGTAAAACAAGGCTGCATTCTTGCCCCTGCTTTATTTAATTTGTACGTGAATGACATTACAAAGGTCTTGCAGTTTCCTGAGGCACATGGACCCAAAGTTCTAGATAGGCATGTTAATATATTACTTTATGCTGATGACATAGTCTTATTCTCTCAGACTAAGGTTGGACTTAGAAGACTTTTACAAAAACTCAATCTTTATTGTAAGGCCAACTTCCTTCATATAAACAAAAATAAATCAAAGGTGGTTGTGTTTGGGAGAAAGAAAACAAGACATAACTGGCATCTGGATGGGGATATCATTGAGCAAGTCAGTTCTTATCGCTACCTGGGGGTTGATTTTTCAAAGACCGGCTCCTGGTCCTTGCATTTGAAGAATTGCATGCTAAGGGCCTCAGCAGGATTGAATTCTCTATATAACCTGTTTAATTACAGGCATCCAGGCACTCTGGTCCCCATCATTACTGCATACAGAGCAAAAGTCATTCCAATGTTGACCTATGGAGCAGAAATCTGGGGTTTCTCAAACACCTCTCAGTTAGAACAAATCCAGACCCGCTTTTTAAGACGAATGCTAGGTATCAACAATACCATACCAGCCCCTGCTGTTAGAGCAGAACTTGGCATTCAAGCTATCCAATGCTCCATTAATATCAAAATATTTAACTTTTGGATGCGCTTAGTCTCTTTGCCGGGAAATAGGTTATCAAGAATGTGCTTGGAGGAACAATATAGGAATGAGAACACCAATACATGGGTCCATAAAGTACACAGTGAAATTTCTCGCTGTGGTCTGTCCCTGCAAACACTAGGGCATACCAGTTTGATAGCAAAAGAACGCTTTAAGCAGCGAGTAAAGGACATCAGTGCCCAAAATGATATTGCAAACCTCCGCAACATAAAATCATTAAAATGGTTGGCACGTACGAAATCTATTTTCCAAACTGAAAAATACCTGGTTTATAAGATGCCCTATCCGTTGAGACAGCAATTCACTTATGCACGATTTGAATTGACTGACTGCATGATGAAGTATGGTAGATACCTTCAGATACCTTATCAAGATAGACTGTGCATCTGTGGGGCAACAGAGGTTGAAAACCTCTTACACATTTTGTTTACTTGCCCCTTGTACTCTCAATTAAGAACAGCATGCCTGGATCCCCTTTTGCAAAATATGACATTTTGGAATGCAGAGCAAAAAGTGAACTACCTTTTGCAGGGAGAGAATGCTCAGGCAACATATAAGGTAGCTTTGTACTTGCTTAAGGCAGCCCGGCTCAGGAAACTTTTTATGGAGACTAATGGAGTGCCTTGTAAGGGTGACGAGGATTTGTAACTATAACATATGTACAGACCTGATTTTACTCTTGTTTATACTGATTTTATTTTTCTATGGTTTTATCTTTGTATACTTGATACTTGATATGGTCAAGCGACTAATCAATAAAGTTCATTCATTCATTCATTCATTCATTCATTCACATAATTGCTGAAAAAAATCAGCAATTTACTTTAAAAGAAGCAGGTCTAACAAAGCATTTCCTTCCTTCCTTCCTTCCTTCCTTCCTTCCTTCCTTCCTTCCTTCCTTCCTTCCTTCCTGCCTGCCTGCCTGCCTGCCTGCCTGCCTGCCTGCTTGCCTGCCTGCCTGCCTACACCAGTGGGTGTGATTTATTGCTTACAATTTTTGTTTTCATCTTGATGGAAAGCCCACAAAAGTACAACTGCACTTGTAAGTTAACTGCACACATCAGTTACTTGAATGAGTAAACTGTAATGATAGAAGGAATGAGTTTTCAATTCCCAATTAGACATAAGGCTTATTAGGTTAGCTAATGTGCTCAATGACAAATGTGCTTGCACGGTTGTTGCAAGGTTACATTGTTACAAGATATCTTCTGGCACTCTGTACATGCCCAGAGACACGGGAGACCTTTTTGCATTGATTTTGGCACACAGAGCCTTCACCCAGCAGTCACAGACACACAACAAATATACTGTTCTTATTTTAAAGTTTGTGGACTCAGACAGTTTACTGACTCAGACACCTAGGTTCATTTTGAAATGCAGGGGATCAAAAAAGACAAGAGAGATTATAAAAGGAAAACTATGATGTTCCACATTTATACAAGCATAGGGAAGAAACAAAGGTGAGATGCTACCATTTTCAGACCCTCCCAGGAAAACAGGAGAGAAAGATAACTCAATGTCACTGTGTCCTTGATGAGTGGAGTTTGCAAGTTCCTTGCAGTTGGTGAAAATGAAGAAATAACTTGTCAAGTAGCTCTTTGTTTCTCTCTCTGTTTGTGTGAGGGAGAGACAAAGTATGATGTTGAGGTCATTTTTATAGGAGAAAATGGAGTCCTAGGGTGATTTTCCACTGTCAGAAATTACCCATTCTTGCACCCATTAAGGACCCATTTGGGTGTGAGCCAGATGATCCCATTTCCACCATGGCACCCATCTGAGACCTGATTGTTTCAACTGCTCCTGGGGAAATCCGGATCAGATGGGTACTTTCTGGCCTTTAATCCGGATTTTCTGTAGACCCCATTAATGGGGTCTACAATGGGGTCTTCAGGCAGAAAATCCAGATTAAAGGGAGCCTGTTTTCACGCTTGTGTGGCAATGGGATCTAGAGGATCTACCCCGTCAAACCGGATCTACCAGGGATCCGGTGTTATTAAAACCGGTTCCCCTGGGAGCCGGTTTTAATAAATCCGGGTGCAAGGGATCTGGTTTTATTTGCCCCTGTGCGGAAGCACCCCTAAACTCTCCACAATCACTACAATAGCAATTTTCAAGAACTTCCAGGGAAAGTGATTAGGGATGTGCATGAATATTCTAAACATTCAAAATTAGATCAAATGTGGACATTCAAACTCAAATAGAATGTCTACACATTTGAATTTAAACATTCGAACAAATTTCAAATGTTCCGAAACACTCAAAACATTTGAATGTACAGATAGGTATGTACACATATGAATGTACACATACATATCTGTATGCATCCCATACATATCTGTATGCAATTTACATACAAAATGTGTACAGATACGTATGACACATAGGAATGTTGTCGACATTCATATGTTCAGATTCAAATCTAACATTAGAGCAAATAGATTCAAATGTATTCAATTTGAATTGGAATTTGTTGGATTTGGATTCTCAACATTCAAGTCAAATGGAATGTTTTGACATTCGATTTGAATTCAGTTTGAATGCAAAAAAATAAAATAAAAAATTGTGCACATCCCTAAGAAGGGTTTTTACGAAACAAAGGGAGAAGATACCAAAACAACGGCCAAATTTGTATCTAACTCCCTCCAGACCCCTGGTTATACTGATATTTCCACTTTTGCTGGTAGAAAAGACAAACTCAGTACTGGAGCAGGAAAGCAAATAGAGCAACATTTTACAGTAACCTGGAAGAGGATGTCCTTGGAATGGAGCCGACAAGATGAGATTAGAAGCAGCATCTTTTATTCGCAAAAGGAGGGGAGGAGAAGGCAGCTTGTTATTATATTTCCATCTCTCTTGTTCCTGGAGCCTTTTACACTTACCTTTGGAGTGATCCAGGCTGCTTGCTCCATCACCCTGTTTGCATTCCACTGCTGCTGCAACTCTCTCTTTAACAGCCTAGTCTGGTAATGTTATACCATACTAGGCTGGTAAGTGGGAACCCACTCTCAGGACCATGATTTCTGTTTTTTTGTTTTGTTTTTTCCCCCTTTTCCCGGTAGGTAGCCCAGCCTTCCAAGTCAGGAACTAGAGTATTTTACATTGTGAGGTGGGGTGATATATTACATAATATCTTTTTCATTGCATTGTCTTTGGAAGAGATGTGAAATTTATGTGCACTAAATAAAAAAATAATGTTATTGCAGTCCAGAGCACAATTATTCATGGAATTCCATCGGACTTCACCTAGAGCCCACAGAGGCTGAAGATCCGTCCTGGTGTGCTGGCAGCTGGGGTGGCCCAGATCAGGCTGCCCCAGCTGCCAGGGGCCTCTTAGGTGCCCACCGGCACCCAGGGGGGTGGCACCCTCCCCCCAGCCGCATGACCACTTATCTTCTTGTGGAGGTTGTGCAGCCAGCCAAGGTGATGTGCCACTCCATGCAGTAAACCAGGCCCGTGCTGTCAGCACTTCTGTTCTGAAGCGCTTACAGCTTGGGCCATGTGTACCAATAGCAGCAGGCGGGAGCAGGGCCCACAGCTGTTCCAGAGGGAGTGTGCAAATGCTCTCCTTCCCAAACAGCTGTGGGACGTCCCGGGATGGCCAGGAATGCCCTGGGCCAGGTGTAGAGCGTGATTTTGTACTCTACATCCAGAACACGAGTGGGCGCCCTGCGATGGACTGGGGTGGTTCCAAATGGGACTAATGTTCTGTCCCACGGCATCCTATTCCCATTACTCAGGCCCTTGTGTGAATAGGCCTCAGGTTGTTAAAGATAACAGTCCACACCACTTTTCTCACTGTATTTCATCCAAAGAACATGGCATAGAAAGAGGTGAGAAGGGGTGGGAAGCACAGCTGACATGCCACTTCCTGTTGGGTTGGTTGCCCTCCATCCTCTTTTGTCATTCATTGCCACTCTTTTTAAATGGCTCCATGTGTCTCTGTATTTTCTGTACTGCCTCTCCCTCCATCACCATATGGAAGAAGCCAGATTTATTGATTAACACATAATTCTGACCTGTCCTTCATTATCATCACCTAGTCCCACGGCAGATTACAGTATAAATCAAAACAAGGTAATTAAATGTGTTGAAAAGCTCAGTTAAAATATGATACGACCATCAAACATGACAACCAAGAAGGATCCATTCAAAAGTCTTCATAACAGTAAAACAATGTGTGCATGTACGTACATTGCTGTATGAAGTCTGTTATTATCGTTATTACCGTTACAGATTTTTTTACAGGAGATATTAAAAAACTATTTCAGTGAAAATAACTTCATAGGAATGTTGGCTTTTGTTACCTTTCACTTTGATTTGTATGAAGCAGAGGCATCTTTCCCTCTAGTTCTGCAAAGTTAACAATCTTAAGCAGCAATATTTATAATCCTATTGAGAAGACAGACAGACAGACAGACAGACATGGTTCTGTTCTCTGAGTGTTTCCCTACAAGGGAGGGAGGGTTTTATTTATATTTATTCAAACCTGCATACCCTAGGAGCGAGACAGTAGCCAGGCATGCAGACTGAGTGTCCCAGAGCACCACAATCCACAGCACACTACAGGGTATAGGGTGAGATAGAAATACAAATAATACAAAGACAAATAACTACTACTAGTAGTAAAAGATCACAATTTATAGAAAGTGTGATGAAACACTGGAAGGCTGAGCTTTTTGTTGGAAATGAAAGCTACAGACTGATCAACATCAAAAGGGGCATCGTTCAGGGGACTCATTGTCCCCACTCCTTTTCATCATAGCTATGATCCCGCTGTCACTCATCCTACAGAAAACAAACCGGGGCTATCAAACTGCCAGGAATTCACAGAAAATTTCACATCTACTGTACATGGATGACTTGAAGCTTTATGGAAAATGTGAAATCGAGATCCAGTCATTGACCAACGCAGTGCGAATATTCAGCAGCGACATCAGTATGGAGTTTGGCCTGGACAAATGTGCCACAGTGGCACTGAAGAAGGGGAAGATTACTGAAAGTGAAGGCATTGAAATGCCAAATGGTCAAGTCATCAGGTCCCACCAGTCAGAAGCCTACAAATACCTGAGCATCCTGCAACTGGATAACATTAAGCATGGCCATGTGAAATCTGTGGTCAATAAAGAGTACACCCAAAGGACTAGAAAAATCTTGATAAGTAAACTGAATGGTGGTAACACCATTAAGGCCATAAACACCTGGGCCATACCAGTCATTAGATACACTGCAGGAATTGTGAACTGGGCTCAGCAGGAGCTGGACAACTTAGACAGAAAAACCAGAAAACTGATGACGATCCACCATGCACTACATCCTCGGAGTGATGTCGACAGGCTGTACTTGCCCAGGAAAGCAGGCGGTAGAGGACATTTGCAAGTGAAGCAAACAGTGGAAGAAGAGAAGCATGCATTAGCAGATTATGTGGCAGAAAGCAAAGAATCAGCTTTGATTGAAGTCAACAACCGGAAGCTTCTCAAAGTGCAGCAAACCAAGGACCAGTACCGGAAAACTGCAATTCAACGCTGAACTGACAGCTGGCGCAATAAAACACTCTTGGACAGTTCTTGGAGAACGTCAAAGGCAAAGTGGACATGGAAAAGACCTGGTCTTGGCTTACGAATGGAACATTGAAAAAGGAAACAGAAGGACTGATTCTTGCTGCACAAGAACAAGCAGTAAGAACAAATGCCATCAAAGCCAGAATTGAAAAATCAGGAGAAGATCCAAAGTGCCGACTCTGCAAGGAAGTGGATGAAACAATCGACCATATACTCAGCTGCTGCAAGAAGATCGCACAAACTGATTACAAGCAGAGACACAATGCTGTAGCACAAATGATCCACTGGAACTTGTGCCAAAAGTATCATCTGCCAGTGGCAAAGAACTGGTGGGATCACAAGCCAGAAAAAGTTGTTGAAAATGAACAGGCAAAACTACTTTGGGACTTCAGGCTTCAGACTGACCAAAAATTGGAGCATGACACTCTTGATATTACAATTGTTGAGAAAGAGAAGATGTGGATCATAGACGTTGCTATTCCAGGTGACAGCAGAATTGAGGAGAAACAGTTGGAGAAACTCACCAGATATGAAGATCTGAGAACTGAACTACAGTGACTCTGGCGAAAACCAGTGAAAGTGGCCCCAGTCATCCTCGGCACACTGGGCGCAGTGCCAAAAGATCTCAGTGGGCACCTAAAAATCATTGGCATTGACAAAATATCCATCTGCCAACTACAAAAAGCCACTTTACTGGGGTCTGCTCGCATGATTCGCCAATACATCACGTAGTCCTAGGTGCTTGGGAAGTGCCCGACTAGTGATATAATATGAAATCCAGCATAGTGATCTTGTTTGCTGTAACTGCTGTTTTTACATCATCATCATCATCATGTTAATAGCACAAAAGTTCTGGTTCCAAATGCATATAGTTATGCAGAAGATATTAAAACCTGAACTGTACTTTATATAGTATAATTGATGTTAACTTAGATGATGTTAATGTTTTGATTCAGTACATGGTAAGTGCAGCAACAATTGTTGGGATGGAAATGGAAAGAAGAAAAATACCTTCGGTGGATGATTGCTTGACTAAATTGATTGATTTTTGTGGAGATGGACAAACTGACAAATTTAATGAAAAACAGGACTGTGAATAAGTTTGTTAAAAACTGGAAATCCCGTATTAATTTTCTACAAAAACCAGAAAATGACCTTACAGCTGCTGGGTTTAAAAACTAATTGATTAATGAAAACAGTCTGAAGAAGAGGGCTAAAATAAAAGGGAGTAAGAAAGAAGTGCAGGAGAAGCCTTTGAAGATGACTGGAAGTCAATAATTTATCATTTTAATTTGTGATATATGCAAGAGCTCCTTGTGTGAACCCAAAGTTCAATGTTTTATGTAATAAAAAAATAAAAAATATGAAAAAAATAAAAGTAGACAATCAATAATTTAAGCCAAAAGATGTTCTTGTAATAGTAAGTGATCAATTTATTACTTTCTGTACTTTCAATTACTGCTATATTGTGCACATAGGTACCCTCCCCAATTCACATGTGCTTGGATAAAGAATGTTAATAGGAAGACAGGTACTGAATAACCATACTTATTAATCAAATAAGTTAGCACAGATAAGCTTTGTTCTGGTGAGATAGTTCTAATTAAAATTGTATCAAAGCCTTCTTTGGTAGGAATACCCCTTTCTTAACCTCACAAGACCATCCTGGCATTAATTCCCTCTTGGGAATTAATTTTTATGCAATAGTGTTATTTGATGTGATCTGTAAAAATAATTTAATGTTAACTTAAAAGGTGTCTTGAAATGATTTGTGTCCTGAAGTGGAGTATAAAAATACCTGTCAATATGCAAGTAGATAAAGCAAGTAGATAATATGAAATAGGCCACAGTCTTTTGTGCAGAGGATACATAATCTCCAGCTATATCTCATTTCCACTGTGATCTGGAGAAGGCAAATCAGTACAGGAGTGGATTACTTGAAATTTCAGAAACACTTCTTTCAGAGACAGCATCTGAGAGTGTGATCTTGCTCAAGAATAATCTCTCCCTGTGCTGGAAGGCAAAAACAAAACAAATGAAACCCAGTTAAAGAGACAAGAACATAAGAACATAAGAGACAAGAACATAAGAACATAAGAGAAGCCCTGCTGAATCAGGCCACAGCCCATCTAGTCCAGCATCCCGTCGCACACAGTGGCCCACCAAATGCTCTTGGGCATCTCAAGCAGAGACAAGGACAAACCCTCTTCCTCTCACGAATCCTATCAAATGGCCTTACAAGCATCCTGCTTCCCCCTCCCCCCAGCCTGAAAGATGTACTTAGGCATTCATCCTAGTAGCCATTGATACATCTGTCATCCATAAATTTGTCTAACCCTGTCTTAAAGCCATCTAGGCTGGGAGCTGTTACCACCTCTTCCAGCAGCAAATTCCATAAACCGATGACCCTCTGGATAAAGAAATTCTTCCCTTTGTTGGATCTGACTCTTTTACCCATCAGCTTCATAGAGTTCTAGTGTTTTCTCTATCCACCTTTTTTATACTGTGCATAATTTTATATACTTTAATCAGATCCCCTCTTAAACACCGTCTTGCCAGACTGAAAAGGCCTAGATGGTGTTCCAGCCCCTTCATCATTCTGGTTGCCCTTTTCTGCACCTTATCACCATGAATGAATGTAATGTAATTCTATCCTAAAAAAAAATAGCTGAGAGTCATGATCATTTGCTCATTTTTGGAAGACTGACATCATCTTTGACAATCTTTGACTACTCTGAGGAGTTGGTAGAGTTTGGAGTTCCACACCAGAAGATTTATTTTAAGTGAACATGCATGTTTAAAATAAATTTCTGTAGTATGATCCATCTACTAAGAGTTTCAGCTCATCTGATAATCTAGTTTTCTTAGAGTAGTTACCATGTTGGAAAAGTGGTATAGCATATAGGGGTCTCAATGTGTGCATGCATGTGTTCTGTCAATGTAAACCAACGATGGGTAATCTGTGCCTTTTTAATGATATTGGACTCCATTTTCAATTATCTTTAGGTAATATTAAATCTTAACTGAAGATTATAGAAGCTGTACAACAGAAATATGCAAATACATTGTCATCCTGTAGAATGGATAACAATATAGCTTTACATTGTTAAAAGAGAGAGGATGAAAATATAAGACCACAAAGTTGTTGTGGTGGGGGGTTGGAGGAACCTCTGGAACTTGAATGTATACTATGCACTGATATTCTTGTGATCCCTGTAACTGAAACACTGACTCACTTGAATTATTGTTTCTATAAATTTAAGCACAGAAGGTTGAATGACATTTCCCTTACAGAACACAGGCAAGAGTTTGGCTTTTCAGTGTATGATAGATTCAAAATAAAGAGTTGGAAAAAAAGAGAAGGGTTAGAAGAACAGGGCTATGCATCAACTTTGCAATCTTTGCAACTTTACACCTTAAATCACTGTTTGTCACAGAGCCAGTTTACTTTCATTAAGTTGTTAGGTGGATGTGACTGAAATAAATGAGACTGAAATAAATTTCTTGAGTGCAGACATTAGAAATGAGAATCTGGTTTAACTGAAAGCTGATGACACAAGAGAATATCTCAGAATAAAGAGTTTTACAGTGATAAATTTATTTAGGGAGAAAATCCCATTCTTCAGAAATAAAAAAAAAGGAGGGAAGGAAGGAAGGAAGGAAGGAGAGAGGAAGGAAGGAAGGAAGGAAGGAAGGAAGGACTTAATGATTAATCCGTATTAGTATCAGATTAGTCATTTGATTTAATATTACAGCCTGAAAGGGCACAACACCAAAGGAGAGGGAATTGAAACGAGGAAGAAATATAGGTTTCGTCTCCACACTATTTATTTCACTTAAACACAGAGTAAATCATGTAAAATGCCAGGTTGGATTAATTAAAAGATATAATTTAGATTGCAAGGGGAAAAGAAAAAAAAACAGACACCACCACTCAAATGGCAGAAAATGAAGAAATGAAGAACCTCTTAATGGGGATGAAAGGAGAAAACATAAAATCTGTCTTGAAGCTCAACATCAAAAACAAGATTGCTACATGCAGTCCCATCACTCCTTGGAAAATAGAGGAAGAAGTGGAAGCAGTAACAGATATTATTTTCATAGGTTCAAAGATGATTGCAGATAGTTATAAAATTAAAAGGCACTAGTGAGGAAAGCTATGGCAAACATAGACAACATATTAAAAAGCAGAGACATCACCTTGCCAACAATGCTCCGAATAGTCAAATATTTCAGTGGAGACAAAGTGTGATTGGAGAGGTTTGGCCTAATATTGCGGAGTTTGTTCTGGAATTTGTCTCAGAAGAAGGGACAGTGCAGCAAGGGGCTAAATGACTGAACAACAAGAGACATGAACCATTCATGAACCACTCAAAATAGCTTGAATCCAAAGAAAGAAATCTTCTAAAACCCTACATTAAAAGGATTATACCTCTCACACAACTATTCAATATATAGAAAAGAACTCCAAGGTAATACAACAAGAAACAAGAATGATCACCAAGGCAACACAATGGGAACATAAATTCTAGGGGTGGGAGAGAGAGAGAGAAGGCAGTCATCAGCATATTACACACAAGGAACACAGGGCAGTAGTCCACTACCATGTACTGAAGATTCTCCAGCCAGGTAGCAAATATCTACAAATGGAAAGTTCATCTCAGTGAATGCTAAACACCCAGCAAAGTGAGGACAACCAGCTAGGTGTCAGGACTATCACTAACAATCACACATGGAAACAAGACCAAGAAGAAAAGCAGTAACTAAGGGCCTGTTTGAACTTTTTACTGAGATGGGGATTGGGTGAAGAGAGAGCCATCTGCATTTCAAGTGCTGCTGCAGTCCCCAAGCAGACTATCAGACTTGCATCTGGATGTTGCCATGGCTTACTAGCTGCTCCTGGTCAAGCTGTGGACAAGATTTTACGTGCCCACAACTGGTGAAGACCCTGGGATTATGGCAGTAGCATGGTATGTGGAAAGGCCTCCCCTGGAGTGACTGGAACCATTCCTGGAAGGTAAGCGGAAACAGGCCCTAAGAAGCGTTACTCCACCTAAGCCAATATTTAATTGCATTTTTGTCCTGCCCTCTATCTTGATCTCAAACACATAAATCATGTTTTTATATGTGGATACATCTATAAAAGTATCAAAACAGTTGGCTGTAGCAAGCTTCAGCTTCTCCTACACTTTTTGATGTAAGACCACTTTCAACCTAATGTGAGCAGGCAGTTGTGAGCTGACACCACTGTGAGCCTGAATGGCACCTCCCTGAACAGGACTGGTCCCGCCATCAAATCAGGTAAGTATTCGATTGCTGGGGAGAATGGCTAAAGCTGACTAGCACTCCAAGTGTGAGCACTAGTCAGTGTTGGGAAGTGCAAAATCTAGAATCCTTGACAGTCTTTAGGCACTTTTAAGATTATCAACATGATTCCTAACATCCATCAAAGGGCAATTTCGCACTTCCTTTTCCATCTGCTGGACAGGAAAGGAGTGTGATTGCCCAAAATTAACTAGTACATGCACTTGTGAGTGCTAGGTAACTACAGCCACACCCAGCGCAGTCAGTCACTCACCTGTGACCGATCCTGGGGCCTGCCCTCTTCAGAGCACCGCCGTTTTGGTTGCGGCACCCTCCATGACTAAATGTGCATCAGTGCCATCACCATGATGACACTGATGCTTTGCACATGCACAGCCATGTCCATGGTCATCCCAAGTGCCAGCATGCTTGTGTGGCACCTCAAATTACCCCGGAGCACCAGAACAGATGCAGATGCTCACCGCTGGACATTTCTGGTAAGTCCCTGGATAAGGTTAGTAAATACTTAGGGAACTTTTGGGCAGGCAGGGGGCACTACCGCCTAAGTGCAAAAAGGTCTCTGATTCTGACACCTGAAAGATTGTGGACTGCAATATCATTGTCCTTGGCACTAACTTTACAGATTTTATCCTATTATCAGCTCCTTCTCCTTTGTTTTGTATTATATTTACAATTACTGATACTTGTGTTTAACTGGTTTTCACTTTATATTTGGTTTTAAGTACCTTGTGTATGTTTATTTTCATATAGTCAGTTTTGACTAATCAATAAATTGGGTTCTTGGAATAAGAAATCTGCTCTGTATGAAATACATTTCTTACTGTATCTTTAACCCATATGCATATAATGTGTCTACACATGCAAACATAACCATAGGGGTAGATGAGCACTCTTGAATTAGGTAATGACAAACAATTAGAAGATATATAAAATATGTTACAATAAAGTAGACTGTAATGAAATTAGTGAAACAAAAGGCATTGCTGCTTTAATCTAATTGAGATTTTATCCCTGTAATTTTCCTGCTAAAATAAGTTTTTAGCTTAAAGAAAATTAAAGCACATGATTACTTTGGAAGCTGATTAAGCTTTTGCATTCACAGCAAGACAAAGGAGGACGTACAGAATGATAAGCTGGTCACTATCTCATGGAAGAGAAATTGAAAAATGGCCTTGATGAGAAACAGGATGAGAAACACTCCAGGGTATCAAGGGCTAAACGAAGCCTCTAACATTGTTTTTGGAAATTATGTCAAGGATTTTGAAAGCAATTATAAAAGCAGCTAGAAAAAAACAGTGCCATTTCTGTATTAGATGTGTGGCTTTCACACAAAGGATTGTTAGACTTATTCTGACTCTCTTAACTGCCAATTATTTTGTTCCATTTATTTATTTGCAGAATATGATTTGAAACATTTCTGAGTTCAATATCAGGCTATTCTTCAGTGAGGAATCCCTTGCAATACCACTCATGTTGTCATGGGAGCCACAGAAAGCCTTGAGCTAGGCTTACTTACAGATGTTCATGGTCAACTCTAGGGAAAGAAAAGAAGTTCTACAAGAGCTAGTAGTAACGTTTATATCATATAATCCAACATTTATGTGGATCCAACATTTGTGTGGATGCTTTAACTCACCTGCAACTCAGGACTTGTGTACTGTGATGGCTTGTGTACTGAGGGATAAACTGGAGATTAGAAATTGTCCTTTTCCTAGGCAATCAAGTCAGATTTCCTGAAGACAACAATCTGCTTTGTTGGCAGGATGGCTCTGTTTCCAATCCTAAATTTGCTTCTCCCCATGTAAGCTGTGACTCATCTCCATCCATTGGCTCCTGAGTGAACAGGTGAATTAAAACAAACATGGCCTTTCAGTTCTAGGAGAATTTATGGATACATCTACAGAATATTGATAAAGGTTTCAAAATAATTGAAGTCACAGTTGACTCAGCAATAACGTGTTCCTGCTTAGTAGGAGCATGTATCAAAGGGGAGCCAATCATGGTGGGCCGGGGGAGGGCCCTGAGTCATGCACAGCACCCGCCTCCAATCTGGATCCATGCCACGTGTGCGGAGGCACGGGCGAGGGGTAGATACGCATCTATTGGATGCGGATCTACCCCGTTAATCCGGATCTACCAGGGATCTACCAGGGATCCGGATTCATTTGCCCCTGTGCGGAAGCAGCCAAAGACACAGTCAAACTCAACTAACGTGCTGGCAGAAGCTGCACTAAGTAAGAGGAGCCCTACATTTCCAAACAGCTTTCAAAGTGACTTGGCGGTGCATTGAAGGGGCTTGAGGGCCCATGATTTGACTTCAGATCTTCATTGCATGGGAGTGGGAGGAAGAGAGGAGTAGGAAAGCCCAAATTTAAAACAACCTTTATTTTTTACTGTGGCTTTCTAAAATGGATCTTGGAGTGTCCTGCAAAGATGTCTGTGGTCAAGGAACCCTGTAGAGGCATGTACCCTTCCCACTATAGATGTGTATAAAAGCAATAAATTCTGCACAACTTTCCACTCCTGTACCGATAACAGCTGATAAATGCAGAGAGATTTCTGGAGAAAGTGGGCACACTTCAAAGGAACAATTGCCTCTTCTCGCTAAGAAAATAGTGCAGGAAACAAAATAAAATTGCTTGATACTTGATTTCCTCCTATTACTGAAGGGTGCTGGGCCTCAACATTTACTGATTTCTCCTGCAGTTACATTGGAAATAAGATGATCACACCTTTCAGCAGCAAAAAAAAGATGTACTGATGGTGGGGAGCAGGGAGACAGTTTTTCTTTCCATTACTAAATACAAACAGAGAAACAAAGTAAAGAAATTGTATGTTTCTCCTGCTGTAGATGCAACAGCGTCTCGTGTTCTGGGGTGCAAGTTCAACAATGTCCTTTTCAACAACATCCATCCCCATTCTTCCAAACTGAATGACACCCCAATGTCATCACTGAAGATTCTTATGAGATGGATCATTGAGTCAATCTCTTTCTCATTCTTGATACATAGCTTGTTCAGTTTTAGCTCTAGGTGGACCTGCTTGTAGCCTACCACCTTGTAATTGACAGCATACCTTAGGCTCTTCAAAGAAGAGGGTATTTTTTTATTTTGGTCTCTGCTTCTCTAGTGTATCTCTTCAGCTTGGTGGCCAATGCCATAAGTCTCAAGGGCTTCAGTTATAGGCATATATTTGTGTTTCCTTGGTCTCTGTGACCCTTTCTTGAGCTTTACACTAATATTGAGCTGTGCCAGTTTACTGAAGTCATTTTAGGTCTCTTCTTTTGCTTTCCAATCTTTGCCTCCAAGGGAGACATTGTTGTCATCATTTGAGATCTTTGTCTTGTAACCAAGCAACTAGAAGTAACTCTAGGGTCACTGTTACTGTGTGGCATATAACATTTTTTTTCCAGTTGTGATGGTACTAGGGATGGTTTGTATTCCTGCATTGGCATCTGAGCACCAGAAGAGGAGACCTGCTGGATCAGGCCACAACTTATCTAGTTCAGCATCCTGCCTCATACAGTGACCCACCAATTGCTTATTCTCAAGCAGAAAAGACAAAAACATTCAGCTGCTTCTGATTCCCTGCAAAATGCCTCTAGAGGCATCCGGTCCACTTCTCCAACCTGTGCAGCACCTACACATCAGTTCTAGTAGCTATTGATACATCTGCCCACATTTCATACAAAAGGAGGTTTGTGTTAGTCTTAGTGTGAAGGGTGACAGTAGCAAGCTTGTTCATGATCAATATTGTCATTTCAGCAGCTCTGTCTTGCACTGTCTTGTCATCTTCTCTGTGTGTAGGCTGTATTTTCAAGATTTCATCAGTATTATTGTGGTTTTGACATATTCCTTGTAGATTGTCAGTCTCCAGTTTTGATAGCAGTTTCCTTCTGATTATATTTGAGTGTTGAGTAATGAGTTGTTTCTTAGTGAGTGTGGATGATGCATCCATAGTTTACTCATCTATTTCTTATAACCCGCCTCCTTGGGCTTGCTCTTAGAACATTCCAGCAGATCCAGTTTCTCTTGTCTCAACCATGAATGGTTTGTTTCAATGTCCTGGAGGGAGCGTGGTTCCTTGTATTGTTGACAAGGTTAAAGTATGCCAGTTGTGTTAAATTAAGTTTGTTGTGTTCTATAAATACACTCTTACACTCTTGTATTCTATAAACTACACTCTTAACCGGAGTAGGGTTAACTGGGTCTTTGGGGGTGGAGGTTGATGTGAAAGCATTCTAACCCTGAGGGGGAGACAACCAACATAGTGCCAAGGATTTCTGCTCTAGGTTGATAGGCAGGGAGAATCCTTATAGGAAGGCTAGGCAGGGCCAACTGAAGTACTGGGAGATATATTTGTCTAAACTTACCTTCAAACGCATCCTGATGTGTAAACAAATAAAATCGTTCTTCTTGTTATTAAAGAACACAGAGTCCAAGACTCTTTTACTTAAAGCGATGGTTAGGGAAGCAACTGAGCAGTGTATTCCTGCAGCTTTAAGGGAAGTGAGAGTGGTGGAAGTGCAGCGCCATATTTGGCTACGTAGAGAACTACTTCATGCCTTGTTGAAACAAGAAGGAAAAGTGACGAGCTTCGCAGCAGGGAACTGATAAGCGGCTAGGCCAGCAACACTGTTAACATTACCGAATGACAGAGAGATTACAGGGCTAGGGAGTCCGGAGTTTGTTTGTTCGAAGTCTAAAATAAAGAGGAGCAGCCCTGGCTGTGGAGACGGGTGTCACAATGTTGCACTTGTCATTGGAGTGTCCTCTGATTTTCCAGCATCTGATAGAGGCCTTTTTAAACTAGGTAGTGTCTGAGCCAGAATCAATCTACTATTTTTATTTCTCTCATAGCTGAGGTAGGATAGACAGGAGAAGTGTTAGGGATTCTCTAATCCACATTAAATGGACCTCAATGTTGATTAGAAGAACAGTAATGTATAACAGTCTTCTATTTAAGCCAGTAGTTTATTCTGCTTGGAACTGACTCCCAAAATGAAATGAGTTAATTGATGTGTTCTATTAAATTAAAGCTTTGTAATTTGATATTAATAGTATTATACAAAGATTTATTGTTGTGGTTGTGGTGGTTAAAATTACTATGGGATCTAGACCACTAAGAAAGCAAATTTCCCTCACTAAGTACAGAAATACTCAACATTCGCCTGGTCCTCTTTTCACATCAAGGTTTCTTGGGCCATGGTCATACATAAGGTTTAATCCAGCTTCAGTCTACCTTCAGGGTGAGAGAATCCATCAGCAAAGTGACCAGTAATTTTCTTTCCATATTATCAATCCCAAAGGTGAATTTTCTGAATTATTTAACACTGAAACAGTTTGTCACTTAGCTGATGGGTTCTCTCACTCTGAAAGTAAACTGAAGCTGGATTAAACCTTGTGACCACAGCCTTGGTGTCTTCCTTATCTTAGCTTTACAATACTTCAATACTACAGACATCTTCAGTACCCAAACATCTTGCATCCTTTAAGTACGACAGGTCATAAAATACAGTGTAACAATTCTGCCTTCTCCCAAACATTCCCAAACTTCTTGCACATGCTTCTACAACTACCCATCATGCCTTGTGGCACAACCATTAGGCCTAAACAGTTTACCTATATGATTACAAGTTGGCTATACACATCAGTACTCATTGATAACCTGGCAGGAGCTGATGCTGAGCATTAAGCTAGAGACCTTTTACATGTAACATAAAGGAACAATGAGAGTTTGGTGATGGCAAACCACGAGACAGGACTTGCATCCAACAACATTTCAGCTTACCGCACAGGCCATTGTCCATACAGAAGATTCAACCATTTTGAGTTTTACCTCCTAAAGTTACAAAAAGAATGTTTAATTGCTCTAAAAATTCTAAAATCATTCCAAAGGCATCCAAAATCTTTAGAACCCCTTCCTACTGGAGTATTTCATTTTTTCAAGCTTGTTTTAATATCCCACCAGCACTTATCCTGAGAATAATGACTGTGTTTCAGTTGGATGTTCAGGCTTCCATTGTATTTACAACTGAGCTCACTGGAGAGGCCACACATAATTAGAGAGGTTTCTTAGGCTTTTATCAGCCAAAGAGATCTGAAAGGTGATGAAATGTGATAACCCAGGAAATAGTTTAGACCTTTCTCCAGACAATAGCTGCAATTTATATGACAGAGGAGCGATGTGTAAAGCTTTGCTTTGTTAATTCCACATTTACACAGAACACACTTTGATGACTCCCTTCCCAACAGGCTGCTTAAAAGTCTGGCCCTGCAAACACAAAGGGTTTTGTTTATGTCGGGAATTGTATTTGAAAGCTACCTCTTGAATAAATGTCACAGCCGTGTTCAGACTTCAGAGAGTTTTCTTCCCCTACCTTAAACAGCTGCTATTTTGTTGCAAGTTCATCTTGTTTGTACTCAGAAAACTGCAGAATGTAACCGTGTTGCTGTGGGATCCACACAGCTTCTGAATGGCACTTTCAGTGCATCATGAGGATGTGGTATCTTCACAATATGACACCCTCATTGTGTATTCAGTGTGCAGGGAGAGTGCAGCATTTTCACAGCATTTTCACTCTCTTCACCACCACCCCCATCATGCCAGCAGAAGCATGTTAGGTGTTTCAATGACAGAACTGTGGAGGAGAAGGAGAAAAATTATACCACACTTTTCTCACCTTTTTATGGGGATGCAAAGCGGCTGGCAAAGCTTTCTGTTCTTCTTCCCACAACAGAGACACTGTGAGGTAGGTGAGGCTGTGATAGCTCAGAAAGAGAACTGTGACTAGCCCAAGATCACCCAGCCAGCTTCGTGGAGGAGTGCACAATCAAACCCAGTGACTACGAAATATGAGTCTGAGCTCACAAGCTCTCAGAGTGCTTCAAATAGCTGTCCCCTTTGATTGCCTGTCCTGTTGCTGCTACTGTTACTGCTCAAGGGGACTTATTGGTTCCCTCTGACCATAATTGATTCTGGGAATCCCTCACTACAGCCCCCTCTTCCAGCTACCATTGTCAAAGCTAGGAATGTCCTGTCTGGGATGATGATGACAAGGGAGAGGCATCCCCCTTCTTACCTGTCACAATCAGAGCTGGAGGTTTCCTTAGCTTTTGATCTTAACAGGCAGGGAACAGTGGCAAGCAGATGGCACCCAGCCAAATGAGGAATATTGCTATTTATGCAGTACTCTTGTTAAGGTGGGAGGAGGGAGATGGAACACTTAAAGTGCTCCTCACACACCCTGTATGGTTCCTGCCACTAATTCAGCAGGCAGCACATGCAGGAACAAGCTTTGTTGATCCTAAATTGAAGGAAGAAACAGATTAGGGCTGCATCCACATGTGCGAAATGATGCTCCTGGGAAGCATGGAATCTGTCTTTGCTAGAGATCTGCACTAGGGATGTGCATGAATGGGTTTTGTTTGTTTGTTTGATTCATATCAAATCAAACACAAAAAAATCATATTCATTCTAATGAATCCCCTTCAAATGTGGTAGGATTCAAATTTGATACAAATGTTTGATACGAATCACATGTGAATCCCCAAGTTATCCCATAAATATCCCCTCCGTATTCCTTATGTTTCTGCTTGGAACATGTCAAATCTTCCATGAATCCACGTTGAATCCACTCTCAATCAACTCTGAATCCAATCTGGATCTCTTGCAAGTGTGACTGGCACGGTCGCTTTCCCACCACCCAGGTTCACAAATGTAACAAAGCTTTGTACAAATGTTCCAAAGCATTCAATTCAAATTCGAATGACAATCTTTGAATGTGCCAACATTGATCTGAATTTGAATGTCCGAATTCAGATTAATTTGTATGGATTTTGAGTGTTATAAATATTCGTGCACATCCCTCATACACAAATGTTTTTCCCACCAGTTGCTTTGCATCAAAGGGAATGGGGAGGTACCCACATTCATGTGGGTGAAGCCCCCCCCCCAAAGGGGGGGCTTTGACTTTGTTACAAATCTTGTTGAACGTTCATAGCAAAGGGACAGCACTTTCCAGGTGGCTGTCACATTCCCCGGATGGTGGCAGGTGGCCAGTCTGGGCAGTTGGCCTGGGTCAGGCACTCATGCCACCTTCCAATATCCAACACCTTCAACAGCAGCTGGAGGGAGGTTGGAGTTGAATTTCACTTATTGGACTGAAAATAGCTGGGCATTTCTGTCCAACATGGATAGAAATTTTGAAACTGCAAAAACATTGTTTCACAGCTGTGCAAATTTTGGAGGCACAGAAACATCACAGTGTGATCAGCATGCCTCCAACCTCTGTTGTGGACCCCATGCTCCTTCTCCCAGACATCCTTTTCTCTAGATATGTGGACACATCCTAGGACAACCTGTTGCCTTTTGCAAGTACCGTTAAACCCCTGCTCATATTCAGAACTATTGTGAATAAGTAGAAAGAAAGGAGAACCATAGAAAAGTGTCCCATAGAAAAATGTCCCATAGAAAAGCGTCCAAGGATCATATAGCCTGTAGTTCCCACCACATTTTCCAAATGTTTATTTGATGTGATTCATGGGGGTTTATGTTGAAGTTGTTCAACATAGTACTTGACGAATAACAATGTCTAATTACAGACGTGCATCTGATTCAGTGTTCATATAGTAATTTGTATATAGTAATATGTAGTAATGGAAACAATCCATGAACTATCCATAGGTACAGAAGTTGTTTCACACAATTTATAACATCTTCTCAAAATATTCTGTATTTAAATAATGAGCAGAAGACCATGATTGGGGTGAGGGAGTTCATCTCAAAATATAGCTGACTATTGCGATCTCAGTAGACTTGTATATTGAGCTCATTATTTTCCAGCCCTCTATCATTATTCTCTTTGGGTGTAAACTGGTGATCACAAAAGGTAATGTCATCCCTAGCAAAATTTTGGCAGGTTCTTATCACTGATACATATCACAATAATGAGGTAACATTAGATATTGCTATAATACTCAGATTTTTTTTGGGAAGGATGGATGTGACGACCGTATATGAAGGTAAGTTAGAAGTAGGTAATTTTAGCCCCATGCTATCAACTGGTGGTTGAGTGGCTTGCCAAGTTCTGAGGGCAGGGGAAACTAGCTCCGTGCTAGAGCCGATCAGGACTGGATAACAGCTTGGGGAGAGACTATATAAGGACCTGTGATGAGAGCATGAGGTTCTTTGCCTGGGGTAACTTGCCAAGGAGTGGGCAGGGGGGAACTGGGCTCTTAGCTTACCTCTTAGCTTAGTTAAAGAGTCCTGATTACGGTGTGTTCTGTTTAAGAATAGAAAGTATTTCAGAATTCTGTGTATGGAGTTTAAGACTGTTTGCCATTTAAGAAGATTGTTACAATAAATCAAATATCCATTTGTTTTCTTTAAAGTGTGCTTAAGAACATAAGAGAAGCCCTGCTGGATCAGGCCACAGTCCAACCTTTTCCTGCTCTTGAATCCCAGCTAATGGCATATGTTCTCAAATCATTTTTAGGAAAGAGAAAAATCTATCCATAATGTGTGTGGGGGGAGTATTTCTCCCCTAGCTCAACCATATTAGGGGGCTTTAAATTAAAACACCAGATTAGGGTTTTGTTTTTGTTTTTTAAAGGGTTGAGGGCCTTCATGGAACTCAAGGCAATTGGTGTATAATAGCTCTGAGAATGCATCTGAAAAGGGACTCAATTTGCTTCTGAAAAGCAGCTGCTAAAAGGCTTTAAGCTGAGCCAGCTTTGAACTCAGGTCTTGCTAATGGGTTTCCTTGTACTATTGGTTCGTCACTGTGTAAACAGACTAATGGAGTAGATGGGCCATGGTTCTGATCCAGGGGGAACTTTTTCTGTTCCCTTTCATCCAGTTCTCTCTTTGGAAAGGGAGGGGGCATTTGTGCAACCAATTTAGTAAAAAAATTACAGAATATGTTTCTATCAATCTTGATTTAACTACATTGTTGATTCCAGTGAAGAATAAAGCATGCCTTTTCATTTTCCAGAAGACTTGACTGATGATCTAATTTGTCTACAAATAGCATCTGTCAGTTTGCCCATTTCTGCCAAATCTATGAACTTCAGAAGCTGTTCCCACATTGCAGGTAAATGAGCATCTTTCAAACAATGTGCTCAGGCATGATTTGCTAATATCAGTGAACTGGATCTCAGTATAGTCAAATTTTGACTAGAAGAACTTCATTCTATGAAACATTAAATGGTACTATAAGATAAAGGATTTGTTGTAGTCCAAGTGATACTTTTCGATATCTTAGGGTGTTTTCCCACTAGCACTAAGTACCCATTAAGGACCCATTTGGCTCAGAGGAGGAAGACCCCATTTTCACTACAGACCCCATTAAAGCCACATGTGTTTCCACCAGTTCTAGGGAAATCCGGATCATATGGTCCTTCAGGATCTATAATCTGGATTTCATGTAGACCTCATTTAAGGGGTCTACAATGGGGTCTTCAGGATTATACAGAGCCTGTTTCCACCACTATTGGGCAATGGAGTCTAGGGGGGCTCGGGGGGGCACCCATGGGGGTGCACATTCTCCAAAGTCCCCCCGAAGCCAGCTCTGAAGTCCTTCCGAAGGCTCTCCAAAGTTGCCTTCAAAGATTAGCACAGGGTCCAAAGAGGACCCCATGCGAGAGCAATGCCTTTGTCAAAAGCTCTGGAGAATCTTCAAATTTGTGGCAGATAACTCCAGAGATTCTCCAGAGCTGCTCTGGAAGATCTTCGAAGAATCTCTGGAGCATTTATGGAGATTGCACCCCCTGTCCCCAAAACACCTGGGGTGACAGGTGGGCCCCATGTGGGTTGATCCAAATTCACCACATGGGTGCTCCAGCATTTCCACTGTGAGCAAGCTAGACCACCCATAGAAACACATTGGGTACTTTCCTTAATCCAGATCTATTAGATCTGGATTAAGGGAGGTACCCATTCCTTAAATGCGGATCATCTTAGATCAGGAGCATATGATTTGGTTTGCATTGAGCCAAACCACATCTGCAAATGAACCAGTTCTTCATGAACCTCAAACCATCACCCTTGTTTATGAAAAGATTTGGCGGTTCATTGCCCCCCTCATTGCATGCACAGTATTTCCTAATAGCGATAGGCACGCACGCACACACAAATCATAATAATTTCACTGTCAGATTGGAAATGCAATAATTCATTTCACGGTTGAATCGTTAATTAAAAAAAACCCAGATTTTTGCATTCGTTTTCAAACTCTCTCACAAAGAAAACGACCTCTTGTGGAGAGAAGTTTTGTCAGCCACTTTAGGTCCCCTTAAATGGGTGGGAAAAGCAGGGTAGAAAAGCCAACTCTTCTTTTATTTTAATTGAAATATCCTTTTCATGACCCAAAACAAAATTGGTATGGGATTGAATATTCGTATCAAATATGAATCCTATCACATTCGAAGGGGATATATTCGAACAAATACAACATTTCTTGCATTCGATTCAATATGAATCAAACAGAAAAACAAAAACAACATTCATGTACATCCCTAAATCAGAGACAGGGAAAGAAGAAGGAGGAAGATGCATGGAGAGAAAAGAGAAGGAAGAAAAATTACACCATGGAAGTTGGAGGAACAACAGAAGCCCTGGCCACAGGCAGAGCAGGAGAAGGTGAAGGAAGGGAAGACTTGACAGGAGCCAGAAGAGGAGTACTCCTAGGCCCAACCAGGAGATTGTCAAGGACAAGGAGCTGGAGTGATTGACAAGGGAAGTAGAAGTGACTTTGGGGGACAAAAGGAAAGAAGTTACAAGTTAAAGGCTGTAAGTATTGTGCACACAAGGACCCTGAATCACTGCATGTAAACAGAGCAACCCAGGGCCTAGTAAAACAAGGAAAAGAAACCTTCTGCTCATGTGGTCCCTTTCTTGACCTGTTGAACATAGTTCCTTGGGAAAATCCAACAATTCACAGTAGCAACCTGTGCCATCGCAAACTGAAATGAGCCTGTTTGGTCTAGTGGTTAAGGAGCCGGACTCTTATCTGGGAGTACCGGGTTTGATTCCACCCTCTTCCATGAAGCCAGCTGGGTGACCATGGGCTAGTCACTGCTCTCTCCTGAGCTCTCACAGCCCCACCTACCTCACAGGGTGTCTGTTGTGGGGAGAAGAACAGAATTTTTGTCAGGTGTTTTGTGTCCCCTTAAATGGGTGAGAAAAGCAGGGTAGAAAAGCCAACTCTTCTTTTTCTTCTCCTTCTTCTTTTGGGAGGTTAGGTTCATTCTCAAACCCTATGGGTCTTTCCTCATTGGCCACTGAAAAATGGATCTAAGAAGATCCATTTTTTGGTGAACCATCCTCCCGAGGATCCATCCCAAATAGGGATGGATTCTTGGAGGCCCCACGCATCTACACACGCGTGGGGAAGACAGATCTGGCAGGATGGATCATCTGGGTGCTGTGCGGATGCCACAGCACCCATTCAAAAAGTCTGCTGGATTCCTGCACCACCGATGCTGCCCCTGGAACTGTGGGGCAGCAGCAGGCAGCTGCCAGTCACCATGTTATTCCTGTGGCATGCGGCGTGCAGAGGAGGGCAGAAGGAGGCAAACTGTCCTGCTTCTGCCCTCCCCAACATGGCGGCTGCTGGGACATCCATCCCTTCTCCTGGCCATGTCTAGAAGCGTCCTGCTTCCACACGGATCCAGGTGAAGGGACGGATTGAAGTCCTCATTTTTGAGGTCTTCAATTTGATCCATATTTTGGCAGCAGGACCCATTTTAGAAATGGATCTTGCTTGCCAAAATGCAGAAGCAGTCACCTGGAAGGGGTCTCCAAAAGGTCTTCAGCGTGGAAGTCTCCAAGGTAAGTCTCTTAAATGGGTGTTAACTGGGTGCAGAAACAACCTATGAATCTTCTGGTTCGTGCTAAGTTGGTTCTAAATAGCACTGGTTTGGCACATCAGTATTCTGAAGTACTCTGAAGATAGTACTAGGAATAAAGTGAGTTATCTTACTTTTTAAAAGTGGATTGCTATATTCTACTGTTCTTGAGCTTACCCACAGATCAAAGCTCAACTTTAAGATAATTCAAAACCTTTGGAACTTTTGAGATTTAATACTGATATGGTTAAAATACACTATATTCAGACCAAAAGTCACCTTAAATAAATAGTTCAGATGAACTGGAGAACAAAAATCATAATGATCTAGCAAATAAATGCTGAAACAAAAAATCACAACACCACTGTACTACTATAAATATATACATGTGCATTTATATTTTATATGAGAAACACCATCCTAATATTGACATAGGAGTGCAAGTACAATTTCAAAGTAAACAACATAAAAAGTACAGCACCAGAACAAAAGGTCTGATGTGGAAACCATTAATAAAAGAAGTCTTTACAGATTCAAGAACAAGGAGACTTGTCTTTCTAGCAGCATGTCAGCATTTATTGATAAAAGATCACACAGAAAATAGCTCCAGTAGCACATATATCCCTCAATATTTCCCCACCCATGTTGGCATTTCCAGACAGTACATCAAACATTCTAGTTAACTCCCATTTTTCCACAGTCTCTAAATGGTCTTGAGAAAATACCAGTTCCAATCATTTCCCAACAATTATATGTTTAACTCTACAGCAGAGGAAAAGCAGCGTCACTGAAATATGTAAGTGGCCATGGCATCACAGAGCTCCAAAGATGGAAGAGCAGTGGCCAAGCTGACAGGTGATAGCACAGTCCACCAGATGGGATGGGGGAAGATTTACTTCAGGCTTAATCTGAATTAAGGAAAATCACCTTAAATTTCTTCTTTTTCTCTACAATATATATGCTACCAAAGATTTAGAAATCAGCTAAGAAGTTGCCTTTTTGCGGTTGTGAAATTACTTTATATATTCTGATGTCTTCCAAATATTTATTGAGTTTCTTTGATACTGCATCCAGTGAGGAAAAATAACTAGCACTTCTATTTTCTTTTTCTCCCTGAAGCATTGGATTTTTAACCTGTAAATCTCAATATTTTTTTATATTACCACCACCACTGTCATCATCATCAGAATACTACTTAATTGAAAATAGCTCACTTCCTGGAAATGATGCATAGTATTGAATGCATGTTAGATATAATAAACGAGGTCCTACATTATATACCCTCCAATATGTGCGAATGAAAAAGATCTCTTTGTTTTGGGTGAAGTCATTGCCTGCCCATCCATGGGAGGCAACAAATGAGAGATGTAATTTTCCTGACAGTGAACCAGACACAAAAGTACTGTTAATCCATGGGTGTTTTTCCACTGCGCTCCTTTAATCCGGATCTAAGAAGATCTGGATCTAAGGAATGGGTACATTCCTTAATCCTGATCTAGTAGATCCGGATTAAGGGAAGTACCCAATGTGTTTCCATGGGTGGTCTAGCACCCAATATCAATGGGTGCTAGCCTTCCTGCCGTGCAAACACTGGATCTACCCATGAGGGGTCTGCTTGTCACCCCAGTGTTTGGGGGGACAGGGGGTGCAATCTCCAAAGTGGCTTCGAAGTCATTTTTAAGTCACTTCGAAGTCTGTGCAAAATAGCTCCATTGAAGTCTGTGCTGATCTTCGGAGTGAACTTTGAAGTGACTCCTCTGCAGTTGTTTCTTCTCTGTGATTGTTAGCTGCTACAAATGTATCTCTCATAATTGCAGTGGTATTCAAGGGAAAATCTGTGTTCAAAGATGCAAGTCTTTTTTAAAAAATCTCTAGCACGGATGGCAAGAGGAGGGGGCAGACCTTCCCAGATGTGAAATCCCACCCATCCACAGCAGGGATTGGCCAGAAGCATATGTGGGAGGGGGGGGGCAGTCCAAAAAGCTGATCTCCTCCTTGGTTAGTCCAGTAGTGTTCCCATAGGGAAAAAAAGAGCAAGCTGGGGTCCAAACTGGGACTGAGAACAGTTTTTCTGAGGACTTTTTTTCTGCATATTTTAGCAGGATAGTCCTCATAAAGTCTGGGAATAAAAAATTAAACAGGATCTTGTATGGGAAGACACCCATTATGTTGTTATCACTATTGTTTGTTCTTGTTCAGAAAGAAAGTGTTGGATAGTATGTTGTATGCCTTTTTGGATCATCTCTAAATTCAGAATCAGAAAACTCCCACATTTGCCATTATACCAAAGGGTTGTGATCTACATACAAAGGATGATCTGTGTAGTTACTGAACAGTTTCTCTAAATGCTTTGCTGCTACCAACTTTCAAGGATTAGTAAAGTGGTAACTGCCTTTCTCTCTCTTTCTCTCTTTTTTAAAGTAAGCACCATGTTATTAAGTGGTTGACTGATTTCACCTACCATGAATGAGACTGAATACAAAATTGATCATGAAAAGGACTCAGACACAAGGCAAGGCTTCACTTTGCCAGGAATTCTATCATCATAATTATCGCAAAGTAAATAAAATAAAATAGTGGGAGGAGATGAAATGTACACGAAGAGGGAGCACAGGAGTAAAATGGAGACTAATGAGCATTTTCTGAACAACATTGGAGTTTGTGGCAGATGCTTGCAGCGGTTGACCTTTTATCGATGCTGGCCAGTTGCGCCATTGCTAATTGGCTCCAAGGGGTAACAATTACTACTGCATTCAATTCCAGTTTACAGATTCCCAAACCAATTTGCCAGGACAGGGGAAGCAAAAGGAAATAAAGACTGTAAACAGTAGGCTTTATTGGAGAGTAGCAGGGAGAAATGAACAGATTACATTGGGATGATTTTTTTTCAGGCTTAGTTCACATGCTCAAAAATCACATATGCTCTGTGGTATGCAGTGTGGAGGTCAGTCTTGGGCTGGATTGCCAGCAGCCACCTGCTCTGCTGTGGCTCCATCCCATCCTTCTGTGGAGACCAGAGTGATTTTTGAAGTTATAAACCAGGATGATTTTCATGGTGCACCACAGATAATCCATTTCTGGGGCCATTCATGGAGCTTGACTGCTTCAGTTCTGTCCAGAGTAGTCACCAGCTCAGGAATGCTTGGGAAACCACTTTAAACTGGTTGCCCACTGGAAAGCACTTGGCTCAATTTGTGCACTGGTGAGTAATCCAAGCTAAAGGCCCATTTGACCCAAGCATTCCCCAGAAGGCACAGCCTCCAGGGAACCATTGTATTGAATAGATGCAGCATTCCTCTATAGCAGCTATCACTGTCCAAATGGACCATACAGAAATTGCCATAGATTCCACCCATGAGCACAAATGTGGCACAAGTTTTAAGTGGCAACTTAAAATGATATCAAAGAAATAGAAATGAACCACCAACACAAGGGGACAGAGATTTCCATACTACTTTCTCATATTAAGCTGCAACAACAACAACACTTTTGTTTATAATGTCCCTTCCACCAACAGGTGAAACAACAAACATATATAGTCAACAGACAAAAAACCAAAAATATATAATTATATAAAATCAAATGCTAGCTCTACGTTTATACATAGTTTAAAAAAAAAAAGTGACTTATATAGCTTAGTTATGATCCAGAAGTGGAATTCTTCACACAGCAGTCTGTCCCTCCTCTATGGCCACGTTCCCACCTGAATTACTCTGATCTGGAGTAATCTGGGTTCAGCTGCGGGTTGGGTTGGAGCCCGGGAACAGCACTGAGCACACATCGGGCTGTTCCCAAAGAGGCCACAGGTAGACACAAGCACATCTGCAAACGGTGTGGCACAACGAGCCGCCGCTGCCCCCAGCCTCCTCCTCAGCTGCCTTCCTTCTTTTTCCCTTCCCCTGTTTCAACTGGGGGAAAGAAAAGGCTGAATGCACCCCCTTGCTCACTTACCCGGCCGCTGGCTGTCCTCCTTTGCTCGGCTTTAATTCGAGTCAGCCAAAAACTCCTGTTGAAACAGAGTTTTTCTTTCCCTGGATTTTCCCCTGAAACTCCAGGGAAAGAAAAACCAAAACTAGTGCAAACTCTACCATTAGACAGAATGAAGCGGCTTGCTCAGGTGGCAGATGCTGAGGTTTAAATAACCAAACTGTGTGTGCCATATATCACATCTTCCACAGCACAATTAATATTCTCTGGGAAATAAACCTCAAATGGTGTGAGTAATAATTAATAGCTATTGTTCATTTTCATAATTACTCACTAAAAATTAAGGACTCAAAGAATTGTTTCTCACTTTTTCAGGATAAAGTAAGGCTAATGGCTGTGACTCATTAAGTTGATAGGCCCTTGTAAGTGATCAGAAATAACTGCATAGGTTTAGGAAAAACATTTTCAATTCTTTTCTCTATCTTTAAGCAGATTTGTGTTTAAAAATAAATCTCACCTGTCTGAACATTTTTATAACTCTGGGCTTAGAATCGAGTTTTTAGATGGGTTTGCTGTGCTGGGGTGTATGTTACTAAAATTACCCTTTAACTTGTTGAAAATCACAAATGCAAAAGGTACTAACTGGGAAAATTACCAATTAGGATCCGACAGGTAATTGTTTTCTGTGAGGCTCTATGTCTTCTTTATGGGAATCTTCAGTTTTGTTTCATATTATAAGTAAGGAAGTTAGAAAAAAGGAGAAAAGATGTAACCGCTAATGTCATTTGGTGCATTTTTCTCCTGCCTTCCCCCCATCAAGAAGAAGAAGAGTTGGCTTTTCTACTCTGCTTTTCTCACCCATTTAAAGGGACTCAAAGCGACTGACAAAGCTTTTCTATTCTTCTCCCCACAACGGAACACCCTGTGAGGTAGGTGGTGCTGTGAGAGTTCAGAAGAGAGCTGTGATTAGTCCATGGTCACCCAGCTGGCTTCATAGGGGAGTGTGGAATCAAACCTGGTACTCCCGGATAAGAGTCCGGTTTCTTAACCACTAGACCAAACTGGCTTAGGGTGCCTCCAGGCAGGGATGGAAGCCGCAAAGCAAGTTCCCTGCTTCTATTCCCCACAGGAGGAGCATGGCATACCTTGCCCCACACACCATGAAGTAAAAAGATACTGGATAATCAGCATCTTTTTACCATGCACTAAGTGGTTTCTAGTGGACTGGAAGCAGCTCCACCAGAAATGTGAAGCTTCTGATCCTCCGATCTGGAGGACTGGAAGGAGCTTCATATTTAAGGCAGAGCAAGGGGCGTGTCTGGAGGCACCTGAATTCCTTATTCAAGTCTGGCTCTTTCTTGTCCTGCTGTTAGCTCAGTAAACAAACAAACAAACAAACAAAAAACTGCTTTATGGCAGATTGATTGATCGGTTGGTTGGTTGGTTGAATAAATTTATATCCTGCCTTTCACCAAATGGCCCCAGGGTGGCTTACAGTAAGAATAAAACATAGCAAAAGAAAAAAAATAATTAAAAATATTACCCCTCCCTCTCTCCCTCCCACATCCACCCCTCCTCCCTAACAGGATAGCACCCCGAGGAAGCTATTTAGATGGCAAAAGCCTGGTTGAAAAGATATGTTTTCACCAGGTGCCAAAAAATTATACAGTGTAGGCGCCTGGTGAACCTCAAGAGGGAGGCTGTTACAATGTCTAGGAGCTACCACAGAGAAGGCCCTCTTGTAGGCCCCTATGCCTCATACCTCTGCAAAAGAAGGAACTACAAGAAGGCCCTCTCCTTGAGATCTCATTGTACAGGCAGGTCTATATAGGAGAAGGCACTCCTTCAAATACCCAGGGCCCAAGTGGTGAAAACCAGAACAGAAGGCACGCTTTCACACTCCAATTAGGGCAATGGGGTCCAGGGGCGAGCCTCGATTGACCAATCATGCTGCACTGCCTTCACACCTTCCACTCCAGGAAAAATGGATACTCCAGGAGAGTGCTCCAGCGTTCCCACTATGACCCTGTCTAGCACCCATTGCCACTGGGTGCTAGACTGCCAGTGGAGAAGCATCAGATTCTTGAAAAGATCTGGATCTTCAAGAACTGGATTCATTGAGGACCCCATTTCAAAGATTCGGATCTTCTAAAATCCAAATAAAGGGAGGTAAGTGGAACCCTGTCCCTCTTCCCAGATTCCTAGCAATAAGCCAGGTTCGCTCAATAGAATCTATGCACCTAATTAGAGAGATGTTGACCGTATCCAACAATATTCAAAGAAGTATATGCTCATCACTGTCCATCTTTTAGAGGTAATGTTTGCATTGCAAAATAAGGCAAGGAAGAAGTTGAGCTGTTCAGTTTTTGGAGGGTGAATAAAGTACTTGTACTAAATAAATGTGTGACAGCTCCAGGAGAGCCTCATAATAAATGTGTCTCCAGGGCTAAATGTAACCATTGTCTATAGCGCATCAAATATCAAGCCATTTTCCACTGCAATTCATTGGTTTTTCTTATCTTTAAATGCCAGGTGGCAGAGATTATATTTGCTTTCTTTCTTTCTTTATACTTTTTTATACTTTCATCAAAGAGAAGTTGCTCTTTTATGGAAGATCTGATGGGAAAACTGTTTGGTAGATTTGCTTTGTATTGTAAGCATGGGCGCAAGAACGCTGAGCATCCATGTGGGGGTCCTCTCTTTGGTGCTCACAACAATTTGATTTCCAACAGAGGCTGAATAGATGACCCATGAAAGTTCTTTTTTTTTGGGTGGGGGAAGCTGTGCATTTATGCATAGCATTTGTCTAGAGGAACTGGTGGCATATTGCTTTTGGGTGTAGCAATCAGAACCACCAAGGTGGCATTATTTAATCTGTGTCACCTTTCAAATAATGCTTCAGGAAAACCGTGGATTTAAAAAAAATGCAAAGAGAAAGGTTTGAGAAGTGTACTAAGTAACCACACAGGCGTTCCCTATTGCTTTTTGGCTATAAATAAACACAGGTGTCAAGACCAACAGCCCAAACCTTTGAGCGAATTTAACAATCTGTCACTGTCACAAGTCAGTGTAGCAAAGGCTCATACCCATGTTGCAAAAGCCAGCCTCACTGCTGATGGAGGGAGCATTAAACATATACATCTATGGCCCTGCTCCAAGCCTCCTGTGCCACTGGAACAACTTGGGTCTCTCAAATTACCATTGCAAAGATCACATAGGCATGGAGAATTCATGGGTGTCACTTTCGGTTCATTGGACAAACATAATCAACAGATATGTAAATCAATACTAAAAAAGCTCATCTATTCTAGGGATGTTCACGGATATTTTTTGGGCATTGAATTTGAAATGAATTGAATGTTCAAAAATCCATATTCATACAAATAGATCACATTTGAATGTGGTAAAATTCTATTCGATATGAATCTATTTGTACGTGTTCGTACGGACATTTGATGTTCGTACGAACATGTATCTGAGACGTATCTGTTACGAAGACCTACGTATCTCATACGAGCCAGTTTGGTCTAGTGATTAGGGAGCCGGACTCTTATCTGGGAATACAGGGTTTGATTCCACCGTCCCCCATGAAACCAGCTGGGTGACCTTGGGCTAGTCACAGCTGTCTTCTGAGCTCTCACAACCCCACCCACCACACAGGGTGTCTGGTGTGGGGAGAATCAAAAGCTTTGTCAGCCGCTTTGAGTTCTCTTAAATGGGTGAGAAAAGCAGGGTAGAAAAGCCAAGTCTTCTTCTTCTTCTGAGTACCTTTGCCTCTTCTGATACAGATCAATATGTATATGACATGAAGAGATACGTATCTGATTCGTTTCCCCAGCTTAACAAACGTCCGAACTATTCACGCACATCCTTAGTCTTTTATGTGAAAAATATCCAAAGTATGTCAATTGGCTGTATGGTGAATAAACAAAGATAATGTCCTAACTATGTTTTCTGAAACACAGGTGATTTCATTTCTGTGTGTATCATAATAATGCATAATATATCTTCATATAATTTGGATTTTAAAAAAAATTCTCTCTCCACAATCTTTTGTACAATTCCAGAAGACAGTATTTTGCGTCCTTTCCTCTTGAGATAACATCACAGCTTTAATTACCAGTCTGTCTTTGTCCCTCAGGGGCAGCATCTCTTGTCATCTTGTCACCAGCTCTGTCCTCTTATCAGGCTCCGTTACTTCTTACCTTCCTCCTGAGCATCCCAGATCCATTACAACATGACCACCACATCCTCTATAATTGTTTTCCCTCCAGGCCCTGCACAACTTGTCTAGATGAGATTTTGCTGTGTTTTTGTTTACTATACTTCTCATTGGAAAAATATCATGGATGAGATTCATGGCAGACATCAGCATTTTTCTATTGCAGCTGTTCATCTGATAAATGTATTCTTTATTTACCACAAAACTCTTTTTACGTGTCTACTGCCAAAATTTAATAGGTACACAGCTCTCAGAAGTACCAATGCAGGAAACTGAAAAAGTTAACTAAAATATATGAGGAAGGAAGGAAGGAAGGAAGGAAGGAAAGAAGGAAGGAAGGATTGCTAAGAACAGGTCAGTAGTTTTGACGACTGTATCATATAGTAAAACCACGAAGGCAATTTTTAACCTTCCCTATTTAATTTTAAATCCACAAGTGGGGCTCCTGGGTGATAGCTAAATAGTAGGAACAGGCACGAAGCACAATCCCCCCTTTTGATTTGATTTGAATAAAAGGAAGAAATGTGGGGGCCTTCATCTCTGTACATGAACATTTGTTGAATGTTTGTGCATAAAAAGAACCCCCCATCCCCTCCTTCTTTCCTCCCTCAGTACCCCCTCAACTTTTGCTGCCACCATTGCTGCTGCTGCTGCACTTTCTTTAGAGGCTTAACTAGTCCTTCTGGAGGTGAGCATGCAGCTGGAGAGGCCACCCCCACCTTGCAATTGCAGGAAATCTTGTGGTGGCACCTGAATTTTCAGGTAAGGGAGTAGAGCTGGGGGGGCACATGAGATAGGGGTTAGGCAGACAAAGACTGGATACATCCAATTTGTAGGCAAAGGCGGGTATGTATGAATTCGAAGGTGATGGATTAAAAAACAAAATCAGAGTAAGGACATACATCAGTGTGGCTGGCTTGTCTTTCCCTAAAAAGATGTCTAACCTTTTCAGAAGCAAGGCCTCAGTAAGAATGTCATCATGTGGGATATCAAACTAGTGGCTTAGAAAGATAAATGCTAAATTGGTATCCTTTTACTGCAAAGCATAAAAGAAACTGATGTTGGTCTATGGACTGCTTCTCATGGCATCTTACCTTCAAGAACCATCTGGAAGCAGGTGGAAGCAAGTCAAATTATGCAGGATCTCAATGGGTGTTTTTCCACCATGCTCCTTTAATCTGGATCTAAGGAATGGGTACTTCCCTTAATCCGGATCTAGTAGATCCAGATTAAGGAAAGTACTCAATGTGTTTCCATGGGTGGTCTAGCACCCAATAGCAATGGGTGCTAGCCTGCCTCCTGTGGAAACACCAGAGTACCCACTTCCAAATTTGGATCTACCCACGAGGGGTCTGCCTGTCATCTCAGGTGTTTGGGGGACAGGGGGTGCAATCTCCAAACTTGCCTTTGGAGATTAGCACAGGCTCTGCAGAAAAACTCTTTTGGAGCCTTTGCTAATCTCCAAAGGCAAGTTCAGAATGACTTCAGAATGACCTTGGAGTGACTTCGGAGTCTTTGCTAATCTCCAAAGCAACTTCAGAATGACTTAGGAATGACTTTGGAACGACTTCGGAGGGACCCCTCCCCTTTAGACCCCATTGCCCAATTGCAGTGGAAACAGGCTCCCTATAATCCAGATTTTATGGCTGAAGACCCCATTGTAAACCCCTTTAATGGGGTCTACATGAAATCTGGATTATAGGTCCTGAAGGACCCATATGATTCAGATTTCCCTAGCTGTGGTGGAAACAGATGTGTCCTTAATGGGGTGCGTAGTGGAAATGGGGTCATCCAGCTCTCAGCCAAATGGCTCCTTAATAGGTGCTAAAATGAGTACTTACTGCCAGTGGAAAAGCACCCAATATGTGGGGTTTTGATGGATCAAGGCTGGTGATGGAGAATTCATGCAGACTTCAGTTACTCCTTCTTTATGAGGTGAAGTTTCCCTTGGCTTCTCTGTGTCAAATATTTGGAGAACTTACACAAAAATTTGCTATACTTTTTGTGCTGCAAATCTGATCTGAGGGGGAAAAAATCTTTCAAGTGATCAGAGTGATGAATTTGAATGTATATAACTCTGCTGTCCATTTGGCCTTGAAATGGATTGTAGCACATGGCAGTATTCAGATGCCTTCAAACCATTCTGAGGAGATGTTGCTAGGACATGTATATTCACTTCCCTCTGTGTGGATGCACAGAAGGGAGAAGTGCTTTCTAGGGATGTGCACAAACATTCACAACATTCGAATTCAGCCAGACATTCAAACTCAAATCAAATGTTACGATATTGGTATCCTAACATTCAAATGAATACAAATGTTTATGGGCATTTGTACAAATAGTTTGGACATTCATTAAACTGGGGAAACATATCAGATACATATTTATTCATATCAGATATGTATTCATTCTTATAAGATACATATTCATTCATATTAGATACGAATCTATGTGTATCAAATACGTATCTATTCGTATCAGATACGTATCGGATACGTATTCATTCATATCCAATATATATTGAATGTTTGTTACGAATACGCACAAATAGATTTGTATCAAATAGCATTTTACCACATTTGAATGAGATCCATTCGTATGAATTTGGATTTTCAAACATTTCATTTGTTTGAAACTGAATGCCAGAAAAACATTCGGGCACATCCCTAGTGCATACCCACAACAGAAAATGTTAAAGGCAGTCTTGAGGGGCAGACCTACCCAAAACCATCATTCTGAACATTAACACTTACTTCTATCCAAACTATTCTATTCCAAAGTTTATAAATCAAACACAAGATGGCCTGGATAGTTCATTTCAATTTGTAAGATAACACAGTTTACAATATATATTCTGCAATTCAAGGATATCAGTCTAAATTAGTAAAGGTTGCAGCTGAAGAAGGTGCTGAGTTCACGGAATAAATTGCTAGCAATCAATTGTTCAAAAGGCTGTAGCAATTTTAGAAACACCCTTTGCTGCATGTTTTAATTTGAAGATCATGCTCAGAAAACAACAAGTAGCTTGATCTGAGAAAAAGCAGGCAGGAATAATCAGTGTAAATGATATTATTTCTCCCCCTGACATTTCTTTGTAGATATTGCAATATCGTCTCAATATATGCCAAAGCTGTAAAAAAGAAATAAAAGAATAAGGTCTCTCTCTGTCTCTTTTGTTTTTTTTACTCCCAATTAGCAGATTAATTTCATACATGCCAGTACTTTAGGGATGAAAACAGAGCCATTTGTATTCTATTTTTTCCCTGGTCTTTTAATGCAAGATCACTGCCATATATAATCATTCCACAAAGAGACTGTATTGAACCTTATATATCCTCAAACAAGTCTTTGGCCCTCTCTGCACAGATTATATTCTGGAATAAGGACCTGCCATATACGTGCTAGTTCAGACTGCAATATGTCCTAGGGTGAACTATTTTATTTTCAAAAGGGGAGTTAAACTAGATATAGGTATCCAGAGAGGAGGTCCCACCATGTCATAATAAACTAAATGCTAACAAATCACTGCGACCACATCTTATAAGAATGTAAAAGGAGCCCTTTTGGGTCAGGCAACAGCCCACCTACTACAGCATCATGTCTCACACAGTGACCCATCAATTGTTTGTGGGCATCTCAAGCAGAAGACAAAGGCAAAACTTTAACTTGCTCCTAAATCCCTGCAAATGGCCATTGTACAAATGATCTAAATACTAATATTACCTCTAGCAACTGGAATAAAATATGGACAAATAAATTCCCAAGTGGAAATTATATATACAGCAGAGAACCATTCTTAAAAGTATCTACCAGATGGTACTCATGTCCTATATGGCTGAATCATATATCTCCTACAATATCTAAAAGATGTTGGCATAAATGTGGCAATATAGGAACTTACATGCATATGTGGTGGAATTGTCCATTTATAAACAGATTTTGGAAAGAAATAGGAATAGAAATACATAAATTGATCAACATCCAGAATATTATTACACCAGAAACTTGCATACTGCACATTATTCCAGACTGTATAACAAACAAAAACAAAACTATATTGTTACATTTTATGCTTTTGGCTACTAAACAATATGTTAGTTGTAAAGATCACATGAATATGTAACATTTTATTCAAACTGATGATGGTAAGAGAAGAAAAGTGTGTATGAGGGAGAGAGAGGAAGGATAAGAGGGAGGGAGAGAGGCAGAGGAAGGGAGGAGAGAGGGAACTTGTCATTTTTCACCTGGTCTTCTCGCGGGGGGGGGGAAGAGGAAGGGTGAGAGAAAGAAGGAACTTTGTATTTCCACTAGGGATATGCATGAATGGGTTTTTTGGCATTGATTCATAACAAATTGAATGTTAGAAAATTTGTATTTGTTCAAATAGATCCCCTTCGAATGTCGTATGATTCTATTCAAAACCAATGTATACATATGCATTCGTATCGTGTATTTGTATGAATTTGCATATGGATCCTGTGTATGCATCCTATACAAACACATATAAATCAGATACATATCCTATACCAATGCATACATACTGATACATATCCGATATATATTCCCAGTTTAACAAATGTACCAACTATTCCTAAGAATGTGCCGAAACATTTGCATTTGTATGAATGTTAATGTACAAATCTTGTAACATTTGATTCATGTATGAATGTCCGAATTCGTTCAAATTAGTTCAGATTCTTCATTCAACTTACTTGAGCCTGGGGCTAAATGGGCTACTCTGTCAGAGAGGTGTGTGTAATGTGACCCACCAGATATTGCTGGAAAAAACCTGTCATCAGCCCCTGTTAGGATAAGCAATGACAGTAGGGATGTGCGCCAATATTTGAAAATCCGAATATCCGATTTGAATCTGACTATCATGCCCTGTTTAGCCTCCTTGGAGGAGGGAAGCTTGCCTGCAATACTACCACAGGCTGAGGAGCAGCCACAGCATGGCATTGCAGGCATGGAAGGGGTAAGGCCAGTTCCAGGTGAGCAGCCAGACAGCTCTGATGATGAATCCACCAGCAGTGAGCCTAATGAAAGGCTCTCTCATCACCTGCTTAGGCAGCAGAAGCAGGTGAGACACAGATCAGAGCGATTAGCCCAGCTGCACCGTGGGCGTGGCACTGACTCCTCTACTTAAGAACAAGCTCACCTTGCCTCAAGTTGCTGCAGACAATGTCTTTACAGTCTCATGTTATCTGAGCTTGAAATCCTTGGACTTGTTGTGACTTGCTGACCCTTTGGACTGCCTGACCCTTACTGACTTTCTGGTCTCCTAGATCCTGGACTGGAACTGACCTAGAGAACTCATGGAGCCCTTGGGACTGAGTAGCTGTGCAAGTGTTTGCTTGTTGCCTGACTGGCCTGCAATGTGACACTGATGAATGTCAACTTTTGAAAATCCGAATTTGCACATTCGAACTTGAATACGGATTTTGAAAATTCAATATGGATTTTTGAATAATTCGAATGTGTAGATTCATATCTGTCATATATGAATCTGTGCAAAAACTATATGTATCTTGCACTTAAAATACGGGATTAAAGTGGGAAGCATATGGGATAATACGAGATGCATATGGATTTTTACAGAATGTACACAGATACGTATAACAGATACGAATGTTGTCAGCATTCGTATCTTTAAATATGAATCTAGCATTTGAATGTTGTGGATTCAAATTTGGTTTTATGACATTCGTGTCTTAAATGTGTGAATTGAATCTTATTTTTTGACATTCAAATCTACTCAGATTTGAATGTCAAAAATACATCTGTGCACATCCCTAAATGACAGACACAAAGTGAATAACCATCCAGCAACTTCTTGAAGCCCATACAACAGTCAACTCTTCCCTACTACAATGAGCCCCTTCTTTCCAGATTCTGAATCTTTCAACAACATGCCCAGGAGGATCACGTTCCTGTTGATAGTGGTGACTTCTGAAATGACATCATTGGAGCCATTATTGGAGGTCTATATTTCTCAAAAGTGTCCACTGAAACATGACATTGGAAACTCAAAGGTAAGGTTCCAATCAAAACTTTGTCCTTCATCACTGTATCACTGATCTAGTTTGTGAATTGCCAGTAACTGTTGGTTGGGATTACTGGTGACCTCTGTTTGAAACAAGTCAAGATTACAAATAGTACTCATGACAGTGCTTGCAGCGTCTTGCAATAGCATTTGTCTCAACATGCTCAAAAGCACTCAGTACTGTAAGTGAACCCTTTTCACAAGCATTAGATGTATCTCTTTCTGACAAAGATGAAAGCCAGCAGGAGGTCTGCACTGAAACCATCTGGATTTTTCTTTTGCCTCCTTGAAATATCTACGGCATATTTTAAAGCATTACAAGGCGTGCTTTAAAAAAGACTAAGTGTTTTGAAGTGAGCATGGGGTGATGAGAGGGTTGTAGATCACTTGAAATGATTGTCTTGATGGCCTTTCCTGTTCAGAGTGGTGGATGTGGTGGCTTCTTTTGAATGCACTGTGCTTTCTTCTCAATGCTGAAAAGTACTGGAACATTGTGTCTTTCACTGAGGAAATTGTGAGATTGGGGCATTTGTTTTGAAAATTATAGTAGCAGCTTTCTTCTTTAGCATTTTTCTTTCTGTGAGCAAAATGGAGAAGGTAGTGGAATTATGGTTCCTACACAATGCAGCTGGTTTAAGAATAAGCTGGGAAATCATCTTCTGTGTACAGGTGCTATCAGATCTCAGGCTAACCTGGCCAGGAACTGTGCTGCTTCATTCCAGCTGACCTCTCCCACCCAAGTGAATTATGCAAGAAGTGATACTAGGTTCACAAATCACACCCTGAAAAACATTTCATTTTGTTTGGGGAAGATCATGAACATTAACAGAACCTCTGATACTCAGGAGTTAGGATTTCTGAGTCTTTGCAAGTTTTACCCTTACACAATTAGTAATATAGAAGTTAGATCTGCAAATAAATTAAGGATGTGCAAATTCCAAGCACAGCTGTGTATCTAGAAATTACTCTTGGAAGCCAGGACTCAACAGGTGTTTAATAAAGGCATTCTATGCATTAGTATTTCCATGTTGTCCCATGCCTCTAAAAGTGCCAATAATGTCCAGAACAATCCTCCCAAATCCTAGTAGTAATGATGTGATTACTTAGGACCAGGCTTATGTCTTATTATCCAATAAATAACGTGGAATCAAAACATGCAGGAAGAAAACAACAAAATGGCACAACACTCCATAATGGCATACAAAACCCAGAAGAGAGTAGATAAACAGAATGAAAAGCCTGCTTAAGGCCTCCATAATAAAATGGGGAATGGATTTGAGGTCCTGCTCTTGTTGAATAAAGGCCATCAGCAGAAAATTATCAAAATGGCTGAAAATGAACAAGGCATTACTAGACAAATTTGATTCATTTGGACATGTTGCTAAAAGTGTCTCTAGGGTAGTGGATGGGCAGGAAGACTGATCTTCCTCAGGGGGTTAAAGGTCAATATCTCTTGGGGGTAAATTGGCCAGTTGAAATAATTGGATTTATCTGCAGTTATATTCATTTATTTGCTGATCTCTCTCTCTCTCCCTCTCCCTCTCTGTGAATGTGTGTGTGTGTATACACACACAGAGAGAATGCAGTCTTCTTTCCCACTTCTTTCCAACATTATTATGAAAAGCTGAGAAGCGTCAGTTAAATGAATTGGAACTCTAGCTGTATTAATACTCCTTTCTGCATTCAACTGGAACACCAATTGTAGACATGCTTAGAGTTTCAGGGAAGCTTTAATACTTACAATTCTCAGACTTGCAGTCTCCAATTACTGAAACATTCTACTGTAGTTCACATTAGACTGGATAAAAGCCTGGTAGGTTTTAATGGAACAGATAGAATGTACACCTGCTGATGCCATTCACAATTAGCATTTGATACTTGGTAGTACGGGGCTTACAGGCAATGGGAAAATTCTGCTAGAAGTGTAGATTGTTCTGGGAAAGGTGCTTGTTTAATTAAATATTCCTAACACTCAATCCATAACAGATTTCTGGGTAAGGAGCGGATGTTTCCCCCCCCCCCCAGGATTACCATATGAAAAAGAAGACAGAGCTCCTGTAAAACTAAAAACAGTAGAGAAGATAAAATTGAAGCAGGTGCTGTTTGTTGTGTACAACACACAATCTCCCACTTCCATTATTAAAGTCGAAATGCGCAACAGCCATTCTAGTAAATAACAGGGAAAAAAGGACCTACAGCCTGGATTTGGAAATCAAAGGGAAACAAAGTGACAGGACAGTATTTCATACTGGGGTACTACAACTGAAACATTCTTCTTGTCATTGCAAATTTAGCAATAAAAACTTATGTGCTCTGGGGAATGTATGTGTTCATTTCCCATGCCCCCTGACATCAAAGTGCCAGGAGATGCCCCAGTTTGAAATTATGAAAAATACTTGTCAGTTCTCTCTGTCTTTCTCTGTCTTTCTCTTTTTTTCATCCCAAGCTGATTTTTGGATCATGCTGAAAGAAGTTCATTTATTGCATTTATTGCTAAGGATTATATCCAACAGGGTTTGTGCATAAGGAAAACAAATCTCCATTCATGTTGTGGGAAGTTGTTCCCTCTCTTGTACTCTGCAGTTCTTAATGCTTTCCTAAAATCTGTTTTGGAGGTTTGAGAGGTCCTCTGGAACCTATTTTCTGGTGCATATGATACTGCAAAGAAGGAAGCAGAAGGTGAAGGATCCCTTCATTGAGAGAAATCTGTTCATATAACACTGGAGTTCACTTTGGAAAAAATAAATATCTCCTTCCCTTGCCAGGAATAGTGGTATTGGACACTAGTTCTTGACCTTGGCCATTTCTGCACTTAGCATCCTGTTGTCTGGATGGGAAAAGTGCATATCCTACTAAAGCAGTGATGGTGAACCTTTTGAGTTCGGTGTGTCAAAATTTGCAAGAAAACCTAGCTTAACTCGGGTTCTGTGTCACATCTAGAAATATCCATAATTTTGTGTAGCTCTAGTAAAAAAGTTTTATTTTTGATATATGTATTTAAAAGCAAAAACAAATAATTCTTTGCATTAGTGACTTGTTGCTAAATCTTCAATTGAAAGTTGGTATTTCATACATTCAGGAACAAGCAAGCACTACACGTCCAGGTGCCAGGGTGACTATGTGTGTCACCCAAAAGGGCTTGGCATGTCACCTGTGACACGCGTGTCATAGGTTGGCCATCACCGTACTAAAGTCTACTAGCATTTGCACTTGGGAATGCTAATACATGCCAGACTAAGTCCCACCCACCCCAGGGACTTACCTGTGTCTGGATATGTGTTCATGTGTCACCATCTTGTTTTCAGAGCCTGGTGCAACTGCACATGCACTGGCGCCATGGCGATGGTGACACTCTGTGTACATGGAGACACATTAGGGGTCATGCATGGCACATCAGAGGACACCTTGCACTGGAAATGGTGTGACTGGCTGCGGTGCTGGATGTGATGGGAAAGGTTCTGCATAGGGCTAGGAAGTGTGTGCTAGATGATAAGGTAACATCTGGTAAGGCAGGAGGCACTTCTGGGTTGGAAATGCCACCTGCTCCTGCAGATGCTCTTCACCGCATGTTACCCTATTGTGCACTATGAGGCCAAGTGCAAATTGGTCCCATATCTCACCACATGCCCAATCCAGGAGACAGAGGACACTTTAAGATGAGAGATAAAACCACATGTATTTGATTAAATAATAAATGGCAAACGACTGGTCAAAAGCCAGTAAGGATTTTTAGTGGTTGCAGTGACCCAGTTTTGTCTAAAGCTTAAGGAGTCTGACTCTTATCTGGAAATACTGGGTTTGATTCTGCTCTCCTCCACAAAACCAGCTGGGTGACCTTGGGCTAGTCACAGTTCTTTTCTGAGCTCTCACAGTCCCACCTACCTCACAGGGTGTTCTGTTGTGAGGAGAATAGAAAGTTTTGTCAGCCGCTTTGAGTCCCCTTAAATGGGCGAGAAAAGCGGGGTTGAAAAGCCAACTCTCCTCGTCCTTCTTCTCCTTCTCCTTCTTCCAGTGGCTGGTGGAACAAAGGACAAAGCAGCTAAAAGGGAGGGTGGTTGTGAGGTTAGGACAGGAGAAGGTAATCTTAGGTAAGACAAGCTGCAGCTCTGTTTTAACCCAGTAAAGACTGACTCGCCTGAACAAATAATACACACATTAGCCAATCCTGGATTGAAAAGTGCATGAAGGGGAAAGGAAGAGCTGGCAAAACCACTTTGATGCCCACTCTATCGTATGGATTTGCCTTCTTTGATGTAATTAATGCAGGGTTGCGGTTTGATGCTGCAGGCATAGAGATGTACTAAACTAGATTGTTCGGGTTCAATCTGTTCACTTTAGGAGTGAAATGATCCAGCACTCTGGCAGCTGGGTGATTAAAGCTTAGGCCCTTTCTGCACTTGGCCTTGTTCTGGAATATATCTCAGGATAGCAGTCTGCTGGCCACAAGCTAATGCAGACTATGGCCTCACTTGGGGCCTTCCATAGTCTCCACTAGTATGCAGATAGTAGGTCCCTATTCTAAGATATATTCCAGAATAAGACCAAGTACAGGAAGGCCCCTAGACTTAAGCCATGGTCACACCGTCATTTTAAACCTTTGTCAGTCCATCTTCAGGTCTGTTTTATTTGTGGACTTTTCACACTCCACTTGGACTTTCTTGAATGGAAAGTCCACAAATAAAATGGGCAGAAATGAAAAAAAAGTGTGAGCAGCCAGACCTGAACATGGACTGAAGAAGGTTTAAAGTGAAGGTGTGACCATACCATGTCTTGCCATGTTTGCTGTGAAGGAAAATAGGGGAAGACAGTGAGGTCATGTTCATTCTGTTTACATGACTACACAATTAGAGCAGAATACTGGTGGCTCCATGATTATGGCAGAGGCTGTGAGATGGCTGCAGATGTTCCTGCTGATGACCTGCGAGAGCTGAACATTGTCTTTGTGGTGATGTGGTAGCTGAATTCACACTTAGGCCTCTTGTATGCAATTAGGACAGAGCTGTACCAGAGCTGTCCTAATTGCATACCAGATGCCTAAGTGCAAATTCAGCCAGTGATGGGTGCTTCATTTGTCCTGTAGGCAGCCGGCACTGATTCATGCCACTGAAAATGGAGGGCATAGTAGGGCCTTGACTTTCATTTGGAAGGCCAATCCATATCAAAGTGGTCTTAAAAGGAAAGTTTTCATTGTTAACAATTCTACTGAATGCAACTGCTGCATCAAAAACATATTTTTAAGTTACATTTTGTGTCGTTCCTCATTAATCCTGCTCACTGTGACGAGGCAGTAGATTTGTTGCCCGTACCCTCATTAAAACCTCAAACTTTGTCACCTAGGGATGTACAAAACATGCTTATTCCATTTTGTTTATATTTTATTAATTCTGCTCATTGCTAGAGAGCTCCTGTCCTCATTTTTTAATTTTAATTTTCTGTTGTTAGATATACATGCCAACATAACCAGAGGTCTCCTTTATAAATATATGTGGCAGCTTAAACGGAGTGAAATTAATTTGAGCATTATTTCCTTATATTTGACACACTAAAATCTCTCCCATCTTTCATCTATTTGTAGTCCTACCTCTCATTCTATGTGTTTAAAAATCATCTTATTATTTGAGGTATATTCTATAATCATAACTTAATATATTGCTGTGGTGAATCTCTTATTCTATCCTTTTTTTTTCAAAATAATTTATCTATTTAGTGCTCCTCTATATTCTTTATCTCTTATAAAATGATATACAGTTCTCAATTGAAACCAGTCTTATTTACCAATTGCTACATTCTTTCTAATATTCTTTATATAGAGTATTTGCTTAATTTTTGTAGTTCCTTCTCTTGCAGATGTATGAGGCATAGGGACATGCAAGAGGGCCTTTTCTGTGGTGGCCCCTAGACTTCGGAACAGCCTTCCTCTTGAGGTTCACCAGGCACCTACGCTATATCATTTTTGGCACCTGGTGAAAACCTATCTGTTCAACCATCTGGTTATCAGAGCCTTTGGATATGAGCTTCAGGGTGGCACAGGGTGGCACTGACCCTGTCCCAAAACAGGCAGTCAAATTTGGACAGCTGTATTTCAAAGTAGCTGGACCACTCCAGCAGGGATCTGTTCTAGTCAGAGCAGCTCCAGTTGGAACAATCTATCCCCCAAAAGTGCAGAACTGACCATTGTGATTTTTACCCTTGAACTCCTGGCTTTACCTTGATATTCTAACTATTGCATCATATTTGATCTTAATAAAGCAATGCACTTTCTTGCATGAAATGTGTATTTTAAGCAACAAACTCTGTATTTTATGTACTGGTAATTGCCACTAAGTCCCACCATGCCCCTCCTTTCGCTCAACTGAAGAGCCTCAGTTTAACACTCAGTAAGCATGGGCCAGAGACACACCTTGCCTTGACTGATAGCTACGGTATCGTGACAACTGAATGTCTGCATAAGGCCATGAAGAAAGTACAGGCCAGCTGGGAAACTGTGAATCTCCAACCCCTTAATCACTAGGGCACTGAACTGGTTCTAAAGGAGATCTGGCATAGCAGATCCACCTGTAAATACAGCCTTTGGCTGGGTTTCCATGGTCCCATTAAGATGCTGTAATTGAACCTCAAGGGTGCAGGCTCCACTCACTCCTGTTCCCTTTGGTTTAGCTAAGCTGGTACACTTCACCTGCCTGGCATCCACTTAAGTCCACAATCATCCAGCCCATACCACTGCAAGGACTCATTAGGGCAGTGGAGTGGGAGTGCCACTCTTCCAGTGGCCATGTTTCAGCCACTGTATGAGCAAACCTATCTGGTGGTCTTTGCTTGTGTTCCTGTAACTTAAAATGGTTCAAATGTATTCAGGGCATCCAGCAATCTTGTAGAAGAGGAATGAAAGTTCCCCAGCCACAATGATCATACATTAGAGGTTGTAGGCAGGCAGGTTGCTCCCACTTTAAAGAGCACTAGTGTCATGGTGTTCTTCTCCTAGTGTGATTTCCAGCAACACTTCAGCCTGTATGTCAATATGGATAGATGGACTGCAAAGCTGTAGCTGGAACAGCAACTTCTAAAGCTTCCACGACTCAGAGTGCTCTTTTCACAACTAAAGTCCATTTTCCAGCATATCCAGATGAGAGTGATAAAAACCAAGGAGAACAGCAATATATTTATTCAGAGTGGTATTCTGAGACTGAGGAACAGAAGAGTGATATTCAAGTTTGTGCTTAAAGCTAAATGAATTCCCTGAAGAATCCATCTCCAGGGCTTCTTTTTTCAGAAGTATGACCACACTATGTGCTGATGAGTGTTTACTGTGGCAGGCTCAGGTTAATGCACATACCTAATTTATTCCATTAAATTACTTTCAAGGATTCTTTACAGGAACTAGAATTTGCAAGCACAAGGTTAGGGGTTTCCTGGGGGATTTTTAAACTCATTCATGAAGATAGGAATCGACTGGTGAATGAGGTTTGCTACAACTTGCAGCATTTTCATGACTTCAAAAATAACCAACAAATCCTCAGCAAGTCCTTTGCCTGCACTTACCCTGGCTTTGCAAAATGGCATTCCACTAGAAAGTTAGAAACAAACAAAAGTACACAATCATGGTGTTTTTGCAGAATTCCAATACCTCGTTGTTCGAAATCAAATTGTGGTAGTAGCAACAGAACTCCACTGTAGTAGTGTGCACAGTGGATGTCAGCTTGTCCATTGCACTGTAAGGGTGCTTCCGCACTGGAGCCTTAACATACACTGACCGCATCCCCGTTAGAAGTTTAATCCAGTTTCCCTAAACCGAAATAACAGAACCAGATGCAAACGCGGATTTGCCTGATCCCATTACTTTCAGCCAGAATCACGTTCAATCTGGATTCTGACGACGTACGTGACTCAAGGGGGGACTCCATTGGCTACTTTTTTAAAACTGCTTTTCTGGGCTGCCCTGTCCTCTTCCTCCTGGCGTGAACGCGCCACCCATAAGCGACCCCTTCACAGAGCCTAGCTGGGTGGCTGGGTGGCTGCTGCTTGCCTGGATGGAAGAAAAACGGCAGCGGGCAGCCAGCAATTCTTTTCCCTCCTCTCCTCATTGCTCAGGGCATGCAGCAGCAGCAACTCAAGCCCCCTTCGCCTTAAACATTCACACATCTCCCCAAACCTGCAGCTGCTTTTCTTTCTTTTCCCTTTTTTAAAGGTCAGAACTTTCAGAATGGCAAGATCGTTATCAGGTTAGAAGTGCTTAGATTGCTCCAGTGTAGTGTAGCAGCTGCTGCTTTAAGGGGTGGATTTTACAGCTTGCTTTGGAAGCAAGCTATTGGGGGAGGGAAACTCTCATCCCTTAACACGGAAGGGTTCCCACAGTAAAAAATGTAAAACGTTTCAAGCGCACGAAGTGAGACCTGTTGAAATGAGAATTAACATTTACAACGCTTTCAGGCGATTTAACACGCGGAAAGTGTGTTAAGCCAAACTGACATGGGGTCTGCGAAGATTGAAAACGGTTTGAAACCGATATAAGGTTTTAATGAGGATGTGGCCATTAAGTACTCATTAAGGATGGATTTCTAAAACGCCGTCCACACTGCAGCACACATTAGAGACACATCAGGGAGTCTGCTTCCACATTGGCTTGACCGCAATTTGTCTCTAATGTGTGCTAAGTGGCCCTTAAACTAGTTTCCCAGAAGACTACATTGAAGGTAGTCTTAATGGGTACTTAATGTGCAATTCCTCACTGTGAAAGGGTCCCTAACTGGGCCCTCCCCCGGCCCGCCATGAATGGCTCCTTCGGAGCCGAGCATGACGATCTGGGCATCTCCTATCTTGGGACTCCCCCTCACCCCAGAAGCCACAGACTGCAGCTTCTGGAGCCAGGAGGAGCTTCACCTATCCCCCCCTCCCCCAGCTCACCCTGGGGAGAGTGTGAGCAATCCACTTCTTACCTCAACACGGCCAGGCTGATTCTGGCTGTGGGGTCCCAGTTCACTTTGCGCCTGCATCCAGCACACCTCCTGATTGGCCAGGGCCATGCCTGGCTTCAGGATGCTCTCTGCACAGCCACTTTGAGTCTCCTTAAATGGGTGAGAAAAGCAGGGTAGAAAAGCCAACTCTTATTATCATTAATATTATTTAAAACAGGTCTATAAGGCTTCCTATTTTAAGCTCCTGGAGTCACAAGGCAAAATACAAGACCAACTTCCAGCCTCCTTTTGCTTGGAAGAATGCACATGGCACCAAACCATACTATGGGAGGCCTCAAACCACCCAGGGATTGCACATTAGAGGCACTTCCCCACCATGTTACCTAGAAGCACATCCAGTGGCTTAAACAGCACAGGTCTGAAAATATCCAACTGCTGTGATAACTTCCTGCATCTTCCGAAATTGTTCTCTGTGGAAACATTAAAGCTGGGGAATTAAAGCTCCCTGCCTTTCATGTTTATACTGTCACAGGAGGCAAGGAAGCATTTGAACAGCATGCTTCCTGCTTTGACAGCCAAAGCCAGCTCTTCGGAGTAAAAGTGGCAGGAACCACTGTGGCACAAATCCTGCCCTTAAATTCATTAAATTAAATAGAGTAAAATACAACAGAAATTGCAATTTATGTTTTAAAAAATGTCAGCATGAGAGAACCATTCAAACTGGTATGACCAAGCTGAGGGACAATGTCTTCTATAGATACTTGAAAGTTGGTAATGTAGGTGCTCCAAGCGCACCAGGGGGAGGAGCTTTCCAAAGGGCAGGTGCTATAGTACGGAAGGCCAAGAGAGCCACAAGGTGAACCCAAGCACAGACAGGGAGAGGCAATCTATCAACTACTCTGGTCCAAGTTGATCAAATTATCCTAGTGATCTACATTAACCTGAGAGATGCATTGCTCTGTACTGTTACAGTGCTCCTGCCAAGAAATGGCTGGTAGAAACACACACACACACACTCACAACTTCACGGCCCCTCTGTTCTCTGTAGGGGGAGAAAAGTGCATTTACTCTAATTTCAAAAATTAAAGGAAATTGTTTCCCCTTTTGATCCTTTGATCCAACCCACATGAGTACAGCTAGAAAAACCACCTATAGCTACCAGCATTTAGTAAACAATTAACTGCAGCTCAACCAGTTTAATTTGGAATTAATTTGTAAGTGTTTTTAGAATGGAAGTTTTTGCAGCAAGGATAATTGACCTGAATTCTACAGATTTTTTACCAAATTATAGCTCCTGTCATCACTGACCAGTGAGAGCAGCCAGCCTCCAAGTCGGCCTGCGAGCGTTTTTTTGGCACCCGCCCTCCTACTCGTATATTTGAGGGAAGGGAAGGGAGAGAAGAGCAGCCAGTCTCCAAGTCGGCCTGCGAGCGTTTTTCGGCACCCGCCCTCCTACTCGTATATTTGAGGGAAGGGAAGGGAGAGAAGAGCAGCCAGTCTCCAAGTCGGCCTGCGAGCGTTTTTTTGGCACCCGCCCTCCTACTCATATATTTGAGGGAAGGGAAGGGAGAGAAGAGCAGCCAGCCTCCAAGTCGGCCTGCGAGCGTTTTTTTGGCACCCGCCCTCCTACCAGGAATGACCAGCATGGACAGGGGAGGGAGTCTCAACTTCCGACCATCCCACCTGCTGCGAGAGCTACAAACCCTCTGCAGCAGCCAGCCCCAACACCGGTATGGACAAGGGGAGGGAGGCTCAGTGGCTGGCTGTCCCAACTGCTATATACATTTTTATAATATTTTTTTTAACTATATAATGTATCATTTGTTATATTATGCAATCGTGTTTTTTTTTCTTATGTAAATTGCCTGGGGCAAGAATTGTTTTTGATGTAAGCTGTTGATTATATTTGCCGTATTTCTTCATGTAATGATTGTATCTGTGTTGTATTTGGTTTTTTCCTATTTGCTGTAAACCGCCTTGAGCAAAAGCCTTTTGGAAAGGCGGTATACAAATAAAAATGGAAATGGAGATGGAGATGGAGATGGGCCACATATTTGCTAATCCTTCTTTACAGAGACACTTTTAGAATGTACCTTTTAGGAAACATCTAACATCACATACACTTTTCTCCAGTTCCCCCTCACTCCATGCAATTGCTATCATTTTGTACTTCTCAGTCAAGTGGTATTAAACGGCACCTTTCCAAAATATGGCATGGTATATCCTCAGGGAATTTATTATTGGGAAACGTGGTGGCTTTAGATGTATATTATTTTTAGCAAGGTACTTTCAAGAACTCCGGAAAAGTACAGTGATGAACCCACATCAGATCTGCAACTTTTTAGGGGTCTAAATGTGGTTCTTAAAATCTGAGGCTATAGATAGGGAGAAGAGGAAGTTTTGGATACTTTCATAAGTCTGAACCTACAACGATGCATACTTGTATGACATATATTTGAGAAAAATCATTGTTAGTAGGAATACTTAGTTGGGGGAGGGAGGAGTTCATTAATTGACAATTGTCAAAAGCAGGATTTATTAAATAGTCCAGAAGCTGGAATTAGTGCAGAATGCAGCAGCTCAAGTGCTGATGGGAGTTATGTGCCAGATGCACAACAGACAATCCTGAAAGATCTGCACTGGCTGCCTATTTGCTGCCAAGCCCAATTCAAGGTGTAGATGTTGATGTAGAAAGCCCTAAATGGCGTTGGCCTTGGTTATCTGAAGGAGGTCCTTTTCCCATACAGACCTGCCCGGGTATTGAGATCTCAAGGAGGGGCCTTCTTGCAGTTCCTTCTCTCTCAAAGGTGCAAGAGGCAGGGACATACAGGAGAACCTTTTCAGTGGTGGCTCCCAGACTCTGGAATAGTTTCCTTCTGGATGTTCACCAGGTTCTACATTGTATGGTTTTCTGTGCCGGGTTTAAAAAGTACCTCTTCACCCAGGCCTTTGTTATTTAGGTCCTTCTGGGTGTAATTTTGCTGGGGAGGGTGGGAGGGTTATATTTTAAAGATGTTTTAATAACATTTTTATGTATTAATGTTGTTGTGACCTGCCCTGGGACCTTTGGGTGAAAGGAAGGATAGAAATTCTTCAATAAATGAATACTAGAGTAACAACCATAGCAGTCCTTCAAATTGCTCCAGATAAGGGAAGACACTCATAGGCACACATGCAAGAGAGCCTCTGGTGCAGTGGTGGCTGGTGGCCTTCTGGACTAGTGAAGACTGGCCATGAAAACATGTGCAACCCCTCAGTGGTCTTGAAAGATACACTGAGGAACAACACATGCCCCCATTTCTAAGCCCTTCCCTGGCACTTGCCTGTACTCACTTAGCCCAGAAGGACACCAATTGCCTTCACTGATCCTGCGGGTGAACTTTATGGTACAACATGGGCTTATGGCGTCTGTTCCTCACTGCAATAGGTAATGGACCAATTGAGATGGTCAGACATTGGAAGCTCGTGAAATCTGATGGGTTTCTAATGGTTCTGAGGGAATTTCTGGCTGGCATGGCTGATGTGCCTATTGAGGCCCTGCTCTCACTTTGGAACCATGAGGTGAGTAGAGTTATTGACTCAGTCACTGCTCCTTTCCCTCAGTAATCCCACAGAGCTCGTGAGACACCTCAGTTTAGGAGGGAGCTGCATGAAATGAAGTGGGAGGGCTGATGGCTAGAGTGCAAGTGGAGAAAATCCTGTTTCTGTGTTGTTATTTTTGCAACCTACATTGGGACCTTTTGGTGAAGGGCAGGATATACATTCATTTCCAGCCTCTAAAGTGGAACTGAAGTGGGCTGTCTGCACAGTGCATGACAGCAGCATCCTGGCTCATCATGGACTGGGTTGCCTGAAGCGGGCCAGCATGACATGAAATACATCACATTGTGCAGAAACAGCCACAGTCTGTAGCTTGTCATAGACTATTTGTATTTCTGAAAGCAGAAAGAGACATCCAGTCCTGGAGAGCTCCCATATCCTGAGTACCTGCAAAATGCCCATGCCCCTTAGCTTTCCAAATGTCAGAATTCTTCATGCATTGCAAGAAAGAGATGACAAACTAGGGGAAGACTGGGATCAATAGATTGCCCCCAGTGGGGAAAATATAACCCATCTCTCAAGCTGTTCTATTAGCTCCTCCTGGTAAGAAACATGGTACATAACAAAAATAATCTGCCTTTCTGTTGTTTTTAAGCTGTTGTTCTCTTCCATCCATTCTGGACCAAGGAGGAGTTTGCAAGTTAGACTATGTCTTTCTTTCTTTCTTTCTTTCTTTCTTTCTTTCTTTCTTTCTTTCTTTCTTTCTTTCTTTCTTTCTTTCTTTCTTTCTTTCTTTCTTTCTTTCTCTTCCTTCCTTCCTTCCTTCCTTCCTTCCTTCCTTCCTTCCTTCCTTCCTTCCTTCCTTCCTTCCTTCCTTTATTGCCTTTGGTATTTCCCTTAATCATCTGGAAACACTGCTTAGCTCATATGCAGATCTGTTTCTCTAACAGTTTTCTCTGTTTTTATTGTTACTAAGTAGTGCTATGGGTAGAATTTTATTGATTTTAGATGATTCTGCCGTGCTGTGGCACTGATTTTTCAAGCCCTTTTAGTTGCAGATTGAGTAAAGAAGGATAGGAACAAGAAACATGAGGGGTTTTGTTTGTTTAAATCAATCTATTTATGCACAAAGTGTAATTTCTAAATCCCAAAGAAAAAAGTTCAGCCCTTCTTTCTGCAGAATGAATGCTTGCATGTTCCCCTCTGCCTGCAACATCATAAGAATCAAAACCAGGGAACTTGCATTCCCCAGCTTCAATGTTTCTGTGTGGGGCAATTTTCTGCAATTGCAGACACTGATGACAGAAAGTTAAAAATCCAAATTTTCAAAAATCCAATTCGAATCCGGATTATCCGAATCCATACATTTGGAAATCCGATTTGAACTTGAAAATATAAATGTCGACAACATTCACATCTGATTTTTGAATTTGCACACATCCTGTTTCCATCCCATTTCCATCCCATATGCATCCCGTTTTCATCCCACATTAAAAGTGCAAATAAAAACGATATTCGGATGTGATATATGCGGATCTATTCAGCCGAATTATTCAAAAATCCATATTGAATTTTCAAAAATCTGAAATTCGCTTGACTGTTTAAATTCAAACATTGAAATTCAATGGGTTCGAATTGGATTTTTGAAGTTTTGAATATCCGAGCACTTCCCTACTCTGCATTGAGAAATTAGCTCGATGGGTGAGCAATCATAATTCCTGTATCTTACAATCTCTCCCATGCCTCCAATACAACATGTGCAGATTCTGCCTGGGTCTTGCATATGTCCACATTAGGAGGGTACATCGGTGATTGCTTCAGAGGCAATGAAGAGCTATTAAAAACTAAACTAAACAGGAAGGCCAAGTTACTTGTGATGCTGTTGCATCTGTTTACTTAGGCAACCAAAATGAAGAGAATAATCCTGGTTCTCACAGTTATTTCAAGTCCTGCTTAGTGCGGCAAGCCATAAATTTGGCTAAAAGTTTGTTCCTTGTGGGTTTCTATGGAGCATTTTATGGCCAGGCTTTCTGAAGGCAGCATGTATGGACAACAAAAACGTATAAGATTATTTTTCAAAATTTTCTAGCCCCCCCCCTTCAAAATGTGCACCAATATGCATCCTTAAAGGGGACGAATGTGAAAAAGGACCCCCCCTTGATTTTAAAGGCTTTTGAGGCTTCCAGGCAGCGCCTCAAACATCTCCCCAATGAAGTAATGGGACTACCAATAGGTTTCTTCTTTCTTTCTGTGTTTCTAATGGGGATTTGTGCTAAATGAGAATGAAAATGGATTGGTGCAGGGAAGAGTATGGACAGAATCATATTGAGTACAAACTTGGAAACTCAGGCATCTTGGCCAATGCTGCTGGCTGATCAGATCAGGAACAAAGCAAAGGAGCAGGCTGGCAAAATGTTGCTGGACTCTAGAACCTGGCCTGGATTGCTCCTGACACCACTGCCCATCTGCACAGCAGTAGCAGGAATGGGGACCCAGCCTGGAACGTATGGAAGACCACTTAAGAACATAAGGGGAACACTGCTGGATCAGGCCACAGGCTGAATCCCCAAAAGACTTATTAGCCCCTCTCGGATTCCTCTGCAGTCACTCTGTTATAGCTGACTTTAAAAGTCCCCTCCACTTCCAGAATAAGCGTCCCCCTGGCAGCCGCGATCTAAACGGACTTTCCGTCCCCGTGGTAGCAGTTTTCTCTTTCCAGGCATTTCCCCCCCCCCGCCCCCTCTCTTGTTAAAAGGAAACATAGCCAGATCTCCGTCTCTTGAAACTGCTCCCCCCCCCCCAGCAAAGCAGATGAGCGCTCATTCTGTCAATTTCATTCACTTTCAGCAGTTACTTTCACTTTGTTCTCTGTTAGAAAAGGATTTTCTGCCCCGGTAAAGTCAGCGGCTGGAGGATCGGGAGCGCGATCCTTCGCTCATTCTCTTTTAAGGCTTCACTTGAAAACAATGTTGCCATTCTGAGCAATTCTGGCTCTTTTTACAAAGGAAAGGAAGCGAACCTGCTGCATTTCTCAGATGTGTGAATGCTTTTTGGCTGTGTGTGCAAGCAAGCAATCCCCGTCCCTTTTGCCACGGAGCGTCCTCAAGGCAGATATAGCGAGCAAAACCCGCGAATCGCCGAAAGAGCACTGAAACTCTTCTTTAAAGTGCACGTATTTTATCACGGGTGTCTCACTTTGCTAAGCTCCCTAAGCGCCTTGTAAGGGCCGGAATGGGGACGCTCAGAGGCAAAAGGAGTGTCCTGGCACACTTTAAATTCCATGGGGACAAGGCTACAGTCATTCTAGTCCAGCCCATCTAGACCCACCAATTGCTTCTGGGCATTCTCAAGCAGAAGAGAAAAGGGAAAACCTTCACCTGCTCTCAAATCCCTGCAAATGGCCTTCAGAGGCATCCTGCCTGTGTCTCCAACCTGGTGGCAGTATCTGTGCCATCCATTCTAGTCTCCATTGATACATTTGTCCTCTATGAACTTTCTAATTCTTTCTTAAAGCTCACCAGGCTGGTTACTGTCACCACCTCTTCTGGATGAGGGTGGGAAAAAAATTCCCCTTGTCAGTCCTAACTCTCCTGCCCATCAGTTTCTTAAAGTGCCTCCTGGTACTGTTGGGCAACAGTATGGGATACATGCCCTGTTTGCTGGCTGTAGTCCTCATGATTGAGGCCTATTAGCAGACCAATCTAGGAAGCCATTTTCAGTAACTTAGCCTGGTCTAAGTTACTGTTAAGAGAGGGTGGGGTCTCCCATATCTCACAAAAGTGTGGGAGGGACACCTGTGAATCTATTTCTAGCATGGCATAGCGTCTTATGCAGAAAAGGCATAATTTATGTCCATGACAAATTCCCTGAACATAGCAAACATCACGCAATCATTTACACCATATTACACACTGTTTGTTGGAATTTAAGGGTCTGCCAATTTTGCAAAGAAAATAGGACATGTTATGCTCAATGTTATACATTCCTCTCATCGTTGGATACAATTGGATCTCACAAGAAGTCTCATCTATTTTCACTTGGTCTTGCATTGATCAGCTGTCAGAATGTAGGCCAGTCAGCTAACCAGATGTGTACAACTGCCATTATAAGGCAATGTGTTGTAATCTGCAACCAAGGTTTGTAGTATATTATTAGCTTTAGCTACTAGCTTCATTCAAACAGAGCATCTTATCTTAAACTCGCCCTTTTTTCACTCACGGTGCCCACAACTTTTAAAGATGCAAACTCCATCTAAGCGTGAATGCTTCAAGGTTACTTTCACAATCTTTCATATTGCCTACAAAAAGAAAAAAGCAACTTTTTTTTTAAATCCTCTTGTCTGGTCTCTACAGGAGAATGTAGCAGGCAGCAGGCAGTGTAGCTCTGATAATCAAATAAAGGCTCTCCACATTCTACTTGAAATAGTTGTATCACTTTGTTTAGTAGTTGTTTTGTACATAAGAAGAGAACAGCCAGATGGAAAGGAGGAAAAGGCCCCTGCACCTTTAATAGATGCCTAGAAAAGGAATTTTCAGCAGGTGTGGTCTCTGTAAAAAGCTATTTTTTCTCATTCATTCTTCTACAGAACACTCAAAGGTCTGATCACTATCCAGAGGCCTTTCGTAGAGCACTTCGGCCCGAATGCGTGTTGCAAATGCGTCCTTTACCTGTCTATATGTGGATGGCAAGCTGTTTTCCATGAGTTCAGGCAGAAGCACCATCCTGGGACTCACAAGTCCACCCCCCCCCAGCCTCCCACCATTGGAGCCAGGGGCTAGGAGGCCTGTCTGGTGCCTTCCCTGGGGTACCGCGAGCTGCATGAGCCCAGAACAGGCCCATGCAGGTTGCGGGATCCCCACCCAACACTCCCCAACCCACCCTGGGTTACGTGCATGCACGAATGCTGCTTACCTTCTCGGCACCAGGTCGCAACTGGTGAGAGGAGGCCAGTGGCTCTGTGCACCTGTGCACAGCGCAGTCCCTGATTGGCCAGGCACCTGAATGGTTTTGACGGGTGATTTGCACAGGCCCCAATCAGAGGCCATGCCACATGCAGACGCAGAGTGTCGCTGGCTTCCTCGCACCAGTTGTGACCTGGTGGCGATCAGGTAAGTAGCATTCGTGCGTGCCCCTGAGGTGGGTTGGGGGGTGCTGCATGGGAGTCCCACCACCTGTATGGGCCTGATCTGGGCCGATGAAACTTACGGGACCCCAGGGAAGGCACCGGACATGCCTCCCCACCCCTGGATCCAAGAGAACCAATGGCGGGAGGTCAGGGGCAGGTCCCGCATCTGTCAGAGGGGGACAGCATTCGCTCTCCCTCCCTAACATCTGGGAATGCTCTGAAACCCGAACGTATGTAGACGTGTTGGGACTAGCCAGGGTGGCTCAGAACGGAGCCGTCGGCCCAGAGGAGCGATTGCTCTGTCCCAACGTGTTCTATACGTGTTCGAAAATCCCTAGTGCGAAAAGGCCTCTGCTTTCTATTCAGCCTCCTTGGTTATACAGCACATATTCTCAGCAGACCAATCAGAAATTTGCTGCAGCTACAATATACAGTGGGCATGTTGTCAGTTTTGGCCACATCTTCACTTACCATCGGAGGTGCCCAGTAACCCTCCTTCTGCTTCCGGGTTTCCACTTGTGATGGTAGAAAGAACCTCTCATAGTGATTGCTAATTGAGATGCAACCTTCAGCAGGTGAGACTTTGCTTCCTTCGACAGAGGACCCATGGCTGGCCACTGTTGAAAATGTCATCTCCATTTTAAAACGGAGATGAGGGGGCATGATTTTCGGTGGAGACCCCAGCAGCTACCTCACATGTCCATTGCAAAGCCAGCTCCATTTTAAATTGGAGATGTGGCCTTCAAAAAAAAAGGTTTTTCTGCCTCCTCTGGTGTAACAGGTATCCTGAACTCCCACTCATCAAGGGAAAGTGAAAGCCTTCTTTTGTACTGACCTTGAAGAAGAAGCATTGATGATTGGCAGTCTCTTAATTTCCCTCCCTGATTGAAGGAAAGCATCTCAGGAGCACCCATCTACAAAAGAAGAGTCAGAACCTTCATAAACCTCCTCTTTTTATGTCCCAGTGTATCAGAGGGCATGTGTCTCTCTTCAGCTTACAGAAAGGACACTCTTAAGGATTGGAAAATCACAAAACACACCCCAGCTCAAGGTGATCTGGTAAATTAGTCACAATTTGTTTCTGAGACCAGGGCAAAAAGAATGAACCGCTTATATGATAACTCTTGGAGATGAGTAAGACTTTAGTTGGAAGGCCACTCGGTTAATTCCCCGAAACTAAGCTTTGTTCCATGACAGATGAAAACGTTGTTCAGAAGGATCAAAGGAAGGCTGCAGACAAGACCTTTATCCATCTACCACAGGCCTGCTAATCTTGCCCATCTCCGCCTTTCTCCCTTTCACATACATGAATATGTACACATAACGCTTATTCTACTGTTTAGCTACTGGCATTAATAAATACTGAAGCGTATTTTCCTTTCACACAATTAATTTTCAAAGGATAAAAAGGGCCTTGAGGGAACGTTTTAAAAATTAAGTGGATCATAACCCTACTACAAATAATTCATATAGTGCCTAGCTATAGTCTTTCTTTGCTTGCTGTCAGGTTTAACAGTTGCTTCTTAATTTGTGATAGAAATACCATAGTTATAAGGTAAATGTCAGCTATAATGATGTTCTGCCTGCTTTGGGCTGAACACATTGGAAGAAAAGAATATTATGTTTAATGCATCAAAGACAGGACTTTCAGACAGGTTATCCCAGCTATATCCATTGTGTTTTTGACAATCATGTTTGCCCTTCAGAAATAGCAAATAATAAAGATCTCCATGGAATGAAAGCCTTCCACTCCTCAGATATTCCTTTGCAGGGCTTAGGTGTTGAGGAAAAATACAGATACTGCATTTGCGGGTAACTTCTTCATGTAAAGATGGGCAAAGTTCAGTTTGTGTTCAAGAGTTCAATCAAATATCATGTTCAAAGTTGATCACATCAAACTGGACATGTAGCTTTTCGAATACCAGGAAGCTTGATTGGACCAAACCACTAACTGAACTGTTTGCAGGGAAGGACAATTTGATCATTGTTAGAAATGTGCACAAACTAAAACCCTGTGTTCAGTTTACCATTGAACCAAAGACTTGTTTGGGGTGTTTGGAAAAAAACCAGTCAACTGAGCAAATGGTTGTTCACATTTGATTTTGAGCTGGTCTGAAAACAAGAAATACCACTTTTTTTCCCACTGAAGAAGGGCCTTTTCAAGGACAAAAACACAGTGAATCTGAAACATTTGATCAAATAGTTTGCATTTGCAACTGAGGGAGTGGTTCAGTTTGACTAAATTTTTGGAACTTCATACAACTGAATGTTTGGTTTGATGCCATCTTGCCTGAGAGGAGTGGAGAAGAGGCAGCAGGCTGGGCTCTGCCATCTTGCTCCCAGTAGAGCCCCTCCCTCTTCCAACTGCCATCACAAGATGGCAAAGAGACTGTGGCAGCAAATCCAGCAGTTGAGAAAACATCTGGTCCTGAGGCCGAGCAGGGCGGAGCTGAATAGATGCCAGCTGACCATCTCTACCATCATCCGGCGTGTCATCAATGAAGAGAAAATTCAAAGTAAAGAGAATAGGAAAATTCCAGCAATATGAAATGAACAAAAGAATTGGAACCAAAGACCTCACATGCTTGCTTTTTGCTGTTCCCTGTTCCCTCCCACACCATTTTCCTTTTGTTTCTTGTCACTTTAGATTGTAAGCCTGAGGGCAGGGACCTGTCTAAGATTAATATAATATTGCAACCTGCCCTGAGACCTTCGGATATAGGGCGGGATAGAAAAACAAACAAACAAACAAACAAACAAACAAACCGGCTGGTTTGTTGTAAACTGCAAACCGAATGAATTAGTTTGACACACCTCTAGGTTTGTGATTGCCATGTTTTTGCCCACAAAAAGGGCTTTATTCAATTGTTAAAATAGTATTTTTTTTTATGAACAAGTTCAAGATTGTGCACAAACAACCATTTCTTCTGCTAAGTAGTTCACTGTGAAGTAAAGCAACTTTGTGTTCAGTTCAGTGATAAATGAGCATGCGATTTTCATTCATGCATATTTGTAATTTCATGGGATTACCCAGTTTTTGCAAGTTGTGTGGAAACATTACCATTTCAGAAGCCAGAAGAGAAATTTAATATGGAGGCAGTAATTTATCTCACCTTGGTAGGATCTACACACAGGGGCAGCAGAGCACTTTTGTTTACTACTCCCTTCTTCCTCGTTAAGAAGCACCATTTTAAAAGAGCATAATTTTGTGCCCTCGCTAGAGAAGAAGAACAGAAGAGTTGACTTTTGTACTCCACTTTTCTCACTCATTTAAGGGGACTCAAAGTGGCTGACAAAGCTTCCTATTCCTCTCCCCACAACAGACACCCTATGAGCTTGGTGGGGCTGTAAGTGCTCAGAAGAGAACTGTGACTAGCCCAAGGTCACCCAGCTGGCTTCAGATGCTTCAGATCACTGCTTCATTTTATGCCTCTATACTCAGGAATGGTGACATCCACAGATGTACAGTATCTAAGACCTCCCCCCCCCCAATTTCCTTAACAAAGACAACTTCCTCCTTCTGTCTACAGTCTTGCTGGGCTCAAGAAAGCTTAGAGTGAGAGAAAAGATGGAAAGGGACCACACACACACACACACACACACACACACAAAGAACCAGAAAGCCATGGCAGCCTCATTGACTTCTGCTAAATTATGAGACTTGAAGTTTATGAACTTCTTTCAGCTTTGAAACTGGCAAACCCCATGGATGATCCAACCATATAGGTGAAGCAGACATGTGGCTAAGGTGTCAGGCATCAGGGGACACCAAATCAGATTGAAGAGTTTACCAAAAAGTGGGAAATTCTATTTGAATGAAATTGAATGTTGCTCAAAATAATTAGATAAAACATTTGAGTTTAGCATAATTTTGTGAAATTCAAATGTTTGACTTTTAAGTACCTGGGGATCTATGGGTCATAGAACATTTAGCAGAATAGGTATACACGTTTGTCAATGGTCTGATGGGGATTTGAACCATAGGCAGGATTTCTGACAGAAGTGCCATCAACAGTGCTTTAACAGAGCCACGCAAAGGGTTTTTCTACACCCCTGATGCATCATTGTGTATGCTGCCCTACTTTTGCTGCATTCTTCAGGCCAAATAACACAGGCCTATTTGTGCAACTTCTAAGGACATTTCCTGTGTTGGTTAAAAAAAAAAGCCTGGGAACTTTTGTTCCTCAGCTTCATTGATTCTGCGGCTTTGTGGGGAGGAGTGCAAGCCAGCAGCACTGCTGTCATGCAGCTATGTGGGAACCTGTGATCTTCGTCAGTCATACCATTGCTTCCAGTGATCAAGGTGTGCTGTTCAGATGCCTGCTGTCATTCCTGGCAAAGAGAATATTGAACTGGGGAACTTTTGTTCCCAGTTCAGCGTCTCCACCCAGTGTCTTCTCAGAGAACACAGGAAGTAGTCAAGGTATTTGACCACTTTCCTTTGCTCAGCAACAAAGATTTCACTGGACCAGGTAGATCCACACAGGAAACAAACCACTGTGGAATCTTGCCAGAGCCCTTCACAGAGATTTACCATAGTAATGCTCTAATAATTGATACAGGTGCAGAGGGTGTTTCCACAATGTGGATGCGCACGAATGGGTTTTTTGGCTTTCGATTCGTAATGAATGTTAGAAAATTCGTATTCATTTGAATAGATCCTCCTTGAATGTGGTAGGATTCTATTCGATACGAATGTATTTGTACAAATTTGTATGAATGTCCAATATGAACGAATACATATTCCTGATACACATCCCGTAATATATCCGTTCTGGAAGTGTCAGATCTGACCTGAATCCACTTTTAATCCACTCTCGATCCACGTCAGATGCAATCTGGATCCGTTGCAGATGTGACTGGTGCAGCCAAACTATTCATCCCAGAATTTGATTCATAGGTGAATGTCCAAATTCTGATAAATTCATATGAATAATGAATGTTATGATTTGTGAACATCCTTAGAATCCAGGGAACAAGGAGTTCAAATACAGCCTCACAGATGTGTGACCAATACAAATCCACTGAGATACCCTTAAGGGCCCATGCCCGTTTTCTCTTAGTAATTCAGTGTGAACACTAGTGCCTAGTATCCTGTGCAACTGGAAGTGTATTCTTCCTTTGAAGTCTGAAATGTGTAGCAAATTCCTCTTTGCATGGGCTTCACACTAAAATACATTTGCTTTGCACTTCTAGATACTTCCTATGGTACGCACAAGTGCCAGTTGCTACTGAATGTGCCCACACCGGGGAGTGACACAATTCTGATACTTTGGTTTGGGTTCAGCAATGTGTTATGTTAACTCTGGAGTGTATAAATAACTACATTAACTACATATGCAGGGAATTCCTGTGGGTAGCATTGAAAGAGAATGCTTGTGTTTCCCCCATTTAGTCTGTGAAGGAGATGAAAATCACATTTGTAGACGATGATGCTTAGATAGTTTTATATGTACCAGGGTTAAACCCAACTACCCAAACACATACTTAGTTACACAGGATTAAGATATGTGATGCATATGGTACAGGCTGACTTTAATTTGTTCTGCAGCATTTAAATTGCATTGATTTTCTTTCTCTTTTTTTTGCAGTTAAAACGGCCACTAAAGTATGAGATTCTCTCCAAATTTTTACTCTCTTTTTTCATGTGCTGGAAGACAGAGCGGTGAAAAGCTAGATTTTATTTTATTTTATTCTATTGTAGTAATAGTAGAAAAAGAAGAACATTTAGATCAAGATTGAACAATATGTTTTTTACTAGTATTGCAGAGGATGTCAGACAAAGGTGATTTTGCTTCAACTCTTCAAAGTCAAGTCTGAATCTCTGGCCCAGATCTGTTCTGAAAAATAGGAATAGGAAACAATATTCCTTTCTCTATGGTAGATGATCTGTGCAAAGAGGTGGTGAAAAATTACATGTTTTAAGTAGTTGCCACTAGGGGGAGCTGTGTAGTAACATCCAGACACACTGTGCAGCTGGAAACCTCTGCAGTTTTGATTCCTCATCACTTTGTTCTCAGGTCTCAACTTTGGTGCACACATCCTAATTATGAGTGGGCTGCAGAGTAGAGACTCAGCATAAACAATATTTAATTTGAATGAAACATCCATGCTCTTTTCTGCATATGTTCCATGGTTAACAGTTTCCATTTCCTTATTCTGTAAACCAACATCCTTATTCCCTTTAGGTTTATCAGTAATTATTATTGCCGGAGCACACGCAGACAGATTTTTCTGTGCTGGGGAGGAATCCAAGCTAAAGCTACAAATGGTCAAAGCATTTCCTGGGAGGTGAAGCCTTCTAGGAAACCCTTATAGTCCAGATACCGTGTTCCAAGGCAGTTGCTAGCGTGGCCCGAATGAACCATGTGGAAGTCACCTGTGCACTTTCACTTTCCATTACAGTCTTCAATATTATGACTAGTGAAGAGAAGCCAATAGCAAAGATTTTTGTCTACATATTCACTATATTAATACACTGTAAATCAATCTGTGTCCTTTCCTGTACTTACCTGCCTTAGATCCAAATCAGTGGATCCAGAATAACTTGACCCAAGGATCCAGGTCTTCTGGAGTGTGGGCTGGATCAGTGCTGTTTGTACTGATGGCACTCATATGGCCCAAGCTTCTCTGGGCCTGTAAAGCTCATGTGAGCTTCACAGTTGGTCCCCAACTCAAAAACTAGGTGTGAAATTTCCTAGCCACAGGGCTTGGGAGGGTGCTTTTTACTCCTACTAGCCTTTTTTTTGGGGGGGGGGCTGGAGAGGAGTGCTAGAAAAACATCCCCCAAGCCCCAAAGCTGTGAACCTTTGCTCCTAGCAATGGGTGGGATGTGGGGATGCTTTTCACTGAGTGCTACGGTGTTCAATTGAATTGCAGCCTTGGTATTTCTGGATCACAGAGGTAGTTTAGTTGTGGACCCAATCTAACAGGCTTACATCTTATTTGAATTAAAGGCCGCTTAATCTGTCTCTGTCTTGTCCAGACAGAAGCGGACTAAGGGGGGGAGCTCCTTTATCCACATAAAGGAGACCCAGAATCTGGCCAAGAGGACCCTAGATCTAGATCTACAGATCTACAGATAAGTGCAGAAAGGGCCTTTAATTCAATGCAAGACAGTTTGGTCCCAAGTCAGATCAAAGAATGATTTGTGGTGCATTACAGACTTCAAAGAATAATCCTTTTGCAGATTTTTCACTGCACTCCTGTAGCACTACCAGTACTGCTCAGATTGGCAAAATCGTTTGTTTTGATGTCCTCCATTAAAACTATTAAGGTTATATGGGCCCATGTGTGAATCAAAGTAAGTGAGCATCCCTGAAGAAGAGGAGGAGGAGGAGGCTTTTTTACTCCACTTTTCTCATCCATTTAAGGGGACTCAAAGTGGCTGACAAAGTTTTATATTCTTCTTCCCCCAACAGAACACAACAGAGCTGTGACTAGCCCAAGGTCACCCATCTGGCTTCATGGGGGAGGGCAGAATGGAACCTGGTATTCCCAGATAAAGGTCTGGCTCCTTAACCACTAGACCAATCCCTGAGGGCTGAAAGTGCTTGGTCTTAGCAGAAGCCTGAACCCCACGCAGTTGTGCTCAAACAGCAGTTCTTAAAGAGAAGCATGAGTATTTTCTATCCTTCCAGATAATCACCAGGAGGACCTCCTTAGTCCCTGGCCATTTTTACTTTTGAGTCTTTATATAGTGGTTGGCTCTGAAAATTGAACTTGCAAATTGTATCCCAACTACCTCCGCTGCCATTGGGGCTTTCTCACATCCTGACTGTCCACATCAGCTGCTGAAATTTCCCTCACTTCAACTTACATTTTTCTTACAGTGTAATAAATATCTGTCTCTGCAACCACCAAATTCCTCTGTGTTTACCTATTTTCCTCTACTTGTAGCAAAGTATCTGAGAGTTGAAAGTGTATCAAATATTTAACTGAGACTGGTCAGAGTTGAATGGAAAAAAAGATTAAAGTTTGAGCAGATATGCTTAATGCTATGCAAGGTCACAGTACTTTAAAGCAGTTTTAAAAAAAATTAAACAAAAGGTTAACAGATTGTTGCTTGTTGAACCAAGGCTGTTAAATTTATTGAAAACACAGAACTAAGGAGGAGGGAGAGAAAAACACCTTTAAATGAACAGCCTTTTCATGCAATATTGTTAAGCTCCAGCCCAATTTCTGGATTTGTGCTTGGAACAGGATACTCCAGTAAACACACTGGGATAGGTGTTGCAGCTCTCTTTATTGCTAGCAATAAGGGGTACCATGAGACATTTCTCAGATCTCACCGACTTTCATATACTTTGACAAAAACATTTAGGCCTTGTCCCCATGCAAGTTTGGTACGGTTACGAGCATGGGATCGGTATTGTCTGTCCCCATGGGTTTTGAATTTGGTCAGCAAAAAGCATGCCAACCCCTTCCAAACCATGCCAGAAGGGTGCCACTTCTAATGTTGAGGTTCCGGTGACATTACATTGATAACAAGTTTCTGGATCTCAAACTTAGTAAGCTCCTGGGGCCTGTTTGCACTCGGCCGTATTCTGGAATATATCTCAAAATAGGTGATCTGTTGTCTGCATGTTAACGCAACCTCTGACAGATCTCACCCAGGGCCTGTTGTAGCCTGCACTAGTATGTGGCTGGCAGGCCCCTATTCTGAGACATATTCCATGATAAAGCCAAGTGCAAATAGGCCCCTGGATGTTACTATCATAGCAAGGTTGCAGGAACATGGCCAGATGCCCAGTAAGTTAGTCCAATGGCATGAGAATAAAGATAGTACGAGATCCCCCAAACTAACTTTACTATGAATTTAATGGCCCATAGACTTCCTGACTTCTGACAGAGTTTTGGGGCTGCCCAGCAATCCAGCCACGATGCAGACATGCTATTAGCATTTTTACAGTGACTGGAAGAGCCCTGGGTTTTGTATTCACTTCAATTGCACAATAAAAGTCTGTTAGTTCAGCTTGGATATCAAATTGGATATAAACATTTTGTTTCACCCTTACAAGGATTGACTGGAAATGTTGTTATCATTTCTCTCTGCATAATAGTTTTCTTTTTTATTAAAAGTGCATGTTGTATTTTGTTTCCTTTGTGGGTTAGTTTTGTTTCAATGTGCAGATTTTAAATGCTTCAAAGATCTTCAAATAACGCTCTAATTAACATTACTGGAATATTTATTTTCAGGCAGTTATTAAAGGTGAGGAACCCTGACCTTTTTTTCATCTGGCTTCCCTAAATTCTTTACGTGTCTGGTGTGAAATATTACTAAAAGTTTTTTGTTTTTTTTAGAAAAAAACACATAATAGGGATGGCTAATTCATTGTGAAAGTAAAGTAAAATTCCCACTATGAATTGCCCTTGGCTGTTAAAGGGAGTCGATATAAGAATGTAAGAGAACATAGGAGGAACCATGCTGGATCAGGCCACAGCCCATCTGGTTTGGCATGTTGCCTCACATATTGATTGCCCCACCAATTGCTTCTGGGCATCTCAAGTAGAAGACAAAGGCAAAACCTTCATCTGCTTTCAGATCCCTGCAAATGGCCTTTAGGGGCATCCTGCCTGGTTCTCCAACAACTCTGACTCTGCACACCCATGTGATGTGTCATGTGACACATCACATGATGTGGTTGCATGGTTACGGTGCTGGCTCCCAGGGTGCAAACATTCACATTTAGTTTTGGGGAGGGTTTGAAAGTGCTAAGCATCTGCAAGTGTGAAAAGTATGAAGCCAAGTGTGAAAAGGCCCCTGGAGGAAATAGGTAAGGCACTGATATGCTTGGTCTCCCTGAAATTATCTAATCTAGGGATGTGCACAAAAGTTCATAAAAAGTCAAATTCAGCCAAATTCAGCCAAATTTAGATATTTGAATTCAAATCAAATGTTGGCACATTCGAAGACTGACATTCAAATATGAATCAAATGTGTCATTACATTCATATGAAGCTTCTTTATGGATTCGTATGGGATTTGTATGGAATTCGTATGGAATTCCCGTGTGATTTGTATCTAACATTCATGTCAAATGTCAAATTTGTACAGAATATTCATCTCAAATTTGAATCCTACCACATTCAAAGGAATTTATTCAAATGAATATGAATTTTCTTGCATTCAATTCAAATAAATAAATATGCACATTCCTATTCTAATACTTTCTTAAAGCTATCCAGGCTGGTGTGGTCACCACCACTTCTGACAGTAATGTGTTGTTTCTCAAGAATGTCTGGAAAGACTCAATTTAGTCATCACTGGTTTTCTGCCTTTTTCTTCAAAAAGGTGCCTTCTCAGGTACTGATGGAGCCCAATTCCCATCAGTTTTTGTTGAGAATAAGGGAGGTATTGGCTATGTCTCATCACAAGACTGCTCCTCACAGTGATGCTCCTGGGAAAACCTGCCACCACCCTTAGAAGGGGAGAGATATCGTAAGGTTAGGGTGGGAGTTTCCACTCAAGGAAGAAAAACTTCCCTTTACTCACCCACAACATTTTGGGGGAATTCTACAAAATGAATTATGGAGCCACTACTGCCTGTGCATGGTCAGCTTGCAAGGATTCCAGACTTCTTGGCCTCTGTGTGCAGACACTGGCAATTGTCAGTGTGACCTGACTAGCACCAGCCAAAACGTCCTGCCACATTGACTGAGTCATGCTGAAGAAGCATCCTCTTTCTCCTAGATTGCTTACCAGGTTAAATCAAGATGTAATCATAATAAAGGGCATCAGGCTGGAAAAGGTAATATGCTGGAATAAGTCTGACTTATGTAGCAATGTGTTTTATTCTGAGAAAAGAATGAACACAATTCTGCCATTACTGCTGGAGGGTCTTAGTTTGGTCAGCTGGGTACTAAGGAAATATACAATTAATTGTACTATTAATTAGTGCTGTGCACAAATGCAATTTTCAAATTCAATTTGATTCAAATTGAATATTCAGATATTTGAATTCATACAAATAAAGAAAAAATGAATATCTGGACATATGAACTGATACAAATACTGCTAGCCAGTCAGAGAGTGGCCGGCACATACAGGCACACTCGGCTCACCATTTTGGGACCTGGCAAGGACGAGGTAAGTACCTCATGCGTGTGTGCACACACATCCCCACCTAGGCCCAGGCCCAGGAGGGTGGGCACCCAGGGGGGTTCCTGCAGTCCCTAGGGGATCCAATCTGGTCCCTTAGAACCTGCAGGAACTTGGGCAAGGTACGTGACTGGCCTGCCCAATAGGGGCAGCCAGAGGTGGGGCCTGGACCTGTCAGGGAGGGAGGTGTGTGAATGCTTCCTCCCCTGAACAACTCTGGGACAGCCCTGAATGCCCTGGGCTGGGTGTAGAGCTCTATACCTGGAATGCATGTGGGTGCTCTGGGATGGGATGGGGTGGTTCTGAATGGAACTGCCTGCCCAGAGGAGCAAGTGTTCCATTCCAGGGCATCCTACACGCATTACATTTGCCCTTGTGCAAATAGGTCTTCGGTCTGAAACAGATCAGGATCAGCCTCTGACTGATCCTGATCTAGAGATCCAGACTGTAAGGGGCACTACATGTCCATGTTGTTCTCTTGCTAAATTTCAGCCTTGCCTTCTTGCATTCCTGAGGATTCTGTGTTTCCTTTAGATGCAGCAAAGACTCTGCAATAGATAGGCAGGCTGAGAGAACTGTTATCTCAGTAACAGTACTTCTAGAAAGGCCTTGAGTAATGGTGAGGTTGTGGGAAAGCTTGCTAAGAGCCTATATGATATACCCTTGCCTTACCAGCAATAGCCTGTCTTCTGTTATCAATGATAAATTTAGAATCTTGCTATGAACCAGCTCTTTGTCTTGTTACTGACTTTCTGGGCCCCGAGTAGGGATTCTGACATGGACCTGCACAGGTAAGTGCACAAAGGCCCGCAGTTTATCTTAGCTCTTGGCCAATACAGCCTTTTCATATAGTCAGAGCTGAACAGTAAACAACAAACTCCAAGGAGATCTCTAGTACTGGAGTTTAAAAGAAAGAGATATCCATCATAGCAGTCAGTCCCTCTAATTTTCTCTGATAATACTGAGTGCTTTAAGTACCGGCTGTACTTCATAACCTATATTGGTTAGCAAAGCTGAAAGGTATATCTTCTTCTGCAGACTTAATTTTGGGTTAGAATCTTTTTCTTTTCTTTTTAAGGAAAATAAAATAAAATGGTTCTCGCTGCTCATTGGACACTGCAAGGTTTTCAACAGAGTGAAAGGTAAATATCTCCAAGGGGTAGCTTGGAAAGTATCGGTTTATTTTATTTATCTTCATTTTGGAGTGATAACATTTTAGTCCTGTCAGTCTGTATTTCAATCTCAAAACAAAATGTTTTTGCTATGATTCTAATGTTGGATTTACTTGCAAAAACATCAAAAGAAAGCATTGCTATCTATGCACACACATGTTTAGGACACTGGGGAACAGATAAGGCAGAGGAGGGATAATGCAAAGTGATAACTGAATATTTCCCAACTCCTGAGCTTTCTGTTAGAATACATATACCTTAAAGTAAGATTAATTCTTGCTTGTTCCAGAGAAAACACACATTTGCTAAGACATTTTATTTGAGAATGGTTTTTTTCTTCTTCTTTCCCTAAATAGAGTCATAGAACTACCAGATGCACATTAAAACCCCCAGTTCTCCCAGGACTGTATTAGACATACTCCACATATTCATAGCATTCCCAGTGTAGACACAGGAAACAGTAGCAATATCCCAACACATTTGTATTAAAAGAAATCTGGCAAAAGTGCTTGGTTCCCAATAATACCAATTGCTTATCTCAGGGCTTTTCTGCGCTCTGTCTGCACAGCAGGTCCCACGATGCTCCAGCTGCATACAGCATCCACACTATGCAGAGCCATTTCAGTTCCACGAGCAGTTCTGGGTGTGCTGGATCATTCCCCAGCCAGAGAGTGGTGAAGCACTAAGAAGTGCTCCATGGGTATACTAACCAAGCCTAGGATATAGCCCATACACTCCAGCACACGCCTTTCTCACCACTTCTAGGGCACATGGCTATTACTGCAAGACAGGGTGGAAATTTGAAATGAGAACCTCCGCTCCATCCCTGATCTTCACAGTACTTTGCACCTAATGAAGAAGAGGAAGAGGAAGAAGAGGAAGAGTTGGGTTTTTTACCCCGCTTTTCTCACCCATTTAAGGGGACTCAAAGTGGCTGTCAAAGCTTTCTATTCTTTGTCCCACAACAGACACCCTGTGAGGTGAGTGGGGCTGTGAGAGCTCAGAAGAGAGCTGTGACTAGCCCAAGGTCACCCAGCTGGCTTCAGGTAGGAGGCGGAATCAAACCCAGTATTCCCAGATAAGAGTCCGGCTCCCTAACCACTAGACCAAAATGGCTCACAGATGTTAAAAGGCTCTCACTTTCCTAGTTCCTCATGTTACTGCTCTTATCTGAAATACTCAGATGCTAAACAAGAGTGTGTGATGGGGGAAAGGAAGTGGGTGGACGCTTGGCTTGCATTTGAAATATTTCAAACAGGAACACAAGCAGTTGGGAGATGAAGGTAAGAACCCAGGATTGCATCCTGCCATCTGGCAGTGGTAGCAAGAGGCAATTGTGGAATCTAAAGAAGATCTTGCAATTGCCTTTCACTGCCTGGAGGCACTGTGATAAGGGCACTTTCAATCTAAGATTTACACAGGTGTTTGCAGGCTCTGAGCTGTTATAGCTCTGCTATTGGTATTGCTTTCATTTCTAATATTTTGCAAGGTTAGTCTTTTAAAGGAAGCCTTCTTTATAAGTGATCTGACTGGAAAGGAAAAAAAGTGATATGGAATATTTGATTTCACACTGGGTGGATGAAGAGGAACAAAACTGTTTCTTCCTAACCCTATCCCTAACCCTAAACTACCAAATATATCTCCCTCTCCTAGTTTGATTATAAGCGATAAGAGTCATCCACTTCCTTCCTTCCTTCCTTCCTTCCTTCCTTCCTCCCTCCCTCCCTTCCTTCCTAAAATAACAAGCTTATTCAGCACTGAATGGTAGAGATGTGCATGGTTTTTGCCCAATTCATTTTGCTTCAAAGTGAATGGAACTACTTTAAATGTGGTAGGGCTTCAAATTCAATTCATCCAATGTTCATCAATCCATGCCACCATTTACACCTCAAAATCCACTCCGAATCTGCTTACCATTCACAAATTTACCTTTGCAAGTGTAACAAAGCTTTGAGCGAAGGCACCAAAGTTTTCACTTTGCTTGCAAATGAAGGTACCTTTGAATATAGACAATGCTCGATTCCAATGCTTCTGACAAACATGTTTTGCCCAGCTCTACTGACCAGTATGCCGGACCAGCAAGTCTAGCAGGAGCTTCTCCTCTGCACACTGGTGTAGTCCAAGGGAAGCCAAACTTGCTGGTCCTGAATACCATATAGTCTGGAATTGCTCAGTAAGGCTGCATCTAGAAGTTGGTTGCTTATTCTGCTATATTTGGATATTCTGGAATAAAGCATGGATTTTCAAATATGGTGGATGCCCACATATAGTGGAATAAGTAACCAGCATATGGATGAAGCCTATGTCTTTAAAAGCGTTTGGATTTCAGGTTGCTTGCATTTATAAGCAGAGACTTCTGAAAAATTGATACCATATCTTTATGGGAAATGATTCAATCAGTGTGCGCATGAGGAAGGGTAACTAATGCCTTCTGCACTTCATTAGATTGAGTGGCTGGTGCTCCAGTCACCTCTTCACACCTTCCCTGAGGATGCAACTTTTCTGGGTTACCAGCTGACCTGGAAAAATAAACCTATGTTAAAGGAGAGCACGGAGCAGGCACAGAACAAAAAAGGAGACAGTGGTGGAAGGGAGGGGAAAAAAAGCAAAATCCTAACTTTTGTGGAGCAATAGGGCTCCCAACTGGCTATTTTGTACAAAGTTACAAATTGAATTGCACACCCCTAAAACAAAGAAGTGAATGAAATGCCAACAACGGGTGCTGTTTGTGTCAACTTTGTACTGTGGATCAAAAAAGTGAATGTCCTTTGACTGAATCGAGAGCAATCTCATCATTTCCCCCTCCTTCACTACTTTTCCCCCATGGCACAGAAGCTGTGGAACATGGGAGCTGCAGTGGAAACAAGAAACCTTCTGAACTGTGGTTTGTGCAGCAATTATATTTCAAATACTGCAACTGTGATGTCCCTAAGACTAACCCTACTCTTTCTTTTCATTTATTTAAAATGCAAAACTCTGTTAGGGTGTTACAGATTTTTAACAGATGGATGCATTAATTTCTCACATAATAATGCAGTTTGTTGCTTGCAAACTATCCTGTTCTGCAAAACTGCACTGAGGATTTTCATAGCCAGCCATTGCTTGGGCAGTGCAGTTTTGGAACAGGTTATTGGAGCGATGTTCACAGTATAGGGGTCCATCTTGTCAAGGCTAAAAAGGCCAGTAGGAGGAAAATGCATAGATGTGAATTAGCAAAATAGTTCCACACAGGAAGTAGGAGAGATAACCAGGAGTTAACTTAGTATCTAGTCAGGAGACTCCTTGAATTGCATCATAAGGTGATGTGTGCAAACAGTCACCAGTTCTTCTAGACTGGTGACAGCATCACAGGGATTGAGCAAGAGTTGTGTAAGACTGGGTAACAATTGCGAAATGCCAGGATATGACACACCAACTCAGATAATGGGAAGGTATAAAACTGGGCACAGACGGCTGTGCCTTGCCTTGCCTTGCCTAGCTGATTGCCCTTCGGGGCACCGAGACGCTAAGATGTAAGGACTGCAAACCGCTACGCAATAAACCTCTTTGGAGAATTTACGGCGTCCCTGGCTCCTTTGTTTACACTGGCGAGGGGGAGAAGGAGGAGCCAAGCCGCAGCAGAATCGGAGATCGGAGAAGCCCAGGACTTCAGCACCCTGGAGAGCTACGCTGGAGGAATCCTGACAAGCTGATGGAGACTGAAAGGCACACAGAGACGGAAGAATTGATTTCTAGCCAGCACGAACCAAGTGCAACTCTGCGGGTGGAGATTTATCACCACAGGGGGGTAGCTGACACCCCACTACCCCCTGACACATCTATACCTAAGGCTGCAGTCACACCCTAACCTTATAGTCCATCTCTAGGATGGACAGAGAACTCAATGTCATTTTCAGTTTGGAAAAGCTTAGTCACACCTACCAGGCCACTGGCTCCCCTTGCAGCTGAGCCTGGTAAAAAAAAATAGGGCTCAGTGTGCGTGTGTCTGTGTCCATGGTGGGGGGACAAGGAGGACAACCAGACATGAGGGATGGGACCCAGAGGAGTGACTCTCCATGGCAGGGAGATCAGGAAGGATAAGATCAGTAGTGGGTGGAGTGGGAATCTCAGTGTAGAGGGGCCCGAGGGGAGGACTGGAGCAGCGGTAGGGCCTGAGGGAATCTCAGTGCAGCAGAGGGGTACAGGATGTGACCCTACCCCGCTGAATCTTACCATTTTCTAGGTGGTGGGAGGAGGGGTGGAGGCCTCCCAGCTCCAGTAAGGGTCCAAGTTCTTTCACTTCACCTAAGTCCATTCAGACTCAGTCCACATAGCAGATAGTCCTTATCAGGAAAGGAAAGTCTGCATTAAAAAAAAATGCAGACTTTCAAGTGTGACTCTCTCTGGATCCAGGATGGCCTCCATTCGGATAAGATGTGACCATGGCCTTAGTTTAGTCTAGCTTCAGTCCATCTTCAGGGTGAGAGAATCCCAAAGTGGAACTTCTAAGTTTGCCAAAAACAAACAGCTTCTTTTGTGGATGGACTCTCACATGCTGAAAATAGTCTTCAGCTGGGTTAAAACCTAGGTGTAGATGGTTCTAGGAGAAACAACTAGATTTCTCATTGAAGAAGTGTTACACAGCATGGGATTCATTTCATAAAAATAACGCCATTCTTGTGTAATCATTATAATTTATTTTATATCATAATTGTCTGCACTTATAGCAAGAAACAGCCACAAAACCACAGCAAATAAATATGTACTCATCCCATGGGCAAACATTCACACAGGAAATGCTAATTACCTTCATGTTTTTACTCCTATACATTAAGAATTGTTGCTGGATATTAAATGTGTTTTTTTTTCCTTTTTCAAATAATTCAGTTATTTTCATTAGTTCATAACAAGTAACCAATAAGACAACAGTCGATAGTAGTAAAATGTACTGCTAGAAACAAGGGCAGCATTTAAATTAAATTAAATTGTAAAGTAAAAGCCTTCATAAATAAAAATGTCTCCTCTTACATCTGAAATTAATTAGCGTGGGCCTCAGGTGATTCTCCGAGGAAACAATTCTGCACTGCAGTCTACTTCTCCAGCTGAAAAGGCAGGCATCAGATTTGAGCGTGAGATATGATTAATGTATGGAAAGATGTTATGCTAAGGAGCTATGTCCAGTGTCACCCAAAACTTTACAGGATCTATTTTCCAGGATTTCTTTCACCTTTTACAATGAACACCATCAAATAGGCTTGAAGAAGAAGAGTTGGCTTTTTTCACCCATTTAAGAGGACTCAAAGTGGCTGACAAACCTTCTATTCCACAACAAACACCCAGTGAGGTGGGTGGGGCTGTGAGACTCAGCAGACAGCTGTGACTAGCCCAGTGTCATGCAGCTGGCTTCATGGGCAAGGGCAGAATAGAACCCCGTATTCCCAAATAAAAGTCCAGCTTTCTAACGACTAGACCAAACTGGCTCACATAGTGGGGTGTATTTCAGTAGCACAATTTGGTGTACCTCCCCAATGTCTCCCCTGCTAAACCAGAAGAGTGTGCCCTTCCTGGTTGCCTCTGTGGCATTCAATTCCCACCATCTCTGTGTAGCTTAAGTTGAAAATGTATGTAGAAATGTAGCAAACTGAATTTAAATTGGGGGGGAGAGACTTGGAATAAATCAGATTCAGCCATCCCTCCCTTTGTGTGTCCATCACTGCCTCCTCTTTCTAATCAGGGAAGTTAACATGTGACCAGTTACCAGGGATGTGCACAGTTTTTTTTTCATGTTTAATTCACATTCATTTGAATAGAGCTCCTTTGAATGTGGCAGGATTTGAAGTCAAAACGAATGTTCTTTGAATGCTATTCAAATCCAATTCAGATCCCTGCTGCCAGTCACACCTATGAATCTTCTACAGATCCCCTACAAATTCCCTGTGAATCCACTCTGAACACATCAAATCTGCTCCGAATCCACTTTGAATCTGCTCTGAATCCACTGCAGATGTGACTGGGCAGCCATGTTCACAGATGTAAAATTAAACTTTGTATGAATGTATAGAAGTATTCAATTCGCTTTCAAATGTCAGTCTTCAAATGTACCAACATTCCATTCAAATTTGAATGTACAAATTTCAACAAATTTTGAATGTGATGAATATTTGTGTGCAGCCTTACAGGAGTCAGCTGCATACGTTGTTCCAATGCATACACAAAACAGTGCAATGATGCTCTAAAAAACAGTCGATAGATATTTTACTTCACAGAGGACAATCCTCTCTTTTGAAAAGCTATCAGGCCATGTCCCTATGCAAGCTGTTTGGCTCTGAATGGGCACGCATGGGACCAGGAGTGGGTTCGAGATTGAATCTTGCCCGTCCCCATGCCATTCCCAGTGAAATGGGCTGGGTGCGGATGCAGCCATCCCCATACAAACTCTGCCAAACCCTGGCATGGGGAACAGCACCACCTCCTCTCCGCCCCCTCTCTCCTCATTGGAAGCCAGATTGACATCAGCCCACCCCTGTGCTGCCAGCTGAAAATGCCCCTATGCCACCAGCTGCACATGCCACATCCCCCTCTCCCTTAGCAGCACAGAAAGCCAGGACTGGGCTGAGAGGCATGGAAAAAAAATTAAATTAAGTTTAATAAATTTTAAAATAATTTAATAATAATTTTTAAAAACCCAAAGCCGCTTCGAGGTTTAGTGGCAGTTGGGCAGTTGAGCAGTTTTGTGTACCTCTGTTCCACCAGGAACCACAAGAACATCCAGCAAGCTCAAAAGGGAAAAAATCAAGCCATTATGATGATCGCCTTGGAGATCGGGAAAGGGGGATGGAATATTTGCCATGGAAAAGGGGCAAAAATTAAGCCATTTTCCTCCCTGCCTTGACAATCAGGATTTTTTCACTCCCAAAAAATTGTAGTGGTTATGATCACCAATGCACAGGGCCGAAATGGCAAGCACACCCCACCTCCCAATAACATGAGTGCCAATCTCCTCCCCAAATAGCCCAGGACTGTCTCCATGCACAGGCTCGGCTCACTAGGCAATGCATGACAGACCCCCAAATGATGCCCAGACTTGTTTATTCGGGTACCAAATTTGGTCCTGGTCTGGCACGTTTTGGGGCAATTTGGTCCATGGAAATCGGACCAAATAAAAAATGCATGGGGACACCCCTTGCTGAACCCAATTTTGGTACTGGACCAAAAGCGCATGGGGACATGCCCTCAAAGTACTATCCAGTCCTTGTCCAATTTAAGCAGGAAAACTATAAAAGGAGGTGGTCCATCATAGGTAGCACATGGACAGTATTCCAGTTAACAAAGCCAAGAAGAAGCCAATCAAATTCCTGTATTATACTATCGTTCCTTCTCCTCACAAAAGCTGGCTGTCTGCTCCAGGCATTTGCAGGTACCTGGAGCATTTGTTGACAAGCCAGACAATGGTGTCAGCCTTTGAATTTTGTTTGCCTCTAGGTATGGTTCCTTTTTGTGCTTCACCCCTTGAATAAACTCTTCAGTGGAAGGCACTGCACAGCGTTAAACTTCTCCATCTACTGCAAGAATAGCATATGCTTAAATTAACCCTCATTTACAAAAATGGTAATGTTTACTCTAAAAGTTCTGAATTGCACAGTAATGTTCCAGTGTGCTAATTACTTCTTAACACAGGAGCTGACAGAAGGTTATAAATGAACCCTTTATTGCTGTCACCCGTTCCTCAATAACTACAGAAACCACAGATGAAAGCAAACGTTGCGGTGTACAAAGTAGACACGTACGCAGAGAGGTGGCTTGCTGCTGCTCCCTTGGGCAGGCTTTTTGACCTGCAGTGAAAACTGGTCAGCTTTGATAGGGTTCCCTGAAATTGTTCAGTGTCAATACAGAGTAACTTGAATAGTTCTAAAAACTGACATTGCTAGGCAGCTACTCTTTTTCTCTCCGGACACTTCAGTTGTTAAGCTGAAGGAGGTCACCAAATTGCACGCTCCAAAGAATAGAGCTTTGCTGTTGCTATTGTTATTGCTGGAGAGGAAACAGGCTGATCTAAGTCTTTAATACTTCCTCAGTGCTTTGTGTTCAGTAGACCAACAGAAAATATAGAAAGACCAGAGAAGCTAAAATGCATGCTTCTTGACTCAGGGCATTTTTACACTTAACGTTCATGCGATAATATTCCATAGAAGGTTAGGTTCAGAGACATTGGCCAAGGTTTGCATTGTAAGCACTGGCATCACCCCAAACCTAATCCAGACTTACCTGGGACCCATTAAAGTGTGGACTATCACCGTAGCAACTGCCAGGCATATTAGGCTGTTGCTATAGAGATCAGCTATGTGGCACTGCACAGCTATGCCACATCCTCATCCCAAAGCAGTGCTTGCATATGACCATAATGTGAATGCCACACCTGAGCATTGACCAAGAGTGCCCTAGGTGCTCTTGGTTAAGCTGATAACAATCAGAATGTTCTAGGTGTTCTGGGATGGAAGCAGCACTGTGGTGCACAGATGCTCTGTCTTGAAGTATGCTGGGCCATTCTGCAAACAGACCTTCAAATATGTTGAGCAGAAATCATACTGTAATTCATTTTAAATACTATTCAGTGTATAGCTGCGGTAGCTAGCATTCTGGGTGTAGCAGGCATGCCATCATAAATAGTGGAGCCTGGGATACGGACAATCTGGTTCAGGCAACTACATAACTTTGGATCCTTGTTCTTCTTGGCAGATGAAAGCTTGCCAGTAGGGAATGGCCAGGGAGGCCCACAGAGTAGCTGTGGGTTGGTTCTGCAGTGGTGCCTCTTAAAAATCTCTCTGGGGGGAGAGAAAGGGGGGAGAATTTCAACATTGTTGGTTCTCCTGGGTTTCTCCGTAACTTTTGAATCATTGGCCATGTTATTCCTCTGGAAAAGATATGGAGATTGGAAGTTGGAGTTACTGTGTTGCAGTGGTTCCATTCTGAATTTCAAGGCCAATGCCAGATAGTGGTTGTGGGAGATTCTTGCTTGGCATCCTGGGAACTCACTTGTGGGGTTCAACAGGAGTCAATCTTATCTACCATGTTTTTCAATATCTATATGGAGCCACTGGGAGAGGTCATCAGAAGATTTGGAGCAAGGTGTCGTTCATATACAAATGACACCCAAATCTACTTCTCCATGCCATCTGAATGAGAAGAAGTTGTTGAAGTGTTTTCCAGGTGCCTAAAGGCAATACTGGGTGGGAAAGGGGATAATAAATTAAAGTTGTGTCCAGACAAAAGGGTCACTGGGTCTTGGGCTCACAAAACTGGGAAGCAACCTGTTCTTGAAGTGGTAATGCTTGAAGTTGTAATGCTCTGGAAGGGACAGGTGTGGAATCTGTGGGCTCTTGGATTCTTTGTTGACACTTGAAGCTCAAGTGGAGGTGGTGGTCAAGAGCACCTCCTTCCAGCTGATTCACTAGTGATGGGTCCTTCTGGACAGAGATGATCTGGCTGCAGTAATCCATGCTCTGCCAACTTCCATATTGCATTATTGTGATGCATTCTAAGTGGGGCTACCCTTGAAGATGGGTTGAAAGCTACAGAATGCTGCAGCTAGACCACTGACCAGAATGGCTTACCAGATGCACATCACACCAGTCTTAAAAGAGCTGCACTGGCTGTCAATTCACTACCAAGCCTGATTCAAGGCATTAACTTTAACCCATTTTGCCCTAAATGGCTTTTGCCATGTCAACTTGCCCATGCCTTAAGATTTGCAGAGAATAACATCCTGATCGTACCACTACCTTCAGAGTTAAAGGAATGAAGAACCAGGATGGGGCCTCCTTGGTGGCAGCCAAGTGTTCCAGGCACCTTCATTACATACATTCAGGAGACTGGGGAAGAGGTACCAATTTACCCTGGGTTTTCGTTGAGGAAACAATTTTCTCTCACCACTGTTATTGTTTTTAGTATGTTCATTTTATATTCTCTATTTAGTGTTGTAATGCACCCTGAGACCTTCAGGTATAGGGCAGGATAAAGAAAATAAATAAATAAATACCTTGCATAAAGTCTGACCCTTTTATCTCTTCCTAACCCCCACCATATTTAAAAGGGGACAACCTTTATTTTTTCATAGTGTATAATTTTGCATGGTGCAGCCTGAGTTTCATCACACATTTTTCTTACTATACAGGACAAAAATAGGAATATTGGAAAAATGCACAAAAATATGAGGTGGGAAAATTTGAGAGAGTATGCAGCAATGGATGGAACGCATACGCTGGATAACCTGCTTCTGAATTGTATCTGTATCTCCATTTCCCTATTTTTCTCTGCCTGCACCTAATTTTTTGGTTGAGTTCTGCCATTAATGTTGTTTGTACAACTTTATTTGTATGGATAACTTAGTAATTTATTTATAATCTTAATTAGCTAATGTACTTTATAAGGTTACTCTTGATTAATGAAGCAGCTTAACACTGCAGGTAGTAGTACTTAGTTACTTTTTTGTAAAGCCATTTAGGTAATTGACATAACCTTTAACATTCAGTCTGGCTTTAAAAGCAGAACAACTTATTGAATAACAAATAAAAGAAACACAAAGGAAAAGAGTGAGGAAGATTGAATCAGGAGATAATGCCTTACACAGATCTATGTCCAAGGATAGTGAGTTAAGGTGTTGTTTGCAAAATGAGTCCCAGGTTCTGAGTCCTACCTTGTCCCACTTCTGCTACTGATATTCTACCATCATGCTCCCAATGTAGGACCTTCCCTTCCCCCAGCGATACAAGATACAGAGGATTTGTGCAACTCTGAATGATCAACAAGGGCTTTGTGCACTGTTTGCACAAACTGCTGCTGCTGAAATATGGGCACTTTGCCCGGCGTTAGTGAGAAGTTTGCAGAACATAAAGGATCAGTATGAATGACACCACTGTTATTGTCACTGTAACTACATCCCACAAACCATGTGTGTATGGTTCTTTTCCTACACATTCTGTCTTCATCATAGCAACAACATCACAAAGGTTGATGCACCATGAGCCACTAAGCTGCCTAGCTAATGAAAATTTGAAATTGGGCCATAAGGATCTCCCTTAAAGAAAAAAAAAGTGTTTACTTTTGTATGTCATATTGAGTTGTGTTGGAAGGACTAAATATAGGTAAAACTGAAAGACAAAATAAATATACTACTTATAAAACTCATTAGGAACCAGAGATGTACACAATCTCCCCCCCCATATGCTTTCCTTTGAAGCAAATGGACAGAAATTCATCTTTGTGCAAATGGAGCGACTTCTAATGTGCTAGGCTTCAAATTCACTTCAAATCCCTGCCACCATCATTTCAGTCTCCAAATCTGATCCTAGTCCAATCAAATCCAGTCCAAATCTGATCTAGTCAAATCCGAATCTGATCCAAATCTTCTCTGGGTAGCTGCTGTCAATGTAGCAAAGCTTCAAACGAAGACACAAAAACTTTTGCTTTGCATGTGAATGTCAGTCTTCAAATATAGCCAATATTCAATTCAAATGTGAAGTTTTAACATTCACAATTCATATGCATTGTGAAGAGATATACATATATACATATACATATACATATACATATACATATACATATACATATACATATACATATACATATACATATATATTGTGAAAGACTATGAGCCTTTCTTTATGGATCCTTAATATAATTAAGCTCCCATGTAGTTCATTTCTACAAGCTGCATGACACGGGAGTGTTTCTGGATTCATCACTGTCATTTGAGTCCCATTTGGCAGCAACTGCCCGGAGTGCCTACCATTATCTTCATTTAGTTTGCCAGGTGAAGCCTTCACTGGATCAAGATAACTTGGCCACAGTGATCCACACTCTGGTAACCTCCAGATTAGACTACTGCAATGCACTTTACATAGGGCTACCCTTGAAAACACTTTGGAAGCGGGAACTGGTGCAGAATGCAGAAGCTCAACTGCCAATGGGAGTCTCTGACCGGACTCATATCACACACCACTCTTAAAGAATCTGCATCGGTTACCTATTTGCCACTGAGCCCAATTCAAGGTGTTGCCACTAACATATAAAGCCCTAGACAGCTTGGGCCCTGGGTATCTGAAGGAGCACCTTCTCCCATATAGACCTGCCTGTACACTGAGATCTCAAGGAGAGGGCCTTCTTGTAGTTCCTTCTTGTAGAAGAGGTCCTTTTCTGTGGTGGCCCCTAGGCTCTGGAACAGCCTTCCTCTTGAGGTTTGCCAGGCACCTGCACTGCATAGTTTTCAGCACCTGGTGAAAACATACCTTTTCACCCAGGCTTTTGCTATTTAAATAACTTTCTTAGGGTGCTGTCCTGTTTGGGACAGTGGGGGCTGGGAGGGGGGGGGGGTTATATTTTAAATTATGTTTTAATATTTGATATATTTTACTCTCATTGTAACCTGCCCTGGGACCAATTGGTGAAGGGCAGGATATAAATAAATAAATAAATAAATAAATAAATAAATAAATAAATAAATAAATAAATAAATAAATAAATAAATAAATAAATAAATAAATAAATAAATGTGAGAAGCATGATCCAGACTAAGGGAGGCCTCAGTCCAGATCACTGATACAGTATACAAGTTTAAATGAGTCTGCCAGTGGGCTAATGCTGCCGTGATCTAGAACATGGAAGGCATGTAGAAATCACATTTCCCATGGTCAGGATTGCCAGGGGGTGTCTGTACCTCAGAGGTGTGGGAATGTGCTTGCAAAGCTCACACAACCTTTGCAACTGTGTTGTGGACTGATCTAGATCAGTGTATCAGTGAAGATGGCAATGACCCAGGCTATTCCTTCCCCTAATCCAGGCTATTCCGGATCCCCTTGTTCAGAATAAAGGTGAAAGGTTCCAAACCTTTCCACACTGGGCCTTATCCCAGATTATATTCCAGAATAGGAACCTATCATCTACACGCTAGTGCAGACTATGCTGGACACCAGGCAGGATGGCACCATTCTGGAATATAATCCAGAATAAGGCCTAATGCAGAAGGGATCTATGTTTGGCTAGACTGAGGCAACCAGAAGCATGGGAGGACAGTGATCAATATGGATAGATGAGATCACTCAGACAACTAGAATGACTTTTTAAGAGACATAGGGCCTTATAAAAGCAAGGCAAGGTGGCAAGTATTTGTCATATAGTAACCAGGAATTTAACCCAACTCATTGGCATCTAACAATAACATACAGTATCGAGGTCCAAATATTATACCACATTTTCCCTCTTTGTTTACTTTCAATCTGTTCTTCTGGTGGCAAATAATTCCAGTGGATAATTTTAAGAACATCTCTTAATATGTCTAGTATGGATTTATCTGGTACTTTAAACCTGGCAGAAGACACAGCTTGCTTTTAGATAAACATCAAACCCCTTAGCATTAAAGTGAGAATGAAAGAGTTTTTAGAGTTTGCTAAAAGGGTTTCATCACATTTTGTGCTCTGCCTACTGTGCACTGTACACATCCTTCTTACACACTTCCCCAAGAAACAAATTTAACATTTTGTGTGAATTCTTACATAACAGACCACTGATTCTGCTTTGGATGCAGGGTAGAGAAGGAAGGGGAGTTTTGTGCATTATATATTAGACAGTTCTTGCTTGGTGAATTTTCTTATTAGATAGATTGATTTGGTTATGCTCATCTCCTTTTATTTTCCTTTGTGGTACCAAAATGAAGTGGAATTGCAAAATCTAAGCAGGCTTGGGTCAAGTAAATGTTTGGATGGATAAGTCTCCTGGAGACTCTCAAATTCTATGAGGAAAAGAAACTGGGTTCTTTCCACACTGCCCACTATTGTAGCTCAGGTGGTGGTATGGAACGAGACATGTTCTGCCCCTCTGGAATGCTCTATCCACATGGCAGAGCAACAATTATGAGGTCTGCCAGCAGATGAGTGAGCTAGTCTGGCGTAGTGGAAGTTACATAGTCCAACTGTTCTGTTACACTGGGTGGCTTATTTTGGTGGTACAACAGGAAGTGACAGAGGACATAGACATGTCTCTGAAAAAAATCCCTCCCAAAAACTCCAAAGGCCTAGATCAAAAATTTCCTGGCTTTCAGATGCTGGATGCAGCTTTAAGGGGTGGACTCAGTTTTGAAGTTGGTGACAGGGGCTAGGATGGCATGGATTGTCCAAAATGCAGATGGCCCTCTTCCATCCCAGTGGTCACCCATCCCAGCATGGGTTGCACATCCCAAGCCAAAGCGTCCTCTCCTAACCCTGGATATCAGGAAGTGGAGTATGGAAATAGCCTAGATGCAAGAAAAGATGTCCTCACCCCGAGCATGATTCCTTAGTGACTCCATGGACACATCCATGCCATCTTCTTGGCAATTATATGGAACTGGTTCCTCACTGCTTCTTTTTATGGAACTGCCAAGGATCAAAGCTGGGGATATTGTACATGCAAAGCTGTTGTTCTACCACTAAGCTGCAGTTAATCCCAGCTAGAAGGAAAGGCAATTCATTTCTAAATAATCATGAGGATCCAGTAGCAACTGGTGCAGCAGAACCATCAAGGTGATTGTGGAGAGATGTCAATTCGAGCTTTGACATTAATCCCTCTAAACAATGTATCAGTTTGCTCTGGATCAAAGTATGATTTGAAGAGATGAAGGAAGATGCTTCAATCAGATCCTTGCCCAGTTCCTGACACCCTGCTGGTTCCGATGTGAGAGCCACCATTGTGAAGATTCACTTCTTAAACAAACAACATCTGCAAATGTTATTTACATTTGATCAGAGAGGATTTTAATGAATTTGAATTTATAATAGCATTTGGACAATATTTGTTGTTTCTCTAGCAACTCAGAAATGCTGTGCTACATCAGACTAATTGCCCATCTAGCCCAGCTGCCTGTTTTCATAGTGGCAACCAGTTGCACAAGGAAATCCACAAGCAGGACATAAGTACACACGTCACCATTTCATAGACTCCTAGCAGTTGGTCTCCAGAGACACTGTCTTATGTAAGATGTCACATAGAGCTAACAAGCTAATTAGAGCTAACAAGCCTTTGGATTCATTTGTTATTAACTGGTACCCAAGATGAAGTCTAGAACGCTTTCTATACTGGGCCTTATTTTGGATTATATTCCAGAATTTGGACCTGCCATCTTCATGCTGGTGCCCCCAATGGTAGGCCCTAGGAAAAGACTGTCCTAGCCTGTAGCTCCATGTGGATCACAGGTCCTTATTTCAGGATATAATCTAGAATAAGATCTAGTGCAGAAAGAGTGAGAGGAGGAACTTTTGCCATCTTGATTCTTCCAAGCTTCAAGTTTTATTCAGTGACCTGTAGTTTTGGAATGGGAAAATAACTTCTCCTTGTTTACTTTGTCTAGATTGCACACAGTGTTGTACATATTTGCACTGCTCACTCATCTGCTTTATGGACTAAAAAGTTCCAACTATTTCCAACTTTTCTCATAAAGAGTCTTCCTACCTCCTTTATCACTTCAGTTTTTCTCTTTCCTTCCCAGTTCTGCTAGATCTATAGCTAAAATTGTACACAGTATTCCAAGGACAGCCATACCATTGTTTTGTATGGGAGCATTCTAATATTGGCAGATTTATTTTCAGTGCTATTTCTTATTACATCTAATAAGCTTTAGCTTTTTTTCTTTTCTTTCTTTTTTTACTGCTGATGCACTGGGCCAACACTTGCATTAAACTTTCCACCATGTCTACAATTTAAGAAATAAAACACCAAAGCCCAAGTTAGATGAGCCATTGATTTAAAACACTAACTGTGTTTCACGGGAGAATTTAGGTCACATCTGCACTAAATCCAGTGATTTTTGTTTAGTGCCTGCCAGAAGTGTAATTCTACCATAAAGGTCCCTACTTAAGGAAAGATCAAGAAAAGGGCAAAGGGAACATAGGTGCATGCATAGAAAAAGAACGGGCTGCAATGCTGTCCTTTGCAGATGTAATATTTATGCCCTCTATTCTATTTTACATGCTGCTAATTTGTTGAATAATTGGCATAGTGGAGTGTCAAGACAATGGGAAATCACCAAATAAATTATTGCCTTTTGACAGCCTCTACTACTGTCATCACCCACCAACAGCTATACAGTCTCATTCCAAGGTTAGTCATTGTGCTACTCTCCAATGGTTTCTGGAACATGGCTCCATAAATCCCTGGTTATTTTCCATACTAGCACAGATTGATGGAATCTAGGGAGCATCCACATGGCTGTGCTTGATGTTAGGCAACCAATAATCAGTAGGCGTTGACTGAATCTACAGTGTCTGGATCAAGACCTGAAACTATGAATTTAGGGGCCTTTCCGCACTTCCTGTACCATACAGGGGATCACAATAGTGCACACCCACTAGTGTGCACCAGAATTCACATTTGTGATTCCTAGTGCATGCTGTCTTTCTCCCCCTAGAGGTCCAGATGCATGTCCAGGTGCCACCACCTTTGTCCTAGCAGCTGGCATGATTGTGTGTGCACCAGCGGCATCACCAGGACAACAGTGAAATGCTATAGGGATGTGCACAAATGTTCTAAACGTTCAAAATTGGATCAAATTCAACTGAATGTGGACATTCGAATTTGAATAGAATGTCTTCACATTCAAATGTAGACATTTACATGAATTTCAAATGTTCCAATGATTCAACAAATTTGAATGTACAGATACTTATGTATTACATATATGTATTTGTATGCATTTGTGCTTATAATACAGAACAAAAATGGGATGCATATGGGATTAAATGGGATGCATATGAAATGCATACAGATATATATAGCATATACAAATGTTGTTGACATTCGTATCTTTACATATGAATGCTGTTGACATTCATATCTTCAAATTCATATCTAACATTTCAATGAATAGATTGGATTCAAATCGGGTTTTGTTGCATTTGGATTTTAAACATTTGGATTGAATCAAATATTTTGACATTTGAATCAACTCAGATTCAAATGCAAATAAAAATTTGTGCCCATCCCTAACATGCTGCACATGCATGCTAGCATTCCGGATCACCGGATGTACCAGCACACTTGTGCAGCACCTCCGATGACCTCTGGCACCAGATGAGGTGCAGATGCTCTCTCCACTGGCCAGGACAGGTAGGTTTGCAGGTGTGTGTGGTGCATGGCGCCTCCTGCAAGTGCAGATGGTGCTTCCTAAAAGCTACCCTCACATGCACTAGTAGGCTAAGTACAAAAGGGCCTTAGATGTTTTCCATGCATGAGGAGAATGCCTATATAGGTTAAACCTGTGGAATGTAGACAAGTTGCTCATATGAGCTGGAAACATGTGTGATCAGGGTTTAAGCAGAACAGAACTAGATGTGTTTTGCATGCCACTTTCCTTCTGCCTCATCCCATATAAATGCTTCAAACAGAGAGAGAGAAAGAGAGAGAGAGAGAGAGATTGAGGCTGCATCTTAGTAAAGGTACATTACATAGGAAAGGCACCTCAAATGAGGTCAGAGTCTATTGCGCCCAGCAGAGACCAGGGCTGAATTCACACTTAGGCCTCTGGTATGCAATTAGGGCAGCTCTGGTACAGATATTCTGTATCAGAGCTATAGCAGAGCTGTCCTAATTGCATACCAGAGGCCTAAGTGTGAATTCAACCCAGCTGTCCTGAGGACCTTTAGAAGAAGAATAAAAGTTGTCTTTTCTACCATGCTTTTCTCATCCATTTAAGGGGACTCAAAGTGGGACAAAACTTTAAGGGAACAAAGCTTTTTGTTCTTCTCCCCACAACAAGAACACCCTGTGAGGTAGGTGGGGCTGTGTGATCTCAGAAGAGAGCTGTGACTAGCCCAAGGTCAGCCAGCTGGATTCAAGGAGGAGAGTGGAATCAAACCTGGTATTCCCAGATAAGAGTCTGGCTCCCTAACCACTAGACCAAACTGGCTTTACTGCATGTAGTCTGAGGACCTCACTACACTGCAGCCTTACCTTGGACTTTAAAATAGAATCCACTACAATGACAGTCGGATTTTGCTTCAGGGAAGAACACACATGAAAGACGTAATGAACTTCTAGTGTTTTGTTCTACCAATACACGTAAAAGGAGTTTTGACTCAAATCCAGGATGCATTGCTCTGCCCTCAGCCCTCCCTATTCTAAACTTCTCCCTGACACTGTGAATGTTTGGTTCAATCTCCAAGCTTTCATATTGTACATTAAAACTAAATAAAATAAAATAACCACCCTCAGCATTCAGCCCAAATCAGATGTGGAACTGCCTAGATCCTTATCAGCACTTTGTGCAGGAAAGCAAAATGTATTTTCAGGCACTTCTGTGAAAAAAGTCCAGGTGCCAAAGACCAAACAGGAAACAAGCAAACAAAAATATTAACAACTAGGATCACTCATGGTAGCACATGATTGGCTTTTCGGGGGCTGGAGGTGGGGGTGGAAAGATGAAATACATAAGAACGTAAGATAAACCCTGCTGGATCAGACCACCCATCCCATCACACACGGTGGCCCACCAAATACTCATGGGCATCTCAAGCAGAGACAAGGACAAACCTTTTTCCAGCAAATGGCTTTAGAAGCATCCTGCTTTCCCCCCACCCTCTTGTCCTCCCCTACAAATCTTCTACAAATCCATACTTATGGTCACAACATGATAGGTGGATGAAGCTAATGGGTGAAGAAAGCACTCTATAAAAAACACAGATAATCAACATTTACTGTGAGATTTACCCCTTAGGTGTCAGCTTTCTGCATCAGAAACTGTTCAAGTCCACCTTAAAATCTGTGCATAGTTTGGTCCTGAGTAAGATCTCAGGGTTTCTTTCTTACTAATAAGTACCATTGAGCACAACATGATTTACATTCAAAAAGATGCATTTAAGATAGTGCTAAAGTTTAAACCCCAAGATGTCCAATAGTCCAAGATGTTCTCTGAGGTTGACAAGGCTGCATTTTTCTCTATTCAGTGATGATTTTTTTGCAGAGTTGTGTCTCTGCAAAGCATCCTACATCCCACCAACTTATCCAGTTCTCATCTAGAGGTAGTTTGAGAAAGATCTCAGTGGAGGAAGGTGGTCTCTCCAGCGACAGAACACAAATTGACTGGAAAAATTGCTGCTGCGCTGTGGTAAGTTTGGGAGGACAGAGTTTGGGGGACATAACATAAAGTATTAATTCAGAAAAGTTTATCTTTAATTATTTAATACTTTTAAAGTTAAATTTTCAAAATTAAAACAAGTCCATTAAATAAAATGAAGGTAGAATGCCAGCAGGGGAAGGGGGGCTTCCCAGTGTTTTGCACTGAGTGTCATATGTATGACTACCTGCCCACTGGGCAGAAGTCCTGGGTCTGTGCTCGGTGCAATGAGCCCTGGGCTCTCAGGGAATGTGTTTCTTCCCTCAAAGCCAAGGTAGCGGAATTGGAGAAGGAGATAAAGAGCAACAGGGCTGAGGGTGAGGCCTTCAATGATGCAGTAGGAGCATCCAACTCCATGACAAGCAGCTCTCCAGCTGCCTCAGAGAGTGGAAGCCTCAGGTAGGAAGGGCATCAAGCTGAAGAATTAGTTGGGACCCCTTCCTTAGTGGACGTGCCTGTATCCTCTTGCATGGAGGATACTCCTGCATGGGTAGTGGGAGGGGGGCTTCTTGCAGTGGGTGATTCGATTGTCAGGAACATAGAGAGCTGGGTTTGTGATGGGTGTGTTGACCACATGGTGACTTGCCTGCCAGGTGCAAATGTTGCAGACATCACCGGCCATCCAGATAGGTTAGTAGACAGTGCAATTCTTGTCAGCACACCTCAAAAAGGATATTTAAAGGCCATCTTTCCAGGGTGAAGAGGCCTAGTCATTGCAGTCTGATTTTGTAAGGGAGGTGTTCAAGCCCCTTAATCATTCTGGTTGCCCTTTTCTGCATCTTTTCCAGTTCTGCAATATCCTTTTTGAGGTTGGTGACCAGAATTGTACACAATATTCCAAATGGGGCCTCACCATAGATCTATAAAGAGGCAAAATAAAACTTACTCACTTGTTTTCTATTCCCTTTCCCAGCACTGAAATAGCTTTTTTTGCCACTGCTGCACACTGAGCTGACAACTTCATTGAGCTGTGCAACAGAACCCAGAGATCCCATTTGTGGTTTGTTTCAGAAAGCTCAGCCCCCGTCAGTTTATAGACATAATTAGGATTCTTTGCACTTATTAAAATTAAATCACATTTGCCACTTGGTTGCCCACTCACCCAATGCTCCCTCTGGAGCTCTTCACAATATCTTTCAGTTTTTATTATCCTGAATATTTTAGTATCATCAGCAAACTTTGCTATTTTACTATGTAACCCTTCTTCTAGATCATCGATGAATAAATTAAAAAGCACTGGTTCTTGGGGGACCCCACTTTTTACCTCTTTCCACCCTGAGAATTGGCCATTTATTGCTACTCTCTGCTTCCTGCACTTAAGCCAGTCACAAATCCAGGACAGAACCTGTTCTTTTATTCCATGGCTGGTGAGTTTGCTCAGTAGCCTTTGATGTGGGACTTTGTCAAAAGCCTTCTGAAAGTCCAGATAGACAATATCTACTGGTTCACCTTTATCCACATATTTAGCGACACTCTCAAATATGGTTTCCGTCACCTTACATTAAGCTAACTGGTTTGTAATTCCCTGGATCACCCCTGGATCCTTTTTTGAAGATTGGTGTACATTTGCTACCCTCCAGTCTTCAGGTATAGAGCCCGATGTTAGAGGAAGCTTATATATTTTTGCTAGTTTCACATTTGAGTTCTTTAGGAACTCTTGGATGAATACCATCTGTTCCTGGTGATTGTTTATATTGAGTTTATTAAGACATGCAAGGACATCTTCCTTTGTTATCTCTATCCAGTTTAACTCTCCTGAAAATATAGACACAGCTTCTGGCATGTGCCCTCTGTCTTCCTCTGTCAATGGTGCAGTACTGGCCATTCCTCCAAGAATGAATTCAGACTTCAACCTCAGACACACTAAAATATGCTAAGGACATTTCTGCACTTAACCCCATATAATTCATATCAGTGGGTCTGGAATAAGCAGGTCCACTAATTCTGGATCACACAGAGTCATGGGAAGAATCAGTGCTCTCAGTGCTGTTTCGATCCACATCTCCATCCAGCTGTGAGATTCCTGGGAAGGGGGTGATTTTGGGCAGCATGCTATGGTGCACCACTGAAAAACACCCCCCTGGTAATTCAAGAACACCGTGGCCTGTTGCCTGCATGCTTCCCATGTTCTGGAACAAAGTCCTTGGTTTTTATTGCAGGGGCTCCTTGATCTGTATTAATGTATGGATGAGGAGGCTCCTTAAACCAGATTAGAGATAAAGCTGTAGAGAATGGTGCTTATGTTTTAGCTCATTTCTGGTCCTTCTCAGAGTTTTGTAGGGCAGCCTTAACTGTTACAACTTACCTAGTCAGACCAGGAACACAGTCTCATTTTCCATATGGAATTAAGGCTAACGCCACCTAGTGACTAAACTATTTAGTGACATTATCCACATACAGGTAATCCCGGTTCCTTAGCTTTCTTCTCAGTTATAGATTTGGAAGCAGACAACTGACCTGATCTCTTTTTCTTTTCCTTTTTTTAACAAAAGACCAATGGGGATGTTATTCAGGTCACAAGTCAGGAAGTGGGGCAGACTATGTTCCTTAGGCCCACAATTACATAGCTGCTTTCCCAGAAGTAATTTCTGAGCCGTAAAAAGTCAATTTTGATCCAATCTCATCAAAATCACTGATAATTAAATGCATATTAATAGCACACCGAATCCTTATTTCTGTCTCCCTTTGGAAGAAGGTGTCCTGGATATGGAGGTCTCTCTCTCTCTCTCCCCTCCCCCTTTCATTCTTTTTCTCCTCTCCCTACCTTTCAGTCCTATGCTTCTCCCACTTCCCTAAACCTGAGCCAGCCCTAAACTTGGGTCGTGCCACGAAACTTGCAAGGTTAGATGCCGTGGCGATGGGGCACGGCGCTTCCTTTCGCCTGCTCCTCCTGAGCCCCCACTCTGACCTGGGACCCAGAGCAATGACCAGTCCTCCTGGCTGCCCCTGGAAGTGAACTTCTCCGCCTTCCTTCCAACGAGGGAGAGAAGTCTTCGCTCCTGCCTGCCTTCCACAACGCAACCCCCCAGCTCTCGCCGGCAAGCTCCCTCCGCTTGGCAACGCTGATGCCTGTTCTGCGTTGTTTCTCCCTCCTGCTCCAGATAGGGGGAGAAGGTGGCGGATTGGAGGCTGGCTGTTGGTGTTTCAGCCTCTCTCTCTGTCTTTTCTTCCCTCCTTCTCTCTGGTTGGTAGCCCTTCTCTTTTGCTCGCCCTCTCTCCTAGGTGATCCATTTCCAAGCAACGTGCTGGCTAACGGCGCAGCTGCCAGCAGCTGAGGGACTCTCGCCGCATCCCACCACCAGCAGCCAACCCAGCTCGCTCTCGCCGCCTCTGTCCAAACGCCTCCTCGGGCTCCCGCTGCTGCTGCTGCTGCTGCTGCTTCTACTGCAGAAGACCTTCCGTGCAAGTCCTGGGCCCCTTGCTTTGCTCCCGTCCTGTCCTCCAAGCTCCATCCCTCTGGAACTGCGATCTTGGCCGGCCACCACGTTGGAGGATCCCTTTCTGCCCCCTCCAAAAAAAAGCTTTCATCCAGCATCATCATCACCACCACCACCAGCACCACTAAACGTGCGCTCTCCTTGCTGCAGGAGGAGAAGCCGGGAGAAAGCAAAGGCCGTCGATTGCTGGGTGGGTTCGTCTCGAATCTTTTCTCTCTTTTTAATCTATACATTTGCAGAAGGGCAGAGGGCTGTTGGGAAAAGGAAGGGAAAAAAGCGAGCCGCTCTCCAGATCTGCATTCCCAGCTGCATTGCCTTGAAGTTCACTTTGGGCTTGTTGGGGATTTTTCTTTCTTTTTCTTCTATTTAGGGGGGGGGGGTCGAGAGAGAGAGCTTGGATACGGTGTGCGTCCTGCCCCCACAACGTCCATTTAGCAGGGAACGGATACCTCGGCTGGAGATCGGGAGGAGAAAGCTGCCGCTGCTATTACTATTACTATTATTATTGGATCCCCCCCCCCCGTCCTCTCTCTCCCTCCCGAAGACGACAGGCAGGGGTGGGCGGCGGGGACCTGGAAGGGAGGCTCGGTGCCTTTGCGCGTCGCAAGTTCTTCTGCCGGAGTACCTAGTGGCGGCGAGCAGCGGCGTGGAAACCGGGCCGTGCGGATCGTCGCCGAAGGAAAGTGAACCCCCCTTTTTTCGCGGTCGTCTCCCCGCCACCGCCACCGCCACCCCCGCGCCCGTCTCTCCCGAGGAAAAGCAGCCAAAGGAAAGCGATCATGGTGTGATGAGGACAGACGCGCGCCGAGCTGCTGCCGCTTTGACACCGGGGCGCGGGGGGGCCCTGGATGGCTTCGCTGCAGCGACTCCCCGCAACTCTGGCAGTCATGACTTGCCGCCCCCCGAAATGACGCGGGGCTGGTAGAACGAGGAACCCCCCGCCGCCACGCTGGATCGGATCTCGCTTGCTGCCCCCACGCTGTAGCTGGCTTCTATTTTTTATTTTATTTTATTTTTTGACGGGGGGGGCTTTCCTTTTCTGTTCGGGGAAAGAACTGCCCAGGATTTGGAGACTCTTCCAAACTCTTCCTCTCTTCGCGGCTGCTTCGTATTAACCCTTCCTTACCACCCTTCCTCCTCCTCCTCCTCCTCCTCCCTCCCTCCCTCCACCCCCCACCCCCCGTTTGCCCGAAGCACAGGAGATGGAAGTTTTTTCCTTCGCTTTGCTCGTGTCCGTGTGTTGGACTCGAACCTGGGAAGCGGCGCTGGCGGACTCGATCATCCATATCGGTAAGGCCGGCTGAAGGAAGCCGAAAAGAGCGGGCGTACGGCGAGTGGGTGGTGGAGACGACATTGAATCGCTGCTGCCACGGGCTGAGTTCTGAGCCTTGTCTCTTTCCTCTAACGTTGCTTCTGCCCCATTCGGATTGACTGGTCGCTCCCCCCCCTTCCCCCCTTTTCCTTTGGAAAGGAAAACTATCAGCCTCCGATGCGTCCAGGTTGGGGTTGGGGTTTGGGGTTGTTTTCTCCCAAGGATACCGTGGGCACCGATTTCAGCACGCGTGTGTCGTTGCGAGTGGAAGGCAGAGCATCGCTGTCTCGTGTGGATCCTCCCCGCCCCGTTCCACAGCCGATGGATGGATGGATGGATGGATGGATGGATGGATGGATGGATGGATGGATGGAGGGGCGGTGGGAATCGATGGTGCTCGACCGTCCGGAGCCTCGGAGCGGCAGTTGCTGGTCTTCGTGGATGGAAGGCTTGTCCGCCCTGGGTTACTCTCTGTTAGTCCTGCCCGAGCTGGGGAAGGCGAAGCTCTGCCCCGCGTGCGCCTCCTCCTCCTCCTCCTCCTCCGGGGCCCCTTTCCCCTCCGTGGGTGAACAGGTGGTTCGACGACGCTTCTTGCTTCTCCCCGAGCGGCTCTTGGCAGAGGGAAGCGAAGCAAGCGGGGTCCTTGGATGCCACCTGCCCCTGGAGGAAAGGCTGGAGAGGGACCTCTTCGTCCACGCATCTTCCAGGAAGACACCCCCCTCCACACACACACAACACACACACATAGAAGTAGACGGCCTTTGGTGGCAGGAATACATCAGCACCACCTCCTTTTCCATTCCCTTCTTTGGAAAGATTGTTTCTCTCTCGCGCGCGCTCTGCTCTCTTCCCTTCTCCCCCCCATTATTTATTTATTTATTTATTTATTTATTTATTTATTTATTTATTTATTTATTTATTTATTTATTTATTGTGCCGGGGCAGAAGGCAAGACAAGGCGAGCCCCCCCCCGCCCGCCCCCTTTTCCCCTCGTTCCTTCTTCCAGGACGGGAAGGGTTAAAGGCGTCCGCGCGCGCCAGCGGCTTCTCTCGTTCCGAAGCTGCTTTCGGGCCCCACCTATTGGCAGCAGCGCCGCTGACAACCGCGCGGACCGGGGACCGGAGGAGCGAGCGAGGGGGATGGACAGGAGAGAGCAGGGGGAGGAAGGACGAGCCGGGCTCGGTTGGGATTCACGCCGCTTTCTGCAGCGAGCGGACTGGGAAACCCACTTTGCCATCCTGCCATCCATCCATCCTGGGGGAAAAGGAGAGGAAGTGGGGGGGGGGGGACAGGGAAGGAGAGAACAAGCGAGCTTTTTCAGCACAAAGCCCAAAAAGCCAAACCCGCTGGCCCCCTTCCAAGGCGCATCCCGGTTCCCGAAAGCTAAAGGGTCCTGCGACTCTTCCTTCCCTTTAGGAGCAAGAGGTGGCGGTGGAGAAAGAGTCGCTTCCCAGGTTGCAAAAAGCCTGTCTGTCAGCCTTCCTTGGGGAACTGCTTGGCAAGCCGCACACGCAGGCGGAGAGAGAGGGGGAGAGCCTTAAACAAGCGGCGGCTTGGGCATGTCACAACGACGATCCTGTGCGGTGTGTGTGTGTGTATCTGTGGGTGCGCAATGATGGGGGAAGCCTCAAGGTCCCCCTGCTGGCAGGCCGGAGAGTTGTGGGGACGAGAGCTGGTGCAGGTGTTGAAGAACTCCCTGCGCCCCTCTCCTCTTGGCCCCTTTTGCTAAGGTGGAAAGAAAGGGAGGACGTTCTCCACTGCTTCGGAGCGGGTGCCAGCTCTCCCCTGCCAACCCTCTCCCTCTGGTGCCTGTTGTGGTGGCTTCCTGACTTGAGGGATTGTCCTTCCTAAACATGTCTGCCAGCCCTTGATTGCAGAGCCGCGTTAATTTGGAGAGGAGGCGAGGCCGGAGGGATCTCTTACCAGATCTGGAAAGAGCTGCTTTGGGCACAGTGTTTGGCTTGAGATACCAAGGAGAGACGCTTCCTTTGAGCTCCCGATGGTCACCTTGGTAGCTAGTGTTATTGAAAGACTGCGGGAGTGAGAGGAGGAAGAGAGCATTGGTGGGTTTCCTCCCAGAGTGAGACTTGTGTGATTTATTTGTGGCATTTGGGGAGTTGGGAGGGAAAACTTGTAGGAAATGGTCCTGTAAGGACAGCAGCGTGCTTAGTGGTGACAAGGCTTGCTTAGACCTCCTGCTGTGCAGAAGGAAAGGTTTGCAGGGAGTTTCTCTAGCAGCTAAATGGTCTTACCAGGGAACAGTTGGGCTTATGAAGGCAAATGGCCTTCTTCTTCCTCCTTTCCCCTAAGCAAACAATCGCATGCACTGTTGCGCCGTAGTTTTGCATCCCACCGTCCCTTCTTTCCCCTTCTCTTCACATTAATTGCTGTTTATGTTTGCTGGATGCCCGGTTTAATTATTTATTGCTGGCAAATACGTTGCTATGTAATTTATTATTATTATTCCCTCGTTGTAAATACCATTGGTGGTTACAGGCAGCAGCCAGTGTGCATTTGCCTAGGAAGAGGAGACGGAATCAAAAGTGGCATCTTGTACAATTAATTTCATTTAGAAAGACAATTAGTACATTTGACAAGGGGATTAGCTCTTTTTATAGATGGCTTTATGTTGCCATGAAGCTAACAAATCGGTAATTGTGATCCACGACGGCTTTCAGTGCTCGGCTGTAGACTTTTTCTTTTCCACCACGGTTGGGGAGGGGACAAACATCAAATAAGAATCAATTTTCTCTTAAAGGAGGTCAGCAGCAGCTGGCCTCAGCCGTTCCTCCAAAAAGTATTGAGAAATCTCTCCTCTTGATTTGAGTTCTAGACACCATGATCCTGGCTTTGGTATAGGTGTGCAGAGGCATTTGTTATGTTTACACAAACCTCTGTGTTCCCAATGATGCAGCTAAGAAGCAGAATCAGGACCGTTTTGCACTGGCTTCAGATCACTGCAGGGCATGGGGAGGGAGGGAGGGAGGTTAACAATCCAAGGGCAAATCACATTTTCCAAAATAAAGCCAGTAAATCAAGGGAAGGTTAAGCACTCGGCATGGAGGGAGGCAGGGTAAAAGCAGGTGTTCTACATTTTCTGAATATGATGAAAGACAATAGTTCTAAACTGTGCCAGGCTGTGTTTCCACCTACACTGAACCCGGAGCAAACCCAGATTACTGTGATCTGGAGTAATCCGGGTTCTGCTGCAGGTTAGGGTTGGAGGCCGGGAACAGTGCAGAGCGCGTGTTGGGCTGTTCCCAAATAGAACCAACAGCTGCCAGCCTCCTCCTCCTCCTAACGTCCCTGAGCAAAGGAGGACAGCCAGTGGCAGGGGTGAGTTGGGTTTGTGTGGAGGGAAGGCCACTCCTTGGATGTGGCAGCGTTGGGTGGCAGGCGGGGGGGGGGAGTGGAAAGGAAGGAAAAGCAGCCACGCACCACCCATTTGCTCACTCACTCACACACTCACCGGCTCTCCCCTTTCCTGGGGTGTGTGTGTGCACTATAAGGAGTCCCTCCGCAGGCCCCTGCCTGCCACCTGATGCCACTGCATCTGAGGGGCAGCCTCCCCTCCACGCACCCCCTCACTCATTTACTCCAGCCACATGCTGTCCTTTAATCCTGGTCAGCTGGAAAACCCCTGTTTAAACAGGGCTTTTATTTCCCTGGGTTTTCCCCAGAAAATCCAGGAAAAGAAAACTGGCATGGCAACAGGGCTGGAAAATCCAGAGTGGATTTGGAGTACTGGGGATTTAATGGGAACCCCCAATGCCAAATCTGAATCCACTCCAGGTATTAGCCCCTATGGAGATGCACCCTCAGATAAACATGTCATATACAGAGGATGATCCCTCTGTGTTCATCTCTCTGCTCAACTATCTATCCACATGTGTCTGCCCACAAGAGAAAAGAGAACTTTCAATTTAGCAGCAGAGATGAACCAGGATGTACCTCTCTTCTCTTGACAATAGTTAGTTTAGGCTGCTGCTTGCAAAACTATTTCTTAAATGTATTTTTATTAACCATGAAAGTTTCCTTTTGGTGTGTCTTATTTATTTATTTACATTTTTATTCTGCCCTATATCCTGGGGTCTCCAGGCAGGTAACAACATTTAAAATCAAACATTATGAAAACAATAACAGTATGTATTAAAACAATAGCATCTTGGCAGAAGACTTATCTCTAGAAATCTGGATGAACATTAATATGCAGGTTCAATTTGATTCGAACATTTTGAAACAGGTTTCAATCAAACTTCAGACTTGTTTGAAAAAGTTTTTTTTCATCGAAGAAAGCTCTTTCAAAGGACAAACCAAAAGAAAAGCAAAAACAACAGAAAACGAGCAAGCACAAATGGTTTGAGTTGACTGGTCTCTGGTTCAGTTCATATTGAACCGGCCTGCTTCAGATAGGGAGTGGTTCAGTTTGATTGGAAGTAGACTGAAAGTTTGATTCAAATTTGCACATCTTTAGTTACCTCCAGTTAATTTATTGCATGCCGTAAGTCAAACAGTATCTAGATTACCGTATCCATTTCACATCCTTGTCTCCTAGTTATGCTGAAGATCGAGATATTTCTATCAACATTAGTTTGCCTATTTCTGCTGACTTGAACGCTACTGCTAAGGGAAAGCTGCTCAGATGGATGCCATTAGGTGTACTTATGAAAATACCTCTGCAGAAATTTTCCGTAGCACACTTCTTAAAGAGCTTCTTGTTCTTGTTCTTCTTCCATACTGAGAGTATGCCACTCTGCCTTATACCACTTCCTTTAGCCTATGCATTGATTGAATAATTTCATCAGACTCACATTACTTGATTGCTCCAAAGTATCCCTAATGATCTGTATGCTGTAGGAACAACTCAGAAGCCGTGAGTGGAATGGCAATGATATTGTGTTTTATGAGGCTATTCAGAAAGTCGCTCTGATTTATACAGCCAAAGAGCTTCGAAGTCTCTGAGATTAGCCACACTGCCTGCTATTTTCTTGGTACATTGCTTGTCCTATACTCTTTGCTCTCTAAACACAACAGGGGTTGAGAATACCGCTTTAATTAAGCAGGGATTCACTAGCATTTACGCTCAAATGCACAACTTGTATATGTCTCCTGCCGGAATCTCAACTTTTAATATATTTAGTGATATGTGATTGTCCATTGATTTTTATCTCTAAGTACTCCCCTAGTAATTGTGTGAGTGTTTCTCTCTCTGAGTCTATGTGCTCACGAGCATTTTCTAGCCACAGCCCCTAAAATGAAGCTTCTGTGTGAAAACAGATTGGGGTTTGAAAACTAAGGAAAGTGCTGATTTTTCATGACTATAATGTGTGAAGCAGAAATTCAACAGGTGCCTTGATTTTTTTCCCCTGAAAACAACGGTAATGGGAACAGCCATAATTTTAAATTAGCAGCTGATAGGCATATGGGAAGCTTCCTTGAGGAATTTTAGCACTCTTATAAAAGACCTTTGGCTTCTGTACAAATTCCTTAGAATAGGGATATGCATGAATGTTTCTATTTTTGCCTTCAATCCATATCGAACCAAATGAAAGAAAATTTGTATTTGTTTGAATGTGGTAGGATCTGTATTTGATACGAATGTTTAGTCCTATAGGAATCCCATACGAAGCTTCATACAAATGTGTAAAAAACATTCAATTTGAATGTCAGTCTTTGAATGTGCCAATATTCAATTCAGATTTGATGTCTGAATTTGCCCAAATTTGTATGAATTTCAAATGTTATGAATATTTGTGCACATTCCTATATCAGATTCTTCACTTGAAAAAAAATAACTTTTCACATCCTGGGTTCAATAGACTGTTGGGTGATGACTTCAGCTTGAAGAGCCAATCCAGTTAGAATGCAATGTGTCTGAATAGCTGATCTGGTTCGGGTCTGAACCTGTGATATTCAAAAGATTCATATTCAATCTGAACACACTGCCTGCTCAAAAACAGAGTTTGAGGACCAATTTGCACTTGGCCTGGTAGCTTATGTAGGAAACAGTCCCAGAAGGTGCAATCCCCATGAGAGCTATGTGTGGTGTAGGTTTAAGTGCACTTACTTTGCATTAGCAGCAGAGATGGTAAGGCTCTGGACTCGTCCTCTGCATCTCTTCTGGGTGCTGGAATGGCATGTGACTTGCCACACAAGCATGCTAATACAGTGCACCACATCATCGTCCTGGTGATGGCGATGGCCACACATACTGTCCTCAGCACTTGCATGTGAAAATGGTGGTTCCTGGACACCCATCTGTGCTTACACTAAATGTCTGGACAGGCTGGGGGAGGGTCAGTATGCTCTAAGCATGTGCAAATGCATACTAGCGCTATGCCTCTAGGTTGACTGAGGCATAGTGTGAAAAGGCCCTAAAACATACAAACAGGTGTTCAAACAACTATTTAACACACCAGAAGCGAATTTGCACTCAAGCCTCTAGTCAGCAATTAGTGCAACTCTGGTGAAGAGTATATGCATGTCCTTATTATGACTTTGCAGTGCAACCAAGAGAATTTGAAGTGGGAGATGAATGAAATGCATTAGGTATTGGCATTTGAGAATAGTAGCTGAACAAACAAACAAACAAAACCACCCTATGGTGAGCATCTTGCCTTTTTCAAATTATTTCCTCATCTCATTGGAACTAGTAGTATAGTTGTGTTTAAAGGTGGAAGAATCTTTTTGTTAATGTGGGGAACTGGAGAACTATAGAATACACCTATAATCACCTATAGTCTTGAACCTTTGTTTGTTTTGGTAATTCTGTAAAAAATCAGGGATGTTTGTTTGTCTGTGTAAGCATAACATTCCAGTTCCTTTCAGCATGAACTCTTAATCTGGATTAAGGGACCATTTAGTACACATTCTGGGTTTTTGAACTTTTTGCAAAGAAAAATATCAGTTTTTTCTATTGAAAAAAGTCTTTCTCATGACAAAACACAATATGACTGTTTGATTGAATTGTTCTTTTTGTGGAAAGAGGGGACTTGGCTTAGTTACATCATTTTTTGCATATTCAAGTAACCAGATTTTCAATTCAAAATATTCTGTTGATTTTTTGTGAATTGAATTTTATGTATCTCTAGTGTTGAATATAATACTGGAATTGTTACACATTTTGGCAGCCTGCAGATTAAAGAGAATGTTGTTTGCAGGGAACTGTATGAAACTATCAACTAATTTTGAAATTATGATTGATTCCTCTATGACAAAAGTGTAATCAATATCAGAATTTTCAGCTGTCAAAATCCTATCTTATATTGTGTGTAAGCACAACTGTCTCTGTGTTTGCATGGACCCTTTCTTCCATCTTCTGCACATGTTTCCTGAAAAATGAAAGTACATGGAGAAATATGAACAGGTGTCAAAAGTTTTCTGATTTTTATAAAGGGGGAGATGGAGATTATGGCTGCCTCCGGATGGTGACTAAAATAGTGAAGTTTAGTGATATTCCAGAAGAAAACACTTACAGAACAATCACTGTTTGTCCAGACAGCTGGCCCAACTGTGCTAAGCACATAGAAGACGTTAACTGCTGGTGCAGTTACTGCTCCTGACCCAACACACATTTTGAGTCTGGTTTCATCCTGTACATGCACTGTGGCCTTTTTCAAAAGGGTGGATGTAACGTCCCCCTCTCAGCCCCTTCTATGCTCACCACTCCTCAGAGGGGCGCAGAATAAAAACAAGCTGTGGGGGTCGCCAGACCCTGCCAACTTTCATTTATATAGCTCCAAAAAGCTGGCGCCCCACTTTGCTAGTCTGTCCTTGGACAGGTTTACCACAAAGCAGCAGACAGTAGAGTAAGGATAACTCTTAAACTTTATTAATACAGTAATGAAATAAAATAAAGAAATAAGCTTAGGTTGTGCTTTGAGTCCTTTAGTCCATGAGAAAGGCCTAAAATAGTAGGAACGCAGTAAAGTCCTTTGGTTGTTCACTCTTCAAGAGTTCTCATTTAAAACATTGTTTTACTGTCTGAAAAGGGCCTCCCTTCTCTTGTTCTGAGGTAAACTTCGTACCCTAACTCACAGGCTGTTAATAGATTCTGCCTCTTTTAAGCCCCTTTCCCTCTGTTTAGATAAAGCTTTGTCTTTCTCTTCTTATTTCTCTTAGTGTTCTGTCTCAATACTTTATATATCTTCTTGTTTGTTCTCCCCTACTAACTTCTGCGTCTAACTGTCATAAAATCCTCCAGCTTCTCTCTCTGTCTCAGTCAGCCTGTCTCCCCCTAGCGAGATTCTGCAGCTACCATTGGCTGAAGAGGGTCATGTGATCCCTACTGCTGCTGAAAGCAGGCTCTCACTCCCTCCCCCCAGCCTGTGATCGTCACAGTGGATCATGAAACCCAGGCTGAGAGTTGGTTCTCCCACAGTATTGCAGGATTATGCTGGAATTGCCATAGACACGTGGAATCTGATCATCGCCCCAGATAATATTTACCATTTTGTAATGCAGCCCAAGAGAGGGCTTCTGGATCTATCACCTATCACCTATATTCTATCTATTAAAACAAAGCTATGTGAATTGGGACTGCTAAGGCTTTAGAATCTGCACTACATATTGATGTGACATTATCATGGAAACAATATGTTGAAAAAGGGAAGCCTGGATATTTTAACCAATAGTTATGGTACAGGTATTGGAAGCATTAAAAGCCCTGATACAAGCAAGCGAAAAATAATCCAAGTTCATTCATGGCCATCCATCCATACATCATTAGATTATAGCTTCATCTAGGCAGCACTTTCTTAATCTGCATTATTTGGATAATCCAGAGTAAAGGACATACAGATAAATTTTATTCCAGATTATCCATGCTTTGTTCCAGATTATCCAAATAATGCAGATTAAGTAGGTGCTGTTTGGATGGAGTTTATGGGTCTGAGATCAAAATTATTTCATGCTGCTTCCTATTGTATGAAGCAATTCTCTTCAAAAGATCCAGCTGACCTATGCAGATGTCAGCCATCTAGCACAATTTAAGTCTGGAACATGTTGAATTTAATTATAAATTACCTCTGTTCTTAGAAACTGGAATGGCTGTGGAGTTTGTTTTCAGGAAAGCGGATGTTGCTGAGAAAAACAAAAAGAGGAGAAGGCTACGGAGCAACTGAATTTGCCCAAGTGTTTGGCAATGATTGCATTTCTATTTAAATATCACATAAAACCAAAATAGCATCTGAGCCTGCTAGACAAATATAGCTACAGGCTACACCTTTTAGACTGTGGATACAAGGAGAAAAGGCTCGTCATTGTCAAACTGTTTGGTAGCTTTGTCAAAACTAAAAGATGAATGAGCTTTTTAAAGAAATATCTGGTTCAGCACGGGTGAGTTCCAAACCAAACCAAATGGGAAAAACTGCTTTTGTTAGGATCATTGTAACCTGAGCAATTCATAGAAACAGATGCAGTTTTTCTGGTGGGGATTTCTATGATTGTGGTAGTGCTTTCTCTCTCTCTCTCCCCCCCCCCTTATTCCCTCCTTTTTCTTTTGGTGGCTGGTCACAATTTTAATGATTTTTTAAAAGAAATATATATGCTGTTGCCTATAATTCCCCCCCCCCTTTCTATGTTTCCTCTTGGTTTTTTTTCCCTAAGAAAGAGCCTTTTTGCACTTACCTCCCTGGAGAGTTCTGGGAGAAGTCCTGCACAGACCACCCACACTGCACAGAGCTGCTGCTTCTCCAGATGGAGCCTGCAGGACTTTCCCCAGAGTGTGTAGACGTTGCACAGTTCTCACTTCTCTGTAGTTCTCACTTCTCTGTACCTTTGTTCCCTGCAACCAGGCATGGCTCTATTTGCATCTCTCCCTGCTGGGCATCTTCCATTGACCGTTTCTGCATTACCCTCTAGATCCAGATTAACGGGCTTCTGGTCCAGATCCTGGGTCTCCTGATTTGCATGTTCATCTGGATCAAGGCGTCTCCATCATATTAGTCCACCTCTGTTTATGCAAGATGGATCCAGATCCAGATTAAGAGACCTTTAATCTGGATCTATTGTAGACCTGATACATGGAGTCTACAACCAAATTAAGGGCTGTAATCCAGATCATGTTGGTTTGCGGATGGCACATCTCTGTGATCCAGAATTAACAGAAGCTGTTAAATCACCTCCGAAGCCCCAGGTCTAGGAACTTTTACTCCTAGATGGGGGTAGAGTGGCAGCTGCAAAGCTCACACAAGCTTTACAGCCTCAGGGACAGCATTGGTGCTGTCAGTGCAGATGGTGCTGATCTGGGCCTCATTTCATTGCAATCTGGATCAGTAGTTTGGGTGAATCCAGTTTTACTGATCTGGATGTACAGCTCCTAAGTGCAAAAAGGGCCATTGTTTCCTTTCTATCACAATTGATGGTTTAGTAGTTAAGAAGTCTTCTTCACGAGTACTATATTTCCTAGAATTTTTCATGTGTGTGCTTGAGACAGTTACTTAAGCATGTTTTTCTTCTTCATATGATTGTTAAAATAATTGAACCTTAATGATTGGTTGGCTGTGATTGTACCAAAGTTTTTTACTGGATACCTACTCTGGGCCCCGTGGCTGAAGTGTGAGTTAATAATTCATAAATAAATGAGTAAAAAATGAGCAGGAATGTCATGTAGAACAGTGATACTCTAGTCTCCATGTGAATGATATCCTACTGCGGTGCTTCTGCAGTTTCATTGCCCCGAAAAAAGTGAAGCTTTTGCCCATGAACTATTGTAAAACAGAGCAATTGGGCTATATTCCAGAGATTGCATTTTGCTTTCTCATATTTAGTAATTCAGTAATACCAAATGGAGAATTATGTGCAATTAGATCAATTGTGTATGCAAAGCACATGAATAATTTACACACGATATTAAGAACATAAGAACATAAGAGAAGCCTTGCTGGATCAGGCCACAGCCCATCTAGTCCAGCATCCTGTTGCACACAGTGGCCCACCAAATGCTCACGGGCATCTCAAGCAGAGACAAGGACAAACCTTCTCCTGCTCTCGAGTCCCAGCAGATGGCCTTAGAAGCGCCCCTGATCACCCTGATTTTAATTACATGAACCATTGGGTTGAGGTTGTGTGGACTGGGATGCTGACACTTGTAATGCCATCTGGTCACTGCTTGGGTACAGAATTCATCGCTACAGATGCACAGTATGGCTGGAGTTGAGGCCAGGGGCACAAGCATATTGACAGGTACAGGTAATCCATGAAGAGTTCTTTGGAATCATGTCTTTCTGCCACCAAGACTGATTGTCAAGAACATGTGCAGACAGGTGGACATTTCAGTTGTTGAAGATGAGCTTCTCCCATTTTTAGAGCCAAAAAATTTGAAGAAATTGGGTAAATCACAAAAAGTGGCATGTACAAGAATTAGATGTTATTATGTAGAATAATACTGAAACTACCTTTTTAGGAGCCACCTTTTTAGAGTTTGTTCTCATGAACAGGCCTTCCATATTTCTCAGAGACACTGTGCAAACTGCAGGTGGTAATGTATCACATCATGCAGGACACGTTCCCTTCACTCCTCATTCCATATGATATTTACCAGTGGTGTCCTTTTTTGGATGTAATTTGCAGTGCTAGTCCGTATACCTCCTAGTACAGGATACGATACAGAAGTTTAAGGCCAAAAACTTATTTTCCACACAGTGTGAACAATCCCATGCTTCACTAGCATGAGTTTACAGCACCAATTTGCTTGACCTGTCCAAAAAGGGCTTGGTGTGGTATATCACACCAAAGTGATGTGATGCCCACATACTCTCTGAGCTCTGGTATACAGAACAGAACATTAGTGGACTCCTTAAAAGATGTCCACTAGTAGAATAGCATCTCACTTCATGGCCTGGTTCCTTACAAATTGTCTGGTTTACTGAGGGGTGGGGATGGTCTCCAGTAAACCAGCCTAGGTGCATACCAACCTATTCTACAGGTTACACTGGCCCAGCTTAATGGCCAGTGAGGAAATGTTCCCAGATTCTGAGCCAACCTTGGGGTTCTCCAGAGAGATAATAATTACACATTGTGTCCTCTAACATCATCATAAAAGAAACATGGTGGGTTGCAATCATTTTTCAAGAGTGTTGGATCAGATCCATGCTTTATATGTAGGCAACAGTACAGATTATTTTATGCAAACAATATTTCTATACAAAATCTGCCACAGAAAGATGTGAATGCATTGACAGCAAATAGGAACACAACATTGTGTTTTGTAAAGATCACTGAGAATGCTGAGATCATTCAGGGCAGCAGGTTTGTATTCCAAGTGCACCACAGAAACAGTCAGTTTGCAAACTTGTGATCTCCTAAAATGGTTCCTGCAAGCTCTCCACTTTTCTTAATTTGGCTTTCAGAAAACATTTTCTTCCCCTTCCTCCATCACCTCCGGCATCTGCAATGAAGGAGAAAATATTTGCTGTTTAGAGCTAATCCCGTTATGGTTTTCAAAGCAGCTCCACGTATTACTGAGATTGGAAATCCTACTGTTGCCAAAGAGAGGCAAACTCAGTGCTATTTCCTTTTGTTGTTTCATGGCATGCTCTGCAAAAAAAGAGAAAAAGTCTGCTAAGAGAGCGAGCGAGCTTTGGAATGTGCTTGCTTCATGAGACCTTTATTCAATTGTTATAAAGCACGGATAAATTGTGTCAATGATGGCTAATTAATTGCAGGGCCAGCATTGCAGTTATTAGTTCAGAGCCCCTGGAAAACAACAGATCTGCTGTATCACCATTATGAATATTTTCCCTTCCTTTCCCTCCCCTTCTGTTTTGGTTTGAGGCTGGAATTAGTAATTCCAAGAATAGTGGGAAAGAAGCTTGTGGGACCTGAAATCTTTTCCTCAAGTAACCAGTAACATGAAAGAGCTGAACCCGTAATTGATATAGAAAATAAGGAACAGGGATGTGCACGAATATTCGTAACAGTTGAAGTTCGACTGAATTCAGCTTAATTCAGACATTCAAATTCAAATCAAATGTTGGTACATTTGAAGAATGACATTCAAATTTGAATCAAATGTTTTGATACATTCTTATGAAGCTTCGTATGGGATTCATTTATGGGATTCGTATGCATTTGTAAGGTATCTGTATGCTATTTGTATGCATTCATATGTAGGATCCATATGCTATTTGTATGCATTTGTATAGGATCTGTATGCTATGCATATGCATTCGTATATAGGATCCATGTACTATTTGTATGCATTCGTATGGGATTGAACATTCATATCAAATACGAATCCTACCACATTCGAAGATCTATTTGAACAAATACAAATTTTCTTGTATTCTATTCAAGACGAACCAAATACGAAAGAAAAAAAATTGTGCACATTCCTAACAAAATGCTGTCTTTAAAAATAAAATGAAAATACACAAATGAATAGTGCTGCATTGAACAGTCCAGGGTAAGGTTTGTCTGGCTATAGTAATGCTAGTAGCTCTGTAGTGAAGCAAACTTCCTGGAAAGCAGAGACTTGACAGTTTGATCCCCAACCTCTCCCCAGAAATAGATAATGGCAAACCACTTCTGTATTTTTGCCAAGAAAACTGCATAGTGGTGCCTATAGAGGGACCCATGTAATCAACCAGGAATCAGCCAGAACACAATATTACCAATGATACCAAATAATGCTCAACTGATAATTTTTATTCCTTTTGATCTTCTCTAAGATCAATTTATTCACTTCAATAAACTGAATCTAATTGGCTGAGTGACTGCTTGAAAAGTACAGTTAAATCAATGGACTAGAATCACACATACATGCATGCAACTGTATCTATGTAAAAAATGTGTTCTTGGTAGGGAGCCAGGGTTGAGAAATCTCTTCAGCCCTGAAATTAAGAGAGAGAGGCAGATGGTACCCATTTAGATAAGCAAATGAGCTCTGCCTGTTATATCTACAGTTCAGAATTGCTTGCTTATTTTGTGGTGGTTGGTACAAATCATTTCCTGGCAATAACGAAGCTGATCAGAAGGATAAAGAAAGCTGACTAGATCAAGGAAAGTACCACCTTGCACCCTCCATTCCCCATCAGCAATTTAGGACAGGAAGGGACCTTGCTCACAATTAAGCAGGGTTGTTAGCCTGAAACTCTAGATAAATGAAGGATTTCATTAATATTAATTTCAAGCAGCCCCGTACTTGAATGATCCCTCTCTTTCTCTCTGGATGAACAATATCCATGAAATCTGCGGGCAAATATTGAGGTTATTGTAGTTGCTAGCTGCAAGCACATTAATATCTTGGCAGATGTGTGTGTTGGCACCAGTTTACCAGTAGTTGCTTTTTTTCCCCTTGTGCCTACTGCTGTCTTCCAAAATGCAGCTATTAATGTGATTTTAATCAACAGAGCTAGCATGACAGATTTATAATTGATCAAGGGTCAGTAAGCAGGTTTTGAAGGCAGTGCAGCAGCAACATGAAGGACGCTGAAGGTTAACACATCCTTTTTTCTTTGTAATTTTTCAGGTACCTAATCAAAACATTCCAAACTCTGCACTGGAAAACAGTGATGCGTGTCCACTCCTTATAAGTACATTTGTATCCTGAGTCCCAATTTCAGTTAGATCCTGAGAAAATCCTTAGCTGAATGGGTTTTAAAACTTGCTTCAGATGTCCCTAATCCCTTGGGTGGATTTTATAAAAAATCATCCTGAAATGCTATTTGTTGGTCTTACATGTTTATTGGCTTACAGTTTGTGTAATATTTCACATGATCTTTTCTTGAGTCTGGAAGGCTGTTTGTACATTAAATGTGCAAGCGTGCACACACGTACACACAATTCGCCAGCACTTCCAAATAAAATGCAGAGGAAATATCTGTGCAAAAGAGGTTAAGTGTGAGATGTAAGCATGCCTAAACAGTTTATTTAAGTTTAAAGAGCTCAGTTCCCATGAAATTAAATATATCTCGCTAATGCACCCTGTCACAATAGAGCTCAGCTACCATTCTGTCCTGAGCAGAAACCCTCCAACAGAATTTCATTCAGAGTTATCAATTATTATTGGTTGCAGTAGCTGAAAGGTAACTAACAGATCCACAGGTAGTACATACCAGAATAAAAAGAAGTAGTTCTTACCATCCTTCAGATTCTCAAGCTGAAATGCTGGATTCATTTGACCATAAGTCTGTTCTTATGCAGTCTGTCCAAATCATAGAAACATCTAATATTTATTTATTTACAAACATTTAGACCCTTCCCTTCACCTCAATGCCAGGGCAGGTTACAATATGCAATAAAATATCCAAAACAAAGCACAATTAAAATCTGTAAGATATTATAAAGGTTTTTTAAAGAAAAATATCTCTATGGTTACTGCCATCCTTGATGCATGATTGCTTCTAGGAAGTAGAAAGCATAGAGACACAACTCCACCTAATTTTTTTCTTCTTTCTCCCCTTCCCTCTATTTATTTATAGGAAAGCACACTGCTTTTTTTGCTCTTCCAGTGCATTAAAAATGGTTCTGTGACTTGGCAGCCTAGTTATTTGAAGGGACTGAAATTGTATTACTCAGTTTTGAGGCTGAAACTGTTTCCACCTCCCTCTGTCCAGAGCTATATATTTTCCAAGGTGGAAAAGTATAAACACCCTTGCTAACTTTGGAAGAAGGGAGCAGAGAAAGAGTTCAGAATGTTTATGGGCATAGTAAGGAAAAAAAAACCCCAAAAGTTCCATTGCATAGTAGCACATGGGTAACAATTCTTGCTTAAATCTCTAGTTAGGAATCTAAAACATTTCCAACAGAGGCCTCTTTGAACATTGAAGGCTCTTACTGAAGAAAAGTTCACTAGCCCTAAAAATAGTAAAATTTACAGTCAGTTTATTCTTATTTTGATAGGGGTGGGACCATAAAGACTCTTTGCAATCCTAGCCACAGATTTAGCCTGACACATTAATTTTGAATATGCTATCTGCCTGATGATGCAGACAAAGGCAGTTTCCATCTGGGGCTTCCATAGTCTGCACCTGCATGCAGATGACAAGTCCCTGTTCAGAGATATAATCCAGAATAAGGCTCAGTGCAGAAAGAACCACAACTCTAGTTCCTGCACTCAGTTCTGGTCACAATTTGTGCTGCTACAGGTACATTTGGCCTACGACAACGTTCCACTCACCACTGCAAAGTCTTGGGTGTGTCCAAGGCTTCACCATTCCTATGGCTCTTGCTTTACCTCCTGTTCTGGACCTTGTATTTTTGTGCTGCATTTGGATGGAATCTCTTGGTAACTGGTAGAAAAGTCTTGCTAAATTAACTGTCCAAGTTCATTAGAAATTAAAGAATGCATTTCTAGGAAAAAGCACGGCATGAATGAATGCTTTTTTCATCAAGAAACCTAATGCTTTAGGTTTTTTTGTTGCAACACTTGATGGGGAATGAAATATTATTTTCTCCTTTGCTTTCTCCTCTTTTTTTTTCTGAAGCTGAGCAAAGCTTTACCACTGCAAGCACTCTAAGCATAACCCATGTAAATTCTCACCTGCTGAAAAGATAATGTGGCCACAATGGTGCAGAGGGGAAAGAGAAATACGTCAGTAGCTACTTCTGTCTTGTCGATTCCTGCCTAAGAGTCTCGTAGAATTAAAGAAGAAACAGTTATATGTCGATCTACTCAATGGTTCATTCTAGTCAAGAATCTCTTATGGATAAAGCTTCATTTGTTGTGGATCAAAACAGTTTGATAGGTAGACTTCCTTTCACCAAAATGTGTCAATGCACTTCAATAGAAGGTGTCTCCTTACTTTCTCTTCCCACTCTGACTAATCTGGAGTCTCACAGAGATCTTCAAAAATCATCATAATATATTTGCCAGTTTATCTCAGTCTCAGTAATAGAATAAGGTTATTTAAGGTCACAAATAGGGGTGTGCATAGAAAAAAGAAATCAAATTTGTATTGCTATTAAATCAAACATCCAAATATTCAGTTCTTCATCAAAGTGTGAAATTAAAAAACTGGATTTTTGCATTCATATTAAAAAAACTGTGACTTTTTCCCCATTAGAAAAGTCCTTTTCATCACTAAAAATTTAGCAAAATACACATATTCAACTGGAATCTTCGTTTTCACAAGTAGGAGCTTTGCTCATTTTGAAGGAATTTTTGTACATTCAATAGGGATGTGCACAAACATTCATTAGGTTCACAATTTTATATCAAACTGAAGGGGAGAAATGGACATGGTGTTCAAACAACGGAATTTTCTATTAAATGTGAATGTCAGTGAATTTGAAAAGAAATTTAATCAAATTTGTGAATTCAAATATCATTTGCACATCCCTAGTCATGAACAGGAAAGAAATAATTACTCCAATTACCAGGAGTACAGAATTCTTTCCCTCCTGTACAGTATATGTATTTGTACACAAAATAAATATTAAACTCTAAGAGATTCTGTGAGATCCCAAAGCTGTCCTATTTTAAATTGGGTTCTAAATGTGCAAAATCATCATTAAATAAAATTTAAATTGTCTTCCAGTTTAGTAAGATGGAAGTTTAAGAGTATGATATAGGGCTTTGTAGGAAAACTGTGGGTCAAGCATGGCTTTCATGTCATATATAAATTACATAAAAATGTCCAATTTTTCAGAACTTTGTGGGTCTCTGATAAGTATAGTACAATATGATATAAGGTTCATGTTCAAACTACACGCCCTGCCTGATAAAAGAATTCAAACTTAACAAAGGGATGTTCAAACCAGTTCAGACAAAACAACTGATTGAAGGTAGTGCAGATCTCTAGAGTTATCACCTTTCCTTTCCCAATGGGAACAGAAGGGTTGTGAGCCACATTGCATCTTGTGACAGTGTGCTATATTTCTTTTCTATAATCAAACATGTACTTCACCCATTTTGGAAAAATCTGAAATGGTATGTGCAGCTTTGGTTTTTAATGATGCACAGTAAGGGTTTTCTGTTACGTTCTGGTGAGGGGAAATATGATAGCAGACTTCAGATATCTGAAGGGATGAAACATTGTAGGTGAATTTGACAGGACTAGAACTAATGGGATGAAACTTCAAAGACATAGGCCATATCTGCACTTGTCAGTTCATGGAGGAATCCAGGAGCCTTTTCGCACAAGGGGTTTTCGAATGCATGGAGGGCTCGTTGGGACACAGCATTTGCTCTTGCGAGCGGCGGGATCCATTCCAGGCCGCCCACAAGCATCCCAACGTGCCCTCGATGTGTTCGAGTTTCAGAGCACTAAAAAGTGCTCTGAAACCATCTCTGCGCGTTCTGACCTGTCTCAGAGGGAAAACATTCACATGCTCTCTCTCTGTGACAGCTCAGCCCCTCCCCCGGCCTGCTCCCATTGGCTCCTATAGAGCCAGTGTGGGCAGCCAGGGTACCTTCTTTCCCTGGATTCCTGCTCGCTCCCAAACCCCAGATCGGGCTCCGGGGGTGGGCAGGAACCCCAGCCAAAAGCCCCCAGCCCATCCCCAGGTTCACGCACATGTGTGTGAGGGGTCTTACCTTCTCTTGCAGGACCGATTCTGTGTAGAAAGGCCAGGCTGTTCTGAGCATACTCGAGGGGATGGCCCCTCGTTGTCTGGGCACCTGCCTGGCCTCTATTGCCTATCTGAGCATGTACAGGTGACACAGAACAGGATCTGCTACCACATAGAACACTTTGTCCATGGTGGTGCCTTACTCAGGTCATTTGGTAGACTTCAACAATGATGTTTACCAGCAGGCCAGACTCTGTGTTCTGAACTATGGAGATGTATGGATGCATGCTCCTATAGGCCAAAATTCAGTGGAGGGCCTGTTTTTGTGTCATACCAGACAATGGCATTGGAAGTGATGGCAGAAGTTAGTGCATCCTTGAAACGGCCCTCCTCAAAACTGTGAAGGAGGGGAACCTTGGTTCCCAGCCTTTGGAGCATAGGCTCTAGATTGCTTGGAGCATAGGTTCTAGGTTTTAGGGATGGGCCAAGCCTTGGCTGGGTTGCACAACATGCAGAGGTTCTTTAGACAATACTAGGACTAGTCCAGTTAGCATGGTGTAGAATAGTGCATACCATGTAAAGAGAGCCATAAATACAGATTAAAAATTGGAACATCCTGACAGTAAATGCTGTCTGGCAATTGAATAGATTACTTCCTGGAGTTGTATATTCCCCCTTCACTGAATGTGAGGTATCATCTAGTGGATTCTACATTGAATAGGGGAAGGGACTTAATAACCTCTGAGATATTTTAAAACTTCATGATTCTGCTGCACTTCATGTGTGACCCAGTTTTATGCATATGTTCCTTGTTTTATGGTCATAACATCCTTCCTTTTTGTGTGTGTGTGTGAAGGTTTTTAAGACTATCTGGAAACTAATCTTTTTCAGAAGTTTAAGGGGTAAGAAAGTTGCTGTGCAAGCAGATGCAGTTTCCATCCTGGTGAACTCTAGAGTATGCATGTCATATTCAACCGAAGTAGAGGAAACTGTGTCAGGTAGTGAAAGCAACATATTTGGATGTGAACACCCATTAACAAAATCCCCTGAGAACAAGGAAGACAGAATGGTAGAATAGCATTTAGGTTCTTACTGTAAGAACAGGCTGGCTTCACATTCTCATTTTTTTAAAGAGTGCTTTGGAATAAAGTGTGATGGAAGGATGTAGGGACCAAAATCTCTTCCCTTGGAAGGGGGTATCCTTTTGTTTACTTTTTTGAGCTGCTGCTTGTGTAATCAGAGGCTCAAAATTATGGCTTAGAACAGTGCAGGCTACAGAAAACAGGCACAATCAAGCAATATAAAATGGTCATAGGCCCCATTCCCATTCAATTAAAAAAACGCTATTTACAACGCTAAAAGAAATGGAATAAAAAAACCTGGAAAATAAACCAAATATGGCTGTTCCCACTTAAGAGTGGAAAATCCTGAATTCTGAGCTTCCTTCAAAACTGCATTAGGGAAAGCACATCTTTTCCTCCCTTTCCACTGTGAATCATGGTGCCCACGCCCTCTCTTTGATTGGGCTTTCTCCTGATGCAACATTATTGATGTGGCTGATGGCGGGCGGTCGAGCCAAGCCACAGGGAATGACAAGGGGATCCCCCTCCCGGGAGTGTAGCCACACCCATTTAATGACATGCCCAGAAGCAGACAGGCATTGGGCAGGATGTTATTGGGGGAGGAAATCTAAAGATGCATTCTTCCCCAAATACTGCTCTAGCGTTCCCACTGCAGTAAGGAAGAAATGCTTTAAAACCTGAAACTGGGAAAACACCTGAAGAAACAGGTGTTTATTTATTCTGTTTATTTGCCAAATATTACACAAAATACTCTGGAAACAAATGGTGAGTGTGGACACTGAGAATCGAAAATGGTTCTAAAGTGCTGTATCTTTCTAGTGGGAACGGCCCCATAGTGTACAAAAAGTAGATTGAAGAAAGCACTGGTGATTTGTTTCTACTGCGGCAAGTGGAGCAAAAGGTAAGGCAGCTGAAGAGAAGTAGTGCCAGGGAGCACAGTGGGTACAGTTAATAAAAGGTGATGTACACAGCCCCCCTTTTTCCATGCACAAAGATCTGGATCTTCAAGATCCAGATCTTTGAGATGAGTAGCGGTGGACATGATGCCACTTTTCCACATTCTAGTCGAGTTGAATAGAATGTGGAAAAATTCAGCTCCGGCTGAATACCCTCCCCCCTAGGGTAGGGATGCTCCGGGGTATCCAGTATTATTAGAAGCTTCTACCAAAGCTTCTACGGATACTGGATTATCTGGTTCGTGGATGGATAGGGCCCTTCTAATAGGGTCCTATTTGATCCATCCACAAATCTTGGTATCTGGACATATTCATCTGGATTCAGAATGCACGGATAATCCATGCACATCCCTAGAGATGAGATTCTCTTAGAGATCTGGATCTTGAAGATGCCCAAAGACCCCACTGTGGACACCTTTAATCAGTTCCACACAAAATCCAGATTTAAGGGCCTGAAGGACCTACTGTATTTTCTGGCGTATAAGACTACTTTTTAACCCAGGAAAATCTTCTCAAAAGTCAGGGGTCATCTTATACACTGGGTGTTGTCTTATACGGCGAGTATATCCCAAACTCTATATTTTAACTGGAAAGTTGGGGGTCGTCTTATATTCCCAGTCATCTTATACGCCGGAAAATACGGTATTAAATCTGGATTTCCCCTGCCCTTGTGGGGACAGGGCCTTGCAGATGGGCCTTCAATGAGGCCCAGGTGGGGACAGGGCCTTCCCAATTGGTACCAATCAGGTTCCTAATGGGGTCTTGGAAGGATTCTAAGCCCTAGTGGAAAAAGGCCCTAGATCCAAGATTTGTGAAACAGTTGGAACACGTTTAATTTGCCTGTTTCTTTTTCAACAGAGAAATACAGGTGAACAACAGCTCATACAAGTGGGAAAGGTAAGGTAGCAGTTTGGCAGTCTGCCATGTCTTGCAGGAAACTAGGGGCCTGTTCGCACTTGGCCCTTTTCTGGAGGATATCTCAGGATAGGGGTCTGTGGTCCACATGCTAACACTGATTCTGGCAGGCTTCACTTTGAGCCTGCTGAAGCCTGCACTAGCTTATGGACAGCAGGCCTTTATTCCAGGATATATTCCAGAAAAAAAGCTGTGTGAATAGGCCCTAGGGCTCCTTCTGCACTTTGGGATCAGTGGGACCAGAATAGCTTAACCCACTGCCATGGCAGTGAAGCTCACACAAGCTTCACAGACATACCCCTACACCTTTGAGAACTAAGAACAAGAGTTTCTAGCCTCAGGGCCTCTGAGGTGGGAGCACCTTTGCATAATTCCAATGTTTTGGATCAGGGACATACTAGTCCACTGGTAGACCCAATTAAACAAACAAAACATACTGTTCAGGTGCAACAACCAGACAGGATGGGGGAAAAAAAGATTTGCTATTCTATCTCTGTTAGACCAAAAAGTATTTTCCCTTTGACTTTTCCTTTTGATCTTTTGACTTTTACATATCTGAAAATGAAGTTTTCAGTCCTCAAGAGAGGCCATTAAGAATACCTCATTCTTTCTCTTCATTTTCCGCCTGAGTTATGGAAGCCTGGAGAACAGAGGAATCAGAAAAGGATATTCAGGGGAATTGTTGAGAAATTGTCTGGAGGGAAGAATAAATATCTCAGAATGATACTTCAGAGATCTGAGATCTACAAAATATTTTCTTTAAAAATAAAATAAGAAAGATGACTTTCATCCTGAACTCAGAAGAACACATGTTTCAGTTTCTTGTGAAGTAGAACAATTTGGACAGGGAGGATTCAGTTACAGATGTGATTTGGGACATTTCAGGTAGTCCAAAGCAGGTTCTGCAAGCCATGGTGGACCCTAGTGTTTGGCAATGCAGCATACGTAAAAGGGGGGAAGCATTCCACTGTGCGCACCTGGCATCCATCATGCACTTCATGCTTTTCTAAGCCTTCATGGTTTGCAAGGATGCCATCAGAGCATAACAAATGGTGTCTTGTCATTTTGGGAACTCCTCCACTCTCACACTGGCTCTGGATGGCAGAGGGAGCATAACAAATTCCAGGTGAGAACAAATCAGTGCTCCATGTTCCTTCCAGAAAAGAGCATTAGTTATTCCAGTGGAACATCTAAAACACTTAAATGCCCTCTTCTGGTTTCTGAGCACCTTCAGCTTTTGAAACTTTTGCAGGTGAATATAGAATGCAGCAGCTTTGAGTTGGCTTCCCTTAAGCTTCTCTTTGTCATGAATTGATTTGCAAAGAAATAAGCTTCCTAAGAATTACAGAGTTCACATTAAAAGAGAACGGTAGAAAGCAATTATACCTTCATGATGGAAAAAAGAAAATCAATAAAATGACCACATGCTTAGATCTTGCTATGTTGATTCATCAGTAATCTTGACATTGTAAAAACAACAAAAAGAACCCAAAAGGCTAGACACAGAATACTCACTTCTAGGCCATCTAATGTAAATAATAGTTCAGTGTGTTATTAATACCTAAAAAGATGTCACTTTGTGAGGCACTGAAAAGATAGCTATTTCCTATAAAAACAGGAATTTCTCCAGATTAGTTTATGTAAACCTTGTCAGTTTACTGTGCGGCACATGGATTGGTTTGCACCTTACTGTCTATCATAAAGCATCAGAATTCATTAACACAAGGTGTCACAAGGCATGGAAGAGTCCACCTACAATATTCTTTGCAATGGCTCAGTTGTGAATAAATATCATATTATAAATATTGCGATTTACATTTCAGTTCCACTACTGTCAAATGTGATAAACCAAATTAGCAGTTCTTGAAGAAATCCAGCTGGAACCTTTAGACAGTTCTCAGAATAAGGGATTAGAAGTGTGCACGAATGCAGTTTTTGGGATTCAATTTAATTTGAATCAAGTATCCGAAGATCTACCACTGCTACATTTGTAAATAAACCCAAATGCTGCAAAACTTTGGATGAATGCCGCATCCTTGGAACAGCTCATTGCCTAATGAATTGAGGGAAATGGAATATAAAACTAGAATTTCTTCTGTTTTCCACTTTTTTCCACTTTTCATTTTTAATTCCTTACTTTGGACAACCTCTGTTTGCTAAACTGGACAGTATCCAAATGTCATTTAGAATACAGGTCTGCTGCATTTATATGCAGCATAGAAAGCAATGACTGTATTGGCATGTGGAAGGTAATGCACTGCTCACCAAGTCTCATTCCTGCAAATAATCCTCTTCCCTGAGAACATGGTTTATCTGTAAAGGCTTTTAATAGAAGAGAAATGAGAATAATGCATTTTGGAATGGTGCACGCTATAAATATATGTGTTGCGATGTAATTACTTTATTAAATGGGCAACTCTTCACTTACATCTTTTTATTCAGCTAATGCAAATACATTGACTTGCATTGCAATGCATAATATTACTTCTGGTTCTTAGTCACATGACAAAGATAAGGCTTAAAAAAGATTAACCTGTGCAGAGTATAGAGGTTGATGTCCAGTGGTTTAATCTGCTTCTGTTACAATTGCAATTAGAGTGCTAACCCAAAGCCGAGACAGGATACTATTATATTAATGATGACACTTTCAAATGCATAAATTAATTGATTAATAAACATGTTTTAGTTTGACTTCCTTACTGTTGCTCCATTTCATTTTCAAATATAAATAAGCAGACTTCTGCACTTTTGTGGAGAATGGGTACCCACTACCCAATCAGCCAAAATATAAAGTACCCATTAGCTTTGGATCCCATGCCCCTTCATACTCAGAGGGCTAACCTCTGACTTTGAGTGCTTTTTTGCACATGCAACGAAGACCCCTTAGGGACCCAATGGGTACGAAATTGATACGGATCAGTTACGTACCTTCTGCATACATGACCCCTTAAGGACCCCATTAGGCCCCCATTCCGAATGTGTTGCCCCTCATAAGCATCGTTGAAATCTGAATTTAATGGGGTCTTTGGGCCCTTATTAACACAAGATCCCTTTTAATGGTGTCTTCAGTCTAGTCTTCTGCCATGAAGACTGGATTACAGAGTGTGCTTCCCCCTGTATACCAGGGCAATGGAGTTCTGGGGTGGGCCTAGAGGCCACCATTTATAACTGGGTGGCTCTGGTTCTGCCACTCAACACACACACTATGTAGGCCCACACCTAGCCAGTTTGGTCGAGTGGTTAGGGAGCCAGACTCCTATCTGGGAATACCAGGTTTGATTCCTCACTCCTCCATGAAGCCAGCTGGGTGACCTTGGGCTAGTCACAGCTCTCTTCTGGTCTCTCATAGCCTCACCCACTTCACAGGTGTTCTGTTGTCAGCTGCTTTGAATCCCCTTAAATGGGCGAGAAAAGCAGGGTAGAAAAGCCAAATCTTCTTCTTCATAGTGGTCTATGAAACTGAGCAGAAGCTTCATAACAGCTACATGGGCAGCTATGAAGCCATGTCTATGCCACACCCATTGTAATCAGAAGTAACCCCTGATTGATAGCTACATGGGCCAATTGTGCTGTGCCACCAGCAGAACTTCCAGCTTGGGCCTAATCAGGCCTAATTGGTGCCTTGGGATGGATAGTACGGTGTCCACACAGCAGCCCTGTTTACCATCCATTGCCATTGGGTGCTAGGCGGCCCATGCAGACCCATGGGGCTCTCATCATGATGCAGAACTTCAAGGACAGGATTCCATGAGGACCGGATACCAGAGATCCTGATCTTCTCAATCGGGATTAAAGGCCCTGAATCTATTTGATCCAGCTTTGCAAAAAATGAAGTTCTGGAACTCTTTCCCATCATTCCAGGAAATGGGATTATGATGCTTTACACAATCTTCCTTTCCGAGCTGGAGTCAACCATCCCCTGAACAGGAACACACAACATATATGTGCTAGTTTGATGTGTCATTATGTTAAATTCACCCTTCCCCAAGCTCTTCTTTCCCCAATCCTTTCCCCTCCTTCTCCTTCCTCCTCTACTGTAGCTTCTTCCTTATACTTAGATTTGTCACTTAGGTAAACCTGCTCCAGTAGAATTCATATTGTGAATGAATACTATCACAATGTAGTATAGCTGAGCTGAATCACAATGGCTTAAATGTAAATAGAAACACAAGCATTTTTGTAAGACAAAGAAATAGCTGAAGCTAGGAGGTGTTTCTTTACATTACCAAATAAGCATACAGAAAGACTCAGCAATTGCCTCCCTTCCAGCAACTGCTAGAGTAAGAAAATACACACTCATTCTTTGCTCCCAGATAACCTGCAATCCCATGCACTTCACCCTATGGGAAAAATAAGGTGAACTGCTCAAAAGTACTTGTAATATGGGGGAAAGAATGTGCTACCTTCTTTCCATCTTCCTGTCTTTCTGCAATCCTCTGTGTTTAGGTGCATCCCCATGCACATTTTGGTCCAAATTGAAATCGGGTTTGGCAAGGGTTGTCCCCATGCACTTTTGATTTGGTCCGATTTCCACTGACCAGATTGCCCAAACCTGTACCAAACCTGTACCAGATTTGGTACTGGAAAAAAACATATCACGTCATGGCTTGGTGTCCTGGCATGCATTGCTCTGTGAGCCGAGGCTTTCACATGGGGACGGTCCTGGGCTATTTGAGGAGGAGATTGGCGCTCGCTTCAGTGGGAGGTGGGGTTTCATGCCCTGTGCTTGCCGTTCCTGCCCTGTGCATTGGAAATCACAACTGCTGAGATTTTGGGGGAGTAAATGACATTAAAGCTGAAACAATGAGGAGGTTGAATGGCCTTCGCTGCCCCACGAGACCCTTTTGTACAAATATTCTAGCCCCCCTTCCCTGATTGCCAAGACAGGCAGGATAATGGCTTGATTTTTCTCCCTTTTACATGGCAAATATTCCACCCCCGTTTCCCAATCACCAAGACAAGCATGATAATGGCTTGATTTTCTGCTTGCTGGGAGTTCTCGTGGTTCCCGGGAAGAGTGGAGATGCGCAAAACTGCTTAGGCATGGAGCACAGAATCACAATTACACACACACACACTCACACATTGTATATATATTTCATTTAACTACCAAACCAAACTTTTCACCTTTAAGGCCATGTCTCCACATAAAAATAAAAGTGTCTCTTGCCTATATGCATGGGGTGGTGCCATGTCCACCACAAAAAAATGGTGCCTAGAGTTGTCATTTTAGGGAACAATGGTGTTTCCACTGAGGGCAGCAAAATCCTGACCACAGAAAAATCAAAATTGCACCTGGTATTGGGCAGCAACAGCATTGCCACAAGGTATCTACTACTTACCACAAATCAAAAGAAGGCAATAGAAGGTGTGTTACTGGATATCTCATGGTGGAAGTGGAGACACAACCTGAACATTAAGTTGCTCTCCCCCACTACCTTCCAAGTCCTTATTGGGTAAGAAGAGTAGAAACAACATGAACCATTTGTGTCAGAACAGATGCCTATAGGAAGACTTCAAATAGGATATGTATGTGGTAGCAGTATGAAAACATTTGTTTCGGATATCTCTGTTAACATTTTGGGGTTCAATATATCCCTTCCTCTCTTTTTGTTTTTGCCTCTGTGGTCACACTGTGACATGATCATCTTAGGACAGCTCAGGTACTCAGGGCATTTGTGGCCTGTTTATAACTGCCTTGGGGAGGTCAAAACAAGGTGGTTCCAGGGGTGGTGCAACCACACTACAGCCAACAATAGGTGGGTGAGAGCACACAGAGCAGGCCAGCTTGGGTCATCCCCTTCAGTACTGAGCCCGAAAGACCACAGGCTTACCTCTAAGCTACAGCCCTGAGGTGAGCTGAGGTGACTCCATGTGTGGTGCTGCAAGATTGCAGCTGGCAATGGCCACCTCAGGTCATCGCCTCTGACTATGGACACCACAGCCTGCTGGCATCCATCCATGCTACAGCTGACTGGGGCAGAGATTAGCAGCCCTTTTCCTGGGTCTGTTTCTTGCTGCTGAAGTGGATTCAGTGCTGGGATAATCCGAACACGGGATAGTCCTGATCAGGGAGGGAATGTTCACAGAGGAAACAGAAAAGCACTCTACCGTGTGATCCCTGAGGATAAATGACATCAAAACTGGTTTGAAATAATTTCAGTAGGGATGTGCACGAATATTCAAAATATTCATTATTTGTTCAAATTCGGATGAATTTGAACATCTGTATATGAATTGAATGTCCAGACATTCATACTTCAGTATTAGTATGAATACAAATATTTTGAGTTATTTGTATGAATAATTCAGACATTCATATATGTACAGATACATATGGGATGAAAACAGGACGCATACAGGATGTGTACTGATGCACATAGATGCATACAAGATTCATATCATTGGATACATATTGAATATTCAAACAAATAGATACAAATGTATTCATATCAGTTCATATGTCCAGACATTCATTTTTCTTTATTCATACAAATTCAGATTTTTTAATATTCAGTTCATTATGAACCAAATGTCAAAATTGCATTTGTACATACCCCTAAATGTGAGACTCCATCCTTTCTGGGTTTTCTTTCTTTCTTTCTTTCTTTCTTTTTTTCTTCCTTTCTTTCATCATACAAACAAGTGGCTTTCTCTGCATCTTATAGTAGTGAACATAAGAACATAAGAACATAAGAGAAGCCTTGCTGGATCAGGCCACAGCCCATCTAGTCCAGCATCCTGTCGCACACGGTGGCCCACCAAATGCTCATGGGCATCTCAAGCAGAGACAAGGACAAACCTTCTCCTGCTCTCAAGTCCCAGCAGATGGCCTTTGAAGCGCCCCAGTTCCTCCCCCCCCCAACCTGGAAGATGCATCTAGGCATTCGTTTTAGTAGCCATTGATACATCTGTCATCCATAAAGTGAAATCACACTTTGGAAGCAAATACTTTAATTTTTGTCTATCACATTCTTGAATACTTGCAGTAATTTGCTAGGATAATATATCACCACATTCTGCAAGAAGACTGTAAAATTGTTGTGGAAGTGTTCAGAGTTTTCTGCTTTTCATGAAGATTAGAAGAAGGAAAACCATTAGCTAATGCGCGGGCGTTCCCCTTCCCCAGGTATCTCATAAACTTTGGGGGAGGGGGAAACTGTTTCACTGATTAATTCCAAGGTGTTTTTCAGCTCAGAAGAATCAGTTCTATTCTTCTTTATGAATATTGGTGGTTTTTTCTTCTTTTTTGCAATAATTGTTTCCAGTGATGAACCTCTTTTAAAAAGTGCATTAGAAGTACAGCACCTATGAACCTGATGCTGCTAATGGATTTAGTGAAATGATGCTTTGTCTAAATCCTGAAATTAAGTAGGTGCAAAATATAGTAGTTTGGGCTTGCTCTCACCTCCTCCTTTCCAGCTCATTAAATTCCTCATGCAGAGTCCCATTGCTTAATATGTTTTGAAATATCCCTCGAATAGCTCTCAAGCAGGATATTCTTTGTTTCCAGAACATTTTACAAATTGATATTTAATTTTAATTTTAATTTTTTGTAAAAAAAGCAACCTCAACATGATTCTGTAGAGTTGACAATGTTGGTAGCTGAGAAATTGTATAGCAAAGAAAACATTAGAGAGAAATGTGGATTAATGCAGAACTAATTGAGTACTAAATACAGAGTTTCCAAAGAAAGGTCTCTGATGGCACTTTATACACACACACACGCATGCACACATGTATAATAGTTACAGTAAAAATAGAAACCAAAAAATATAGAAAGAGAGGAAAGAGGAAAAAGAAAGAAAAAAGAAAAGCTAGCTTCTAAACATCATTTGGACAATAAGCATATATTCATCTCCATACCTCCTCCTTGAGGTTATAACTACTTTCCTCACTTTTAACAGCTCCAAATTTCTAGTCATCAAATCCCAAGATCATTCTATCACTCCCCCCCCCTCGCTTAGACAGGGACTCTATTCATTAAAGGAATGATGACAATGTTCTTTCTCTAATCAAACATAACAATTTGTCAATTTCTGGTCACTTTTTACATGGTGGGTAAAATTATGATGTGCTTGGTGCCATGTGATGAACATCTCTGGGCTACAAGTAGTGGGAACTGTAAGAATCTACCCTTAGACAAGTCCATGGCCCTTTCTACATTTACCTCGATTAAACTTACCTTGGGTGATCTGAATCTGGTGCCTCCTCACCTGCATGTTAATCTAGATCAGGGAGACCCCCACCTCCCCTTAGGCTGGATCTCTGCCCATGAGACAGAGCTAGATCCGGATCGAGATGCCTTAATCCTGACATAGTGTAGACTTGATATATTGGGTTTACAATCCAGCCTAAGAGTTTTAATCTGGATCATGGAGGCATGCAGATGGAATGGCTCCATGATTCAGAAGTCATAGAATCATAGAATCATAGAATCATAGAATGGTAGAGTTGGAGGGGACCTCCTGGGTCATCGAGTCCAACCCCCTGCTCAAGGCAGGATCTCCTAAACCATCTCAGACAGATGGCTGTCCAGTCTCTGCTTGAAGACCTCCATCAAAGGGGAACCAACCACCTCCCGTGGCAGCCTGTTCCACTGGTTGATCACTCTTACTGTTAGAAATTTTTTCCTAACATCTAAACTAAATCTTTTCCCCTGCAGTTTTACCCCATTGTTTCTAGTCCTTCCTTGAGAGAGTGAGAACAGGGCTGATCCCTCTGCCTTGTGACAACCCTTGAGGTATTTGTAGACAGCTATCATGTCTCCTCTCAGTCTTCTTTTTGTTAGACTAAACATTCCTAGTTCCTTAAGCCGTTCCTCATAGGACATGGTTTGCAGACCGTTCACCATCTTGGTAGCTCTCCTTTGAACCTGCTCCAGCTTGTCAGTGTCTTTTTTAAACTGGGGTGACCAGAACTGGACACAGTACTCCAGATGAGGTCTGACCAAGGTAGAGTAGAGGGGGATAATAACTTCACGTGATCTGGACTCTATGCTTCTCCTAATACACCCCAGGATTGCGTTTGCCTTTTTTGCAGCTGCCTCGCACTGTTGACTCATGTTCAGTTGATGATCTACCAGGACACCCAAGTCTTTTTCACATGTGCTGCTGCTCAGCCGAATTCCTCCCATTGTATATGTGCTTTTTTCATTTTTCTTGCCCAGGTGCAGAACCTTGCATTTTTCTTTGTTAAATACCATTTTATTAGTTGCAGCCCATTGTTCGAGTTTCTCTAAATCTTTTTGAATCCTCTCTCTCTCTTCTCTGGTGTTTGCAATCCCCCCTAGCTTTGTGTCATCAGCAAATTTGATCAGTTTCCCTTCAACTCCCTCGTCCAGATCGTTTATAAAAACATTAAACATAACTGGGCCCAGGACAGAACCTTGTGGTACTCCACTTGACACTTCCTTCCATTTGGATGTGCAGCCATTTAAAGCCACTCTTTGAGTACGATTACTAAGCCAGTTTTGAACCCACCTTATAGTTGCCTTGTCAAACCCATATTTGATCAATTTTTCAATGAGGATCGCATGAGATACTTTGTCAAATGCTTTGCTGAAATCAAGAAATACTATGTCTACTGCATTTCCTTGATCAACCCATTCAGTGATTTTGTCATAAAATGAAATCAAGTTAGTCTGACACGACTTGTTTGATACAAACCCATGTTGACTACTGTTAATTATTGAATTCCTATCCAAATGCTGACATATGTGTTGTTTAATAATTTGTTCGAGAATCTTTCCTGGTATTGAAGTCAGGCTAACAGGCCTGTAGTTCCCTGGGTCTACCTTCTTCCCTTTTTTGAAGATAGGAACAACGTTTGCCCTTCTCCAATGGTCTGGGACTTCTCCTGTTCTCCATGACTTCTCAAAGATTACAGCAAGTGGTTCAGCAATTACCTCTGCTAATTCCTTCAGTACCCTAGGATGTAATCCATCTGGACCCGGGGACTTAAATTCGTTTAAGTTAGCTAAGCGTTCCCTTACTCTCTCAGTGTTGATTTTGTGACCATCATTCAATACCACACCATAGTACACCACCAGAAATCAACCCCCCACATGTCCCATGGATCTTTAATTCCTAGGCATTGGGCATGGGGGGGGGGCAGAGTGGCTGCAGATGGCACTGATCTGGCCCTTGCCTCCCTGTGATCAAGACTGAAAGTTCCAGGAAATCCAGATCTACCAGTCCATATCTACTTTACCTCAGTGAAGAAAGGACTTTGATTCATATGAGCTAGATCCATATTAACTACATCTGGATCAGCCATAGGCATAGTGGGCTTCGGAGCAGCAAATCTGTACTAAAGAGAAGTGCAGTGCAGATGCCTAAGTCCTGTTCCACATCAGTGGATATGAACTACTGCTGTGGGCCCCTGTCGATCAAATGTTACTTCTGGGTAATGTGGTTGTGTGGTCCTTTCAAAAGCAATCCAAAGATAGCTTTGGTGTGGATGCAAGGTATCTTTGCAGGTATTACGAAGACATCATTGTGGCCACTGTTGCAGAGTCACTGTGAAGGTATCTCTCAACACCATGCTCATGTTCCCCCTAAATATGCTTTATGTGCAGATGCCCCTTTCTTGATCTGGATTAGAGAGTGCTAGCACGGATGTAGACCACATTTATCTGGTCCACCGCTAATCCAGATTAGTGAGAACAGTTCTGATATGGGTCTACTCTACACCCAAGCAGATGATGTATTCTCAGCAGCTCCTCGATCTTAATTAACAAGGAAGTTTAGAAAGAGCCATGGTCTTTCAAGAAGGGCGAGGAGTGCAGTTGAGGGACAGCTGTGAGAGGAAAGTTTAAAAGCACCACTTCCAAGTTCTCTCTCCCAGTTGGCTTTGCAGCCAAAAGGGGCTGGTGTCTGCAATGATTTTAGCACATGCCCCACAGAGATACTGGTGTACCTGGCAATTCTGAACAGAGCAGATGCATATACAGTGGAAATGGATGTCCAGATAAAACTGTGCAGATAACTACAGATAACAAGGTTTTACTTTGAGCCAGTGGTTTGCTATGCTAGTTCATTTACATCTAGGGGCCTGTTTGCCCTTGGCTTTATTCTGGAATATACTCTGGAATAGAGGCCTACTGTCCACATCCTAGTGCAGACTGCAGAGGGCCTCAAGTGAAACCTGACATAGTCTGCATTAGCATGCAGACAACAGGCCCCTATCCTAAGATATACAGTGGTACCTCGACATACAAGTGCCCTGACATACAAGTGTTTTGAGATACAAGCCGCCGAGCAAGTGATATTTTGCTTTGAGATGAGAGCAAGATTTGAGATATGAGTATGTAAATACAGTACAGTACATAACAAAAACAACTGAGGTGGTGTTTTGGGAGCTGGAATGGATTAATGGGAAAATTGCTTTGAGATACGAGTGATTTGACATAAGAGCAAGGTTACGGAATCAATTAAACTCGTATGTCAAGGTACCACTGTATTTCAGAATAAAGCCAAGTGCAAACAGGCTCCAGGTCTTCCTCCCAGACATGGAAAGAAATGTTGTGTTGATAGCTTTTGAAAGAGCACTCCCTTGTGAAATTAAACAAGGGTTCATCCTCTACTCATGAAATTAGTCAGTTCTTAAGAGTTTTCTGTTTTTATTTGTTTGTTTGCTTGTTTTTTAAGCTGTGGGTGGTTAGGCTTACCTTTGGGAAAACCTACCATTTCCCCTTTGTTACCCACGGTACTCAGAACACTTGAAACAAATTTTTATTTTATTTTATTTTATGTACCCCATTCTGGACCAACACAAGTCACCTTTTCTGATCTTTTGCATGGATTTGGGAAATCCCTTCTTCTTCTTCTTCTTCTTCTTCTTCTTCTTCTTCTTCTTCTTCTTCTTCTTCTTCTTCTTCTTCTTCTTCTTCTTCTTCTTCTTCTTCTTCTTCTTCTTCTTCTTCTTCTTCTTCTTCTTCTTCTTCTTCTTCTTCTTCTTCTTCTTCTTCTTCTTCTTCTTCTTCTTCTTCTTCTTCTTCTTCTTCTTCTTCTTCCTCCTCCTCCTCCTCCTCCTCCTCCTCCTCCTCCTCCTCCTCCCTAGTCTATGACAGAACTGCCAGGCTACCATCCCTGTTTTTATACCATTGAGAAAAACAATGATCAAAAAGAAACAAACAAGCTGGGAGAAACAAATCCAGAGATTTTGAAGAATCAAGAAAATGGCTGAGTTTTCCCTGTTCTTTGCTTAATTTGAACAAGAGAGCTTCTTGAAAAATTTCAAGTTCTGTCTGGAAAATCCTTCTATGTTTGCAGCCTGATATTCTGTAGGCCATATGAGGAGGTCGCTGAAGATACAGAAGCCCCCTAACACCCTTTGGTATGCTGCACAAGCTACAATGAGAACTACACTATCCTTTGAATTGAGGCCAAAATGCTTCTCTTCGCTCTCCGCGTCTTAAATGTTACTATCATGTAAATAGCATAGTGCTCTTAGAACGAAATCTTTTTTTTCCCCAGTCCAATAGAGCAAACAGACCGTGGCAGAGATGCAGTGTGAGGAAGGGGTTGGGAGCCAGACATGTAAATTCTCCTTGGCAGCCAAGGCTGATGCCCTGCATTCTCATGGGCATGCAGTCTTAATCTTTCTGCTTTGTTTTATACATGTATAATAACAAGGATAATGCTTAGCTTCCTCTGAGTTTTGCTGAGGTTAATGAACTGAAGTATGTAAATTCCTTTGAAGCTTTGGCATGGTAACAGATAAGCCAAGAAGTGGTGTCTTTTGAAATGTGGTTGGAATGAAGAAGAGGAAGACAGTTGAACATGAGTGTAAGGGGAGAATGAAAGGTCTAACTAGAAGAAAAATAAAGCCATAAATAAAATAAAGCCAGTATATTTTAAATCAAGGGTGTTTCTCCTTTACCTATCCATATATGACTTCTGATAAGTCTCCTGAAGAGATAACCACTGCATGAACTGATATGAGTTACAGACTGGAGGTCTTTCTGCACTTATTTGCCATGATCTGGCCAGTGGGTCTGGATTAATTAGAGGCCTTCTGGACCAGACCCTTGGCAAGGCTTGATGTGGAACGGCATTGTCTGCATTGTGATGCTGTTCTAGAGAAAGCCCCACACTTGCCCTGAAGCTCACATGGCCTTTGGAGCTGATCCCTGAGGACCCTGATAGCTATGAACAGTTCCTGGCCTTGGAGCCCCTGGGGGACCCATTTCAGCTGCACATTAAGACACTGCTGAAATGGGGCCCCCTGTAAACCAGAACACTGAGGTGTGCACTTTTTGTTTGCCTTCATGTCTTGGATTAGCCTTCATATTGAGACTGAAATTGACCAGGATCCAGATTAGGGGCACCCCAATCTGGGACATGTTCCATCCTGTGCAGATAGAGCATACCAGTGGCAGATGGTGCCTCTTTGATTCACAGGTGGACAGAGGAGCTCTGAAAGACTTTGTAACACAGTATTTTGGATCTAAGTGAAGAATCATCCTGGGAGTCTATGAGGCACAAAGTGCAGTGGGCAGCCTCTTTGTGTACCGGTGGAACTGCACAACATACCTGTGGTGCCATGAGGGTCTTCAGGGCATGCTTATGGTGCAGTGGATGAGCTGGAAGAATGTGCAATCCCACACTCCCACAGTGTACAGAAGTGCTCCAAAAAGTTCTGAAAAGATAGGGCAGAAATAGCAGTTAGCTCCATGTCTTACAACCTCTAAAAAGCCCAGGAGGTGGAGCCTTGCTCTAGGACTGAGTTTGCTAGGTGTTCCATGATACAAACCTGGCTGTTATGTAAGAGACATGTGGTCATTCTGAATGTTCTATTCATCATTCACAGTGATGCTTTGTTAGAATATATGTTAGAATCGTTCTTGCCAGTCCAGAAACCTTCTAGATGCTTTTGGAATAGATTAACTTCCAGCTAGCATGGCCATGATAGCAGAAGTGGATGGAGAATTTATTCCAAAAATCTAGCGGACACCAGTTTCTGCCCTAGGACCTATTCTGGATTATATATCTGCCTGCTGTCACAGACCATGGCAGACTCTGCCATAGTCTACACTAGCAAGTGGATAGCAGGTCCCTATTCTGGGATATAATCCAGGATAAGGCTCAGTGCAGAAAAGGGCCATGTTTCTGGGAAAGAAATTTGTTCCAGTTAAGAATTCTAGCCCACTTAGCTTCAGGGAGTGCTCCTTGTTGTTTTTGGTTCTCTTAGGGCTTGTCCCCATGCACTCTATACTCTGAAGTGAATCTGAATTCGACTCGGAGCATCCCCATGCAAAGGCTCTAATCTGGGCTACATGCAGAACAAATTGCACAAACTCCCCTTGCAAACTGTTCTCGCTGCAGTTTCGGAGGCGAGTCTGGATTATTTTGGAGGCATGAGGACACTCCTGGGTTATTGAGGGAGGAGACTGGCACTCGCATCATTAGCGGGTGGTGTTTTGCCTGTGCTCGCTCTTCCTGTCCTGTGTGCTGCAATCACAACTGTTTGGGGATTTCTTTTAATAAATTATGATAAAATAGAAATGATGAGGGGTCAAATGGCTCTTAATTTGTCCTATGAGTGTCTTTCTGGCTACAGTTATTACACTCCCCCTTCCCTGATTGCCTGATCGACAAGCTACGTGTGGGCAATGGCTTGATTTTGTGCGCAAGAGCTGCATCATCTTAATGGACAATGTGGACAATGCACCCGTGGCTTCCCTGTGGTGGCCAAAATGTGATCCAGTAGGCCTCCCCACCCCCAGAGATGGCAGAGATGCAGTGCCAAATTCCTGAACCTGTTGGGAGTGGGGCTGCGCCCACTGTCATACAAAGGTGTGCACCTCCACTACACTGTCTCCAAATGTGGTGGCTTCAAGCAATGAGCTGCTTTTCCATCCTGTTAGTAATGTCCCTTATTATCATTGTTTATCTTTGCTGAGTGTTGTGTGCATAGATGTGCCACCTGGTAGTGTTTCCCTGTCATCGCTGCAGTGGGCAGGACAGGGTATGGGGGTGTCAACCTGGCTTGCTATCAGGAGAGAGGTAGTGGAGAGAAAAAGCTGTGGTTTCCTGATGCAGGAGTCTAGTGCAGTTTGCAGTGGGACAGCTATATTGACTTGAATCCGTGCTTTCGTCAATCACATGGGGACTGGTCAATTCGAATTAGATTCCTTTTTGGGAATATCCCAGATCCAACCTGAAGTAAACAGAATGCATGGGGATGCACCCATATAGATTATTCAGGCATTCTGTGCAGCCCCAGGCAATCTTGGCAAAATTTGAGGCTAAACAAGGTTGACCCTCATCACTATTTGGATGGAAAATCATTGAAAAATTCCAGGATTGTTGGCTAAATTGGAAAGCCAGTGATAAAGTGTTGCAAAGATAACAGCCTGGATCTGTATATGCAGTCACTAGAAGTCAGGTCTAGCTTTGTGGCCCCTTTATCTTCAGTTAGGCATGGCCTAATTTCAAATTCCATTTCAAATTCCATTTCTTCCTTTCTGCATATTTTTTACTTTCCTGTTCTGCAAATGCATGTAACCAGCCAAATCAAAACTCCAAGTGTAGATTCAAAACCAAACAAGTACAGAAGAATCTCACAGAACAAAAGAATCGATAACTGATATAATGTATAACAAAAATTAGATACTATATCTCGATATTATGAAGTCATAAAATAACAGAATAGAATACAGTAGTTTAATAACCAAATATACAAAAAGTCACAATAAAAAACAACATATAAAATATGACCTTGGGAGGTACTGTAGATAGACACTGGGGCACCTTCATTTCTCCAGGAAAATACCTCGAGGAAGCAAAGATGGGGAATAGTTCTGCCAACTGCGCTTTGGGATGCCGGATCTATCCCTAACATTGCCAGCCCTTCTCTAACCACTGTCAAGGTGTGAATTGTCACTGTTATGGGGCCACAAGAGATCCAGATTAAGGTTCTCAGTCTGGATCTAACTCAGCGGTTCTTAACCTTCCTAATGCCGCGACCCCTTAATGGAGTTCCTCATGTTGTGGAGACCCCCAACCATGGGGGCAGAGCAGCTGGGAAGTGGGAGGGAAGGGCGGCAGGAGACTTGTCGCAACCCCTCTGAAAGGGAAGTTTGACCCCCAAAGGGGTCCCGACCCCCAGGTTGAGAACCACTGATCTAACTCTATCTTGGGCAGAGAGACCAGGACTCAGGCATGGCCTCATATGTCCGCATTAACTGGCAGATCTATGTGGCCTAGAAGTGTTGTAGCCGAACTCCTAATCTGGATTGAAAATATCTACAGAAAGCCACTAAATGTCAAATTTTAATTAGGAATTAAATGTTTACTCTATTCTAAATTCTATCCTCCCTCCACATTCTGAATTGGGAATGTTCTGGAAGTGCTGTATCACAGGATATTTCTGAACATTAATCTCAGATTTTGCACACTTAGTTAAATACATGTGAGCAGTGCTCACTAATTGGCAGCTGCTCACCAGCATAGCTATGACCAGAACAATGGAGCCACAAAAATGGAGGTAGATGAGAAGTCCTGCTTAGAAACCTTGATTTCACAGTTGATCAAAGCAAGAGGGTGAAATGGGAGCTTCTAATGGGTTCTTGTCCTTCCTCCATTTTTAAATGATCTGGAAGACATCACTGATTGTGATTTCATTTTCTTACAGCTACACTTTGAAAGAATGAAGCTGGGACATGCAATGGGATGGAATCAAATCAAGTATTATGTCATTCTGGATTTTTTTTAAAAATAGCAGCTGGGCCACAGATCACATGTGACAAGTATATGAGCCATGAAGAGTAATGGTCACCTCTAAGCACACAAAGACCTATTTTATGTGAATTTATCCTGAAGCAGAAGCAGGTCTCTGTTGGAAAGATTTAAACCAAATCAATGTTATATATTTATCTATTTCAACATCTCACTATGCAGCATAAACACTTTCTTAAGGAAGCCTTGGCCAACTGACGTACAAGATGTTCATGGTTTGAATAGTATTGCTCTCTCTCTCAAAAAAAAAAAAAGTTTTGCAATTAGAAAATAGGGCACCTTTGAAATAAGTGTAAGATTGAGCATTGGATCCTGATTTGTCATGCCCCCCCCCCCATTTTATGTGCTTTTTCCAAATGGGGAATATCTTGTCAAAATTTACAATGTATTTTTTTTTAAAGAGAGAGAGAGAGCACTCTCCAGGAGCCAACCTTTTGCAGAATGGGGGTAAAATACTCTCCAGGGGGTAGCACCTGTCCATGTCCATGATGTGAAGTTTTGAAAATGGTCCACTTCATGGGCTGGTTGGAAACTGAAGAATTTTCATTCCATGGCTTCAAAGTTTCTGTGAACCAGGGGTAGATGGCCCTCCGACAGCACTTGCTTTGGCCCAAGAGCAGCCCTGACTCCAGTCATTCTATACTTCTGCGGATCAGGCCCTTATTTCTCATTTTCAAAAGTTGGACAACGTGTATTTGTGTACATGTGTGTATGTGTATGTGTGCTACTGTTCCCTTTTTTGCAGTTGATCCTGGTTAGTTGGTTAGCCTTCTAAAATCCCCAAAATGAAAGTCACCAGCACTGGCCTCTGTTGCTCCCTCCATCCCACCTGATTATTATTATGATTTTATTTAATACAGAAGTCTTCCAGTAGTTCAGTAGTCCCTACTTTTCCCATGATGACTCATTAGATGACCCACACCTAGCCGGGTCTGGTCATATTCTTCCATTCAAACCCAAAATCAAAATCTGTTAGGGTAATAAAGGTTTATTACTTGTCGAGGTCTGTTTTCTTCTGGTAGCCTTTCAATAAATTAATATGTGCCTTTTGTTTCCCAGTGTCAGTGGAGAACTTCATCTGTCTCTTGATGTATGACTCAACAGAGACACAAAGATTTATTCCAGACTAGGAAATTTATTCAAGTGAAAACATCTGAAGCTCAGATGAAGGGTGAAGGGTGATACATTTCATATGGCCAAAGCCTTTTGATCGGGGAAGTATCAGCTTTTGATCTTAACAGATCTTCCTTCTCTGTCAGAATTAGAAAGCTGTGGGAGGTAGGAAGCCTGATAAGTAGATATCAAACAGGGTTAATTACCACATACAAGGTGTGTTTATAGAGGCACTTATCTAGGAATAACCATCTTTGGTCTCTGATAATTTTATTGTATTTATCACTAGTAAGTGGGACTTTGAACATCCAAGGGTGCCTTCCAGCTATCTTGCATAATTCGCTAAAGATCTTTAGAATAATGCAAATATACAGGGTTATATCATGATTCCTGTTATTTCAGTTGGGAAACAAAGATTGTGCCATTGAAGTAACTGAGTAGGAATGTTGATATGTGAGCATTCAGCTTTCTCCTCTAGTGGATTCTCTTGCCCTATGTGCGAGATGGAAGGCTTCCTTTAAAGACTGGGCAGTCTCAAGTTTATATGTTTGTTTCTTAGCCCTAAGCATCTAAGTGAGATACTGGTCCTCTCCTTTGTTTCTTTGATTACCTGTTCTAGCTTGCTTCCCTCCCTCATAGCCTCTCTGTTAGACCTATCTATCATCCTCCCTCTCAAGGCCAGCTTCTAGAAGACTAGAGCAAAGCAAGCTATGTACTCATATCTTGCTAGTGGACTTCTTTGTGCAGCTGTTAGCCACTGTGAGAGCTTTCACAATGTGTGCTTTCCCACGGAGCATATTAGCATGCAGATCAAGCATTTCACAGTCCCAACTGACATGGTCCAATGGAACATTTGGTAGCTGCCGAAGAGAACTGCCTACTGCACTAATCCAAAGCACTGGGACATTTTTTTTATGTTCTTATGACATGTTGCGGTCTGTTTATATGCTGAATACTGTCTGATGGTTCTCACTGTTTCTCCAGTTGACCTACTGTTCCTGTGGTCAGGTGTAAATGAAACATGATGGGAACCATCCACTCTTCTGAACTGGACCACTAAAACTTGAAGAGGGGATGGGCAGGACTGGACAGTCCACATCACCATGGCAACAGCCAACACATGTCGGGACATTGTCATGGCCATCAGGATGTAGTGTGCTGCTGCACAGCCACAGATGCACCACCACAGCCACTTAGAGCAACACACCTGGAAGAGGGTGTGGACACAGCTGCTTAGGAATTTCTCAGATGCTCCCAGTCAATAAAAGAAATGAAAACATTACTGCTGTTGATCTTGAACTTTTAGTCCCAAATCATTTTTGGAACGGCTCATAAATGAAAAACCTATCCAACTTGCTGGGTCCAGTTTGAGGTGGGTGACCCTGAAGATTAATGGGATATAAGGCAGCCATGACTAATTTGTCTCACTGATTTCAATGAGACACAAATGTTAGAAGCTTGTTGTGGATCCAACAATTTGTTAGCATTCATTCTTCTAAAAGGCAGTGTATTCCTACAATGCCACACCATGCTTAATCAGGTATTAAATTACTGTGAAATTTGGAGCTGTGATTCTGTTTGTACATATCAAGGAACCTTTTGTAGCGAAACTAACTGAGAAATGAATGGGAACAAATCATATTGTTCCTATAGCTCTTGATTTCTAATTTACTTAAACCATGAATTTGTGCTTTCCTTTTGAAGTGGAAAGAAAACCTTGCTGTCAACCTAGACTGATTTGGATTAAACCCTAATTAGGAGGAGTGCTTTAGGAAATCTTTACTGTGCACCTCAGTGGTTTTCTTGGAATGATTATTTATTCTCGATAGGTTTGGATGCTTTGTGAACATGGTATTAACCATCTTGACCATCTCCGCTTGGGCAATTTGCTGTATACTCCTGCTTATGTTGTTATCTCACCATTGCTGGGAGCTTTGGTCTCCTTTTGCAAAAACAAACAAATGCGGCTAAAACCAGATCAGGGCAACATGAACAATGGAACAGTAAAATTTAATCCACACAAAGCAAAATCAGTCTTCCTTCCTTCCTTCCTCCATTATCTCTCTCTCTCTCTCCTTCTTGTTTCTGTTTGGATAAGGTGACATTGGTTTACAACCAAAATCACAAAACAGTAAGTAAATTTATTCTCAGATCCCATGGAGCTGAACTAGTTAAAGATCAATGTGCTCAAGCCTGAAGGGGTGAAGTTAGCAATTAATACTCAACTGAGACTCCTTGTTCTTCATGCAGGGGGTATTATATTAATTTTCTTCCAATTTTTTGTGATTTACTTTATATAATTACCAATATTCTTTCAGAGCCAGTATAGCATGGTGCTTAAGACTCCAAGCCTAGAACCTAGAACTTTGCAGTGCAGTTCAGCCTAAACATGGAACTGTGGATCTTATGGAGTCCTGCAAAATGTTCCTGAGTTCCAGAATCGGACCTGGGCTACTCCTGACACTGCTGTTTGTCCACCTGGCAGCATCAGGAAGAGGATCCAGATTTGGCTGGAAGAGAGGGTACTGTAAAGTGATCTCCCACTGTAATGGGCCTGAGCACAGTGGCTGGTGTTTGCACTGTGAGCACTGGTGCCATACCTAACTTGCCTAAGGTCCAGTTTTGGACTGCAGAAGATCCCTCCTGAACCATCTGAATTGCCATAACAATGGTCATGGGACACTCTAGGACTTTTATTCTGCTGTCGATCCATGTTGAATGCAATCTGGATCCACTGTGGATGTGATTGGCACTCTGTTTTTCCACACTCCCAATCTAACAAATGTCCAAACTATTCATATGAATGTCCAGAAACATTTGTATCCATATGAATGTTAGCATACGAATATCGTAAAATTTGATTTGTGTACAAATGTCTGAATTTGAATAATGGATGTTATGAATATTCATGCACATCCCTACTTTCCCCTTTATGAACTGTGGTCCTCCCCCTCCCCTCCCCCTCCTCTTCCTCTACCAATTGAATTACTGCCTGTCTTTACAGCCTGAAACCTGAAAGGTTATTATTCTGGTTCTGTCTTTTAATGATAGTCCAACCCTAATAATTGACTCTGGAGCCTCCTTTAGATTCCACCAGTATATGAAAATGAGACTCCCAGTATACATGCCTGGCTGGTAAAGCAGGCAGTGAAGAATCACCTATACTGACCCTGCTTGACTGAATGGCTGCTTTCCTTACTAAAATGGCCGCCTCATGATATTCTTTGGACTTGACAGGTGAAGGGACTTCTTTTTTTAAATTTGGTCAAATTTCTTCTTCTTCTGGAAGGGGTTTGCCTGGAAACTAGAGAGCAATTTTTAAAGCAAATCATGAAGAACAAGACAAAGTCCAGCTTGAATGTTCAAGGCTACAAGAGACCAGGCAGAAAGCATGAGGCAGGAGAAGAAAGAGAATGAAACTTTCCTCCCCAGAGCTGCAATAGGCTATTTTGTAAAGGATTTTATTTGGGATATGATTCCACTTGACAGACTGCATTATAAAAGTGGGGTGAGGGGGAGAGAGAACTTTCCCCACAAGGCACATTCCATACCTTTAGTGTGTCACTTTATTTTTTGAAAGGACAGATTATTTCTTAATGGCTACTGAATGTCAAAAGCAATTCTGCTAGGAAGCGTGTGGTCATGAATTTTTGTGTTGCCAGCAATGTACTTACTACAGCTACTGAGCATTCATTGTCCACTTGCTTTGAGAAATAGAGTATAATAGTGTTGCGATAGCACATCAGGGTAGGAAAACAAAATCACACTCACACACCCCTCCATTGTCTGCCACAAGATTTGTTTGCAAGCAAGCCTTTCTTGCCATTAGCCAGCTGTGCAGCTCTCAGGATAGACCCAGCCAAACTGACCCAGTTTCTTGCAATGTTATTCACATAGTTTTAGGCTATTTTTCCCCTAAATAAATCTGCATAGAACACATATGCATTATCCATAGGCTACACTAGATTTTCGACCATATTAAATTCCCTTCAGTCCTTTCCTATAAAATTCTTGCACTTCAGCTATGAGAAAATCTGTGACGTTGTAGCTGGCTGATAGTGGTAAATAAAATAACTCTGTTGGTCCTTAATTCATAAGGACATAAGAGGAGCCCTACTGGATCAGGCCATAGCCCATCTTGTCCAGCATCCTGTTTCATACAGTGCCCCACTCATTGCTTCTGGGCATTCTCTCTCTTTTTTAAACCCTTTATTTATCATATTACACTTATAATAACATAAGTACATATCATTTAAAAAAGAGAAAAAGAAAGCAATAATCCTATCCCCACTTTCAATGGATTAAGTGTTTCTGGTCTATTAACTTAGTTTCTTAAATCCTTCCATTCTTCTTCCATTTGTACACCTAATCTGGTTACCCATACATCGAATAATTCACTATTGTCTGTAAAAATCAAATTTAAATTGATCAATAACATATTTGTACCACTTTTCAGTAGTACATTTCACCAAGTCTTTCCATACATACACTTTAATTATGACCATCATCATAAATTGATGATTTTCTCTTATATTTTGACCCTTATATATCTTCTGGGCTTTCTCCAGCAGAAGACAAAGGCAAAACCTTCACCTTCTCTTGAATCCCTGCAAATGGCCTTGACAGGTATATTGCTTGTCTCTCCATCCTGGGCATCCATTCTAGCAGCCAACAATATACCTGTCCTCCATGAATTTATCTAATATTTTCTTAAAGTTATCCAATAGCTGCTGACATAAACACTGGCAATATAAACATAACTTAGAAAGGGCAGTAATTTGAGGTGTTTCTGTACTTTATCCCATAATATATAATTAGTCAACATCTGGGCAGGTTGATTTCATGCACCACAAGCTAACTAGCATTTACCTATCACAATCAGGAACTTAACTGGGAGTGTCCAGCGGCAATGATCTGCACCTTTTCTGATGTAAGGGGTCAACTAAACTGCTGCACAAGTGTGCTGGGCCCTTTATGCAACTGCACATACACAGAGCATTAGTGTTGCCATAGAGACACTGACGGTGCACACACAGTCACACAGAGCACTGGAACAGAGAGAGCAGCACCCATTGGAGGATCAGACATGTGACTGGACCCTGGTAAGTCCCCAATCATGCAGGGCCTAGCCTATCGTGTACTAGTGTTTGCAAGTGTAAACACTAGTAAACATTAGACCACAATGCACCTTTCCCATCCAAAGGATGATAGAACAAGGGCAGAAATGCCCCTGGTCTCATTTGGGCCTGGATGTGAAGGTGATACATCTAGAAAACCTGTAATTCATTTGTGATTTCCTTTGGCCTGAACAGAGGTGTCACCACCAATGATAGCATAATGCCATTATGTCATTGCAACCTATCCTAGCTCTTTGGAAAATGGATGGAATTAAAAAAGGAAATAAAGGAAGTTAATTTATACTATGAATTCATAATACAGTATTCAGTATATAAAACATATCTGAAGGCAGTATTCAAAAATAAAATCAGAAATAAAGCACATTATACCTCCAGAGATTTCCCCATAAAGAAAAATCTCCACTAATAATGTATTACTGAATGCATTCAAATATGTTTTAAAATATATATTAATAACGAGATAGATTTATGAATGAACACATGAAAAGCTGGCATGATCTGGAAACAAACCATTCATCTATATCTTTCTATTTGTCTTTTTGCTTATCTATTTCTATTTATTTTTTCATCCATCTCTCCATTATAGAACTGGGAAAGCACAAATCATAGCTACTTCTGTCTCTGAAAAGGATACAAATAAAGATGTGCAAAATAGTTTCACTTTTGTACTGGTTCAAATTGATCCAGGTGGTTCAATGGGGTTCAAACCTGAAGCCAAATCACCTCACATTCAAGGAAGCTGGTTCAAACTTGAACTGGAGAGTTCCGATGGGAATAGCTAACCACATGGCTTAATTTGAAATGGTTCAGGTTCAACTATATAGGTGTGTTTTTTTTTGGGGGGGGCTTTTAGAAGTAAATTTATCCATCCATCTGTTCATTTATATATTTTTAATGAATAGATTTGAAGCTGATTGAGGTTTGAATTGAATCAGGTCAAGCCGGTTCAACTTGAAACCAAATATATCTTTAGTACAAATCCCAGTTACATTAAGGCAAACTCCACCCTACGATTTCTGATTGTGAAGTCTTCTTGCAGCTATCTTCTATCTGGATAGGCACATTTCTAAGATTAGAAATAAATATTCACAACAACACTTAGGAAAAGAAACAGTGCCATTAGAAACGGGGGGGGGAATCACAAACTGAGCTGAGAGACTGCATACTAAATGAAGGAGGGGGGAATTTTACACTTTATTACTATGTGAGAAGTCATTGCTTTGATTTTCACTGGTCCTCCTGGGATTTTTAATGCAGCTTTGAATACAGAAAAGTAAAACACCAATAACAAAGTAGCTGCTAAATCTTGTGGACGTTTTAAGATAACTCATGTAATACTTACTTGGAGGGCATTATTAATATACACCTCATTTAAAAATGCCTTGTGCGGCTTCTTTGACAGGTGAAAGTGCTTCACATTATACAACAGGAAATGATATTTATCTGTTTCTTCTGTTTGTTTGCTTGGCTGGCTGGCTGCCTGCTTGTCTTTGGCCCTTTCTGAGCTCACTAGTGATCTGCACATTAATGTAGATCAAGGTGGCTCTACCTCTGCTGGTTTGACTCCATCAGCACTGGATGGAGCAAGATCAAACCTGACATTCCCAGATAAGAGTCTGGCTCCCTAACCAGTAGACCAGACTCACTTACTGTCTGGAAATCTGGATCAATGGGTCCCACTGATCTGGACTACTTGGAGGCATGGCTGGATCAGCACTGTCTTCACTCATGGCACTGACCTGGCCTGCAACTCATGCGAGCTTTGCAGTACCCCACCCCCATGCCTCTGAAGGCAAGGGATGATAGTTCCTAGCCTCACAGCCTGGGGGTGTGCTTTTTGGTGATGCACTTTGCCACTGAAAAGCATTCCCAAATAATTCTGGATCATGGAAGTGTGTTGTCTGCACACCTCCTCTGTTCTGGAACAAGGTACTTGGTCAGGTTGGAGACCCGATTAAATGGGTCTACAACAGATCAGAATTAAGGACCTCCTTAATCTTGATTTCACACTCTTCCACAAAGCCAGCTGGGTGACCTTGGGCTAGTTACAGCTCTCTTTATGTGCTCTCACAGCCCTTCCTATGTCACAGGGTGTTCTGTCGTGGAAAGAAGAATAGAAAGCTTTGTCGGTTGCTTTTTCTCAAAGTGAGGTAGAAAAGCCAACTCTCCTCCTCCTCTTCCTCCTCTTCTTCTTCTTCTTCTTCTTCAGTAGTGTAGAGAAGGCCTTTGGCCTTATTCAGCAGGTGTCCTTCACATGTTGTACTCCAGTTACCCTCAGCTTCAGTCAGTGCAACCAACAGCACAAGATGATGGGCACTATAGATCAGCAACGTTTGGAAGGTATGGATGTGTGCAAACATTTGTAACATTCAAAATTCGTATGAATTTGGCCAAATTTGGACATTCGTATTTGAATCGAATGTTGGCATTCAAAGATTGATATTCAAATTCAAATCAAATGTTTTGATACATTCATATGAAGCTTCATATGGGATCCGTATGCATTTGTATGAGATTTGCAGGAGACTGAAAATTCATATTGAATTTGAATCCCACTACATTAGAAGGGGATCTGTTCAAACAAATACACATTTTCTTGCATTTGATTCAATACAAATCAAATACCAAAAAATAATTGTGCACACTCCTATTGGAAGATGTCTCACATGCTGTCTTGAGTGGTTCCAAGCAACTGAAGAGTTCAGTCACGGTGGTAGACAAATAGCTTAAAGTCATCCCTCACCAGCCATATTTGCATCCTTTTTTTTTTTAATGGATGCCATGTGATCTTACATCTTGTCAAAGCACCTCTTCATACTTGGAATCCCCCCTCTGTTTTGGGGGTAGTTTTGAGTGACGGAATAGCTGCATTCAATTTCTTCTACTTCATATTGCTTCTAATCTTCCCCTTTGGTTGCACATTCATAAAATGTGTGCTCAGTGATATACAATAGCTCTTGGGCAAAATGAGTGATTTGCTACAACTGAGAAATATCAGTTGAGCAAGCATGCAAGAAAAATCCAGATAAGCTGTTTCTCCCCTTCTTTAATGAAGAGGCACTTCATCCTTCATTCGGGTATTTGAAATCACAGCATCTTTGAAAAAAGTCAAGCAGGCTTCTTAAGCTTCCCTGACATGCAGCTTGCTTGCTGTTGGGCAATCTGTTCAAGAACTCAATTACATCAGTGAAGATCTTCACTTTAATTTTTGGCCTTGCATCAAATCCTGATTAGCAAGTACATGTCTCAAAAAAAGAAGGGGAAAAAAAAGAAAGTGTGGTATTATTTATGACTGCTTTATCTCTTCTTCATGGTGACTCTACTTCATCACTGCTACACGTGTACTGAGATATTTTCTTATGGGACCCCTATGTGTGGATGTCAAGTGATGCCTGTCCAGTGAGTTTAAGGGAATTAAATTTATACTGGTAAATAATATACTGTATATTAGAGATGTGCACAAATGGGGTGTTGTTGTTGGGTGGTTTTTGTTTTTTTTGGCATTCAGTTTGTAGTGAATCAAATGTTAGAAAATCTGTATTAGTTCAAATAGATCCCCTTTGAATGTGGTAGAATTCTATTTGATATGAATGTATTTGTATGAATATCTGACAAGACATCCGATATGAACACGTATGTATCCGATATGAACAAATATGAATCTTCATGAATGTATACGTATCCAGTATTTGTATCCTGTAACATACCCTCCCTGAAAGCATCAAATGTGACCTGAATCCACTTTTAATCCACTTTCATCCATCTTGAATGCAATCTTTCTCATCTCCCCAGTTTAAAGAATGTCCAGACTATTTGTATGAATATCCAGAACATTTGTATTCATTTGAGTATGAATGTCTGAATTTGGATGAATTTTTATGAATAAAGAATGTTATTTATTTATTTATTTATTTATTTATTTATTTATTTATTTATTTATTTATTTATTTATTTATTTATTTATTTATTTATTTATTTATTTATTTATTTATTTATTTATTTATTTATTTACATTTATATCCTGCCCCATACCCGAAGGTCTCTGGGCGGGTTACAACCTTAAAACAACAGATTAAAACAGAATGCACATTAAAAGACGTTAAATATTATGAATATCTGTGTACATCCCTACTGTATATATAGGCTCTTCTTTTCAAAACACAGCCAGAATAGGGTGTCAGGGCTTTGTTTCCAGTTACTGATCAGAGGCACCCCCATCATTGGAAGAAAGTGCCCACTGTCTGACTAGGAATCTGCATGGATATTTGCAACATTTGAAATCTGTACGAATTTGACCGAATTTGAACCAAATGTTGGTATGTTAAAAGATTTACATTCAAACTTGCATAGAATGTTTTGATACATTTGTATGAAGTTTCATATGGAATTTTCATAGGATTTGTATGGGGTTCATATGCATTCATATGGGATTCATATGGGATTGAACATCTGTATCAAATTCAAATCCTATTACATTCAAAGAGGGTCTGTTTGAATGAATATGGATTCTCTTGCATTTGATTCAGTACAAATTGGGGGGGATTCATGTGCATCTCTATGTTAGACCATTTGGACTTTCAGTAGCAGCGGATGTCTCACTGTGATTGTGACAGTCTCTCTGCCAACAAAATCAACATGAGATGCCGCTTTTATGCAGGGTGCTTTTGTTCTGCCATACATGGAGGTTCCATGGAAAATGGCACCTTTACACTCCAAAAAAGGGTGAGAGGTAAGGAGCCTTTTCCTTGGCACCTTCTCTGGCCAGCTGCTGCACAGCTGCCTCCACACATCATCATCTAAGTGACTGGACATTTTATTTCCACATCATCTAATCCAAAAGTGGATTTTCTGAATTAAATAATGCCAAAAGAAAACAGCTTGTCACTTTGCTGGTGTGTTTTCTTACTCAGAAAGTGGGCTAAAGTTGGATTAAAATTTAGGTGTAGATGTGCCCAAGATACAGTGTATAGCTCAAGGTCACATAATGAGCTTCTGCAGTAGAAAAACAGAAGCTTTTGATCCATAGTATATTGCACGTTTAATGACAAATCATTGTGGAAGTATGAAGGAGGGAGGAACGAATAAAGGAATGTATAATTTGGACATGGTTGCAAAATAATCAAACTATAAAGAAGAAGAAGAAGAAGATGATGATGATATTGAATACCAAGAAGAAATAAAACAAGCATGAGGTCATCCAATAGGAGCATTAATTTGGAAAGGGACTAGAGGCAAGAAATGTATATACCTGATGAAAATGGCAGAAATGCAGTGGTGCAGAATCATTTTTTCTTGGAAGCTAGAAAAATTCACCCCAGTGAACAAGGGAAGGATCCAGAAGTCATTTTTCTTCTCAAAGTTGGTAGAAAATAAGGGACAAAAGACAAATGAGGGCAGGTCCCTCACACATATTACCTGAGTGTGCACTGAATTTTCCTGGCAGGTACCAGCTTTAATGACATATAAATATAAGCCAATAATATATTCATTTTCATTTTGTGTCTCCTTATAGAATGGAGAGAAAAAGATTCTGTTCCCAAAATAAATGGAAATTATTTTGGGAAGTACATAACAGAATGAGGATAATGAAGTCATCAGCATTTTTCAGGGAGGAAAGACATGATTCATAAGTTAAATATATTCCTGTATGCATATAAAATACTTCTGATTAGTTGTGCTACAAAGTAAAAAAAAATGAATATTGAATAGCAATATATGTTGATATAGTTTCTCTTCTCAAGCTTGTGAATGTATTCTTGCATACTGCAAGAATAATATTTTTGTCTGCTAAAGTCACACTGTGATAACTGTCAGAAGTTATACTAAAATAATTATCTTTTACACTGTGTACCAAGAGACTATGAATAGATTTAGAACAGATCATGCATTAGAAGCTTCAATTAGAAATACCTGGGGAGGGGGAAAGAAATTTCTGCTCTTGTTATAGATGAACCCAATATTCCGATGGATTTACACAGACAGACAGACAGACAGACAGACAGACAGACAGACAGACAGACAGACAGACAGATAGATAGATAGATAGATAGATAGATAGATAGATAGATAGATAGATAGATAGATAGATAGATAGATAGATAGATAGATAGATAGATGATTTCACAGTTTTGTAGCATGCTTATTGGAAAGTTAGTGGTATTGATGTTAAATGTCTTGGGGCCTGATTATCTGAAGTAGTGTCTTCTCTCACATTGACCTGTGAATTGAAATAAGAAATAGATGGCCTACTACTAGTTTTGCCTCCCACCGAGGTGCAATGGTAGTAGCACATGTGTGTGGGACGGCTTTGTCTTTGGAGGTTCACTGGTTTTGGTTCCTGGTTAAGATGCTTAGCTTCCTCTAAATGTTGTCCTACTGGAGAAGTAGAGTTATATTTTAAGACTGGTGGATTTATGAATTTGCTGCTTTTATTGTTAGGACCTGACTTAGGACCTTGAGGTGAAAGGCAAGATATAAATTTGGTGGAAAATCAGCTTTTGGACTGCCAATTCTTTTTTGTTTTTTTTTACATTCAATTTTAGCCCGAGGGCAGGAATCATAGTTGTGAGAGACAACTATGAAAATGTAAAAAGGGTGCACCAGAGCCAATCAAAACTACAAGCCGCTGTCCTGATTACAGCCATTTCCAGAGCTCTGTGACATCTTGACTGGCTCTATTTCCACTGCCTAAGGGTACAGCGAGATTCTTGAAACTGAAACACCCTATTAGCAATACTGGGTCTAAGCCAAGACTTTATAATCACCAGGATTATCATTTCTAAGTATTTTCATTGAGAACAGATTAGTTGATTTTCATATAAGTGATCTGGTTTTCCTGAGCTCCTGTATTTCTTATACAGGAGTGAGCCAGTTTGGTGTTGTGGTTAGAATGTCTGAATCTTATCTGGTAGCCCCCCAGTCTGATTCTGCACACCTACACAAAGTCAGCTGGGTGACCTTGAGCTAGTTACAGCTCTCCTTCTGGGCTCTCACAGTCTCATCTACCTCACAGGGTGTCTGCTGTGGGCAGAAGAACAGAAGGTTTGACAGCTCCTTAAGGGTGACACCTCCTTCCTTCCTTCCTTCCTTCCTTCCTCTTTTTTGCTATTGTGGTAACTGATGAGATTCATGGTATAGGGGGAAGGCACAGATTGCCTTTCATCTGAATGTCTATGACAATGAATGTTTAGTCGTTGGGAAGCTTGCTAAAGGTAAATGATTCACTGTCACTAGGCATGCATAATTACATGTAAGTTTTGTGCACTTGTTGAGAGACAACACATTTTATCCCACACCGTTCATGACTTATTAGCCTGATGTTTTATTGCATTGCGTTGCTGACAGTGAATGATATGGCTTGCAGCAAATGCTGTCTTCTTTCGTCTGATGAATACTAACAAAACATTAAAAAAGTGTTGCCATAATGCACCTGGGTAATTTATTGGATTCTTGATTGATAGATTCATTTCGGAAAGTACTGTACTGCTGCATTATATCATTAGTGTACCGTCTTCAGGCACTATTGAGGTTGCAATTTGGACTCTGCATGTGTTGAAGTTGTCATGATATGTCTTAGCTCATGGATCAAAACCAAAACTAGCATTAGCAATATTTTCCCCCTTTTAATTACAATTTTTACACACTTGGTTGGAGGTGATGCTATTATGTAGGTAACTGAAACATTTACATTCCAGGAGAGTTTTAATTATGCACTGAGTTACCCTTTTCCTTCTTGTGTTACAGAGCGTGATGGAGCAAAGCAGGCATTATTCAAAAGACATTAAGTTAAATATAAAAGTCAGGTGTGGAAAGAGCTGCCTTCCTCCTGGATGATCATAAGCAAGCAGATAATCTTATGAAGGCAGCCCTATTTACTTCTCAGGCCATATTAGGCATCCACAGAGACCAGATTCATGGATTCCTAAACACTGATCAAAGTGTATCAAGGGGATACTGCTGTCTTGCAGCCTGAATTGACCATGGCAATAAACATGATGGTACTCTGCGGTTGCTGAGTCCACATTGCTCACTTCTTTGTCCTCTCTTTATCCAAGCTTGTATTTAATATAGCCATGATGTGGAAATTCACCTCAGTGTTGTTTCTTGTACACTGAAACGTTTGAGACTTGGAGGAACATGGATCACTTTGATGCCCCCCCCCCAAAAAAAAATCTTTACACCCTGTGGAAAAATGACCAGAGTTTGTAAAATTGCCTTTACAAGTCACAACACCATTCCCAATTTTTTAATCCCCCAACCCCCGAAATTTTAAAAATGTGATTTATTGAATTATTTTTTTTCCTTCATATCATTTTGTAGGCTTGCTTTGATTTGAAGCTTTATTTAATGAGCTTTGAGAATAGTCATTTGCTTCCAAGTATGTGGAAATCTATTATTTTTTCCAGATATGTTCACAATAACTTAGTCTTGCATATTAACTTGCTTCTCTGCTCTTGTAAGCTTTGTAATTTCTACTAAGCCATCATTCTATAGGTTGCCTACTCACTCCCACTCTATATTCCACGGATTTCCCAAAAGTTATCTCATCTCAGGAGCATATTTGAAAGAAAAGAAGTAGTAGTCTATTGAAAGATGAAAATGTAGTAATATTTATTTGTTTGTTTGTTTGTTTACATTTCTATCCCACCCCATACCCGAAGGTAACAACAGATTAACACAGATTAAAACAGGATACAAATTAAAACAGATACCAATTAAAATGAAATACGTTTTAAAAACACCTTAAAATTCAACAAATTTAAAACCATGCACTCCTTAGTGCATTAATAGTGGTGTCATTGTAGGTGGAGAGGGAGAATAAAACCTCAGCCAAAGGCCGAGGCAAACAGGTAGGGGGCATGGCACACCTTGAGGGAGAGGCCATTCCACAGTCTTGGTGCCACTGCTGAAAAAGCTCTCTCCCGGGTGCCCATCAACCTCAATACTGAAAGGTGGTGGGACAACCAGGAGGGCCTCATTGTTGGATCTTAATATGAAGCCCTACCTTTAGAAGTTTTTGACAGTAGTCTCACCAACAGATGATTGGATAATCAAAGGTGCTTCAGAATGACCAGAGTTCTGATGCAGCCCTTTATGTTGCAGAATATCATATAAAGAGGCTGAATTGTATAAGTGTAATAGAAGAGAGAAGCCTGGAACTCTGTGATTAGAGTATGCATCAGGACAACATCATGGACACAAACACCCTGGGCTGGGTGTTGAGCACAATTTCATGCTCTACACCCAGAACACGTGTGGGCGCCCTGGGATGGGCTGGGGCGGTTCCGAACAGAGCGCCTGGATCTCGAAGATCTGGATCTTTGACTGTGCATGGAAAAAGGGGGGTTGTAAGAGTTACACATTATGTATATTATTGCAATCAGAATCTTTTTCTTTCTTTCTTTTATGAGTATCTGGTCTGGTCAAGTAAGAGCTTGAAGACCAGTATTAAAACGTTTCTGCATCATCTATCACCTAATAGTGTTCATGGGGAGCTGAGGATCTCTATAATCTTGAATTCTTTGTAGAAAAGAAAGCAAAAAATAAATAATAAACTTTTTTGGGGGGGGGGTAGGGGGTAGGGTATGTAACCCATAAGGGAATGGAGAACATATGGAAAATGTTAATTTGAAACTCACTAAGTATTTGATGAGTAATTTGACTACTTGCAGCTAAAACTTCACAAATAATGGAACAAGGAGCTCCCTCAGTTACCATCATTTTTGAAATGTCATTTATTAAAGGAATGCAGATGAGTGTACACAGGGACCCTCGTTTACATAAATTGTTATGACAACACTTCACAATTAATGATCCACCTAGCTCAATACAGATCTTCTAGTTTGGTTTGATTTGGGGTGGCCATGGGGGATGCATGGGGCATGAGGTGGTAGGTGGGCAGATACAGGTTCATTTGTAAAGCAGGGGCTATGAATGTAGCTCCCTTCAATTCACATGCATATTTGAAGCTGACAAATGTATTTAGCACACGACCTGCTTGCTAGACATGAGGAACAGTCCTGGGTTTACCTCTGTGTCTGTCCTATCCCCCCCTCCAATTTTGTTATAATCTTGCTTGATGCTATGAAAAACCAGAGGGTATTTCCCCTCTTCCTTTTGTTTTTGTTTGATCCTCCCCCCCCCCCCACATTTGCTTGGCTGACTTCTGGTAGCACCAAGTCAGATTTCTCATTGGTTATTGCTCCACTAACCTGGGGCTATATTGGGAATGGCACAGTTATATTTGCCTTTCCTAATACAGTGCCAATAAAACTGTGAGTTTTAGCCTGCATCAGGAGTCACCCTAAGTATCCATCTGTTCCGCAGCCTTTTTCATAGGTAATTTCAGGAAGAAACTGAGCATGGAAATCTGGAACCTTGCAGATGATTTTAGTCAGATTCTGCACACAAAAGACCTAATAGGTTTTCAGTAATGAGTATGGTGATAGTGGTGTTGGTGGTAATTATAATTACAAAGAAAGGTGGCAGTTTTGCCAATAGTTGTTGGTACCTTTAGTGCAGTTCCGAAAGAACTGGAGTGACATCTTAACATCTTGGGAATTGATCAAGTGACTGTCCATCAGCTACAGCAGGCATTCACTCGATCAATGTGCACATTCCGCATTGATAGCTAGGTCCTTGGGAAGGATTTGATAGTCAGAGCACCAAATGTGTCACATATATATATGTAAGGATTGATAAAATTGATGTTCTACATATTCTTAACTATAGCTGTCTCCAGAAATGCTTAGATGACAAGAAAATATTAGACCCTTTCCACACTGGCTCTAAAAATAGATTTAGAGCCAGTTCGGGGAGAGATTAAGATGCAGCTTCCACATAGGGAACCCAATTAGGGACCCTTTGGGGAAACTACGTCCGCATTTCAGTGCGCAAGACCAGCTTCTTAAACCAGTTTTGCCGCCCAAATCCAACCCTGATGTAAGACCTAAACATTTAGGTCTTATGCCTGGCTTTTCCACTTAAACCGTTTCAGAAGCAAACACTTCTGCAACAGCAGGGGAAGAGCCGGATTGCCAGCGCATGCCCAGCCTGTCAAAGAGGGAAAGCATATGCTGGCCCCTCCCCCCGGCCTCCGCGATTTGCTGCATTGGAGCCAGCACAAGGAGACCGGCAGCTGGCTTCCCCGGGTTCCCTTTCACGATTGTGACTTTTTGGGCAAGGGGAACTTGCAACCTACCCACCCCCACCCTGCCTGGGGTCGCCCACATGGGATCCACTCCTTACCTGCTTGCTGCGAAGCTGCTTCTTAAGCGGTAGGTGTGGGGTTCGTGCACATGCATGCACCATGGATTCCTATTGGCCAGCCACCCTCACGAGGGCAGCTGGCCAATGGGAAGCTGCGGCGCACACACATGCGTGCATGCTGAGCCTCCTGCTGTCAGAAGCAGCCCAGTAGCAAGCAGGTAAGGAGCGGATTGTGTGCAGGTGACCCCGGGGAGGGTGGGGGCACATAGGCTTCCAGTTCCCCTTGCCCAAAAAGGCACAATTGCACCTTCTCAGGTGAAGGGGAACCCGGGAAAGCTAGATGCTGGCCTCCCCATGGTGGCTTCCGATGGAGCCAGTCATGGAGGCCGGTGGGAGGGACCAGCTGTCAAAGAGGGAAAACATGTGCTTTGGAGGCTGGATTGGGCCCTGCCGTCACTGCCCTGCACATGTGCAGATGCACGGAGCTTCTGAGACTCTGTCCCCATTTGCAACAGATTCTCGGAGAAAACATTTCACCGGAAAACGGATCTTTATAGATCCGAGTTTTGGCGGCATATGTGGAAAGGCCCTTAGAGATGTAGTTTGGCACACTTTGCAGAGCCACCTGTAAGCCACTGTTCTGCATTCTTATTGAATATAAATTGATAAGGCAGAGGCTGCATCCAGATGTCACTTACTTATTCTGCTAAATTGGGATGTTCTGGGATAAAACATGTACATTCCAGAATCCACTTTATTCCAGAATATCCAAATATAGGGAAACAAATAACTGACAACTGGATGAAGAAGTATTTTAGCAGTGATAGTTCCAGCACTGCCAATTTGGTATCTTGTTCCATAGCCCTGTTTCTGCCCTACAAACAACAGTTGGCTAGTGTGTGAGGGCAGGAGTTAAGGCTCACCTAGGATGGGCTGTTTGGTGGGAAACTTCATCTTTAAGAATAAAGAATAAGACTTGAAATTTACTCACCAAGCCTATATAGACTTTAAAATATCTCTGCACTCAGCCTGCAACTCTTGGTTTCCAGTTATTGATCATTCAGATTTTTACAAAAGAATATAAGACAAGCCCTGCTGGAGCAGGCTCAGGCCCAATCCCCAAAAGACTTATTAGCCCCTCTCGGCTTCCTCTGCCGTCACTCTGTTATAGCTGATTTTAAAAGTCCCCTCCACTTCCAGAATAAGCATCCCCATGGTAGCCGCGATCTAAACGGACTTTCCGTCCCCAAGGAAGCCTGTTTCCTTTCCCCGCATCTTCCCCCCCCCCGACCCCTCTCTTGTTAAAAGGAAAAATAGCCAGATCCCGTCTCCTGAAACGGCTTCCCGCCCCTAGCAAAGGCAGATGATCGCTGATTCATTCACTTTCAGCACTTACTTTCACTCAGTTCTCTGTTAGAAAAGGCTTTCTGCCCCAGGAAAGTCAGCGGCTGCAGGCATCGGCAGCGCGATCCTTCGCTCATTCTCTTTTAAGGCTTTCACAGATCACTGATAACAATGTTGCAATTCTGAGCAATTCTGGCTCTTTTTACAAAGGAAAGGAAGCGAACCTGCTGCATTTCTCAGATGTTTGAATGCTTTTTGGCTGTGTGTGCAGGCAAGCAATCCCCGCCCCTTTTGCCACGGAGCGTCCTCAAGGCAGATATAGCGAGCAAAACCCGCAAATTGCCGAAAGAGTGCTGGAACTCTTTTTTAAAGTGCACGTATTTTATCGCGGGTGTCTCACTTTCCTAAGCTCCCTAAGCGCCTTGTAAAGCCTGGAATGGGGCCGCTCAGAGGCAAAAGAAGAGTTCCAGCAGACTTTCAATTGCCTGGGGACAGGGCCTCAGTCCATAGTCCATCATACTATCTCAGGACCTTTTTGCACTGGCTTTGGTGGGACAACCAGAGGCTGCTCCCACAGGGAGCATATGCACTGCACTGAAACCACTTTTATCCTAGAAGCAGTTCCATGTATGCCAGAGAGTACTCTGTGTATAGTACTCTGTGTACCGTTCACCCCACTGCCCAGCATCCTCCCTATCTGAGCTGGCTGAGGTAGTCTCGGATGTGGTGTTGGAAGCCCCTTCCACAGTGGTGTTGGGGGACTTCAACATCCATGCTGAGGCTGCGCTTAGTGGACCAGCTCAGTTCTTCATGGCCTCCATGACAACCATGGGGCTGTCTCAGTTTGTATCTGACCCGACTCATGTGGCAGGCCACACCCTTGATTTGGTTTTTGCCTCAGAGCGTGCTGGTGAGTATCCGTTGATAGGAGGGCTGGCTGTCTACCCATTGTCATGGACGGACCATTCGCTGGTGGGGTTTGGACTTGCAACGGCAGCTCCCCTCTGTGGGGAAGTAGGACCTATTGAGATGGTCCGCCCTCGGAGACTTATGGAATCCGAGAGATTCCTGAATGCTTTGGGGGATTTTCCGGTTGGCATGACTGGTGCTCCTGTTGAAGCCCTGGTTTCTCTCTGGAATCGAGAGGTGAGCAGGGCTATTGACACGATCGCTCCCAAGTGTCCTCGGCATGCTTGTAGAGCCCGTAAAGCTCCTTGGTATTCCATGGAGCTGCGGGCTATGAAACAGGAAGGCCGACGGCTAGAGCGCAGGTGGCGTAAATCCGGCAGTGAGTCTGACCGAACACGGGTCAGAGCACACTATTGTGCCTATCACGTGGCGGTGATGGCGGCAAAAAAGGGATTTTTCTCCGCTACCATTGCGTCCTCAAGTAGCCGTCCAGCAGAGCTCTTCAGAGTGGTAAATGGCCTTATTAAACTGAGCTCAAAGAAACATGAGCCAGGGCCAAGTAATATCTGCTGTGACAAATTTGCGAAGCACTTTGAGGACAAAGTTGCTCAGATTCGCAGGGGATTAGATGTCACAATTGAGCATAGTCCAAATGAGGTGTCCAGAGAACTGTCTGGTCCAGTTTGCTTGGATCAGTTTCAATTATTGCGGCCTGAGGATGTGGACAAACTACTTGCAGGGGTGCGGCCGACTACGTGCTCTCTAGATCCTTGCCCCTCCTGGCTGATCAAAACTAGCCGGCAAGGTATGACCGGGTGGATCCAGGGAGTAGTGAATGCCTCTCTGAGGGATGGGGTGGTTCCACCAGCCCTGAAACAGGCTGTGGTACGCCCCCTCCTGAAGAGGGCCTCCCTGGATCCAGAAGTTTTGAACAACTATCGCCCGGTGGCTAACATACCTTTTCTAGGCAAGGTTCTGGAGAGAGCTGTCGCTGTTCAACTGCAGGCATGTTTGGAAGAAGCTGATTATCTAGACCCATTTCAATCTGGCTTCAGGCCCGGTCATGACACAGAAACTGTCTTGGTCGCCCTGGTTGATGACCTACTCCAGGAGAGAGACAAGGGGAATGCCACCCTGTTGATTCTCCTGGACCTCTCAGCGGCTTTTGATACCATTGACCATGGTATCCTCCTGGAAAGGCTACGGAGTCTAGGAGTTGGAGGCAATGCTTGGCATTGGTTCCACTCTTATCTCCAAAGCCGATCCCAGATAGTGTCTGTGGGAGGTGTGGATTCGACACCCTGGGAACTCACTTGTGGGGTTCCTCAGGGGTCGATCTTATCTCCCATGCTTTTTAACATCTACATGAAGCCGCTGGGAGAGGTCATCCGGAGATTTGGAGTGAGGTGTCATCAGTATGCAGATGATACCCAGCTCTATCTCTCTGTACCATCTGAATCAGGAGAGGCGGTGGAAGTACTTGACAGGTGTCTGGAGGCAGTAATGGGCTGGATGAGGGCCAATAAATTGAAGCTGAATCCAGACAAGACAGAGGTGCTGTGTGTCACAGGGTCTCGGGTCCATGTTGTCGGGAGATACCCTGTCCTTGACGGGGTTGTTATGCCCTGGAAGGGACAGGTGCGCAATTTGGGGGTACTCCTGGACTCCGCACTAACGAAGCTCAGGTGGAGGCCGTGGCCAGGAGTGCCTACTCCCATCTACGGCTGGTGCGCCAACTGAAGCCTTTTTTGGATAGAGACGACTTGGCCAGTTATCCATGCTCTGGTAACCTCTAGATTGGACTATTGTAATGCACTCTACGTGGGGCTGCCCTTGAAGACGGTCCGGAAGTTGCAGCTAGTGCAAAATGCAGCAGCCAGAGTGCTGACTGGTACAGCTAACTGGATACACATTACGCCGGTTTTAAAAGAATTGCACTGGCTGCCTATTCACTACCAGGCCCAATTCAAGGTGTTAACACTGACTTATAAGGCCCTAAATGGCTTGGGCCCCAAATATCTAAAGGAACGCCTTCTCCCATACCGACCTGCCCGTGCCTTAAGATCCAACAATGAGGCCCTCCTGATCATCCCACCACCTTCAGTAATAAGGTTGTTGGGCACCCGGGAGAGAGCTTTTTCGGTGGTGGCCCCGAGACTATGGAATGGCCTCCCCCTTGAGGTACACCATGCCCCTTCCTTGTATTTATTTAGGATGGCTGTAAAGACTTACCTTTTTGCCTTGGCCTTTGGGTGAGGCTATGTTCTCCCTCCCCAGTTATAATGATACCATTATTAACGTCCTAGGGAATGCCTGGTTTTAATTTGTTGAATTTTTAAGGGTTTTAACCGTGCATCTTGCTTTTAATCTGTATTTTCATTTTAATCTGTATCTGTTTGAATTTGTATCCTGTTTTAATTTGTTTTAATCTGTTGTTACCCGCCCAGAGACCTTTGGGTATGGGGTGGGATAGAAATGTAAATAAATAAATAATAGAGCACAGCACATAGGCCCTTTCTGCATTTGGCCTTATTCTGGAATATTTCTCGGAATACCAGTCTATTGGCCACAAGCTAATACAGACTGTGGCAGGCCTCACTTGGGGCCTTTCATAGTCTGCACTATATTCCAGAATAAGGCCAAGTGCAGAAAGGCCCCTGTTCTACAACTAGGTGGTGCAGCGGCAGTTCCTACCATGCTGCCCAGTTATCATGGCAACAGTGCCGCACATGCCTGTTGCCACTGTGAGGCAATCCCAGCTATCACATTTACCTAGCATTTAGGGAAACATTGGGTAAGTTCTGAATGCACTGGATGTTGCAAAGTGCGTATGCTAGACGCATCCTAGAACTTTGCCAGCCTTCATGCTAAGCAAAAAGACCCTCACAGGGTGGCCCACCAATTGCTTCTGGGCATTCTCAAGCAGAAGACAAAAGAAAACCTTCATTTGCTCTCAGATCTCTGCAAATGGACTTCAGAAGCATCCTGCCTGTCTCTCCATTAGGGAGGCAGTACTTGGACACCCATTCTAGTAAACATTGATATACCAATTGTCCATGTGGTAACTGAGATTGATTAACTAATTGGAACTGCATAATCCTGAAGATTTGGTTTAAAGAATAGATATCTTTCTTTTGCATATTTTATTTTGCAACTTGTCTTCAGACATAAAAACAGTGACTCAGTTTATTTTGAACCAAACTATACTATGCTTTGCTCAAGAAACCTTTGAGCCTGCCTGATTCTTAAAATACAGTGTAAATATATATTGAAAACTTCTTTTAAAAACTTGTTCAGATTGAACCGATGGTATTTGATCAGTTTGTGTAAATATCTGTGGTTCAGTTCAAATTGAACCACTGCCCCCCTCTTTGAACAGGGGGTGGCTTGGTTTGATGTGAACAGCGCTGAATACTGGTGTTCTGTTTGGACAGGTTCGAAACCGAACCTGTTCAGCATATTTTTCCTTCAGACTGAAGATTTAAGCTTGAAAGATTCATTAATGCTTTCCATAATTATATAAGCTTTCAAAAATTTGTTTTGACTTGATATAATTACCATTTGCATACACTAATTGAAATAAATTTGCTTGTGTAAATCAGAATAACTCTTTGCATATAACCACCTTTAATAGTCATGCAATTTCATAAAATTCTATCATCCTCCTAAACTAGATATTATGTTCCAATTTGTCTATGCCTAACATGCACACCAGACATACATTGACGGTTTTACTTAATTTTAATTACAAGTCTTACTTTCAAGTAACATTAAGTAGGCAACTTCCACTGCCTTTCACATTTGGCTCACAGAATTCAATCTGCTTTATGAATGATTCCAACATACGTGCTTGAAAGGGAGGGGGCACTCAGTATACTTTAATTACTTAAGAAAACTGAAACACACACATTATAATCAGCCGGACTTTCATTTGCTTTTTAAAATGTAGCATCCCATACAATGTGAACTGGAGCAAGACAGCATTGTAAATTTGATAGATTCTATGAACCACGGACTTCTTAACTAAGTGGACATTCTTATTAAATTCTGGAAGTTTTATGTCCTTGATAATAACTATTTTGTATGGGCTTTTGTAATAAATGGGTGACTACTTCAAAAACTGTGCATGTTTTTCACAGGCTAAAATACTACTTAGCATGTGCAACTGAAACAAGCACATCTGGTTTGATTAGTGGCATTGAAAATCAGGGCTGGTTGCAAGTGATATGCTCCTCGGAGTAAATTAAAGCCTTCTCTTAGTGTGTGCTAAGCATAGTTATACAGTGGTGCATTAAATAATCAAGCATTAAGCAGGATGCATATGATGCAAAACCACTGATCCATCCAATTTAGGAAATAATTATGCACAGCCCAAACATACCCAATTTGCTGAACTTTCTTTCTTTCTTTCTTTCTTTCTTTCAGCCCTCACACCGACTTTGTTCAGAACAATATAGGGGCTGGATACATTGAGTGTTAAGCTTCATCTAGACAGCACTTATTTATTCCGGATTATCTGGATAATCCATAATAAAGCATGGATAATCTGAAATAAAATGTGTCTGGATGTTCTTTACTCTGGATTATCCAAATAATGTGTAATAAGTGAAGTGCTATCTGGATGAAGCTTAAGTGACAGCAGTTTGAGGTGAACCACTGCTTCCCTATGGCCCTGTGATCCCGATCTGTAGGCCACACCTGGGGGATGCCTGTTGTGATGTGCCTTACTTAAAACATCACTGCCCCTCAAGCCTTCAAGTGTCTTGCTTAATTTTGAGTAAGAACAACCATAAATAAACAAACAAAAATGTACTGGTACATCCCCCCCCCTCCTGTGATAGACCAATTCAGTTGACTTAATTGTGGCTACTATCTATAGGCATGCAGCCACTTTAATAGAAAACTCTTTTCTAGGATACACATATTTGTTTGTGCTAACAATCTTTATTATAATTTTTGATAATTCATTCTGCCACTCCCGTATTGTTAGATTATCAGCATATTTCCAATTTTTCACCAATATTTGTTGAGCTGCAGCTATCAAATAATGTAATCTTGTTTGTGCATTAATATCCAAATTTAATTCAATAATGTCATGCAGTAGGTAAATATTTGGTGAAAATGGGATGTTTATTTTAAACATTTCCTTTATTTGTTCATGTATCTCAGTCCAAAATTGTTGCACAGAAAGGCAAAACCAGACCATATAAAAATATATAGGTAACTGTTGGCAACCTCTCCAGCAAACTTTTTGTTTGTTTTTGTTATTTTAACAAATCTCAATGGTGTAAGGTACTATCTATATAATATTTTTCTATGTTCCCTTTATTTTTGTTGATCTGTACCATAAATGTTTTTTTGTTGAACAAATTCCATTTTTGATCTGATATATTTATTTGCATATCTGTTTCCCATAGGTCTTTCAAAGTTGTCATTTTGGAAGCTTGTAATTCCATCATAAGTTTATAAATTGCTGACGTTATACCTTTAAGAAATGCTGTTGCATGTCTTATTATTAGTTCAAATTTTGTTTGTGAGCAGTCGACTGCATTTTTAATTTCGGCTGAGTACAAGAATTGTTCTAGTCTATAACAGATAAACTGACCCACCCTCTGATTAGCAATAGCATCTCTTATAGTTAATATTTTAAGTTGTCCTCCAGTTGTAAAACTGTTTGTAACTGAATTGTTACTGTTCCTCTATGCTCTAATTTTGTCCAGATTTCTGAAGATATGTATTTGGGTTTTGGGTGATAGGCTAATTTCATTAAATTGATGATAAAATTTTATTTTGCCATATTAACCATCTACCCCAAAATTTCTGAAGGCAGTTTATAATAAGCAGAAGGAAAAACATACAGTGCATAATAATACATTATAAAGTTATATAATTCTGCCGGAGTTTCCTTCCTCTTCTGGCCTTTCAGTCACTCTCTCAGCTTTCTATGTAACTGCCAGTCTGGGCATCAAACAGAACACAGAACTGAGGCTACGTTCAGATATGAGTTAAAAGAGGGGATCCTACTGGCATTGTGGTAGGATAGCCAATATGAATGCAATGCTAGCCCCCCCCCCAACACTAAAAAGCCTCACTGCAGTGCTATTTTGGGAAATCTAGCACTGACACTGTGGTTCCCAGAACAGTTTTGCTCATGTTCACACTGAGAAGTTCAATTCAGTATTAACTCACTCGGAACAGCCAAGAGCTTGCCAAGTGGACGGATGGACGGACGGATGGATGGACGGACGGACGGATGGACGGAAGGAAGGAAGGAAGGACATACAAGTTCCTGATACCCCCAGAGAGAAAATGACTGATTGACTGATTGTAAATCTGTGCTGTGGAATGGTTAGCATGTCCAGAGTCCATCACAAGAGCAATGCTAGGTTCCAGTTATAAACTTTGGCTTCCTTTGCCATGTGTAGATAGCCTGAATTGGTTTCATCTCCCTCTTCCAGCTCCATGAACATTTTAAGAAAGAAAACTAAATAGCTAAGTGATTTGGATCAGTTCATTATGGACAAGGGTTTCCATTAGGGTCGTGCACAAATACTCATCACATTCACAATTTCTAAGAATTTGAACATTTGCATTCAAATAACATGTTGGCTGCATTTGAAGACTTGAAGTGCTGCCACCTGATCGCATGATGTGAATCCTGGCAGCTGGCCACTTTTGCCAGCAGACCGCTAGTAGTAGAATCAGCTGTCCAGTCACTTCTACAGAACATTCAGATCCATCTGGGTGTTGCTGGTAAAAGCGTCCAGCCACCAGGAAGCATTCAAATCATGCACTGTAAAGTTTCAACATTCAAATATTTACATTCAAATTTTATCTGGAAGTGCTGCCACAAGATTGCATGGTTTGGATCCTGGGGGCTGGCTGCTTCCACCAGTGGCACCCAGCCAAATCTGCATCCATTGCAAATACTTCCACATCTGTGGCAAACATTCGCCAAACATTTGCAGTGGATATGAACCAAATGTGAATCTCACCACATTCAAAGTGGTTACATTCTCACAAATGCAAATATATATTGCACTAAATGAGTGGCTAATCCGGGCCAGCTGGGCGTTTACAATGTACACAAACTAGCGATGCAATCTACGTAAGTCCCTGAAACAAACAAACCCAAAGTGCAAAACCAAAAACGGAACAGGGGGGCTCTACCAAAGAAAAGAAAGGACCCCAACTGGGTAAAATAAATGAAGACATTGTCTACCCCAAACACCTATGTGAATAAGAAATGCAAAACTGTAGAACAGAAAAGCAATTATAATTTCTAAAAGGGTTACAATACCCCACTAGGTTTTAATGAAACATATAAAAATAATAGAAAATATCTCAATAATATAATGAAATATAAAAGATATAAAAGAGGCCAAACATGTTTCGACACAAGTCTTCCTCAGTGGCCTATAATCAATAAAATTGTTAAAATAAACACAGCTCACAACTGTGACTCTGTGAAAGTATCAAACTAACTGTGCTCTTCTGCTACCTGTTAACTTGCTTTTATACAGCTGCACAGGTGAGGGGAGGGATTCTGCAAAGACTCAAGAATGAGAGTGCAGAAAAATATAGGGAAAGACAAGGGTTAGGAAGGACAAACAAAGAAATTCAGACCAACCAATTAACATTTTCATTCAAACCAAACGGATATTCTGACTTCAGCCTATGGATCCATTTGAGTTCCAATAATTCCAATTGTTCGATGTTACTAACTTTAGGTATACCATCTATATACCAATATTTGAAAGTATTGGATGAATGGTGTTTATCCAGAAAATGTTTACAGTTTTGCATTTCTTATTCACATAGGTGTTTGGGGTAGACATTGTCTTCATTTATTTTACCCTATTGGGGTGCTTTCTTTTCTTTGAACCCCCCTGTTCCGTTTTTGATTTTGCACAAACTAGGGATGTTCACGAATATTCGTAACATTCAAAATTCATACAAATTTGGCCAAATTTGGACGTTCATATTTGAATCAAATATTGGCACATTCAAAGACTGAAATTCAAATTTAAATCAAATGTTTCTATACACTTGTATGAAGCTTCATGTGGGCTTCACATGGGATATGTATGGGATTTGCATGCATTCATGTGCATTTGTATGGGGTTTGTATGAGATTAAACATTTGTATGAATTTGAATCCCACTACATTCAAAGGGGATCTATCTGAATGAATACAAATTTTCTTGCATTCAATTCAATATGAATCAAATACAACAAAGAAACAAATTTACATGCACATCCCTAACACAAGCCCCCAAATGGTGGCTTTGTTAAAATTTGACTGCGTTGAACCACCCATGTTAATTCAGACTGGCTCATATTGGTACTGGCACATCTCAGATTGGCACATCTCTATTTTAATGTCCTCATGTACCATGTCATGGTGAAGAGGTCATTGAGTGAGGACTCAGGGATGTAGGCAAACTGAGAAGGCCTCGAGGGTGTGATAATATCATGAAAAAGCAAAGTGCCCCACCTGGATAGGGAACTACAATATGCCATGCACTGCCTAGAAACATCATGACATGTTCACCTGAGAAGCACCTGGATGAATAGAGACAATGTGTTACTTCCTTGTTATAAATCCCTTGGCTGCTTCCCCTCTTCCCCTAACACAGTGCTATTTTTATGGGTTCTTTGGACACTTTTTGGCAGCATTGTTAATTAAGCAGCCGTTATCCCTGATTAATGTAGTGTGAGCTACTCCTGAAGAGCTATAAATAATGCAATGATTAATTGCTAAATCTGAATTCTGTCATTCTTTAAATACTTCACTGTGCAACCGGACTGCTTGGATGAGATGTCCCATTCTCATTATGTTCATCAGACACAGAGAAATCTCACTTTTAAAAGGTTTATTTCCCTTGAGAGAGGCATAGGCAAAGTTCAGTCAAAAGCTTTCCCCCTGCCCCTTTCCCAAGTAGGAACATATTAAAAATTGAATGGAAAATCCTTTTTGAACTGTACCTCAGGAGCAGATATCAGCACATTATTACAACACATAATGAAGCAGGAAATGGATGTAAGTTCTGAGTGCTGTGTTGACTGATAAGATACTTTCCATCATACTTTCAAGCATTTACCAGAGGCTTTTAGTGAAGAATTTTTTTTAGGAAGTCTTGTGGGGAAGCTGTGACAAAGCAGACAGGTTAGAGTTGGCATAGTATAAATCTCCATTTCTAGTACGGCTAATTTGAGGGAGGGAGAAAGGGAGGGAGGGGCATTTTGAAATAAGCTCCCCAGTTTTGTGACATCGGGTTAAATACTTCACATAGGCACTTTCTGCATTGGATCTTATTCCAGATTATATCCCAGAATAGGGGCCTGCTATTTGCACTATTCTAGGATGCAGAAAAGGCTCTAGTCTGCATATTTTTTACATGGAAACCAGGGGAAAAACCCTTGCAGCTAAGGAAAAGACATCCTCTTTTGCCAGGGAGCTAGAAACACTTAGCCCTCCAAAGTTAATTTCACCTTCATCAGGACGAAACAGGAAGGATGACCTACATCTGGGAAACAATATCTCAAAATTGGAAACTTCATCTGGTGGGTGACCACTGAAGAATGACATTCCTCTACCTACCTACCTACCTACCTACCTACCTACCTACCTACCTACCGATGTAGCTATCTAGCTATCTGGCTATCTATCTAGCTATCTACCTACCCTGTATCCAAAGGTCTTGGGGTGGGTCACAATAAGACTAATGTAAAACACAATGAAAATGAACTGACAAAAACAATAAAAACTCTCTTGTTCCTCTGCCTCTAGACAGCACATGATTATTTTGTTATATTTCTTTTTCATCATTACTCACTTTTGTAATTATTTTATATTGTCACCATAAGAGAGGAAAACAGCACATTGTAACTCTGCCAAGTACGCCAATTACACTGTCATGTTGAGGGTTTCCCATCCATGTGATTCATCTCCTGTCTGTAATGGTTCCACAGAGGACCAACAACACACAGGCATGGACTTTGGTAACCTCAAGTATCACTCTGAATTCTCACTCATGTTCTCAGAAGATCTCACATTAGTAGGGATGTGCATGAATGTATTTTTTAAAAAAATCAATTCTTATTGAATCGAATGCAAGGAAATTTGTATTTGTTCAAATAGATCCCTTTCAAATGTAGTAGGGTTTGAATTCAATATGAATGTTCAATACAAATTCAATTCGAATTTGCATATTAATCCAAAATGAAGCTTCGTACGAATGTATCAAAACATTCAGTTTGAATTTGAATGTCCAAATTTGGCTGAATACATATGAATTTTGAATGTTACGAATATTTGTGCACATCCCTACACATTAGTAATCCAGACTGGAGAGTTATTGGTATAATGGAATCTTTCAGTTTGATCTTGTGGTTAGAGTGCCAGACTCATATCTTGTATTCTCCATAAAGCCAGCTCAGCGACCTTGGGCTAGTCACAGCTCTCTTTCACAGGGTGTCTGTTGTGTGGACAAGAGCAGAAAACTTTGTCAGCCATTTTGAGTTCCCTTAAATGGATGAGAAAAACAGGGTAGAAAAGCCAACTCTTCTTCCTCAATAGCTTTATTGCATTATATTGCTCTGAAGTTTTGAAACAACTGCATGAGATAAGTAAACTTGTCTGACAATTCAATGACTATTACAGAATAATTATGTAAAAAACACTCCACCTGTATACAATTGCTTTTCACTTTTGCACTGAAATAATTCCTCCTTCAAACATTCCTGTTCGCTTTTTAAATTTTCTTTTCTTGAGACCTGTCTTGACTGTGCAGTAATCTCTTGTATAACTCCATGATTTGGTTCCCACAAATCAAATATAAAAACCATGTTATTCAAATACATGACACCAATGGAAACCGTAGACTTCCAGGCTACAAATGTAAGTGAGTAGTACATAGAGATGACAACACAGAGATGAACCTTTGGTATTTTTTCCTTATTCCCTGATTACATACCACAAAATCCATATCCTCCTGATAAGGTGACTTTGGTTCTGGAACTTCTGATCTTTTAGAGGGCATTTAAGGGGACCAGGACACCTCATTGCAGAGCTTAAGCGTAATAATGCCCCAAAGCTTAAAAATCAGGTTTGTAAGCTTGTGTAGCTGTATCCTTACAAATTCAAAAGTTCTAGTCTTCTTGGAGTCAAATGTTTGAGATATCCAGCAGGACTTCCTGTTGGCAGAATGAAGATAATCATTTATTTAGTAAAAAGTGCCTCCCGCCCCCAGAACTATTGCTCTCAAAGCATTAAGGCTTTTGAAAGTCAATTTGTTCACCTTTGATGAAAATACTTAGAATTTATGTAGGACTGATGTTCCCAACCAATGTCAATTTGGTGCTTATTCATACCACTAAATATAAACAAGTGCATTTCTGATGCCAAAATTATTCTTATGAGAAAAGCTAAATTACTTTTATCTGTCCTGTCTTCATAAATATATTAGAATTTGGCTTTTTCATTATGAACAACTGTTAACACATATATTTGGAAACATACAACTGTGCTCATAAAGAAAAGAAATATTGCCCCAAATAAAAGGGAGCTCATTTGCAATTTATTTTCACCAGACATCTTGGAGTTACCCCAGCCAATTATGGAAAAACATTAATTTTTTTTTCTTAGTGGAACAATGGATTAAGATATAACTTTGACTGATAAAAAGCAATCTCAGTCCTAAATTAGCATCCCGACTCTCAGTCCACATCTAAAATATGAATCTCCCTACAGAAAATGGAATATTGGCCTTTGATGAATGGAATAGAAATGATTGCAATTTGACAAATGATCTTTAATTTTGCATATAACCTGAACCTGATCTGTGGCTTTCAAACAGGAAGCTTTAAAATAAATAAAATACCACTAATTATTAATAATAGTATTTTATTTATTTTAAAGCTAGAGTGTCCAACTCAATTTCTCTCCTTAATACCAGAGAAAAAGGAAAGTGTTTTGTGTTCATTCTGTTTACCCAAAGGGAACTTGTAATCACCCAAGAGACTTCCAGATCTTGACAAGTTCAAATATTAGCAGTGGGATTGTGCACAAATGGCTTTTTTGGCATTTGATTTGTAATGAATCAAATGTTAGAAAATCCGTATTCATTTGAATAGATCCCCTTCGATTCTATTCAATGTGAATGTATTGGTACAAATTTGTACGAGAATCTGATGTGAAGATATACCTGTGTGATACGTATCCCATAATACATCAGCTCTGAAAGCATCAAATCCACCCTGAATCCACTTTTAATCCACTCCCAATCCATGCCAAATGCAATCTGGATCTGTTGGAGATGTGACTGGTACAGCCGCTTTCCCACCTCCCTCATTTAATGAATTTCTGAACTATTAATACAAATGTCCGAAACATTAATATTTGTACGAATGTTAATGTATGAATGTTGCAACATTTGATTCATGTACAAATGTCAAAATTTGGATGAATTTGTATGAATAACAAATGTCAGGAATATTCGTCCACATCCCTAATTGGCCTTTAAATCAGGACTGCAAAAAGTGAGAAAATAGAATGGGACATAGTTCAGAATAAGCAATCCATTTCAAGATGGGATGGATTATTCTTGGTGAAATTTTAGGACATCCTCATTGGGACAACATGTTCAGCATCTTTGGTGCTGGTGTTCTGAATGCTTTGAAGACCAGGGGATTGGGGGGGGGGGTATTTCAGTGTTGCACCTTGTTGTGCCATTGAAATGGGTCCTTCACAGTATACTGGACCACAGGGGGATATCTGCATGCCTCTGTGGTCTGGTATACCATCCCCTAGTATGCTGGTAGACCACAAAGAAGGGATCTACTGGTAGCCTGAACCAGGATGCTATTTTGGTTGTCCCATGCAGAAGGAACATATGAGGAGGGGGACAGAGCCGCAGTAGTGTGCAAATGGCAGCCACCTAGACTAGCCCCAAAAGCCCCACAGTTAAGCTTTTAAGATTTTCCCTTCCAAACCTTATCTCACCATAGCACTCTGTGAGATCTGCCATCCCCTGAAGCTCCAGGAGTCAGGGTGAGTGCTATTCAGGATAGGCGCAAACAAATAAAAGTTTCTCTCCCTTTATAGGAACCTGATAAAGGCCTGCAAGTGCAACTGAACTCTACACTCCTTTTAAGAGCTGTGTAGCTGCTTTGGCAGCCAAACACACATTCCTGCATGAAGCACATTCAGCACAACAATCTGTTTCCTTGGGACCATTAATACTATGGCCCTTTTTGCACTGCTAATCTTGAGATCCAGATTAAAGGGCCTCTGATTCAGGTCTTGGATTTCCTAATCCACATGTTAATCTGGATGAAGGAAGCTCCACCCCCATTAGTCTGGCTCCATCACATAACTTTCCACTGAAAATCACCCCCCCTCGTGCCCCAAGGCCAGGGACTTTCCCTCCTAGCCATCAGGAAGTGGGGGAGGGGTGGCTGTGAAGCTCATGTAAGCATCATAGCCTTGAGGAAGCTTGAACCAGATATTTTAGGAGAAAAATTTTTTGGAAAAAATCTGGGTGTTATATGGCTAAAAAATACAGTACATGGGTGCATATTCTTGAAAATACATATTAGCATAGTCTTCATTTTTCCCCATCTCATTTGTGGAATGATCCACAAATATTGCAAACTTTGTCATAATAATAAATGGTAAATTAACTCTTATTAATACAGGTGAAAAATTATGCAGGTTTTGAATGTGTGCATGTGTGTGTTTGTATTTGATAATGATGGCTTTGTATACCATTTATTTTTAGTTCGTGTTAGCAAAACATTAGTTCCCCATTTTTGCAACCCTCCCATGGTTGTCATAAAATTGTACAACATAATCATAGTTTTAAAACTGCATATAAAAATAAATCTGCATTTCTAATCAGCTGGGAAACAAAATCACCCCAATCAAACTGCTGAGGGTTATAAAGCTTGGGGAAGTGATTATCACTCAAAGTTGTTACTTTTGGTTTTTTATTCTGAGATTTCTTTTCTTTTTACTTCTGCTTAATTACAGAGTCATCATCAGAATACTGTGCCTTAAACGCTTTAGGTCTATATCCTGCACAAATTTTTGATTTGGTGAGAAAAGCAATAATGAGATTTTCCTTCCAGGCTATCTCCTATTTTGATTCCCCGTGAAGAAAGCAGCATACTAATTCTCAGGTTTTTGATTTCAATTAAAAACTCTCACTATCTATACAATAATAGTGTTTATATGACTCTGAAACCACTTCAGTTAGGGAAAGTCACTTCCTCCCTCCAAGTGGATGCTGAGGGCGGAGAAGGTAACACAGGCCAAGAACCCCACCAGACTCACTGTTAGAGACTCTAATCTGGATCATGATTCTCTTCAGGGCCTCCTGGTCCTCCTGAGAGGTCCTGCACCTGCTAGTAGAAGAGTTGGTTTTTATACACCACTTTTCTCACCCTTAAGAGGACTTGAAGCATCTGACAAACCTGTTCTTCTCCTCACAACAGGATGCTCTGAGGTGGAGCTGTGAGAGCTCAGAAAGAGAGGTGTGACCAAACTAGCTCACTGAAGGAATGTACACTTTCTGCTCGAGATGGAGGGTACTCCAGATCAAGAGGCCCAAAATAATCTCCTGATCTGCTTTAGGTTTGGAATATTGCTACCAGTATTCCTTGTTAAACAGGTGTACTGGTGTACCAGAGCCTTAGGGGACGATTTCAGTAGCTCACTTTGATGTGACACTGAAATGGGTCTCTTAGAAGCCCGAAGACCCCTCATAGGTATTTTAAATTGTTAGTTATTAAGGTTGTTGTTTTTTTAATCATTTTTATATTTAAGCATTATTGCTGTTTTGTTTTTGCATTTTTGTACTGCCCCTTGGTGGAAAAGGCGCTAGAAATAAATGTTGTTATTGTTATTATTAACTTTCATTCTTGACTGCAGAGGCTGGTTCCAAAGCTTATATGAGCTGGACCAGAACAATTCAGGACCAATGCCTGCTTGATCCAGATCACTTAATCCAGATCAGGTAGAATAAATACAGAAACACTGTAAGTCTGTTCCAGCAAGCTCCAGCAGGATCTCCCCATATCTGTTAGTGGAAATTCCATGCACAGCGGCATCCTGGAAGCTGTGAGGTGCATGTTGTGTGCAGTGCATTGGGGGTCTCCCATCCCTGGTCTTTTCTAGACTCTTCCTCAATGAGGCCTCTGTTAGGGCAGATTAAAATGGCTGCAAACTAAAGGAACAGGTAAAACCATTATCTCTCCCTCTTCCTCCCACGCACCTAGTATTTTGCACAGAGAGAGATGGAGGGACAACATGTCATGCTGAAGCTCTTTCTAATTTTAAATATAACTTTCTTCCCTGAAGGCTGAATTATCTATAATAGTAAGGATATTACTGCAATCTAATGCAGGAAACTGATCATCCATCAAGTTTAAATTATAACTTGAACCAGAATTATATTTTATATTGGAATGAGGCTGCCCCCCCTTCCCTTCTGCTGGTGTTCAGCTCCTGCTATGTTTTTATGCACATATGAATGGAGAGAAATCCCTGGAATTTAATTTCCATAATGAAAAAGCAGGTTAAATCGATTTTCTTGGGGCGGGGGAGGTGGTAAAAGAAAATCAAGTGAATTTTGAAGAAGGTTTTGGAGGAGAATTACAGAAAGATCAAAAGTGGATTTTATTCTTTATTCTTGCATTAGCAGGAAAGTATCAAATACTGATGTTTTGTGGGATGCAGCCATATGGGTATCACAATGCAAACTGCTGACAATGCGAGAGATGAGGAATACATTAAGAATTCATAATACCTATATAGAAACAGATATATGGTATCTTATATTGAGTCTAGACTAAGTCCAGTTTACTTAGTTCTGGCATTGACTTAACTCTTTGGGACCTCTGTGGTCATAACTAGGATTTTGGGGGCAAACAATAGTACTACTTGGAGGTTTACCCCTCCCCCCCAATGTACAAAGTAGTTTGTCTATTTTCCATGGCAATTGTGGATAAAAATTGAATACTACATATATGATTAAGAATGGATCCAAGACCTTTGCAGTTCAAAGTCACTTTCAGGGAATAACATTTGAAATTAAGGAATTTCCAAAGAACTGAATGCTTTCATCACTCTTTCCATTTGGCTTTGTTTGTCTTTTGTAACAAGTGTGATGATGCATCACTGTGTGTTCTCATGCTGAGTACTCAGCACTTCTGATCTATGTAGTTAGTCAGCAGAACTCCACAGTTTTGGATAGAGATCTCCCTTTTAGGGTCATTAGGATATGTTACGGATATGTTTCTACATATGCATGGATCAGAAGAAAGGAAGAAAACTGGGCACCAATCACATGAGGCCCGTTTGGACCAACTGATACCATAGGTTGTTTAGGTGCTGTCAGTGTGGGAGCCATGACAAGCACATGGATTTTGACTCACCACAGATTGCTCTTAGGTTGCTGCCGTGAGAAGAGTCTCTCTTGCAGTTGTGAGGCTTTTATGCTGGTGAGACCACTACTAGTTTCAAAACAGTCAATTTCCAACCATTTTTTTCTTGACTTTTCTGGGCAAAATTGGCTCCCATTAAGTAATTCCTTTCCACTGTGAACTTCAACAAAAGGAGAAAGGAGCACAATAGCCAACTACACAAGAGTATTTTCACTTGGCTTATAGGTAACTTACTCCCCGACCTGGCTACAGAGGCTGATCAAAGGCCTTCAGATTTGGATGCTCCATGAACCCTTATACTTTACATGGAACAACTTCCCTGTATTATGTAATTTGGAATGTTAAGTGTTGCAGAGACCTATGACTTCCAATTCCCCTGACCACACTGACCCAAACAAGACCATACAAAGATGCTTGACAACCACTTTGCCTCAATGTTCCATTAAGAACTGTAAACCTGGCCTTAATCCATAAAGTTTGAGATTTCTGGGTCATTATTAATGGAATTCCATACAAATTCTGTTGCATTAATTCAGATGATATCACGTATCTAAAACAGCTAGAGTTTCATTTGACTAATCAGATAAATGTGATAAAAGGAATTTTATTTATTTATTATGAGTATGAATATGAGTATTATTTAAGTGCTTGTCCCCAGAGTAAACTGACCCTATGGAAGGCTGACCAGTTTGTTTTGTTATGTGGACATTCTCATACTATTAAGCAAATAAAAGTACCTTGAGGACAGACTGCAACGTTGTCCTACCACTAATGCACATTAAAGGACAGAAAATGGACTTCCAAAGTGCATTAGAGGTGGATTGGAGATAGGATGAGAATAAGATGAGAACATTAGGGCCATATACTCCCAAGATACTTTTAATCTGCTTTTTTACTTCTATTAAATGCAGCCTTAGAAAAGAAAAGAAATACATCACATTATTCACATTGTATGCTAGTAAAAATTGCGAAACGCTGACTGCAAAATATTGGAGTATCAAGATTTTATTCCTTCTTTATTTTTCAACCTAGAAAATGCAATACTTTAGGAAGGGTTTAGTGCTACTAAAACTCTGATTAAATTATGCAGGCTGTTTCATATTCAATATGAGACTCTAGATACTTTTCTATTAATTGAGCTGGACATGACCTAAAAATGTCTTTGTCCTAGATTCCCTTTTCTGGGAACCATTGGTAACTTGTTTATGTGATCAAAGTTGGTAGAAGCCTTTTTAAAAAATGCACACTGTTTCACTGTTGGTAGAAGCCTTTTTAAAAAACACACACTGTTTCATTGTTGGTAGAAGCCTTTTTAAAAATACACACTGTTTAACATAACCTCAGGGTGCTGTCCTGTTAGGGAGGGAGGGTTACATTTTCAATTATGTTCCAATATTTGATATATTTTATTCTTATTGTAACCCACCCTGGGACCATTTGGTGAAGGGCAGGATATATATATATATATATATATTTTAAAACAAATAAAATAATTATATACAGTATTTTAAATTAATTCTGAACTGTTACTGCACAACTGTTTGCTCCATCGTAGCAGCGTAGATGTACTTCTTTGCCCTGGACTTTGGCTATATAAGGAAACAGCTTTTCTTTCCCACTTCCAGACACTGTTTTGTTTTTTGTATGGGTTTTTTATTTAAGTTTATAAACACATAATAGAAAAGTAACAATAAAAATACAAACAAAATTGTGACTGTACAAACACCCATCCATCCCTCCATCAGTTGACAAACTCTTTTAAATATCATTTTATTCTATTTTAGTTGGATCCAAAAATAGTCTTGTTATTTCATCTCTCAAGAACTCTGTTGCTTGGGGTTTAATATAATAAGTCTTTCCAATTGTCCTCTGTCCTGGAGTGCAGTTTCAAGCCTTGGCTTTCGAATCTTAATTCCAATCTATATTTTCCAATCTATATTGTTTCATTAAGTATTTATAGCAGTTTTCTAATGATCATTTTGTACTATCCTTCTATCCTAATACCACTGTAGATTGTGCAGCATATATAATCTGGCCAAATAAATATTGTTTATCAGCTCTTAATCTCTCTATTACCACATTGAACAATGCTGTTTCAGGTGTTAAATCCACATTTATTTAAGATATGATTAATTTGATTTTGTATAATCCTTCAAAAAACCTTTGGTAGTGATGCATTCCCACCTCTATGTTCATTTTAATTTTCAATTTTCAGTGTTGTAACCTACTCTGAAACCTCTGGGTATACGGCAGGATAGAAATGCAAACAGACAAACAGATTTACATTCTGAAAGTTGATGGAATTATTTATGTGATAAATATGATTTGATTCTACAAGGCAAAGAGTGTCTCCATTTTACTTCTGTTAGAGACTATCATATCTTCTTTCACCCATAATTTTTTATAGACCCAAATGGCGCAATCTTTCCTTCTAGGAAAGCTTCTCCAACCCTCTGATTATTTTAGGCAAGATCCACATGGGGATTTAAGATCCTGTGCCCTGAGACCAGTCCATGCACTCTCAAGACTTATTGGAGCACTAATACAGCAAAGTGCTGGGGAACAATTCTGACAGCATTCCCTGATAGGGATGTTCATGAATATTTGTAACATTCGTTATTCATCTGAATTCGTCCGAATTTCGACATTCGTACATGAATCAAATGTTACGACATTCGTACATTAACATTCATATGAATATGAATGTTTTGGATATTCATACAGATAGTTTGGACATTCAGACGAATTGTTCAGACATTTGTTAAACTGGGGAGGTGGGAAAACGGCTGTGCCACACATCTTCAGTGGATCAAGATTGCATTCAACATGGATTGAGAATGGGTTAAAAGTTGATTCAGGTCAGATTTGATGCTTTCAGAGTGTGGATTTGTTCTGGGATATGTTTTCATTTGTATCAGATACGCATTGGATATTCAAGCAAATTCATACGAATGCACCCATATCGAATAGAATCCTACCACATTTGAAGGGGATGTATTCAAACAAATATGGATTTTCTAACATTCAATTTGTTATGAATCAAATGTAAAAAAAAAAACCCATTTGTGCACATCCCTTACTCTCTGGGTCACAGTATGCAGACCTACCAACTTCCATAGTTCTCTGAAGATGACCCCAGGCAGAACCTCTGAACTAGGGAATGAATCTACTTTGGTTGCCCACCTCTGAACCTTCTCCAATTGCACAAGGAGCAGTGAGTAATAGGATTTTGATTTACCTCTCCTCCTTGGTGTTACTTGCAGGACAGAAGTCAAAATATATTGTTTCTAAAGTCTTCAACACTTCAGTCAGTTTAAGGTCTTTTGCCCTGATGGTACTCAAGCAAGATCATGCATCATTTCAGTCATAGGCCTCCCAGTTACAACCCTGGATTCCCCAGATGTAATCAAGTGTGACTGTTTTCTTAAGACCAATCACTAATCTCATTCACTATCTCCATTTCTGTGAGCTTGGATTCACTTTTTCATACTTGAATAAACAGCAGTTATTTAAGGTTCATTGTATGTGTACAGTGAAGCAAAAGGTGAAACTAGAATTGTATGCCAGAGGCTTTATACTTTTCAGTGATGGAATTTTTTTATTTTGAGACAAGAACTTCCTGATCCATGGCATCACTAGCTAGGGAAATGTTCTTAAGAGCCTCGGGTGTACAAATTTAACTCACACACTCACACAGATACGTTATGGAACCTTTTAGGAGACGTTGCCTCATAGGCATGTGTAATGCATAGGAAATAATAAGAATATTATTTGGATTTCTTCTGGAAAATAAATGTGGCATTGTCCAAAGATTTCCTATTTATTAATAAAGAAGATAAACTATTTGCTGAATCCATACTTACCTGTTTGCTATGATGTGGGAAGACCAAGCCAGGCTGGTCAGGAATGGCCCGAACTCTCTGGATGCTGAACACTGGAGCAGGTTCATTCTGTTGAGTTACTCCAGCAGTGTCGATGGCAAGCCTTACTCTTCTTTTCCTGGTGGGGCATCCTGTTGTCTGATATCCCACTCACACCTCCCTATCATTGGACAAAGGAACATCACCTCTGGTGCATGAGGCTCCAGACTTTCAAGTCTTGAAGGTTTGAATCTGAAGGTCTCTCACTTCACAGACTAGAAGAGATACAGAGGCACGGCATCAGACTGCTTGTGGACTGGACAGCTTTGAAGTTGCCCACAGCTGTTTAGACTGCAGAATAGTTCCAGCTACCTCAAGGATAGCTGAAGCAAATCACAATGTGGATGATGTATTCTAGAGATCCGCTGGAATTTATTTATTTATATGTTTGTTTGTTGATTTGTTTATATTTCTATCCTGCCCTGTACCCAAATGTCTTAGGGTGCATCACAATAAAATCATAGTAAAAACTTATTTTAAAAAGCATGAGTAATACAGTGATAGTCTGCAAGAAGAGAGGATGTTGTTCCCACAGCCAAAAGCCAGAATTGAGAGGTACATCTTCACTAGTTATCTGAACACATATAATGAGGGTGCCTGACACACCTCGGAGGAGATATTATTCCACAACCAAGAATGTCCTTCCTCACATTCCCAACCTTTAGTTACTAAAGGCAATTGGACCTCCAAAATGGCCTGCCTTGCAGATCTTAGAGCACAGGCAGGTCTATATGGACCTTATAAGTTAATGTTAGTACCCTGAACTGAGGCCAGTTCACACTTGGCATGCTAGTAGACTCTGGGGTGGCTTCTGCAAAGCACCATATGCATTTGCAGGAAGTTTTTCCACATCAGAAACATCTCCTGCCATTCCAAAAGCTACCCCAGGGTCTACTAGCAGTGATGCATGAAATTGTGCACCACATGTGCCCTAACCCTTACCTGTTCCAGCCAAAGAAGCAAGCATTTGCATGTTTGCCAGTTCTGGGGGTCATCTGAGGTGCTGCACAAGCACACTGGCACATGAGATGACCCCAAACGTGATTGTGCATGTGTAGTGTGTTATTGTCACCGTGCTGATGGTGCTAGTGCACACAGTCACACCTGGCTCATTGAAGGTGGCAATGCCTGGACAACTGTCCAGATCCAAGTAGGTCTGCAGTTGTGTTGGGGTTGGTTTGGCATGCACTAGCATTTGCAAGTGCGAACGTTGGTGCACACCAGTGGGGGTGCACTTTTCATGTCCTGTGGATGGGAAGCAAAGTGCAGACACACCTCTGGTCTCAGTAGGAAACAGACAATAACATTGTTTTAGGCTTGGCATGATGGGTATCCCCCAAGCAAGCCCAGAAAGGTCCTACGTTACCAATGACGAGAGAAAATCTAGATGGATTTCCAAATGGGTGTTTTGTGGCTGTTTGAGGCTTTAATCTTTTGATGATTTTGTGAGAACTGTTTGTTTTATTATACAAATCCTTTCCTCTGGCCTGCTTCTGTGGTCTTTCCAAATGTTGACACTTCCTGGGAATTGTTATAATTTTCTTGGCTGGCCTTTTCTGGAAGTGGAAGAAGCCAAAAAGGCTTTTTTAGCACACACCTGGGAACTCTGTCCTTTGTGACTTACTTGAAGTCAGTTCTTTTCTTTTCCCCCTCTCTCTTCCTCTGTCTTTTTTCTACATTTTTAAAAGTCGGTGCACAACATGTAAGAAGAAAGAAATCTCAGCTAAAATTAGCCGGATTGCTGTTTTTCTGTATTGCTCTTCACATAGCAGACAGTCAAACATCAGTCATATTGATAATTTAGCCCCTCATTCTGGCTTTTTGCTGACTCTGTTTAAGGTAAGATTTGCACAGCAGGGGGAAGAATATTATAAGCATAGCATTTTTCTCCCTGTGTCTCAAGAAGAACACTCAGCTACACTTGGAGTTTTTCTTTTAAAGTGGCAGAGTGCTGTTCACCCACTGCCACCAGCTACAGCCAAGAAACTTTCATTCCCCAGCAGTGATGTTGCTGGAGGAAGGAAGGGAGCCATTTTGGATGACTCACATAGGCCATTCATTTGATAAGGAAAGTACATTAAATAACAAATAAGAGAGCAAGAGAAATAAAATAAAAATGTGTGCTGGTTCATATCTTATTTTGCAGCAGATTTCACATTATGTTATTAGTCTAAGGTTTCAGTGCAGAAATGCAAAGACCCTTTTTATTTAGAGAAATTTAGAGACATCTCATGCATTTTCATTGGGGTAATTTGCACTGGGATGGCAAGGGATGTCCAGGTATACACACTGCCCAGAGTCACTTCCATCCAAGAAGTGGCTCCACATGACTGCTGGACCATCCCCTGGCCAGATATCAGTGGAGTAATTTAAACAGCAACAGAATCAAAAGCCTACTTTTTTTTAAATATCTTTATTGAATTTTAATACATATTATTAATAATCAGCAATATTAACAAATCCTTCTTTAAACAATGTGCATTTCACCCGTGAATCTACTCCCTCCCACCCCCCACCCTCATCCCATCGTGAACTCCAAAGTTTGATTTTATAATGAGATGTTTCCAATCCATTTCATCAAAAATTCTCTTTCAGGTAAAGTTGAATTAGTTGTTGCTAACATTTCATCTATACAGATTGTCCAAACATGTAACATCTTATTGGCATTGAGATCTCTCGAATAGCTTCGTCCTTGTACATTCATTATTTCATTGAACATAATATACCAAAGTTCGTGGCACCATTTGCCTATGTTTAAATTATCTGCGTATTTCCAGCTGATGACTATTCTATGGTGGGCCGCAAAAATTAACCAATGGAGTAACTGGTGGAGATGATCTGGTATATTGCAATCTTCAAATGAGTGCAGAATGAAAATTTCTGGCTGAAGAGGGATTGCTAGTTTAAACATAGTATTTATTTTCATACTAACCTCCAGCCAGAACTGTCTGATTGGGGGACATTCCCAAATTAGATGGAAGTAGGTAGGGTGCTGCCCACAGTTCCTCCAACAATTCATTCTGGCACTACTTGAAAGGAAGGTTTTCCATTGCTGAGGGAATTCATATGCATCAAATGTCCACTCTGCAGAAAAGTAGAGGTCTGCCACTGATCCAGATCAAGGCCCTGAGGAGATGTGGTATATCAGTGATGGGCAGAGCATCTCTGATCTGCATGAACATGACCACTGAGGAACTACAAGAGACCTTGCCAGTTCAGTTTGTGGGGAGTGGAGGGAGTATAGAAGATCTCCCTCTAACCTCATTTCCACACTGATTTCAGATATTTAAAATTAGTGATATTGATATTTATGGCATCTTTCTGGAACCCAAGACATACAATTTGGGGGTTTATTCTGCTTGAAATCATATTTATATCCCTAGTGGTATAAAAATTCTCACACTAGTATTTTTTGAGTAGTATTTTGAAATAACAGTTTCAGGATTAAATTGTAATACAGTACTTGTGTGTTTGTGTGTGTGTGTGTGTTTGTAAAAGACAGCCCATGTGCCATTATTTTCCTTGTCTTGGCATTTCTGGAGCAGAATATTCCAATGTCTGCTATTTTAAAAGCTGCTATTAAAAATATCTTTCCAGCTTTATTCCTGCAGATGCTTTGGGCAGCTGCAGAAAACTTATTTTGCTTTTGTCTGACAAATGAAAAAAATTATGTGGGCAAACAGACATGCAACCAACAAGAGTAAGGAGCAGTGGTGGGAGAGATAAAGAGTGTCAAGTGCAGCCTGAAGGCCTGCTCACACTTACCATGTGGGGACGCTCTGGGACACTTCATGTTGCTCTGTATGCACACACTCTCTGGCACCCCCTCCATCTCAAAGTGTCTAGGGGTGTCCCAGAGCTTCCTCGGTCCCCCGAAGCTGTGGAGCAGTTTCTTGACTACTGGGTACCCATTTTGGCTGGACACCAAAACATGCTGCCAAATGGATCCCCGATAGGCTCTGAGCTTAGGTCCAGACCCAATAGTCTGGAACAAGGTAAGGTAAGTACAGAAATACTGTGCATCTAGTCTCCTGTCCGATGAAGGAATCTCAGGGCCTTTTTGCACTTTTCTTCCCGTCCCTGGGAAGCAAAGATGGACATGGGCCAATTATGCACTAAGCAGCCAAAGCTGCTGATTCTCAGTGTATTTTAACCCTCCCCAGCCCTTCCCAAAACTTACCTTGCATGCAAAAGGCTGCTCAGACGGCTGCTATCTTTGGATCCTAGTGCTGGTTCCAGTGCATGTGCACGTCACAGTTACCGGGGTAACTATGCGATATGACAGACTAGCACACCTGCCCTATGAAGTGGAGTCTGTTTGCTGCTTTTAAGGGAAGCCTGTATTCAGGGCTGATAAAGCAGGATGTCAGAGAGGGTGTATTATTTGCAAGGAACCCAGGGGGTCTGGCAGTGCCCTGTGGTGCTTTGCAGCCTGCTTCCTGACAGTGTTACTCTGCAGACCATCTTACTATAGATCACAAATGAAGAGTTACGGTTTATGGTTTTTTTTCATATATTTATGACTGGTTTTCTTTTAAGCAGCTGAAACCTCAGCATTTAATTGCATTGCTAACGTATTGTTAACATCCCTACTTGACATGGTAGGGCTAAACACGTTATGAAGAACTAACTACAATAAAACGCTGGAAAAGAAAACAAGTGATGTGACTCCCTTTTTCTGCAGCAATCTCTGCTAATTATGAGCATTTGTAAGGCCCAGAGAAGCTTGTACCTGAACTAAGCCCAAGTGATTCCCTGAGAAAAGATCTAGCAGCATGGTAGTGCATTTGGGAGGCTTAATTGCGCTTTCTGGGGAATTGTGTCCATTTTCAATTTCAATGGGCTGTGTAATTCTTCCACTACACCAGGAAAATTGCTACTGCGTAGGTAAAAGCTGAGTGGAGAAAAGGAATGAGAAATTGGAAAGTTATTACCTGGTTACCTTTTTCATAAATAGGGATACAATATAACATTAACTCTGGAGAAGATATTTTCCATGCTGGCGGCTGTTTTTCAAGCCACACAATTCATATACATTGTTACATTATGGATATGTCTCGATCTGATGTTCTTAAAAGATGTATGCCTCTTAGGACAGCAATGGGTGTTTTCCCACTGTCAAAAAGTACACATTTTTGCACCAACTAAGGACTCATTTGGATGTGAGCCGGATGACCCCATTTCCACCACGGCACCCATTTGGGACCCGATTGTTTCCACTGCCTTGGGGGAAATCTGGATCAAATGGGTATTTTCTGCCCTTTAATCCAGATTTTCTGTAGACCCTGTTAATGGGGTCTACAATAGGGTCTTCTGCTAGAAAATCCGGATTAAAAGGACCCTGTTTCCACAGGAAATAGGCAATGGGGACTAGAGGAGGCTAGGGGGAGGGGATGCACCCATGGAGGGGGGGGGGAGCCCCAAAGTCCCAGCTTCGGAGTGATTTCAAAATCATTTTGAAATAATTCCAAAGTGACTCCGAAGTCCCTCCGAAGAGATCGGCAGAGACTTCGAAGCCGCTCCAGAGTCCCTTCAGAGCGCCTCCGAAGTCTGCGCTGATCTCTTTGGAGAGACCGGCAGCGAGACTCCAAAGTCACTCCGAAGCGATCTGCAGAGACTTCAGAGTCTTGACACCGGTCTCTCCAAAGAGATCAGCACAGACTTTGGAGGTGCTCTGAAGGGACTCTGGAGCGGCTTTGAAGTCTTTGCTGATCTCTTCGGAGGGACTTCAGAGGGGAGTCCGCGCGGTCTGCTCTAATAGCGCACGGACCGTGCTGACAGCTCCGGAGCCTCACCAAAGTCCTTGGCGATCTCTTTGGAGGGACTTCGGAGTCATTTTGAAATTATTTTGAAATGACTCCGAAATCACTCCAAAGCTGGGACTTTGGAGAACGCAGTCCCCTGTCCCCAGAGACACCTGGGGTGACAGACTGAGCCCTTGGGGTCGATCTGGATTCCCAAGATGGGTGCAGAGGTGTTTCCACAGCAGGGGGGTTAGCACCCATTGCTAATGGGAGCTACACCACCTGTGGAAACACATTGGGTGCTTCCATTAATCCAGATCTACTAGATCCGGATTAAGGAATATACCCATTCCTTAGATCTGGATGTTCTTAGATCCGGATCTAAGGGCTGTGTTGGAAAAACACCCAGTATTTAAGCACCATCCACCTGGTGTCAATCTGAGAGTGAAAAAGATATATTCCTAATATACATTGCTTGGCCTCATCACAGTCTTCTTATATAATGTGTCTTTCTACATGAGATTTGTATTTTATATACTGCAAACGTAAATCTTACAAAATATTAATTTACATAACAAAACACACATTGAAATAATGTTGCAAAGGGCATCAGCTACACAGTGTTAATATAAAGCTATGCATTTACTTGCATCAGAGGTTAATTTTTTCTTCATTTAATCAACATTTCACCTTACAGAACTATGGGACTACAAAAGTTCCATACATAAACAGAACCCATAACTAGTCTGTAGTCAATAGCCCCTTCACCTTCATCTTCCTAACATCATGGGCCCCAAGTTATAAAATAAAAGTACTGTATATGAAGGTGCTAACTAACCAAAGTCAAAATGGTATTTCCTCAGTCAGAGCATTCATAGAAGACTCCCTGGGACTATTTTTTTCCTGTGATGGGAAAAATGAGGGCAAAGTAAAGGACAAATGTAGTGGCTGTAGGGCAGAACACAAACAGGTCCCACTGTTACCTTTTGAGGTAAAAAAATGTATCCTTTCTTCTTTTTCCAATTTAAAAAAGGAATTAGGCAATTACTGCACTGAGTCATAACTTCAGTTTCACAGTTATCAGAATAGTTATCAGAGCATCATGAAAAACTGGGCTAGGTTGCTTGGATAGGATTTGCACTGTGCCATACAGAAACAGACTATGGTTAACTGCAAACAACATTTGCTGTCTACTTGCTGTCTACTCCTTCATGTACTGATTGAGAGTGGTGTGGCAATAAGAACTGAGACAAGCCAACATAAAATATTAAACAATATATAATTTTTTGGACCAAGACTTTAGTTTTGAAGATTTTATTTTGTTCTATTCCCAAAGGTTAGCTGAGTCAGAGTATCCTTTGTAAACCACATACTGAATGCAGACCAGTCTACCAAAAGACCACAACTCCTGACAGAACTCTGCCTCAGTATGAGATGTGGTATTAGATAGGCTACAGTGTGAAGTTGGTGCCTTAGTCCACGGCAATGTGAGACCATTAAAAGTAGTCTCCAAAGCATTCCATCATAGTAGACTGCACATCATCTCTCACATGTGTGCAGATGGCCACAAGCAACTGATCTGGTCTGCTGGCATGAGGAACCCAGAACCATTTCAGAAGAAGAAAGGTGGCTTTTCCACCCCACTTTTCTCACCCATTTAAGGGGACTTAGTGGCTGACAAAGCTTCTGTTCTTTTACCTCCCCTGTGAGGTAGTGGGGTTGTGTGTGCTCAGACAGAGAGCTGTGACTAGCCCAAGGTCACCCATCTGGCTTCATGGAGGAGTGCAGAATCAAACCCGGTATTGCTAGATAAGAATCTAGCTCCCTAACCACAAGACCAAACTGGCTCACAGGGGTGTATTTGTGTATTTGTTTGTTTGTGTGTGTGTGTGTGTGAGAGAGAGAGACCCACTGCTTCAGCTAATCTCTGCATAATTTGTTAGGATGTAAGGGTGGAAAGAGAGTTAGAACTACAATGAAAACTACATACCTCATTATACATACCAAGTTCAGGTAAACAATGAGGGAAATGTTATACAGAAGACTTTTTTCATATGATCCACATCATTTAAATGCAGCTGCATAGTTTATTGGATTGTCACTACATCCCTAGGATGAGACTTCAGTAGCACACTTAGTAGGTATGGACCACATTTTCTGCATGTGCCCAGTACTGGCCTTTGCTATTATCAGATGGGTCAATTCTGATGGTGTGCCAGTATCTGGTGGCATTTTCCATGGTGCATCCCGGTGTCCTCTATGTCATTCCAAACTGTGAAGGCTTGTAACCTGTAATATGCATCCTGGGTTGTTTGTGGACCTCTTTAAAGAGGTCCACAATGTTCTGCTCCATTGCTTCATCTTGCACAGATGAAGCAGACTTAAGAGAGTAGGGGTTATGTGTTCCAAAATAAGTGTGGAATGGTGGACCATATATTCAGTTTCATGACTTGGTGACGATAGGGCCTCGATCTACAGAGCAAGGTAAATTTAAATGTTATTCCATGTTTGAGGGATCACCTGACTCTAGACCTTATGAAGACAGTTTCCCATCAGAAGTCCTAAAAGGGATAAAATCTACATCTGCACACAATAAAAAAGTGGCTCAAAAGAAACTTAGAGGTGACAGTGTCCACATGCTAGTGCCTTAAACTAGCCTTCATTTTGAATACCAATAAGATGGGAACATGAGCATCCACATGCTACCACTTCTAAGCTGCTTATGGGCTTTTTAAAAATGTGTGCAGATGCAGCTAAAATGAAGTCTCAGTCTGGTAATCAGATATGCTAAAACACACCAAAACAAATTGCTCTGAATTGAAACAGAAATCAAGAGCCAAGGCTGTGCTTGCTTTACCAATGAAGTAATTCAGCATTAAGGGAATTTAGTGTGTTATAAATCCCCATGCCAGGGTTTCTTATACATGCATATCAGTGATGGATTTGGAACATGACATAGGAGAAGCAGTGCAGTGGTGGAATAATTTAACATTTTGTTGGCATGTCTAAAGTTGCCCATGTCCACCATGGCTATAATGTTCAAACAATAGCAAGAGATACGTTAGTAGTAGAGACACACTACGTGGTATCCCCAGTCTCCTCACCATGTGTGAGAGACCTTACATAAATCCCTCTCTATGCTTCCTTGCATTTACTTCCTGGTGTGTAATAACAATACCATACCAAGCTGGTCAGGATTCAGTGAGGTGCTAAACTAGCCCCATATCTAGCCAGCAGCACTCGTAGTGTGAATGGTCATGCCAAAGGAGGGTGCAAAGTCACCTCCTGAGGAGCCATTCACCCACCCAAAGGTAAGTGGTGGATTGCTTTTCAGCAGTCCACAGCTGGATCACTGAGGGAAGGGTTTATCCCACTTCAGGGCAGCTGTGGCAGCAGTGCAATGCAGATATGCCTACCTAGGGAGCAGACCAGGGAGCAGAAAGAGCCACTCCATCAGGTAAGAGCGAACAGGTCCTCAGTCATTAGTAGGGGTGTGCATAAATATTTGAAGGTATTCAAAAGTCTATTGAATCTGGCCAAATTTTGACATTTGAATTTGAATTGAATGTCCATAAATTCAAATTTAAAGATTCAAACGAATTTTGAATTTTGGATCTATTAGTTTGAATTATCCAAACATTCATATGTGTACGGGTTCATACACAATGTGGACTTGCAGATTTGCATCTTTCCTGCATCTGTACACATTTCTACAGATCGGTACAAGATGAAAACGGGTTACATACGGAATAACTACGGGATGCATACGGATGTGTAAGGAACTGTACAGATGCGTACGGATGTGGGAAAGATGTGTACTTGTATCTACAAATGTTGTCGACATCCGTAAGTGCAAATTCAAATAAAAAATTTGAACAAATAGATTCAAATTTACTCAATTTGAATCGAATTTGGTTTAATTCAAATTTTAAAGATTCAAATCCAATTGAATTTTTGGCTATTCGATTTGAATCAAATCCCAAAAATTGCATTCATGCACACCCCTAGTCATTAGCGAGAATATTTAACAACTTTTATCCAGATATTAAACAATTATTTTTTTCTCTAATTTGTTAGCTCTAGAACATTTTCTTGTTTATTCTTAATACTATTTTGGTTTGGATTTTTAATGTTATTTTCAAAAAGAAGACATAATTTTAAAAATTCTTATTATTTTACTGGGTTTTGTGATGGATTTTGATATTAATATGAAATATTTTTGCTTTTGCTTTTGAAAAAACATTTTTATTTTGACTTTCCTTGGGAGATTCTCAGTTCTTAAAAGTTAGAAATGACCTCAAGCTTGACTCCTGAATGTCAGCACCATAGTTGTAGCCTCTGTACTTCCATCTTTTTTTTTCTGTTCCCAAGACCCAGCCACACTTGCTAGCATTTCTCATAGATCCTGCCTTTCCTCTCGGTGCTGCTTAACTGTGATGGGAGACTAAGATGACCGGAACCAGGAAAATCAGGCAGACATGCAAGTGGCCAGTTCTTGGCCCATTGTGTTCTGCTATCAATAAATGGAGTAACAAAAAGATCAAATGCTGCATCTGTGCCAGGATTATTCTAAATGGGGTGTGTGGTTGTGATTCTGACCCTGGCAACCACAAGGATACATCTACAGCAAAAATTCAAAAGTTGTTTTTCATTACTTTCTTCTGTCATCATATTATGGCCATATTCCAAGACCAGCAGTGCCTGATTGATGATGATGGAGACCTGCAAGAGTTGAAAGATCCCACAAGTGTTCTTTTTTGGGCATTAGCTTTATGATCAGAGGTCAAAGCAGTGCCAGGAAGATACAGGGTAAACTTGCACTTTGCCTCTGATCACTAGGAGATGAAGTGCTAGAATGCCTTAGGCGCCCACACTTGGAGACGCCTAAAAAATCCATTAACCTAGATCAGGGGTCGGCAAACTCATTAGTCAGAAAAGCCAAATATCAACAGTACAATGATTGAAATTTCTTTTTAGAGCCAAATTTTTAAAACTTAAACTATATAGGTAGGTACATTGTTATTAACTTAATTAGGGTACTCCTAAGCTGGAAGAGCCACAATCAAGGGGCCAAAGAACCGCATGTGGCTCCCGAGCCGTGGTTTGCCTACCCCTGACCTAGATGATGCTTTACTAAGTGCTGCCAAATAAATGTGAATTGGAGCCCCAGCAACAGTGACAGTGCATCCATGTGGCACTGTTGCTGCGACAACCTGGAAATGCAGCATGCAGTTGCAGCTGCTCCACACCTACGCACACAAGGGATGCTCTGGCACATGCAGAGCTGTTTGTAGGAAAGAAAAGCTCTGTGAAGTGCAGATGCACTATGATGGACTATCCCACACATTGCCTAATACTGTAAGTTCTAACAGGCTCACAGTCATGACTGGGACCAGCACAACCCATATTCTTTTCTGTGAAAATCCCCTCTGTCACGATGCCCAGCGATCCAGTTAGTGCCTGCCCTCTCTAGGAGAAGCTTGGCCCTGTTAGGATGCTGAGTTCGTGCAACGGCCAAGTGAATACTACAGCGTGGACACAAAACACTGGTAGCAAGCGTTTCAACAGTAAACTAAAACAAGTTTATTATTATATACAAGCAATACTAAAAGGAAAATAAGGTTCAGGTATTTGTTGGTTTAACTCAGGTTTAACTCAGTAAGTCTCTTAAGGCTAGGAGCTACCCCTTTTTCTAAAGGAAAATAGTTCCCCTTTTAAAAGACAAACCTCTCCACATTCCTCCCCCTCTGGCTTGCTCTGCCACAGCTCAAGCCAAGCCAGTGTACCAGAACGTGGCTCCAGATGATCACAAGGCCCAGTCTGTCCTTGCTTGTCCGATCATCCAGCCTGGTCAGTTGCTGTTGAAGTCTTCCTTCAAGATCTTCCAGCCAAAAGACCACTGGTCAGCTACTGGTTCCAGCTCCCTCAGGATTCAGCTCTCTTCTCCTTTCAGCTCTTGTACCAGCATGAAGACCTAGTCTGCTGTCTTCTCTGTTCATTTATCACATATCCCTGACTCTGATTGGCTGTAACCTCCTGGGGAAAACTGCTGAAATAAAATGCTGCTCGAAACTCCTGATTGGTGGGAACTCCTGCTCTAGCCCCTCCAGCACTCAGATCCCCGGACAGCTTTTCCCTCCAAAAAGCAGCTTCAACCAATCATTGCAGCAGGGCCCGCACAGGATTTCCCGCCCTTTTTGCAGCCTCTGCTCAGGTGTTGCAACAAGCTGTTTGCAACAAGGCTGGCTATTGCAACTTTGCAAGAAGCCTGCAAAGCCCAAAAGCAAAACAGTTTGCAGCCTGTACCCTGAAACCGTCACACCCTCAAATAATTCATCTGCATCTCTGGAGCAGGTACATGCATGTTAGTGCTGTGTTTGCATAGCGGAAGATGCATGCTAGCAGCTGGAATACGTGCCTTCCCCTGTAGCAAACCAGACACAGAAGCATATGATTACATGCCTAGGTCATTGCTGGGCAAGAACCGTCTCCTGACTACCTCTTCTCTTCCCACACCTGCCTGCTTTCAAAGTTTTTTCTCAATTTTGGATGCCATCCTGTCCTTCTTCTATGTCTAACCTGAAAGCAAAGAGGTCAAATTAAGAAAGGATTTTGGCTCAGTGACTACTGTGTTTTTCTGTCTTTGGAGCAGATAGTAAGGGTCACATGAAACACATTAAACTTGAAGAAGAAGAGTTGGTTTTTATACCCTGCTTTTCTCACCCTTTAAGGGGACTCAAAGCAGCTGACAAACCTTCTGTTTGTCAGTGTGGCCTAGCAGTCAAGCAGCCGGACTCTTATCTGGGAATACTGGGTTTGATTCCACCCACATCCATGAAGCCAGCTTGGGCTAGTCACAGCTCTCTTCTGAGCTCTCACAGACCTACCCACCTCACAGGGTGTTCTGTTGTGGGGAGAAGAATAGAAACGTTTGTCAGCCGCTTTGCGTCACCTGAAATGGGTGAGAAAAGTGGGGCAGAAAAACCAACTCTTCTCCTCCCCACAACAGTTCACCCTGTGAGGTAGGTGGGGCTGTGAGAGCTCAGGAAGAGAGCTATCACAGGGAGTGGAGGAGTGTGGAATCAAACCAGGAGACCTCCAGATAAGATTCTGGCACTCTAAGCACAAGACCAGCTTGCATTCTATCAAATACAAGCTGGCAAAATTACAGCGGACTTTTGTACTGCAGTGTTGCCTTCAGTTTTCAGCTATACTCAGAGCCATATTCAAAAGTCAAGCAGCTAAATGTTACTATGGAAACCTTCTCTTATTTCTATTCCACTTTACCGAGTAAAAAGCCCAGACATAATTAGGTAGGCAAATTTGCAGAATGTGTTGTCCTGTGTTAAAGCTTCAGATTGAAACAAAATTTATGCAGATATACCCTTAGGCCATATGTAGTTTCAAATGGCATTTTCTGTGAAATTTATTCTACAGTTGTTAACTTGATAAAACTGTCCCCTAGTGTTTGAGTAAACCACAAATGTCTCATTCACATTCACCAAATGTTGCACAGATTTTGCACGCTGTGCCATAAATCGGAATTAGGGCTCATGTGAAGGGAGCCTTTGTGGAGAATTTGCAAGTGAAACATGGTCAGGCTCTTATTCAGAAATGAGGAAAGCAAGTTATTTTGGAGAAGGTGATACTTCACCAGGTGTGCTGCTGCCTTTTTGAGAGAGAATGATCATATGAAATGAAGGCTTCCATGTATGCAGCTATATCCCCTGAGATGCAGAGAGCATCATATAACATTGTGTTAACTAGCATACATCAGGCCATGACCAGACACTAGGAAGACCCTGGCTGCATCCAGACACCTTTATACTGCACAATGGAATGCATCCCATTATATGATCAGGACTACACACTTACCTTAATGCTGGTTGAATGACACTCACTGTGCAGTATGAAGAAAATCCAGAGCTTCAAGGCCATGCAGGTGGGAGGGGGAGAAAAGCAGACGAGATGTCAGCTAAGCAGGAAGGCCAGCTCAAAATTTGATTGGCTGCCTCAACCTTCATGACAGTGCATGCTGACTCAGCTCTCACAGCTCCGGTAAGGGAAGCTACAGAGCTGCTTTCCTAGTTGGGACACCTGCTTGTCACTGCGCAGTAAGTATACTGCGCTTTTAGATTTAACTGTGGATTTATTCCACTAATTTGGAGGCAGACATTGTGGGTACTACCAAAGTGTTTTTTAAAAAAATGTTTCAAGAGCTTTTTTGGGTAGGGGGAGCATAATATAACCATTGCAAGATATATCACTGCCAGTCATCTCCCCCCAGGTAAAAATATAATGGATTAGCTGACCTGCAAAGTAGCTTTGCAGAGAATATATATTTTCCTTCCCCAGAAAGATCATAATCTTTAGCAGCCTGCTGATATATAACAGTGTTGAGTGTACAGGTCATTGATATCCCATGTGGTGGCCTCTGGGTATTTTCAAACTACATTTCCCGTTATCCCTGATCGCTCATTGTGCCAGCTGGGAAGGACAAGAGACATCACTCAAAATTTTTGAATGTGTTGTTTATGCTATGCCTTATGCAGTTGCTTGTTTCTAATTGCTGATTCAAAGAGGAAACAGTAAGCGCAATTTATCAGAGGAATAAATGCTTCCTTCCACAGAAGGGTGGCCAAAATTAGGTGAAATACAGTGGTACCTTGACATACGAGTTTAATTCGTTCTGTAACCTTGCTCTTATGTCAAATCGCTCGTATCTCAAAGCAGTTTTCCCATTAATCCATTCCAGCTCCCAAAACACCATCTCAGTTGTTTTTGTTATGTACTGTACTGTATTTACATACTCGTATCTCAAATCTTGCTCTCATCTCAAAGCAAAATATCACTAGCTCGGCGGCTTGTATCTCAAAACACTTGTATGTCAGGGCACTTGTATGTCGAGGTACCACTGTATATCACATCTGTATGGGTATTTTTCATCTGTTTCTTTTACCATCTTAGGGAGACACTGAGCTCATTTTGCTTTTAAATGCTGTATACATAAAGAGTTTGAAATATTTTGGAAGCGAGTTATAACTACGCTAATAAAAAAATCAATGTGAATAAAATACTTGAATGCTTAACACAGCTTCTAGAATATACCTGTGATACTTACTTACTTACTTACTTGCTTACTTGCTTACTTGTTTACTTACTTACTTGCTTACTTAGGGTGTTTTCCCACTGTCACTAAGGGTGTTTCTCCACTGTCACTAAAAGTACCATTAATGGGTACTTAATGGGTACTTCTAGTGACAGTGGAAAAACACACTTACTTACTTACTTACTTATTTGAGTATTTCTATCCCAGCCTTCATCCAAAGGTCACAGGGTAGGTAACAACAACAACAACAACAAAGATTAAGCCATAAAACAGCATAAAACATTTGGGATGTGTTCAAACATTTGGCACATTAATTTGAATATTCACATTCAAATCAAATGTTGGCTCCACTCAAAAATGGACATTTAAATGTGAAGCAAATGCTTTTGTGCATTCGTTTGAAGCTTCAATATACTCACGAATGTGGAGAGGTGGCAAAGCAGCTGCCCAGTCACATCTGCAGTGGATTCAGAGCAGATTTAAAGCGGATTCAGAGTGAAGCAGGGGATTTGGAGGGGATTTGGAGGTGTGACTGGTAGCAGGGATTCAAAGTGGATTCGAAGAACATTTGCAACTGATTTGAATCCTACCACATTCAAAATAACTCTATTGGTTTCACTGCAAATAGAACACACACAAAGATTATGCACATCCCTATAAAACATGCATTAAAATACAACCCTCCCTTTGCGATTGCTGGGAGGGTCCATTCCTGATGGCACTTCCTGATGTACTACCAAAACAGGACACCCATAATATTGTTGTACCATAACATTGAGTTAAATGCAAATAGGTTCTTTTGTTAACACTTTAAGCAACATTCTTTCATTGTTCTAGATATTTAGGGTGTTTTTCCACTGTCACTAGAAGTACCCATTAAGTACCCATTAATGGGCACAAAAATGCCATTACGTACCCATTATTGGAAACACCCTTAGACAGACAGACAGATGAGTAGGGATGTGAACAAATATTATTAACATTCAAAATTTCATCAAATTTGTTCAAATTTGGACAATTGAATTCTAATTGAATGTCCATAAATTTGAATTTAAACATTCAAGTGAATTTTGAATTTTTGAATCTATTTGTGCGAATTATTCGGACATTCATATGTATACAGATACATACATGATGCGTACTTGTCCATACACATCTTTCCCGCATCTGTACGCATTTGTACGAATCCGTATGGGATGAAAATGGGATGCGTACAAATGTGTCTGGATGCATATTGATGTGTACGGGATGCATACAGGCACACACAAAGGTTGTCGACATTCATATTTGCAAATTTCAATTGAAAATTCACACAAATATATTCAGATTGATTCAAATCAAACCAAATGTGAATACATTCAAATTTAAACATTCAAATTGATTCAATTTTTTGGATTTTCGATTCAAATTGAATCCCAAAAATTGCATTCGTGCACACCCCTATAGATGAGATACAGAAATATAGATTTTCTCTCATGAATAAAAAAGTGTAAATATTGTATGCAGATAATATAAATGTAGAAAACTGAGCCCAATATAATCCATAACTGCATTTTGAACTATTTAAATAGGGCAATCAGCATTAGCCTAATTGAATATTACAGGGAATAAAGAGTGGACAGTGCTTAATTAATATTTGTGAGCTTTGAATAAAACATTGTGCTTTATATGACATGTCATTCCACCTTGTCATGGTTGTAAATTATGTACAAATAGAAATAATGAGCTTGGCTAATGTTAACCCAGAGGTCAACTCAATTTAGTACTGAGCTGCACTAATGTAAGAGCTTTTAACATATTTGCATAAATATTCCTTTATAAATCTGGTCATTCTAAGACAAAAAAAGAAATAGCTGAAGAACCAGCTACGTTACTTACCAATTTTGTAATGAAAAGCATAATCAGATATATAATGTCAAAATTTGTATTGCTAAAAAACAAGCTATAATGCTTGTTAGACCAACAGTTGCGATGTGTAATTATTTTGGCATGAAGAAATGTAAAAGACATCAAATTTAGGAGAAGTCGCTTGATCAGTGTGCATGTACTATATTAAGACCTTGGAAATATAGATTTATAAATTATGCACACTCAGAGATAATCTGTTGTAGAATTGTGCAAACTTGGTTCATGTTTGACTGTTTCAAATCTAACTAAACTGTGCAAGCCAGTTCAAATTAAACTGATTACAAGGGTCTGGTTTGATTTGAACTGAACCAGTGGTGTTCATTCAAAGCCAAACGGAACCAAACAGTTTTATTCAAATGGTTCAAAATTAACCCCTATCTAAACCAGTGCCAAAGGATTTTCTTGCAGTCAATTTGATATGAATCAAATACAAAAAAAAATCATGTACATTCCTTCTGTACTATGTTGATTCAACGTGGTGATTTTCTTTTAGTCCTATGAAGCTATCTGCAAGAGGGTGGCAGTAGGCTTACTCCCACTTTTCAACTGCACCGTCAGTGCTCCCTATCAAGACCTATCAAGAAAGTCCAAACGGAGGGTTAAAAGTTGACAAATAAAATGGATAGAAATGGATAGTCAAAACAGAAGATGGTCTGAAGAAAGTTTAGAAGGTGTGACCACAGTCTAGGTGACAGCATATGGTGCCAATATTTGCCTACAAGGTGCCTTTTGTTTGCTCATGTTCAAATTTATGGGCCCATTTTACCATCTAGGTGTAGTCATACAATTATCATCAGATACCTTTCTGTACACACTAGAGGGATCAAGTCTTGCATTTTATTCTGTCTTCCTGCCCGGTGTGTTATGGAGAGAATGATTGTTAAAGCATGACCAGAAGCATTTTATTTCCATTTTCACTTTCATTTTTAACTCTTGTAAATGCATTGAGTTTTTAAAGAAACACACACATGCAAAAGCAAATCACAGCTGCAATTAATCTTTTTCCTTGGATTGGTGAGTTTTATTAATTATTCCTTGTTTGGAAGGATTAACCAGTTCTCCAATCAGAATCCCACAGGCTTTTGTTAATAAACTAATAGTAATTTACCTCACATTCTCAACTAATTACCTCAGGTTATCATAAACATAAAATGTGAACTCTGTTTCACCACAAAGAGAAACAAATTTGTTATTACTCTAAACACCCTTGTTTGATTTGTGTAATATATATAAAGTGTACTGAAGAAAAGAGAGGATATTCAAAGGGAAAAATTCTAAGTGCTGTGTTGGTTTTGCATGGTACCTTGGCTTTCATGGAAGGAAAGCAGAAGATGAATTTTCCACCTCTTCAAAGGAGCAGTTGGTTTTGACCCAGTTTTTTTTTCTCCATCGCTATGCAAAACACACAGATTTGATCTGCACTTTCCTGACTAGTATATGAATCAGAATTTAAATTATCCTTCAGTGTTTGCAGTTCTTGAAAATTGCATAGATATTCTTGGTTCCCAAATAAATAAATGTGTATTTAAAAATAAACTCTCATTCCCTGCATGGCGTTTATTTTCACAAACAAATTATGTACACTGTGTTAAGGGAAAGTAGGGAGATCACCACTCCACCTAACTGCCAGTTTCAATTTGAAGGAGGGAGTGTTTGATGGGTTCAAATTCAAACCGACCCCCTCCCCCATTTGGAGAGGTCAACTTGAATAAGACCAAACCAACCAGCCTGGCTGGAACCAAACTCGATTCATGTTTGCTATTATTTTACACTTTAAATGGGATTTTTGTTTGAAGAAGTTCTATGTTTGATCAAACCTGTCCAAAAAAGGCCTGAATTTGAACTGAACCACTTAAGATTTGGTTTCACTTGGACATTTTTAGTGTTGACTGGCATCCAATGAGGGAGTAAAGCAGAAGACAAGGACAGTTTTACCAGAAGTCTGAATAGATAAGATACTTGAAGGCTGCAATTTGGGGGAACTCCCTTGAAAACCATGCCAGTGGACATAACAGATGAGGCACACATTAAGTCGAAACATTCCAGAATAAGAAGGGGATAGTAGAATGGACTTCTAAGCCATTAGCTGTCCCTGTTGTAGTCATCCACTGGCTGGTTGTTGGTGGCTCCATTCTGGGTTGCTGGCCTATAACAGCAGTCCAGGGGTAATGCTGCATCCATACAGCAGACTGGTCTACCAAGAGGCCAAACCTCTCAGAGAACAGCCTGTATGTGCAGGACCATGACTATCCTGCACAGTGTCTACCAATGTACACCACACAGAGGTTGCTGTTGATTTTCCATGTTATTTCAGCATATTCAGTGGATTATGCAGTGTAACAAATACGATAGTAGGAGGGAGGCAAGGCTTCAAATGGAGACTCACCATTAATGTCTCTGCACCACATTTTGGTTTTCATGACCCCAAGGTCTCCACTGACTTCTCCCTTACTAATTATTCTGCTTTGGCTCAAAAACACATTTTCTTAGCTGCTTTAGAGATAAGAATTTTCCACGTGGGATTCAGATGGTAAATGATGCTTTACATCATAGTCACAGTGGAGCCATTGGCACTGGAACCTTTATTGGCATTATTAACATGGGATCCATAGAACATAGATTGCAAATTGAAGGAGTTAGAACTTGGAGTTAAATATAGCAATGAGGGAAGCATTAAAGCAAAAACTAATCTGATAGAAGGTCAAGGGAAAACACAGTCACTACAGTGAAGTGACTTGTTTAAGCAGTCTGTGTATGAGTTAGCTCATGTACTGAATGCGCAGATAGCTTTAGGTAAAAGAAGAAAATGGCAAAAACTATGAGCAAAAACTAGACCAGGATTTTCAGTGGATGAGCATTCATCCAGAAAAGGGAGAGAGAAAACAAAGAGATGGTGATTTCAAGAAGATAGTGGTATAGGGGAGACATAGGGCCTTTTCACATCCACCAGCTGTAGCAGTTCTATACTCTAGCTGATCATGTGCATCCATATTGTTCTGTTGCTGCAGCCCCCCACCCCAAATGGGATCTAGCTCTGGAGGACTTCTAAAAAGCAGTCCACAACCTGCTCAGAAGTGATTGGATCACTCATGAGGAGGTGGTTTTGTACCTTCTTCTGGGTGCAGCCCAACACATGGGCATGGTTGTGTGACTGCAGCTGTGTAATCACTTGCACCAGTTGGAATGTGATGGTAATGTCCAACCTCTCCCCAAATGGTGCTGCAGAAATTTGACTCATTTGCTCTTACCTTTTTAGTAAAGCCAGGAAGGGGGGGGGGCGGACTCCTGCATGGTGCATCTGCACAGCACAGAGCCATTTCCTTACTAGAAATGTCTCTGCATGTGTCCTATACACAGCATCTGCACCTCTTCTGGGTGGAAGAGGAGGGGGGAGCACATGATTGGTGAGGCAGGAACAATTTGCACACTACATCACCTGGTTGCACTAGCAGCAGCCTCATGCATGTTGCTGGATCTCTGCAACTCACACTTAGCAAAGTGCTGGCTAAATTTTGAATGCTTTGGGTGTCCACAATAGCGGATGCCTAAACCATTCTATAGCTTCATCTCCCTAGAGGCAATGTGCAAAAGCATGCATAGTCTTGGCAATCCAGGCAGCCCTGGCCTGACCCATTCACACTACAAGTGCTGCTGACCAGATATGGGGCTAGTTTAGTGGTTGTATTGTGAATGGCCAGCACCATGCTGGATCCCTACCGGCCTGGTATTGTTATACCACACCAGGCTAGCAAGTGTGAATAGGCCCATTCATTCAGTCTTTTCTTGCACCATTAATTGATACATACACATAAAAAATGTAGTGAAAAAGCACCTTAGACAAACTCCCAGCTAGTGTGAAAGGGCAGAAAATGCAAAAGCATCATGGGAATATTATTACCTCTAAACTGCTTTTAAATAGCTGGTTTAGTTTGTTGGTTTAGTTTTGGTTTTTCCTGAATGTGGATGCAGTTTCCTCTCCAACCACTTTCATGTACTTTTCTTTTTGATTTAGTTTGCAGCATCTCACAAAATAAAAATGCAAACAGATGCTGCAGATCACACAAGCTAAAAATCTTGGGGAAATGGATAGTTTAAACTTGGGAAGATAATTCAAAAGAGAGCGGAGGTTTATTTTATTGTTTTATTTTATTTGTAGCATTTGTATCCCACATTTCAGCTGGAAGTCCCAGGGTGGGTCACAATGCATGATAAAACAATTACTAAAACAGATTGAAAAAATTAACCCATCCAACCTCTCTCTCATACCTATGTACTCTCACTCATACCCAAGGCAAATTGTTAAATAGTAAAAGCTGGAACATCCTAAATTAGTGTTGAAAACATTAATTTACTTCATGACCCTGAGAAATGATGGTTTTTTAAATGTATTATTTCTGCAGAATGACAATTACTGTACTTTCAGTTGCCTCTTCCTTGAACAAGGACCTATTGTATCAAATATAATTGTCACAGTCATAAACTGAAGCTGGAACCCAAACAATATAAAATCTATAATCAGTGAGATTTCTAGAATAAATAGAAATGACATAAAGTGATAGTCACAAAATCTGTTATGGGGATTGTTTTTTATACAGGCATTTAGCATCTTCCCGATGTACTTGCAGGATCTTTAGAATTATTGGTTTTGTTTGGACTATATATGGTTTGGAGCTGATCCAAAGGGAGGGGAAACATTTGGCTGATCTAAATATGAAGTTTCTTTATTGAGATTCAAAAGGACACACAAGAAATAGAGAGATTAAAAGGCATGCAATAAAAATAAATCAAATGGCAATAATACCAAGCAAGTGGTAGAAGAAAGTACTTTCAAATTGAGGCAAATGAGGCAAATGGTAGACGGCAACTCAACTTGCTGAGAGAAACAGTAACATGTCTGAAGAGTGAGATGAGGTGATGAGGATAGCCCTAGGACACTCCAGCTCAGAGCATCCACACACTGTGGAGCTTCCTAAGTCTCGGAGTGGCTCCAAGTATGTATGGCTGTCCCCTATCGTTGATAGCTGTGGACCAGTAAAAATATCCACACAAAGGCTGGGTGGAGGCAGGGTGGCTGTGTGGAGGCACAGTGGGGCAAGTGCAGCTGCTCAGTTCCACATCACATCATCCAGTCGCTGTAGCAACAGCCATCCATGCATGCATGGTTGTGTCTGCGGCAAGGCGGATGCTAGTGTTTGCGCTTACCTTGCTGCAGGGTAAAATCAAGGTAGGTTGGAGGTGGGGACAACATTCACAGTGTGAATGCTAGCCTCTGTTGCTGATCTTAACTGAACATAAGTTGGCCAAGGGCATTCTTTCTCAGCTATGAGTTTCTTCATTTCATTCAGGTGAAGACAGGGAACACTACAATACAGTATCTTTAGAATACTCTGCCTGGTGGGGCAAAGCATTTAAGAGGCTCAGAAGGACCAATAGGTTCACACAGAGACTCAGGGAGAAGGCCTACATGCACAGATATATATTGCACAGAGCTGCTTCTTCCCTAGATGCAGTTCTGCACTTGCAGGACTTCCCCTGGTGTGTGTTATAACTGCTCTACCTCTATGCTAACTGCAGCCAGGCATGGCTTCATTTGCCTGGGGACCAGTGGCGAAAGTATAGTTAGCCTTTTTATTTATTTATTTATTTTTATCCTGCCCTATATCTGAAGGTCTCTTGGTGGGTAACAACCTTTAAAACAGCAAATTACAAGTCAGTGGCCGTGTCTTCACGGCAACCTTATATCGGATTCAAAATGTTTTGAATCCTCGGAGTCCAGATGGCAGTTTGGCTTAACACGATTTCCCCGTGTTAAACCACCCCAAAGCGTGATGAATCTCAATCCTGATTTCAACAGGTCTCACTCCAGTTTCCCTCCCCCAATAGCTTACTTCCAAAGCAAGCTGTAAAAGCAGCAGCAGCCCGAATAGCAATCCAAGCAATCCACTGTAGCAAACAAGCAATTCACACCTGATAACCATCTTGCTATTGAAAGTGCTGACCTTCTAAAAAGGGAAAAGAAACAAAAGCAACTGCCGTTTGGAGAGATGTATGAATGTTTAGCTGTGACGAAAGGGGCTTGACTTGCCACGGCTGCTGCGTGCCCTGAGCAATCAGGAGAGGAGGGAAAAGAATCGCTGCCTGCCTGGTGCCATTTTTCCTCCATCCAGGCAAGGCAGCCACCCAGCTAGGCTCCGTGAAGGGGTCTGTTATAGGTGGTATGTTCACGCCAGGAGGAAGAGGACAGGGCAGCCCCGAAAAGCGGCTTTTAAAAGGTAGCCACTGGAGTCCCCCCTTGAGTCATGTACGTCCTCGGAATCCGGATTGTAATACAAGCAAACAGACAGATGAATGAATGAATGAGAGAATTAATGAATTCTGTGCATGCAAGGAATTCAGCATTTAAGCTATATCTACCCATGGTAAACAACAACAACAAAAATCTCAAAATGCTACTACCCCCTAATCCACATCATTAAGAAGTTTCCATTTCTCTAAGAACCCAGAGTGTGGCTACAGTCCATTGAGACAATATCAACGCAACAGCTAAACCGGATTTTAATTACATGAATTGAATTGATATGAATCTCTTCCATTACACAACATAACCTAAATAGTGTTTGAATGTGTGTGTGTAGTGAGGGGAAACAGAATATGTTTTATTAGTTTTATACAAGACTCCCAATAGTTGAGATCAGAAATTTAGTTTAAACTATAATGTCTTGCCAACTTTTTCACTGTAACGCGAGTATGGGATTTATTGAGAATGATGCTTGTGATAAAATATAGTTTCCAGATTGGAGTTGGCATGATATTCATGAACAGCAAGTTAACCAATAAAAAGAGTAAAGCACTGAATCATGCCAGGCAACAGAAAAGGAAAGGAATAAAAGCAAAGTAAAGAAAAAAATGCCTACATTTCAATGAGGCTATCTGCAGGTTGTTTGGAGTAACCCTGCAATGCCTGTTGAACACCTCTCAAGGAACCATTAACAATTTAATCTAATAATTCCAGAATTAGATAACCGTAGGATGGGTATCTAATTATGGAGTGAGGTGGCTTCATTGTGGGTTAATGGGGAAGGCACCCTGATGTGACAAGTAGGGCTTATTTTAAGGAAGAAAACCCCAGCTGGTAAATCAAGGGGTGCAGGGAAATTAGGTTCTCTAAGCGGAGCTCCAAAATTCAGTTTTCACCCCAATGAAATAACTGGCTGCTGTTGCATCAGTAAATAGCAGGTTGGCAATTTTTTTCTCTCTATTGTTTCATTTTCTTTTCTTTTTTTTTTCTTTTTTGTCTGTGATTTCTAGGCATTCTCTCTTGATTGATTTGAACCTGTCCGTTCTCTAAAATTACATACAACTCATTGAAAAAACTTATCATTATTGGTGTGCCACTGCTGCATTTGCTCAAATAAATTTTGAATTGTGTTTCTGAGGTTTGCCAGAAGCAAATGAATAAGAGCCATTAGGGAAAGTGCTATAAAAAGTGCTTCTGAAAAAAAATTAATAATATTGTTGCAGCAGATTTATTTTATTTAGATTGCAGCTGCCTGTTCTTTCAAACTCACTTCATGCCCGGTTGGAGTAACGGGCACAAATCCACTATTAAATGTGTGTGTATTGGTGGGGAGAGGTGGAGAGACACATTTCAATTTTTTTTTATTTATTTGCTATGACATCTCCTCTTTCTTCTGATGTGCATGTTAGCAGTTAGACCAGGGGCATTTTTGCACTTCCTTTCCCATCAATGTTAGCCCACCCCCTGCACTATCAAACACTTCTGTTTAATCACTGAGCTTGACCTCTTCTGGGCGCCACCATCTTGTGTGTGGCACCCTCTGCAACTGTGCATGTATCAGCACCTTTACTATGATGATAATGACACTCTGCCCAGTTGCAGTCGCATCAGAGGGCCATCAGAGCTGCCAGTGCGCTTGCTCTGAAGCTTCCGTGACCTCCCTAGCCAGCAGAGGTGTGAATGCTTGTTGGCTGGATGCTTTCTGGTATCTTGGGGTACGGGTTGGTGAGCTTGTGGAGCATGAGTTTGTGCACCATACCTAGTATGTAATTAGACAACTTTTGGGTAGACGGGGCATTTCTATGCTGTAACCGCCTCCTGACAATGCAGATACACCTGCCCAGATATTGCTTAATTACATACTATGGGCTGAAGTTTTCTAAGTGTTGGCCAACAGCTTTGATAATAATCCAGTTATTTGGGGATTGGGGTTGGGGTTAGATCATTGTTTAGATCATTGCTCTAGAATAGAAAGGCAGTAGATGGGCCTGAAAAGTAATTGTTTCATCTTCTGAAGCATGCACCAGTCTTTAAGTCTGTCTATGAAACAGAGGCCTTTCTTCACTGAATTGTATATATTGGGCTAGGGACCTTCCATCCTCATGCTAGTACAGACTATGGAAGACCCTGCCCAATCTACATTAACATGTGGATTGTAGGTGCCTATTCAAAGATATTATCTGGAATAAGGTCCAGTTCGGAAAGGTCCGGAAATGGTATCTAAAGAAAGGGATGGAGGGTTCTGACCTCATCCTTCTCTCACTAAAAATCTTATATAATTCTCCAAACTGGGGAAAGGCTTCCATTCAAACACAGAGTTTTGTTTTGTTCATCTTGAGTTATCTTAAGCAAACTGCCTAGAATATCATTGACTCCAGATTTCAGCAGCTAGGAATATTTAGCCTGGAGGAAAGGGATATGTGTCAGGGAAGAAAAGTAGTTGGCAGGATTTGCATATTGCAAGGAGAAAGAGGCAGCTGGCTGCACATCTAATTCATTGTATACAGAGCAAGAGAACAAAGCCTTAAACTACAAAACAGAAACTGTAGTTAAATATTAAGGACCCGTTCACTGTCAGAGCAATTCAGCAGTCCAAACACTTTAGCTGATAATGGCAACAGCAACAGCTGGGAAGCTCGGTGCTTTCTGCACTCACTTTAGATCCAGATTAAGGACCCCTTACTCTGAATCATGGGCCTCCCAATGGTAAGTTAATAAGAATCAAGAAGGCCATACCTCCTATTAGTTCAACTCCATCTGCATAAGATGGATCCAGATCCAGATTTGGAAGTCCTTATACCAGATATGCTGTTTCAACCAGGTGCCATAGCTAGGAACTGTCTTTCTTTGCCTTCAGAGGGATTGGGGGAGGGGGACTGAAAGCTCATATGAGCTTCATAGCTTCAGAGAGGAATGGGCTGGATCAATGTCATAAGTGTAGATTATAAGGAAAATGTAAAAGGTATTGAAATAAAAATCCATGTATACTGCCATATGATGGGTATCCAATTATGGGTCCATTGTGGGTTAATGGGGAAGGCACCCTGATCCAACACTGAAAAGGATACCCACTCATCATCATTTTAGAACTTATCTAGCCCAGCTGACACATGAAGAAAGAACCTCAGTCTCTTCTTTGTACAAGAAAATGATGCTGCAAGTGTGGTTTGCTTATGCTATTTTTCATTTCTGCTGCAACTCAACACGCATGTGTGGGTTTTTTTTGTGTGTGTAAATATCTGGAATAGAAGTAGGTGGTGAAAGAGGTCATGGTGGATACTTGAGGATGCATCCAACAGAGTTCCTCTCAATTCAACCATATTGATGAGAAATGAGGGGGTAAACGTTGGTTGAGACAGAATTTGACTTCCTGTGACATTGGCTGATGCTAAATTTCTTGGCAGTCTGGTTCACTTTTGTCGTGGCTTCTGTCACCATTACAGGATGAAACTTACACTTTGTTCATTTGACATTTGATCTAGCATAACATTATGTCTTGTACTTTTGTGGTTTTATAGCAGACGAAATGCTTGTACTGTTGCAGGCAGTGTCATCAGAAGTGAGAAGGCTTCAGAAAAATGTGCATTTACTTGGTTTAATAAGCAAGGGAATATCTAAAATAACTTTCTTTGATCAAATATGTTGCATATATGACAAAAGCTAACTTGAGCCCTTTCTGCACTTACCCACCCTAAATTTGGATCAGTGGGTCTGGAATAACTGTGGCCACTGATCTGGATCACATGTAGGTGTGGGCCAGATTAGCACTGTCTGCACTAATGATGCTGATCTGGCCCATGCCTAGTTACTAGCCTTGGAGTCTCAGGGTGTGCCTTTTGGTCACACACTATGGCATACTGCCAAAAAGCACACACCTCCAATATGGAACACAAAGGTATGTCATCTGTATACTTTCTGTATTCCAGAACAAGGCTGTTGGTCCTCTTCTGTACCTGATTAAACAGGGCCACAAGAGTTCCAGATTAAGGGCCTCCTTAATCCAGATCTGGATCCATCCAATGGACATGGAGCATGACCTGCAAAGGGGTGGGGTTCTTGATCTGCATTAGCATGCATATGAGAGGACCCATGATCCAGAGTAAGAGGTTCCTTAATCTGGATCAAATGTAAGTGCAGAAAGGGCCTTACTATTTTAGCAGAGATTATTGACTATTCATTATAACTACTAATGATCTATGGTGAAATAAAATGGTTTTACAGTATCAAAGCTTTCAATTGTATTTTTAGAATCAGTGAATTCTGTCTCTCATGATAATTGTATCATACATTTTTCAAGCAGTACAAATCACAGAGTAGCTGCTATATGGGCAAACATCTCCTGCCCTGTTGAGACTGTGTGACAACTGAACATTTTCAGACTGAAAAAGCAAAACCTCTGTCAGTCTCTTCCTTCCATAGGCTTCATCAAAATATTATAAAAGCAGCTCAAAAGAGGTAGAAGCTAGCAGCTTTTAAAGTGCGTTAGACATTGGATGAGAATATTGGGCTTACTGGTCTTATCTTTGTTATTCTGGTCCATATAGTCTGGATTAGGCAATCTGCACCATGTCTGGCACCAATTGCCCTTAAACAGAAACACCACGATCTGTACAGTGATGATGTGTTCTTGACTAACCTCCACACCAGCCCCAGAGTTCATGTAAGCTTTGCAACTGGCCTCCATGGACTCTGATGGCCAGGAATAAAAGTTTCATTGGCACAATAAGGCATGTTGCTGAACTGTGTCCCCACTGTAAACTAAAACATGAAGGCATGCACTTTCTGGGTTAGGCCCTGCTACTATGCCATGGTGGTAGACCTCAATATTGATTTACACGGATGAAGTGCACTAGTGGAGAGCAGAGCCTTCCATATTCCAGACTAATGTCCATAAAGGAGGCCCTTAGTTACCACCTCTGAGCTATTTTTGAGCCCTATATGTGTATACATCCAAGTGCTGCTTGTTTTTAACCCCCAAAAGAGTTCATTTGAGCAACTTTTAGTGTTACTCCTTTGGAGTATTTCATTCTAAGCTGTTAGTTTCAGCTATTTTAAATATTTATTTCAATTATTGTTAGGGATGTGCACAAAGCCAGTTTCACCCATTTAATTGATGTGAATCGAATGGGGGAATACTCAGCTTTGTGTGACACCCTGCTGGCAAACATGGGGGTTTTGACTTTACATGTGAACATCCAAGAAATGTTAGCACATGAAGGGAACTGCCATACCCCACTCCTCCTCTCCTCTCCTCTCCTCTCCTCTCCTCTCCTCTCCTCTCCTCTCCTCTCCTCTCCTCTCCTCTCCTCTCCTCTCCTCTCCTCTCCTCTCCTCTCCTCTCCTCTCCCATGCCTCCTCGTCCCTCACCCACTCAGCTACTGCTGCTGCCACTATTGAACACCACTTGGAGGCCCAAGTAGGTCTTCCAGAGGTACTCTTGAGCCTACGTGGGCTTTGGAAGAGCATGGTAATGGTGGCAGAGGACGTGGTCATGGTCAGATTTGGATGTAAGGGGCATGGACCGGGGGGGGGGAGGGACACTGGGGGACAGATACAGGCTTCATCAAAGTTTATATGAAGCTGAAACAAAGGACAGATCCATTTGATTTGTGAGCAAATGGGAGCCCTTTCCATTTCCTGCCAATATCAAAATCCGTATGAATTCATACGAATTTTGAATTGCATGAATATCCCTAATTATTGAGATTATTTTTAAAAGTAGTTGTATTTTGTATGCCCCTGTCCTGAAATTTTAAGTGAAGGGAAGATTAATTACCATTACAGTGTAGTAAAAATCTTAACATCTCCACCTGTGCAGCAGGAAACATAGTTAAGTATGTCCTATAATCAAATAAAGAAACTCTTCTTTCTTTCTTTTTATTTATTTATATATTTATTTTTCTTTCTCCTTCTCTGTCTCCCCTTCTCCCTCCCTCCCGCCTTCCCACATCCCTCCTCCCTCTATTTGTACTCATTTGTGCAGCCATGTGGCCCATAATGCCTTTCATCTGTGCCACCATTACCTGACACCATATTGAGCTACTCATTTTCTAGACTTGCTGTGGTCTCACTTCTTCTGTTGCATCTATTTTGTTCTCTTCTACTTGCCTTCCAGAAGAGCTGAAGGCAATTAATAGCAGCAACCTTAAAGTTGAAGCTTGGTTGGACGGGTTGGGAAGAGGCAAGGCTGGAGCAGGAACATGACTGTGGCAGAAGATTGGCTCAGCTGAGCCTCTCTCAAATTAGTGACTGAAAAACACCTGTCATACTTTGCCCACCATCTGCATGTGTCCAACCAATTTAAACACACGCTGGAGAGGAGGCTGGAGATTTCTCCAATTTTGTCTCATCTCCATGCTGGGTATATTTACCTTGGAATAACAGGAAGAAATTGCTTGTTAGGCAGTGTCAGTTTGTATATCGCACAGCTATCATTAAACCTTTTGGCATTCATTGGTGATCCAGATTAAGGTAACCTTTAATTTCGGATCACAAGCCTTCTGATCCTCACATTAATACAGGTTGAGGAGGCCATGCCCTTGCTGGTTCAGATATGTCTCTACTGGATGCAGCCAGATGCAGATTAAAGAGGGCCTTAATCTGGCTCCATTTTAGATCCATTTAATCAGGTCTATAAGGGTCTCATGAGGGATCACAGGAGACGGTACGTACAGCACACCTCCATGACCCAAGCTTCTGGGGGATGCTTTTCAATGGTGCACCATAGTACAGAGTTGAAAAACACACACTCATGCTCTGAGCTTCACAGGCATAGGGAGTTCTGGGCTGGATTGGGGATGCCAATGCTGATCCAACTCATACTGCCAAGTAATCTATATCAGATCAGTGGGACTCAATGATCCAGATTAGCAAATGCTAATGGTAGAAAAGCCCTTCATCACTTTCACATTTCTAGCCTTCTTTCTTAGCTTTCATTACAGAATAAATGCTCCCTTTCCTTTATGTTGTTGTTGGATTCCAGGTGTGCTCATAATATTGTTCTGGGAAAAGTTAGGGTGTTATGTGAAATTAAGACTATTGTAGTCTGACTCTGATTTGGATTGTGGGAATCGGGAGAAAAGTTGCCGGCTATATACACTGGGTAAAGCTATGCTCTTTGTGATCTACAGCTTGCTAGCATGGTTAAGCTGTCTCTATGTCTCTGATCTGGGGCCCTGATCATGACAGACAGTGATCATAACAGGTAGAGGGTTGGGCTTGACTTGCTTTAGCTGCCAACAAGAGGGTCTTTATAGAAGGTAGGTTCTTCCCACAGAAGCAAATCTTTGTCAGTTTATGGTATAATGGAGAAGGGGAAGCAGGATAATGGAGTCAGTGGGCCTGTTCATGCTTACCTGTCTGGGGTGGCTGAAGCTGCTCCACAGAAAGTCCATCTGTATGCCACCCCATCTTCACTGACCGGGAGTATCTCATACAGTCTGGGAGCTCCCTTCAGCTGCTGAAATTGTCATTAGCTGCTGGCAAATAAAAATGTATTTGCAGGTTCACCAGGAGCTTCTGTGTGCCCCTGGACACAGCATTCACACTGTCTTCCAAGTGTCAACACTATGTGTGGGCAGAACAGGGAAGGGAAGGACAGCTGCAGCTGTGACTCTGCAATTGCACACTGTGGTGTAGTTGTCATGGCAGCACCCCAGTGTGTGCCAGATGTGATCTAGACACACAGTGTCATCCACATTTAAATGCTGGCGGTCTGGTTAGAGGCTTCCCCAGTGTGGTTACCATCCTGTTGTGTCATCCCACTGAGTTAAGTGTGAATAGGCCCAGTGAATTCATGTGCTTGTGAATGCTTGCACACACTTGCTTATTAAATCTTTCTCCTTAAGAATTTTTAGGAATAAAAGGAACCTATGATCATACCTACTCCTGTAGCTTAAGAAGTGATTTCCTCTAAGCCACTATTTCATGAATTGATTTGCAATGGTTATCAAGAACCAAGCATTCACAAACTATCAGTGTTATTATATTTTCAATTGCATTTTCTTTTCTCTTCTGACTTACATTGCTGGATATTTTATTTTGAAACCTGGGGCCTATTCGCACTTGGCTTTATTCTGGAATATATCTTGGAATAGGCGTATGCTGTCCACATGCTAGTGCAGGCTATAGGATGCCCCAGATGAGGCCTGTCAGAGTCTGCATTAGCAGGTGGACAAGAACCCCCTGTCCGGAGATATATTCCAAAATACAGCCAAGTGCAAATAGGCCTCTGATCTGGGATGTTAGAATGAACAGTGGACTAAAGATGCAAATGCAATCACAAATCTAGTTTTGGGGGCTACTGTCTTCACTGCACCCAATTCTTCTTCTTCTTTTCTTTCTTTCTTTTTTCTTTCTTTTTTTTTGTTTGCATTTGTGAAGCTTTAGCAAGGAGATTGTTGTGTAACAGATGGGCTGGAGAATTAAAATAATGAGTACTGCTATTCATAATTAACTATACAAAGATGTTGTAGGTCTTACCAAGGGACTTGTCAATATAACCTGGAGACCTCCCCAGGTATGTTCACTGTTATATTAATTTGCTACCAAATTAGATCCTCTCATTTCAATATGATGTTTAAAACAAAACAACAAAACCAAATCTGTCTTTGTGTGGAAAACCAGTGTTATATTAAATGGATTGATATAGCTGCAACTGAAACATATTTATGTAAAATATATAGTACATATTTGAAGTGTCACAGCATTACAATTTTCATTAAAGTAGAATTTATAATGCTGCCTGCCTCAGATCTGTGATATATATATGACAATTTTGCAAGATAAGGTCTATTTGCATGAGGGCCTCCCGAATGCAAGTAGGATACCCTAGGCTGGGTGGTTCCATTCAGAACCTCCCCATCCCATCCCAGAGCACCGGAGGTACTGACAGCATGGGGCTGGTGTGCCACATAGAGCGGGACATGGCCCTGTCCAGCCATGTGACCACCATAACAAGGTAAGTGGTCATGTGGCTGGGGGAAGGGTGCCACTCCCCTGGGTGCCAGTGCACCACGATGGATCTTCAGCCTCTGCAGGCTCTAGGTGACCTGACTGGGTCAGCTAGAGCCCACAGGAACCTACCCTGGGCACTGCCCACCCCAGGCTGGGGCCCAGTGGGGTTCCACATGCACACGTCTTATCTCGTCGCCGCTGGGTTTGAAGTGGCAGGCCCGGCTGGCAGTGTTGTGCATCTGCGCGCACCAGCAGCTCTGATTGGCCAGTTACCCGCACCTGCCTAGAACCCACAGGACGACAGGGAATGGACGGGACTGGCCTGCCCGCCCCTGGGTCGAATTCAACCCAAGGCCTGGGATGAGCATCTCGACCATGAGTCAGAGTGAGATCCAGATTAGGGAGGCCTTAATTCAGATCTCTGGTGGACCCATTTAATCAGGAAACATGCAGAAGAATGTCTTAATGTTCTCAGACTACCAGGAGGTGTTTTTCAGTGATATGCCATAGTGCACTATTGAAAAGCATACCTCACAAGGCCCCAAGGCTAGGAAATTCAATCCTAGCCCTCAGAAGCATGGAGATACAACTTCAAAGATCATGTGAGCTTGAAGAACAGACAGGCCAAGCACAATGATCCAGATCATCTCATCCAATGTCTGTGCTAGGCTTATTCAGACCCACTGAACCAGCTCTCCTGCAAGTAAGAGCAGAAAGGGCCTTAGAACAATCTTCATGTATAGTATTGCCAGTGCACTCATTTGGAAGTTGCCTTTTTTCCTCCTTCTCCTTTCTCTTCAATTTGAAGCATGAGGAAAGTGTTTTAAGTAATTTAGAAGGAAGCTGTTGTGATCAGTGCAGAAAGCATTTGGGGGGAGCATTATGTCATGAAGAGTGCAAAAGTACAAGTTGCATGAACTACCTTTTTCCCCTCAATATCTGCAGACTCATGCTTCTATTTCAACTCTTGCTGTGTTCACAATTTTTCCCAGAGGATGCCTCTTTAAATGTGTCTGATCACACCCCTAGTCAACTAGTGTGAGTCAAATGCATTGTAGGGCAGAGGCCCAGACTATTAACATGGCTGGGCACTATCCAGATGGGTGCTGGCTGCTGCAGAATGGCAGGAGCATAGCAAGCAAATTCCATGGGTCTAGTTATGAAAATTCACTCTGGAGCACTGAAAATATTCCTGCAATTTGGCCATTTTAAATTAATTCCCTTTCTCCTCTGAATTTCCTCACAAGGAAATGGAGTTTCTTAGTTTCATATCCACCCTGAGAGCAGTCCCTCAGGGTTTACCAGTTAGTCACTCCCTGGGCTTGATGTGGAGGCTTGAGGGCTAATTGGGGATGGAAGAATTGGTTGCCATGGGCCCATAATATTTGAAGAGGCACATGCTTTGCTCTTTTGGATGGTGCCCTAATCTGCCAGTGTGCCGGCAGTACTAGCACCAATGGCACCTGAATTTTTTTTGGGGGGGGAGGGGGATTGCATTAAAACAAGCAAAATCATGTTTTTCATCTGTGTAAGAACAAAATAATGCTGTAAAACATGGTGCTGTGGAAGTGAAGTGACATTTTTCTGTGCATGTTACACAAAACTGTAACTAGGCCCATGGCATTTGCCAAGGGCCTTGATTTTAGACTAAAAAGAAAGGCAGCAGGAAGGGAGGCTTCCCTAAGTTCTCTAAATATATTATTTTAAGAAAGCTAAGAAAGGCTGAGTTCAATCGCTTTTTTGTTCCCCATAACTCTTTAAAGCAAATTGCCTCAGAAACAAAGTTTCTGTGCTTGATGAAGCTGATATATTAACCTGTGAAGTCTAGGCTCCAAATAAATGTGCTGGAAATGCTGACACAAATTTAAACAGGCTTTGTCAGATTGAAATACAGCACTTTTGTCTCCTTAAAGTTCCTTTCCAAAGAGTGGTGGTAAACATATCTGTGTATATGCAGTTATGAAGACCTTTCTATGGAGCTCTATCAGAGCTTCTAGACCGGTGATGGCCAACCTATGACACGCGTGTCACAAGTGACACGCCAAGCCCTTTTGGGTGACACACATGGCCACCCTGGCACCTGGGCGTGTAGTGCTTGCTTGTTCTTGAAGTGTACGAAATACCAACTTTCAACTGAAGATTTAGCAACAAAAGTCACTAATGTAAAGAATTATTTGTTTTTGCTTTTAATAAAATACATATATCAAAAATATAACTTTTTTACTAGAGCTACAAATATCACAAAATTATGGATGTTTCTAGGTGTGACACAGTACCCGAGTTAAGCTAGGTTTTCTTGCGAATTTTGACACACCGAGCGCAAAAGGTTCGCCATCACTGTTCTAGACAGAAAAGGGAAAGGGGTCTGAAAGCACATAAGAAGATGATTAAGCATACAGAGGCCTTTTCGCATTAGGCTTTTTGGAATGCATGGAGGACATGCCAGGATGGAGCACTTGCTCCTCTGGGCCAGCGGTTCTGTTCAGAACCGCCTCAGCCCGTCCCAGAGTGTCCTCCACGCGTTCCGCATGCAGAGAACTTAATCGTACCCTACACGCAGCCCAGCGCATTCCAGCTGTCCCCGGCTGTCCAGGGATGGAAGCATTCACACACCTCCCTCCCTGACAGCTGCGGGACACTCACCACTACCACCATGATTGGGCAGAAATCAGCCCAACAGCTGGCAGGCCTGCGCAAATCACTCACCTCGCCATGCCCAGGGTGTGATCTGTCATGGTCTGCGCAGCCACACACACTCCACTAGACAGGACCCAGTGGCAAGGTGAGTGATCATGTGTGTGTAGGGAGGGTGGCTCACTCCCAGCTCCTGCAGTCCCATCATGACTGCAGGAGTCAGGGAAACACCCAGTTTGGCCTCGCCTCACCCTTTTTCAGGGTGGGGAGAGGTTGGACTGTGGCTGTCTATGGGCCAGGGGATGTGGGGTCCCTTGGTAGATCAGTCCCAGCCAAAGTGTTGAATGGCTAGGGCCAGTCTACCATGGGACCTCATATCCCCCAGCCCACCAGGGCAGATCGCCGGGCTCTGTGGGGCTGAGCCACCTAGATCTAGGTAGTTCAGCCCCACAGACAACCCCCAGGACCACCCCCACACCCCGTGGCCCGGGGATGCACACATGCATGCACCTACCTGCTAGCTGTCCTGACCCAATGGCAGACAGGCCAGGGAGGAGTGTCCCCACCCCCATCTGGCCTTTTCAGGCTAGGACACTTCGGGGCACTTTCCCCATCCACATGTAGGCAGGTAGCAACGCGTGTAGACGTGTTCCTTTCCTGCCTACATGTGAATGGAGTATGTCCCAGAGTGTCCTAGTCTAAGTGCACTATAGCCATTCTGGCTGTAGTGTGAAAAAGCCTCAGTTTACCATGCGGGGTACTGGTTCAAATCCAGACTAGAACACCCCATCAGAGACCACTTACCTTATCTCAGCTATACGAGAAATCTAAAAATAGAGTCAGTTGGCTCTGTCATCACCTGAATTAACAAAGTCCATGACAGATGTTGGGGAATCAGGACACTCTGATGGTAAGTGGACTACTGGAAAGACTACTCAGTCATGAGCAAGACAAGGGAACCTAGATCTGATGAAATGCTATTATAATAGCAAGCTCAGTGAAAGAGGTTTACACCATTTTTTTTACACCGTAGTTCAAGGCTGGGCAACAACAGCAGCAAGAAAAATAATAAAAACAGATATAAAGCCATTAAAAAATATTTATGATCACCAATACGTTGTTGTTGTTTTTAGTGTGTGTATTGATACATGCATTAAATGTATTAAGTATGCTCGCTCAAGCAGTGTTGAGGAAGTCAGTAATTGGTGCCATAAGTGTGTGTGTACCGAACTTTGATTTGCACTTAGACCAAGCCAAGGTGTGGTACAATATAAGGCAAACTGCCAATCACACCTTCCTTCACCTTTCCACCTGACTCTAATGCACTGGCCATAATATAAACATATACATGTGATTGGAATCTGTTGGACGAAACAGTAAATGCAACTGACAAAAATTAAAAATGAAATAGAACTGAGGACATCATCATTTGCCAGTCTGGTTTATTACTATCTTATCCCAATGCTAGTACTTGTGGGACTGAAGGGAAGTGGCTTTTGTTTCAGTAAGCCAGAGCATAATTCTGTTTAGAAAATGAAACACAAGAGTCAGAAGACATTTCTTCTCAACAATTAATATCCCTTTGATCTACAAAATTGACAGCTTGGGTCAATGCCCTTGTGGTGCATTCCCAGCAATTCTGTCTGCTCCAGAACATGATTCACTTTGGAGGGTGCAGGCACATGAGAGTAATTTAGCTGGGTGTGAGGGATATCATGTGCATTGCTGTTGATGAATGTGTGCCTTTTCTGACAGCTTAAGGAAATGAAAAACAGAGAGAAAACTAATTGCCCTCCTTATGTGACAGAATACATATTGCCAGTGCATTATGACAATATTAACCACAAGTTAAACGACATGATGGTCAAGTTTAGGGATGAGACGAGAATAAGAATAAATATCACAGGTAAGGGGTCAGGGACTCTATTTTATCATCCTAGAATGCAAGGCAAAGAGTTAAAGGCTTAAGTTTCAAATCAGTCTTGGGTGGATCATTGGAAGTAGTATGACCACTTCCAAACTGGAATCCATCACTAAGGGAGGAGTTGGAAGCCGTCAGTTGGAGATGCTTTTGATTTGGGCAGGAGCCACATCATGGTTGTCTCCTTTGAAGTGGGGTAAATCAGATCCACTGGTGAGCTCTATTAAGAGCTTCCTGATTCAGATTACACTCTGTTCTGTGAGATGGAGCAGGTAGTCAGAGGTGGGGCCTCTCTAATTTCACCAACATGCAGAACAGCATGTATACTTGCTGGTTCAGAATGGCCCTCAATCTATCACAATAGTGCAATCACTTATGGTGAATGTTTCCTGGACCCTTTGAAGACTCCCATGGTGCCATTTTGGTATCGTGTGGATCATCCATTAGGGAAAACAGAGGATACAATTGGTACATAAAAAGAATAAGGTGATTTTATTTCATTGTTTTGCATATCTCCCCCTTCATATTCTCTTTGCTGCAAAGTATCAACAATCAGAAAGAAGTGAAAAAAAATAGAAAGCTGTATCACACCAAATTTCAGTTTTCATGACCATCCAGGGGGATCAAAATCAGATAGCCCAATTTTGTGAGCAATTTCTTGCAGGATTAAATGCTTTTGAAGAATTCACAACTGCACTAATTCAAGCAACTTAAGACTTTATTCTCTGTAGGGGATAACGGCTGAATGAATACTTCAATAGATTTGGTAGTTAGAGCTTTAATTACTTCTCAGTCTTGGGATATGAGTCTAGAGTCAGCCTTAATGATTTGTACTATCATATTAGGGACTTGGTTCCCTATGCTATAATTCATCCAGATTAAAAGGGAATGAACTAATCTGCTCTCTCTACTTCCCAGTTTCTGTGTGAAAATCATTGGGTATTTTTTCTTTTAACTTTTTTTAAAAGATTTTTTTTTTGCAGATTTGTGGCATTCAGCACATCTTCTCTACTGAGTACATACCTTTGGATGGACTAGTCTTTTTTTCCATTGCACTTCAGGTTTTTTAGGCTGCCTCCAGAAAGTGAAGGAAAACACTTAAAATTAATCAGCAGCCACCATTGTTCCTTGTCATGGCTCTAAAGACACGTGCAGGGCTCCCCCTGACATTGGTTTGCACTAGGCATGTGCACAAATATTCATAACATTAATTATTTGTATGCATTCGTATGCATTCAGACAATCGTACAGCAATCTCATGTTACAACATTTGTACATTAACATTCATACGAGTACACTTTCCCTTCTCACTTGCAGACACTGTTTTAATATATGTTCTTCTTGTTTAAATATATCTGACTTAAATGTTGTTACCCACCTTGAGACCTTTCGGTATAGGACGGGATAAAAATATAAATAAATAAATAATAAATAAATAAAATGTTTCAGAACGTTCATATGAACAGTTAGGCCATCCGTTAAACTAGTATAGAAAATGTATCCAATATGTATAAGTTCACATAGGATACGTATCTGATATGATTTGTATCAGATATTTGTACAATTACCTTTGTATCAAATGGAATCCTACCACATTCGAAGGGGATCTATTCAAACAAATATACATTTTTTAACATTTTATTAATTGTGAATCGAATGCCAAAAAAGCCTATTCATGCACATCCCTAGCTTACACAACATCTTGCAAGGTCCATGCAGCATTACTTTGCTGTGAACCAGGGATGTGCACAAATATTAATCACATTCAAAATTCATATGAAATTGTCAGAATTCAGACATTCAAATTCAAATTGAATGTTCATACATTCAAAGACTGACATTTGAATATGAATTTAATGTTTCTATACATTCATGTGAAGTTTCATTACGTTCATGAACCTGGGGAGGTGGGAAATCAGCTGCCCAGACATATCTGCAATGGATCCAGAGTGGATCCAAAGTGAATTGAGAGTGGATTCAAAGTGAATTGAGAGTTCAGAGTGGATACATAGGGGATACACAGGGGATACATTGGGAATTTGTAGCAGGGATTTGTAGCAGGAATTCAAACTGGATTCATATCAAACATCTGTATCAAATTCAAATCCTACCACATTTGAAGGGAATCTATTCATATTAATATGGATTTTATTGCATTTGATTTGATAAGAATCAAACGTGAAAAACCACTTGTGCACATCCCTACTGAGAACCTCTTGGCACCTCCTCCCCCTTTATGTGCTTTACATGTTCACAGAAGTCAACAGTAGTGCTACATGGATCTCCCACATATACCAGCAAGCAAACTATGCTAAGAACATAAAAATAGGGCTGTATATCGAGTACTATTTCTGCTATTAATTAAAAAGCTGTTATATCACAGGTAGGAATGACAGCATATAGGTTCTATTCTCTGAAGATGGAACTGGGTAAGAACAACACCTCACGGTAAGTGCCGATTCTTATCTGCTCCAGTGGTAACCAGTCCCAGTGTGGGAAATGTTTTGTTTTGTTTTTCTGGACCACTCTCCCTACCCTGGAAAAGACCTAAACTAAACCTTCTATGTGTAATTTCTACCCCACATTTCATCTAGATGCCAAAAAGTTGGATAGGTCACACTAAATCCAATAAAATGTAAGTATTAAAAACATTAAAAATAATTTGAGAATGATTTAGTTGAAAGACAAAATTTTAAAATAATACCCACTCATCCCAGAATTGCAGGACAGGACAACATAGAGAGGGACTTGCAAAACTGAATGCCTAGATGAAATGTGACTTAACTAGGTAAAGTTTTGCTTCTGGTGGGTTCCAGGTACACATCAATTGCTAAACCATGATAGACAATGCCACAGAGGTGGTCCTCACTCTTGTTGCTGCCCCTTGACACTCCAAAATAATGGCGCTTCAAGGAGTTCCTTCCCTGAGGGTCTTAATAATCAGGCAGATATATATGGGAGAAGATGATCCTTCAGAGATTAGTGCAGGAAGTCGGTCTATGTAAAGGGTGAAGGGGACAAATAATTATGTTATTTTTCTTTTGATTTATGATTTTATCTTTTTGTAAACTTGATATGGTTATATATGACTAATCAGTAAAGTCTGATTGATAGATAGTACTACCCATAAAGTGTGCAACATCAGACATGCTATTTTTAAAAAAATTCAGTTGGATAAGATTCATTTCAGATTTTAGTGCTGATGAGTTCAGCCTCTGTCTCTTTCTTTCTTCCTTCCTTTCTTTTTTTGCCTTTTCTAGCCTTAGCCCTTGCCATTGACCTTTTTTTCCCTTGGAATTTGATCTATGTGTAGTTGTAAATTCACTTTATTAATAAACACTGAGCTGAGAGAAGTTCTTAAGGAGGAGGATAATCATAAAGAAGTGTATCAGTCTTACGGCAGTAAAGCTGCTGGAATGACCAGCTCTTAATGAAAGGGCTATTTTTAGACTGTGATCTAATCTTGAATTGATTAATCACAAATATATTCCACTGTGTTATCAGCCATTTATTACTCATATTGGAATATCCTGAGATGCAGCAGTGACATGAGAAAGTGATTATGATGGTAAACTAATTAATATCACTGGTCCTTCATTTTATTTTCTCTTTCAATCTGTTCAAATGCTCAGTATGCGTGCATTTCACTCTTATTTCTAGCACATCATTCTCACTTTTTTGTAGTAATAATTCAGATTCTCCTTCTTTTCCCCCCACTCTACTGGAAGGGCATTGCTGGACTCTGAAGGGAATTTGAGAGCCTAATAAGCAGTGCTAGCAAAAAGTGTCTAGGGGAAAATCCAATCAACTTATGCCTTCAAAGTATAGCACTTACATTACTGTAAACACTTGATTAGATTGCTACACTTTCCATAAGCGTGTTCTTAACTGTACTTTCCCAGAAAGTCTTGCTCTCAACTCTCTTGTGTGCTCTTCATGCTAACTGACTACATAGTGCAGTACAATGTTTATGTAATTACTGTATGTAGCTCTCTGAAAATATGGTGACTATACCATACATGTTAAGGCACACGATAAGCATAGATTATGGTGGCTGTATTACTTCTCACATCTGAAAACATTGGTGAATCTTTGGGTGTTTCTGCACTTACTTTGCGTAAAACAGATTAACTTACCCATTCTGGATTGAACATGATAGGTTCTGTCTGCACCTTTAGCGGGGGCACCGTTTGCTCAGGACCAACACTAGCAACACTGTTGATGTGTCTTCCCTGGTCTGCACCATGTGAAATGTATTTCCACCACAAGTCCCATTCACCCTTCCCTTTGATTAGTCATGTCCCCATTGTCTATCATAGCATCCTGTGCACAAGAGCAAGGCTGAACTGCATGCATGCCTGATTTTCAGAGATGACCTTCAAAGCCTGAGTAAGGAACAATAAAAAATACTGCACTCTATCTTTGAAGCTTATGCAGGTCTTGAAGATGTGATGTTTTCCTTTTCCCAACAAATGTGGAAGCACCAGTGACAGGACCAGAACAGATGGCATTAGTGTGCTTGCGGATTTTTTCAAATAAGACCACCACTAAATGGGGTAGGGAGTCTAGATGGTTCTGGTCCTATGCAACCAGGATTTAGTGAGTAGCTTAGTTCCAGAATATTAGATGCCTGCAGTGTTTCCCCTCCAGACATGCCTCCAATTAAAATGGCCAGCTTTTGACCATGCTATCAGTCTGTTGGAGGACCGCCTGGAGTCAATAAAACATGTCAATAATGTGGTAAACATGGGCTGCATCCACAAGGCCAAAAAAAGACTGCCTGGTAAGGACCTGCAGGCAATATTGTGTGCACACAGGTACCCCCATGGAGGCCATAGGCCATCTTAAAGGGATAGAAAGTGTCTTCAGGGCACCCTTTATACAAGGGGCAAAAATGACTCTGCCACACGACACATATGGTATTTGCTTTCCATAAAATCTGGTGCTGTCTGCCAGCTTGGATAGTGTCCATGTTCTTTCCATAAATGTCTTGCAACAGGCAGCTGGACTAAATAAGCCATAGATCTGATCCAGTATGGCATGTCTTATACTTTTATGCTCTTGGTTGTGTCATTAATAGTTTGGGTTAATAATGTCTTTAAGAATTGTTAGGAACATACTAAAGAAAGATGGTTAATGAGTTCTAATGGTGTACAACTGTATCCCTAGTAACTTAAAAGCAAGTCTCACTGAGTTCAACTACGTAGTAGACAAATGGCTTTTCTCAAATGGCAGCACCTGCACGACATCATAATGGTGCTAAGTGAGCCCTTGAACAATGTAGAGTTCACATAGTTTGTCACACACTCACAGTGAGCTGTGCTATGGGAACAGAAGTCTCATGCTCTTGGCTCCAAGGCCAAATGCTGAAAATCGATTGTGCTATTGTAACTCTGTTATTGTAATCCTGCTATTGTGCTATCCAGATTCAGCCTTGTGGGAACTTATGAGATTAGAGTCAACATGACTTCAGGAGCAATCCTGCAATGTGGTTGGAGCTGGCAAGCCGTCTGACAGTGTGTAATTGGATTCATATCTCCGTATTCACATGCATGCATTCATTCTGTCTTTTCTCCTTCTCCATATATTTGCTACTGTCTCATGACAACTATCCTTCATGCATTTAATCATATATCATGTATGCATTTATTCAACCAGTACTTTACCATGTACTTTGTTTTTACCTATGCTGTAACCAAGCAATAAACTTCCTTTTGGAAGAACTGCCAACTCATTTCCTGGTCTTGGAAGCACTCTGCTATTCAGTCTGCTGCGCTTACAGCTGGAGGCTCTGTTTCAGACTGAATGTCTGCAACATAGTTCTGTAGTCTTTGATGCTTCTGACAGGCCTGCGATTGGGATGAGTGAGCCTGGAGCATCCAGTTCCACTGGTCTGCACCATGAAAAGGTGTGGGCAGGATTAGCACTGTGTGCACCTTGGCACTGATCCAGACGAGCACAAACAACACCCTTGAAACTCAAACAGGCTTTGGGCTGAAAGCTAAGGCCTCAGAGGGCTAAAGAACAAAAGTTCCAAGACTTTCAGCTGAATCTGCTCCCCCAGTCATACCAAACATGGAGGCATGCCACTGCACGGAATGCATCCTTGTTCAGGATCAGGACCAGCTGGTTTGCTTGGTATTAGCAGTTAAAGATGTGTTCTAGTGATCAGTCAAAGCCTCCCTCATCATGATTATGCCCTGTCTACAGACTCACATTAACTTGCAGATCTATATGGCCCAGAAGCTTACCACATGAGCCCATGATCAAGGACCCATGCAGAAAGGGTCTACAATAGGGGTTTGCACAAATACAGTTTTTGGGATTCAATTTGGTTTGAATACCTGAAAATTCAATTTGATTTGAATCTTTAAGATTTGAATTAAACCAGTCTGCAAGTACACATCGTGTTTGAACCCGTACACATGCGAATGTCTGGATAATTTGTACGAATAGATCCAAAATTTGAAATTGGTTCAAACCTTTAAATTTGAATTTATGGACATTCAGTTTGAATTTGAATGTCAAAATTCAGCCAGATTCAATAAAATTTCAAATACCTTCAAATATTTTTGCACACTCATGAGGCCTCTTCACACTACAGTGAAAATGCTGTGGAACGCTTTGGCCCAAACACGTCTAAGATATTTCCCATCCACATTGGCAGGTAAAGGATGCATTGCAATTGCATCCTTTACCTGCCTACATGTGGATGGGAAAGTCTCTAAGATGTGTTTGGGTCGAACAGCCATCCTGGGACTCACAAGTCCTACTCCCGGTCTCCCACCATTGACTCCCTTGGAGCCAGGGGCGAGGAGGCCTGTACGGTACCTTTCCAGTGATCCCGCGAGATGCATGGGCCCAGATCAGCCCCAGACAGGTGGCAGAACCCCCACCTAACCTACCCTGGGGGCGCACTCATGTGAATGCTGCTTACCTGCTCGCCGCCAGGTCACAACTGGTGTGAGGAGGCTGGCAACACTCTGCACCTGTGTACGGGGTTGTCCTTGATTGGCCAGGCACCCACGCCTGCACAGATTGCCAGTTGAAGCCTGGCGGGTACCTGGCCAATCAGGGGCCACCCCATGCACAGTTGCAAAGTGCAGCCGGCCCGATTGTCCCAGAAGCGACCGAGTGACCACCAGGTAAGGACAGGGTGTGTGGGCATGCCTATGGGGTGGGGGGTGTTTGGGAAGGTCCAGCCAGCTGCAAGAGCCCGATCTGGGCCCAGGGAAGGGACCTGACAGGCCTCCTCACCCCTGGCTGCACAGGAGCCAATGGCGGGAGGCCAGGGGAGGGGCCCAGCTGTCACAGAGGGAGAGTGTGCGAATGCTTTCTCTCCAGTACAGCTGGGAACGGCTGGGGATGGGCTGAATGCACAATTTTGTGTTCTGAAACCAGAACACATGTAGACGTGGTGGGATGGGACGGGGCGGCTCAGAACGGATTCACCGGCCCAGCGGAGCAAATGCTCCATCCCACCACATTCTACATGCATTTGAAAATCTCTTGTGTGAAAAGGCCTCTAGTCTACAACTCTTCTGCTGTGTCCCAGCAATATTTTCTTCAGGTTGGATAACATGATCAAGCACAGGAAGTGGCTGACTTCTGAGGGCATTTCCTTTGTTTGCAAAAACTGTTCCAGCTGGAAAAACTGAAGAAAGGAAACAGAAGTTCACCATCTGTCAACCTTGTGTAGCTGGGAGTGGTAACTGCTGCTGGTGGTATGTGCTCATATCAGGGGGAAGTGCTCAAAGGCTTTCTTGTAAATGCTCCAACTTTCATGTGACTTTTTCTTTCTTTCCACACTCTTTGAATGTGGGACATTCACACTTGGAAGCATTTCAGGGTGGAGAGATGAAAAATGGGTTTGGTTTTATTCCCCAGAGACAGTGTCACTTAATAACATAAATCTTTGTTAGCGACTGTGGGAAGGTACAAGGGGACCCATATAATCAACCTAGTTGTTTCATATAGGATATTTGACTGTCCATCTCCTTCATTCTATTTGAAAGGCCCAAATTACTTTGGTATTGTATACTATACTCAAAGACTTTGAGTGACATGTATACTTTTATTAAAGCAGTAGTTGTAAGGTACTATTCTTGTGCCTCACTTAAAAGCACTTGGGCTATCTCCGGAGGGCAACATCCTGTGATTGCCTCTTTCCATAGCCTGTCCAACATAGGAAGCAAACCTCAGCACAGCTTTTCTTACCTTCATGTCTGTCATGCGTGAGAGAATAAAGCATCCACCTCCTTTCTTTTGTTGTTTTTAGCACGCTTGCTAATGCCCAGGAGTTTCCAGTAAGGATATTTTGTATGCATTTTGCCATTCATGAAGGTAAGTGTCACAGGAAACTCAGCATTGCTGCTGCATTTCCTGTGATAGATATGCAACACCTTTTTGTGTGTTTGTTGCAAATAACATTGCATTGGGAATTCTGGGAACTTCAGTGAAATGCTGAAAGGACTGTAGCGTTCGTTGCACATCTGGACCTTCATGCATGGTGGGAAGAAACTTCTCTGCACGTGTGTTCTTTCACATTGGAAATTAACCCACACAATCACTTTGAGGGTGTCTATTGCTTGCTGAAAATGGAAACAAGGTGGCTGTGGTGTCTTCTTCAAATGTTCAAGATGACCACAGACGGTAACTGGAGAAGCAGTTCGAAAGTTGTGAAATTATAACAGAATTATTGCAATGGGAAGAGACAAAAGAAAGTTGCTTCTGATGAGCCATAGGCTGTGGTCACACCTTCACTTTAAACTTTCTTCATTCCATCTTCAGGTCTCTCTGCTCACACCTGTTCATATCTGGCTGTTTTATTTGTGTACTTATGTTATTTGTTGGACACCTAGGAAAGTCCAAATGGAAGGTGGAAATTCCACAGATAGGTGGAACGGTGTGAGCAGTCAGACCTGAAGATGGAATGAAGAAGATGAACAATAGGCAAAGACTATTTTTATTGGATAAGCTCAACTATCAGTTTTTTTGTTTTGTTTTTAGGCACATACAATTGAAATATATTCCCAATATCTATTGTTTAAACTTCATTGAATCAAGGTTATTAAAATGAATTTAGACTATGGATGAGCAGGAGCTGGAAGAAGTCAGACAATCAGAACAAATTGGTAAAATATAAAAATAAATTGTGTTGCAAACAGCAGAAATAATGGCAAAATTCAGGAAACGACAACTGTTTCTTCTTGCTTGCTTATAGGACGTAGCAAACTGATTGAAAACATTTTATTGAAAACTCTAATAAGGATAGTGACTTCATGGGAAATGGTTTGCAGTCAGATGCATTTATAACCTATTTCACTTCTTTGCTTTTTCTCTTGTAGCTGTACACTGACCTGTCTATATTTCCCCCTGTTTACGTCTTCTGAGAGCTACTTGAAATTAAGTTGTATTAAGTTAAATGAGCATTGAGTTAACAGACTGTTGTTTCACACTTGACTCTATAATCAAGGTGAGAGAAACTCCCAGGAGGTGCATAATACGCACTGCACAGAGCTGTTTCTTTACTAGAAACAGCTCCACCCCTGCCAGAGCATCTGGGAGGCATGGAACAGTTAAAAGTGGGCCATGCCTATATTAGCCATTGGGCTCGGATAGCCCGGCAAGCTCCCATTCTCACCACTTCTGGTTGGAAAGGATGCAAGGGGAGTATGTGACAAGTAGCACACATGCAGTGAGTCACCCCAGCAACAATGTTGTGCAGGTGTGCTGGGACCGTTGCTGTGGTTCGGTGATGGTTGTGGTAATTCCCTCATATTTGATTGCATAGACATTGCATGATTGTTTACCATGCATTCTCTGGCTTGTCTATTCCATGGCCAGCTTACAAAAATAAATAATATACTTTAAATAGGATGAAAACATTAGTGCAAGAAAGTATCATTAATATGTAAATGACAGCAACAATAACAACAATGCAATGAAATTTCAGTAAACAATATAATAGAGGAAAGGTGTGCAAGTATTTAGCAACCGACAAAATCCTGTTCCTGCTGCTATTCCTTTTATTTTATTCCTTTATTTTATTTACAAATTTATGTTTTTATCCCACCCTATATGCAGAGGCTGTTATGGAAGCTCAGCACTAATAAACCTAGTACAGTGATGACGAACCTTTTGAGCTCAGTGTGTCAAAATTTGCAAGAAAACCTAGCTTAACTCAGGTGCTGTGTCACATCTAGAAAAATCCATAATTTTGTGATATTTGTAGCTCTACGTAGTAAAAAAAGTTATATTTTTGATATACGTATGTATTTTATTAAAAGCAAATACAAATAATTCTTTACATTAGTGACTTCTGTTGCTAAATTTCAATTGAAGGTTGGTATTTCATACACTTCAAGAACAAGCAAGCACTACACACCCAGGTGCCAGGGTGACCATGAGTGTCACCCAAAAAGGCTTGGTGTGTCACCTGTGACACGCGTGTCATAGGTTGGCCATCACTGACCTGGTATTAGATGACCATTTGTATGACCAGCAAGATTTCTTATAAACAGCTCAGAAACCTAACCCGGAGCTGTTCAAAGCAAGCTGGATGTCAAAGTAAATTCAGTTCATTTGAATTCTTATTTTAAGCATTGAGTTGAACTCAACAGAATGAAATACCTCCTTTCCACTCTGTGATTCCTTAATGAAGGAATCCCATCCACAGGAATGGTTTGAAAAAACACCATCACCAGAGTTGTACCCTTTTTATTACATCATTCTCAGCCAAGGAATAATAAGAACATTAGAACATAAGAGGAATCCTGCTGGATCAGACCATAGCCCCTCTAATCCAGGACCCTATCTCAAAGTACAGGAGTGGACCACTGGGTATTTTCAAGCAGAAGGTGAAGGCAAAACCTTCACCTGCTCTCAATTCCCTGCAGAAGACCTTCGCAGGCATCATCCCATCTCTCCAACCTGGAACTAGGGGTGTGCACAAATGGTTTTGTTTTGTTTTTTCGTTCAAATTCTATTTGAATCAAATATCTGAACATTCAATTTGATTCAAATGCTTAAAATCTGAATGTCTGAAAATCCGATTCGAATTCAAATCTATTCATTTGAATGTTAGATTTGTATTTAAAGATACGAATGTCGACAACATTCGTATCTCTTATATGTATATGTACGCATTCTGTATGCATCCCGTTTTAACCCATATGCATCCTATTTTCATCCCACATTATAAGCGCAAATACATATAATATTGGTACAGATATGTATGTAATATTATATGCAAATATTCAAATGAATGTTTCAGAAAATCCGAATTCCATTCGAACGTCTAAATTCAAATGTTATTAAATCCAATTCAAATTCGAATGTCAACATTCGTTGGATTCAAATTGGATTTTCAAACTTTTGAATATTCATGTGTATCCCTACCTGGAAGCATCTATTCTAGTAGACATTGATATATCCGACCTCCATGAATCTTCCTAAGCCTTTTGTTAAAGCTATCCTGGCTGGTTGCTGTCACCACTTCTTCCATGGACTAATGAGCCTCTGGAGATACTTTCCTTTTTCAGTTCTAACTCTCCTGTCCATAGATTCCTACAGTATTCTGAGGTCCTAGTATTGTGCAAGTGAGTGTTTTTTTCTATCCACCTTTTCCATAGAGTATATGATTTTATATGCTTCAATCAGGTCAATAATGCTGGTGATCATCACAAAGAACCTGACCTGCTCAACCCTGAGCAATAACAAAAACCTTTTACTCAGTTACAATTGACACAACAGTAGCTGATGTTAAAGGGTAACATTCTGAACAAATTAAAGGACTAAGCAAAAGTTCAATGACTGCATAACCCTCCAGTAAGATATTGCCATGATGTTACAGTTTTGGACTGTCTTTATGTGATTTTTCTTTTGCTCTGTTACATAATGGTGCAACATTAAGGAACTGGTGTGTGCCAGTAGGTAATGAAATTTTGCCACAGCATTATGCAGGCTTTTTACAATCTACCTGCTGATTGCTCCATATTTATGCAGTCCTCCTGTCAATGAGAATGCACACCAATTTATTTTCAGGTTCAAAGGCAACTTGTTCATCCTATAAGATTAGAAACAGGAAAAGAAAGTTTGAAAGCTACAGTTTGTTTCAATTAAATAATACAAAATAAGCCATTAAAAAATTTAAAACCTCAGAAGGATGCAGAAATCCAAAAGGCAGGTGATTCTTAGATAGCAAGAATTAGCGTGATAGCATATCTGAGACAAATTCATGATGCAAACAGCAGTTTTGTCTGGTGGTCATCTTAACCCAGAACTGTCACTGTAAGTGCAGGTGGCTTTAATGGTTTAGAACACTCTTTGAAAATTTCTGGCAAGTTCACTAATTATAGATTGCTTATAACTTGGCTGTGGAGCTCCATGCTCTAGAAATCCCCCATTCTGTTTATTATGGTGTTCATTGTGTGAGACTGGAAACTACTGGTAGACCTTTGATGACTGCCTAAATATTTAAAGGATGAGTTGATAGGTTCTGACTTAAGGGCTATTTACACTTGGCTTTGTTCTGGAATATATCCTGGAATAGGAGCCTGTTGTCCAAATGCTACTTAAGCAAGCAGTCCTCCAGAGGATCTGTCCCAAACAGGGACAGATCCAAGGAGGCCTCCCCGCATCCGTACACATGTGGGGAGGCCGGATTGGGCAGCTGGATCACCAGCACCCATTCCAAAGGGCATCTGGCCTCCCGCGCCACTAACGCCACTCCCAGAGCCGTGGGACTGGATCAGTGAGCTGACAGTCCCCGCACGTTTCCAGTGGCGAGGGAGGGGCTTCCAAAGCAGGCTGTTCTGCTTCCACCCCTCCAAACATGGCAGCCACCAGGGCATCCGTCCCTTCACCTGGCCATGTGCGGAAGCATCCTGCTTCCACACAGATCCAGGTGAAGGGACAGATTGAAGATCTAATTTTTTAGGTCTTCAATTTAAACTGGTCTTCGGTAGCGAGACCTGTTTTAGAAATGGATCTTGCTTGCCGAAATGGGGAAGTGACTGCCTGGAAGGGTGTCAAAAGAGGTCTCCAGTGCAGTAGGTAAGTAGGGAAGGGTCTAAAATGGTTCTTAACTGGGTGGTTAAACCGGTTTAACCACCCAGTGCAGAACCACCCTTTCTTACCTTTTTAATGGCCCCACCACTGGGGTGTTACTAAGATGTGCTGCTTCTCAATATACCATTTTTGGACGTTACTTGGGCAGTTAAATGCCCTTCCCAGGGAAGTGCTATCAAGATTGATATTTGGTGTCCCTAAGCAATATGCCAAGACTGAGCCAGGTCTTTTCAGCAGGTTAATTTGTTGACTGTGTTACATTAAGAACTAAGTTCACTTTATGGGATATTTGGTATCTCATTTTATGGATTTCTTAAGAAGCTTTTTCTTGTTGTCTTGTTGTATGTTTTCAACCAAATAATTAACTGCATTGAAATATGATGAAATATTAGATTAAAAATGGAGCTAATAGCTTAAACAGCAAATAACAAGAAAAGATCTATGTGCCTTTTTTGTTATGAAATCTGTACGCCATGCATGGCTGAGAGTTCATTTGAGTCTGCTTTCCAGAAGATCAGTTCCATACCCTTATGTCCTTATTAGGGATGTGCATGAATGGGTTGTTTTGCATTCAGTTTGTATCAAATTGAATGTAAGAAAATTCATATTTGTTTGAATAGATCCCCTTTGAATATGGTGGGATTCTATTAAACATGAATGTATCTGTACAAATTTGTATGAACACCCAATATGAACACATACATATCTTATACTTATCATAGAGTCATAGAGTTGGAAGGGACCTCCAGGGCCATCGAGTCCAATCTGATACATATCTCATAACATATCTGCTCTGAAAGCATCAAATCTGTCCTGAATCCACTTTGAATCTTCTCTCAATCCATGTTGAATGCACTCTGGATCTATTGCAGATGTGACTGGTGCAGCTGCTTTCCCACCTCCCCAGGATCATGAATGTCCCAAAACATTTGTACAAATATGTATGTCAATGTACAAATGTCATGACATTTGATTCATATATGAATATCCAAATTCGTACAAATTCATACGAATATCAAATGTTATGAATATTCATGCATATCCCTTGTCCGTATTGCAGTACTTCCATTTGTGTCATTGCTTTTGCTCGATTCTTTCTTTATACTGGATAAAATTATCTGTTTTTAGCAGAACCAAAGAAGTGTGAAAGTCTAAGTTAAATAAAAATTGGTAATAAAATCACTGTGGAATCACACAGCAATAATTACAATTTGCAATAATACTTCATTGTTCTAAAAATTAACGTTCCATATGAGATCAAGATAGGATGAGGGTCTTTTCAGTTGTGACCCCAGATTTTTGGACTTATGTTCTCACTGAGATCTGTGCTGCTCTCTTTCCGACGTCATTAAAGCAAAGCAAAACATGTTTCTTCAGCCATGTCTTTGGAACTGTTTAAGAGGGTGGCAAATATCAATTCAATTTTTCATTTTGTTATTTACTGTTTGTTTTTGTTATTGTCTACCTTGTAAACTAAGCAGAGTAGTTTGGAAATCTCCAGTATATAAGTTAGGAAAGTCACTAATCTTGTAGAGTTTTTTGATGGTCTTAACACATAGATAAGGATGGTCCCATAAACATCAAAGACCTCTCTATATGCTTAACAGTCATGGAATAAAAGGGCAGGTGATATTATGGGACTAAGAAAGTAGGCATAAATGGGCATTGATCACCATAGAGAGATATAACAAATGGGGTTCCCCAAGGTTCGGTCCTTGGACTGACATTTTTTAACATGTTTATAAATTATCTCGTGTGATCAACGGAATAGCCAGGTTTGCTGATGACCTCATATTGGTCAGAAAAGTAAAAACAAAGAGGGACTGTAAAGAGCTCCAAAGGGATTGCTACACCTTGGGGGCCTGAATCTTGAAATGGCAGATGGCATTCAATGTGAAAAAGTGTTATGTAATATACATTGAGGCTAAAAAAATCCTAAGTAATCATATATGCCGATTTGATCAGAGCTTACTGAGGCTGATCAGGAAAGAGATCTCGGAATATTGGTAGATGGGCCAGTAGTGTTCATCCTCTATAGAAAGGGCCCATTACTGGGTTTAATATGGTATTCTGCTCAAAAACAATGCAGAACAAAAGGTTTTTAAACAGCCATACAGTGTTTGTTTTATCAAAAGGTTACACTTCAAAATGCAAGTACTGAAACATAAGATGCATTTACATATCTGCTTTTGTTTTTCTCAGTCTAATTTGCAGATGACTGAGGAAAAAAAATGGCTGCCTAAACAGGTCATAGATACAATTGTTAAATAAGACCATCTCAGAGAATGCAGGAGTATTATGGAGCAGACGGAAAGGGGGGGGGGAACCTTCACTGACTAAATCAGGCTGTGTCCAGACAAGACAACTCTTCTGTTCTGTTATTTTAAAATACCTGAGACCCTTTTCACACTACAGCCATGAGGCCGTAGTGCTAAGCCTGTTACACTCTGGGTACAGGAGGACCATACATATTTCTGCACAGTGATGATGCTCCTCACCAGCCAGAAATGTGAATGGTCTTCCTGCACCAGGTGCGTACTGGCCTGCACTGCTGCCAAGCCCTGCCCCCTGGCTGGCACAATTGGCTGCCACTGCCCATGTCACATGTTCCGTGATGTGCTGGCTGCTGGTAGGCAGCCGATGGGGAAGAAATCAATCTTCTGGGTGGCACACTGCCACACCCCTGGATTGCCTCCCCTCCTCTCCCCACAATCCACAAATGGCTGGATCATGGGCCATTTACTCCCCCCTCTTGGCGATATCACAGAACTTTTCCCATGATCCAGCCCTGTGATATGGCTGAGAGGGGGGAGGAAACGGCCCACCATCCAGCCCTGCAATATCCCCAAGAGTGGGGAGCAAATGGCATGTGATTGTGGCGAGGGGGGAGGGGGATGGCAGAGGGGCATCCACGGCACCCCTCGGGCAATGCCACAGTGAGAGAGTGGTATGGGTGAGGCGATCCAGGGGTGGGGTGGCACGCCCCTTGGTGAGATCGATATCTTCCCCCCACTGGCCGCTTGCCAGCAGCCAGTGCGTTATGGAATGCTTGGCACTGGCAGCACCAGGAGGAGGGACTCCCACAGCAGCCCTGGAAGAAGAGCAAATGCTCTCATCACCAGGCACTCCAGGTAAGTCCAAGGGATAGGTTATGCCTAACCCTAATCCGCAATCAGGATAGTTCTGGTGAGGGTGGGCATGCTTCCAGACTACAGCAGCCTAATGAGTGAGCACATGCTCTTTACCAGAGCTGTCTTGATTGCATACTGGAGGCCTAAGTGCAAAAAGGTTTCTGGTTCTAAATTTGCTAGTGAGCATTTCTACAGTAATCATTCTTAAGAGATCTATTCCCTCTAGGTGTTTAGAAGCTAAATTATTCGCAAGGGTATAGAGTGTGTATGAACACACCTTCTGTGCATGCATGTCACAGTAAGCACACTATCCCTAGTGTGCATAGCCTGCCATTTTGGGCACAATTGAAACAGCAATTGAACTGTTGGTAACAGATTGTAAAAGACAATGGTGTCTTTTTTAGCATATCCTTAACTGAAAGAACAATCATCATCTCGGGTTCTAAAACTGCAGGGAATGTGATTGAAGAGTAATGAATGCAATCTAGAACAGATGGAGCGAGACATTAATGAGGTGCATGCAGGCAGTGATCCTTACGATTATAACAGGAACATCAAAGGCCTGCCCCCGGTTTTGTCTCTGAAGTGTTGGGGGTTTTACATACAATCACTAAATAGGGATGTTGTGAGCTTCAGTCTTTTAAAGTCAGTTCCACGCACACAAGCACATAAGCAGGATTCACACAGTCATGCAATGGTGCTATAGGACTCCCTGAGGGTGCAGGGTCTGTATGTCCCTGATTCCCGTGGCTCCATGGGAATGCTGGTAGAGAGGAGCATCTACATATCTCCTCACTCATCAAGGTAGGAACCTCTCTTCCCCACACTGGTGCTGGATTGAGGAGCCAGTTTGATCTAATGGTTAAGGAGCTGGTAATACCAGGCTTGATTTCACCCTCCTCCATGAAGCCAACTGGGTGACCTTGGGCTAGTCATAGCTCTCTTTATGAGCTTTCACAACCGCACCCACCTCACAAGGTGTTCTATTGTGGGGAGAAGAATAGAAAGCTTTGTCAGCCGCATTGAGTCCCCTTAAATGGATGAGAAAAGCTAACTGTTCTTTTTTCCTAGTATGCTCTTTTCACACAGGATGCAGCACAGGCTGGACTTTGGTACTCCAAATAATCTGATTTATTGGTAGACTTTGAGGTCTACTACCATGCTATGAAGTGGCATCCCAGAATGCAGAGGTATATAGGCATCATGACTCCATGGTCTGGTATGTCTCAAGGAACCCATTTTGGCGGTGCAACAAGTTGCACCACCAAAATGGGGTCCCAAGAATTCCAAAGGCCAGAAACATTCATTCCTGTCCTTTGGAGCATTTGTAACCCCCTTATGTTGGCTTCAAAGGTGATGTGAGCTTCAGAACTGCCATGGATGCTGGTAGCTGTCTCAATGTGAGTTGCACTCTTATGTGCCAGAAGCAGTCCATCCCAGGGTGGTGTGGATTGTGTAGCCCTGTACTTGATGGCTCACTCTCTACCTTGATATGCCAGGATAAGTGTAGAAATGGGGTAAGACCAGGAGGACATCTGTACTTCAGTAACTATTGTTTTCTGCTATTATGTACCTGTGTGGTACTGCTTGTGAACTTTGATGAATTTCTTCATTTTGAGAATATGCTAAGAAAAGAAGTGGGGAAAGATGATAAAGGCAGTTTGTTTGAAAAACATTGAGAGTAATCCATGGTTAACCCAAAATCTGGGTGCACAAACATTTTCCATCCAAAAGCACCAGACAGATAGCAGTAGGCAGAAAGGGATGCCTGTTAGAAGAGTAAGATTTTGCACTTTGGCATGGGCAAACCATTTGGTAGGTTGTGAGGACGTGAAGCTACCTTTAATAGTTGGAGTTTCAGCTGTACAGTGAGGCCTGTGAATGCATAATGGATCTAAAGTGTCAATACTCAGCTCCCCTGGGCTGATTTTGGAAAAGGCAGCTTCTTGCCACCTTTCATGCAGAGACAATCTGTGTTGCTGTTCAGATGGGTGGTTTTAAAGAAGAACTTAGCATAGTCAGTCCTACATATTTTCCTATCAAACACTTTCTGGGATTCATCCTACCCTCAGATTTATGCCTGCTGTTCTTGTGGCTGCCAGCTAGTCCAGAAAGGAAGAGCCAAAATATGTTTTTATCAAAAAGAGGTGAAATTGAATAATGTCTCTGGAGATTTGATCACAAGGAATGTTATAGAATGTTATTAACCATAGGTCACATATTCCCCTTCTGGGTGGAGGTGGCTTGGTTTGAGGAGGTACTGTGTGGAAGACAAACCAGACATCTGCATGGGCACCACGTTCTTCCCCACTTCAGCAGCAGAATGGTTTAAAGAGTTCTTCAAACCACTCTCCCTGCTGTCATTTTCAAAGGTCTGTCTTTCTAATCAACAGCAGAATCAGAAGTGTGCAGACTGCAGCCTCCGCTTTATGAATAGTCCCATAACTGTAGTGCTATTCTGTTAATGTGAAAGGAAGGAGGTTCTACAGCTGTAGTACTTCATTTCCTGTGTGGATCCTAGTTCAGATCACTAAAATGGTGAATATATGTGGCTCAGCACTAGAGTGCTGCATTATATGAGTTCTGCAGGTGTTTCAGTAGTCTCTCACTACCGGACTAAGTAGCACCACCACTGAAAATAACTTGAAACATCGTGATGGTATAAATAGCAGCTGGTCCTCTGGGTGTCTTGTGTATGATTGCTAAATGGGTATTTTTTGTTTGGTTAATGCTTTTATTTTTCATTTTGAATCAATGTGTCCATTTTTCTCTGAAGGACTTCTTTATTTCTATTGAGCTGAATGTTAATCCTTCTTGGCTATTGCTATCTTCCTCTCTGCTTGATTGTTGGTAGGCAACAGGGATATAAATGAAGATATGGACCCAATAGATTGTTGATGCAATTGTTACAGTATATTCCAAAAATATCCCATAGAACTGAGTGATACTACCCAAATTTCATTGTAGTTTCCAATGTACAAAATTGAATAAATTAATTACAAACTCAAATATTAAAAAAAAAAACACTTTTGACATATAAGGTGTAGATATCAACAAGTCTGGAAAAAGAAATTGCAATACTTCTGTAGAACAGATTGGAGCAAATCAAAGAAAGACTTGAGGCTTCAAGTGAAACCTGCTTTATGATCTCCTTGCCTTAATCCAATACAGATTTCTTTCTCTCTTTTTTCCCCCTCCTGAAAGCCAAAAGGTCCAGTCAGAACATTGTCCTTTACTCAACACTTTCTGGTGCTAAAATGATTGGCTCCTAAACCAGAACTCTGCAACATCTTGTCAAAAGGTGATTCCACACTGGCTGGTGTATGAGACAATTGAGCATTTTAAGAGCTTTCCTGTTGTACCACTGGTGCAATCTAAGGGTCCCCCTCCCTCCGGATATTCTCTGTCTGCACAGGATGGACATAAACCAAACCAGACAAGACTAGGAAGCTCAAAATGGTTGCCTGGTCTGGTCTACTGGTAGTCCTCTTTAAAGCAGTCCACTAGCATGTTAGGTACACAGAGGCATGTGGAGGATGGATGCTTCCATAGTTTAATGTACCATGGGGGGAGGACATTTAGATAGCACAGGTAGATGCATCTCTGAAGTGACTCCCCAGGAGCTCAGAGGCCAGGATTCTTTTTTTCAGAGGCTGGCTGTAAAGCTGGCATGAGCTTTTGCAGCCAGTGCAGGGCCTGTCCCAAGTGGATGACCTTGTTCAGGACCACTAAGAAATACTTCCACACTTGAAACAGTTTCATTGTACCTGATGAGAGCATGTGGCCCAGTCTACTCCAGGGGCATTTTCGCCCTTCCCTTTCCATCCACCAGACAGGAAAGGAGTGCAATCACCTAATGTCCCACACAATTGATCACGCACCTGTGATTGATCTGGGGGCTGGTCCTCTTCTGTGTGGCACCATCTTGAGTGTGGCACCCTCCACAACTGTGTGTGCATCAGCACTGTTGCTATGATGATGCTGACACTCTGCGCTGTCACAGTTATGTCAGGAGGTCAGCAGAGCTGTTGGCACATTTGTATGGCAGATCTGTCCAGCAGACGTGCAGATGGTCACTGCTGGATGCTTTAGGTAAGTTTCTGGAGCAGGATAATTAGTCGGGATAATTAGTCAGGATGCTTCAGGTAAGTTTTTGGTAAAGTTTGGTAAGCTTGTGGAGCAGGATTTTGTGTTTTTCAGCTAGCTGATAATTAGTCAACTTCTGGGCAGACAGGGGTGTTTCTATGCTGTAAACACCTCCTGCAATTGAAGATGCACCTGCCCAGATGTTGCCTAATTATCAGCTATGAGCCAAAGTGCAAACTGGCCCCAGGTAAATGCAGAAATGGTGAAAGACACCATTTGCAATTAAGATCATTAGAAGTTCTTCAGGCTAGGATTTTTCTTCATATGCTGGTTGTCTCAGTTTGGTCTAGTGGTTAGGGAGCTGTAATCTTATCTTGGAATACTGGGTTCGATTCTGCACTCCCCATGAAGCCAGCTGGGTGACCTTGGGCTAGTCATAGCTCTCTTCTGAGCTCTCACAGCCCTACCCACCTCACAGGGTGTTCTGTTGTGGGGAGAAGAATAGAAAAGCTTTGTCAGCTACTTTGAGTCCCCTTAAATGGGTGAGAAAAGCAAGGTAGAAAAGCCAACTCTCCTTCTCCTTCTCCTTCTTATTCTTCATTATAACTAAACATTTATATCTGTATGTGTCTTGAAAAAAAAAGTTAAGAGAAATGAGGACTGGCGGGGAGTATCCTGTTTTAGATTTATGTGCTCAAACCTATACATTTTCATCCCATGATATTTTACACTTGTTACCATATGGCATATGGTAAACTTCAGTAGGTTATCCAGATCGAATCCTAATGTAATATAATTTATTCTGAAAAAGTCTGGAAAACCATATAGCAGACATAATCAGAAATATGAAAAACTGAGGATGTATTCACAGTATTATGTTTCCAACAAATTATTCTATGAATTATAATGATAAAACCATGTTTTTAATGTGGTCTGAGCATTTCTTTAGCATTTCAATGTCTACAACAAGAATTTTGATAGAAGTTCTTTAAAAAAAATGAAGAAATGGTTTGCCTCAGTTCAGCAAGGTATATCAACTAGAGTGAAAAAAAAAAGTTAAACTGATTCTCATTCAAGCCTTTCAGATGAAAGTTTGCTGGTTTCAGAGGTGCTGGTTTGTATCTCAAGTAAAAAGCAGCTCATAAATTAAACATCAATCCTTTCTTCACTGTGCTTTGTTCCAGGTTAAATTCTGGAATAGGACCCTGCCATCTGCCTGCATATAGATGGCAAGCTCCTATTCTGAGAACTAATCTAGAATAAGGTACAGGGTAGGGATGTGCACAAAAGTATTTTTTGTATTTGAATTTGATTTGAATCGAATATTCAAATATTCAATTTGAATCAAAATTCAAAAATCCGTATTTTCAAAAATCTGATTTGAATCTGGATTATCCGGATCTGTCTTTTTAAAAATCCAATTTAAATCAAATGATACGAATGTCAAGAACATTTGTATCCAATTTTTGAATCCGTTCACATCCCGTTTTTATCCCATTTGTATTTTGTTTGCATCCCATTTGCATCCCGCATTATAAGTGCAAATAGACCAGATATTCGGATGCAATATATGGAGACAAATTCAGTCGAATTATTCAAAAATCCATATCGGATTTTCAAAAATCTGATTCAAATGTCAATATTCATCAAATTCGAATTGGATATTCAGATTTTCAAATATCCGTGCAGGAAAGGCCATAATCCTTCCTCTGACTTATCAAGGCAGCATCCCTACAAGGGGAGATTGCAGTGTCTTGGCAGGATGTGTAGTATTCTCACATCGCATACCTTACACACTCACTCTCTTTGAAGCTGGGAAATGTAATATCCCCATTTTCAAGGTTTCTGCATTGGGTAGTTTTCATTGCATTGAGAATGGTTCTGCAAATTGACCATTTTCAACACAATGATAACCTACCTTTGCTGCTTTCCTTTAAAAAGTATTTATTTTGGTGGCAGTTATGTGTCTACAAAGTGGTAGTATGAGTACCTGAAGGTGGCCAGAACCTGCAAAGTTCTTTTTTTCCTCTCTGTGGGAAGGATGCCTCTGAAAGAGCTTACTAGACCTCAAAGACCCTCGGAAGAACATAGCATGCCTGAGGGCACTGTGGCATGTAGACACTGTATCCTTTGGGCATTCTCTAGACAGTAGAAATGGGCAAAAAATATTTGTCACCTTCGCAATTTGTATGAATTGCAAAACTTTGAAGCTTCACATGTGATCATATAGAACAGTATGTAGAATTTTATCTCAAATTATTCACTGTTGTTCCAAATGCAAGTTGTGTTCCCATTTGTTTAAACACTTTCAAAAAGACCTTCCTGTTTTACCCACAGGCTTTTGCTGGTCATTATCTACCTTTAAAGGAATGAATAATTCAGCCATTGCAAAAGTACTTAAAAATAAGTGTAAGGATTTTTTGTTTTTGCTTTTTTGTGGTTGCAAGGCTATGAACTATTGGTGATCATGGAATTACAGAATTAATTATCCTCTAATTTAGGAGCAAAAGAGCTGCCAACATTTCACAAACTGAAATAAAAGATATTCGTCTTGTGTACTTGGAACACCCACAGTTTTACAGAAAGGAAAATTAACCTAGTATCCTAGGATGTTGCTGGTATGTATGACAGACCAAAATGAGATTTAGATAGAGCCCTGGGCCGAAGGCCACCCTATGGTTACTGCACCACACTGCTTCAGTTTGCAAAATAGTTAACAGAGAGACTTGGTGAATTATTGCATGTTTCAGCTCTTACTTTCTTCTTTCTCTGGCCAAGCTCATACTTTGGGTGACGTCAAGTTCATGTCATGGTTCACCATCTGTGTCTGCTCATAGTGAGTGTGTGCATGATTGGTGGGTATTTGATTTTTTCGGTAGCATCAAGAACCATCTTGTTGATGTGCAGGGACTGTTGCCATTACTGCCAAATCCCATGCTGCATTAAAAGTCACAATATGAGGGAAGGGTACATGGAGAAATATGTCCACTGGATGACTATTTCATGCCTATGTCAGAATGGATGTATAGAGACTAGGGATGTGCCCATTTTTAATTTTTTTTAAATATTATTATTTTGTGTGTGTGTGTTTGATTCATATACAATCTAATGGAAGAAAATTTGTATTTGTTTGAATAGATCACCTTCAAATGTGGTAGGATTCGAATTCAATAGAAATGATGAATTCAGTTTGAATCCCTGCTATGAATTGCTTACAAATCACCTGCATATTGCCTATGAATCCCCTTTGTATCCCTACATATCTGCTCTGAATGCATCAAATCTGATCTCAGTCCACCTTGGATCCACTTTGGATCCATTGCAGATGTGACTGGGCAGTCACTTTCCCACCTCCCCAGGTTCACAAATGTAACAGCGCTTTGAACAAATGTATGAAAATATTTGATTTGTATGTACCAACATTGGCTTCAATTTGGATGTCTAACTTCAGACAAATTCATACGAATTTTGAACGCAATGAATATTTGTGCACGCCCCTAATAGAGACAAAGCCTTTATCCTCTTCTCTGTCTAGTTATCTTCTTGAAGAAATAGAGTACCATTGCCTGTTAGGCTAATGAGCTTTAGGGACAAAATTGTACTGCCTTGCCTACTCTTAGTATTAACTGTCTTGATTGTCACAGTTAGTGAGCTGCCAAATATCAGAATTGGGGAAATTGTTATTTTTATTTTAAATATTAGCACAGGGACTTATTAGAAGACATGGGCATGTTAAGCAGAACTATGTGTTGTGTGATGCCCCTATAAGTGAATGTGAGTGATAGAACCTCTGATTAGGGTCTTAGCTAGACTTGTTAGAGAGCTGTGCAAATACTTGCCCTGGAGACCTATTGGGAATTTTCAGTATGACACTAGATAAAATGTTGAAAGCATATCCAGCTTTACCTGGCAGAGTTTTATGAATATGAGGCAGTAATGAATGTCAGAATTTGAACAATCAATAAATATAGGAGTCAGGGATGTTAAGAGTTTTTTCACACTGACCTTCCAGTGTGGGAGGAACTGGGGTGCTTCTAAGGCCATCTGCTGGGACTCGAGAGCGGGAGAAGGTTTGTCCTTGTCTCCACTTCAGATACCCATGAGCATTCGGTGGGCAACTGTGTGCGACCAGATGCTGGACTGGATGGGTTGTGGCCTGATCCAGCAGGGCTTCTCTTATGTTCTTATGTTCCGGTGATCCAAACCAGTAGTCTAGTCTGGTGAGACGCACTGCTCTGGACCACAGCGTGGTGTGGTCTGGAATAGAAATGTGCATAGATATTTGAAAATCCGAATATCCAAATGTCCAATTCAGAAATCCAATGCAGATTTTTGAATGATTTGATTGAATTTGTCTCCGTATATCTCATCAAAATATTGGATCTGTTTGCACTTATAGTACAGGATGCAAACAGGATGCAAATGGGATGCAAACACAACAAAAATGGGATGCAAACAGATTTGAAAATCGGATATGAATGTTCCCGACATTTGTATCATTCGATTCGAATTGGATTTTCAAAAATGCAGACCTAAGGCCTTTCCACACAGGCTCTATAAACAGAATTAGAGTCTGTTAGGGGAAGGATTAGGACGTGGCTTCCGCAAAGGGAAATGAATTAGGGTGCCTTTCAGGACGCCACATCCGCACGTTGTCGGCATGCAAAAACTGATTTTTAAACCGGTTTTGCCGTTGAAATCCTACCCAGATGTAAGACCTGAAAAATTAGGTCTTACATCTGGTTTTTCCCCTGAAACCACCACCGCCCCGCATGTGTGCAGACACGCGGGGCCTCCAAGAATCTGCCCCTGTTTGGGGCAGATTCTTTTTAAAAATGTTTCGACGGAAAACAGATCTTTTAGATCCATTTCCAGCGGCATGTGCGGAAAGGCCCCTAGATAATCTGGATTCGAATAGGATTTTTGAAGATCTGGATTTGTGAATTTTGATTCAAATTGAATATTCAAATGCATTCGTGCACATCCCTACATAAGAACATAAGAACATAAGAGAAGCCTTGCTGGATCAGGCCACAGCCCATCTAGTCCAGCATCCTGTCGCACACAGTGGCCCACCAAATGCTCATGGGCATCTCAAGCAGAGACAAGGACAAACCTTCTCCTGCTCTCGAGTCCCAGCAGATGGCCTTTGAAGCGCCCCAGTTCCTCCCCCCCCCCCAGCCTGGAAGATGCATCTAGGCATTTGTTCTATTAGCCATTGATACATTTGTCATCCATAAATTTGTCTAACCCTACCTTAAAGCCATCCAGACTGGTAGCTGTCACCACCTCTTCCGGCAGCACATTCCATAAGCCAATGACCCTCTGGGTGAAGAAATACTTCCCCCTGTCAGACCTTATTCTCCTACCCATCAGCTTCATAGAGTGCCCCCTGGTTCTAGTGTTGTGCGATAGAGAAATGAAATTTTCTCTATCCACCCTTTCTATACCGTGCATAATTTTATATACTTCAATCAGGTCCCCTCTCAAACGCCGTCTCTCCAGACTGAAGAGGCCTAGACGTTGCAGCCTGGTTTCGTAAGGGAGGTGTTCCAGACCCTTAATCATTCTGGTTGCCCTTCTCTGCACCTTCTCTAGTTCCACAATATCCTTTTTGAGGTGTGGTGACCAGAATTGTACACAATATTCCAAATGTGGCCTCACAATAGATTTATAAAGGGGCAAAATGACGCTGTCTTATTTTCTATACCCTTCCTAATTATTCCCAGCATTGAATTTGCTTTTTTCGCTGCTGCTGCACACTGGGTTGACACCTTCATTGAACTGTCCACCAAAACCCCGAGATCCCTTTCCTGATGTGTTGCAGAAAGCTCAGACCCCATCAGTTTATAGACGTAATTTGGATTCTTGGCCCCAATGTGCATTACTTTGCACTTGTTAAGATTAAAGCACATTTGCCACTTGGTTGCCCACTCATCCCTGTTCTGGAACAGCAAGAGGACCACAAGGGATACTGTTCAGAACAAAAGTAAGCGTAAGAAGAAAGAGAGGTTTGTGTAAGCAATTGCGTAAGCAAAGAGTGGGGCCACATCTCCACTTATTTATTGAAGAACATGTTGACTGCTTTGCCAGCGTGATCACCAACTTTCCTACTCTGCTTGCATGTACCACATAAAAAAGAGAAGTCTGAAATGAACAATTAGTGCTTTGTTGATACTGAAAGAAATAAAGTGGGAAGTGCAAAAGAGACCGTCAATAAGAATGGACTTATAACCAGTCAGATAAGGGTGAACCATGTTAGTAAACCATGGCTCTTTCTGCACTTGGCCTTATTCTGGAATAGATCTTGGGATAGTGGTCTGCTGGCCATAATTTAATCCAGACTGCTGTAGGCCACACTTGGGGCTTTCTACAGTATAGTCTGCTCTGGTATGCAGATAGTAGGTCCCTATTCTGGTATATATTCCAGAATAAGGCCAAGTGCAGAAAGGGCCATATCTAAAGGACAGAAGTTGGCTAGTTATATATATATATTTATATTATACTATTATGTGCATTTTATTCCTTCCTATACCTGAAGGTCCCAGGGTAGGTTACAGAAGTAAAAACCCAATGTAAAATGAAATACTGAAATAATAATAGTGCTTGAAAGGGCAAAGGAGAAACTGTTTCCTTAGCCAATAACTTTGTTCTTAAATTGTAAGACTTTGAAGAGGAACAGTACTTCGGATTTGAATTAGAGAGGACATTTAAATAATGTTAGTATTTCAGCTAAATTTCCATCTAGAACGTCATCCCACTTATTAGGTTACACTAAACCCCTGTTTCTTTTAACACTTTAAAAAGTAAGATAAAATATTGGGAAATGCTATCAAAGTTAGCCTTGTGAAACCATGAAGTAGCAATCATATTGTTTGCAATAATTTGACTCAAATGCAGATGGATACCACGAAGAATATTCACAGAAGTATATACCTGCCAATGTAAAGAAGGGAAATATCTATTAGGAAAGATTAACGTAGTATTAAATTAGGATACATAGGCTTAGTAAAGGTTGCATTACTGCATTACTCAGGCTTTGTGCTTTTATAGTGATGGGGTTTTTAATCTACTCATTAAATTTAATCTTCTGAAAAGTAATTAGAACCCAGCTCTAGGTATTGCATGATTCCATGCACACTCAAAATAGGCAAAGTGTAGTGTCAGCTGCAAATATCAGCATTATGTACGCAAAGGGACAAATGCTTTGGAGCAGTCTTAAAAGCAACCAGTGTCTTTCTGAAAATGCTGTAGTAATTTTCCTAACCAAATATTTATAAAATGCAAATTTCTAACAGGATGGGTTCATAGAGTGAATTAAAAGAATATTCATAAAAATGCCAAAATGTCATTGTGGATGTGGACACGGCTGTGTGTAATCACTGTGTCTAGTTCTCTCTCCCTCTTTCTCTAATTCACCATTGTTAGGCTTACAGACTGGGCTCTTTTGAGATGCCTTCTCCTTATCTTCTATTCAAGTCGGCATACTGCCAGTCCTTGTGTAAGATTACAAGGCCAGAAAGCAAGTCTAATATTAGAGACATACTTTCACCCACTGAACGTACTCCAGAGTAAAAATGGCATTTGGAAAATGAGGTAAAAGAGGCATCCAAAAAGGAAAGGATAATCATAATGGGAGACTTCATAGACTGGATGACGTTTTGTTCAACTCATGTATTAGAGGTGGTGGAATCAGCTGAGGGAAGGGGAATCCTGGACTTGATCCCAAGTAATGCTACGAATTCTGTACAAGGTGTCAATGTGGCTGATCTAATAGGGACCAGGGTGATAACACTGAATTAAAATACAGACAGTAAGTTGCCAATAAAATCTAACCCAGAGATCTTAAAATTTCATGAAGGAAACTTCCCCAAAATGAGCAAAATAGTAAAAAGGAAATTGAAATTGAAAGTTAGAAGCATGGAGACTATTTACAAAATCAGTAATGTAGGCTCAGTTGGAATGCAAACCTAAAAGAAGAAAGGGCACTACCAAGTCCAAGGAGTCACCGGCATGGGAAGTCATCAAAAGCAAGAAAAGCTCATTTTGAAAATGGAAGCTTTGTCATAATGAGAACAGGAAGAAGGGGCCTTACTTCACTGGCTGAAAGGCTATTATCTGAGCCAGAGAGTCTTGACCAGTAAGTCCCACTTGTTTAGATGACAGCCAGGTGTGGTTTAGATCAGCACCATATGTACAAGCTTTGGAGCCAAAGTCCAAGGGCTTGGGAGGGCTAAGAATGAAAGTTCCTAGCATTGGAGCCCCTGCTTTGATGCATTAGTGAAATAGGTCCCCTGGTAGTTAGTACAATGGAGAGGTACCTTCTGCATACCTCCATGCCCTTGATTAGGCTACACTGGTTCGCCAGTAAACCTTGGTATCCAGATCTAGATCAAGGCACCCTTGATCAGAATCCTGCTCCATCCTTTGTGGGACTGTATGAAGCTTAGGGGCAGGAGAATTCGGACCTGATTGATGCATGGTGTAGAAATGGTTCAGAAAACTAGAACTAGGAGTCACTGTGTGACACTTAAGGCAGGAAAATTTGGACCAACAAGGGGAAGAATATACACTCACAGGACCACTGGTCTATAGAAATAAATACCAAGAGAGATGGCAACAGCAACTAGCCTATATAGATTTTAAAAAGGTTTAGGTGAATTCATGGAATACAGGTTATCAATGGCTACTAGAATGGATGCCAAAATACTGGCTTCAGGTTGGAGAGATAGGCAGGATCTCCTTTAAAGGCCATTTGCAGGTGAAGGCTTTGCTTTTGTCCTCTGCTGGTGATGCCCAGGAGCAGTTGGTGAACCACTATGTCAGGATGCTGGACTAGATGAGCAATGTCCTGATCCAACAGGGTCCTCTTATGTACTCTTGTACTTTTCTTCTTTAATAATGATAATGATGGTGATGACGATGACGATGACAATGACAATGATGATAATGCACTGTAAAGATAGGCCAGGAAAAAGCTTCAAGCAATATATGTGCTGTGCTTCAGGGAATTGAATTGCCAGTCTGTCCCTGGCCGCAGGCCACTGTTGTCAGTGATGCATGACTATCAAACCTGGCATTCCAAAGGAACTTAGTTGGATTTCAAATGGCCCTCAGATGAGTCCAATTTAGTCATGTGTCTAATTTCCTACTATGGCCAATAGACAGTCTACAACAATGACAATCATCCTGTCTTTTGAAAATGAATTCTATAGGTTTGAAGTTGTCTTTGCTAATTTCTATCTTTCCATCTATTCTGAGCTTTGATGGAGGGCTTTGGCTTTTATACCACAGATAACTTTAAACATTTATTTCATGGATATTAGAAATTCTGGCATACCTGTAGTTTAACTAGTGAAGAAATCTGTTCTCAGAGTGTACAATCATATATTGGAAACTCAAAGGTCTACATTCATGACTCATAACTATTAGCTTTGATGATTCAACTACTTGCTCTCCTCCTCTACCATAAGACCTCCAGATTTGTAGCCTGTCATCATATGTAGATTTTTCTAGCTTCCTGATCTATTTTGTTACTCCATTCTGCACATTTTCCATTCCATAATATCATCTTTTGGGCTGTAGCAATCATGTGAGCTATAAGAACAAGAACTGGATATTGTTGCACCATAGTTTGCAACAATAGTTACATTTTTATAACATTTGCTTAATTATTCCTGTTCCTGTTACTCCTAATCTGCTTTTGTTATAGTTGTCACTGCAAAAAAGAGATTTGATTTCCTTTCATTTCTCAGATCATGAAAAATGAGCAAATCTGTGCAAACTTTAATTAATTAAACTGACAAAATTCAACTGTTAAAAATTATTATTTGATCTGCCATTTTCACTATGTTAGAACAATCACTGCACCTCACTACAGCTCTAGGAATTATACATCATGTCCAAGAGGATGCTTACAGGTTTTGGGCCCTTTCTGCATGGACCCTTAATTCAGAAAAAGAGTCTATGTAGTATGTGTCTAGACCTCAGATCTGCATGTTAATACATATCTATGAGGTCACACTACCTACTGGTCTACTCTATCTGCATTAAACAAAGCCTGATCTTGATTAAGGAGGCCTTAATCAGGCTTTCTAGCAGATCTGTTTAATGAAGTCTATCAGCACATCCAGTGGTCCTGGTTCGGAATACAGGAGGTGTGAAGAATGCATGTTTCAAGTGTTTGGGACAAACAAGGGTCGCAGTTCAGTATCATACCATACCGTGCTGCCAAAATGCATCCCCCAGAGGTCTCAAGGCTGGGAACTTAGCCCTCAGAAATGTGGAGATGTGGCCTCAGAGCTCATACGAGCTCCAAGGGCGAGGCATGGGCTGGTATGAATCAGTACCACTGAGAGCAGGTGGTACTGATCCTGTCCACATCTTCCTTTCTCTGAGATCAGTAGCTCTGGACGTTCTGGACAGATTGATTCCAAACAAAGGCTGGTAAGTGATGAAGCAGCCTTTTTTCGGCTGTGATCTTTGTACCTCTGCCCTCAAAGCATACATAATAATGAAAAAATGAGCTGCAGTGTTGTACAAATGGTTGTCCAACTAGTCATGTAAGTGGTGATCCCAGTGTGTTAATTGAAGTGATATATTCTGTTTGTTAGAGACTTTCAGAGACTTGCAGGACCAAAGTGAAAGGTCCCTGAGGGAATTGCTAAGAGGTATGCTGTTGGCTTCTAAACAAGTGCTCCATCAATCAATGTCTCCTGCTTCAGCAGAGGGGAATAAAGTACCTTGTATCTGCAGAAGTGCCACAGATTATTGAGGGTAAAATCAGAGGTACAATTTGATCTGTTTTAAGCATAGCACTTTCCAACTGGTTAGTTAAGTGGAAGGAGCTAGATGAATAAAAGATACAAAGCTGTTTGAGTATAGCAGTTAGAAACACATCTAACTGGAAGATTCAAGAATGGTTAAGATTAAATGAATTTGTCTTCCGACATAGCTTCTTCCATCAAACCCTTTGCCAGATTTTAGACCATTTTTATTTGTTTGTTTTTTGTCATTCTGTGTGGTTCATTAATGCTTGCTGAAATCACAAAACATGATAATTACATCCTAGAGGTCTGCAAAATGCTGTTCCAAAAAAGACAATTAAAAACTGCTATGGACCTCTTTCATAACAGCCAGGTTTGTTAGGTGGAATACCTAGTAAATTTGACCCTAAAGCAAGGTAAACACTCAGCTCTCCTTCCCTCTGGCTGTCCCTTCTGGAACTCAGCATAGGAGATCATATTCACTACTGTGCTGTGCCATGTTTTTGCCTAAATCAATTTTGGGACTGCCAATGTGTCCCCAGACTATGTCAAGTCCCTAAATAGTAAACAACATTTGATTAGAATCACAGCAAAGTCTGGGTAAAATCCCAGCAGATTCAGTGATGTCATGAATTGTATCATTGTAGGCCTGATGGGAAGCCCTGCCCTTTCCAGGGTCTGAGAAAACTCAGAAAGAGCAACAAGGAGTTATCTAAATTTATCTTGCAATACTTATCTTGCAATAGGGCTGTGTTTGTTCACAGAGAAAGATGCTATGGAGCAGTAATTATTTGCCAATGGCAGGAATCTCCATGCCAAGATATGCGAATTGGAACACTTTGTTTTAGAACAGGACACTTCCTGCACCTATCTGTGGTAGACCACTCTAGTGGTCCACCTCCAGAACTCCTCCACAAGTCTTGGATATTCATCCACATTTGGATAGCCGTCCCAGGGCAGCCTCAAAATTCACAGAAACTATCAGAACCACCTCTGCAAGTTTCTATGGACAGAAACTAAAGTTCCTGGCCACAAAGTCCTTTGTGGATTCATTCCAGTGTTGCAGCTTGGTGCCCTGTCAGAATGAGTGCCCATGGAAACTGGAAAACGAAGGCATGAACCACATTCACATGCTTCCATGGTTCAGTTTAGCAACTGCTGGGCCACTAACAGTTCTTTTAAGGTCTTACCAGTATTGTGAACTAGATGGCAGTTTCAGGCTACCAAGGCCTTTCCACACTCCGTCTAATCTGAACAATGCATTTTGGCAGGAGAAGTAACTTTTCTTATAGCATACTAACATCCTGAAGGAAAACCTCTGGATCTTTTTGCTGCTGTGGTTAAATGATAAGTGCAGTGAGGCACAATAATATACTGTAGATATAGTGAGGATAGATGAAATGTGGTGGACTGATGAAAACCAATATGACATGGTTACGATGAAGATAGGGAAAGATATCCCATTCCATCTAAAAGATAGAATTGTGGCTTAGTATTGGTTGCATGCTATTATACATACGAAACCAAGATGCTCTGGGAAATCAAAGAGGCATGTCACAAAGGAAATCCTATTCAGCAGGCATGTGAGATTTCAGTTAAAAAACACACCTTTTCCCAATGTTTTTTTCAATGGAAAAAATACAGCAAACACAAACAATTTGATCAATCTGTTCATGTTCAGAAGCAGTGGACTGGTTAGATTTTGTTGAATTTCCAAATTTCTGAACAACCACATGTTCAGTTCAGTGTGAACCTCCACAAACATGAACTGATTAACTGAATTTTTGAACATGAATGGAACATTGTACATTCCTGAGACTTTTCCGCACTGCAACGCGTTCCAAACGGAACGCGTTCAGGTGGAAAGCTTAAGACAGCTCCCGGCGCTTTCAGCGTTCACACACAGACGCGCCGGAACGCGTACCGGCGCGTCTGTGTGCGAAAGGTGAAAGCGCCGGGAGCTGTCTTGGCCGGCAAAGGCCGGCCAGGGGCGTGGAGACAGCCGCGGAGGCAGATCGGCAATCAGCTGATTGTCAAACAGCTGATTGCCAAACCTGCGCCGGCGTCGGAGGCAAGCCCGCAGCTGTTAGGGAGGGAGAAGCAGGCGCGAATGCTTCTCCTCCCGAACGCCTGCGGGCGGCTCGTCCGCGTTCGAATGCATGTAGAGCACTTTAAAGTGCTCTACATTTCGAATGCGCCGAAGACAGCTCCGGACACGTCGGAGCGCAAGCCCCGCTCGGGCAATGCGTATGCCGTGTCCGCAGCTGTCTCCCACGCGTACCGTTCAGCCCCGTGCGAAAACGTCTCCGGTTACGTCCTTTATCTTATCCATTCTCAGGGTGAAGAAATATTTATTTAAGAAATGGTGGCAGGATAATGGAAAAAGGAAAGTGTCTGAAAAAAAGTCATATATACCACAATTAAGCACTGATTGCGTGGTGCCACTGTGGTGCCATGAATGTGTCATGAGGATGCATTGTCCACATTTCTCTGTCTAATGATGCAGTGGGTATGATGGAAGAAGAAAATGCCTGCATATCCCCACACCTATCCAGCACATATCTCACCATAAATACTTCTTAGAGCTACAATAATGGTTGACCTCGGCCTTTACAGTACTCTAATGTCACCAATACCTATATGACTCATCTACTCCCCCCCCCCAGGTCCATTTCCTCAGTTACACTACACTAGGTGGAAACATCAGTGCCAGGGAAGGGAAGTGCCCAGGCTGTGATATTTAAAAAGTCAGGGTCAGTGTCCTGTATGCAAACAGCACACTGCCATTTTTGGAAGATTGCCATGTAAGATACCATCTTAAGTCCACTGTGCAGGAGGTCTTTTGTTAGACCACTGACGGTACCCATTCTCCAGATGTTGCTTTAGTATTATGCAGTGCCAATAGATAAGTAATATCTCATGATATCTGGGTAAAGCAGCAGAATAATGAAGTATCCAGACCACCAAAAGCTACAGTGTTAGCATTTCAAAGATTGCATTGCTAGTGATTGAAAGAAGAAAGCATAGGTTTTAAGTTTTGGCTTGAGTGGAATAACATTTTCAAAAGATATTCAAATAATAATTCTTCTTTGCTAATGGTCCCTCCCCAGTATTATTCTTATAACCTAGTTATTCTTATAGCTGACTGCTAAACCTGTTTGGAAATCTCACACTTTTAGTTCTGAAAACAAATTGTTGTTTTTAAAGCAACAAATGTGTTGGTTTAATCTGGATATGACATCATAGTTTACCCCCAGTTGTATATTTTTAAACTGTTGTTTTATGTGTCAGAGGAAAATATACTAAGCAGTTTTTGAATTCCCCCCCCCAAAGGCAAAATGTTGTTAAATATACAACATACAAACATCAGTGTTGCAGCATACAAACATCAGTGTTGCCTAAAGCAAAAACTGAATAGATTAATATTAAGCTTGTAACATTATTTTGGGTCACACCAGCAGCAACTACACTGTGCTTTCATTTACAAACCCAGTTTCTAATCCTTTCTAGCATAGTTGATTGTTCATGTTTTTACCACACTTTTTTCATTTACAGACTAATCGAAGCCTCAAGGAGATTGTGTCTTTTTTCTTAGATGAACAAAATGTTCAGGTTTTATTGGATTTTATCGATTTGTTAAGTAGCAAGGTTCAAAACCCAAACAAAAGGTCATGGTTGCTTTTTCTTCAGAAGAGGAAAAGTATGAAATTTGAGGGCTCTGCCTTTATGCATGAGCAGGACCAATGAACCTTGACCTATTTACACATTATAGAACTCTGGAACAGTAACTTGAATTTGTGGTTTTCTAGACTGCAACTTCTAAAAAAGAAATATTTACTGGGGTCATTTATGTGCAGAATTCTCTATATTATGGTTGGGCTGCTATATATAATAGTATTTGTTATTGTACCTGTAGTTGTTGCGTGGGCATGCAGATTTTCAAAGTGGAAAGAATTTATCTCAGGTTTTATTAGGGATGGAAATTATAGGCTGTTTTTGCATTTACCTCTGTTATTCTGGATTTAGAAGATCCGGATCTTTGAGATGTGGTCCTCGTTGGAATCTAGTCCTTCCAATGAAGACCCCATTAGGAACTCATTAGGAACCCGATAGGTACGCAATTGGTTTGGATCTTCTACACACACGATCTCTTAATGACCCAATTAGGACCTCATTCTGAATGTGCTGTACCCAAGAGCACTAGTAAAATCCGTATTTTATGGGTTTGGGCCCTTAAATCTGGATTAACACTAGACCCCCTTAATGATGCCTTCAATCCGGAGCCTCGGGATGGGTGCTACCTATTTAACACCCATTGCCATCGGGTGCTAGGTGGCCCATGTGGATGCATGGTGCCCTCAACATGATGCTGAACTTCAAGGACTGGATTCCATGGGGACCAGATACCAAAGATCTGGATCTTCTACATCCAGATTAAGGGACATATGTGCTAAAAGGCCCATAGTGAGGACCCCATACGTCTGCATGGAAGACACCATTAAAGGGTCTAGCATTAATCTGGATTTAAGAGCCTGGAGGTCCCATTAAATCTGGATTTCATTGGCACTTATAGGTACAGCACATTCAGAATGGGGTCATAATTGGGTCCCTAAGGGGTCTTGTGTATGGGTGATACATAAGAGATCCATACCAATCAAGTACCTAAGGTTCTAATGGGTTCCTAACAACTAGTGCAAAAACATTCAGAGATTTGTTCGCAGGGTCTATCCACACTTATATTTGGTCTGGTTCAGCCTCAGGGGATCCAAAAGTAGTCAACAGACTCGAAGCTGCAACATATGTTTTGCTTTCCTGTTTTAGCTTAACCCACTAAAGTATTCATGAAATTTGCCACACAGCCCTCTCTCTTTTTTAATGTATTTGATTCTTTTTTTTAATGGCTAGGATTTCAGATAGGTAAACCTTGTGATCTATTCCAGGTTTTCAACTTCTCCTCCTCTTGGGGTTTTACAGTATTCTGTCCAAACAGTTTAAATAGAATTCCTTGACACATTTTGGCAAAAATTATAATTAAAAAATGAAACATTTTCAGCCAAATTGTCACCCTCATGTATACATGCACTCAGATCTTACCTTTACGTGTGTATAATAGTACTGTTGGTAACAGTTTAGTTTAGCAGGGGAACCCATTTTGGTGGTTCACAAAATTTTGTCACCAGGGGCTCTGAAGATTGTGCAATGTTTGGAGCCAGCCTAAGAGCTGATCTGGATCAGCCTTTCAAGTGTGAAGGCTTCTTCTGGGACAGTATGAGTGATCAAGTGGCTGGAACCACTCCAGCCAGGACTGGACCTGCTGAGCCAGTTAACATAAGTGAAGAAATGCCCCTTCTTTGCATTTTAGTTTCATGATCAAATTGGTTCAAACTTCAAACTTATTCGAACGATTTACACAAATATGTGCATCCATTATTTCTATAAGATAAAATGTATATGCAGAAGGATGTACACAGATGGATGCTCTTCTTATCACGTCAAGGCCTGCTTAAAGAAGACATTTAAGTCTGATAGAATTGAATGCATATGTTAAATAATGTATACTGTGGTAAAATGCATTCAAAGGCTGCAGATTTCAAAAAGCAATCGCTCCATTCTGCTCTGTACTGGAGATTGGCAGGATACTAGGAACATGTCTAAGTCACAATGAAACAGATTAACTGGAAAATTTTCAGGGACTAAAAAAAAAGAAAGAAAGAAAGAAAGAAAAGAAACCTGGAAAAGGTACAAGGTAGCCCTTGTAGTGGTAAGACCACTCTGGGCAGTAACCATTAAGTTGGAAGGATAACTTCAAGAGAACCCCCCAGGACAAACATCAGAGACCTCTGTTCACAAGGATGAAATTTTAGGAACATCTAAAATATTGGGCAATTTCCTCAAACTCTCATATCTTTGGCTGAAGACTGAGATTGAAGTGGACATACCAGCTAACCAATACTAAAGGATGATAAAATGTTGTTGTTGTTGCTGACATAAAACAACAGTAACACACAGCAAACAAGATATTTATGCTGGTTTTGGCAATTGTTGTCACTAGTCAGCCCCTAGGACTGAGTGATGTATCGGTGAATGATACGAGCAGATCACAGCAAAGTGGCTTTCTGTTGCTGCCAGACTGATATTTTGTTGATGCTAATGCTTTTCAAGTGCCCACTAAAATCTTTTGGCACTGACCCCAGTGTGCTGAGAACCACTGGGACCACCTTTGCTGGTTTATGCCAGAGTTGCTGCAGTTCTATTTTCAGGTCTATAATGATGATGATGATGATGAATTGAGGAGAAACAGCTGGAGAAGCTCACCAGATATGAAGACCTGAGAACCAAACTTTAGCGACTCTGGCGAAAACCAGTGAAAGTGATCCCAGTCATCCTTGTCACACTGGGTGTGGTGCCCAAAGATCTCAGCAGGCACCTAAAAATCATTGGCATTGACAAAATATCAATCTGCCAACTACAAAAAGCCACTTTACTGGGGTCTGCTCGCATAATTCGCCAATACATCATGCAGTCCTAGGTGCTTGGGAAGTGCCTGACTAGTGATATAATACGAAATCCAGCATAGTGACAGGTACCTAACTGCATTTTCCCCTCGTGATTAATATTTTATTGTACTGTATTGTACTTTGATGCAATAGACAGAGTCCAGGGAAGAAAAGCTACAGTGTTAAGAATTAAAGAAAGGAATGAAGTCATCTAAGATACTAAAACAGTTGAAGCATTTAATGAATATCTCCAAATGTATTTGCAAGAAAGCATTTATGACTATTTCTGACTACCTCACGATCACTGAAGTAGAGGTTAAAAGAAGAGAAAATACATATTACTTTAAGCCTCCAAGACTTATGGATTAAGGAAATTCAGAGATGCTTTGGTGGACATAGAAAAATGAGTTGCTGAAACAGCTTAGTTAGGCAAGAGCCATAAAGAGCAAACAGTATAGCCCCATGTGGGGAAAAAGAAAAAGAGCAAAGGTTGAGAAAAATACACCATTCTCAACTAGGAAATCTAAAAGCCGTCCAATTAATATTTGTGTATCTTGAGGTCTCTTTAGCTTAACTTCAGTGGGATGGTTCAGGGACAGTGGGTACATCCAGACAGAGTTTACTGTACTTTGCAGGGGCTTCAGAGCTGCTGTGAAACAGACACACAGCTTTTAGAAAGCTCCAGAGTCCCTGCAAATTAAAGCCCGATGCTGCGTATTTAAAAATTGTGACTTAGGCAGCAGTAGCTTCAGATCTCCCTTCTTCCTGATATTTTGGCAGGTCCTCACAAAATCTCATGAGATTTTGTCCTCACCACGAAACACAGACCTCCCAGAAAAGCACTAGAACCCTCTCAGAAGGGGAGGGGCGCCTGCCTCCTGCTGTTCCTTAGTTTCAGCATACTGGGAGAACACTGAGGATGGCTGTTCTCCCTTTGAAGCTTAACTTCAAAGAAAAGGTATACTGTAGGGATGTGCACAAATATTCATACCATTCGAAATCCGTATGAATTTGGCCAAATTTGGACACTCGAATTCAAACTGAGTGTTGGCACATTCGAAGATTGACATTTGAATTCAAATAGAATGTTTTGATACATTTGTATGAAGCTTTGTATGGGATTCAAATGGGATTTTTATGCTATCTGTATGCATTCGTATCCATTCGTATAGGATTCGTATAGGACTGAACATTCGTAGTGAAAATGAATCCTACCACATTTGAGGGGATCTATTTGAATGAATATAAATTTTCTTGAGTCTGATTTGATGCAAACTGAATTTTTTAAAAAAATTGTGCACATCCCTAGTATGCTGTACTTTTTTGTTGTTATTGTTGCTCCTGTCTGGAGGTACCCAGTAACTGGCACTGTCACCACCTTCTCCATGGTTGCCTGAGTAGTTACAGCAATCACAGTGTGGCACGTAGCTGCACAGCTGCAGCTGCCCTGCTCCACTAAACTCCACTCCCACACAGGATTTGCACCCAGAACAGTGCGAACACTCCATGCAGGAGTGACTGGGAGTATACCAGGTAGAGGGCTGGGATCGTCTTGCACGCTCCAGGCTGCTCTGGGATGGGGACGGTGTGGTATGTATATGAAGATCCTGCAAGGCCACCCCAAACATGTAAGTGCAAAAAGGCCTTCCGATGGTGTCTGTCTCTCTGTCTCTCACATAACAAATATATTTGAGATTCTTGTATGATAGTCTAGACTTGTTTCAAATGGGGAAGGGGAAGGTTTACAATGCGAAGAGCTCAGTGGATGAGATCCTGTTTGCAAAGCTTTGCTGGAGATTTATTCAAAGGAATAAAAAGCTCCCAATGGTATGTTCGTGACTGAAAAGTCAATCCACTAAATTATAAGTCCAAATAGATACACTGCAAAATGCACGAGAAGGAAGGACTGTGAGCATCAGGGTGAAAAATCTTCCATTACAAAGCTAAGCAGTATCTACCAGCCACCAAACCACATACACGCTACATATCAGCCGCTGTGCAAATGAAGGTCTACCAGCTTGACTCCAGTGTGCCGCAAGCTGAGGGGAGGAGGGAATGTGATATACCACAGAAAAATCCCTCACAGAGGAATAAGAACAGCCCAATGCGAGTGATCAAAACCAACTACATATACGATTGTTATATTCTTGCTCCATAGTATTTAATAAGGTAAAACAGATGGATACTTCACTGGAACAATTATATGCCACTTTATAGGTACATATACCCAATATGTTTTAAGGCCTTTTCTGCACTTGCCTTTTTTTGAAGCAGATTAGTGGATCCAGATTAATTGGGCCCACGGATCTGGATCATGTGGAGGCATGAGTCAGATCGCCAGATCAGTATTATCTGCACTGATGGCATTGATCTGGCCCATGCTTCCTCATAGGCTGTGTTCACATCTCAGTTTTAATCCAGCTTCAGTCCACTGTCAGAATGAGAGAACACATCAGCAAAGCAACAAGCCACTTTATTTCAGCATTATTTAACTCAGAAAATCCACTTTTGAGTTTGATAATGCAGAAAAAAAATGACTGTTCTCTTTGCTGATGTGTTCTTCTGTTCCTAAAATGGACTGAAGCTGGATTAAAACTTAGGTGTGCAAAGCTTGTGCTACCTCCCCACACCACCAATGGCTATGAATGAAAGTTCCAAGTCTTGGAGCTTGGTGTGTGTGTGTGTGTTGGTAGTATGCTGAGGGGTGCTGCTGAAGAACAGCCTCCCTGTACTTATAGATCATAGAGGAGTGCCAGCTATGTGCCTCCTGTGATCTAGAGCTGCTTCTCTCCTGAAGTGGCTCTGAGAGTGGGATGCCATCCTGATCTTTGGTGGCTGTGGCACTACAGTGCTCCTGGTACAGTCCTGCACATAGCCTTCACTTCTGTTTCAAGGCTGTGTGTGGGTGGAGCTGTGGAGCTGTGGCTGTACAGTTGCATGTTGTGCTGCCCAATTGCTATATCAATGGTCCTGGGTGGGAGCATTCACACTTCACCTAGACCCAGGTAGGAGTTTGGGTGGGGGCAGCATTTGCAATGTGAATGCCAGTCATCTTCCCTGATCTTAATTGCCATGGAATAGTACCCCACATTTGGAAAGTGACAAGTTCTCTACAAATGATGTTCCAACATACTGTTTATGATATAAAAGAAATGAAAATAAAACTAATGATGAAGATTTCCTCAGGACAAATCTGCATTTATTTATTTATTTATTTATTTATTTATTTATTTATTTATTTATATTCCTATCCTGCCCTATAACCAAAGGTTTCACGGCAGGTAACAGCATTTAAAATCCAATACGTACATTAACACAGTAAACTATCCATATTAAAACAATAGTATAAAAAAGAAAAAGAAAAAGGGACAGACAGACAGACAGACAGACAGACAGACAGACAGATAGATAGATAGATAGATAGATAGATAGATAGATAGATAGATAGATAGATGACAATTTTTGTATGTATGTGTGTGAATAGCACACACTGTTTCAGATCATTTCTCAAATGTGAACATATCTGGATATGTCTCAGCATGTAAATTCCACATTGTATAGCTCATGATTTGTCATGACAGCCATATTCTTCCAGGATTGAAGGTTATATCTACACTTGCCTACAGGGTATCCAGATGTGCATAAAGTTCAAGATTAATCTGTAGCACCAATATTTATAAAGATAGTCTTTGAAAATTGCCACAGTATATCTATGAATTCCTATTGCAGTTCTTGTTTTATAAACATAATAAGCTCCAAATTTTTTATTAAAAAGGTTTTTTTCTACATTGCCTGCACATATTTAGCACAGTTGACATATTATCCTAAACTGATTTCCTGCGCTATATTGTGAATAACTGGGAGACCTTTAACTCCATTTCAAAATATTACTTTGATGGATTGCTATTTGTTTGTTTCAAGGGGGATAAATAAATAAAGCTATGATGTCCTTGTCATGTTTGTTCTACAGTCTTAAGATCTTGAGACAGTTTTGAAACAAAGTGTCCCCTTAAATTGGAGCTAAACAAAATCCTGAGTTCGTCTTGAGTTGGGTGAGGATCTCACATAATGTCCCTTTCTGCACTTACCCTTAATCCGGAAGTAAGGGCCACAAAGTCATTTTCTGGGTCTCATAAAAAACCATGTTGATCTTTGAGGCCTCGACCTATGGTCATCTGATCCATCTGAATTAGATGGAGTATAAACCAGGTCAGGGAGGCCCTGATCATGACCACTTGTTTAAATAAGTCTACCAGTGAATCAGTAAGCCCTGGCCCACTCCATGAAGACATTGATTCCAGGACCTCTCAGTGCCTCAGAGTCGGCCTCAAAGCTTGTTTATTTATTTGTTTGAGGTTTTGGATCAGCACTAGCATGCGGATGCCACCGTTTTAGACCACATATTTTTGTGGTCTGTGCAAAGCAAAGCAGAAGCCCAGCAACTCTGCTAAAAGCAGGCCAAAGACAACAGATATTCAAAGAGTCTTTTTGCATTTGCTCCTAGCCCTCAGGCTTGAGAAGCTCCCTCTGAAGCTCATGTGAGCTTGAGGCTACCCAGAGACAGGTTTGGAAAAGTGTTGTCATGCAGATGGTGCTGTTCTAGACCAGAGGGATTTTCGCACTGCAACGCGTTCCGTTTGGAACGCGTGCAGGCGGGCAGCTTAAGACAGTTCTGGACGCTTTCAGCATTCACACACAGGAGCGCCAGAACGCGTGCGAATCCTAAAAGCGCCCGGAACTGTCTTGACCAGCAAAGGCCGGCCAGGGGCGGGGATTCGGCTGCCAACACTGCCACCCATTGGGTGAGAGCACCCAAGGGGCGGGCAGCGCTGTCAAGCAACCCGTCCCGCTTCGTGCTAGCTCCATGGGGCCGGATCGGGCCCTGTGGAGCTGGCATGAAGATGCCCGGGCACCCGCGTGCCCATCGGAGGGGCCGGGGCAAGGTCCCTATGGGGCAGGACCCCTTTGGAGATCAGAGCCCCTGGCTCTGATCTCCTAAGGCTTTGCCCCGTGCCCCGATCTCGCCCATCTGCGGGGCGCGAGCGCCTAGATGTAGGCGCGGGCGCCCCGCAGATCAGCCGCCCACCCCCCCAGTCCCCAAAACCCCCACCCCAACCACGCTCTGAGCCCGATTGGGCCAATCTTCGCGGTGAAGGTGCCTACAGCGAGGCACCTTCACGGTGAAGATGATTCCCCCCCCAGGGCCCGGGGATGGGATGCGCTTGTCCAATAGGGGGCCTAGGTGGGCTGCGTGCTGTGCACTCCCAGAATGCCCCCCTCATTCTGAGGCTGGACAGCGATGAGGTAGGTTCTGCGTTGCGCGCGTCCCATCCCCGGGCCCTGGGGGGGGAATCATCTTCGCGGTGATCGGCCCAATTGGACTTGGAGGGTGGTTGGGGTGGGGGTTTTGGGGACTGGGGGGGTGGGCGGCTGATCTGCGAGGCGCCCGTGCCCCGCAGACGGCCGCGATGGGGGACCCTTGGGACCCCAGCCAGCCCGACATCGGCCTTCTGCCACCCTGGAAAGGGGCTGCAGGAAGCCGATGCTGGTGGCTCCCCGGCTTCGGCAGCCCCATTGGGGCTGCCGGACCCGGGAAGGAGCCACGTCCCAGCAGCCGTCGGGGATGACAGACGGGACCCACCGAATCGGGGTTCCCCTGTCCCATCTGCCAGGGTCACTGACCCTGGCAGATGGGAAAGGGGAACCCCAATTCGGTGGGTCCCGTCTACCGGCTTCGCCGCGCCGGCGCGATCGCCGGCCCGGCAAGTCAGGCCCTGGGGGCGTGCCGACAGCTGTCAGGAAGAGAAGCGTGCGCGAACGCTTCTCTCCCGGAACGCGCCGGGGCGGCTCGTCCGCGTTGGAACGGATGCAGAGCACTTTAAAGTGCTCTGCATCTGGAACGCGTGGAAGACAGCTCCGGACGCGAGGCGGCGCAAGCCCCGCTCGGGCAATGCGAATGCCTCGTCCGGAGCTGTCTTCCACGCGTTCGGAAAAGGCCTGTGCGAAAAAGCCCCATGTCTAGCTGTGATCTGGACCAGAGGGCCTCACTGATCCAGACTCACTGGGTTTAATCACAACAAGGTAAGTGCAGAAAAACCCATTCTCTCCTTGAGTGCTAATACATAGGCACCCATATCTCAGGATGGTTGTCTGTTATCCACATGCTAATGCAGACTATGGCAGGACTCACCTGGGGCCTATCAAATCCTGCACTAGCATGTGGACAGCAGATCCCTATCCCAAGATTTCTTCCAGAGTAAGGCCAAATACAGAAAGGCCTCTGGAAGATCCATACTAAAATCAATGAAGTACAGACAGAAACTACAGGACAAGGGTAGAAATAAACAATTTACTCACCATATTAGTTGTAGAATTTTCATTTTAATCCTTTCAAATTTATTTTGTGGTTAGTTTCTCTCTATTCCAGCTTTTTCAGAAAACAAGATTGGCAGGAAGGATAACCAAGGCCTAACCAGAATCAGATGAGAACTGCTTAGCTTTTTCTTGTCATCAAGATATAATAGATATTTTTAGTCTCATTAGCTATTCTTAGTGAGCTTTAAAGTGCCACATCAGTCATGAAGATTACAGATTGTCAAAATGAAATGCTCTAATATACTATTTTGAATTTCCAAATCAATCTGAGAACCTATATGGCCTTTACAGGATCAAATATATGCTTTCTTGATTTTCCTGTGCAAGCTAACAAGTAGGTCAAGCTGTGGAATTAATGAAAGAAACAAATATCCATCTCTTGGAGGCATGCAGCTGGCAGACCTGACATTTCTGTGACCCTTTTTGCATTCAGATGATGGGTGGTAAACTCTGTCACTTTGTAACCATTCTTTCTGCTTATGCACTCTGCAGATCTGCTGGGATCACAGTACAGCAGTAAATGTAAAGGTCATTCTCTCCAACACCTTTGTTCCCCGTCTTGATCTTAAACCTCATGACTTACATTTATTTAAAAAAATAAATAAAAGACCATGCCCACACGAAGCTGAACTAACGGTTGGTGACTCATGTTTCAAGAGTGCAGTTCTGTTCCAGAACTTTGAGCACTTACAACTAATTTGGTCTTTAGGCACTTCATCCACATACAGTAAAAGAAAACGACTGAAAGACAAGTTAAGAGGTGTTAATGCCTTCATGCTAGTACCTTAATTCAAAATAAAGGCCAGAAGATGCACTCCCAAAATGCATTCTCTTGCTTTTCATGTGGATTAAAGGAGGGTTGGGAATACTACTCATCAGCATGCTAACATATGTAAGCCTCTTTGGGCTGCTTTTAAAATGTGATGCCATCAAAATGTTTGCAGACTTATGGTAACTGTTGCGCAGTAGAATCTTCAAGGTCATTTCCACATGGGAAGGGCTATGGCGCACTGTGCTGGCCCAGGCAATTGATAGATAGCTTCAACTGTTGTCCACTTTATGGTCAGTTTATCCTGATCTAGCCAGTGAACTAGCATGGTATATCAGATATTCCAAGTGTGGTATATCCAACTATGGATGTGTTCTATCTGCACACTTTCCTTGGACTTGTTTACTGAACCAGTCTGCTTGTGGACTACTTAGATACTGATGGGGTTGGGTACAGGGCCATGGCGGCACCATAACCTGCTCCATAGTTCTATCTTGTGCAAATGGAGCATAGACTGCTCCAGCAGTCTAGCATGGAGAAGTGGTCTGTTATGTGTTGTGGTCTAGTATCCCAGTCCTGCGCAGAAAGAGCCCAAGGGAAGAATTATCATGAGGTGCCTATTTCATTAAATAAAGTTCTCATTGAATCAAAAACCATAATGCAAATGGAAAGGCACATTCTGCATTGAAATGTTGGAACTGAGGACCATATCTTATCATGACTCTGGTTTTCTGGAAAACAGCATTCAAAAGCCAGTAATAGAAAAATGCAAAATCTATCTCAAAATTATTTGAAAGATCTTGGGGAAGCATTGCCACTAGGATAGATGCTGGCACAATGTCCTATTGGGAGAAGATGTCTGTGATCAGATTATGATTGCAGTATTACACTAGTTTTCCAGCTTCATGACAAATGACTGTCTGAACATGGCATAAGCCCCTGTGAGGTCATATGGACCTGAGTAGGAAGCTTTTACACTCACTTCAAATCAGAATAACATCTAGTGCACCACATAAGGTTATCATGTGGAAAAGATACCTGTACAGAAATGGTCATTTCAGCAAATGTAGCTCATGGTACAGGCAATACCTGTGCAGCTATTAAAGGTGCAGAAACACCACCCACTTTTCCATCTGGTACTCCTAGCACTCCTAGTTTGTTGTAGAGATTTCCACAAGCTTAATCAAAGCAGTTCAGCTCAAATTGGACCAAACCACACTGAGCTGAGTTCAAACTGAACCTTTGAATCCATTTGGTTGACTGTTCAGATCCATCAGTCTGTCCCATAGGCATTTTGTACCCCACCCTCCATGGTATGGATTTGCTGTCGTATACCAGACTATATAGGTAGGTTGATGTTACACCTCCATGGTCAAGTGTGCCATTATTTAGTATACCAGTAGACTATACAATTCTAATAGGGGGCAGGAAGAAAGCCAATAAACTTCATTCAAAAATGTTCTGCTTGTAGGGCAATACCAGCCAAACCTGAATGGAGCCATGCCATAGAAACAGTAGGAATGTGCACAAATATTCAGAAATTCAAACAATCTGATTCAAATCCAACAAATGCTGTCATTCAAATTCAAATTGGATTTATAACATTCAAATTTAGACATTCAAATGGATTTTGGATGTTCTGAAACATTCGTTTGAATGTTTCAAATGTCCAGATTCATATGTATTCCATATGTATCTGTACAAATATTATTCGCATTTGTGCTTATAATACAGGATGAAAATGAGATGCATACGGGATAAAATGGGATGAGTACGAAGTGTGCAGAGATACATAGAACAGATACGAATGTTGTTGACATTCGTATCTTTAAATATGAATCTAACATTTGAACAAATAGATTAGAATGTTACAGATTTGAATTGGATCTTTTGACATTTGGATTTTAAACATTCAGATCGAATTGAATGCAAAGAAACACACCCCTAAGAAACAATGCTGTGATGGACTGGTATACCTCTTGCGGTATGGGTCCATTTGAGTTTGGCCTATTGGGGATCTGGTCTACTGGGACTGGTGCACTGAATCAAACCAAACAGAGGGATGGTTTGGTTCAAGTCAAATTGGTTCAAACCAAACAGTTTGATTTGGACTGATCTAGACTGAACCACACTTGCACATCTCTACTCTGCTGCCATGATCAAGCAGTATCAATGTGATATCAGTGCCATTAAAGAGTGTGGATCTCATCTATGTGTCAGAGGACAGTCTTTTACTATAGGCTTATTTGCTGCAGTGAAGGAATACAAGTCTGGTGAGAAGTTGCCGGCAGAAAAGAGTAAGAGTAAGCTAAACTTTAAGGGACAGAATAAAAACCTAAAGCTGCCAGTTAAAGAGTTCAGGCAAGGTTATACAAGGCTGGTGGACTTATTAACTTGTTTGATTCATGCTACCTGGTGGCAGCATTAAAAATTGATTTACCCAGTGGAGGCTGGTGCAAGTAAACACAGGCAAAATCCTCTCCCCTTTTTGCAAACCAGGACAAAAAGAGGTGTTGACTGAAGCTTAGACTGCACTAGCAATTCTTTTTCCCTATATAGGAAAAAATTGCTCCAATGTGTAACCTCTAGCTTGGTTTCACAACTGGGATGACTATTGTGTGTGTGTATAAATAATGAGATGACCCCTAAAACTGATGGAAAAGGGTTTTTTGCTGGCTTGGTGCTGGCTTGACCAGGCATTTGAAGAGAATATAACTCTGTAACTGGAGTACTTGTCATGCTTCTGATCTCGTTATTGTTCACAATCCCTAGGCAGATAATTTCTCTCTATCTCTCTTAAATGGCAGTATTTGCTCCAATATCTTATACAGTAATATGTAACATGCTCTCAACAAGGGAATTGGATCTTTTAATGTATTCAGTTAAAGTTTATAAAAGGCTGGATATTGAGGAACTGTACAGAAAGACGTAGTGTTGATAATTGTCTGTCCTGCTCAACTTTATTGTAAATTAATTTTAGGCTCTCTTGCAAGGTTTCTACATTACTTTTCATCAGGCTATTATAAATCCCTTGTTGTAAAATAGAAATTTGCAGCTATATAATTGGAGAACTTGATCTTACAGACAAGAGTATATTCATATGTATATGTACACGTCTATGAGCAAACCCTGATAATTCAAGATATTATGTGTACTTGTGATGCATTTTTTTGAAAGAAAACAAGAACAACAACAGTGAGTTTAACCGAAGGATTTCTTCTACAGTAAAACACTGAAAAAAACATCTCATGGAGGCCAGCAGAGTCAAGAAGATAGAATCCTGTGTTAAAGGAGTAGAAAAACTGGGAAAATGATTTTTGAAGTGAAGTAAGTGGCTCGGAAAATAGCTAGTGAGTCCTGCTGTTCAGCAAAAGCTGTACCCAGACATTATAAGTTTTGTATATATAACACATTTTCAATAGCGAAAGAACCCTGATTTGCATTCAGTTTGCAGACAAAACACATGTGCATATGCCCACACTCATGCATGTGCGCGTGCACACACACACACACACAGAGAGACAAATCAAACTGCATTTATATATGGGTGTTGATTGCCTCTCCTGATGACCTGGGATCTGCACATCTGGATGCCCCTTGTAGTGTGTAGATACACGTGCTTACCCTATTGAAAACCCTAGACCACTACACACAGACTCAGAATTACAAGTAGCTTAATCTTGATTTAAAAAGGCTCTAGGTGATGTGTGCAGACTACGTCATCTTCACCTTCATGTGACTTTCTCAGCTTCTGAACTGGTTTCAGGGTGGACAGGGTGAACCTGTTTGTGGTCAGTCCTACAATGGGTCCACGAAGTATTGCTACTGTAAGGGGTGTTCCCAAAAAGATAGGGTAATTATAATGGGGGACTTCAGTTATCCTCACATAGAATGAGTGAACTCCTGTTCAACTCAGGAAAGAGAGAGAAAATTCCTAGACCTGCTAAATGGCTGTTCCATGGAGCAAATGGTCATGGAACCAACCAGGGGAAATGCAGTCCTGGACATGATCCTAAGTAATGCTCAGGACCTGGTATAGGACGTCACTGTAACTGATCCAACTGGGAACAGAGACCACAATGAAATAAGCTTCAACTTAAATACAGGGAGTAAGTTATTAATAAAGTATAACACAGAGACCTTAAACTTTCATAAGGGAAACTTCCCCAAAATGAGGAAATTAGTAAAAAGGAAAGGGAAAGTTACAGAGTTCAATCACTTCAAAATGCATGGAGACTACTTAAAAACACAATAATGGAAGTGCAACTGGAATGCAAACCTAAAGGAAGAAAGGGGAGTTCTAGGTCCAAGAAGAAACCAGTGTGGCTCACAAGTGCAGTAGATGAAGTCATTAAAAACAAGAATAGTTCATTTAGAAAATGGAAGGCTTGTCCACATGAGAACAGGAGGGAGCATAGACATTGGCAACACAAATGCAAGACGGCCATTAGGAAAGCTAAGAAAGATTTTGAGGAGCACATTGCTAAAAACATCAAAAGAAATAACAAGAACTTCTATAAGTTTATCAGAAGTAGGAATCTAACCAGGAAAGCAGTTGGACCATTAGATGGTAAAGGACAAAAAAGGATAATTAAAGAAGACAAAGAGGGTCTTTTTCCACTGTCACTAAAAGTACCCATTAAGTACCCATTAATGGGTACGTAATGGCATTTTTGTACCCATTAATGGGTACTTAATGGGTACTTCTAGTGACAGTGGGAAAACACCTGGAGATTGCAGAGATACTAAATGAATTCTTTGCCTCTGTATTCATGGAGGAAAACAGAGAATACATGCCAGTAGCTGAGCCTATATTTTCTGAAGAATTAAACTGGACTGAGATAACCAAGGAAGAGGTCCTTGCATATCTTAAAAAACTAAATGTTAACAAGTCACCGAGACCAGATGGTATTCACCCAAGAGTCCTCAAGGAACTCAAATGCGAAACTGCTGACCTTCTAGCAAAAATATATAATCTTTCCCTAACAGCAATCTCTGTACCTGAGGACTGGAGGATAGCAAATGTAACACCAATCTTCAAAAAAGGATCCAGGGGTGATCCAGGCAATTACAGACTGGTTAACTTAACATCGGTTCCATGTAAGGTGATGGAAACCATCATTAAAGACAAAATTAGTGTGCACATGGAGGAGCAAGCATTGCTGAACAAAAGCCAACATGGCTTCTGCAAAGGTAAATCATGCCTTACAGACTTGTTGGAATCCTTTGAGAGTGTCCACAAACATGTGGATAAAGGCGAACCAGTAGACATTGTCTATTTGGACTTTCAGAAGGCTTTTGACAAAGTCCCACATCAAAGGCTATTGAGTAAACTCATCAGTCATGGAATAAAAGGACAAGTTCTGTCCTGGATTTGTGACTGGCTTAAGGGCAGGAAGCAGAGAGTAATAATAAACGGCAAATTCTCAGGGTGGGAAGAGGTAAAAAGTGGGTTCCCTCAAAGTTCAGTCTTGGGAGCAATGCTTTTTAATTTATTCATCAATGATCTAGAAGAAGGGGTACATAGTAAAATAGAAAAGTTCGCTGATGATACGAATTTATTTAGGGTAGTAAAAATTGAAAGAGACTGTGAAGAGCTCCAGAGGGATATCTTAGCATTGGGTGAGAGGGCAACCAAGTGGCAAATGTGCTTTTATCTTAACAAGTGCAAAGTAATGCACATCGGGGCCAAAAATCCAAATTATGTCTATAAACTGATGGGGTCTGAGCTTTCTGCAACACACCAGGAAAGGGATCTCGGGGTTCTGGTGGACAGTTCAATGAAGGTGTCAACCCAGTGTGCAGCAGCAGTGAAAAAAGCAAATTCAGTGCTGGGAATACTTAGGAAGGGAATACAAAATAAGTGAGCAAGTGTCATTTTGCCTCTTTATAAATCTATGGTGAGGCCACATTTGGAATATTGTGTACAAATCTGGTCACCATATCTCAAAAAGGATATTGTGGAACTAGAGAAGGTGCAGAAAATGGCAACCAGAATGATCAAGAGTCTGGAACACCTCCCTTATGAAAGCAGACTGCAATATCTAGGCCTCTTCAGTCTGGAGAGATGGCGTTTGAGAGGGGACCTGATTGAAGTATATAAAATTATGCATGGTATAGAAAGGTGGATAGAGAACATTGCTTTTTTCTATCACACACTAGAACCAGGGGGCACTCTATGAAGCTGATGGGGGGAAGTATTTCTTCACCCAGAGGGTCATTGGTTCATGGAATTTGCTGCTGGAAGAGGTGGTAACAGCTACCAGCCTAGATGGCTTTAAGATAGGGTTAGACAAATATATGGATGACAAATGTATGAATGGCTACTAGAATGAATGTCCAAGAACATCTTTCAGGCTTGGGGGGAAGCAGGACATTTCTAAGGCCATTTGCTGGGATTCAAGAGCAGGAAAAGATTTGTCCTTGTCTCTGCGTGAGATGCCCATGAGCATTTGGTGGGCCATTGTGTATGACGGGATGCTGGACTAGATGGGCTGTGGCCTGATCCAGCAGGGCTTCTCTTATGTTCTTATTGGCTGCATCACTGTGCACTTCCTGTTCTCCATTTCTGAGTTTGTGGGCACCTGGTGGAGAAGGGGATGAGAGCATGTTTTCACACTCTCTGCCTACCTTGGGCAGGCATTGTTCTGTTTGGCAGGTGCACTGTGCCACTGATATTTATTTATTTAATGTTTATTTACATTTTTATCTTGCCCTATACCCAGGGGTCTCTGGGCAGATAACAACATTTAAAATCAAACATTATTAAAACAACAGTATGTATTAAAACAGTAGCATCTGTTTCTTGTCTCTTTAGATTGTAAGCCTGAGGGCAGGGACCTGTCTAAGATTAATAAAATATTGTAACCTGCCCAGAGACCTTCAAGTATAGGGCGGGATAGAAATACAAACAAACAAACAAACAAACAAACAAACAAACAAACAAACAAACAAATAAATAAATAAATAAATAAATAAATAAATAAATAAATAAATAAATAAATAAATAAATAAATAAATAAAGTGTATCCCCATTTAAATGAAGGCCAGGGCAAAGAGATGAATCTTCACTGTCTTCCTAAATGTGTACAATGAAGGTGATAGACGCACTTCAAAGGGGAGACTATTCCATAGCCTAGGGACCATCACTGAGAAGGCCCTGCCCCAGGTGCCCACCTCTTTTGCTTCTGAGGGTGGTGGTACAACCAGGAGGGCTTCCCTTCCAAATGTTAAGGCACAGGCAGGTTGGTATGGGAATATTCCTTTAGATACTTGTGCCCCAAGTCATTTAGGGCCTTATAAGTCAGAGTTAACACCTTGAATTGGGCTCAGTAGTGAATGATAGTGTAGACATAATGCCTGAAGACACATGTACAGGCCTATGATAAGTGGAAGGACAACCTTAGTGGCATGTTAGATAGATAGATATAGGTATAGATTTTCTTATAAAATACAGAATCTAATAGAACATGTCAAATACCATGCCATTACGAATAACCAAAAGTGGATCAATTTCTCTCTTCCGTAGTTTTTCTTGTTACTCATTATCTCCTTCTCCATGAATAACAGAATGGGGGTGGGGGGAAGGTAAGGGACAGACTTGAAACTTTGTGAGATGGAGGGAAATTGAGAACAACCCATAAGTCTTATTTATCAGCCATCAATGAGTTTTACATAGAAGAAGAAGATTTGGCTTTCCTACCCTACTTTTCTCACCCATTTAAGGGACTCAAAGTGACTGACAAAGCTTTCTGGTCTTCTCCCCAAAACAGAACACCCTGTGAGGTGGGTGGGGCTGTGAGGGCTCAGAAGAGAGAGCTATGCATGAGAGCTCATGAGGGAGGATGTAATCGAACCTGGTATTCCCAGATAAGAGACCAGCTCCCTAACCACTAGACCAAACTGTGTTTCTCATAGATAAAAACACAACTATGAGTGAGGAAAGGCTAAGAATTGAAATTCGCTGCTGCTTCATTACTTCCATCTTGCAAACTTTTGTGCTAAATGCAAGTTCCAAAGGATAAAATTAATCTGTAGATAATCTCCCTGGTTTGCCAAGTGAATCTTGAGGTGGCTGTTCCAGGGGCTTGTTGCAAGTCTCCAAAGAGAGCTGGGTTGAATAGTTCAGTTCTTGGTTTAACTACACTATTCTTGACTGTCGACTCTTCTAATTTCTGACAACCCTGCATGCCTTTCTGGAACACAAACATAAAAACAGAGTGACTACTTCCTTTTCAACGTCTCATTGTCTGAGACACAAACCCCTTGAGTGATCCACACAGGCATAAATATTCAAGGACCAAGCTGGTTTTATTCCTTGCCATTCATGTGTATGTAAAGTGTGATGCTCCAAATGTGCATCTCCCTGGGGCTGAGTTGTGTAATGGTGTAACTCAAGGCAGACAGGAATCCAAGCTAGCAATAATAAAAGAATTTGATCATGGCTATGTGAAGCTAATAGAGCCCTTCAGAGAGCAGCTGGGGCATGCAGGTGCACCTGGCTTGCCATTTCTGGACCTGGTGAGGATGAGGTAAGTACCTCTCATGCATGCGTGTCCCTGCCTAGGCCTAGGCCTAGGCCCAGGCCCGAGAGGGTGGGGGAGGTGCCTCGGGGGTGCCTCCAGGCCCTAGGAGACCCAATCTGGTCCCCTAGAACCCACAGGAGCCCCAGGAGGGGACCGGTCAGGCCTGCCCACCCCTGGGTCCACCCGGACCCAATCCAGACAGGCCTGGGGAGGGGCCTGCAGCTGTCAGGGAGGGAGTGTGTGAACAGCTTTGGGACAGCCCCGGATGTCCTGGGCCAGGTGTAGAGCACTATTAAGTGCTCTACACCCAGAGTGCACATTTATTTATTTACATTTCTATCCCGCCCCCTACCCGAAGGTCTCTGGGCGGGTAACAACCAGATTAAGACAAATTAAAACAGGATACAACTACATGGGCAGTGGAACGGGCTGGGGTGGTTCCAGAGGAGTGAATGCTCCATCCCAGGGTGTCCTTCACATGTTCCAACAGTCCTTGTGTGAATAGGTCTCTGTTTCTTATTAAGTGAGCTATTCAGTTGTGCACTCAGGAAGTGAAGTACCAAGTGCTCACACACCTGAGATTCTCTCCCATTATAAAGATGGTAATATCGGATATTTTCACACTTAACTGCCATGGGAATGTATTCCACAGCAATTAGGATCAGGGATGGTGGCTGGCATTCCCATTGCGAGTGTCGGCTCATCCTAAATTTTCACCCAGACTTACCTGGATCTTGGTGTAGACCAGGCCATAGCTATGGTGACTGGCAGTGCTGTGTGCACCTGCACAACCACAGCTATTCTGCTTCACTCCTGCCTAATATGCACATAGAAAGTAATGTGTTTGTGGTTAACTGACCCTAGGCACTCTTGGTTAAGCTGTGGGCTGGTCTGGGACTCAGGCCGCACTATGGTGTGTGGATGCTCCATCCCAGAATGTGTCAGGATTTCCTGATTGCCAAAGTGAGAACCAGTCCATACATCTCCATGGAAACATTAGTCTACTAACATCATTAAGTTAGTTTATGTATTTATGTAATATTTTCCCCTATTTATACTCTTCACTACCAACTCATTCTGCTCAAGGTTTAATTCTAGTTTTCAGGGCAATCTAGCATCAATTCCCCAGTTAATAGTGTGCATAAGGAAAGGGAATTCATAAAGACTTGAATCACTACTTTTTTTATATATATATAAAAGTTCAGTGCTGCCTCAGCTGCCAGTGAAAAGCTTTGATTTGTAATGTAATATCCATCAGGTCCTTTGTGGACACTCACTGCTCTGAGGTAGGACTGGTGGATCATAGCTGGTAATTTCAAAAATATTTACAACCAGGCTTCCAATAATATTGACAGAGCCAATAACATGCCTTTTCTCAGAAGAAAGGTAGCCTTGGGCTAAACATCCATCTTTGTATCTAATGGGTTCTTTGTAATTTATGTGGCTATTGTAAATAAAGGACCGGGAATTAAACCTATTTGGACTATCATGTCTAATTTGTTGCCTAATTATATAACTTCATGGAAACTATTTGCACAGAAATGTATGTTTTTGCATAAGTTTTCTTAATTTCTTAAGGTTTAAGCTTTCCTTGTGGCCATTATTTTATTTTCTTTAGAAAATTGCTTGATTTTTCAGCTGCTTCTGTCAAACTGATGCATGTGAACAAACCTCTCAGTGATGTGTGTGAGACAGACCCCATTAAGATGAGTAGATATTATGGGTCATAATAGAGGGTATTGCCTTGGATCACTTATTGTGTCAATTACAACCCATTTTTCCTCCTTACTAATGGTACAGGCGAAGAAAATGAGATTAGATGGTGGATACTTGTATAGTTAGTGTGACCTTGTTTTTTTTTGTCTTTACCTAATAAAACCTCACCTTCAGATGTTAATGATACATTAGGAATTTCAGAAATGACACACGGAACAAATCTCAAATGCTCCCTTCTAAAATGGTATAAACAATATATAAATTTGACCGGCTCATGCAATTAGGGTATCTGAAAGTCTGTAAAAACTGATGAAAGCAACAGACTTTTCTCTGCAAATAGAATCAACCTTGTCAGGGAGAATAGGTATCATGTGGAGAGAACCACAACTGCAGGGGTTTTCCAATGAATAAGTTTAAGACTAGGCATGAACATCAGTTTGACACTGAGCCATCGGAAACACTCAATTTCAGGGCAATTTGGCTGCTCAGAGTTTCAGGAAAAAGTCATTGTTGTGATCCATGTCAGGTCTTGTGTAGAAATAATTCACTTTGTTCAATTTAGAAGAAAAGCTTTTATTCCAAACACCAATATCCATGTCACAGACTTACATTCATAGCCAAAAGTCAGTCATCATACCAAGTAAAGAGTATGGCACAGACCCTTACCTGTCTAGACACTTGCTCCCACAATGGTGAGATTTGGGGTATTTTGATGACACGTGTGCCACCCAATTTCAGTTCCATGCACGCATGGTGGCCATTTTCTTCAAGGTCCATGTGCCCATTCAAGCAAGCGCCCATTCAAGCAAGCATCTAGACAAATGATACTGCAGAATTTCACTCCTGTATCCTGGGGCTACATGTGGTAATCACAATATAGCCTAGGATAATCCTATGTTTTGGACCTGTTTGTTCCTACATAACTTAAGAAGCAGTATATAAATATTTTAAATAAGTAAATAAGTATGGTCAGTTCAGAAGATGACCAAACATCTGAGCCATGCAAACAATTGCTTGGCAGATTGTCAGGAGAGATCATGGCACCCAGCATGATTTTCCTGTATTTTGAGTTACTCCAAAGAAAGATATTTTAGAACATTTGGTACGTAACCACTCCATATACCTATTTAGGGCACTTTCAGATGTAAAACAGAGATTGGGAGCAGTGGCTTTTTCTGCATAGCGTTCATTATCCTGTGGCATGTGGGACTAACTATAGCCCAATACACATGATCCAGTCCACAATCATAGGGGTGGCCAGCATCTCCACTGTGGTGGCTCAGCTGGCTAAGACTTTAGAGGCTTGGAATAAAAGTTCCCAGTCTCCAAAATCACCAGCTGTGTGGGGTTTTTCAGACAGATGCTCAGCGGAGGTGCATTTCTGGGGCCACTTCAAGTACCCCAATCAAATGGTTCTGGGCTCCCCAGTAGACCAAGCCAGCATCTTGGTGCAATCCATACATGAGCAGCAGCATTGGTCTACCATTGGGAATGCCAGGGAGTCTTTTTCAAAGAAGTGTTCTGTTGGAGCAGGTTGTGGCACTATTTTCTCATTGGTAACTTTTTCAACACCAGAGATGTGGCATTCCAACAGGGTCTTGGTCTTCTGGTAGCCTGGTAGTCTTGTAGTCTGGTAGGTAGGTAGGTAGGTAGGTAGGTAGGTAGGTAGGTAGGTAGGTAGGTAGGTAGGTAGATATGAGAGAGAGGAATTATTTATTACAATATAAAAGTCAACATTTCCGATAATCAAAAACAGTCACATATGACCTATATAAATGTATGTATTATACCTTGCAGATGTCTTAGTGTGTTTGTGCTTTCCCTTTTGACCTTTCAAGATCTGAAATCTTATTTTTCTATTAACAGAGGTTTATGTTGAGATTTTGCAGCTCATGTTTCAAATGTGCAATATCAAGTTTCAAAGCCTACCCTATACAATATGACATGTAAAAAAAGGCAGACATTCAGCACATGCTTTTGTATAATTGTATAATTTCTAAGCATTTATTTTGTTTATGAATATTGCTAGCTGAAATGGCAAAGTTCAATTCTGGTATAATCTACATATCTATGAATTACAATGAGCTGAGTTGTTTTTCTCCCTACAGGAAATATTCTTCTCCTATTTGACCAGGTCTAACAAGCCAAGGGTGGGGAACCCATGTCAAAGAACTACATGTGACCTGATGTTATGCACCCTTTGTCCTAGTTTTGAAAGCTTTTTTTCAGCTGACCAAGTCAGAATCAGATATCTGATCAGAACAATCTGCCTCCTCTTTGCCTGCCTGCATAGAGAAGTGGAGAAGACTTGGGGCCTATTTGCACTTGGCTTTATTCTGGAATATATCCTGGAACAGGGACTTGCTGTCCACATGCTAGTGCAAGCTACAGCAGGCCCCAAGTGAGGGCTGCCAAGTCTGCATTAGCATGCAGACAACAGACCCCAGTCCTGAGATATATTCCAAGATATATCCAACTGCAAACAGCCAGATGGTGTCTGAAGCTGCAATCACACAGTGCTAAAAAAAGGTACACAATGGGGGCCAAAGGGCTGTGGCATCCACATGGCCACATGACCTTTAGGCCTTGAAGGGTGGCATATGTCCCCAAAGGTGTCTTGGGGGTACATGAAGTCTTCAGGTTCCTGTGTTGCTGACACATAGATGGGAAGTAGTAGAGTAGCAGGCTAGTACTGGCCTGGTGTGATATAACAATATCAAACCAGGCCAGTAATGATCCAGCATGGTGGTGGCCATTCACACTTAGAAGTGCTAAACTAGCCATATATCTGGCCAGTGGTGCTTGTGTGAATGGCCCACAGGGGCTCCTGGCATCTGCTGCACAGTTGGACATTTCCATGGAGATCTGGCAGCTTCATGCGATTGAACAGCTATGGCTATAGCCACTCGCTATGCCACACCCAGAAGAGGGTTCAGAGGCTGCCATCTAGGAGTGATCCAGCCACTCATAGTAGGGCATGGATTGCTTTTTAGCAGTTCACAGCTGGATTGCCCCTGGGAAAGCAGTGGCACTTTCAGGTGAGTTGCTACAGCTCCTAGGTAGAGATTGAGCAATCCAGTGAGTGGCCTGGATTACTCTACTGCCAACAGAGCAGGCCAAATATTTCCTGTGCATCTCTTAATAGGACCAAGCAGAAACTCTAAAGTTCCACAGCTCTGAAGTTTTCAAAGGCTTGGGGGCAAGGCACCACCTGCCTGAAAGAAAGGGTGCATTCATCATCATTGTTGTTATCATCATCATTCCAGAGTTTTCTATCCCTGGGTTGTAGTCCTCAACATATCAACATCAGGGGAACAAAGAAACTTGGAGTGGAGAAGAAAAGCATAAAGAGAATTGGGGAAAATAGCAGTAGAAGAGATACTTGGCAACTGTATTATACCTAAGGCATTTGGCAGTTCCAACAGCACAGTTCAAATTGAACCATTCACAAGGCATCAGGTTGAAGTTTTGGCAGGGAAAGATCAGAGAAGCAGAAATAAGATGGGTCAAAGGCCAAAGTTCATACATAAGTCAGAATCCAAACCAAGACAGACAGTCCAACTAACAATAACAATAGCTAAATATGAGAACAAAGGGGAACCGGGAAATCAAAAGTCACAAATATCTTTGACTGGATTGAGGCTGAAGTTCAGAGACACAAGCCAAGCCAATGTTTAAGAAACATGACATACTGACCTTTTGTATGAAAAGCTGGGTTGATACTGATGATTTAAGGCTTGTGCCCTCAAGACTTTGAATCTCAGTGGAGACAGGCAACCACATTAGCAGCTTTCAAGATGTGTAACAACAGGACAGGTAACACCTAAGAAAATGTTTTCTTCCAAATCTACAGTATATTACTGTCAGCTGTTGTCACTGATAGCTTCATCACCAGATCCTGACAGCAGGGTGGTGAATGAATATTGGTTGGATAGAGAAATAGGTAATTTTGGTAACATTTGAGCAGAACAGATAGGCAACAGGACCTAAGAGAGTTCCCTCAACCATCTTTGTGATGAATGGTGATGTTCAAGACTTACACTTTGGGCCTGACCTTTTAAATTTGGCCAGAGGCATCATGGGAGGCTTAGAATGATGGAACCACAGATTTCCTTGACATTACTGTCAGCTAAGAAATTTTTCCCTAGGCTTTTAAATGACTTGCCTATGGGCTGTTCTGGCTAATTGCCTCATGTTTTCTTTGCAGATCTGGTTTGTTATTAAGTTATAAATAATTTCTCAGTTCTGCTCCTTGTGACTGTCCCTCTGTACCCACATCTGGATGCAAATAATAATTTGCCTGATTCAGATTCAGTAATAGCTATAATTATTCCTAACCAGAAACTGTGAGAGAGAACCAGATTCTAAGGGCACAAACACAAGTTGAATGTAAGAAGGTCAGAATATTACAACTTTTATTTTAAAATAAAATAAAAAGAAATCAATTTAAGCAGTAAAAATATCTTTATATTCTTCAGCTCTTACTGTGAAATTATTTACACTGAGGCAGGGTCTTCACTTACACAGAAAAGTGTTTGGTTCTAAGTTCATGAGCGTGACACCACATCTCCATTTGTGGAAAAAAAATGGAGATATAACTTGGTCCCTCATCAAATGCACCTTGTTTCCAGTGTGGATCCAGCCTCAATGATGGAGAGGACCCCATGGATCACCTATTATCCAGAAGTCATTCAAATCCTAGGGTTGATATGTCAACCCTGAAAAACATGTGTAGTTCATAAAAGGGTGATTTTATTATTGTTATTATAATCTCTAGGTCAAACTATCACAATGCTATCACAAACTATCACAAACTATCCTGACCTGTCCTAGAAGGCAATTCAAAAGCTGCAACTCATACAAAGTGCTGCAGCCAGATTGCTTACAAATGTTTCCTATTGGATTATAAGAGGTCTACTTTGGCAGATGAATCTCTTCCAGGCTCATTTTAAGGTTCTAACTTTGATTGTTAAAGCCTTATCAACTTGGGGCTCAAATATATAAAGGAGGGGCTCTTTCTTCTTGGAAATACCATTTCTCTTAGGGAGCCTTCTTTGTGATGCCCCCTAAGTTATGGACTAAATCAGATTAACTCCACTTACATGCATGGTGTGAATTGGGGCACTCTGTCTGCACACTGCTCTGATGCCTCTGTCCTGGAGGGTTCAGAAGTATCTCTGAGCACCCTGATCCTCCATAGCTCTGGAGAAATAAAAACAAGGAACATCTAGTATTTTCCCAGTCACTCCTGCACCTTTTCCCCTGCTCCTTTGCATTTTTTTAAGGTGGAAGAAGAATTTGATAGTATTTTTATCCTATTTGTTAATCACCCTGGGGCTTTGGTGTGGGTGGTGTAAACATCAAATAAAATCAAACAAATCATTGTGTATAATAATATGGTATGTGAAAAGAATCTCAAGTACATAAGATGAATGCCTAAAAAGGAGTAGAAATGATAAATATAAGAGTTGTCTTAAGTCCTCTATATAAATGTTTTAATTTGATCTTCAGTCATAACCTTGCAATATTCACGCCACCAACAGAATTCATTGAATGACCTTTTCCCGTATGTGATAATATGAAAATACATCAAATGTAATTGCCAAGTAGATCTTGTTAAGTAGACTCAGATTTATGACCAAGCCTTTGAACATGCTTTGCAGAAGGTCTCAGAGGACATACCAGAGACAAATCTGTACCAGAACATTATCAGCTCTGTCAAATATTAAACTTTTGATTACTCAGCCCAGATTCTACCATGTCTGGTATCATGTAGTGATCACACAATATGCTGGAAAATGGGATAGCTTTAAGAAAGGGTTATACAAATTCATGGGGGTGGGGCAGATATATGAATGGCTACTAGAATGGTTGCCTAGGTACTGCCTGCCGGTTGGAAATACAGACAGGATTCCTCTACAGGCCATTTGTAGGGTGTCAAGAGCAGATGAAGGTTTTGTATTTGTCTTCTGCTTTAGAATGCCCAGAAACAAATGGTGGGCCATTGTGTGAGACAGGATGATGGACTAGATGGGCTGTGGTCCTATCTAGCAGGTCTCCTCTTACGTTTGTGTCAAGAGTGCAATGAAATTTTCTAGAAGAGATTTGATTTATATTATGATGATGGTTCATTTGGGAAATCCAGCCAAGGCCATCCACTCTGTTGATAATTCCAGATTATTGAGGCAATCGATCTGGCATCACAAAGCAGTGTACACACAACCCAAATTTCAATGTCCAGCTTTTTGATTCAGGGACAACTTCCCCAAGGCTGGCTGTATTTGTTTGTGTTTGTTTATTAAGCTAGCAATGGAGAATCATGTGGTTAATACTTGATTCAAATTCTTGATTGAATCTTGATTCTTGTAAATAATTCCATTTGTTTGATGAAAGTGTTGAAATGGAAGTATTTAACTAAACACATCTCTGAATACCATCAGCATTGTTCTTGTGTGTCCATCACTTAAGTTGTAATTACAACTTCCTCTTTTTTAATCACGTGTATACTACCATCTCTTTTGAAACAGCCACAGCATGGCTTGCATTAATATTTCATTAATGTGGTAGGGCCGCTGTGTTCCTTTCCCATTAGAACCAATTTTGTCTGCAAAAGTGGTAATTAAATGGTCACACTAGTCATTTTGAGGTGTGGAATAAGCAACCATTATGGAACTAGTGTGATGCACAGAGAGTGAGTTTCTGCCTATTCAGCTATGAAATCATTTCTGCTTTCCTACAGATTATTTCCTGGAATCTGATGAAACACCATTATCACCAAATACACATAATTTTGATTAAGTGTATTTTAGCCACATTCTTGTGGTTTTGAAGAATGTTTGTTTGCTTTATGGTCAGAGAGACTCATAACCTTTTCACACTTGGTAAGTCTTTGTGCACATACCTTAGATCCAGATTAAGGAAGGCTGCAGATCTTGGGCCTCCATATCTCCATATGGATTAAGAGGCCCTTAATCCAGATCTCTGGTAGACCCATTTAATTGGATCTACCAGAGAACTAAGGACCTTGTTATGGAATGCATGTCTCCACGTTCCAGGAGAACTGGGGTCTGCTTTTCAGTAGTGTGCCATACTGTATCACTAAAAGCACCCCAAGCCCTGAGGCTAAGTTCACAGCACCCACTCTTTAAGCTCCAAGGCCAGCATTGCAGCTACAGGAGGTATGAGCTAGATCAATACTATCAGTAGAGAGGACACTGGTCCAGCTCATACTTCCCTGAGACCCAGATCAGTGGTCCTGGTTATTCCTAATCCACTGATCCAGATTTATAGCAAGTGCTAGTAGGGCCTTAGTGTACATTGGATTAGCAATATTTCAGCCCAGTACTATGCCAACAGGTTCCTATCCGAATTTACTATAAGACAGTTTTCAACTGTCCCACACTATTTGTTCTTCTCCAGTCACTGGAACTTTCGCTCCTGAGCCATAATTATTCTGGAATAGTATTTGGTTTGTCAGATGTGATTATAGTGCTCCTGATACAGTCCTGAAATATAGAACTGATGTCCTGGTTTAAGGTACTGTGCTGCTGTGTGACATGCTAAAATGTGGGATATCACCCTAACATCTGGGCAAAGTGAAATAAATCTCAGGAGTGGTTTTCTGGAATATCCAAAAATACGTACCTCTTCCAAGTATCATTATTGGAACCTCAGCATGGAGGTAGGCACACTAATTTTTTAAGATTGTTTTGTTGAGCCCTGCCCTTCTACACTGGATGTGTCATAGAAACAATCTATATTTTATGTCTAAATTGTTTTTAATTTACTTTTCATTTTTAATGTGTATCTTGTGATTAATTGGCTGTTACCCGCCCAGAGACCTTAGGGTATGGGGCGGGATAGAAATGTAAACAAACAAACAAATAAATAAATAAATAAACTGGGATCTGGACTATTGCTGGCTGGGGTGGGTGATGCCCAAGTTGAAGATACAGTTATGTGTGTTCACATTGCTGTTGAGCTTTTGCTGGTTTTTAATTCTTGCAATAAAAGTGGTCTTTTTAAAAGTTGGTCTAAACTGTAAATAATTTACAGATTTATCTTAAATTTGTATACCATAAACCTTTGTTCCATCGCTCTCTTCCATGTGCTCTGTGGATATTCAATAAACTTCAAGCAATGTACTTTCCATGCCATCCAGCAGCTACCTTATTTCAAATGTGATCCTAGTTGGTTGAGCCCATGAGTATAGCTGTCTTGTTCCTCACATGTCATTCCTAGTAACAAATAAAATTTGACAGGTTTGTACAAAGAACATTAAGAAAACTGATGTTCAACAATGTGGGCTATTTTAACTCTCTTATTGGGAACAGCTAACAAAGAACCATATTGAAAGAAAAACAGTGATGTTAATAAAGTTTTCTACCCATTCGGTATTGAAATGTATCCAGGATCTAATATGATTTAGTATGATGTATATGCTACTTGAGATATCACGTCTGATACACTTTATGTTATTATCTCATGCACCTCTTGTCATTTTTCGACCAAGGAGTACAAAGAGCTTTCCAGCCAGGTGACTTGACCTGTCCCAGATCTGTTTAGATTGTTAGTAGGGATGTGCACATCATCATCATCATCATCAACCGTCATCATCATCATCACCATCCTGTTGAATATTTGTGATATGGGGAAGGAATTTTTATATGTGCTGCTGGAAGAGGTGGTGACAGCTACCAGCCTAGATGGCTTCAAGGTAGAGTTAGACAAGTTTATGGATGACAGATGTATCAATGGCTACTCGAACGAATGCCTAGGTGCATCTTTCAGGCTGGGGGGGGGGAGGAACTGAGGCACATCTAAGGCCATCTGCTGGGACTCGAGAGCAGGAGAAGGTTTGTCCTTGTCTCTGCTTGAGATGCCCATGAGCATTTGGTGGGCCACTATGTGCGACAGGATGCTGGACTAGATGGGCTGTGGCCTGATCCAGCAAGGCTTCTCTTATGTTCTTATGTTCTTATAATAAGAAAAGTTCAGCAGTGAACCAGAGTACTTTGGGAGGTGGGATTATTTCCTTCACAGAATGTGATGTTTATATATTACACGTATTGCATTTTTATGTGGAGTAAATGAAATTCTGTTGTTGTAATGAGTCTCACTTGCTTTACTGTTTATTCAAATATATCTTCCAGTTGTTGAAAAGAAAAGTTCAGCAGTGAAACAGAGTACCTGGGGAGGTGGGATTATTTCCTTCACAGAATGTGATGTCATATTTAATTTAGATTATTATAAGGAGAAAGAGACCAACCCCTTCCAGATATATTTTCTAAAGTTCTGTATGTAGCCCAGTCTTTCCCTTAACCTTGGAATACCAGAATGTCTACAGATTGTCCATGACATAATTTGTGCCAAGATGCTCATAATCCTCTTCAATGAGCATATGTGTCTACTAATAGCTGTTGTAAATCCGAATGAGCATGTAATTCAATAAACAATAATACACACACCCATACACAAAAAGATTGGCTACAGAATCTTAAAGTGGTGGACCCTGATCAATCTTCTGCCTAATGTGAGGTTACATCACACAATTTTTTAAAGCAACTCTGATTTGCTTAAGAGATGGATTTCAAGTGAGATCATTCATGTGCCAGCCTGCCTTTCCCCTTCCCATGAACATAGATGGAAAGAAAAAGCAGATTAGATGTGAGGTGAAAACATGAGAACCATGCACTAATGCTTTTTTTCCCTATGTGTGGATGAAGGCAGAATACACAGTTAATCTCATGCAACTAAAAGGTTTTCTGTAAAATAAAGGAAAAATGAATTGGGATAACTACTGAAGAGTACAACATGAAAGTAAATTTTCAATTTGTTTTGATTTTCACAACAAATGGGAGGATTTCAGATTACCTTTGAAAGGGAAACATAGAATATTAAGGGTCATTTCACATGTTGAAGATGGGGCCAGCCCGGGGATGCTCTGACAGGGAGCATCCACAACTACAGAGCTGCTTCTATCATTGAGTGGCTACCAATGTACGCAGTTGTCTCCATCTCTGATAGCTGTGGAGCAGTAAACCCTGGATTCAGCCTTTGCACTTACTTATGTATGTGAGGGTGGTATGGTGAGGCTGCAGCTGAAGTACCATGCTTCCTGATTACTAGAGCAATGGCCCAGTGCGCATGGCCATTGCTGTGCTGAGGTAGATGCTTCCAGATGGGAGCATCTGCACTTTGGAGGCACTAAGATAAGTAGCTAGGTGTCGTGTCCTGGCTGACATGGCTCTCCGGCAGACACATGCGCGTGCCACTACTATGCAGGGGTGGGACGTACTCAAAGTCAGGTCATGGTCCAAGGTCAAGGGTCAAGAAGTTCAGCAAGTCAAGGGGCAGTCCAGTGAGTCAGCAAGGTCGAGGATACAGTCCAGGGTCGAGAGTCCAGAAGTTCAGCAAGTCAAACAGTTCCAAGGTCCAAGGCACGAGTCTGGTTTCACAGCAAGGTTGCATGGCTTTGTCTGCAATGCGCGCTGGGCGCCTGCTGATTCCTTTAAGTAGGGGACATTGCGCCCCACCCACACTTCTCCAGCTGCTTCAGTCTTAACGAGTGGCGCATGATCTGTTTCTTGTGCCTCAGCATTAATTGGGAAGGCCTCTGTAATTCCACACCTGTGGAGGAATCTGAGCGCTCCCTCCCTGCGGGGCTCTCGGTATTCGCGTCTGTGGTGTCTGTCTCTGGCAATGTCGGGGGAGCGGCCACAGGGCCCAGTACCACCTCCTCCTCCTCTTCTGAGGAGCTGAATTCAGGAGGCACAACACTAGGTAGCTTTGTGATGAGGCTGGTGTTCACAATGTGAATGCCAGCCACCATCCCTATAAACTTCCATGGGACAGTGTCCCACAGAAATTAAGTATGAAAAGGCGTAAGACAGCAAAGAAGGTAGTTGGTCATCTATGGAAGTGTTTCTGGAACACACACATACAGCTTCTGACAAAACCTGCATGTGGAAACATGTTAATCCAACCAGATTTATAGAACAGCAGAACCTTTCACGGTGAAATTGAGTGACACATTTTGCAATGGCAAGGTGTAAACTAAGATGTGTTAATTGGACTAGAAATGGTCTGTCATTTCTGGAGGGCACCAAAGACGTTTAAAGTCAAAGTACAGAAAAATGGTTGGTTTCTGAGAGCATGGGATCATGGGATCTTGGCACCACCTGGTGCTTAATTAGGCATTTGATTTAATGTATTAAACATATCCCAGGGTCACATATTTTTCTTTTCTTTCCTTTTTTGTAGCTATGGGATTTTTCACCAGCACTTTTCATTGTTTTCCATTGAACAAAATAAAGAAAAACAATCCAGGGGTGAATTCCCATTCAAGGAATAAAGTGCAATATACAAGCTATTTACATCATGATTTACATTGATATGTAAAGTGCGTTAAAAGGAAGCAAAGGAGCATCTGGAAATTGGATTCAACCCCAATTTTGTGTCCCCACTCTTAAACACTTAAAACACTTCCAAAAACGGATTGGGGAAAGCAATTCTTTCCCCTCCTCAGCCTTTTCCTACTCCTCTCTCCCCTTTGTCCAGGGCACACAGTGGCAACTGCAACTCAAGCCCCATTCGCCTGCTCACCTCCACAGCCACCATCCCCAGCAGGGGTCCCCCCCCGAAAAAAGCACCCTGCCTGGCTGGCGGGCTTGTTGGGGGAGAGAGAGGAAGGAGGGAGGGATGCCTGCTCGCTTCACTGAATCCACTAGCTGGTTAGAAAGACCGAGCAGAGGCTGGGCGACCTCCTCCTCCCCACCCGGGCTAGGCGAGGCTCCCCCTGGATCAATGCAGCCTCGCTCTGCTGCGGCGGCTGCCTGCACACACACACACACACACTTGCGCACTCCCCCGTGGGAGCTGTACAAGTGACAAGTGAGCGAGTAGTGCTGGTGCCGTGGCAAGTGGGTGAGAGAGAGAGATGGACTGAGAGCTGCCAGAAGTAATCCTTTTAATGCAACCCAGTTTTCTACACGTGCAACCTTTAACTCTGTAAAATGCGTGGGTGGGAAAGGAAACATTGTTATAAGGTGTGAAGTGGGTGTGAAGTGGGTGAATTGTTACAATGAAACCGGCTGCTGTAGAGGGGAAATCTGGCATTTTAACTGACAAGGGGCTGTCCTGGAGGGTGAAAGCCCACCCCTTTCATGATGTATTTGTCCAAATACTGCTCTAGCGTTCCCACAGCAATAAGGAAGAAATATTTTAAAAGCCAAAACCAGAAAAAAACACCTGAAAATCAGGTTTTTATTGATTCCATTTTTAAGCCAACTAATCCTTAAAATACCCCTGAAACTGATTGAGGATCCAAACCATTTTGAAAAAGTTTTCATTGATTGCGGGTGGGAATTATGAGTATCCAAACCGTTTTGAAACAGTTTTAAAGTGGCAATGGGAATTCACCCCAGCTGTCCATTGCTAACTTTAAAAATATATATATTCATATACCGTGAATACATTTCTACCTCAGGCAAAATGCAGAAAGTTCTGCGAATTCAAGACATCATGGGTGCATCCCCATGGGCTCCAATTACTGCGCTGCTGAATCAGGGCATCCTTAATCTGAATTGTAGTTAGAATTAAGATGTCCCCATGTGGTTGTGGAGAGCACAAGTTCAATTCGAATCCACCCACCCGCAAGCAAATGTAGTAAACCCCTGCATCGGGGAAACCGCATCCTTTTTTCTCCACCCCCTCTGCCCTGATTGGAAGCCTGGCTGATGTCACCATGCCCTGTCCCGCAATGGCAGGGGAAATCCCTGGGAAACCCCTCAAGGCTGCACCTCCAAAAACATAACACACAACAGAAATAAGAAAAAAAGACAAAAGGTGGGCATAATAGAATGGCAAAAGGGCTGATGGCTTGAAGCCGCGGCTCTGACTTTAGCAAACATGTGCATGTCTGCATGACAGCAAGCACACCTCCACTTGACAGCGAGCCTCGTGTTCACATCAGCCTCCCTCTAAACCCTTGCAGCTTGGACCGGACAGATAATGAGTGATCCAGCACTCATGCGAAAAATCTATCCCTGTACCCACATGTGCCTTGCTGATCGGGGGATCAGGCAAGGGGGGGGGGATGCTTTTAGATGGAGAGGGCAAATGAGAGCTCATTTCACCTTAATTTCTTTGCTGCCTTGTTTTCTTTCCCCAAGCAGTTGCATTCGCAGCACGCACGGCAGGGACAGCAAAACCCTGCCTGATAATGCTCTGATCGCCAAACTTCTCCCCCAATAACCCGGGAGTGTCCCCATGAATCAGGATAATATGGGCATGCCTCCTAATTTAGAGCAAGAACAGTTTGAAAAGTGTTGCAAAGACTTTTAGGTCATAGTTAAGTGTTTTTGCACATAACTGCCATGGGATGGTATCCCACACAGGCACCTTCACTGAACTTCCCTGGAGGCCCTCAGAGTGTGACCATTTGCAGAGAGTCTACAGCAAGTGAAAGTTTCATCTCTTTCTTTTGCTTGAGAAAGGCCAGAAGCAATTAGTGAGTGACTGTGTTAGACAAGATGCTGATCTAGATGAGCTGTGGCCTGATCCAGCAAGGTTCTTCTTGTGTTCTTAAGCTCACTACAAAGGGTATTCAAAGAGGACCAATTTGTCCCATGTGTTTTCTTGAACTATTAAACTTTAGTAGACTTCAGATTTTTCAGAATTTGTAAGGTGGAAATCTATCACACAGTTTTAAATTTGTTATTACTCCCCCACCTTAAACCTTATGAGGGTTAAAACAGATTTTGTTGTGCTATTTGCATTCTGCCAATAAAACAAAAGAAAACATGTGGCTTAGTAAGAAAGCCTTTGACTTTAGCTTTTCTTATGAGTATGTCACTTTGCCCATCAGCTCTACAAAACCCTTTGCTTTTTAAATCCTCAGCCCTGTTCATTTAGCCTTTAGTGTTTGTGAGTAAGGAAGCATAATGCTCCTTCTCTCTTCCACTTCTTTAAAATAAATGAATGAATGAAAACCTGTGGTAGGATCTCAGCACTTCTTTGTCCATTTTTCATTATCAGTGCTAACGATGGAGTATGTTATTCATTCTCAAGAGGACACTCTGATCCTTTTGATAGAGGACTTTCTTCTTTATCATTCACAGCCAGCCAATGTTCAGTGGGAAGGATACCTTTCAGGACATTCCAGAAGTGGAAAATGATTGAAAAATTGGACTGGATAAGAGGAACTGTGATCATAGCAGAGCCCTCAATCAGGTGTGCAAAGATTCAAAGTTACAGCTTTACAAAATAGGGGGGAAATGCAGAAGGTTGAGTTTCTAGAGGCTGAAGAAAAACAGTGGATCTACAGCGTTTTGAGGAATTAAAGTCAACCCTTGGTTTTGTGAGGCTGATGGCAAAATAGAACTCCGAAAACACCTGTTTTCTGACTTGGATCTTTTCATTCCTGTCACAGCTATGCATCCTTCACCCTCACTCTGATGTAGCAGTGTAGCCAACAGGTGATTTAGTTGTTGTGGGCCAAAACAATGCACTGGTCCATTGTACCTGTTGACAAGGACAAATGGTGGTTGAAGTGTTGCATGGAACAGTGAGGAATGGGCAGATGTCAATTGCAGCCTCATCTTAGATCTACTTGAGCAGTAGATAAAGGTTGTGTTTCCTCTGCTGTGGCAAGAGGTATCTGGTGAAGGCTTCTCCCCAAAAGAACCCTCTCTGACTGATGCACCACTTCCGCATATTCACATCAGCATGTGAATGCCTGACAATGTGGCAATAGAAGCATTTGGTAATCTGCATGTTCTTGCCCTTAAGGACTTAGGGTAAGCACTGCACCCTTAAGCAGCTGCTTAATGGTGCCAGTAATGGATATATGGTGCTTAAGGCCCTTGCCACAGGTGCCAGGTGTGGTAAGTGGAAGTAGGGCCAAAATGTGAGATTCTGTTTGACACACAGCTTCTCTACCACTGTCATGCGGTTCTGAAACAGACAGAATCACTCTGATAATGTTGCTGTTATTGTCTCAGTTCATTATAGACATGACGCCCCCCCCCCCCAGTTATTGTATAATTTGAATCTTCAGGATTTCTGTGTTGGGTTAGCTGCTGCTCATGCTGTCAATATTTGGAGAGAGGAAGCTGGGGAGACCATATGGAATTTAATCCAGTGTCGAGCACTTACAGTGGATGGGCAGTGATTTGTATAATTTTGTCCTAAACCTTCTGTCAGTGGAACAGACTGAGTCATACTGATGTTTGTTTCAGCAAGGGAAATGGTATCATTCAGTCTGTCAGGAGGTCAAACCTATTCAGGCAAATAGAACTCCATTTGTCAGTTTTCCAGGTGTGCTGCATTAGAATAGAATCTCCCTCTTTCTCTTGTTCTCACTCTCAGCATCTTAAATAACTGAGTAGCCTTCAGGGTCTCTTTCTTTCTTTCTTTCTTTCTTTCTTTCTTTCTTTCTTTCTTTCTTTCTTTCTTTCTTTCTTTCTTATTCTGAGTGGAATATCTGACAGGGAAAAGTGGTACTGCTGAAAGGTACTGGTCTTTTGTTTTATCAAAACATTTACTTCTTCCACAGTTACTCTGGTACATTACTTCTGGCAGCAATTCCCAGAGGACCACTGAACAAGGTACCCCATGGTGCACAGGGCCACAGATGCATGACATCCACATGCGTCCATGGTCCACTGTACTGGACCTCATCATTGAGGTCTCCTGCTAAACCAAGCTAGGGTGCCATTTGGGACACCTTAGCCAGTCTAGGCTTCATTCAATGCAGACAAGTAGTGATTGCGGGTAGGAACAGGGCCTGCTGTAGTCTGCACCAGCATGCAGGTGATAGGTCTTTGTTCTGTGACTTATCCTAGAACAATAATCAATGTGGAAAGGGCCTCAGGCAGCAGCCAATACACAGGATCATCAAGTACTTAAAAGCAGAAGTGCCCAATGCCTTTCCAGGGTTTGGACATGTGATGTCCTGATACAACACACATAGCCCTACCCTCTCTTTGAAGCTTAGAACTCAGCTTCAGAGAAAAGACCACCATCACATTGGAAAAGGTCCTGAAGTGTCCCTTTTTCAGCATGGCACCTGTGTAAAGTAGGTTCAACAAGTAGCTCTTATCATGCCTGTGTGCCTGTGCAGTGGCAGTGAGAGCACCGGCTGGTGGTAGGTACCCTCAAAGCTTTTTATTTTCTACTGCAGGAAGAGTGCTGTGAGACCTTTCTCAGAGCACTATATACAGCATTGAGCACCCTGAGCATTTGGCTGTTGCGCCCCTGAAGCCTCTTTAGGATGCCTGCTGCTGTACATGTGGATGATCCCTAAACCATGGTAGATGCCAGCAAATTTATCCTAATGTGTCTGAAAAATATACTGTACACATATGGCAGCAAGTGCCCTGAAGAGATCTTGGGAATGAGGTGGGCGAAAACACCCTCATTGAGCTTTTGTTCCTATGTTCTTCATCTAACAAGAATGCTGGAGGGCCTGCAAGTAGCATCCTTCCAACAGTGTGGGATAAAAAGCTCTGAGCATATCTGCCCCACCTTGCTGCTACCATGTAGACATCATGTAGACACACAGTGACAGTGAGAGCGACCTTGCCTGCTTTGAAGAGGCATTTGTGCCAAAAGCCCTTTTCTTTTCCAACACAACAACATCTCTTTTTCTAAAAACAAGTTCTCGGCTTCAAAGAAAGAGACAAGTGAGCTGTGGACATCACTTGCTTCATCCCTGGGGCAGCATCAAGCACTTTTGCTTTGAAGTAATCAGTACTGTTCAGTTTTGGAGACTGTAATCATACCATGGAGGATTCTGTCACCTCAGGCCTGGCATTCAAAAGCTCCTGCACCACTTGATATAGCTCAAGAGGGAAAAGGTAGAATGGCAGGGGCTCTAATCAGAGCTTGACACATTTCACCCTAACTTGAATTCCATCTATACAGCGATTTTTGGACATTTCCTGAGTGGACAAATACTTTTGCATTTGTACAACATATGATGAGTCTGGCTCTGGTAAGGCATGTAAGCAAACTGAGCCACAATTGGTATTGGCTAAGTCCACAGCAATCTGGAAGCTGATTACCAGCTTCTGACCGTTGATCGTGTACAGATGGAAAAGATATAATTGATCATCCCATCTACAGCCTTTGGTTAATTTAACATCTTCCTTGTTTGAGACTCACTGCATGTATATGATGGAAACACATCCTTAAAACCTAAACATTCTAGAGTGGTACATTTTTATGTTCTTTACATAATTCTCTATGCATTCATATAATAATTTTGACAAAATGTAGTTTAGTGCAAAACATCAGAGTATCAACACAGATTGACTTAACATTTTTCTGTTTCTTTTAATTTTGAAAATTTTGTTCATATCTTGTACCATGGGTACCATTTAGGCTGTGGTCACACATAAGGGATGTTTTTTCCACTAGCACTAAGTACCCATTAGGGACCCATTAGGCTCAGAGCACTGCAGACCCCATTAGAGCCACATTTGTTTCCACTTGTACTGGTGAAATCCAGATTAAATAGGTCCTTCAGGACCTATATTCTGGATTTCCTGTAGACCCATCTACAATCTGTATTTAGGCCATGAAATCCAGATTATACGGTACATGTTCGCACCATGATTGGGCAAAGGGGGCTAGGAGTGGGTTCAGGGGGGCACCCATGTGGGGTGCCTGGAAACCCAAAGCTTCAGAGCTGATGCCTAATCTCCGAAGACAGCTCCAAAGATGGCTCCGAAGAAAAGTCCAGAGAATGGCACAGTCATCAGAGCTTAGGCCATTTCTATGGAGCTTTGGTGATTCTCTGGAGCAATTTGCTACAGTCTTTGAAGATTCTCCAGAGCGGTTCTGGAGTTTGCACACACATACCATGCCCACGCGCATTACCCTCCAAAAAACATGGGGTGACAGACAGGCCCAACATGGGTGCTTAAACGTTTCCACTGCATGCATGCCTAGCACCTATTGCTATTGGGTGCTACATCACCCGTGGAGACACACTGGGGCTGCTTCTGCACTTACCTATTTAAATCCGGATCTACCTCATCCAGATTTAGTAAATCCGGCTTAGAATACATCTGGATTTACTAATCCGGATGCAGGGTAGATCCGGATCTATGAGGGTAGATCCGTATGTAATAGATACGGATCTACCCACCCCCATCCTTATGTACACGCAGCAGAAGAACAACTTAGATACGGATTTGAGGTGGGTGCTGTGCAGACGCACAGCACCAGCCTCACATCCGTGTCCCGGGGGCCCTCCCCCGGCCCGCCATGATTGGCTCTGCTGGAGCCAAGCTTGGTGAGCTGGTGGACTCTGCTGTCAGGGCTTGCCCTGCCCCAAAAGTTGTGGATCGCCGCTTCTGGAGCCAGGGGGAGCTTCTACGAGGCCTCCCTAGCCCCCCACCAGGGGAGAGCCCAAGCGATCACCTCCTTACCTCTTCGGTGTTGCCTCGATTGGGGTCGCAGGGAGCCAGGAGGCTGTGCGCCTGTGTGCTGCGCGCCTCCTGACTGGCCAGGGTTGCTTCTGGCAGCGCTGGCCGTTAGGCAGTCGGCACGCCTGCGCAGAGAGCAGAGTCCCCCGGCAGAGCCAATCATGGCATGCCGGGGGAGGGCCCCAAGTAGGCACATTATTATTATTATTATTATTATTATTATTATTATTATTATTATTATTATTATTATTATTATTATTATTATTATTATTATTATTATTGATCAAAGTACTGTGAGGCAAACCTGAGTTTGCATCGGACCATCCTCATGAACAGCCTCTAATCGGGCTTACATTTGGGGCAAACAGCATAAATCCATGGCAAAACAAAAACAAAACAAAACAAAAACCCTTTCCAACTGTTCTCCAACTTTCTGTTTCTTCCCTCTGTGTGCACTTAAGCCAATTGAAACACAATGTCATTTTGGGATTATTGATACTGTTTAGCGTTCAGATGCATAAGGTTGTGCCACAGATTGCTTGGAATTGGTTCAGGACAAGTGAAACAGAGACATTCCAGTAATAGCAGTTAAAATGAAGAATTATTAAAGTCTATTATGCATAATGCAACACTGTGCATTTCCTGAAGGGTTGATTCATTGAGATCCTTGTTCTGCGTTTATTAGATTCCCCCTTCCGGACACTTGTGAAAGTGAAATGAAGCTGAGCATATATAGTTTCCCAAGCTTATAAACTGTGATTTTCATCCAAATGTCAGTATTTTGGATGCTCAGATTATCCAGTAATGCCAGTTGATATCCCTCCCAACTTTTTTGCTTCTTTAAAAAATCCTTAAACTATTAAGTTGCAAGCACAGTAAATATGGAAGACTTTATGTCCAAATCGAGGAAATTAGAATTATCAAGAACATACAGCTGTTATGGCCATTTGACTGAGTTCTTTGCTGTTAATCCATGAGGCTTGTATTAACAAAGACTTTCAGTTACTTCAAAAGCAAGACTTTTCTTTCTTTTTTCCCCAATAAGTGCTTTGCTTTTTCTCATATTGCAAGGAGTAGAATATGAAATGTATTATTATGTTTTTAAGCTACCATTTGCAAGTAGAAGGATGGAATCCAAATCAGTCACTTTTCTTGGATTAAAAAAACAACAACCCAACACCAAACCAGATCTGAATGTGAAAAAGGACCTTTGGACTTTCTGAAATGATTTCCTGTTCCTTTTGAAATGCAAGAATCTAGCAAAAGGCAACATATTTTCCCTTTAGCTTAGAAATTAAATTCAGCTTGATAGGAAGGCTTTGGCAACTGACTGGAATTTAAAGAGGGATGGAAGAAGGAACAGAATTTTTGTTGACAGTGAGTCTATCCACTGCAGTCCAAGACAATGGAAAGCATGATAAGCAGGACTAGATCTTTTCATCTACTCATCAGCTCTTTGTATGCTTATCCTGCAGTGGGATCTGCTCTACCAGAAACAGCTCTTAATATTTTCTCTAACATGCAGAAGGAAAATAATAATAATGCTTTGACCCTAGATCTACCTTGGCTCACCATTTGAAGGTCTTTAGGGGAAGGGAGAAGAGGAGGCTCCACTTTAATAAAATGGGATACCAATTAAGGAGAAGAGTCATCTATCTATCTATCTATCTATCTATCTATCTATCTATCTATCTATCTATCTATCTATCTATCTATCTATCTATCTATCTATCTATCTATCTATCTATCTATCTATCTATCTATCTATCTATCTTTGAGGATGGAAATGGAGATGAAAATTCCAGGAAATGACCCTTTGGATTATGTATGTTTATGCTCAGACTTGACTCTAATAGCTCACACATGTTGCACAAATATGCAGATGTGACTTTATGCTCATCTGCTTTTAATATTGCTGACCTGTTCTACAGTTGTTACACAATTAGGATATGGTTAGCATGTCATTGCTGGTAATATTATATTCAGAAATTTGGAGTGTTTTTAACAAGCACTGAAGGAAGGAGGCATACAGGGTGGGGGGCAGTTGCACAAATAGTCAGGAGGAAGGTTGGTAACGTTGTTGATCAAAGAAAGGTTGAAGGCCATGGAACATGCATATGAACAAGCAGAGAATATGGGTGGTAGGCAATGGGTGATTGAGTAGTGGAGCAGGGAAGAAGGAGGGAGCTGAGACAAGCAAGGGTGAAGGATGAGAAAGTGAAAATGGGATGAGCAAGCAAATCAACATGAGAAAGACTGAATAAGTACAGGAGGGGAAATACAGATGATAGTGACCGTTGCTAGGTCTGAAGCACCACAACAGACCAGTATAAAGCAATGGTCTAAGTGAGGCATGGACAAAGTGTTTTGGGGGGACATTCAACTTCGAATGAATTTTAGAAAATTCAGAACCGTAATTTGCATTATGCTCTGCCCAAGCTGTCTGAAGCCATTCAAATTTCAAGTCATTTATCAAGTGATTCAAACTGTTTTCAGAGTCCATTGTGGACAGTGGCCCACCCATCCATCCATCCATTTGCTTGTAGAAGGATATTTACAAGTGCAATTGAAATCTATTGCAAGCAACTTAGTGTAAGATCTGCCATCCATCCATTAATATTTTGTTTTGGCAAATTGCCTTAAATTCTCAAAACAGGAACTAGTATAAAATATATTAAATAAATCATTTTATATATATATATCTGAATTTTTTACAACATATTTCAGTAATAACTCATTGATTTAAATACTACTACTAATAATGTTGTTTTTGATTATAATAATATTAATTCACAAAAAAAGTTGCCCTTTTATCCTGTGCCTTCTTGCCCTGTCTTCCATTTTTTCTCTGCTACTCTGAAATGCTGCCCAAGGCAAAGATTTGCTTTGCTAAATATGACCTCAGATTTCTCCTTTAATCACCTGCCAAGCCTTTTAATTTGGTGGCTAATGTGCTTGAAAATGAAACATAAAAGTGAAACCTCAAATTACTTCACACTTGAGTTGGACACTTGAGTTTCTCTTTGGCGTTATCATACAAAGTGAAAAAATGTTGACTCTGTAGCTTGTTTGGAGAATGCTTGCATCTCCACCATACAACTATTAAAAGGAGTGGAAAACTAATGCCTTCTGAATAAACAAACAAACAAACAAACAAATAAATAAATATTGAGGATGGTGATGGTGGAAATGGTGGTGATGGTGTACTTTCCCCCTTTCCCTTCTCCATTATCCCAACTATTTCTCCCGGCTGCTTTTGTTCTCCCCCGATGCTTCTTCCCAGTATTTGCTATTGAAAAGTAAATACATTCTATACAAATAGCTATTTACAGTTATGTTAATGGCACCATTTAAAACTGATGAAAGCCCAGGAATTCTAAATGAGAGCTGCCAATTTCAACCTTGTAACCATTAAGTCACTCCTTTAGAATCAAGAGATTTGTCTCACTTGACGGCTTTGCTTCAGTTCTCAGATCATTCCATGACCTTTGAGGCTCAAGTGTGTGGATTTTCAGCTAACCATTAATGATTCCATCCCCCCAACAGATCCTTTTAAATATGCTGATTGAGCAGAAAAAGAATAATTTTGGCTAGGTCTTCATCACTTCTGCTGTTAAAACTGTGCGTTCCCTGATGGTTCTATTGCAGCAGGATTAAGGACTCCAAGTCCCGTGCTGCTAATCAAAATGCTTATTATGTTTTATTTTGCTGTATGGATAAATTCAATGAACAATTCAGGATATATAAAAAACCTTTATACTTCAGGACAATGGTATCACCCTTTTTTGTTTTGTTAATTAGGATAGTTTAAACAAGTTAGCAGTATCAAGTGCCTCTCTCTAAATGAGGCCTGAGAGGCATTAAAGCTTTGTGACTCTGCAATGTGCATCCTAGTTTTACAAGAAACTACATACTGATGACATCACCCTTAGCCATCCCAGGGACACTGCTGAAGTGTCTGGATGATCAGAAACATGCCCATGCCCAATCCTTCCAAGACTGGCTTAATTGGACCGAGCCCCACTTCTAGTATTCAGGAAGGCTCAGATACCTGAAAGCAGAGAAAGCAGAGGTCTTTCTGAGTAAAGATGTCTACTCTCTGGATCTTTTTGCCAGCTAAAAAGATACAGTCCAAGATACTTGAGAGGGATTCTTTCTACACTGGGCCTTATTCCAGATTCTATCCCTGAGTAGGGACCTACCATCCACATGCTTGTGCAAACTACATTAGGCCCTGACCAGGCTCTGCTCTAGTCTGCACTAGTATGTCAACAGCATGTGATGCAAGTGACAATCATCAATTGTGACCATTTTTCTGTTTTATTGTATTCTTAGTGAATCTTTGCAAAATCAAGGGTATATATATATCAGAGAAATGTATTAGTTTTCCCTGAACCATTCCTTGTAGAGATGTGTCTGTTTCCAAACCTGTTCAAATTATCAAATGAAACTATCCCCCCAGTTCGAAAGGAGGCTGGTTAAATTCAAACTGAACCACAAATTCATTTCTGGGATCAAATACTCTCTGACCAAGGTTTAAACATTTTCTAGCTCAACATAATTGGATCTTTAAAAAGGGCTTTTCAGTGTATATTTTAAAAGGCCAAAAAGGCTCAGGCCTGTTTGATGTTTGAATTAAACTGTGTTGAGCCTGTTCAATCGAAATTGAGTTCAAACTGAACTCAGTATGGTTTGGTTTGATTTCAACCAAACCACTTTTTTATGCACATGGACATTTTTAATTCCTTATAGAGTTGGACAAAAATATGAAGCTGAGATATCTCTCAATCAAGATTTTATTCGGAATTTAGTTCACTTAAAAGTTATGTAGCAATTATTATTTTTGGGACTGACAGAAGGATTTGCTTTATTCAATTCAGAAGTACTGTGACAGTCAACTATGTGCAGTTTATCTGCTGTCACGTTTGATTAAAACTCGAATTGTGAGCACATATGGTAAGCAAGCCTTCATATTATTTATAGGTCTCTGAGATTGTTATTTTCCTCTTAAATTATATTAGAGGCTAAATCCCTAGGCTTAAGGCCCTCAGGCAAAGTGTATGCCCCCCCTAAACTATTTATTGCACTATGAGAGAATTAAAGATATAAATTAATCAGGACAGACACATGTTCTGATCTTGATATAGGCCTTTGGAGCATACATCACTTTCTGAATCAAGGGCCAAACAGAGTACAAGTTGTTCCAAAAACGAAGACCTTCAAGAACAAAAATACAAATAAAATCACTTCAGCTTAATATAAGTACAAAACAAGCATACAGGCCAAATTCAGTTTAAAAAATCTAATTTTATGGGATACCCAAAAGAAACAACTCTCTGAACTGTTGATCATGAAGAATACCATATTCTAAAACTAAGGCTTTTGTAGCATGGTTATCAGTGTTGATTATATGTTGTATGTGGTGATTCATCCTATTTTATCATTAAATTGCTATAATTCTCTTCATAAGCCACTCAAATGAGTTATCAGGAGATCATTTAAAGATGGTTATAAAGACACAAATAAAGCAGAGTGGAAGCCAGCAGAGATCAAAAACTATCACAAAGATATGCTACCTTGGCATTACTTTTTAATGCCATTTGAGTTTATGAGCATTCTTTAAGGGCCCCACACTGTGCATTATGGTGCATTATAATGACAGATAAATGGTAAGGGCAAATGAATACAGAACCCACTCACTGAAGAAAATAAGGTGATTTGTGACAATTAAATCTGTACCCTGATTTTTGATGTCCTTTCCCTGCCTTTCTTAGGACTGTAGGCTTCCTTATTTACCAAAAAATGGAGATATTGGTGGGGGGAGGGGTTTTTTTCACACTCAGGCTGTTTTATTTGTAGATTTTCCACCCTCCATTTGGACTTTCCTAAATAGGAAGTCCAAAATTAAAATGATAGAAATAATAATAATAATAATAATAATAATAATAATAATAATAATAATAATAATAATAATAATAATAATAATAATAATAATAATAATAATAATAATAATAATAATAATAATAATAATAATAATAATATTTATTTGTATACCGCCCTGTGGCAACCCAATCCGGGCGGTTAACAACAATAAATATAATAAAAACATCATATAAAAATAAAACATTATAGTCCCTCCCCCCCTTAAAAGTATATTAAACAATATGACAAATTAAAATACAATATCAAAAACTATAAAACATAATTAAACAGACCAATAGCCCCAGTGTCCCTCTAAGATCCTCGACCATCACTAAAGATGAGGCTACGGGAGGAGTGAGGGGGTCAGAGAGCCCGAGCAGGAATGATTAATCTGGAAAAGTTAATCTGGAAAGGCCTGCCGGAAGAGATCCGTCTTGACAGCTTTTTTAAAGCTGTCTAATGATATCAACTGACGGATCTCATCCGGCAGGTCGTTCCAGAGTTTGGGGGCGACAACAGAGAACGCCCTCTGGGAGGTCGCCACAAGCCTGGATTTTAAAGGCTGAAGTAAGTTCCTCCCAGAGGAGCGGAGAGCGCGGGGAGGATTGTACGGGAGAAGGCGGTCCCTGAGATAGCTTGGACCCAAGCCATTTAGGGCTTTAAAGGTAATAACCAACACCTTGTACCGGGACCGGAAGCTAATAGGCAGCCAGTGTAAGGACCTCAGAACCGGAGTAATGTGGTCCCTCCTAGATGTACCAGAAACAAGCCTGGCTGCCATATTTTGTACCAGCTGAAGCTTCCGAACCAAGTACAGGGGTAGCCCCAAGTAGAGCGCGTTACAGAAGTCCAGGCGTGAGGTTACCAGTGCGTGCACAACAGTTTCGAGGTCCCTTACTTCCAGAAAAGGGCGCAGTTGGCGTATCAGCCGAAGCTGATAGCAGGCGCTCCTGACTGTCGCATTTACCTGATTTGTCATCAGGAGTGACGAGTCAAGGAGCACCCCCAAACTGCGAACGCAGTCACTGGAGGAGAGTGTGACTCCATCCAGGACTGGAGGTTGTAACCCAATTCTTGGTTTCGGGGCCGCTACCGTGAGCACCTCCGTCTTGTCTGGATTCAGTTTCAATCTGTTTTTCCTCATCCAGCCCATTACCGCTTGAAGACATTCATTGAGCGAAGAGATGCCATTGGAACTCGAGGCCGACGAGCGAGACATGGAGAAATAGATTTGGGTGTCATCAGCGTACTGATAACACCCAGCACCATAACTCCGTATTATCTCACCTAGCGGCTTCATATAGATGTTGAATAACATCGGGGACAGAATAGCCCCCTGAGGAACCCCACAAGTGAGGTCCCTCTTACTGGAGCTACAGTCCCCGAGCAGCACCCTCTGGGACCGACCCGAGAGGAAGGACCGGAACCACTGCAAAGCAGTGCCTCCGATACCTAACCCCCTCAGGCGGTCCAGGAGGATGCCATGATCTATAGTATCGAAAGCCGCTGAGAGGTCCAAAAGCACCAACAGGGTCACACTACCCCTGTCGATGCTCAGGCGCAGATCGTCGGTCAAGGCAACCATAGCAGTCTCAACCCCAAAGCCTGTCCTAAAGCCGGTTTGAAATGGGTCTAGATAATCGGCTTCATCCAAGACAGCTTGGAGCTGAAGAGCGACCACCCTCTCAACCACCTTGCTCAAAAATGGCAGCAGTGACACAGGCCTATAGTTTCTCATATCCAGGGGGTCCAGGGAAGGTTTTTTCAGAAGCGGCCTAACAGCCGCTTCCTTTAAACAAGATGGAACGTGTCCTTCCCTGAGGGATGCACCGATGATATCCGTAAGGAATCTCATCAATGCATCCCCTCCCTGGATGGCCAGCCATGATGGGCAAGGGTCGAGAGGGCAAGTCGTCTTCCTCATCTTGCCAAGTAGCTTGTCCACGTCCTCGGTACTCACAGATTGCCACTGATCCAGTATGACTACATCGGCGGAGTCACTGGACGCCTCGTCTATCGACTCTGTTTCAGTGGTGGCATCTAAGTCGGCTCTTATCTGAGAGATTTTGTCTGCAAAGAAGTTATTAAATGCGTCACAGCAGGCCGTCGTCGGGTTAAGTAAGGGATTTGGCACAGGGGGTGCCTGCGTCATCTCCCTCACCACCTTAAACAGTTCTGCTGGACGAGACTCTGCAGACGCAATACGTGCAGAGAAGAAAGCTTTCTTAGCTGCTCGTATTGCCTCCCGATAGGAACAAAGGAAGTTCCTATGGTGAGTTCTGTCAGATAAGAGACGAGTCTTCTGCCACCTGCGCTCTAGCCGTTGTCCAAACCGCTTCATCCTCCTCAGCCCTGGCGTATACCAAGGCCTCCGATTAGGAGCGGGATGGCAAGGGCGCTTGGGAGCGATCATGTCGATAGCCCTGGTAAGATCAGTGTTCCAGGTGTTAACCAGAGCATTGACAGGATCCCTGGCATTCCCAACCATTAAACCCTCTAAGGCTTTCTGAAATCCGATTGGCTCCATCAGCCTTCGAGGGCGGACCATTCGAATCGGCCCGCCACCCCCAGAGGAGCAGGAATTGGCTCTTAGTTCTATCTTGACCAGGAAATGATCCGTCCATGACAATGCAGAGGTGCTTACCACCTCTGCCCACGGATATGCCTGTTCGGTACAAAACACCGCATCGAGAGTATGACCCGCACAATGTGTAGGCCCGTTGACCAATTGGGATAGGCCCATGTTTGTCATGGTATCCATGAACTCCCGGGCCGCGCCTGTTAGGCTGGTCTTGAGCGGGATGTTGAAGTCCCCCAAAACTAAAAGCCTGGGGGTCTCCAAGATCAGCTCAGAGACCAGCTGTGTCAGCTCGGTTAGGGAGTCTGCTGGACAACGGGGTGGCCGGTAGACCAGCAAAATCCCCAATCTATCCCTGGTCTTCAGGCTAAGGTACATACACTCGAAATGGAATGTATTCCGAACAGGTATCCTGGCCAAGGTCAAGGTGTTCTTATGAACCAGTGCCACTCCGCCCCCCTGCCCACTTCCCCTTACCTGCTCACTGACAGAGTACCCGGCTGGAAGGGCCTGCGCCCATATAGCAGCACTATCCTCCCCCAGCCAGGTCTCTGTGAAGCAGGCCAGGTCAGCATCCTCATCCAGGAGAAGATCCTGGATGATATGGGTCTTATTTTTCACTGACCTGGCATTGCAAAGAAGCAAGGTGAGGTTCTGTGGAATGGTTGGTCTGCTCTCCAAGCCATTCTGGGAAACAGGGGAAACTGAAGGCGGGATAGCTTTCAGACCTGAAGATGGACTGAAGAAGGTTTAAAGTGCAGGTGTGACCACAGCCTAGGAGAAAACCCAGTATGGTAGGAGGGCTGCTCCATGAGAACCTTGGCCCTCAGCAACTATTGCCCACTTCCTTTGAGACTAGCTAGCTAGTCTGTGTGAAAACAGCCATATTCTTCTGATTTTCTGCCTTAGCTTGATTCTGTAGACTAAAGAAAGAACCTTTGGAGATTCTGTCCAAAGTCCTTGATATTTGTTCTTGGGGAAATATGAACCACTACAGGCCCAGAGTGAAATCCTTATCTCTGTCACCCTGAAACTGAAAATCAAACGTTTACCATAACTATCACATGAATGTTCACATCCTGCAATCTTGACTATTGGATTAGTTCTGACCATTAGTTCTGATCATGTAGTGCTGGCATTTTCTTAGTGCGTGTGTGTCTGTGTGTTTTAGTGCTCAAGGTGGTTTCTGGTAACAGTCTAATGAAATATTATTAAGAATCTATTTCCCCCTCAGTTATAAAGCATCTGTAAGTAGGTCGCTAATGACCATCATAAGGGTTCTTTTTAGTGTGTTCCACTGCAGGGCATTAATAACATGCAGCAGATTTATTACCATTACAGTAACTTTATTTCCAGGGCATTAATAATAATATGACAATAATACCTGCAAAACCACCCATTTTTAACAGCAAAGGTCCAATTTGATTGTAATGGATACTGCAGAAAATTGAGGGGATAGTGATAACCAACAGGTTGCTCACTAGTTGGAGTATTTAAATGAGTCTGTTGCTGTTAGGTTCCTAAAAATGACTGTTTCCTGTGTAATATGACATTATCACACAGTACTCTTGAGGGCAGAAGAATAAATTTAAGGCTGCATCACTTACTTATTCCACTATATTTTACAGTGGAATAAGTGATGTCTGGATGCAGCCTAACTAGTCTTAGCCAATAGAGAGGTTCCTGCTTTCCAGATGCTAAATAGGCTTTCTAGAAGCTACAAACAAGTTTTCTAGAAGATAAATACAGGCCTTCCAGTTAAACTGGAAGGCCTGTATTTAACTCCAAGAAAGCCTTTTGCAGTTCCAGAGAACCCTGGAAGAGGCTCGGGATGCCACTGGAGCACTCCTGCCTGCCTCCCCAGGACCCACTTACCTGGGGTAGCACTCCAGTGGCAGCTTGGGCCTCTTCCAGGGCCCTCTGAAACTGTGAAAGGTCCTACGGAAGAGTCCTACGGCGCCAGCGCTGGCACAGCAGAGAAAGTAGAAGCAGTGTTCAGGTAAGTGGGGGAGTGCTGGAAAGGGGGGGGACACTGATTCATTCCAGGCATGGATATTCAAATATCCATGCCCAGAGATGAATATCCCCACATCGGGGGGGGGGGGAGGGGTATTTGGCTGAAGCCAAATTTTTCCACATTCTATTCAAGTGAAATAGAATGTGGAAAATGGCTTTGTGCACACCCCTAGATTGGAATACAGATAATTTGTGTTTCGGGACATTTAACCCCCAGAAACTTCAGATTTGTCTGATCCTGTGGGAATTGCCAGCTTTGAAAATGAATTCGAAAGCTCTTTAAAAGTTGAATGGGAATGCACCAAGAAAGAAAGAAAGAAAGAAAGAAAGAAAGAAAGAAAGAAAGAAAGAAAGAAAGAAAGAAAGAAAGAAAGAAAGAAAGAAAGAAAAGGAAGTATAAGTATGCATGTGTTTTACAGGGACATATGTCTCAACAGTTTGTGTATAAACAGAGAACAAAATTGGCATTACTCCAGTCTCTGAAATCTTCAGAGGGTCTGTTTTCTTTACAAATGTGAGCACAAATGACTGATGAGTATCCTCAAAACCATCAGAGAATTTTCAGGAAAGCCCACTTGACAAGTAATAGGGGGAGGGAGCAGGTTTTGATGACAAGTTTCTTAATGCTTTCAAAAACAACCCAGAGTAGCAGCATTCACTTCCTTCAACAGACAGCAGCACCATCCTCCCTCCCCCCTTCCTCCCCCACCTTTAAAACTATAATTTTTGTTATCTTATAAATAATGAGCCTGACAGGAAGGAAGAGCTGAGGCTGCAGGTACTGCATCCAAATCCATTCAGGTGAGCTCCTACTATTAGCAGCAGAGTCTTTATTCTTTTTGTCAACATGTCAAGATACTGCCGAGGTGGGATAGTAGACTCAAGCAGGGGGTAGAAGTGTAATAAAGTAAAACACTCTTTTGTATTCAAATGATTTATAACAATAGACTTTGGTAACTGACATGTCCGTGATTGGTTTGGGATGTGAAAGAAAACCCATTTTGCTTCATCAGCACAAGCCGAGGATTTGGCATCCTGAAATAATTAGAATGTCTCCTAGGCTTTTTCTGTATATTTAAACAGAAGTGCCTGGAGTACATTGTTCAGAAGAAGATGGAATAAAACAAAACATTTTGTTGATTTTTCATAGCAGTGCATCCAGGTCTCAAGGGGCTTCAGATGGATTTTTTCCCCCCATGGGTACCCTATCTGTTGCCAATGGATCCCTTGCATTTTCTCTCAGTTTTTACAAGTACATGGCAGCGGTGGGTTGCTTTACTATTTAACAAATTGCTAACTGCAAGATCTTGTGATAGGCATGAGTCCTTAAAGTGTCCTTGCCTAGAATGGTTTATGAGCAAGTAGGGATAGTAGAATAGTTTTGTCTCTTGTATTACACGGTTTTGTATAGCATAGTTTTGCTTTGTCATGATGGATGAAATGGGACTTTGCTTGTTTAATGTGACCTCCCAAAGATGAGTAATGTGATTTGGCCTCTGAGAAGTACGCTTGGCTGTGGTTGCGTCTCCAGTTACCCATCAAGGTGATTTTGTTGTGACTTTAAAAAAAAAAGTCTCTGCATCTCCATTTGTGAGTGTGGATGGGAATGCCTCCAAAACTGCACCTTGCACAAGTAATGCTTCTGATGGCAATTGTGCCCAGGAATGAGATAATGCATTCACCACGAGGCACCTACTACCACTGCAAATGGAGACACTGACTGTGGTAGCAGGGACTTCACTGTTTGTCTCCAATGATAAGTGGACCAATCTACCAGGCACATGGAGCCCAGTGAGGTCCTAGATGTGGCCACCCAAAGTGGGGTGCTTTTGGAAATCTGGCTAAAAGAAGCCCTGGACAGGACTTTTGAATACTGGGGACTCCCTATGATCTTGTCTATAAACATTTTGTTCCGATCCATTATTGACCCTGTGTGATGTGGCACAGTGCTCCGTGTATGGCTTCTTCCTGTACTGCATTGTCCAGATCCCCTATGAGAAAAAGAAAGAGACATGATATCTTTATTCAAAAACATTTTTAAAAAATAAGTTGAAAAGCAGCTCAGAGGGATTGAATTTAGACGACATTGTATTCATCCCGGCTCTAATCCTTATTAAAGGCTAGATAATATATTTTTAGAGTACTTTCTCTGGTCTTCAATCTTGATTAAGGCATGCAGATCCTACCACCTTCAAGTTGCTTTTGAGACATTTTCTTCCCTTGTATGCAGATGTAGCCACTGATTCCAATTTTCACATTCAGTGTGGTAGCAATCACTCTGACACATAGTTTTTACCTCTTCTGCTCAGGAAATAGAAGTCTCCTACCTCAGCTTATTCTTCTTCCAGTGAAACTTTGTTGTAATTAAGCATAGGGACATATGGACCTGTCACTGAAATGTCCAGAGGTGCTGCCACAACTAGCACCAGGTTCCTTAGGACCCCCTATCCCAAAGTGTCTCTTAGCAGCTCACTGCTAGTATGTTATTAAGTGGAAGAAAATATGTCAAGTTTAGAGGCAGCTATAAAAAGTTTACGGCAGGCTATATGCCATGAAGTCTACACCTTGCTCTTAGTAGAATTATATATATATACTTTTTTTCAATGGGCACAGAAAGAAAGAACTTTTAGAGAGAGATTAAGAAAATGTGAATGATCAAACTAGGAAGTGAATGTGTGTGCAATCCTCTTTAAATTTAAATTTATTCTAGTTCACAAACAGGATTTTAAAAAGATTAAACAATTTGAACTTGAAACTAATGAAGGGTAAGATGATATCATAACATTGTTGTGATTATAAAAGTTCACAGAAATCTCAGGGACTCTTGAGCTCTGTTTTTTTTTTTCTGTTCTCTTAACTGGACCAATTCATTTTGTAGATACACGAGGTCTCATATTTAGGATAAAAATGCAGCATCAGCACTTCGGAAACTCTGTAATTGGATTCGCACAGTGGAACGAACGAACAATGTCACTAAGGACAAGGGACCCTTATATTAAACAATGTTCATTAGAGATCAGATGACTTTTTAAATGTCTAATACCTGTGATCTATCAAAAGAATAGACCACAAAAATAATCAGTACTTCTAAATCAATCAATTTTGGACAACCCCCAATTAAATGTGACTGCTTTTCTCTGGCATCTACTTACGTGGGATTGTTTTTTAAAAAAATCTTAACTTACCAAAAGAAGAAATAATTCTTTAGAATATATGTATGTATAACAAGCTTTCCGAGTTTTTGCACTTACCTGTTTCAAGAACAGGATCTCTTGTGGACCTCTTTAAGCTCTCATCAATCTGCACGTTACTGAAGATCAGTGAGGCCCTGATCACTGCATGTATGCACTGTACACTCAGTACAAAGCATGATCTAGATGAAGGGCCCCTTGATATGGAAAACTGGTAGACCTCAAGGGTGGGGTTAACTGTTGTACCAGCAGACCCTGGCCAGGGCCACAGAAAAGAGCAAAAAACATGTCTCCAATTTCTGGATCCCTGGCAGATCCATTTTGGTAACACACCACACTGAAGGGTTTCCCAGGTGCTCTCAGGCAAGGAACATTCATTCCTAGGGATGTGCATAAATATTCATCAGGGTCACAATTAATACAAATTCAAACATTCACATTCAAATTGAATTTTGGCTACACTCAAAGATTGGCATTCAAATGTGAGGAGAATGTTTTTGTGCATTTGTGTGAAGCTTTGTTATATACTCAAAGGTAGCAAGGTGGCAAAATGGCTGCCCATTAGGGTTGTGCACAAATATTCATAACATTAGTTATTCACACAAATTCAGACATTCGTACACTAATCAAATATTCATACATTGACATTCGTACAAATACGAATGTTTCCGGACATTTGTATGAATAGTTTGGACATTCATTAAACTGGGGAGGTGGGAAAGCGGCTGCCAGTAACATCTGCAACAGATCCAGATTACTTTTGACATGGATCAGGAGTGGATTAAAAGTGGATTCAGGTTGAATTTGATGCTTTCAGAGCAGATTTGTTACAGGATACCTATCAGATACCTGATATGTATGTGTTCATGTTGGCTACTTATTGGCTATGCGTTGAATACATATGCATTTGTGTCAGATACTTATCAGATACTTATCGGATACATATGTGTTCATGTCAGATATGTATTGGATATGTATCCGATAAGTATTTGTTCATATTGGATATTCATACAAATACATATGAATACATTCATATCGAATAGAATCCTACCACATTCAAAGAGGATCTATTTGTATGTAAACAGATTTTCCAACATTCAATTTGTTATAAACTGAACATCAAAAAGCCCATTTGTACACATCCCTACTGCACATTCATATCTGCAGTAGATAGAAAGTGGTTTCAGAACATGACTAAGAGCAGAAATTTGAAGCAGATTTGAATAGCATTCGAAAGCATCCACAGTAGATTCAAATCCTACCATATTCAATGTGATTCCAACACCAGGAAAAAAAAAGTGCCCATCCCTCCTCATTCCTTGCCCTTTGGGGCCCCTCAGAGGTTGGTCCTGAACCTCATTTAACCTTGTGGGCCAGTGTGGGACTGCTGTGGACTAGTGTGATGTGCAGGCAGTGCAGTTCCAGACCAAACTGTCTAATTGTCTGTATCCAATGGGCCTCAATGCTCCAAATCACAGCAGGACCATTGTGAAAAGGCCCTAAATACCTTCCTTCAGTCTCTGTGCTGTTGCTCTTCAGAATCAGTACAGCTAAGTACATTCCTCACACCATTCAGTAGAGGTTCAAATTCAACATTTTTGGATACGGACAGTTTAATAATGAACATGAGAGAATATTTTGATCTGTCTTACTTTATTTGCACACAATGCTTACAGAATTATATATTTTAAACGTTACGAGACCTCAAATACCTCAAACTACAGCCTATTTAATATAGTCACAAAATGCAACAACATTGTATTTGTACCTGACCCAACTCATATAGCAGGCCATACTCTTGATTTGGTTTTTGCCTCAGAGCGGACTGGTTAGTATCCGTTGATAGGAGGATTGACTGTCAAAGGACATTCCAGGACAGATCATTTGCTGGTGAGGTTTGGACTTGCAATGGCAACTCCCATCTGTGGGGTGGGACCTGTTGAAATGGTCCACCCCCAGACACTTATGGAAACCGAGCGATTGTTGAATGCTCTAGGGGATTTTCCGGTTGGCATGACTGGCGCTCCTTTCAAAATCCTGGTCTCTCTCGGGAATCAGGAAATGAGAAGGGCTATTGACACGATCACTCCCAAGTGCCCTTGGCATGCTTGTGGAGCCCGAAAAGCTCCTTGGTACTCCATGGAGCTATGGCCTATGAAACTGGAAGGATAATGGCTAGAGTGCAGGTGGTGTAAATCCAGCTGTGAGTCTGACTGAACATGTGTAAGACCACACTCTTGTGCCTACCATGTGGCGATGATGGCAGCGAAAAAGAACTTTTTCTCCAACACCATTGCGTCCTCGAGTAGCCATCAGAGCTCTTTGGAGTAGTAAATGGCCTTATAAAACTGAGTTCGAAGAAGTATGAGCCAGGACAAAGTAATACCTGATGTGACAGAACAGGTGAAGGTTTTGTCTTTGTCTTCTGCTTGAGATGCCCAGAAGCAGTTGGTGGACCACTGTGTGAGACAGGATGCTAATCTACATGGACTGCAAATTGATCCAGCAGTACTCTTCTTGTGTATTTATGAATATAAAGCAAGTGAACCATAGTGAACCATTCTTCGTTTGCTATAGGTTGCTTGGTTCATTGGAACACCCCTTGATTTGAGTTTGATTTCAACTCTGGTTTCAATTGCACGCACACCATGTAAAATTCCCAGTTTGCTGTAAACCTTGAACTGACTGAACTAACTGGGCACATTTCTAACTGGGACATCTTGGGTCACCTGTGGAGAAACAGTCCAGAATTGTCTGCCAGATGACCCGCATTAGAGGAACAACATTCTTCTTCTCCTTATTTAACTGAATTTTATATATTTGTACTTATTTATTGACTATTTCATAATTTAATTAATACTTATGAGTTGCCTGGAATGTTCTATTGAAGGTTTCTGAACAGATTAAATACAAAATAAAACAAAACATAAATTGGGTAGACTGATAACAAAGTGTATTACACCTAAAAGCCAAAGTGCTAAGTAGTTTTCTTGTTTAGAAGCAAATCATTTTAGAAAGATGGGGAATGTCTAAAGCCACTGTGCAATGTTAACAGTAAATGGTTTTCACCTCCAAGTTGAGTCTTCCCCTGGAGACCTTTTTGGAAACAGCTGTTTCTGGGAGCCTCCAATATCCAAGCAGTGGAGCAAAGCCACTCTGAATGTAAATAACGTTCTGGCAAAATGGCAGAGGTATTATGAAGCAAAGGGGGTGGGGGAAGATGTGTGGTTTTCAGCTGAGATTTGCAATGAAGTGACAGGTCACTGAGATGGAGAGGTATGAAACAGCTGCTTCACATGGCAAGAAATGCAGAGAAGAAAACTCCTGGGTTGAAGTGGACCATTTTTCCCCCTGCACAGAGTGGAGTCTGCTGGCACCAAATGAATAGAGCTGGCAGGAAAATTGATGACGGAAGGTACAGAAAGGAGACCATGATAAATTAAGCCAATGAGATTGTGTTCTTTTTAAAAAACAGAGAATGTGTCTGAGAACACAGTGCTCTTGGGTGTCCTAATAACCTATGTCTGGTCTGTGGAAGACTTACATTATAACTCAAGATTACAATGATTAAGGCAAAAAAAAGTGCAATGGGAAAGACTCCAGTCTTTTATAACAGATCTTGTGTTTTCCTCCTGCTTCTGGTGTACAGAATCTGATCCTTGTAATATCTATGAAGTTCCTTCACTTTCCAGAGAAGGTTATGGCTTTGACTACATCCATTGTCTCTTGGTCAGAGTTGTTGCCCTGGTAGAGCAAGAGTTCCAAACAAAAACAAATATGCAGTGCTCTGAAACAGAAAGTCAGACCGCACTTGACAGGAATATAGAGCTTGGAATCCAGAAAGCTGCCATATTATCCTAAAGCTTTTCCTGGAATAGAAAGAGATACTGTATGCTTACATTATTGGTTGAGCCATAACAATTGGAAACACCCACAACAATCCTTTTGGGCATCTGCTATTAAGGTGCTGGTGTAAGGATGGGTGAAAAATGTTCAACACCTTCACAATTTGTGTTTTTGAGCTAGTTTGGTCTAGTGGTTAAGGAGTCAGACTCTTTCACATTGCGTCTCTTGCCCAACCCTCTGCCGCTCGAAGCCATTCGGCCCCGGTTCCGTTTACTGCAGCCCCGGGTCGGTAGGCACCGCGCCGCAGCAAACTCTCCCTTTCCATTGTTAAATATCAATGGCAAAGGCTTCTCACATTAGCCGAATGCTGGCCCCTGTGTACTCTCCCTTTTACTCTTAAAGGAACAGTAACTGTAATGAGATCTCTCGCCTCAACACACACATGGCACTCAGGCACTCTTAAAGAGAAACAACGTAAAATGCTTTATTGGTTACAACTTCTTAAAGAGGCACACAATCTTAAGTATTTATTTCCCAATTGTCAACTCTACTTATTTTCATCAACACTTCTTAGAGCAATCAGGACTTGTCTACCCAGATTCCCTTCCGAGTAGAACAATAGCCTGGTTCCTTCCTGCCCACCCCGAAGTGAGTTACCCCAGGCAGATAACCTCTGACACTCATTTCCAAAGCTTTTATAGTCTCTGCCCCGCTGCTCTCCAGCTCTGATTGGCTCTTCTACTGAGCTAGCTTACCCCTCCCTCTGGGATAATGTAAGCCATGCCCCTGAACCATTCACTAGCAGTTATCCTACGTCTATACTTATCACTTACTAACTTACCTTATCCCATGGTCATCACAGACTCTTATCTGGGAATACCGGGTTTGATTCTGCACTCCTCCATGAAACCAGCTGGGTGACCTTGGGCTAGTCACAGCTCTCTTCTGAGCTCTCACAGCCCCCACCTACATCACTGGTGGTTCTGTTGTGGGAAGAATAGAAAGCTTTGTCAGCTGCTTTGAGTCCCCTTAAATGGGTGAGAATAGTGGGGTAGAAAAGCCAACACTTCTTCTTCTACAGTCAATATGCAGGTAGCACAGTGACATAAGCTGGTATATCAAACCCAGCCCTGTTCGGCAAGGCACTCTGAATCCACTGTTCCCACGGAACCTGGGTGAAAAAGCCCTAACAAATAATGCTGAAGGCTGGGAACTTTTGTTCCAAGCTGGGCCAATGTGAGCTGTCCCTTTGATTGGCTAACCACCCAGAACTGAGCTACCTGAGGTAACAGCAAGTTGTTCCTATGTTCCAATGTCAAATTCACTTTAAAGGGCACATTATCCATCTGGGAAGTGCATTTCATTTATTTTCATGTGCCGGCATAGATATGCAACCGCTTCTAAGCTGCTCTTAAGGCACTTCTCCCCCTCCTCTGTGTGTGGATGCTACCCAAATATTCCTGGAGAGATCCAGTGTTGACACTTATGTGTCAATGCAGAGGGCATTTCTCCTTCTGACTTTCCTCATTCCCACCCCCTTCTATCTCCTTCTTCCCTGACAGCAAAAAATCCTGAGAGATAAAAAGAAAGGGGGGGGGGAGGAGAGAGATCAAGAGAGCGATCACTTTTGAATTATTAAAATAATAAACAGACCAGCTCGCCCATGGGATGGGTAGTTGATACTCTCATTCCTAATTCATGAAACCTCTTTCTTTCTTTCTTTCTTTCTTTCTTTCTTTCTTTCTTTCTTTCTTTCTTTCTTTCTTTCTTTCCTTTCTTCCTTCCTTCCTTCCTTCCTTCCTTCCTTCCTTCCTTTCTGCTCATTACCCTTACCATCCAATCCATACTCCCTTACCTCCCTTTGTCCCTTTTTTATAACAGGCAGGTGCTCCTGCATTGTGCCATGTCACAGCTGTCCCAGAGAGGGATAAACCCTCCCCAGAGCAACCCAGCTGTAGACTGCTAAAAATCAATCCACAGCCCATCTAGAAGTGGCTGAGTCATGCCCAGGGAAATGCTTTTGCATGCTCTTAAGGGTGCAAGGCAGTGAGCGAGTGGGCATGACTGCAAGACTGCAGCTTCACAGTGACAGCTGTTGGAACACCATGATGATGTCCATCCTCTCCAGATGTTGCTTTCAACATTGCCTTTGTGATCTTGGTAGCACTGGGCAGCCCCTGCTGCTGACCAGATATGGGGCTAGTTTAGTGTTGGTAATGATGAATGGCTGACGTTACACTGGATCCTTACCAGTGTGGTATATGTACAAGACCAAACTAGCACCAACTCTCAGTACACCCAGCTGGTGGAATTCCTACTTAAAAGAGTCTGAGCAGCAACATTTAAGGCACTGTGGCCATTCCTGCACTGGGTAGTAGACTCCATTGTGCTCTGGCTTAGGCCATGGTCTGGTCTATTTATGTATTTATTTGCATTTCTATCCCACACTATATCCAAAGATCTCAGGGTGTGATACAAGAAATACAAAATGTAAAATTAATGCACTAAAAACAATCATAGTACATGATCATATATTTCAAAATTAAAGGGATAATGTGACAAGACCACCTATCAACTCATAAACTTCCTCATACCTTGGAAAAACTTGGCAATTTGGGGGGTTAAATGAATTTAGAGTTATCAGGATGCTAAAGTGGAGCATGTGGTAAAAAGCTGTTTCTTCTCACAATTTTATCAAGTGATATTTCATGTTCCTTAGAAGAAATGGAAGTTGTTAATGGCTTTTGTTCAGTCACTGAAAACTCTGTATGCATCTGATATGTAATACTTTTTTGAATGTCTCAAGACATCTTTTGGTGCAGATAAGTATAGTCCTTGATACCCCTTGGTAGAACCTATATACATTAGACTAAGCCACAGGCCAGAGGCCTTTTCGCACTACAGCCGAATGGTTGTAGTGCAGTAAGGCTAGGACATGTGGGGATGGATTCCCCATTCACACCTAGGCAGGTAAAGACATGTTCCCACGTGTCCCTTACCTGCCTAGGTGCAAATGGGGCATCCATTCCCACGTGTCCTAGCCTGAAAAGGCCGACCTGTGGGGTGGAGTCCCTGCCCTCTGCTGCTGACATTGGGTTGCAATTGACCAGTTACCTTTTTAAAGTAGTCCATGATTATTGGTATCTCAGAAGATGAAGAGTATGTGAATAGCACAGCCCATGGTCTAGTATACCACACATGGCCCCATTTGGGCAGTGAACCAGAAAGCAACACCAGAAGTATGTCACTTCTAGTAATGCTGCCAAAAAAGCCTGGCCAGGAACTTCAAAGGCTGGGGACTTTTGTTTCCAGTCTTTGAAGAATGTGATAAGGGGTGCATTCCCATAGATGTTCAAATCCAAATAGAATCCGAATTCAATATCTACTGTTCCCATTCATTTTTTACTCCTGGATTTTATTAGGACTATCCAGAGAAAAAATGTCCTAAGGAAAACTGGACTCCCCCCCCCCCCACATTTTGGAATCAAGTCTGTTTTCCCTCCCCTCAAATGGGAATGCTCTCAAGACTATTTGGGGTAGAAATCTCCTTCTGGCCAATGCTTATCCCAGATGTGGGTGGGATTTTACAGCTGTGAATGTGTCTCCCCTGTCCTCGCCATGCCTACTCTGAACATGATTGCAAGAGGAGAAAGAAAAGAAAAAAAAAGCAACAGATGATCTCAAAAGATATAATTGTAGCAAGGAAATAAGTCACCAGCCTCAAGAGATTACTCTGTAGCAAGACAAGTATGGTGAGAAGGGAGGGAATAGCCTCTCTTATTTCCCCCCCCCCCGATTGAATGGTTTTTTAGAGCCTCCAGTTGCTTTCCACTGTCTGTTCCTTCACTCATCTGCTTTAGCACGAACTTGCTCCCGTTAACGTGAATGGAGGTAGTGTTACCAAGAACCTCTGATTTGAAAGGGAAGGTATGAAAGGGAAAATGTGATTGCCCTGTATGTGTCTGTTCTTCCACTCAGCTTTTTGACCAGGGCAGGCTTGTAGGGATTGCACTAGGGAGGGAGATTAAAAGGTCCTGTTTCTCCATACTGGGGATTGGGTGGTAAGTGGAAACGGCAATATTTGGGTTCAGCCCGGTTTACTGCCAGGCAAACGGGAACAGCCTGGAATTCCCACTCTATCCAGATTAAAATAGTCCAACCAGGACTAAAATAGTCCAACCAGGACTGAAAAGGTCAAGTAGGAACACACCCAGTGTGGACCTATGGGGCTCTGCCAACCCCACTGTAATGTTCCATCTACATTAGATGGAACATAATCCTGACCAAGGAGGCCTGGTCAGGACTACCAGTAGGTGGACCAGTGAGCTCTGGTGCAGTCTATGGAGGTGACACCTCTCCCATGTTTGGGCCTAATGAGGGACACATTTTGGCAGTGCATCAAAGTATACTGTTGAAATGCATCCCCCAGAGGTACATTTATTCCTAGCATTTGGAACTTTTGGAACCTAGATTTGAAGTTCATGTAAGCTGTGAAGCTGGGGCAGGGGCTGGGCTGGGCTGGGCTGGCTGAACCACTGTACCTGTTCCGGACCATGCCTTTCCATGGTCCAGACCCAGGAGGCCTGGCTGGTCAGGACACACTGCTCATACCATGGGCCTTTCAGTAAAGAAAGGTCCAAAGACAGAAAAGGAAGATAAGGGTTGTTGATTTTCCTTCTTCCCTTATTTTCCAATCCTTTGTGGGGAGTGGACCCTTTCTAGCCAAATGTCAAGATTGCTGCTGCATTTCCTTTCTTAAAATGTGGGAGGAATAATTCAGTAGAGATTCTATTGCTTGACAGGGGATTTGCTGCCTGGACAGTGGAAAGGAGTTTTTCAAAGATGACAATCTATTATATAACATAAGCTGTCCCTCCTTCTGCCCCACCTTTCTCTGTTCATGCACACACAACCCCAGCAGCCCCTCTGAATGTAGGAATAGGATTTATTCAATGGAATAAATCCTGTTCCTGATTAAAACACCAAGACTTGCAAAGCCTTCTTAAATATGAATTTCCTTCCTTCCTTCCTTCCTTCCTTCCTTCCTTCCTTCCTTCCTTCCTTCCTTCCTTCCTTCCTTCCTTCCTTCCTTCCTTCCTTCCTTCCTTCCAAAAACAGAAGCAGGATGGAAAAGAAGAAAAAACGCAGTTCAATACTGTTTCATTTCGAAAAGGCTGAACGAGCAAAGAGGCTGTTTATAAAAGTGTTTCTTAATCTAGGCAATAAAGCAAAAAGCACAGGTCACTCTGTGAAGTTTTAATCTCATTAATTTGGAGAAGCTGTTTCCTTGGATCTCCAGAGGTTTTTTTGCGCTAAGGTAAAGATGCCTTAGAACGCTTTGGCCCAAACGCGTTGAGTACAGTTCCCCATCTGTACTGTCAGGTAAACGACGCATTCCAAACATGTCCTTTCCCTGCCTATGTGTGAACAGGGAACTGTACTCAATGTGTATGGGCCGAAGACCATCCCCCGGCCTCTCCCCATTGGCTGCCTTCCCTGGGTTCCTGCCACCTGCATCAACCTGCATCAGGCCCATGCTTGTGGCCAGCCCCCTCCAGCAGCCCCCCCCCCACACTCTGGGGTTGTGCACGCACATGAATGGTGCTTACCTGGTGCTGCCGGCTCAATTCTGGCTGGAATAGGCTGGCGATGAACTGCAATGCTTGTGGGGCGGCCCTTCGTTGGCCGGGCACCTGCACCTGCGCAGATGGCCAGTTGAGGTCTGGCCAATGACGGACCGCCCCGCGTGCATGCATAGAACGTCAACAGCCTATTCCAGCCAGAATCAATCCAGCAGCAGCAGGTAGGCACCGTTCACGTGTGCATGAGACCCTGGGGTGGGGTGGGGGTGCTGTGTGTGGGGCCTGCCACTTGCATGGGCCTGATCCAGGCTGATGCACCTCACAGGAACCCAGGGAAGGGACCCGACATGCCTCCCCACCCCTGGCTGCAGGCACCAATTGGGGGAGGGGCCCAGCTGTCACAGAGGGAGAGTGTGTGAACGCTTTCCCTCTGTGGCAGCATTCCAGAACACCTTTTTAGTGCTCTGTTTTTGGAATACGTCTAGGATGCATTGGGACGCTTGGGGTGGCCTGGAACGGATCTGGCCACCCCACAAGAGCAAATTCAGCATCCCGGTGTGTCATAGATGCGTTCCAAACCGCCTCATGTGAAAAGGCCTCAGGTCTGATACAGGATGGGCTTAAATTGCATGTGGCTGAAAGGTTAGTTGTTTATATCTGGGTTGCCCCATTTGCCTCATCTTGATGTAGCCTAGGAATGAGCTAAATTAGTAACTGGAAAAGTTTTACAGATACAATACTTTGATTTGGTAAGTTAAAAATAAAAGAGTGAATCCCCGGATAGAACACTTTTCTTATGAAGACCAGGTCCAGAATACCCTTTGCTTGGGAATTTGCCTATGTAAACACCAACTCATCATTTTCCCCAACATCCCTTTAGGTTTCTTTATACTGCTTTCTATTGTTTTCTCTCCACTTCTTTGTTTGATCGGAGCAGAAACAGGAATGAAGTGTTTGCATGTTTTAATGTGCATTGTTAAGTTTGTTTGATTTCTCCTGTCTGCTTGGATTAATGTGTGTTTGTAAATATTTGTGCAAATAGTTGAAAGACACAGCTCTACAACTTCAAGAATCGTTTCCACTAAAAAGAAAAATCACTAGTTTCTAATTTATGTTTTGATTATCATTTTCACTAATTCCCAAATTATTTTTGAAAATTATTCATATGTCCTCAATTTCTCCATCCTTTCTTCACCTTCTGTCCCTTATTCCTTTTTTTTATTATTATTATTAACTTACCCTATTTCCACACTTAGTTTTTTGCTCCTGGTACCTTTGCTATACTGTCCCAAGCTGGAAGAGATTGCTCCTGGTGTGGAACAAGTCCATATTAGGGATGTGCACAAATATTCAAAATGTCCAAAATTTGATTTAATTTGATCGAATTCGGACATTTGAATTTGAATCAAATGTCTCTGAATTCAAACTTAACATTCAAATGAATGTTTGAATCTTTCAAATCATTCGTACAAATTATTCGGACATTCGTATGTGTATGGATATGTACACATTACATATGTATCTGTATGCATCTTATTCATATCTGTACGCATTTGTATGGTTACATAGGGGACAAAAATGGGATGCATATGAAATAAAAACAGGATGCGTACAAATGTGTACGAATCCATACAGATTCATATGGATGCGTACGGACACATTCAAATGTTGTCAACATTCGTATCTTCAAAAACGAATAAAAAATCATGGAAATATATGTGAATGTGTTCTATTTGAATTGAATGTGAATACATTTGAATTTTAAACTTTCAAATAGATTTGAATATTTGGATATTTGATTTGAATTGAATCAAATCCTGAAAATTGCATTTGTGAACATCCCTAGTCCATATGCATTGTGGCAACCTCTTTCAAGCTAACCCTTGCAACAGACCCAAAACTTGCACTACCTTCAGAGCCAACACAGAGAGCCTTGATATACTGCTGAAATGGGTCCACTTTGGTATGCCAGTCTACTGAGATTTGCTGTCTGAACATCTCCATGTTTCAGGATATCTATTAGTACACCAATAGCCCTTGAAACTGAGGTGTAGCAGTGAACTGGACTAGGACACAGTTGTGTGTGCACTAGCAAGGTAATGGTCTGTCCATTGTGCCCAGAGCATACAAGGAGGTGGAGCCTCCCTTATCTCACACCAGCATGTAGAAGGGAGACCAACAGACCATTTCCTATTATGTAGTTGTGTCAAGTGCAGAAAGAACGTTAAGTCATTCAAGACTGTGGTACCTTAAAACCCACCATCTGGTAAAGGTTGGTCTGCCCCATATCAGGATATGCAGTCTGTCCCAAGTTGAGAAGGATTGTTCGTGGCATGGAACCAGCCTTTGTACTGACTCTGAAGCTTGTGCCAACTTTGGCACTGATGTGGGACAGGGCCCTTTGAATGCTCTGGAGGCCAGGAATCAAGATTCCTTCATTTGGAGCTCTGAGGGGAGCTTATTGTGATATGCCTTGTTGCACCGCTGAAATGGGTTTTTCATGATATAATGGACCATGAAAGCATGCTGTTTGGATGTCTCTGTGGTTCAGTAAGGCATCCCCTCATATGTCAATAGACCTTGAAATCAACATCTACAAGTGAATAAGCTTTAGTCTAGTCTACACTCCATCCTATGGAAATGGAGCATATTAGGAAGAGGTGTGTAAAAGGGAGGCTTCTGGATCCTTTCCCATCATGAGATAATGTCCTGCCCTCTAAGATATTGGAAAGTGTTAAGGGGCCTGTTCATGCTTAGGTGATCAGGATGACATGGCACCACAGTGCTGCCTCCAGCCCATGAGCCACCCAGAGCTCCCTTATCACTGCTACCTGTGGAGCAGTAAACTTCATGAAGCAGCATTGGCATTATGTCCATATGCAAATGCTAGCTGGGGCAGCGCAGGACAGCTATGGCTGAGTGGTTGCTCACCCCATTGGTAATTGCCATAGAAACAACTTGGCATCATCCTACGGTGATGCAGACAGTCCACATACGGAGGACCTCCAGGTAAGTGGAGGTGAAGTTTGGGATGGTACATGCTCTTGCAAAGCAAATGTCAGCCATTGTACTGGAACTTAAACTTCTGTGGGAAGTTAAATGTGAAAAAGCCCAAAGATTCCCTAAAGCAATTTTGTGCACTTTGGAGCGTGTCATTTTGGGTCACTGTAAACATTTATAATACATAACAGATAGGTTTCTAGGATGCAGTTGTAACTATATAAATACTCTCTTAGTAGCTATAGATCCTGGTGGCATTTCAGCAGCTTCATATTTATGGCAAATTTATGCTTCCCAATTTTCATCTCAGCTAGCTGATCAGTTATACTTTCTAAAGTTATTATCCCTGACTACGGGCCAAATTACATTTTGGATTACTTCCTTCTATAATTTCAGCAAATCCCTTTTTCTTAAGTGGTAAGACATCTTCCTTATTTTACCCTAAAGCAACTTGAACCCTAGCCAAGCATCATTAGCATTGTTTTTTAACTCATTGATAACCAGGTTGCTGTGCAGAAATGCAAAATAATTCCAGTCATTCAAATGAATAGAAATCATGTCTCAAACATCAGATCTTGAATATTCTTTATGGTTAATATCTAGCATTATTTGTACTTGATTTTTTTTTATTTCTAGGGGCAATATTTGATGAATCTGCAAAAAAAGATGAAGAGGTATTCCGTATGGCAGTTTCTGACCTCAACCAGAATGATGAAATCTTACAGACGGAGAAAATCACAATTTCTGTGACTTTTGTAGATGGCAACAACCCTTTTCAGGCTGTTCAAGAAGGTAAGACTTTGCCTGGTGTTGTACTTTCCTGTTCCTGTTCCACTGGGGATAAACTCCTTAATGTTTGACAGCTGCGCATACCCCGTGCTGATCAGTGTACATTTAATGTTTGACCCATTGGTGACTGACAATGCATATGAAAAGATCTGGATCTGCAATGGTGTTTAGTTGCATCTTGGGAAGCACAATGAATTTGTAAGGTTGTTAATGAATGGTGTCAAGGCCTATTTTTGCTCATTTGCAGTTTAGAGAGCTCGGTTTATTATTAAGGGGGAAAAAAGAGATGTTTACCTTTCCTGCGTTTCTTTACATACTATGATTTTTATTAATTTAGTTGAATGTTGTCATATATAAAAGCTTATTAGACTGAACACATTATGCAGTTTTGATGAGCTCATGTTACTGTCGATCAGAACAGTGTTTGGATTGTAAGGTGTGGAAGACCATGAGGAACTTTCTGTGTCTTATATTTTTGCAGTTGTTTTCAGAAGGGAATTGAGGAAACCAAGCTTAAAAACAGGGATGCCTTAGAGCTGCATTTCTTAGAGTTTGGTCAGTGATTGTAAGCAAACTGATGTGTTGTCATCCAGAGGACTGCATAAGCTTAGCAATTAACAAGGGCTCTGATCAATTATGTGTGATGAACAGTGACTACTGGTGAATTAATATTACTGAAAAGTATCAACCTTTTTAAATAGAGAGTGTGTTTATTCATATTACTATGCACACCATTCTAGTATTTATTTATTTATTTATTTATTTATTTATTTTGCTTGTGTGTGCCCAAGTTGACATGAGATTTGGAAATCAGCATGAATTTTGCAAATAAAACTGGTGGATTATTTGCAGATCTGCCTACTTATTAGATGGTAATTTGTATTAATGTTGTGGCTACAGTGTTACTCAGATTTTGACCAATACATATTGTTTTAGTGCTTGGTGTAGATCCTGGACAAAACAAAAGTAGAAGTTGCATTGAATGACAGATTTTGCAAATAAAGCCAAACAGTTATTTGAAATAGCATTTTATGTTTAATGAACTTAGATCTTTGTCTAGTTATAATGATGGATCCCAGTTATTTTTGAGATCTTCTGTTAACAAATTGTGTTGAAATTGTTTGTTTTCTTGGTATATTAGGGAACACTGATTATTATTTATTAAACTTTTGAAAAGTAAGAGAATCAGAAACTGTGGACTTTCTGAATGTGTATGCTGGGTTGTTTGCACATCTCTTTGATTGCACTTGAGAAATTAAAAATTAGATTTGAGAAATTACTAAGAAAATGCTTACTCAACTTTAAGGGTAAATGCAGAGAGAGAAAAAACTTTTTGTCATATGAAGTTCACTTTTAAGAAAAAGCGAATAACCAAGAATGCAAGACATGTTCTTGAAGACTGGTGATACAATCTTTTCATAAAACTCAAACTGAATGTTATAACAGTCTCTTTATGTACTTCCAGCAAAAGAGCAGATACATTGTGGTTCTACAGAATATTGTTGAGGTCAATGTGTCAATGTTCTTGACCACTAATTATGTAGGGTTTCTGCTTTGCTAAAAAAAAAAAGAAAGAGAGAGAGAATATATCCAGACATTGATTACTTATTGTGCTATATTTGGATATTCCAGAAAACGTATGCATATTCTAGAATATTCATGTTTCATTCCAGAACAGCCAAATATAGTGGAATAATATAGTGGAATTAGTAAGTGACGTCTGGATGGGGTTCTAGAAAGAAAGACCTTCTATATCCATTCTGTTACCTAATCTACAGAATAAAGATCTCTGGAATGTTACTGTTAAAAAACTAAAGGCTCCCTTCGTAAAGACTGCCTGACAGTTTGTAATCGTCAAGTACTGTTTTTCTTTTTTTGTTGTTGTTTTGTGGCATATCAACTAGATTTAGCTTGCTGAGGTGAGGGATTTGTGGGGCATGTGGCACACCTAATGGCACATAGGCTTTTTCTGCCTTGGGCCTTACTCTGAGCCTGAGCAGTCCCAGCTATGGCTTGTATGAGTATGCAGAGATGGCAGGTCTATTAACCAGAATAAGGCCAAGTATAGAAAAGAGGCCTATTCGCACAAGGGCCTCTCGAACGCATGTAGGATGCTCTGGGATGGAGGATTCGCACAGCTGGGCTGACAGTTCCTTTCAGAACTGCCCAAGCCTGTCCTAGGGCATCCTACACAATTTCATGCTCTACACCCATTCCCAGATGTCCCGGGATGTCCCACTGCTGTTCAGGAGGATGAACATTCACATGCTCCCTCCAAAACAGCTGCAGGCACCACCCCCACCTGCCGCCATTGGGTAGGGTTTGACCCAGGGTCGGGCATGCCTGTCTTGTCCCTTCCCCAGGTTCCTGTGTACTCTAGGTGACATGATTGGGTCCCCTAAAGCCTTCAGGAACCCACCCTGGGCACCCACCCACCCTGGGCATGAGCCTGCCCGGGGACACATGCACATACATGCCACTTACCTCTTTGTTGCTAGGTTTGAAGTGGTGGGCCTGGCTGCCAGCGTTGTGCATCTGTGTGCGCCACTGGCTCTGATTGGCCAGTTACCCGCACCTGTGCAGAATGGCCGGTTCGATCCTGAAAAGGCCTAAGTTCTGAGATGGTGTTTTCCCAGTGGGCACTTCTGGTGGGTACGAATCTAACTTTGTAAGTTATGAACAAACCCTGTGTGCATGTCTGGATTCCATGAACACAACATGGTGGATGTAGTACTGGAATTAAATCATATGAAAGTTTTCATATATTGTGTAATGCAATCCTAGCAAGCTATGGAGAAGAGCCCACCATTTTCAATAGCTGCCAAAGTAGTGTCAGTAGAATCTACTACCTTATTGGCTTTGAGTGCACATGGTTAGGTAATTATAAAAGTTATTACCAACTGTCGGAGCCCAGCTTCTGCCAAAAGCAGCAACAAAAATGGTTGTTTGCCTATGTTTCCATGTAAAATGGAACCGTAGTGTACTACTAAAAGTGTGCACTGTTCTAATTGATTCCAATGGGACCTGGAAGTAAAATAATTTTGATTGCTCCTACAACGTGCATTATTTTGGTTGCAGAAATAGAATCTTATATCTAATTATCAACTAGTCCAAAGAAGCTCTGTATGAAATTTTGTTAGGAGTTGTAAATTAATTTCATAGTTGGCCATCTGGGCCAGTCTATCAGGTGGTCATCCAGGCCAGTCTTCTTGTATAATTTACTGTAGTAGCCCATGGCCTCCTTCCAAATATATTTCGTATAGCTAATACTCCACATCTGATTCATGAAACATCACTCACAAGGCTGAGTCATTCCCTCCACCCCCATCAACTGCAATGAAAGCTCTTGTAAGCATGAGTGGATGTAGCCTCCGGAGACATGTGAACGTGGTGTAGAGTGCTGAAATATAGAATTCAATTGGTCTTACTATTAAAAGAATTCCCTCCAACATAAAACATTATGGAGAAGTTCTGCACTTAACAACGCTCTATAGAGAGTGACCAATGTGGTTTGACAGTCCCTGCAGGAGAAAAATGAGAGAAAGAGGCAGAGACATTCTACATAAGTCTTTTTCAGGGCACTTATCTGGATGTGAACATGAGGATGAGACTCTGAAAAGTGCTCCTAATTGGATTTCTGCTCTCTTCACCTACTGCTACAATGACCACATATGCACTGATAAATGAAAGAGAATAGAGAGGTAGATAGTATAAGGATAGATGGATAGAGAGATGGTATATAGACAGACAGATTATAAAAGGATACATATGATGCAGACAGATGACAAATAAATACCACCACGAAGAGTAAAAATAAACAGCATGAGAAGTAATTTATTCAATTTTGGAAAACTGACATCTCAAACTCCCAAACCAGAACTGAGAAAGTCTTGGAAACAATCTAATTATTTCCATTTTGACAAACGTCAATGCAGATCTGAAATGTCTCTTTGACCACCCAGCCAGACATCTGCCCCCTTTTGAACTGTGTTCTTAGGTGTTACCCTCGTGACAAAACTTTCCCCCTAGAATTGTCTGTCTTCAAGCTTCGTTCACAACTTTGGTCATGGAGTAGTTTTGCAAGAATTGGTACTGCCTGAAGCTTTGCTTACACTTGCATAGCTGTTTGTTTCATTCAGTAGGCTCAGATAACCAACAGCCCTTCAATGTCCTCTGCAACACCTCTGGCTTTCTAATCCTTCAAAGTTTCAGCTCTGTCAGCTTGGTGCTCTGATCTCATAAATTGCCATGCTTGCCTTCACTGAGTCTCTCAAGGATGTGGCCTGACGGTAAATTTCAAGGTAAGAGTTCCATCCTATTATATTTTTGACTTTTAAAAGTCCTTTTGCTACTAAGGCTGTGGTATAGTCTTGAATTTAACTCAAACAATTCTTGCCTTTTACATATATTTCAAACTGCCACTCTGGATCCATTGCAGATGTGATGGTACAGTCACTTCCTGACCTCACCAGGTTTATGAATGTAACAAAGCTTCATATGAATGGATAGAAACACTTGATTTGTATTCAAATGTCAATCTTCAAATGCACTAACATTAGATTTGAATTCCAATGTCCGAATTCAGAAAAATTTCTACGAATTTTGAATGTGATGAATATTCATGCACATCCTGGGCATGTGTGTGTTTAGCTTCCTGTGACTATGAAAAGGTATAAGAGTAGCAAGGCATAGCAAAACTGGATTTCAGCTGCAGAGCAGCAGAACTTCTAAGGTAGATGGATTTCTTTCAAAGAAAGTTTTATGATCCGATATTACAGCCAGATAGATCCAGGCCGTTGGGTCTTTGGGGCTCTCCTGTTTCTTTGGGTGCCCCCCAAATAGGTTTAAAATCCACACATTTAATGGACTGCTAAATGTCTGCCAGATGCATTAAGAGTTAGGAGTTTATAGCATATAAAAGTGCTGTTTATTAACTGGTGCATGCTGAGACTGAGAATAAGCCTTTATGTTATTTCTGTTCTCGATTGCCTTCAATTTTATTTCAGGTACCGTATTTTCCGGCGTATAAGACGACTGGGCGTATAAGACGACCCCCAAGTTTCCAATTAAAATATAGAGTTTGGGATATACTCGCCGTATAAGAAAACAACACCCGGCGTATAAGATGACCCCTGACTTTTGAGAAGATTTTCTTGGGTTAAAAAGTAGCCTTATACGCCAGAAAATACAGTATGTTTCCTTAGTCTGGAATAAAATTGATTCTAATACAAAGGGCCTTTTTGCACTTTTGCTGTCGGTCTCTGGAAAGCAAAGGGTGAACTGGCCCACGCATGTGCTCAGAATCTGCCCTGGTGGATGCTTAGAGCATGCAACCCCCTCCCAGCCCATCCAGACACTCTCCTCATGTGTGATGGGTGTGTGGGAGAAGGGAGCATCTGGAGCCTTACCAACTCCCATGCTAGTGTAAGGTAGGTGCATATGTGGTACAGTTCAACCTGTACCACACATAGACCATGTGGGGTGAGTTCCCACATGAAAGGACCTGTTTCGGCTAAAGAAATGGCTTCTTCGCATGTAGATGCTCCATCTGGGAGCTCAACCCTCACAGGGCCAAGTACTAATTGGGTCAAAGTGATATACTTGTATTTATAAGAGTATGAGAGAGTGCATGTTGTGGTGAAGGTATGGAGGATGACTGTTTTGCTTTGTACCTTCATTTCAGTCAAACCAATCTCAGGTAGACGATTTTCTCCATCCAGAATGCAGATTCTTTGGGGTACAATAGTACCCCTGAAATCCAGACATATTAAGAGAAGATAACCAGAGGTCACTGCACCTTCTTCCATATCAAATTCTGTGAATCTTTATTCTTCAGTTGAATCACTGATCCTAGGGGCAGCTTTTCTCCAGGCAATGAGCAAATAATGGATCTGAAGGGACATGAAAAACTTTTTGGCATCCAGTTGCATGGCAGGTAGTGCTGGGCTGACAGACAGATGTTGAATTGGACCTCTGCACACATAGTCCACTAAAAGATCTGCTTTATGTAGGTTGTTGTTGTTTTGTAGGGATGTGCAACATTTGTTTCATGTTTGAAAATTCAATCAAGTAGCTTGTGTTCAAAGCTGCTTGCATAAAACTGAACATGCAGTTGCCTGAGATCCAGAAAATTCAATCAAACTGAATCAGTCTTCTTCTCATAAACACAAATAATTTTATCAAACAGTTCATGTTGGCTAAGTTTTTGCCTTAGGAAAAATTGTCTTTAAAAAAAGAAAGAAAAGAAATTGAACAAATCCAAAATTGAACACAAACAACCATTTATTCAATTAAATGGTTTTCTGTTGAGCTGAAAAAATGGGTTTGGGTTCAATAGTGAATGGAATGAATAATTTTGCTCTGTGCTCATCTCTAGTTTTGTTTGTGTGTTTGTTTTCCCTTCACTGTTCTGGCATGGCCTGTGGTTGGTGCAGTTTGTGCCAACACAAACACAACCTGTGCCAGCACAGCATCAGACATATCATCTGAGAATTTGTTCACCTGGCCCCTTCTGCCAGTTTTTGGAGACTCTTATTTCCTATTGAAGTCTCATTAGAATGGAGCACTCTTCCTGGGCAGCTCTTCTGAAGTCCATATCTCTTGAACTACCTGACTTCTGGCTTAAGAAGAGGAGCTGGAACTTTCCTGGGCTTGAAAACTGGAGATGTCCTAGTTTCTAGATCCATGAAAATTGAGCCAATATGGATGACAGATATGAAAGGAGTCCTCTTCTGTAATCTGACATTGCACATGGTGTTTCATTGATATGACATACAGAAGAAAGGTTTTCATTAATTTCTCTGTTTTCAGTCCAGGTGGTACTGTAAACTGAATTCCAGAAGCACATGTTGAAATAATGACATAAACGATTTTTTTTTCATAACCAGTTTGGCCGGCTTCCCTTCCTCTTACATGTATTTGACCAGTAACCCAGCCTATAATTCTGCTTAGTTTCACAGTTTTCATCTTTTCCCCAAGGGAACTTACTAGCCCAGAGCTTTATGATGTGCTTAAGGCAAGCAAAATTGACAGATTTTGCTTAAGTTGCTTATGTTGCCAGAATTCTGTCCAAGAAATTCTTGACTTCTGGTCTTAATAGATCCCATTTGGAGAAATAAAAAAGCAGGGAACATGCCTGAAATACTGATTGGACTAATCAAAGCTGTGAACTGGCTGGTAGATTTAGAAAATCACTTTCTTTTACAAAGCAAGATACGGTACTTTCTTTCAACGATGTCTAAAACCCCATGTAGTCTATAGTTGCTAACAGTGAAATATTTTCAGCACTGTTTGACTAGCAGGTGATACTGTTGAAATACTTATATGTGGTCATTGTGTCACTAGCACTCCTACAAATCATTCCAGGGGGATCAGTCAGGTGGCTGAACTGTGAAACAGGCTATTAGCTCTTTGAAATGGATCTGTATTAGAACTCAATAGTATAGGATTACAATATTCTCTTTCTAATGTATTTGTTGTGTCTTTTGTTTCTAGAATAAACAATAGATTCTGGTCTGCATATATATATCTACATACACACACACACACACACACACACATATAATTTAGGATTTTTTTTATCCTTGACTTCACAGTACTAACTTACTATGTGGTTCAAACTGTATGAGGAAAAGTCACACTATTGTCAACTAAACTTTCCTTATATGCCACATTTCATTGCCAGCAATTACATCTATAACAGAAAATGGTAGTACTTGAGTCTGTATTTATTATTAAGAAAATTTCTGCGACCAGCCAATAATTAGATTTCTCTGAAGCCCTTTCCACATTAAATTTTATTCCAGAAAAAAATCCTGGAATAGGGGACTGTTGTTTGCCCAGTAGTGCAGACTACAGTGGGCATTGCCCCCCTCCCAATTATGATTTCCCTGCTTTGAATGAAGCATGGATTAGACTAGGGTGCCCAAAATTGTGCTCTACCTCAGTATAACTCTAGACTTCAATGGATAGCATCCCCTCATGGTCCTGTGTAACATTTGGGCATCTACCTTAATGTACCATTAAAGTTCTCATTCAGTCCATTAATCTGGGGGTGATACAGGGTTGAGGTGAGGTGAGGTGAGTCACCCTGCATAGCTCCCACAATTTTGTGCTTAAATCAGTCACTATCTGCTTTGGGAATCCTACCTGACAAAACAACTTTTATCAGTTCTGTGGCCACCTGTTCTGTTTCAACTCTCTTTAACAGAACAGCCTCTGGGTACTGACTGGCGAAATTTATTTTGGTCAGGATGTACTTATTGCCCCTTTTAGTGAGATGGATAAATGGTTCCACCAAGTCCACTCCCACGTGTGTGAGTGGGACTTCAGTGATCGGGGTACACTGCAATTGGGCCTTGACTCCTCTGCAGAGTAACACAGGTTGGAAGCAAGTAGCCAAGTGCCACAGTTGCCTGCCGGAACCCTAAGGGCTTTAGCCTAAAGCTCCCTATTCTGGTGCCCTGCTTTATATGCCTACAGTAAAGGCTCCCTTAAAGCAACACACTGACTTCCTTGTAAAGCAAAATGTTTGAAGTTTATTGTTACAAGTAGAATAAAATAAAATAAAATAAAATAACAGAAGCAAGCTTGTGGTTTGGCTTAAAAGCTGCTTGAAAAGAAAAGTGTTGCTGTATTGAGTGTTCCCTCCTTAGTAAATTGCTTCCCCAAAAGTAAACGGTCCCTATTATGCACCATGTGTAAACCCAATAGTCCAAAAAGCCTCTTTTCACCGGGCTTTTTCTTCTCAGCTCTGAGAAGAGAGTCTTTTCAAAATCACACCCAGAGTCTGCAGCAGTTCTAATCCACCAGACAAGGTCTTCTTCCCTCTGAGACCAGGAGAAGAGACCTATGCAGTTTCCTGGAGCAACCTCTAGCTGCTGTGTTTGCTGCCTATTATACTCCGCGATCTTGCAGCTCCCATTGGTCTGGTTTTGGCAGGGTGGTATGGCTTCCAGCAGTGCTCTGCCCCTGCTGTCTCTCAAGAAGCTCCGAAAGCCCACCAAACCACTGCTCAGCTGTCTAGCCGCTGGTGCGAGTGCCACAGTCCCCTCCCCAAATAGCCCAGGAGTGTCCCCATGCACAGATTCAGCCCCCAAAATAATACGGACTTCACTCCCAAACTGTAGCAAGAACAGTTTTCTAGAGGACTAAATTTAGTGTGGATTTGAGCAATTTAGTCTGCATGTAGCCCGGTTTGGGGGCTTTGCATGGAGACTCTCCTTGCCGAATTCGGATTCAATTTGGACTTTATGGTGCATGGGGAGGTAACCTTTGACTTGAGTTGCCCAAGGCACAAAAAATGTGGTCTTTCTCTTGCTCTAGGCTGTGAATTAAACTGAATGTTACCTTACAACATGACACAAGGTCAAGCCAATAAAAAGGAAGGGTTTTATTTTGTACTATGATCTGAAGTCTAGGAGTTGAAGAAGGTTTTTAATGGTGTGTTATCAATGGTAGTGAAAAGAAGGACTTCCTCTATTCCTGGCACTGGCTTACATATTGTGATATTGTCCTATTGTCTAATAGGATTGTATGTGTACAGTGATTACTAGATACCAATTCCATTGTTTCCTTTGTCATCCTGTAAAATACTTGAAGTGCTTTCCTCGAACGACATCATGCTACATAAATCAAAATTGTACTGAAGATCTCAGAGAAATGAATAGTTACTATTTTAAAAATGTGGATAAATTTATTCTACACAATTGCAAGAATACAATGATCTCCATTATTTCTAGCATCAGCTTTATGTTCAGATATGGACTGTGTTACCATGGGATACAATATGAAGTGGAATCACTCCCTCTCAGAGGTGAAACAGGTCTTAGAGTTCTTGGCAAGACCAGCATGGCAACATTGGAAAGTGTCCTGGGAGTGTAGTGCACTGGTATACCACTGAGGATGAAATCTGCTCCTGAGAGTGCTCTTTTGGTGGAGAGGGAATGTGGGCTTCTTCACTCCTGCAACCAGTATGCAGAGGAACAGTCCATGTGGAAGTTCCAATAGAAATATATAACTGCAGGGTTGAAAGGGGGTACAGGCATCGTCTAGTCCAACTCTTCAACCGTTCTGACCAGACTTCTTTGGTGCAAAATCCTTAAAATACATCCAGCAAGTTCATAATTAAAATAAATGAGAGGAAATAGGATGATGATGGTGGTGGTGGTGGTGGTGGTGATGATGGTGATGATAATGATGAAAAATGCCTAATATCTTCTTGGACACATGCTTATACAAGCAGGGGGGGGGGAAACAAAACAAAAAGGATTTGGAACTTTTTGATAATTAAATACAACTGTTTTTTTTTCTACTTTACAGATATTACCTCTAATTTGCTTTCTTTCTTCTTCAAAAGTGATTTACATTAAACAGTAAATACAGACAGGGGTAATTAGGTGTTATCCTTATGGGTTATCCTAAATTTCAGAAAGCAGACTAAATGAATAATCTAGATAGGGTCCAAAAGGAAGTCAAGAGATGCAAGTCTATCTAAATCAAATGCTGTTGCCTTCTGTGAGCTATCCTTTTGCAGCATTTCCTGAAAGCATATGTCAACCATTTGCCGACCAGAACATTTTGTGTGATGACATGAGGTCAGCCTCATGTTGCCTTTGTGGAAGGTAAATTTACTGTAGGGAGCCCATTTTAACTTACTGATACCAGCCTTGGAAGAGGCAGACCTTCATTAATCACCAACTCAAGGATAATTATCACAGAAAACACATCAGCACATTAAACACTCTCTTGGTAGCATGGAGTTCACTGACACACAGGAAGCATAGTATTTAAACAAGTACCATGTATTGTGTAGCGTGTAAGGCAGCCTAACCTACCCAATTCAATCAACACTGATTGAATTATTTTACTTTTTTTGAAGCAGCAGCAAAGGATATTTTTGGAAAGTTGTGCTATAATAATCTGCTGGTGATTATGAAATAGTTCTGTGACTAGTGTGCTTTTGTGGGCATTGTCAACACAATACTTTTAAGCAACTTTACTTTCTAACCTCTTCTCCCCCCTCTCTCTTGCTTTTTTTTCTCTCTCTCTGTTTCTTTTTCCTTTCTCTATTTTATGGCTTCATAACATGGAAGACCTTGAGCTATGCCTTCCCATTTCTGTCTATATATGTGATTCCTTGACCCTCAGCAAACTGAGGACTGCAAATACATTTTTAAGGATTTATTGGGCACCTTGTGTGTGTCACAACAGAAGAGCAGTAGTCATATTTCAAGTCACTAAGCACCTTTACCTCCCACCAGATGATCTTTAGGTCAAAAAGACATTCTTTAGATAGGCTTCAAGACTTTCACTATAGAAAGAACTCTGTAAAGAATCGGTGACAAGGTGTGATATATTAACACTGCAGCAGAGGGACAAAATATGAAAGCAAGAGTTCATTTTATTAGAACTGTTTGGGAAATCAGATAAATAGTTATTTCAAATCAGAACCTCCTCCTTTACAGTTGGGTGGAGGGTGTGTATCCTTCCCACCGTTACAGCCTCAATCTTTATTGCCTATTGATTATGGCTGTATCCAATCAGAAAGCCAAACTGCTAAGGAAGTAGCTATGGATCATAAATTTAACATTGGATCAATTTTGAGCAGGTTTTAAGGATTCATAAATTCATTTTCTATTGAATTCCATTTCCCCCTTAATGGATACATTTTAAAAAAATGAATCAATTCATCTTTATTGTTTCTCACACAGCTGAAATGTACATATATAAATCTTTGTATGTTTTTTGTGTGAGAGAGAGGGGACAAAAGAATTCCCCTGCTGAATTGGACTTGTGGGACATCTAGTTCAGCAACATGTTGCCCCCAAAGCAAGGGATTAGCATACACCTTGCCCAAATCACAAATCTCCCACAAATCCTGTCTTTCGTGAAGTTGTCTAAAGCTCTTTTGAAATCATTCAAGCTGATCGCCAACACCAGATCTTGCTATTGAATTCCAAATTTTAACTATGGCCATGTCTCTGCTAACCCTCCAGGGTAATCTCATCATCCCAAGACCTTCTTGCTGCTGCCTAATTTTCAACATCAGAGGACACCTACTGTTTGGGTCATTTTGCACTGTGATAACATCATTTACAGAGTGGTTTCTTCTTGCCCTGCATGGAAGTGCCACAGAAAATGGTACCTTCTTACTCCATAATTGATAGAAGGTGGGCATTGTGGATCAGGGCACCTCCTCCACCTGCCAGAAATGAACAGAGATGAGAAACAGAGATATTGCCTTTATGTTCTGTGAGGGAAATCCTTTTGTCTATCTTGCTTTTCTCTAAAATTTTATTCCATTTGGTGACGGCTTGGGAAGAAGAGAGAGAGAGAAATCTCTTACTTTCTCTGTCTAAACCACACATAATTTGATGTTCCTCTCTCGTGTTCCCTTTTACTCTTGTCCAACTCATCCAACTTTTTCTTCATAAGAGTTCCTATAGCACCCTTTGCCATTTTAGAAACCCCCTTCTTTGAACTTGTTTCCAGTGATGCTATATCTTTTTTTTAATACAGCAAACAAAACTGCATGCAGTATTCCAAAAGGAGGCTGCCCTATGATTTTGTTCAAAGATTAGGTTATATTGGTAGTTTTACTTTCGATACTATTTCTTATCACCCATAACACTTTTTTTAAGCCAACATTCATTCATTGATTTATCTTCCCTTATGATATGACCTTTTCCCTCTTCATTCATAACCAGCTCCGATCTCACTAGTCTTCAAATGTAGTCTGGATACTTTGCTCCAGTGTACATTACTTTATCCTTATTCACACTGAATAGGATCTGATGTTCTAATGCAGAACAGAATGTATATGTAAATCCTTCTAAGGCTCTTTAGAATCTCTTTACCACTTTGCACAATTAATTGTACTTAGTAAATCTTACCATGTTTGCAGATCACTATATGCATCAAACATCAAGGCTCCCAATACTGAACCCAATATCTGTATATATAGTGCATATATTTGCAAATGTGGACAAATGTCAGAGTATCCATCTATTCATTGTTTATAAGCAAAACACAAACTAAAATGAATTCAGAATAAAACAGTTACAATTAATGTGTAAAGATATGTTTTAAAATATTTTTAAATTGTGAACAGCCAGAAGTTGTATAGATCTCAAGTTCTAGAGAGGAGGGCAAAACTAAAAAAGTTATTTTCCTTGCTGTAGCTTATCTTACCTCTCACAGTGCAGGAAATTAAGTATGGTAACAGATGACTATCAAGTTGGTGGGACAGACAGGCTTGGATAAACCTAATTGTTGAACTCTACAGGACTTTATAGACTAATACAACACTTCAAATTGGGCTCAGAAGCACCAGCACGAGGATGGCAGATCCTTATTACTAGATATAATCTAAAATAAGGCCCTGTGCAGAAAGGGGCTCTCACTTTACCATGCTTTAACAACTGATAACTTACATCTTGAGGAGAGAAATTAGTTGCGAGTTCCACGTACGTGGTGCCCTGGTTTTCTTGGCAATGTTCATTCATGCAATGTATTTAAGATAAAATAAAGACTCCTGTTTGATTTAGAAAAGGCCTACATTGATCTAGAAAAAAGTCAGTTTGTGTTTACCTAGAATACACAGGTGGTGAAATGTGCAGAGTTACTTGAGGCCAGAAGTACTACATTTTGAGCATCTTTCGTATCTGAATGGGAATTGATATCATATGACCAACTAGATTTTGGAGTGATGATGTTCTCCAACCCTCATGTGGCTCCTCCTCCTTTGTTCCATCAGTTCACTTCATTATCCAAAGCTGACAGAACATTAGATCCAAGGAGGAAACTTCTGTACAAGCTGGCTTCCTTCAAACTTGACCTACCAGAAGAATATATAGGGTGTTTTTCTACTTAGCACTAGAGTACCCTGTAAGGACTCATTAAGGGTCCTTACTGGGTACTCTAGTGCTGGGGTGTGTGTGTGTTCCAGTACCATTAGAATACTCATTAAGGACCCTTAATGGGTTCTTTAGTGCTAAGTGGAAAAACACCCTTAGTTTACTTGTATGATTTTGCCATTCCTGAAACATATAACACTTATTTTAAATACCTTTGCACATTGATTTAATTTAACTGTGAGCTGAATTAAATAACTTGGGCTGCATCCAGACAGGATTAAAAATTCACATGGAATGCACAGCAGCTTTCAACTTGCCAGACTAGGGGTGTGCACGAATGCAGTTTTTGAATTTGATTCATAACAAATTGAATAGTCGAAAATCCAAATGTATCTGAAGAATGAAAAAGAACAAGAACATTCAATTCTATACAAATACATTTGTATGTGTATGAATAATTTGAACATTCATATATATATGGGTACATAAGCATCTAGTATGTACATGTATGCATCCTGTATATGTCTGTACAGGATGCATACAGGTATGTATAAGATGTCTATGTACCCATATAGATGCAAATGTCTGAATTACTCATACAAATAACTTGAGATATTCATATTCATTCAAATTTGGAAATCTGAATATCTGGTCATTTGATTCATATAATTTGAATGAAGAATGAATATTTCAAATATCCATGCACATCCCTGCGCCAGAAGGGTTTTGCAATTCTCCACAGTAGTTGTGCATTATAATGCAATGCTTCAGAATAAAATCATAGTGCTTCTGTACTTTCCAGGGTGCTTGAGCAAATTGTGTGAGAACGCACCTTCACCTGAAAACCGGCTGACTTACTAGTCAGGAAGGGGCTGAGCACGTGAAGAGAAGAATTCTAGTTATTGCAATTACACTATTGGAATATTTGAGGACTAACCATTTTCCCTCTGGAAGTACTTTAGTTCGAAGCAAATGTAAACTGCATATTTTTAATATGATGTCTGGAGGCACCCTATGTTTCACTACTCTTTAAATGAAGTAATACTGAAAGTAAAGAGAGTTCAATTTCTTTTTAACGCAGCATCTGCCCTGTGGAGTGGATGAGCAACAGAAATTGCTTTCTTGCTTTAGAAGCTTTTTGGCAGATATTGTTCATTGCCAAGCATGTGCTTAGGAAATTGGGATATGGCAAATATTTTAAGCTATGAAGCCTGAGGATGTTCCAGCCTCTCCAAAATTAAATAAATGTAAAAGTAGCAGATGCTATTGAGCCTGAAGATATTCGAGGTTTTCTTAACCCAAATAAACCTAGAAGTGGGGATTTCTTTTTTAAAGAAATGTAGCAATTTACTTATCTTGTATTCTACTTGCTAATTCATTTTCAAAGTTACTATGATTTTTTTTCCTTACTCTGACAAAGGTGTCTTATCCACAAACAACTCCCTCTTGAAGAATCCCAAACCATGCATTAATGCAATTTGTCTTTGCAGGTATAGATTACTAAAAACAATGGCCCTTTCACACTTATACCATTCCACTGACATTAGGATCAGGCACAGAGGGAGGCTTCTGTCCTTGAAGTGCTGGTGAACTTCCCAATAGGAACACCGCTGCCTGAAATGCTGATGCTTCAGCCCCAGGCAGAGCAAATCATAATGGCAATGGCTGAGACAACTTCTGGATTGCACCAGGATGTTGCTGTGGCTGCAGCTGCACCACCACCACCCCACCCCACCCCACTCACACCTTCACACCCAGAAGAGGGTGCAAATATTGGGAGCTCACCAAATGCTCATAGTCAAGCTGTGAGCAGATTTTTACTTATCTACAGCTAGGGCTAGGGCTAGGGCTAGCTGGGAGGGACCTTCTGTGTACTCCAAGATGGCAGTGGCAGTGTGCAGTACAGATGGACCTTCCCTGGAGCAGTTCTAAGTACTTCAGAAAGGTAAGTGTGGTCAGGCCTGTGGGGGTGCAATTTGCCCATCTCAGCTAAAGCAACAGTTGCTAAGCTGATATTGCTATGCTAAATTACTAGGACAAAGGATACATTCCTGGGTCACTGTAACTTTCCTAATATCTCTCTCAAGGAAGTCATAACACCCACAGTACATGTAAAGAATGTGCAGCATCCACGGATGCTGACATGAGATGTCCACATGCACTGAGACAGGCTTCTATTGGTCCTTATCATAACACCATATATGGCATTTCCTATGTAGCATTATCCTTGCATTTACTGGTCCAGTCAGGTTCTCTTCTTGTAACCAAATATGGGTTTCCTGAGGGTACTTTTCCATTGTTCAGAGAAACTGTATAAAAGCCTTGGCATGTGTTAATAAAGGGGGGCTTAAGGCTTACTACTTTCACTTGGCAACCATCCTGCGTGTGAGTCCCAATTCGTTACTACACAGGCCCAAATGCTACAAATACAAAAAGGAGAGGAAAGGAGACAAAATATTTGATCTTCAGGTCCAGTATTTGTCTTTCCAATGAATAGGAATAACTTGCTTCAGTATTCACAGATTTGATCTTCTTGTAGTCAAAAGAACTCTCTAAAGTGTTCATCACTACAATTGAAAATATTGATTCTTTCAATTATATGAGATCATAACTTTCACTTTATATATATCTTTGGGCTGGTTCATACTTTTATAAGGTGTGATCGCCAGCGAACATCTAGAAAGGTTTGGGCGTTTGCATCTTGTTAAAGCCAATCTGTTCCAAGCTCTGCTGGTGCTTCCCCATGTACCAGCTAAGTGCGGATGCCCAAACACTAGGTAATTCCCACACTGAACACACTTCACCCAGAAGAGGTGTGAACAGAGTGTTTTCAGCTCTACTAGCCAGCAGTTAGTATAGCTGTATAGGACATTTTTGTGCTTTACACCTCTATGCCCAAGGGTTTCTCTGGCATGTGCAGAGTAGCTTCTGGTATAGACGTGGCTCTGCACAGTGTGAATGCTCTGTCATAGATCATCCCTGGCTTTCACCTTTTCACAAAGTGTGAAAAGATCCTTTGTCTCTTCTTTTTAATACATTGTATCTACACTTGCCATCCTTGAGCCTAAGAAAATACAATCTCCAATTGCTTCTGCCCCCCCCCCATGATCTTAGGTTTTGTTGTTGTTTAAAATGTAGATTCTAGCCAGCTTTTAGAATTTTATTTCACTTTTATCAAGAGACTCCTTGGGCCAATTTGCACTTTGGCCCATAGTTGATAATTAGGCAACATCTGGGCAAGTGTTTCTGCACTTGCAGGAGGTGTTTTCACCTTAGAAGTTGCCTAATTACCAACTAGCTGTGGAGCAGAAAATCATGCTGCACAAGCTTACTAACACTTACCAAAAACTTACCTGAAGCATCCAGCCAGTGACCATCCACACCTCTGCTGGATGGGGAGGTCAAGTGCACTGGCAGCTCTGCCGACCTCCTGATGTGACTGTGACTGAGCAGAGCATCATCATCATGGTAACAATACTGATACATGAACAGTCACAGAGGGCACCACACTTAAGATGGCAGCACCCTGAAGAGGACCAACACACTCTGCATGTAAATTAAACCAATAGGATGCTACTATATAGCCTTGTCATAATCCCATTCCTTTCATGCTCTTGAACCAACCAATTGTTCAGTGTTTGGTTACAACTATTGCTTCTTGACCCACATACAGGTTCTTCAAGGGATAATTAAGTGGCCGTGTACTCCCACCTCTTTTGGTGAACTCAGTGAAGCAGAAGTAGATGTTTTATCTGAAATCCCTTACTTTCTCCATAGTAAGCAAATATTGGCAACTGTCGCTTTGAAAATTAGCTTGCACTCCTGAAAATTCTTGGTTTACATATTGCTGAAGCCTTGCTTGAAGGATCTTAAGCATTACCATGCTGGTGTGTGAAATGCACACAGTTGTTCAGTAGTTTGGACGTTCTTTGGTATTGTCCTTCCTTCAAACTGAAATGTCAACTAACCTTTTCTAATCCAGTGGCCACTATTGAGTTTTCCAGATTTGCTGACATATTGAGTGCAGCAGTTTAATAGCATTTTTTTAGGATTTAAAATAGTTCAGCTGGAGTTCCATCATGTTTGTTAGCCTTGTTATTAGCAATGCTTCCTAGGACTCATTTGACTTTAGTCTCCGTAATATCTAGTTCTAGGTCAATGACCACACTGTTGTGATTTTTAGTGATATTAAGGTCTTTCTTGTATAGTTTGGTGTATTCTTGTCACTTCTTTATCATTTCTGTTTCTGTTAGGTCCCAACTGTTTTTGTCTTTTATCAAGCCTATTTGCCTGTAATGCTCCCTTGAGATCTTCAGTTTTCTTGAAGAGATCTCTTGTCTTCCCCATTCTATTGCTTTATTTTATTTCTTTGCATTTCCCAATTCTCCTTGCTGCATTCATTTGGGACTATTCCTCCCTTTGTCCTTTGCCTTTCACTGTCCTTCTTTCCTCAGCTGTTTATAAAGTGTCATGAGACAACAAATTTGTTTTTGCGCATATTTTTAAAAAAAATATTTATTTTTACTGCCTCCTAAACAGTGTTGCAAACCTCTGTCCTGTGAGTTTTGTGGTACATGAATCAATCAGCTGATTTCCATTTAATAGTGTGAGCACATGTCTCTTACAATTCCATGCTGTTATTAAAAAAGTTAAAGGGTTAAGATCCAGCTTGCCTTATGCTTTTTGGAAGACTCCACGCACCTTAATTCCTGCTGAAGTGTGGATGAATATACTCCTTTTGAAAGTACATGTTATTAAAAGCAATGTAGCATAGAACCATGATTTTAAATGCAGATTCTGATGAGCTTATGGCTGCACATTTTATTTATGGCTTTTGATGTAGTAAGTGATACATATTCAGATCCCCTTATCTTGATGAGTGCCTCTTAATATCTTTGAAAGCATTTTATGGAGCACACCCAAAGATCCTTCACTCAAACACTGATGTGCTTTGATAAACTTTCAAGGAATCTGTTGATTGCTTAACATAAAGTATCATGAGTGGCTTAGAGTTTCTACTGCACAGCATGCTATACATAATGAATTTTATATCCTCAGCAAAATAGAGTGCTTTGTCTTTGGAAGAAATTGGCATAATAAACACAGAAAAGACCCCAATGGCAGTTCTGCACTGGCAAATGTACTGGACTAGCAAGTGTATTAGGAGCCTTCCTTCTGCTCTGGTGTGTGACTGAAAAAGAAGAGTTGGCTTTTATACCCTGCTTTGCTCACCCTTTAAGTGGACTAAAAGCTGCTCATAAACCTTCTGTTCTTCTCTCCACAACAGCCACCATGTGAGGTAGATGGGACTGTGAGAGCTATGATTAGCCCAAGGGCACCCAGCTGGCTTCATGTAGGAGTACAGAATCAAACTGGGAAACCTCTAAATAAGAGTCTGACACTCTAACCACAAGACTAAACTGGTTCACAAACTGGCTAGGAAAGCCCCTGCTTGTGGGACTCTCTTAGGTTGCACCAGCATGCAGAAAGGAAGCTCCTAGTATCCTTGCTGGCCCAATGATTCGCTAAACCTATAGAAACTGCCCTTCCAAACACGCCTGAGGTCATATTTGCTTGAATGTTCCGTCCTGTCCACTGTGAGCCATTGTAGAGCAGTGGAAGGGCAAATGTGAAAAGTTCAAGGTGGGTTTATTTTTTTACCGACTAGAACATATTGATGCGGAGTAAACAAGAGCATGGGTGTTTACTGACTGTAGCACAATAAAAAGTGGCTATAAGTCATTCTGCACTGAGGCATCTTCAGAGCCTGAATATTAATGCAGGTACGGTGTCATCTGGGAAAGACTTTGAGATTTACTGCAAATCACCTGCTATTGCTACACAGTTATTCTGAAAGTGTATGTGTGTGTATCTAAAAGGACAACACTCATAGGAGCACAGTTTCTCCTGCTTCCCTTTTGAACTGGGATGTGGAGAAATCCATTTGCTTTGCTTCTAATGCATCTTTGCTTCTAATGCATTTGCTTTGCTGATGATACCCAACTTTATCTTTCTACCCCTGACCTTTCTGCTAGCCTTGAGCAGCAGGTGTCATCTTGTCTCACTGCTGTCTCACAGTGGATGTGCCACTGGCGCTTGAAGCTTAATATGTCTAAAACTGAGCTTTTTGTTTTTCCTCCTAAACCCTCCCTCCCATGTTCTCTTTCTGTGTCTGTTGGTAACATCCCTATCCATTCGGTCCAGCAAGCCCGAAGTCTTGGGTTCATCTTTGACTCTTCTTTATCCTGTATCCCCCACATTCAGTCCATGGCTAAAGCGTACAGATTCTCTCTCTACAATATCACTAAAATCCGTCCCTTCCTTTCCACATCTACCGCCAAAACCCTGGTCCATGCTCTGGTAATCTCTCGGTTAGATTACTGCAACCTTCTGCTCGTGGGTCTCCCTCTCTCTCACCTTCGTCCCCTCATTGCTGTTCAACACTCTGCAGCTCGCATTATTATGCTTGCACGTCGTTTCGACCACATCTCTCCCCTATTTCTATTTCTTCACTGGCTCCCGTTCCCTCTCCGGATTCGTTATAAGTTGCTCCTCTGAACCTTCAAAGCCCTCCATGGACTGGCGCCTTCTTATCTCTCTAATCTTCTTCACTCTTATACTCCCTCTCGAACCCTTCGTTCCAGTAGCCAAGGTCTTTTATCTCAGCCCCAGCTTAATACTGCTCCATCTAGGATTCGTCCTTTTTCTTTTGCTTCCCCTTATTTCTGGAAACTGTTGCCCTTCCCCTTTGCGTGCCATCTCCTCTTTATCATCCTTTAAATCTGAATTAAAGACCACACTCTTTAGGGAAGCATTTCCTGGCTCTCTGTAGATGATCTTCTAACGAGATACTGCCTATTGTTGTTTTATCCTTTTTGTATTTTTAACTTATTTGTTCTTCTTGTTAATTGCTAATTGCTACTATTGTTACTATTTTTTTAGATTGTACGCCCTCGGCAGGTTTTTATATTTTATGTATATATATATATATTGTTTTGCATCTGTAAAGTGCTGAGTACATGGACAGCGCTGTAGAAATAAACTAATAATAATAATCTTCATCTTCAAGCAGAGGTGAGTTTGTCTCAGCTAAGTCTTGGAGCAATAGATGGCATTGTTTTGGCCTTGAGTGCATCTGTTGCACATTTGATATTATGGAATGTGTGTGCTTGTGCACACTGTTCAACATGTATGCAGAACTGCTCCTTCCATTGGTAGCAGACAAAGCATTGAGAGATACCATAGGAAGAGTGGCTGGAGCAAAAGCTTGGTGCACCAGAGCTTGAATAGTAGTTTGGCAGCCTTTTTGGGTTGTGATATATAAGGGTGCTTCCGCATTTGCAGCTGAGAAATGGATCAAAGAAGAGCCGTTTCTCAGCAATCCTACCTCCCGAGGATCCGTCCCTATCCAAAGGGCCATCACACATCTGCACACACGTGCCAAGAGGCCAGATCTGGCAGCACCCATTCCAAAAATCAGCCGGATTCCCGCACCACTGATGCTGCCCCCGGAGCCGTGGGACTGGAGCATGCAGCTGCCAGTCACTGCACATTTCCAGTGACGCGCAGCATGCAGGGTGGGTGGAAAGAGGCAAACCAGCCTGCTTCTGCCCTCCCCAAGATGGCAGCCGCAGGGACATCCGTCCCTTCGCCCATCCATGTGCGAAAAAACTCTGCTTCCACATGGATCAAGGTGAAGGAATGGATTGAAGACCTCATTTTTGTGGTCTTTCCATTGAGCTGGTTTTCGGCGGTGAGACCCAATTTAGAAATGGATACCTTGTGCTGAAATGCTTTAGTGGCTACCTGGAAGGGTTGCTAAAGAGGTCTCCAATGCGGAAGGTTTAAAATGGGTCTTAAATGAGGCATTAAACCAGTTTCTGCAGCCAGTGTGGAAGCACCCTAAGTAGTTGTTCAAGCATGAGTTGAAGCTCAGGCATTACTGAGACCCCAACTCCACATGTTACCATTATTGCCAAGTGATGCAGAAACAGGCACCCTGAAGAAGCCATGGGGGCATGGCATCAAATGCTGGGGGCACCCACTGCTACACAGTGCTATGATCTGGAAATGGTTCCTTATTTGTGGCCTGTGGCAAATGTGAATGGGAAATCCACATTTCCAAAATATGTATGTGATGTAAAATGCAAACACACAAATATCATCACCCCTGACTTTTCTTGCAATGCTTTTCTTTAGGATACACCCAGGTGACATATTTTATGGATTTGGATAAGCAGAAACTTCATGCAGAATACCATATCTTTAGGGAATGTGCACAAAAATGCACACATGAACATGACTTGTTTTCACTCAAGCTGAACTGTATCTTAGGTTGTGTCACTTTGATGCACCAAGGTCACCGTGGATGACCTGTAGTCCTTATGGCACCTTGTCCACACAATGGAGATGCAGTTTCAGTTTGATGTTCATCTGTATATTTCCCCCTGCTCTATGGTAAAGACACAAGCAAAAGGACATCCCAATTCTAAAATTGTTTTTAAAGTTTATGCCACAGTAAGCCAGTGCAGATACAGAAGAAGGAAAGCTACTGTATATAAGGGAGATTAATGGCATGTCGCCTCGGTGCCTGGAATAGAAGGAAATGTTTGCTGCTCCCATTCTTCTTTTTGGTGTAAGTATCTCTACAGAAATATCTGCAGACCTTCCAAAAATGGTTTTAAAAAAAGAAAAGACAGGCCCAACTAAAAAGATTTCAGTTAGAAACACACTCCAGTAATTATTCAGTCTCCCAACTTCACCATCACTTCTGCAATGTAGGAGAATTCATAGCTTTTCTTCAAGGCTGTTTGACATGCCTTTCCCCAAGAATGGAGAAGATATGGAAATGATTCTTATATCATCAGAAACAGCATTGAATATACCTAGCAATGGTGCAGAAGACAGCCACATAAAATGAGTTGCATGTTGTGTCTGTAATAACTTATTTAAAAACTAGACTATGGAATTTAAAGAATAGTGTGTATAGGAGCAGAAGAAGATACTATGATCATAAGCAGTAGAGAATAGACTGAAACTACAGGGGAAGGCTGAGGTTCTACTGGAGGTCTTCCTTCCATCTCTTTGAACAATAAGTTTATCTATGGTGCATCAGAACACAGTCTTGGGATTATTATTATTTTTAAGTGAGGATGTTACTCAGAACCTCAATGCCCTACAGCCTTGTCTGTAACCCATCACTAATGGGGAGGCTGGTAGTTGCTGGCAGAAATCCACCAGTGTTTTGGTCCTCTGTAGTGACTACAGCTGCACTGATGGCCATAAATTTGTCTCCCACCTGGTACGATCATGTACACAGTGCACCAGACCCGAATCTAATAAAAAGCAGTTGAAAGAAGAAGAGATGGACTTTATACCCCAGTTTTCTCACCAGTTTATAGGGACTTAAAGTGGATGACAAACTTTCTGTTTTTCTTCCCATAACAGACACCCTGTGAGGTAGGTGGGGCTGTGAGAGATCAGAAGAGAGCTGTGACTAGCCCAGGATCACCCAGCTGGGTTGTGTAGCAGTGCAGAATCAAACCGGAAGACTAACAGTTAAGAGTCTGGCTCTCTAACCATGGGCCCAAACTTGCTTGTTTGTAATTCTTTTTTATTTAAACTTTTATATCTCAGCGTTAACCTGAAGGTCCTAAGGGTGTGGATGATAGATAGATAGATAAAATAAAGTGAGCCAGTTTGATCTAGTGGTTAGGGAGCAGGACTCTTATCTGGGAATACCGGGTTTGATTCCGCCCTCCCCCACGAAGCCAACTGGGTGACCTTGGGCTAGTCACAGCTCTCTTCTGAACTCTCACAGCCTCACCTACCTCACAGGGTGTTCTGTTGCGAGGAGAAAAATAGAAGTTTTGTCAACCACTTTGAGTCCCCTTAAAAGGGTGAGAAAAGCGGGGTAGAAAAGCCAACTCTTCTTCTAAAATATTTTTAAAATATAATCCATCCTTTGTCCTTCCCAGACAGAACAGCACTCAGAGGAAGGCAAACTTCAAAGGCCTGGGTGAAGAGGCAAGTTTTAAACAGGTGCTAAGAAACATATAATTTAGGTGTTACAGAATGTGGTGATTTTAAATCAGTGTTTATTTCTATATTTGTCTATCAGTGACTACTAGAATGGATGTCTCACTACAGTCTCTGGATTGAACAGTGAGGCAGGATATCTCTAAGGACCCATCTAGAGGGGGCAAATGTTGTGTCATTACAGCATTGCTATGGTGGGGTCACTTCATGTATTGTAGGTTACCCCATCATAGCCCTGCCTTTTCACCTCTAAAAATTGCTTTTAACTGGTGCTGGAAATCTCAGCACTGATTACGAGTTTTTCAACTGCATCACTTTTTAGAGTGACACCTTTCTGGACAGAGCAGTGATCATAGCTCCATCCGGTACACAACAGCTGGCCACATATGAGTGGATGTGGTGAATTCTATACCTAGAAATTCAATGACAGCTCAGCTGGCCAGACTGCCTATCAAATGCAGAAATAATTCACTGTGGCCAGTGCTGTCTATCAAGGAAGCAATAAGAGAAGGGGAGCAAAATGAGAAGTGAGGGTTTCGCCTTCATCTCCTGCTTTTGAATGCGCAGAAGTAAATGACTGCTCACTGTGTGAGAAAGAATGCTGGACTAGATGATCCAGTGGGACTTTCTGGCATTATTATGGCCATCTGAACACAGCCTGTATTCATTATTTTTGTCATGTTTTTAGGTTATTCAGTTTCCATGGAGGAAAGGAACAGAGATAAAATTAAACAATCCTATATTATATGGGATTATGGGATGAAATAAAGGGAGTGAAGGATAACCCCCCACCCCCACCCCAAAAAAGTGAATTATAAAATTAGGCCATACCAATTTTAAGTGCATTAAAGTGACAAGTATATAAGGCTGCTTAATTCTGCATGAATTATTATTTAGTTAAAGGTTATGAATTGTAACCTGCCATCTATTTAATGGCAAGTAGCCAGTAAACCACTTAGAGAACATTCTTGCTGATTTGAATGAAGTCTAAAGGGCCTAAACAATATCTTACAAGCTATATAGAAAGTACATGCTGGTGAACTGACTGTTACGTACCTGTGTAGGTCTAACCTTCTCCTACCCCCTGGCATTTTCAAAGTTCCAAGGTTATGCTGATGTAGAAAGAGATCAGGCAAACTAGCAATGAAGGGAAAATTATCACTTTTCATAAGACATTCTTACATGCTTCCCTTTTTCTCTTAAAGGCATGCTGTGATTTATAAATGCCTAACACAGATATGTCTCTATATTGAAACAGACCTCCATTACATTTTATGAAGATATAATGCCATTTTTACAAATGCCAGATTTTTTGTTAATATTAACATTGGTCTTCTGAGCTTCAAGCAAAAGTGCTTTCAAATTAACATTGATAGACTGGGGACTTCACATCTGAAATCTCATCATTTGGCTTCAAACCTTATAGGACATCTACTTAGGTACCACAAAGAGAAAGGAGAGAATCACATAATAAATTGCAGAAGATATCTGAAAAAAAGAAATTTAGGATGTTTTTTACTTAGCCCAATTATTTCCCTTAGTGGTGGTGGTGGTGGTGGTGGTGGTGGGTCTTTCACTGTTCATGAAACTTAGATTCCAGCAATATGGTACAATATAGGGGTGCTCTTGGTCTCTGAGCTGACACTTGAAGCTCAGGTGGAGGCTGTGGCCAAGAGTGCTTATTCCAAACTGTGGTTGGTGCATCAGCTGAAGTCCTTTTTTGGACAAAGATGACTTGGTCATAGTTATCCATGCTCTGGAAACCTCCAAATTGGACTTTTGTAATGTAGTCTATATGGGGCTGCCTTTGAAGATGGTTCAGAAGCTGCAGCTGGTGGAGAATGCAGCTGCTAGACTGCTGTCTACTACAGTTGGCTGGATGCACATCACACCAGTCTTAAAAGGGTTACATTGGCTGCCAGTTCACTATTGAGCCCAATTCAAGGTGTTAACTTGACTTATAAGGCCCTAAATGGCTTGGGCCCCAAATATTTAAAGGAAAGCCTTCTTTAATATTGATCTGCCCATTCCTTAAGATCTGGAGGGGAGGGCCTCCTGGTTTTCCCACCAATATCAGTAATAGAAGGGGTGGGCATCCAAGAGAGGGCCTTATCAGTGATGACCCCTAGGCTATAGAACAGTCTCTCCCTTGAGCTGCGTCAGGCTCCTTCACTGTATAAGTTTAGGAAGTCAGTAAAGACGCACCTCCTTGCCCTGGCCTTTGGTTAAATTGGAATATACTGTCTCTTCCCACTTTATGGACACTGTTACTGTTTTAATATATACTGTTGTTTTAATATATGTCTGATTTTAAATGTTCTTGCATACCCTTATAGAAGGGGCAATAAAAGAGATAAAGTAGTATGTCATCTAATGATTCTTGATACTCTGTATGCACATTCTGCTTCAGTTCCTTAAAAGTGTCCTTCTCTTGTTTAGCAATGAAGTGGAAAATGTGAACCCAAAGTGAATAAAGCTGAAGCACTGACAGAGATCCCATACATCTTTACTATTTCCCCAGGCCAAAGTAGAGTATAAACTCATTTGAAACCCTGGGAAAACATTTTTGGTTAACATAGAACCAGTACTGATACAGCTATGAAATCAAATCAAAATATTTATTCAAGTCCTATATTAAAAACAAAACCCCTAGAAATAACATAAGGGATAAAATAATATACTGAGAGCAGTTTTGATATTAAAGTACAGAACAAGTTATGTAAATGCTATACTGTACAAAAACAGAAACTAAAGAGAAAATCAGATTTTTTTTAAAAAAATGGACTAAAATTAGAAACTAGGATGTATTTTTAAGGTTAAAGCAAAAAACTGAGCTGTTGTGAGAATGATGCTGGCAGATCTGCTACACCTAAATTTGATGACCCTAGAGGTCCCTTATATGATTCTATAATCCAGCTTCAGTGCACCTTCAGAGGGCCTGTTCTCACTTATCTTCCTGGAGCAGCTCCATCCCCTCCAAGGAAGGCCTGTCCATGTGCCAATTATCAGGGTGGAAAGAGGAAAAAGTGGGGTACCCCAAGGTTCAATGTTGGGACCAATGCTTTTTAACTTATTCATCAATGATCTAGAAGAAGGGGTACATAGTAAAATAGCAAGGTTTGCTGATGATACTAAATTATTTAGGATAGTAAAAACCAAAAGAGAAAGCCAAGAGCTCCAGAGGGATCTCTTAGCATTGGGTGAGTGCGCAACTAAGTGGCAAATGTGCTTTAATCTTAGCAAGTGCAAAGTAATGCACATTGGGGCCAAAAGTCCAAATTATGTCTATAAACTGATGGGGTCTGAGCTTTCTGCAACACACCAGGAAAGGGATCTCAGGGTTCTGGTGGACAGTTCAATGAAGGTGTCAGCCCACTGCGCAGCAACAGCAAAAAAAGCTAATTCAGTGCTGGGAATAATTAGGAAGGGAATAGAAACCAAGCCAGCAAGTGTCATTTTGTCTCTTTATAAATCTATGGTGAGGCCACATGTGGAATACTGTGTACAATTCTGGTCACCACACCTCAAAAAGGATATTGTGGAACTAGAGAAGGTGCAGAAAAAGGCAACCAGAATGATTAAGGGGCTGAAACACCTCCCTTACAAAACCAGGCTGCAACGTCTAGGCCTTTTCAGTCTGGAGAAATGGTGTTTAAGAGGGGACCTGATTGAAGTAGCGGTATATAAAATTATGCATGGTATAGAAAAGCTGGATAGAGAACATTTCTTTTCTCTATCACAACATTAGAACCAGCGGGCACTCTATGAAGCTGATGTGTAGGAGCACTGGATCAGACAAGGGGAAGTATTTCTTCACCCAGTGGGTCATTGGTTTATGAAATTTTCTGCCTAGATGGCTTTAAGATAGGATTAGAATAATTTATGGATGACAGAGGTATCAATGGCTACTAGAATGAATGCCCAAGTACATCTTTCAGGCTGGAGGGTGGTGGTGGTGGAACTGGGGCGCTTCTAAGGCCATTTGCTGGGATTCTAGAGCAGGAATAGATTTGTCCTTGTCTCTGTTTGAGATGCCCATGAACATTTGGCGAGCCACCGTGTGCGATGGGACACTGGTCTAGATAGGCTGTGGTCTGATCCAGCAGGTCTTCTCTTATGTTCTTATAGGTAGTTAATTAGACAGCCAGATATACTTTCAGTACAGGCTGATGGCAGGGGACTAGAGATTTTGGCTGTAAACCATGGAATTCACTGTGGGAGAGGAGGGTTGTGTTGAGCTACTAGGGGGAAGAAGGAATGGTTCTCCTATGTATTCAAGAAATATGAAAAGCAACCTATTTTAAAACATGAAACATTAAATCCATGGTTCCATCATTCCAAATATGTTTTTGACATATAATACACTATAGCAGTGTTGAAAATTTAAGTCGTTCTTAAAGCCAAATTCATTTATTTGTTAACATAGTTTCATGTGTCACTCAGAGCACATAATGAAATAGACCTAAGCTTTCAAAATAAAGGGCAGACCCCCTGTTGGATCTGTGAGCAATTTTTCTAACCAAAGCAAACCACAAAGCAACAGGAGGACTTCAGAGTTCATATCGACCATAGGAAAATCATCAGGCTGTGTGATGCGCTTTGTAAGCACTTGTTTATTACTGATGTGAGCATGTTAAGAAAAATTTACCTACTGGGAATTTTCCGGAAATATTCTTGAAGATGCTGAAATACTTGCTAGAAGGGGCAACAGAATCAATTTCATTTGCATAAATAGCCTTTTATTCATACCTTGTAGAATAAAAACTAAACAAAACTGGATTTGACCATGTCTCCACATTCAAAGTTAGGTCCCTGTGGCACCTGAGAAGATGCCCATTGCCACTGGATCTCCCAGTGGGCAACTCCCAGTGATCACACTACTCAGTTTTCAGATACTATTGCTGATGAGGCCAGCTTTTTCACAGGACACATTTTCATGTCCTGAATGGAGACATCATAATCAGTCATTAAGTATGGTACTTCTGCACCCTGGAATGAAGATGTAGATAAGTCTTTTTCAATAGCTGACTGGGCGACCTCACCCATCCATCACCAATGGAACTGCCTCACTCTATAAGTGGAGACTTATGGGGTGAGGCAGACAGACTTAAAAATTCAGAGATGCTGTGCAGCAGTGGAACATGTGACTGGTCACATCACAGTTAGGGATGTCAGTCTTTTAGGTGGTTAGGGGTCAGGGCTTCTGTGACCTTCCCACAAACCTGGCTCTGTTCAAGCACACACCCTCAAGTCACCTCGCTACTGCCTGCCCTGCCCTGCCCTCCATCCCCACCCTTTACCTTAGTGGATGCGCAGATATCAGGGGAGATTGGTTCTAGGTGTGCAAGTTGGTGCACCACTGAACTAATCCCTCCTGGCAACAGTGAAGACCAGGGATAAAAGTTCCCTACTTTTGAGGGCTCTGTGCAGCTGGCAACCAGGGCTACCTTCAACTGTGCTAGCCGTTTCCAATGTGGGCAACTCCTACTGCTAGCCTACTCCACTATGGCTTGTGCTACTGGCTCATGTGCAGAAGGAACATCTAATGTTTGGGAAGGAAAAAATTTTGGAGGAAGATCCATAATGTATGTGGGTGGGTGAAGAGGTGTCTTTTTGTTTTGTGTAAGAAAAGAAGCAGGCTTGAATTACACATACTTGTGGATGAAAGGAAGAGGAACACTTGTATCTCTTTTAAGTAAGGTAGTGTTGGATTTCTGTGAACATGACAGTTGAGTAAAGCAAAGCAGCATTTCATGTTGACTAAAAGGAAGAAATTGCAAACTCTGAGCTGCTGCAGAAAACCCATTGTCCTCCCTGTGCAATTCCTGAAACCATTCAGTAGTGGAGGCAGCTATTCTGGCCCTTTCTGCACTGGCCCTTATTTCATATTATATCCCACAACGTAGATCTGCCATCTGCATGCTAGTGCAAAGTATCACAGGCCCTGCTATAACCTGCACCAACATGCAGGTGGTCAGTCCTGATTCCAGGATATAATCTGACAAAAGGCTTAGTGTAGAAAGTGTCTCAGTGTGAACACCCTTCCCTTACACTGTCCAGAAGATCATGGAAGTACCTATCTCAGTGTTTGTGTTTTGGTTAAGTTTCATGGCTGAGCTGTCTTTGCTCATCCTTCCTTCTTGAAACGTTTCCTGTACTTCCTGAAATGCAAACTTCAAAGCTGATAAACTGGCTTCAGAGCTGCATGGGTTGGGAGAAAGGATGTGGGTGACTGCCATGTCTAGAGCAAGGATAGTCTGTATTAGCATGCAGACAACACATGCCTGTCCTGAGATATATTCTAGAATAAGGCCAAGTCCAGAAAGGGCCATTGACTTAGAAAATGCAGGAAGTTTTTTCAGGTGCTCTCAGGCAGGATAGCAGTACATAACCCTCAGGTCATAGCTGGTATGTTATGCAGTACTAGTGAGGGCAGGCACACTTCTTGGCTGTAGTAGCCTAGTGGATGTATGTATGGTCTTCGTCAAAGTTGCACAAATTGTTGACTAGAGGCCTAAGTGCAAATTGGTCTCAGCTGTCCTAAGGGCTTGGCTGCCTTTACTGCGTAGTAGAGAAACTGCCTATGGCCCTTTCTGTACTAGGCCTAATCAGGCTACAGTAAGTGCCTATACTGTGGTATATTCTGGAAAATGTCCAGTACAGAAAGGGATTAAGACTAGATATCAGCAAAACATAGGCTGGGATTAAGTTGCCGGGATGTGCCTATGTCAGAGTAGAAAGATGTAAATTTTGAATTCTCAGGGCTTCCAGGTATGTGAAGAACTCTATATTTGAATATAGATTTCTGTACCAAATATAACTTCCCTCAGCTTAGCTGTATTATGCCCTTGCTCCGTGATGGGAAGGAGGGTCTGAAATAGAAAGTATAAAGGAAGAATACTAGGGCCGAATGACCTTGCCCCTTGATTCTTTAGTCAACGTCTAGGAGGCTGCAAAAGGGGAAAAATGCACAGCAGGGCAACCCAAGACCTCTGTCTGGAGGTCAGGATTCTTTTGTGTGGGAAAATACTATGTAGACAGGAACGCATTTTAAAGGTAGTCCCTGTTACAAAGCTCTTGCTTTACAAAGAGCTCTCACTTGTATGGATTTTCAGTGAGTGACAGACTGACCCATAATATTTGACCTCGCATTGTCAGGTTTGAAGCTGTTTTTCCCTGGAGGCTTGTTCAGTGGAAAGTCAAATGCTGAGTGCACCTGACTGGCAACTGTAGCTCTATGGAGCTTATTTCCAATTGTTGGAAAGGCAGATGCGAATGGGCATATGTGCATGATTAATATTTGAGAGTTCCCATGATATTTTTAAATAAGGTTGATCTTTCTTTCTTTCTTTCTTTCTCCTTAACACATATAAGGTGACCCCTGGAATCCACCCTCTCCCTCCCCAAGACATTAGCCTGGAGAAGTTGTTTTGATAATAGTATGCAGGAAGAGTTAAATCTTCTCCTCTGAACAGTTGACAGTCTTAGCTGCATTTCAGTTCTTCTTAGCATTGGTCTCATTTGTAAAGTTTCCTCGAGAGAATAATTGGATGTTCTAGCAGACCTATTAGCTTTAAATAGTTTCAATGCAATTTACATTTCATTTCATCTATTACACCTTAATACTTCCTTCCAAAGGGAAGATTGAGACCAGGTGACGTATTGGGGGGGGGGGGCTGTCCAGGGTTTAAATATTCAGGGAAAGTTAATGTATTTACATCAATACAAATATGTGCTTGTATGTGTTTATTCAAATTCATGTGCAGTCCTCTCTCTCTCTCACACACACAGAGGGAGGGGGAAGAGATAGTTCATTTTAATAGAAATATGAGGAAACCGGGACTCCAACAGTTCTAAAACTCTGTCAAACAAGTGCAGAATCCTAAAATCTCCTAAAGAAAAAAAGGGCAGTCACCCAGTTCCATCTCTGTCCTTAAATTGTGCTGTGCAAGTTTCCCAGTAGAAGGCACAATCTGAGAAGGAACTATTTTTGAACCACCCATTAAAACACATGATCATAGGCCCCATCCCCAAGCAAGTTGTTCGGCACCCTTTGGGCGCTTTTTGGGTACGCAGGGGCTGAGCGCAGTACCGGGCATGCATTTCATATATTTTCATGTCATTCCCAGCAACTCAGGACAGGCACTGGTTTGGCATGGATGGTGGCATCCCCATGCAAAGCATGCCAAACCCTGGTAAGGGGGAACCACACCACCTCTCCGCCCCCTCTCTCCTCATTGGCAGCCGGATTCTCATCAGCCCACCCCTGTGATACTTCACCCCCTCCCTTAGCGGCATGGACAGCCAGGATTGGGGTGGGAGCCACAGAAACAAGCTTTATTCGTAAAAATAACTACAGTTTCATTCATAAAATAATGCTCCATTCATAAAATAAAGCTCCATTAATAAAATAAAGCCTCATTCATAAAACACCAGTGAAAGCCACTGGCAGCAATAGGCGCTTGAACACTTTTGCGCACCTTCACTCCACTGTGGGAGCACCTGTCAATTTTAAAATCAAGACTCTTATTATTGCCTTCATGATCGGGAAAATGGGGGCTGCAAGTGCAACAAAAATCAAGCCATTATGCAGCCTGCCTTGGCATTCTGAAATGGGGTTGGAATTACTTCTGCTGAAGTGGCAGAATTTTTTTAAAAAATAACCATTCTCCAGCCTGCTTTTGCAATCAGCATTTTTAAAACTCTGGCTGTGATGTTCAATAGACGGGACAGCAAGCACACCCTACCTCCCAATGACGTGTCCGCAAATCTCCTCCCCATTAGCCCACAAGCGTCCCCATGTGCGATCCCAGCTCACTGAGTAATGCATGTTGGCTCCTCAAACAGCGCCAGGACTTCTTCTTTCAGGTGTCAAATTTGGCACCCTTCTGGTGCTGTTTGGAGGGATTTGGTATGCTTTTTGCATGCCAAATCCAAAGCCAGTGGGGACACACATCACCAATTGGAACCGTACCAAAATGCTTGGGGATGTGGCCATAGACCTTGCTGCAATAGTCCATCTAATTAAGAAACAGAACTCAAAGTGCACTGTTCTGACCACACTTAATAATCCTTCCTGAGTTAGTCCTCAGTTTGGGTCTCTATGCTTACACTTTTCTGTTCCAGTCCTGAGATTCATTTACAAGATTTTTTTAGATCTCCATTTCTCTATACTGTCGCAATGCTTCCTGCGTTCTGATAGGATAAGTGTTGTGTGACTTAATAGTGTGTAATCACACATTGGGTGAAAGGGAAAGGGAAATTCATGTAGTATCCACCCACTATAGTACAGTTCAGTCCTCTTCCCCAAACACATCAAAAAACTGAAAACAGATTAACTGTCTATAACAGCTTGGGACCTATAAAAATCAGGACTCAGGAAAGTATGGTTGAAGGGGGGAAAGTCCATAAATAAAACAGAACTGACTAAAAAGGTGTGAGCAGTGGGGTCCAAAGATGGATTGAAGAAGGGTCAAAGTCAAGGTGTGACCACAGCCACAGTGGCTACATTACCTCAGACCTCACTTCAGTACTTGTACAGGTGAAGGTGGAGCTATAGGAAAACATGAAAGGGTGAATGATGGAAGGATTAGCCATCCTCCCCTACCCCACAAAATATCTTATTTGGAAGGCAACAGACTTGAACAGGCTTTATGTATATCCTAATTGTTTGTTTGTGAGTGAGCGAGCGAGCGTCATTCTCAGCTGTTAAACAATATTCTGAATTTATGGCTAATATTTTAGAATCCCATCAAATTATACTGTGTGTCAGCAGTTCCTCCATCTTTCTTGGGTGCCTGTAAAAGAGGTGCTCTGAATCTTATTTTTCTTTAAAAAATAATAAAAAAAGGAAGATCTTTGACAGAAGTGCTCCTAAAAGAAGATAACTTACCTCAGGTGCTGGCTTAGGCCTGATAGGGCTGATGATGTGTGGTTGCCTTGCCCTAGGGACCCTTACTGAGCAGCCTTTTATGGGTGTCTGGATGAAATGCAGTCTCTTTCTGTGTCTGGAAGTCAGTGCCTGGGTATTCCTGCAAACCATTTTTACCATTTGCAACTTTCTCTGATAATTACAGTCAGATTATGTTAATGAGTTCTTTATTTCTGCTACAGCTACAAGAAGATCCACCTCACATCAAATGAGCTTCTGCTCTGGAGAAATAACACAAAATATCAAATTGCATGCAAATGTACAATATTTCCCTACTTTTTCTGCAATTCCCCTCCCCACAGCATTCAATTCACAATGCTTCTGCTTCTGCCATTTTTTTAACACCTGATCATATTACAGACTTATAAGGATGATGTTTGCGGATTCTAGGGGCGTGTCTTCACGACAACGTTATTTCGGATTCAAAACGTTTTCAATTTTCGGAGTCCACATGGCAGTTTGGCTTAACACGCTTTTCCCGTGTTAAACCATGCCAAACTGTTCTGAATCTCAATCCTGATTTCAACAGGTCTCCCTCCGGATCCTGCGCTCGATACGTGTTTAATTTTTTACTGTGTAGACAGTACCGTTTTCAGGGATGAGATTCCGTGTTCAGGGTGTCCATCCCCCAATTGCACTGTACCCAATGGCTGTCCGTATTCTGGGCACGTCATGTTTAGGGTCTCCCTCCCACAAAAGCTTGCGATTTCAAAAAATCCAGCTTTCACATAGCAGCGCTACACTGTAGCGAGGGAACCACTTCACTCCTGATTAACACTCTTGTGATTTTTCGCAATTCTGCCTATTTAGAAAGAGAAAAGGAGGGGAAGCAGCTTGGCCGTGGGTGGGAAGAGCACCGCTTGCTCGTCCAGCTCCTGCTCCTGCTCCGGGGCAACTCCAGACCGGAGCAAGCTAAGCCAGGCGTGGAGGAAATGATGACCCTCCGGCGTGCTGGCTTTTTCCTCCTCCTCCTCCATGCAAATGGAAATTTCACGGCAGGAGGAACCCCAATCAGAGATGGGGGTGGGCACCATGGCTGGCAATGGGCGGGGAGGACAGGACTGCTGTGCGGACTCCGAGGATTGATTCCGAGATAAGGTTGCAATCGGAATGCCCTCAGGATGCCGCTGAACCAGATCAAGTTGAAAACCGTGGAGACAGTTCCAACCCGGTTCAATTATTTCGGTTTCGGGAAACCAATATAAGGCATCTCGTGAGGACACGGCCTAGGAGAGAATGAGAGGGATTCCCCTTTATATCTTGTTTCAGCAGCGGTTTCCAAGCCCTCATTCAAGGGTGGGGGAAAGGTTCCTTTGAAATTTGTTTTGTATTAAAGTGGTGCTCTTATTCTTCTGTGATTGTTTCTATACATGGCAACCATTGTTTTGATTTTCTTATTCCTTTGTGACTGTTTCTATACATGGCATCCTTTGCATAAAAGCCAAGAGATCTGTAAGATCTCTAAAGGATCAGGACATTTTCCCCATCATCAACACCACCATCTTTCCTTCCTGTACAATAGGATGTAAGCAAGAGATGGCTGCCAGGTTCAGAGTAAGGAAACATTTCTAGATCTGCAGACATACTTTCTTCCCCTGGTGCAGATACTCTCTTCCCCTGGTGCAGATAAGAACGTAAGAGAAGCCCTGCTGGACTGGGCTGCAACCCATCTAATCCAGCATCCTGTCTCACACAGTGGTTCACCAATTGCTTGTGGGCATCTCAAGGAAAAGACAAAGGCAAAACCTTCACCTGGTCTTGACTCCCTGTAAATGACTCGAAAAGCATCATGTCTGTCTCTCCAGCCTGGAGGAACTATCTAGGCATACATTCTAGTGGCCATTGATACACCGGTCATCCATGATGTTGCCTAACCCTTTCTTAAAGTGATCTAGGCTGGTTGCCGTTACCACCATCTTTTCTGGTAGCAAATTCCATAGAATAAGACACTGCTGAGAAGAAGAGACTGCTGCTGCCCTGAACAATCATCAGGGCTTAAGAGTAGCTGTGGATGGAAGAATGTGTCCTGAGTCAGCTTCAATGGCCACTGACAGTAGAAGCAGCCACACCACCTGATCCTTCTAAGGCAGGCATTCCAACATGTTTTGTCTGGCCCATGGCAGGAGCTCTGTCTTCAAATCTGGCCAACAATGAGCTTCAAGAGTGTCTGGAAATGAAGAATGGGCATGGAAGAGGAGTGGGAAATGATGTGGCTGCTTGCTTCTAGGCAGTGATATAGGTCTAAAATCTTTATTCTTCTGCACTTGAAGTAGTTCTTTTGTACTTAATCTTAATGGACAGTATTACAAGCTTACCTTTGGAGCTAAGGAAGAGCAGAATGGCAGCACAATAGCAATTCACAAGCAGCTCCTGGAAGTTCAAACTATGTAACACTTTAAATAGGCTCTCTGTGAATTACCATGTTGTGAGGAAGTGCAAGGTACATTTATTGCTTTATTTGCAACTGTTGTGAGAGACTGTAAGGGCAGCAAAGCCATAGTCCTGTTGAAAAAAGTTCACTGCCACCTCTCTTTATTTTTCAATGCTTTTATTGCTTAATCCTGTGCGTAGACCCCTGAACAGCAATAGGAGGTGAAAACCCAGGTGGAAAAAAGCTCAATCAATCCAAGGAGAAAGAAAAAAGAAGAAACGTATATTTTAAAAATAAATACAACAGAAATAAAAATTAAGAGGGAAGCAGAAATGATATATGGAGCAATAATTTGAGGTTATTTGGAGGACTTTCAGATGGGGGTATTGAAAGGCAGAGCAGCCCATTGTAAGACTGATTAGGGCTACATCCCCAAAAGACTTATTTGCCTCTCTAGTCTTCCTCTACCATCACAAGCGGACTTTAAAAGTGCAGTGCACTTCCAGAATAAGCGTTCCCATGAGGCTCAGCAAAACACACGTTTAAAATGCACCTTCCATCCCCATGGAAGCGTGTTTTCTTTCCCTGCATCTTTTTCTCCCCGCCCCCTCTCTTGTTCAAAGGAAAAATAGCCATCGGTTCTCTGTTCATCTCCCAGATCTCTGTCCCCTGAAATGGCTTCCCATGCTGGCAAAGGGAGTGATCACTTGCTCATTCACTCTCAGCACTTTCACTCTGTTCTCTGTTCAAAATGGCTTTCCGTGCTGGCAAAGGCAGCGGCCGCACAATCGTTCACTCATTCACTCTTAACACTTTCACAGATCACTGTCAAAATCCACCCAGTAGAGCAGTGGTGACTGTAGCAATACACCCACTTCACACCTGATAACAATGTTGAAGTTCTCTGCAATTCTGGCTCTTTGAAAGTTCTGACCTCTAGAAAGGAAAGGAAGAGAAGCTGCTGCACTTCTGGGATGTGTGAATGTTTTATGGCTGCGTGTGCAGGCAGCAATCCCCGCCCCTTTTGCCACGGAGCACCCCCATGGTAAATGCTGCCAGGAAAACCTGCAACTTCCAAAAAGAGCGCTGGAACTCTTCTTTAATGTGCACATATTTTGTCGCGGATTTTCCTCCTTTTGTAGCGCTGGAAGCTCGTTAAAAAGCCGTGCATGGGAGCGCTCAGAGGCAAAAGAAGATTTTTAGAGGACTTTAAATTACTTGGGGACAGGTCGTAGGTGTGTCTAAAAATTCACTGGGTGTGAATTTAATATTCTGTGAGTCTGTTCTCTTCAAATGCAAAATTAGACTGGATTTATAGTGGATTTTCTTTTTTAAAGGGGGAATAAGTCCTATCTGAAGTGAAGACCTTAAACCTAGACATAGCAAGACACTAGTATAAGACACTTATAAGACATAAGTATTAAAGAGTTTTGTCTTAGAACTAAAAGAACTCATGTTGAAAGCTGTCTTCTATTTCAAAGCACTTGCAACCTGAATGAGTCAGAAGGGGATAATAAAATGTACTAGGTCAGTTAGTCCCATTAGATCTAAAGTTGGTTTCACCTTGAGACTCTGTACTACTTACTACTGCTAGAATTTCAGAATTTTCAAATGGATTGACCAAATGGATTTCCCCCCTTGTTTGTTGTGGATTGAAAACTTCTGCATTGACAACGTTGGGTTGCAGCAGAGGAAATACATTTTATTTTATGTGGTGGAAGATTGTGTTAGTAGTTGTGAACAGTGGAATATTTATGTGTCATATCTATGACAATACATATTGCAGAAATGATATTGACAAAACTAGTTATGACACTCTATTACATTTAATCCAGTGAATGCTTGGATTTCTATTATAATAAAATGTGTCTGATAAATTAGTGCTGGAGTACAGCATAGATCAAATGGAAGACAAATAGATGAATGATGATCCAGCCCATAGTCTGAAAGGACAGGAGGTCAATATTTTGATAAGTGAGCAGAAGAAGTCTGAATGAGGGTCTGGACAGAAGGAAGAATTCCTGGGAAGAATATGCACACCATAATGTACTGTGTTATATTTTTAGTTACATACACATGGGAAGGGGATGAAGCGAGGCAATGAGGGAACATGCATTGCCACCCAAAAGCCTCACAGTTAGATAGTGAAAGTTCCACAGCTGCAGACTTTGCAGACCTTGTGATCCAGACCACAAATTGTCTCCTGTATCTGCTATTGTTGATTCAACCCAAAAAGGATGTAGCCAGAAGTCAGGACAATAAGTCACTCCCTTCTGTCACATGGAGGAGTGATAACTTGGGGTTGAACAGCAAACCTGTTGGACACAGTACTCCAGATGAGGTCTGACCAAGGTTGAGTAAAGAGGAATAATTACTTCTTGTGATCTAGACTCTATACTCCTCTTGATGCATCCTAGGATGGTGTTTGCCTTTTTTGCAGCTGCATCACGTTGACTCATGTTCACCCTGCGATCAGCTAGTACACCCAGATCTTTTTCACTTGTGCTACTACTCAGCCAGATACCTCCCATTCTGTATTCATTTTTTTAATCATTTTTCTTACCAAGACATAGGACTTCACATTTGTCCTTATGTTTGTACTTGTTCTGCCTTCACCAGTAGAAGTCAGTGAACTGAAGTACATTTCCTACTGTGTCTGATTTCTAGCTGACAACCAGGCTTTATTTATTTATTTATTTATTTATTTATTTATTTATTTATTTATTTATTTATTTATTTATTTATTTATTTTGGACACAGTGCTCATTAGGTGACCTTGATCACGTTACTGCTAGGAATGAGCTCAAAATTGGATAGAACTTAACATGAAGCCAAGTTTAGTAAAAGCTGGTTCATTTAGTGCAAATTTGAACTTCACTAAGTTTTGGGAAATTCAGATTTTTTTAAAAAAATGTCTAGTGTTTCTCAAATCTCTATTTTAACTCGTGAAGTTATTGTGAGGATGAACAAGATATGGAAAGAGAAATATACATAATGTTTTGAATTAGTTGACTCTTGAACTGTTTTTAGTTTTGTGGTGTTTTATACACTTTTATGGTGTTTTAAAATGCTTTTGTTTACATTCTCTTACTTTATATATATACGTGTAGTTTTAATTTTATATATTGTTGTATTGTTGTTTAATTCTGTATGCTGCCTTGAGTCCCTGTCTGGGAAAAAGGCAGGATATAAACAAACAAACAAACATTTGGTGGGGAAAAGTGTGTATTTATATTCATGTTGGATAGATGGATAAACAGAGAGAAAAACAGATGCAGTATTTTCCCCCAGAGTATTTATATTCTTTGAAAGAAAGAAAGAGAGAGAGAGAGAGAAATAACATATTAACTAATTCTATTTAATTGTACAGCATCATGATTGTAGGACATAGCCCTGGGACATTTTTAGGGGAAGTGGGGTGTATAATTCTCCATATTGGTATTCTACAAAGCAAAGGGTTTCGTTTTATTCAATTCTTTCACTTGGCAGCTTTTAACGTTATGCCTATTAACTTTTATAGATGTCATACATTTTTATGTTAATCCTTCTGCACTGTGTACAGTCAGAAGCTTAACTTTTCCTGTTCATCAGACTGCTGTATAAGAAAAAAAACTGCACACCTCTAAAACAGTTAAAAGGTTTCCAATTTTACCAACACTTTCCCTTGATTCTTCATAATAAAACAAGAATTTCATTTTTACGGCAGTTGGTATCACTGCTAATTCCTATATTCTTTTAAATGTTGGTATTTGTATTGCTTATTCTTTTATTTCATCACTCCACTGTGACACACTTTAAAGTTTTAATGTCCACCTAGATCCCAGAGACATAAATGTCTATAGGGAAAACTTTGAGCCATCATGGGAAGATATTTCTTGACCAAATATAATCTCAGATGACATTTCAAGCCATTTCTTAATAACTGTGAATTACATTATGGTTTTCACAAATGTTGGGCAGTCATCAGATCTTGTTTAAAGAAAACTAACAGTATGATTGAAACCTCTTATCTTCTGTCTCTTGCCACATGTGCCAACTTCGCTGGCACAGACCAGCCCCATGGTCCTTCTGCCTCCATGACACACATCCCTTTTTTTTTTTTTTTTGCCATAACAAGTGAATGGAACATTTAAATGGCAGACAGAGCACTTTATCTTCACTTGTCTCTGCCAGTCTGATTTCACAATAGTTAAACCCTAAACAGCTTGGCCAGAACTACTGCATAAAGGCACAAAAAGCCACAACAGGGAGATGTTTCTATCTCAGCATGCAAGGCCCAGGATATGTATCCAAATTCACCTTCCTTTAGGAATGGTACAGAGCTTGGCTTCAGAGACTCTAGGCTTCTGCAAACATAATGCCAACAACTGGAGCCAAAACTCTTAAAAGATAGAAAGTAACTGAATAGCAGGCGCTGAGGAAGAACGGCAGGAGAAATTGGGTCTTGTCCTTTGTGAAGTTCTCTGTGATACTCTTTGGCCTCAGGGAACTGAAACTTTCCAATTTTATGTTAAATACCTTTTTTGCAACCAAATACAAAAAATTACCTAGCAGTTGCTAATTTTGGACAAGTCTTGTTAGTCTAAGGAATCAATTGTGTTCTAATAACCCTAGTATTGATTGTAAAGATTGATTTTGAAATGTGGTTTTATAATTATAATATTTTGTTGTTGATTTCATACAGTATTATAATGTGCTATTTGCCCATAGACTACCTAAATAAATTACCACTTCTCTATTCAGCACAGACAGAGACTCTTCTATCACCCCTTCTTCCTTTACCTTACACAATCTCCTGGGTAGGGATACCTCCTGTTTTGTCCTAGGCGCAAAACTTTTCACACCTTCATAGCCTCAAGGATTCTCTTCAAGAGATACAATAGATACAGTATCCTGAAGCTCAGAACTCCCATAACTCCCTTTCATACATGGCTATCTGTGATTTGTAATGAACTGAATTTTAATTTGCTTATAGTACTCGTTTTATTGCAAGCCATCCTTAGGGTATTCTTCAGGTTAGAAATGCAGTTAAGTTTTTTTTTAAAGTGTTTCCCCTCTGGCAGCCACAAATCAGAGGCCTTTTTGCACTTGGGCTGGTAGCCAACAATTAGTGAACTTCTGGGGAAGGACATCTGCCCTTGGAGGAGGCTGCTACAGCCTCCAAGTGACCTCTGCCTTCCCAGAAAGTCACTAATTGTTGATTGTTAAACATGCTCCACACCTTTGCCAATGTTAACCCTAAGCTTACCTGGAGCATCTGGACAGCAGGCATTCACACCTTTTCCGGTGCTCCAGGGTCATCTGAGGTGCTGTGCAAGTGTGCTGGCACCTCAGACAACCGTATATGTGACTGTGAATGTGCAGAGTGCTAGCATCATCATGGTGATGGCACTCACTCACATGCAGTCACAGAGGGCACCACAGCCAAAATGGCAGCACCCAGAAGAGGACTGGCCCCAAGACCGGTCTATGCTGAGTGGCCGATGGTACAGTGCTTAGGCTGTTGTTACATAGTGCTCACAGGTGTGAGTGCTAGTTAACATTGGTCCATCACGCTTCTTTCCTGTCCAGCGGACGGGAAGTGAAGTGTAAAAACATCCCAGCTTTCAGCATAAGCCCAAAAGAACAGTTTACAGAGTTCTTGGAACATCCCAGTTATCCTTAAAATGAATGTCTGGCTGAGAACAGCTTAGGTGACTTCCACACCTTGGTGGCAGTGAGCGCTTCAAAATAGAAGTGCTTGCTCCCATCCTAGGAATGGGGCGCCTGGCATCCACTTGCTCTGCACCTCAATCTGTGCCCCCTTTCAAGCTGACAACTCAGCCTGCTATATCTGAATAAGTCCTTGTATTGAAAAGGCTCCAGAAATGGGCCTTTTTCAGCATGATGCTTAAACAAAACAGGCACATAAGTCACTTTCACCAAAACCATGTGCCTATACTGTGGAAACAGAAGCACCCAAAGATGGGTAGGCAACCTCAGACTGCTGTTTCTTTGCTCTGACAGTATAATCAGCCCCTCCAGCAGTCTTCTAAGAGTGCTATATGGCAGCATGCACCTCAAGGACCCTGGGCATTTGGTCACTGTGCCCCTTTGGTCCTCTTCAGGTTGCCTGCTGCTGTGTGGATGCAGCCATAGTGGAGACCATGCTTTCAGGATAAGTGAATCACAGACACAGGTGTGTACTTGCTGTCTCCCAGAAGAGCAAATGACAGTCATTTTCCTAGCATAACAGCATCAGCCATGCATGTTTAAAGACTTCTCATACTGTACTATCGTTTTTCCCACTGGGAACTTACTACAGTATTCTTTCGAGAGAAAAAAAAAGAATGTTGAAAATAGCTTCTAGTAATGGGAGATTGGCTGACAAACTAGGAAACAGTGTGCATAACCTATACTATTTCCAGCCTATTTAAGCTGTTTTGAATGTGAATAAACTTTCTCTTTCAGTTTATCAAACAGCTTGAAAATTTGCAGAAACATGGGTTGATTGTCACTGCTGCCACCAATAAATTTGTTAGTCTTCAAAAGAAACAAAAGTTACTATACAGCCTTTCCCAGAAATGAGGGAAGGGAAGAAGGGAAGGTAGGTAGACAGAAAGCACGAGAGAGAATATGAAAAAAGAAAGCAAAGAAGACAAACAGGGGACAAATTGACTTCTCAAATGGCCACTGTAGAGTAGTTTTTAAGTGTGTTCATTTTGCACATGGATCCACACAAGTATGCAAGGAATACTGTATATTTCTTTTCTGGCAATGATTAACTGCTTCCTTTTTGTTCATATAATGTCCAGCTGAGAACTTAGCTAAGAACCAGCTGCAGTCCTATTACATCTGGCAGAGTAAGAGGTTGATTGCAGCCAATAAGTCCATAACATTAATTAATGTTCACAACCTCTAGTTAAAGAGGGAAGGTGGTGGAGTGAAACCCGACATTTCTAGGTTTGTGTTCTATTGTACAGGATTTTAACTTACCATTGGAATGAAATGAAGTGAAATGGAACAAAAAAGGGACTGCTATAATCTTCTATAAACAGCTTACTATTTTTATAAAAACAAGTTATTTGTTAATGATTTAAAAGACATGTTCATGCTCCGCAGGAACTTAGGTTGCTTTCAAACTTTAAAGCCTATACTTCAGAAAAGTTGGAATCACAGTGACAATTATTCCCTCATGCATACATCTCCAAATTTAGGCATAGTCTGAAATTATAGTCTTTCTGATTTGTGCAATAGGAGAAATACAGTGATTCAATCTGTCTAGATATTTCTGTCTATGAGTGACTCTGCACTGTTTGTATACTAGAGCAGCAAGCATACTGACTGGAGTATATAAAATCATGCATGATACTGAAAAGTTGATGGAGAAAAACTTTTCTTTATCACACAACACTAGAACCAGGGCACACTCTATGAAGATGATGGGCAGTTAGGACAGATAAGGTAAAGTATTTTTTCATCAGTCTATGGAATTAGCTGGCCGAGGAGTTGAAAGCGGCAAACAGCCTGGATAGCTTTTAGAATGGGTTAGACAAATTCATAGACAATAGGTGTATCAGTGGCTACTAGAATGGATGCCTACATACTTGCTCCAGGTTGGAAAGACAGGCAGGATACCTCCCAAGGTCATTTGCAGGGATTTGAGAACATGTTAAGGTTTTTCTCTTATTTCTTGCTTCAGATGCCCATAAGAATTGGTAGATATGTTCAGGACTGGAACTGGAAATCCCACTTTTCATTTGAGACAGTTTATATCTCAAAAGGGCTGGTTTGGGATGTCTCCAGGAAAAGTGATCCAATTTGGGGGCTCAAATATGCATGTGGCAAGAACCTAGGACAGATCAGTCTATCAAATGAAATTTCTCATGAGTTCCTTTTTTGAGGTCCAAAGGTTCCTTCTCTGTATTAACACAAGTTTTTATTCTTAATACACAGTATATTTCACAGTGCATTTCAATTATTGGCTCAAATGTGTGCATGTGCAATAATAAAAGGTAATCCACTTTATGTGAACTGCACAATCTTCTATAGTACAACCAAGATTCAACGGCTATGATATGTGAATGCCATTATGATACTGTTTTTGTTCACAATATTATCTCATATGCCTCAACATCCTGGGGACTCAGTTGTGGGAATTGTCAATGGTTGATCTTATCTTCAGTGCTCTTATATGAAGCCACTAGGAGAAGTCATCAGGAGATTTGGATCAAGGTGTCATCAATATGCAGATAACACTTAACTCTGTCTCTTCATGTCATCTAAATCAGGAGTGGTGGTGAAATTGATGGCCAGTCTCTGGATACAATAATGGGCTGCATGGGGGACAGTAAATCAGAGAAGATGTAGGCGCTGTGTTTCACAGGGTTTTGAGTCTGAGAAGTTGGGGGACAGCCTGTCCTTGATGCCCTGGAAGGGACAGGTGTAATGCCGTGGAAGAGACAGGTGTGAAATTTGGGTATGTTCTTGAGCTCTGTGTTGATGCTTGAAGTTCAGGTGGAAATAGTGATGAAGAATGCCTATTTCCAGCTTTGACTGGCTCACCAGCTATGACACCTTCTGGACAGAGATGATCTGGTTACAGAAATCCATGTTCTCAATTAGACTGTTGTAATGTGTTCTGCATGGGGCTGCCCTTGAAGATGGCTCAGAAGCTGCTGCTGGTGCTGAATGCAGCAGCTAGACTGCTGACTGGAATGGTGGGCTTGATGGACAGCCCAACAGTCCTAGAAGAATAGCACTGGCTGCCAATTTACTACTGAACCCAATTCAAGGTGCTTTATTTCTGCCAAGACAGTTTAAAAGACAAGTTTAACTAGGAAATAAAATAAGCTCCAGCTGATAAAAGGAAAAAAGTAGCCTTAGCTAATTAAAAACAGAAGCTTAGTTTGCTATAAAGATAACATCAGATAAAGAATCTGTATAACCTGTGTCACTTCTGTCTATATTAGCGACCCCTGAAACGACAGTGAGAACACAACACAGTCATGATGCATGGCACCTTCTGGATGGTCCAGGGTGGTCCGTCTTAGGACCCTATCTTATAGATGAGCCAAGTTATTACATCTATTTACATAGGTGACATTTATTTGCCTAGGGCCTAACTGGTATTTGTTTAGGTGTTTCCCTTTTCCCCTCTTATCTCTGTTTCTCTGCCAACTATGGAGATGCATTTTTCTGAGGAGTAGGCTGGACAAATTCTGTTACCCATGTGTGATGCCTGGCTGAGGTAAATGGCTTCCTGTCAGACTTCTGCACTAAGCCTTCCCTTCCTGAGCTCTCAAATGGCTCAGGAAGCCATGCCTCAGATCTCAGAGTCAGCCCCAGCCGCAACTTTCTCCCCCTTCACTTTCCCCTTTAGATCAAAAGTGCCAAGACCTGCCCGTTACTGCCTAATGAGGCTTTGACTTTTTAAAAGACACTCAGTTAGCGCTGCCAACCGCCTTCCTCCATGATTTGAACTGTCAATAAGCTCCAGACTAGGTAATGTTGAAACAAACGTAAAAGGAACTTTGTTTTACAACTTTTGCCACACGATCAATATCAGCTCTCCTCACTGACATTAACCTTTTCCTAATCTTCGGACCCTGTCTAATCTCACCTATAGATTACTACAGAACCCGGATCTATACTGCCACACCTCCCCTCAGGCTGCACCTAGTATCAGAACCCAGACTGCTCCCAGCCTTGCCCCTTTATATCTTTTCTCTTGGTCCTTCTGCTTTCCTATTGGCTATTACCCAGACTGGTTTGTCTCCCCCCTGCTTGGATTAGTCAAGCAACTTCTCCTTTTACTCTGACACTTTCCCTATCTGACAATTTCTAGTTTCCTAACTTGCTAATTTAACCAGAGTCATTGCACCCTGTAATGGCCACTAATACGAAAACCATGGCAAGAAAAGTTATGCTATGTATCAAAAGTGATTATGCAACTACTCTTGCCCAAGGTCAGACAGGATTACCTCATTCTGTCCATCCCAGATGAATCAACAAAATACAGAAAATGAAGCAATGCTGAACCTTAAAAAGCATAATCAGAATGAACATAGACTGGATGTATATATGTCATACACTAGGGGGGGAAAAAAGGAGTGCACCCCTATTTAATCCTCCTCACCAATCTCCTGATAGGCCCCAACACTACAGCAAAAAATGACTCTGGAAACTGGACATATTTTATATTTGTGGATCTAGATTTGGATAGTAGAGTAGCAATAAACCGTTTCAAAGTAGGTCTACACAAGGTAGCAGAGAACAGTGGGAAAGTCTTTGCTATTCTGCATGTGAAGCATGTCTGAGAGCACTTTCTATCCCCTTATGACAGGATTTTGCCCCTGTTTGGGATTGGGAAGTTCCCATACCCTTTGTTCCATCCCATGGTGCCATTACCTCACTTTGAGCATCCGGGCACTTTCTCTAATGTAGATAATGTGTTTCCCTGCAGTGTCTATTTCCGTATTGCTTCTTCCACATTCTTTTCTTTGGAAAACTGCAATGTAAAATTTGAAAAGCTAATCTGATAGCATATCTTCCCTTTAGTTTCCATATTGATATGAAGGGTTAAAGTGTTGTTCACTTTTCTTTGGGGTAAATAAATGTAATCTTCCTTGCTCCTGCTTTGCATAACCTTCCTTGTAAAAAAGTGATCCAGTGGCAGTCAGAGTTTAACAAGGAAGAGTTTATAAAAAATCAGCACTTAAACAGTACTTCCTACCAATTTTCTCCAGTTTATTCATCACGTTAGCACTTGGATGCACTTAGCACCATGAAAGATTGCAAGCACTTCAGAAAGTGGTCGTTCTGTGATTCATACTGCTGCTCAAAAAAAAAAAAAAACGTAATCAACCCATGAGCTACACAGAAACCAACCAATCTACTAAAAGCCTTTTATCATCTTATTTGCTTATTACAAAGCTGTGGCACAGAAATGAAGGAGGTTTACGTGACGTTATTATTCATGAGGGCATCCTGCTTTTTTGGCTTGCCTATTGATGGGAAATGAGGAGGGGATGCAAGAAACCATGTACAGGGTGGCCTGAGGTCAGCTATTTGTAGATGGAGAAAGGGAATGCAAGGGAGAAATATTAAAACATCCCCATTTCTGAAGGGTTCAGAATGGACAGGATTTGCTGCAACATAATACCATAAGCTGCAAAGGCAGCTAGCTGCTGCATGAATGAGAATTAAAGCTGACTGTGGACTGTGTATTTTGGAAGAAGTGTTGAAATGGACCATTGAAGTTCTCTCTCTCTTATCATCCTTTAGGAGTAGTTAGTCTGTAATTTAAAACTGTATCTCTGTACCGCCCTTTGGTGACATAAATAAACGTTTATTATTAGTTGGTATGTCTACTTCAAATCTCAGGTCTGCTACAAAGACCTGGGAGTTTGAGGGTCCTACCCAGTATCATAGATGTTCCTACAACTGTGTCCTTAATAGAAATCCCCAGTGTTCGTCATAAGATCTGTTGAAGCCATTCTTCTTCCATCACTTGAAACTGCTGCATATGTTATAATTGTTCCTTTCCTGTGCTTGTCCAGTACTTGTTTGTTGGTCTGAATGTAGAATTGCAACAGGATCCTGGCTCTGTTGTTTTTAGCCAGTGCCACGTTTTCTTGTGTTTCCCATTTAGACTTTGGAATATCCAGCCCATGCTAATTGAACACAGTCCTGTGCATAGTTCCTGCAACTTGGTTGTGCTGTTTTGTATATGCTTTTTCTGGAAGCATCTTGTACCCAGTTACTATATGCTGGACTGTCTCCTGGACCTCTGACCATTCTGCACCTACAGTTGACTAGCATGGTGGACCACTCTTCCTCCTCCTCCTCCTCCTCCTCCTCCTCCTCCTCCTCATGCTTATTCTGTGTTTCTCAGATTAGTGACTTGCTGTTGCCTTTCTATCTTGCTTTTCCCAGTCACTGATATGATTTTCCAGTGTCTGCCATTCCTATAATGTGCTCATGGCACATTCCATGGAGAGCTTTGTTATGCCAGGGTTTCTCCACTGCTTGTCATTTATTCAGGTTCTGTGCTTACAGTTGAGTCCTCTTAGCAGTTCATCAACAGCAGCTGTTTTACTAATGTATTCATGGAGGTTTCTCTTTTCATTTAGGACAGTGGGCCTTGACACATGTCAACATTCAGACTCCCTCTTTTTGGTTTGTGTACAGTCAACTGCTGGTTTACTTGGGGTGGAATCTTCCATGCATTGTGAGGGGTTTACAGATCTTAACATCTGTGATTTCTATGTCATATTTTGGGCAGTTCGTTATACCGGCCGAATATCTGACAACTGCCAGTGCATATGTATTGATGGTTTGGATCTCTTCCATCCATTGAGCTTCGTCTTCAAGATCTGTCCTGGCTTCTGTAGGTATTTGATTGTTCCATTTGTCCAACCTGAGGGTGGGTATGGCAAAGGCTCCAAACTCACAGCTGCAGCATGTCTAGATCTTGCGTATCTGTTATGCGGATGTCAAACAGTTTGGTTCCTTTCTTCCTTGTTATCGGTCCTTATTTCATAATCCACATTTTTGTTCCAGATAGAACGACATCTCAGTGTCTTCTCTGTAGATTCTTTTGAGATACGGTAGATTAGTGAATCAGTGTCTCGCTCATTCTTACCTTATGACTTGATCGACATTTAATTAATTAAATGTCACAAATAATACTGCCAGAAAGTGAAGGGCCAGCAACTTCTTCAATCAAAGGTCTTTCTTTCCAATAACTCAAAGAAGAACACACTGTTGTCTTCCCCTCAATTTTATCCTCATAAAAAATATTGTGAGGAAAGCTCAGTTGACAGATAACAAATTGAACTCAGTTTCTATCCAAACTCTATAACCACTGCTCAAACCCGCCTATTAGTCCACATTGATTGTGCCACATTGATTGGCACAGGTATGCCGAGTTTCAAAGAGCATTTTGTCTTAGGAACAAATTTTGTCTCTTGAGGAACTGGGATTTGCATTCTTTTGCAGTCAAACCATGTAGTCTATTCAGAACATTTTTCAGGTGGTGGCTTGGGAGCTATTGCAAATTTCTTTTTAAAAAATTACACGTACCTCTGACAACTATTCTAAAATTATAATGCATTCACATGCACGCACCCATAAACTGAGAAATTCAGCCACAAATGCATGCACACACATACCTCTCTGCAATAAATAAAACGATACCAAACAGAATAAAAAATTGTGAGGTGTCTCTCACTCCCATATTTTAGAAGCATTTGTCTTCCACCATGTATGCTCTTTAATATAGATGGGCAAAAATGATCACCAATGCCTTCATAAAGGCAAAAAATGTATTTAAATATTTGGGTTTCATTTTTAACATGCAAACAGAATAGAGTGATATTCCAGTAGGGGAAAAAATTAAATGACATGGAGTTGATCATGGTGGACTTTTTTTTTCAACTCTAGGAAGATTTTTAGGACCTTTTCACACAGAATAGGCTATTCCGTGCTGTTCTAATCTAGCCTTCACCGTCCAGAACACAGTGGGCTGAGCTAGCAATAGGCCACATTAAGGGCTGATCACATTTGCCCAACACAGACTTCAAAGGTTCTGGCCTTCAAAGTTCCTGGCTGGAGTCTTTTCTGTATCACAACCATTTCTGGTACTGTTTCTTGGTATGCTGCCAAAAAGGGGATGGATACAGTGCACTGCATCACTGGGCATGCTGTCTGCATGTCCCTGATGGTCCAGTATACCACAAGTAGTTCACTTGTGGACTACTTTTAAAATGTTTATTGGTTGACCTCTTTACTGCATCATTTTGTTTCTATGTCCTAGTCTGATGGAGACAGGCCATACTACTAGGGGAAGTGGCTTCAAGTACTCTGGTCTAGAGTGTGAACAATCCATGCTTTGATGTTTAGCTTCCCCTGGGTGTTGTCAAGCCAGGGGAAGGTGGGAGGGATGGAAGATTATATTTTAAACATGTTTTCAGAATAGCTCATATATTTTATCTTTTTTCATTGCTAAGGGGGTTTAGCTGAGGAATATTCCAAGAGGGGAGAAGGAAGAGGAGGCGCTTTTGTCCTTCAGAAAAGCATACTTGATAGTCTAAGAAGAAAAAGAAGATTGTGTAATGATTGGAAGGCACTATCCCCATTGTTAGAGGATTCTTCATGGGTTTGAACAGAACCCAACTTTAAGGTCCTGGCACTCATCACTGGCCGGGGAACCTGGCTTGTGTGGGTGGGTTTTACCTGTAGAAACTTTTTGGAAGCTGCAGAGAAGTGCAATGGTGCCTCAGTCATTCAACCAAGACTGTCCTGGTCCTATGCTGTCTGTGGCAGCTTCTGGCTCCATTCAGCCGTCATCAGGGCTTCATATGGATCATCACTAAATATTGTTTTTACCTTACCTTTATACTGTCCACATATTCATTGATCAGTAGGATTTGTGTCATAACCTTCACCCAAGGGTCCCAAGGCGAGTCACAACAGTAAAAAGATAAACATGTATAACAGTTAAAGTTTAATCAATTAAATGAACTGGCCTCCAGTTAATATAAAAGCAAATGTAAGTTGTCTGAATTCAGTTCTATAGCAAACTAGCATCTAGCAGCAGCAGCAGCAACAAGCTCATTTGCTTTCTCCTCTGACTTAGAGCAAATTGTTCCAAAAGTAGTTGGCAAACTGGTATTTTATCAAAAAGTGCTGACTCTGTCCTGTTACTTTGCAGGGCTCGAAAGTAATTCCTGTCAATGACTTTTCTGTAGGAGAAACAGCTGTTGTGGGCTGGTGAGGTCTGCCTCTTTAGGATTTAACTCACATTTTGACAAACTGGGAAGGAACGACTGAGTGGCAGATGATATGGCTTAGGTGAGCCAAACACATTTGTAGGCTGCCCTTTCTTCCAAATCATGGCCAATTGCTTAACATGGCAGCTTTGAATCCCTTCTACTGGGCAAGCACTAGCAAATCAGAGTACGGACCTTGTCTTTTTTCCACCCTCTAACTGAGTAATAACTCTCAACTCTGGAAGCCAAACAGCTTTTCAAGCTACTGCTTGAATTACTGCTGCAATTTTAACCAACACGCAAAACTAAATCATTCTTTTAAAAAGCCAGAAAGTAAGAACATATTGAGCAGCTTCAGTATTTATAGTTTCCAGTTGAACTGATGCTGGACACTGGAAAAAAGGGAAAAAAATAACTTATTTCTATAGATTGCTAGCTTCATACATCTCTAGCTAAGTATACTTAACAAATTCTAGTTAAGGCCACTAGACGTGGACAGGATCCACTGGGCACCAAAAATGGCACCATGGGCACACCCATCAAGCAGACACCCCACCTCCGAAGGGAGGAAAGCACTATCAACATCACTTTCCTGACTTTCCTGACAGCACTTTCTCTTGTTACGCTGCCCTGCATGTGAAGTGTGGATCTAGATATAAATAGCACATTTATATCCAGAAGGCATATAAAATGGTCACTTCCAAAATGGTCTGAGGCACAAAACATCAAAACCAGGAACCAAGGAGTTTTGGGAATACATGGACCTGTTTGCACTGACCTCCTAGTTAGCTCTGGTCTCCTTGCTGGTGAGATGCTTCTGCACCAGAAGTGGCCACAGACTTTCCCATAATAATTCAATTGTAGACTGCTAAAAAGCAGTCCACACATATATCAGGATCAGCTTGATCATTCCTGGCTACTGCATCTGCACCCTTTTCCAGGGGCAGTGTGGCAAGTTGGCATGGCTGCATGACTGTGGTTGCACAGTTGTGTGCAGCATCCAGATCACATTACAGCATCCAAGGATACACTGGATGTTTCCTTGGGCATTGCTTTGGCAATCCACCCAGCCCTAGCCTGGGCATTTCCACTAGAAGTGCTACTGGCCAAGTAAGGGACTAGTTTAGGGCCTGTCATGTGACTGGCTAACACCTCACTGGTTCTTTACCAGCCTGGTTTCATTTTGTTATACTATACCAAGATGGGAAATGCAAGTAGGCCCTATATCAAAGAAATAGCCATGTCAGTCTGTATCAGTATGCAAGGAAGTCTAGTAGAACCTTAGAGACAGAGAGAAATAAGTTGGTAGCATCTGATGAAGTAGGCTTGGTCTAAGAAAAGCTTACACTACCAACTTTCTCTCTGTTAGTCTCTAGGATACTACTAGATCCCCTTTGCTTTGATGTATATATTCACCGTTAGGGAGTGATATAACTCCTTTGATCATGTAGATGTCTTCTATATTTCAGATCAAACGCAGACTCAGTCTGCTCTGCATTATCTGCTCCCTACTCCCCAGGCTCATATGCATTACTCTGGTATTAATTTGATTTTAATTTGAGAGGCATAGATTTGTATATGAATCCTTCTCCCTGTAAAACAGGGAGAAACATGAACTATAGGTTCTACCATAATTTAGAAATTCCACAACCCCATAGAAGTTTCTCTGTTGAGTTATCTTGCTGTGTGCTTGCATAAAGCAATATGAGGGGCAAAGATTGCATCACAGTCTAACATGTATGGACCCTGATGGCTAATCCAAGGAATCTGTTTCTAGCAGAAAGAGTAGAAGCAGCATTTGTTCAGCAATGGAACATGAAATAGTCAACTGCACCTCATAAGAATTTGGAAGACCTATTCAGATCAAACCATGATGGGAATATCCACTTAACTGGCAAACATGAATACAAAAAATGGTGATAATTTTGTTTCTCATATATGTACTAAAGATACCCCAAGGAGCAGTTCAAGATGCTCCTAGGGAGGCTGATCTGCATGCCTCTGCTGCTGCCACTGCCCTGGAAATTATTAAGGCTTCCCCAGACGTCACTAGCAGTGGACAATTAAAACACTGTTTACAGCTTGACTGGGAGCAGCTAATGAGGTCCCAGTCAGCAGCATTGACAATCTCTGCTGGGTGTAACACTGGGAGTGGGCATAGTGGAATGGCTGGGGCTACATAGTTGTGTGCCACCTCACAATTCCCTTGGCAATATCCAGGCGTGCACCGGATGTTGCTGCAGCTGTTGCCATGGCAATTCTGCCTCCCTGGGCCTAACCATCTGCACTTCAAGTGCTGGTGGTCCGATTCAGGACTGCACTAACACTTGAAATGTGAATGGCTCTCTCAGTGTTTGATCTTCATCTCACTGGAATGGCATTATTACACCATTCCAGTGAGGGAAGTACAAACAGGACTATAGTCTTTATTCTTATTTTTGTACTTCCCCTCATACATCACTCTGCAGAAACTACTTCCAATCTAATCAATGCAAATGGCTAATTTAAAACAAAGAGCTTCCCTTTTCTTTAAAAAAGCAGTTTGCATGTATATGGTCATGATGTCTGCATTGTCCACCTAAAGAAATGATCAGTCACAAATTCCACAGTAACAACTATGACTTATAGATTTCCTTTCCCTTTATTTTGCTAAAAACATCATTATTAAGTTTTCAGGGCATGAAAATGAAACTTAGAAGAAGCTTATACAAGACCTTTAGAGAGAATCATTAAAAGCATCTCTATGGGATTTTTTCTTTGAGTAGTAAGCAAGAATTTTAAGAAAAATCAAAATAAGGGAAGGGATAATTTATTCATCCTTTGAACGAGTGGGATTATTGTAATTCTAGATTCTCCTAAAGCATCCAAGAAATGTCAAGAAGTAATTTAATCATTATAACAGGGACTCCAAGTTCATTCTTCTGGTAATAATTCAGTTTTGAAAGCTGTGTTGTGCATTAGCAGACCAACATGTTTGCCAAATTCATCAGTGAGGAGAGCCCTGTTCAGAAATATGAGGGTTGCAGTTGTGTGGTTAATATTTTGCTCTTGATCAAAAACAAATGAGTAATTCTTTCCGTTGTGATGAAGGATCTCTCACACTGTGGTATCTTGAACATTCATGTACATACATAAAGTGTATCTATAGTTGGTCTATCTGTCCATCTGTCCATCCTTCTGTCCTGCCTTATGGAAGTGGTGTTTCTTCAGCAGTCATCTGAATGCATACAGTGAGGGTGCCTGACACACCTCAGATAGGAGATTATTCTGTTACTGTTACTTTATTTATATCCTGCCTTTTCCCCAAAGGGAATCAAAGCTGCATACAAGAATTAGCAATTCAATAAAACAGAGGCTACACTGAGAATGCCTTCTCATGAGTTCCCACTACTAACTGCTGAAGGAGATGAGACTGCCAAGAGGGCCTCATTGACAGATCTTGGGGCACAGGCAGCTCCATATGGGAGGAAGCATGTTCCTTTAGATATTTGGGGCCCAAGCTGTTTAGGGCCTTATAAGTTAAAGTTAGTACCTTGAACTGGGCTTGGTAGCAAACAGGCAACCAGTGCAGTTGTTTTAGGACAGCCATGATGTGTATCCAGCCAGCAGAGGCCAAGAAACTTACCTCCTTTTATGGTCACCTTAGACTACTTAGTCTTAATTATCAGGTGTTTGGGTGTTTTTCCACCGCAGCCCTTAGATCCGGATCTAAGAAGATCTGGATCTTAGCAATGGGTGCTAAACCCCCTGCTGTGGAAACAACTTTGCACCTATGTGGGGAATCCGGATCGACCCCCAAGGGGTTGGTCCATCACCCCAGGTGTCTCTGGGGATGGGGGGGGGCGAGCTCCAAAGTCCCAGCTTCAGCGAAACTCCGAAGCCCCTCTGAAGCAATTGGCAGAGACTTCAGAGTCTCCCCATTGGTTTCTCCAAAGAGATCAGTGCAGACTTCGGAGGCACTCCGAAGGGACTCCTCCAAAGTCTGTGCTGATCTCTTTGGAGAGATTGGCAGCGAGACTCTGAAGTCTCTGTTGATTGCTTCGGAGGAAATTTGGAGTCTCTCCGCTGGTCTCTCCAAAGAGATCAGCGCAGACTTCGGAGGCGCACTGAAGGGACTCCGGAGCGGCTTCGAAGTCTCTGCTGATCTCTTCAGAGGGACTTCAGAGTCACTTCAGAATGATTTCAAAATTACTCTGAAATCACTCTGAAGCTGGGACTTTGGGGCTCCCCCCTACCCGCCATGGGTGCACCCCCTCCCCCTAGCCTCCTCTAGCCTCTATTGCCTATTTCCTGTGGAAACAGGCTCCCTTTAATCTGGATTTTCTGGCAGAAGAGCCCATTGTAGACCCCATTAATGGGGTCTCCAGAAAATCTGGATTAAAGGACAGAAAGTACCCATTTGATCCGGATTTCCCCCACGGCAGTGAAAACAATCGGGTCCCAAATGGGTGCTGTGGTGGAAATGGGATCATCCGGCTCACACCCAAATGGGTCCTTAATGGGTGCAAAAATGGGTACTTTCTGACAGTGGAAAAACACCCTATGATTACCTATTGCAATATCAGTAATGGTAAGTTCCTCAAAAAGAACCAAAAATATGGCTTCACTTAATGCCCTTCACTGTACATATTGCGATACTTTTAATCCAACAGAAATGTGTTTTAAGGATATTTTCAGGTCTGAAGCAAGGTGTCTACACTTCAAGCAGTGCCAACCCTAGAGAGGACTGACCTCATTTAAACACCTGTGTGCTCATAGAGAGTGAGAATACAGCAATCAGAGATGGAGGAAAGAAGTACAGAATCAGAGATGGAGGAAAGACAGAGCTGCGGAGATAGGGACTCAGAACAATCTGCCTTGCTAGAATTTGCTGTTCCAAACTTTGATTGTATCTCTACTGTGCTGGGAAGAGATGCCTGCGGGAGGCATCTTCTCTGTATCTGGATCCCATCACAGACTCATCAAGAAGTTGGATGGCTCCATTGCTGCTACTGAGGTGCAGCAGGCTTGCATGTGAGTACAGAAATTTTTTCCATAGCAAGTTCACAGGCAGCTTTTTGAGTGTTACATTACCCCATGTAAGGGAATTTTGTAATCAGAATTTCTACCCTTATGTGAGCTTATATAACCCTCAAACAACCCCCCCCAAAAAAACCCATGACAGTGGTAGTTCTATGATCTGTCACTGATCCTATAGGCTGTCACTATGCCAAGCTCTCCAGTTAGGAACAGCAAACACAAAAAATCCACTGATAAGCTCTGGATGACTGGGTGTATGAGCAGCCATTTAAATTTATTGCAATTCCTTCTGGACCTTTCTGGGAAATTAAAATCACACACACATTGTCTAAACTTCTAAAGGTAATGGCCCACAGTATGTCCTAGTAGGTCATTCTGAAGCACTGGCAGCTGTCCAAAGATGCTCGTGGCTTTCCGAAAGTCACTTAAGGACTTCACGGATCAGGTAGGAGCCAAACTGGAGATTGACTCAATGCCAATGTAACTCGATCAATTATCCTCACGATGCACAGAATGCAAAGCATTTTGGAACACAGGCATTTTAACCCTTAACTGTGTTCAGATATTTATGAGGGCGAAAGATACTGATTAAAATGGTCTTAGAGATACAGTCTTTATTCCACCCACCAGTGAAAATAACCTTTAGACAAAGAACTACCTCATATGATGACAGTAACTAAATTGTTACTAAATTGTAATGTATTAATAGAAGGTCAGTATCCACAGTGTTGGGCAAAATTGTTCTTAATGGAGTAGAGTAATTAAAATAAATTGAGTGTGGTCCCATAGGTTATACAGAATAAGACAGTTGTAAGTTCTTCATACACATACGTTTTTGTTAACATTTTCCATTACTTATAATTCAAGGCTCCTGTACTGTTGCCTGTTATTGACCTCCCCCGAAAAAGAATAAAACATGTTTGGCAGATAAATAAATGAATTTAACTCTTCAGTGGAATCCTGAGCTGTTATCAGTTTGGCTTTCACAAATTCCCTGTCCTGCATTATTGGTACATAATTCAAAATAGTCCCAACAGGTTTTCTTTTTGACAGACTTAAATTTGAGAGAGAGAATCACTTTTCAGTAAATGCACCTAAAATCCATAAGAAACGTTGTTTAGGATTCAGGCTGTGTTTACACTGAAGAGTGATGATATCACAGCTCTAGTACGATCCATAAGAACATAAGAAGAGCCCTGCTGGATCAGGCCACAGGCCATCAAGTCCACCATCCTGTCACACACAGTGGCCCACCAATTGTTTTGGGGCATCTTAAGCAGAGGATAAGGGTAAAACCTTCACCTGCTCTCGAATCCTAGCAAATGGCCTTTGGAGGTATCCTGCCTATCTTCCTAGCCTGGAGGATATATCTAGGCATCCAGGCTAGTAACCATTGATGCACTTGTCATCCATAGATGGCATGTTCATTAGCAATACTTGGGAAGCTGATGTGGACGTCAGGACACCCAGCCTTCTCCAGAGCATCCAAGTGTAAGGACTCTTTGAAGACTGTTTTGAGAGGTCCCAGATCTTGAGAACAAGGTCATCGCTATGTGAACACTTCCAACAAAGTTTCCAGCCAGCCTCTAAGATTAATGTGTTGTAACCAGAAAAACACAAATGTAGATAGGTCTAACTCTTATGTCCCCCTAGATGTAAAGTATGGGCCAATTATGTTTAATGTTACTATTAGCATTGCACAACTGGTTGACATAAATAAATTAATAAATAATCAATGGCCAGATAATTATTTAAATTAGTGTTAACTGGAATCATTCACATGAAGAGAAGCCTACACATAATAAAATGCCACCATTTCATCTTGTGAGAGCATTAGTATGTTTGTGTGATTTTGGTTTCTTGAATAACACACGAAGGATTAATAGTGAGATGGATCAGTTTCTATCCAGAAAAAGTGCAGTATCTGCAGGAACAAAAACATTGTTGGAACAGAATACTAAAGTCACTTATAACTATGTTAAAGATGATCTTTTAAAAGAAAAACATCAAGAATGCTCTACATTTCTTGTTCTCCTTGTACCTTTAGCAGATGAAGAATATGATTTGATTTACATAAAGCTTAATTGATTTGCATAAAGCTTAAGAAGCTATATTTGGGAATTAAATGACTCATAGCAAATGGTTATATTAAAAAAATCTTGTCTGCAGATACGAGGTAGCATTCATGTCTCTATTTTTACTATGAAAAGATATGATTGGTAAAATGATTTTTTTTCTCAGTCCATCAGACTTTCATTATCCAATCAATGTGGGAGGTAGTATTGAATAATAATTTTTTAAAAAATACGTAAGGAAATAAAGTGAGTAAAGTTGAATGCTTTTTATGTGTGTTTCCTTTTAATATATGTAAAAGTTTCCTGTGCTGACTCTCCCCAGTCAGTGTGCATTTTTGTATAGATTGTATTTTCACTAACTAGAAGGGGTGTGCACGAATACAGTTTTCTGGATTCAATTCGATTCAAATAGAATATCCAAAAATTCAAATCAATTTGAATGTTTAAAATTCAAATGTATTCACATTCGATTCGATTCAAATACATTTGAATCTTTGTGTGAATTTTCAATCCATATTTGCAAATACAAATGTCAATAACATTTGTATGTACCCATATGCATCCCGTATTTATCCCGTATGCATCTCCTTTTCACCCTGTATGGATCCGTACAAACACATACGGATGCGGGAAAGATGTTTGAAGACCAGGAACTATAGTACAAATAAAGGATTTTTATGAAAGAAGCAGTAAGTGGCTGTAAGAAAGGTACATAACAAAGTTGTGATGAATCCACTCAAAGTAGGGATGTGCACAAATGTATTTTTTGCATTTGTATTTGAGTTGATTTGAATATCCAAACATTCTATTCGATTTGAATGTTTAGAATACGAATGCAACAAAATCTGATTCACATTGAATACATTCAAATCTGTTCATTCGAATATTAGATTTGAATCTGAAGATACAAATGTTGACAACATTCATATATGTTATATGTATCTGTATGCATTTTGTACGCATCTCGTTTTATCCCGTACTATAAGTGAATGAATGAATTAATAAACTTTATTGATTAGTCGCTTGACCGTATCAAGTATCAAGTATACAAAGATAAAACCATAGAAGAATAAAATCAGTATAAACAAGAGTAAAATCAGGTCTGTACTATAAGTGCAAATGCGTACAGATACATATGAGATTCATACAGATATGTATGTAATACATATGTATCTGCACATTCAAATGTTTAGAATCATTTGAACAATGTCTTGGAACATTTGAAATTCATTCGAATGTTTAAATTCAAATGTATAGACATTCTATTCGAATTTGAATGTCCTCATTCAGTCGAATTTGATTGAATTTTGAATGTTTAGAACACTTGTGCACATCCCTAACCCAAAGTCGTTTTTAACCCTTTCCCCCTCCCTGATCTGGTAGTCGACTAGCCTATGATCTTGCTAAGTTATGTGCTGAAAGGGCAATGAATCATTAGTGCCACAAGTTAGCATTTTAATAGCCTTTGATTAATCTATAATCTTACCGCCACCGCAGTATCTTTAGTAATGGAATTTTCAATTAGATTGTTATTTGAAACACAGTGCCTTTTAATTCTCTTTCTTTTCTTTTTTAAGGGAAAGTGCTCCATTCACAGTTATATTGTCATTAGGTTGCTTTGGTTTGGAGACAGTAGAAGCTGCTGCATTAGCATTGCATTTCAGAGCTGGAAAAAAACCTGATAAAAATAGCTATCATTCTTTTCTAAGATTTGAGCTGTGGCTCTGTGGACTATTTCTAGGGACACTTCTAGGTGAAGGCTAAACCAAGGATTGTCTCAGCATTAAACTAGAAATGCCATACATATCCATGGTCTTTCCAATATAGTCTCATATTACTCAATTGCTATTACAGGAAGTACAAGGCAGTGATGCTTACCTTTGTCCTTTCTGCACTCACGGATGATCCAATTTGAGGAGCTCCTTATACAGATCATGGGTCTCCTGATCCGCACACTAATACACATCAAGGAGGCCCTGCTCTTACTGGTCTAGCGCTGTCTGCACTGGACAAAGCCAGATCTAGATTAAGGAAGCTCTTAATCCGGGTTTGTTGTAGACCAGTTTAAGTGTGCGTGTGGCTAATGTTATGTTACTCATTAGACCCAATCAGTGCATTCTGAGACAGCTTACACATTAAAGATGTTCCAATTCTGTGACACACATCATGTTTGTAGCAATTATTAAAGTACTACGAATTTTCAGTGTTTCTTGTACAATGCACATTCCAGCCTGTCTTTTGACCCTTGCAAATCCCTTTGTGAAGACCAAGAGTCAAGAATTGGGGTGGAAGCAACATGTTAAGGAGAACTGGTCTTCGAAGCTGCAGAAAGCTGTCATGTGTCACAATGGAGCAGATCAGTAATTCTTCTGAGGGAACGGGGAAGAGGAAAGTGATTTCTTCTTTAAGTGGCATAAATACACCACAGTTCAAATGTCAGGGTAATTTCAGAGAACTAGCATTTTTAAAAGCAGTCTTAGGAACATTGTATGATATGTGTGCCAGAGTGTCAATGGTAAAAATCAAGATATAGATACCCTATGGAGATTTGCTGAATGAAATCATTTCTTGAGAAATGCCTTCTCAAGTAAATTTTATGGGCCTTTCATTTTCCTATTCTATATAAACCTATGCTACAGTTGCCATAAGGAATTCCTATTAGGGATGTGCATGGATGTTATTTTTTGCATTCAAATTTGATTTGCATTGAATGTCTAAACATTCTATTCTATTTTATTCAAATGTTTAGAATCTGAAGACAACAAAATCCAATTCGAATCAAATACACTCAAATCTTTTCATTTGAATGTTAGATTCAAATCTGAAGATACAGATGTCGACAACATTTGTGTCATACGTATCTGTACACATTTTGTACGCAAATACATACAGATACGTATGAGATGCATACAGATATGTGTCTGTACATTTGTATCTGTATATTCAAAAGTTTTGAATCATTTGAATTCATGTTTCGGAACATTTGAAATTAATTCAAATGTTTAAATTCGAATCGATCAAATTTTGAATGTTTAGAAAATTTGTGCACATCCCTAATTCCTATCTTTTAAACAGCTGTTTAAGAGTCTGTTTGCACATAACTCATTGAGAGGTATAACAATATCATCCCACTGAGGGATGATCAGGCACAAAGGAAGACATCCACACTTCAAGTGCTGGTACAGTCCCCATCCAGACTACCAGGACTTGAAGTGTGGATGGCCCAGCCTGGTCCAACTATTTGTATTTATTTATTTTACACCCTATACTTGAAGATCTGAGGACAGGATACAATAACACTAACACTAACAATAATAATGACTAACAGTTAAAATGTAAATAAAACAGTAACAATGGCTGTTTGGAGATGGAATGTTATTCCCTTAGGCAAAGGTCGAGATGAAGAGGTGAATCTTCACCTGTCTTCTAAACACAATAAGGGTATCTGGCACAATTCCATAACCTGGGAACGACAACTGAGAATGCCCTCCCATGTGTTCCCACCCATCCCCAACTACTCCAGGTGATGGAACTAACAAGAGGGCCTCATCAGCATATCTTAATATATGGACAGGTCTACATGGGAGGAAGTGTTCCTTTATATATTTGGACCCCAATCAGTTTTGGTCTTATATAGGGATGTGCACAATTTTTTTTCCCATTTCCATTTCACATTGAAGTGAATGCACAGGAAATTTGCGTTCATGTGAATAGAGCTACTTCAAATACGGTAAGATTCAAAGTTGCTGCAAATGCCCTGCAAGTGCTATTCAAATCTGCTTCGAATCCCTCTGAGTCCCCTCCAAGTCTGTTCTGAATCTGCTTTGAGTTCACTCTGAATCAGCTGCAGGTGTGACTAGGCAGCCACTTTGCCACCTCTCTACCTTCAAAAATAAAATGAAGCATTAAACAAATGCACAAAAGCATTGGCTTTACATTTACATGTCAGTCTTCAAATGTAGCCAATATTCAACTAAAATCTGAATGTACAAATTGTTTGTTTATTTGTTTGTTTGTTTTTCTATCCCGCCCTATACCAGAAGGTCTCAGGGTGGGTAACAACCTTTAAAATCCAGCATATCAAACAAATGATATATACTGAAACAATAAAAACCACCACAACATTTAAAATCCAGCATATTCATACAAATTCATAAGAATCTCAAATGTGATGAATATTCGTGCACATCCCTATCTTGTGGGTTAATGCCAGTATCTTGAACTGGATGGTTTAGGAACTGGTTTTATTTCTGTGTTGAAATTATTTGAAAAGGAACAACGACAACATTTTTAAAGAGAAACGTTTTATATAATAGTAACCTCTTTAAAAATTCCTCAATACAGTTGCAATTAACATGATCCAAAATGACCTTGTTTAGTGCATCCTCCTCTGTGCTGTTTTTCCCTTTCATGTCTGCCGTAGTTCACTAGGATTGAAACAGAATACAGAAAAGGGAAATCAAGTTGATGCAGACAGAAGATTTCTGCCTCATGGGGAACAGTTCAAAAGTTAAATATTTAGCTGCTGGGTGAGAAAGACGGAGAGATGACCTAATTATTATTTTTTTTCGTGTATATATAATAGTACGTTAAGTGGGAAGATATAGAGCATGACCTGTTCCGTTTCTATTTATAAGGAACAGGGAAATTATTTGTGGTCATTGCTTGGAGCAATATTATGGAAGTCGCAGAAAAAGTTCAGATGCTTAACTGAACACTGAGATGTGTGATGCATCGAACAGGAGATGCACCAACCTCTATTACACAAAACAAATTTTAATCAATAAGCATGTGCTTCTTATAAATAAATCTATATATCTGGAAGGGTTCTCAAATGTCATAGGGTCCTTGTGGAGCTAGATGAAGCCAGGAGCTATAGAAACTGGCAGTCAAAATCACTACCCAGGGTCCAGAAAATCAGTAACAAGAGCTGATGCATAGCAAGTTCCTCTGTTTATTATCAAAAACAGAATACAAAGGATGTAGATTAAGCAAAGATTTCAGCATGTTTTCAGGCTCTCAGCAAGCTTTTTCTACAACCCCTACCATTGCTCAAAGCCTTTCTAGCAATACCATTACTCAGATTACAGTTCCCACAGCTTGACTATCTATTGCTGGGTCTGTGTTGGAGCTAATCCTGGGTCCAAGAAGAATGCAAGCAAGCAGGGCTGAACTTTAGCAAGGGTACAAGATGAACATGCAATGGCCCTTAAACATGGTGGCAAGAAGACTTTGGTCAAGTAACTAAGATCTTGTTCCACCTCTCTATGGCTGCTGGCACATTTCTGTGGGCAGTTTCTGAATTCCCTGGATGGATTATATGGCCAGAACAGAAGTTCAATCTATAAGTCGGGCCACATAAATTGCTTGTGGATGAAATTCCAAGTTTCTGGTCAACATGGGGCAACATGAGACACCCCCACATACCAACTCAAATCTTAATGTGTTGCTGAGATGCCCCTCAAATAATCACTATGACAGACAGCTACTGATCTGGATTGTTGGTAAACTTCTGTGTTGTGGTGTATGGGGTGGTGGAGGCTGTTTAAGCAGTGATCCTTGTTGACCCACTGATATATGTCTCCCAAGGGGATCAAGGTAAGGAATTAAAGCTTGTAGAAACTGGTTCACATGAGCTTTGGGGTCAGTGCACGGGCACGATTGTGATCGCCATCACCATGAAGATGGCTGTCCCAGTCCAGTACGGTCTGCCTCACCCTTGGGATGGTTCACTGATACTGCAGGGACATGGGTAACGTTTTTGGCCAGACAGAACATTTTTTAAAAAAATCCTACTTCCTTACTTTCCTCAGTCTTAAGGTTCTGATCTCTATGTTGTGCCTGTTGCTCCATCCATAGCAGGTGAATAGGCATAGATTTGCAAATAGTATAATTATTCTCTTTCAAAAACTAACCAAACAACCTGGAGGGAAAGGAGATTATTAAATTCTGTCATGCCTCTCCCATCTATGATGGCAATCCTGCAGAGGAGGAAGTATGATATCTGCAAAATCCTCCCTCATCTTGCTGTTTGATATCAGAATTAGGTCATTTGCCAACCAACCTATACTTCTGAAGGATTTTCTTACATGTTATTATGAGATGGTCTTACCTCTATTATAAAAGATATCACTGCAGAGAATATCACAGCTGGTTCTGAATCTACCTTTTTCTGTGTACCTTTTATCAGTATGGCAATGCTGCTATGTTTTATGTTGGGCATGCTGAGCAGGGTATGGAACTTTAAGAACATAAGAGGAGTCCTGCTGGATCAGGCCACAGCCCATCTAGTCCTGCATCCTGTCTCACACAGTGGCCCACCAACTGTCCAAGGGCATCTCAAACAGAGACAAGGGAAAACCTTCTCCTGTTCTCAAATCCCAGCAAATGGTCTTAGAGGCATCCTGTTGTCCCCTGAAAGATGTATTTAGGCATCCATTCTAGTAGCCATTGATATATCTGTCATCCATAAATTTGTCTAACACTTCCTTGAAACCATCTTGGCTGATAGCTGCCACCACCTCTTCTGGCAGCACATTTCATAAACTGATGAAGAAATACTTCCCCTTGTCTGATCTGATTCTCCTACCCATCAGCTTCATAGAGCACCCCCTGGTTCTAGTGTTGTGTGACAGAGAAAAGAAATTATCTCTATCCACCTTCTCCATACCATGCATGATTTTATGTACTTCAGTTAGGTCCACTCTTTAACATCTTTCCAGGTTGAAAGACTGGTAAGCCAGTTTGGTCTTGTAGTTAGGGAGCCGGACTTGAAGCCGGACTTGAAGCCGGCTGGGTGACCCTGGGCTAGTCATGGCTCTCTTCTGAGCTCTTACAGCCCCACCCACCTCACAGGGTATTGTCAGCCACTTTGAGTCCCTTTACATGGGTGAGAAAAGTGGGGTAGAAAAGCCAACTCTCCTCCTTCTCTCCCTCCTCCTCCTTCACCTTTTGGCTCTTCACACCTTTCTTTCTCCACACCAACATGGTTTATGGTGTGTGTTGCTGCAGTACTGGGTGCTGCAGATAATTTCCTCAATCTCTGGAATTTCCAAGTTCTTTGAGGTTTAATGCATGCTAGTTTCTTGTGCAGGGGATATCTTTGGGGTGCTTTTCTCTTCCTGTATCCCCTTGTAGTAACAGAGTTGGGCCAGTATTAGAGGATATTCCATTTCTCTTCACTAAGGATGCCTTTGAACACCCTTAATACTTTATGGAAGTGAACACGCATTATGGGCGTTCCTATTTGTTTTTGTTAATGCCACTTTAAAGTGGAGCATGGCGGCGGTGACACAGCAGCGTCCGAAAGGGAGAGGGGAGGTCACTCGCTCGCCACTTTCCAGTCCTCCTCCCTATGCCTCTGGAAGACTACAGCAGCACGTTGGGAAGCCGCACCAGTGAGCAGGGTGGCGGCAGTGGCTGGCAGCAGCCACAATGGCAGGACGAAAGGGCAGACTGCCAGGTGGGCAAGTAAGTACCTAGGCAAGGCAGTGGTGGGTGGGCTGGCCGGCCGGCAGACATGGGGTGTTTTTCCACTGTCACTAAATGTACCCATTAAGTACCCATTAATGGGTACGTAATGGCATTTTTGTACCCATTAATGGGTACTTAATGGGTACTTCTAGTGACAGTGGAAAAACACCCATGGTTTCAAAACACTCAATCTGGGCGGGAATGCGCCATAAAGCGTTTTATTTTAAAAAAACGCGAGCGAGACTTGATTAAAGGGGTGTTTTATTTAATTCGGGGTTTTGCCATTTGCTCCTGTTTTTACTGTGGAATGGCACTTTTGAGTCCGGACAGAGTGTTTCAAAACCATTTTCGAAAACGTCCTAGTGGGAACTGGGCTTAAAGGTGCTGTGCTGCTGTCATCATCAAACAGGATGATAATCGTCTGCAGCAGCAGGGAAAGTGTGACGTAAAAAACTGCTGATTAATTGGAAGCTTTTTCCTTTGCAGTTCCCCTCACATGCTGTGCAGCTACTGCAGAGTATCAATCATCCTGTCAGGACAACAGGAAACAGCTCTGCAGTGGCTCAGCCCTTCCTGCACAGCTTCTGTTTGTCAAGCCTGGATGACAGGAAACAGCTGTGCTGGGACTGCAAAGTATCAGGATATCTGGAGGCACCCTAAATGAGAAAATACATGGCTATTTCATATGGCTAAGTTACATATATTTAAAAGTTTTGGATACACCTTGTCCTCACTCCCATAATTTTTATATTTTTGTTTTCTTAATATCTACTTTTAAAAAAATATGTACACACTTAAATAAATTTAAAAACCATCTCCACCACCTCCTCCTCCTCCTTCTTTCCACCTCACAATTGTAACCTTTGTAGCTTAAAGTAAACTTGCACTCCATTGGAATAATTCGGTTTCATTCACTGCAGCAATGCTTAATTTGAATTGTTGCAAATTTATACACTTTTCACCCAGTTTCTCAGCAAGTTTATTTTGATCTGGTAATAGGCTCTCAGTTGTACAGGAAAAGACATTTGTCTATCGTGCTTATTTTAAAGGAAAGCTTTTATAAAAAAAATGGGAAAATAAATGTGACTGCATAATGAAGATACTTCCATGAATGGACATAACCATCAGATCCTTAAAAGCATGCAGAAAGTGAACATCAGAAACAAAAGCTTAAAACTTGTTTCTTTCCTCTGGACTTTTAATAAGGAACATTTTTGTTTCTTTGAGAAGGTTAAATTTACATCACAGGAATGAAGCATCTGTCAGAAAATTGTTCGCATGGTACAACCTTTAATGGTTTGTTGCTCAGGCTATGCTCACACATAGTTCTTTTTTCTTTTCCCTTTTAAAACAGCTTAATGGTGTCTGTTTAGAAGTAGTCCTATCACATGTGATTGTGTTCTGCCTATCTCTAATGCACACTAAATGTCAGAAAAAAGTGCTTCCAAAAGATCAGTAGTTGTTGATTGGAGACACAATGAGAATAAGATGCCATCACATTCAAGAAGTTTTGAGTCACTTCTTGTCCTTCTCCCTTAAAATAAATATAATAAAAATTCCATATCTAGTTTAGGCTTTCTCCACATATATGGGGAAAAGTCTCAACCCCCCCACCTCCCCAAGACCTGGTACATGCTAGCACCCCATTCCACATTAAATGTATTTTTAAAGTGCTTTTCCTGGAATTTAATGTGGATTGGAGGCAGAATAGGAAACTAGCTGCCACATGGTATCACTTATATGGGGGATTGCTGGTCTCATGGGGTGAGCCCTTTTTCTTGATATAATAATTCAAAACAGGCCCAAGGGGTAGCACATGTTTTTTGCAACAGTGATCACCCTGACTGTCCCTGCAAACACCCATGCTTAAAGCTATAAGTCTCTATTGCTGTTCCTCACCAGTAGAACTGGAAATAAGCAAGTTAGATTTCACAATGCTGGAAACAATAACACTGACAGGGTAAAGAGGTGTGTCTTCAGCAGATTGCTAAATACACACAAATAGGGTGCCTGACACAACTCAAAGGGGAAGCCATTCCCTAGTCTGGAGGCTAACACTGAGGCCGCATCCCCATTACAACCTTATTTCGGTTTCAAAACGTTTTCAATCCTTGCAGACCCCACATCAGTTTGGCTTAACGTACTTTCCGTGTGTTAAATCGCCCCTAAGCATTGTAATTGTTAATCCTGATTTCAACAGGTCTCACTCCGGTTCATGCGCTTGAAACGTTTTACATTTTTTACTGTGGGAACCCTTCCGTGTTAAGGGATTGAGAGTTTCCCTCCCCCAATAGCTTGCTTCCAAAGCAAGCTGTAAAATCCACCCCTTAAAGCAGCAGCCCTAGTAGCAATCCAAGCAATCCACTGTAGCAATCCAAGCACTTCACACCTGATAACGAAAGGGAAAAGAAAGGAAAGCAGCTGCAGGTTTGGGGAGGTGTGTGAATGTTTGGCTGTGACGGTGACGGGCGAAGGGGGCTTGAGTTGCTGCTGCTGCTGCGTGCCCTGAGCAATAAGGAGAGGAGGGGAAAGAATTCCTGGCTGCCCGCTGCTGTTTTTCTTCCATCCAGGCAAGCAGCAGCCACCCAGCTAGGCTCTGTGAAGGGGTCCATTATGGGTGGTGCATTCACGCCAGGAGGAAGAGGGCCGGGCAGCCCCGAAAAGCAGCTTTTAGAAAGTAGCCACTTGAGTCCCCCCTTGAGTCACATACGCCACGTATGATCCTCAGAATCCGGATTGAATGCAATTAAGTTGAAAGTAATGGGATCAGGCAAATTCACGTTTGCATCCGGTTCTGTTATTTCGGTTTAGGGAAACTGGATTAAGCTTCTAATGGGGATGCGGCCTGAGAATGTGGTCTTTAATGTGGATTAAAGGGGGAATGGGAACACTCTACGCCCACACACTACCACATCTGAACCACTTTTTATTATCTTTTTAATGCTTGTGGATGCAGCCCAAACTGTTTTTGAGGTGCTTTTTTAAAAATTAAAAAAGTGTTTTTAGAAACAATTTTCTGCTTTTACTGTTTTTAATTACTTGACAAAGATGAATTAATAGTATAATAGCAAGCTACCATCTTAGCTAGCTGAAGGCAATTTCTTTTCCCTTTGACTTCCAACGTTTGTCAAGTTTCAAGCGACTAAGAATTAAATTGGGTCCTTGGAGGTAACACTTCTTTACTAGTGTCACACTAAGCATGACATTAGCATCCAGGGGTTTTATTTGGAACTGCATGAATGGCATAAATGAAAATCAAGCTTTAAAAAGGGGGAGAATTGAAACATGAGGGTTCTTCTTTGCTTATAGGCATTCCTTTTGCTTCTCAAAACTGCAGCTCCATGTTTCAGTGTTCTGCAGTCATATTTCCTAATATTTTCAAGTGTCAGATCTTACAGCAATCAAAAGAAGAATTTGGCCTATGTTGCCTTGACAACATACTATGATTTTGGCCTCAGTTGTCAACTTCATTTCTTTGCTTCATGAAATTTAATTAAGCTTTTTAATTTTTTTTTAGTTTTTATTTCGGTGTCACCATTGTCAGGCTGCTTTCTAGTTAGAAGTGTGTGCATATTAAATATTTAATATCGAGAAACCTTTGTCTCATCACCTACGCAGAATACCAAGAGACCAAAAAAAAAAAAAAAGGGGGGGATCATTATCTGCTCACGTGTTCCCTCACTGCCCATGGGGTTAGTGCTTTTCCTGTTTTATTATGTTCACGTTACTGCTGTTGTAGACATAAAGTTCTCAACTAATTTGAAAATTGAAAAGAAAGAGAGGGAGGGAGGAATTGCTAGAGACATCTAATAAAGTGCACAACTTATTTAGGATTTCCATAAAGTTTTTAAAATGTTTTGCCTGCACATAAATGTTCATACCAATTTTAGAAATGTTTATAGTACTTTCACCTTAGAAAAGAAAAAGAAAATAGCCAGAACCATTGACAGTTCCTATATGCATGGGTCTCTCCTCCATGGCATGTTAATACTCTCTTCAACGTATACCATTCCTTCCCAGGATTTTTACATTATTTTTGCTCTTACAGTACAAAGGATCTTTCTACATTTATTAAAACACAAACATCACACCTCTCCGTGATCTGGAGAGCCAAATCCTGATGACCAACTCCAGACAGTTTTACTTCTGCTGGGCATTTAACTGCCAGAAGATAAATGAAGATATCTTTTGGACTCTTTGAAGACCAAAACTTACCCCGTGTATGCAGGTTTCAGGATCCACAAGCAGACCTGGGCAGTTGTTGTATAAAAAGCCTCTTGGGATGTCTGCTTCACCTCCAGCCAGCTTCCTCCTGTCTCCTGGGTGCACACAGCCTCTGCTGTTTCCCTGGAAGTATATTAAATGTTTAAAGGTGTTCAGATTGATCTTTAAGTAAGAAAAGTAATAGTTCGAAATGGGTAGGGAAAAAAGGGAGGAAGCTGGTGAATTCTGTGCAGTTTGCCAGCCGGTGTAGCAGTCTGAAGGAAAGAGGAAATGAAAGCACAACAAATAGCTATATTCTACAAAAGTAGGTTTCTGGGTCAGTAGCATTGAAGGAAGGAAGAATGAAAACCCAAGGGTACCTGAGGGGTTGTAAAAACAGCCTGGAAAAGGTGTCCTAAGAAGAAACAAATATGTAGAGTAAAGTTGCTTTTTCTTTCTGGATAGAATTAATTGGCTTAATTTATTCTACATAGGCAAGGATATTTCAGTGCTTTAGATGTAGGTCACAAGACTCCGCAGGGAAACCTGGTGATTCTGAATGGACAGGCAGTAGCTTCCTGTCTAGTTAGGTGTATAAATTTTCAGTGACCCTCCATGGATAAGCCAGGCAGGAAACCCCAAAGGTGGCTGTAGTGACAGGTCTCCTTCTGATGACCAGAAGACTGACCCTTTAATTAAAATAAATAGGGTGAAATGTTTCTTAGGGAAGAGCCACATGAGGAAGGTTTAGCTCCTTTCTATAAAGAACTTTTTACCACCCATGCCATTTTTACAGTCTGAACATGGAAGACTCATTTCAATAGGGCTTCGTGTGTTGTGCACACTGCTGTAGAGGGCTTCTGTCTCAGGTCAGGGTTTCCTTCTTTGGCTGCAACCAAGGGATTGGCTGGTGGAGATGTGAGCAGGAGCCATGCGATTGGCCAGGGGATTTGCTGAACCCACAAGGCATAATCCCCTCTTATGTCATATTTTCCTTTTCATAGGGTGTAGTGGGGAAATTCACTTTTTAATTTTCCTCCCTATCTAGTTACACAGATCTCTACGTGTTCACATTTGGGCCATAAAATTGTCAATGGATCACTATGCTTTTATCTCCCTTCATTGGGTGTTTTTCCACTGTCACTAGAAGTGGAAAAACACCATTATCACCCATGGTAGCTTTCTGCGGTTCCTACTACTTGAAGGGGCCATCTTGACCCCTGGCTCAGTTCCTGACTGGTACCTGTGCAAGTGGCAGGCTTCATCAAAGTTTGCCTATATGGAGCTACAATTCTTTATTTCCCAGGCTTACTGTTCCCCTTCGTGTTCTCTCTTTTTTTTTTCAGTCTGTCCCTTTTACTCTGCCATGGACACTTGCTGGTATTATGATACATCATTGTATGTTCATGTATTTGTTTTGGTCCATAAAGCCTGAGTTGTGTCAACTAAAGTACCACACAAGACTACTGAGTCGTGCCATCCTATCTGCAAAGCTATAGCCACATGAGGAGGACATTATAATAAAGGAAAGAGGACATATGACATGCTTTGGAGAATTCAATCACTGTTGAATTCACCCTCCTCTTCCACTAGCTTAGTGTATGATAAAGCCAATGGAATAAATGCTGGAGGATCTCAAAATTGGAGTATTTGTAATTCAGTTAAGACAATATCCCCAAGGCAAACAGAAAGCTGGGTTTAATGAGGCGTTCATTACATGAACCCATTGGAGATTAGTAATTTCACCATGCTCCTCCTTCCAGTTTATTTCTTTCTCTCGTTTCAAGGTATCCCTTCTTACATTGAGATCAGAAGATGGGGACACCAAGTTGGCTTACTTCGCCTTCCCTTCCTGAACCAAGAAAGTCCTTGATCTTGGCTCATGGGGAAGAGGGAAGGTCCCTCCTCTCCAAGTTAAGTTCAAAGTCTTTCTTGTTTTGGTGGGAGTGGGAAGCAGTGTTCTTAATCTTTGCACACTAGGGATGTGCATGGATGTTCTAAACATTCAAATTTGACCGAATTTGATTGAATGTGGACATTCAAATTCAAACAGAATGTCTTCAAATTTGAATTTGAACATTAGAATGAATTTCAAATGTTCCAAAACATTTGTTTGAATGATTCAAATGTGCAGATGCGTATATATTACATATGTATCTGTACGAATATCATACATATCTGTACGCATTTGCGCTTATAATGTGGAACAAAAAGGGGATGCATACAGGATAAAACAGGATGCATATGAAATGTGCACAGATACATATAATGCATATGAATGTTGTCGACATTTGTATCTTTAAATTTGAATCTAACATTCGAACGAAAAGATTCAAATGTATCAGATTCGAATCGGGTTTTGTTGCATACAGATTTTAAACATTCAAATTGAATAAAATGTTTTGACATTTGATGCGACTGAAATTCAAATGCAAAAAAAGATCATGCACATCCCTATTGCACACAGGGAATGCCTCATGGATCTATTTCCTGGTTCCAAAGTGCCTTTCTTCTTTTACTGCTAAACTGGTTTAAAAAGTGGCTCAGGGGCCTCCTCCCTACATGGTAGTTCAGTTACCACTTGCTTCCTGCTAGTATGATCTGTCTGCATCAGATGGAGCACAGGACAGTTCAGGAAGCCCCAAATGGCCTTCTGATCTTGAGTATTGGTGAACCTGATCAAACAAGTTTACTGGCGTACGACCCAGTCATAAACTCGACCAAGGAAGCATGCAAGGAACATTAAAGAATAGTGCACAAGTGGAACTCCATTTATAGGGCTCCTCCCCACACCCTTTCCTGATCCTGCCATAATGTCAGCTAATTTTATGGCATGAAACCAACATACATTCATGACTTAGAGTGCACGCTACACACACCAAGGCTGTGTCCCCATGCAACTTTGGTACAGTTCTGAGCTTGGGATCGGTAAGATTTGTCCCCATGGGTTTGGGATTTGGTCCTCAAAAAGCATACCACCACCACCCCCAAACCATGCCAGAAGGGTGTCAAATTTGATACCTGAAAAAAACAAGTCATGGCATGGCTTGGGGGACTGGCCCACATTACTCAGCAAACTGGGAATGCACATAGGGATGCTCGTGGGTTAACGGGGAGGAGATTTGTGCTCACTTCATTGGGAGGTGGAGTGTGCTGTCCCTGCCCCGTCCATTGAAGATCACAGCTGCTGACTTTTTAAAATGCCCATCACAAAGGCAGACTGGAGAACGGCTTGTTTTTTTAAAAAAATTCTGCATTTCCACGGAGGTAATTCCAGCCCTATTTCAAGAATGCCAAGGCAGGTTGTATAATGGCTTGATTTTTGTTCCATTTGCAACCCCCATTTCTCTGATCTGCAAGGTGATCATAAATAAAGGCTTGATTTTCAGTTTATGGACATTCTCGTGGTCCCCTTGCAGGTGTGCACAACAACTGCTCAAGCGCCTACTGCCACTAAGCACTTGTGGTTCCCGGTAGACCAGAGGTGCACAAAACTGCTCAAGCATGTACTGCCTCTAAGCCTCATTGCAGCTTTCAGCATTTTAATTTTTTAAAAAGTTATTTTTATGAATGAAGCTTTATTTTTACTTGTGTCCATGTTTCCCACCCCAGTCCTGGTTTTCATTGCTACTAAGGGAGGGGGGAAAGCGGCACAGAGGTGGGCTGATGTCAATCCAGCTTCCAATGAGGAGAGAGGGGTGGAGAGGAGGGGTTGCTGCTCCCCCATACCAGGGTTTGGCACCATTCTCATGGGGACACCCCCATCTGCACCTAATCCATACCTGTCCCGCATTGCCGGGAATGTCCTAGGGATGCCCGAGATGCGTTCCCGGACACGTGCCTGGCCCATGTATGCCCAAACAGCTCCCAAAGTGTGCCTGACGGTTTGCATGGGGACACGGCCCAATAGTTAAAAGAGAATTGTTATGTACATACCCAGGAACAGCAGGAGCACTGAGGAATAGGAGAAAGAGATGGAGAAATTGAAGAAGACAGATCCAAAGACATAAAAAGCTATGATAAAAACTGATATGAAGAACACATAGTGGATAGAAAGACAAAGATTTACCTATAGAGACAGTTCCTGTTGCCATATCTAGAAAAAGAGAAATAAGCATTGAAAGTGTCAGCTTATATGATGTTGTGCGGGAGTTTTGCAGAACTATGGGAAAGGACATCCCATGTTATAAAGGGAATATGGTTGTGTACATGTCGTTCTTCATTTGGTTTCATTGCATCATTATGACCACTGATATTTATTTTACTTCAAACCTGCTTCTTACTTTTATCAGTTCAGCTTTGATGACTTTAGCTTATTTGATAGATCCCATCTACTGCTGTGAACCCAAGGTCTTCTACAAAACAAAACTGTTCAACAACGACCCCAATCTATCAGACCAAATGGAACAGATAGCAATAACCCTAAAACTGGCAGTTCCCAGACATCTCTCTAGGCAGGAGTTCATATTCCACCATGTTATTCACATATATCTTCATTTTGAAGTACAATACACATATACACACAAAGGGGAGGAGGTCATCTTATGGACCCCAAGAGCCACAGAGTTACCTTGGCTGGAAAGCTTGCCTTAAATACTAAGGGACCAAAATATTAAAAGAAAAAAAATATTGCTTGTGATATATATGTACAAAATGTGCCCATTTGGATGAATACAGAAATTAATCCACTTGCATTCATTTCTGTCCATTTGAAAATAGGCAATGTTTCTATACCAGAAAAGGAAAAATCCTTATCAAATATCCAAAGACAGAGAAGAGAACTTGCCTCTGTTAGGTACAGTGCATTGGATAAAATGGATAAAAAGGGTTACGGGGAAAGCTCTCCTAGACCCTGAACTCAAAAAATAAAGGGACCTTTTAACTCAGGCTTTAAAAACATAAAACATCCAGAAAATCAAACAGCAAACAACATAAAAAGTCTTTGGGCAAAGCATTCTTCATAAACAAATCAAAACCTTTATTAAAAACACAGTAAAAATCTTAAGGTAATCAAGAACAGAACATCTGAAAATAATAGCTGATTCAGAGCTGTCGAAACATAGAAATAATAAGTATAGAAAGACCGTATTGAGAGGAATTCCTCTGTTATGTATCTCACCGCAACAGGCTGAGCAAGTGCTAAACTTTGACAGTGCCACATAGCTCTTTGTGAGGCTAATCTTATGAAATAAAGGTTAAATAAGGATGATTTTGACAGGTACTGTTAAAAAGCAGCTTGTAGAATGGGTGCAAAGGGGTAAAACTAGTCAAAATCACTAAAAGGAAAAGCCCAAACTTAACAAAAAGAAATCACATTCATATTTTCTCACCCTCCAGGCATGTTGTAAGCAGTTTTTCTGCCCCAAGGTGACTCCAAGTTCCAATTAAGTGTAAAATGTGGAGATAAAGTTCCAATTAAGTTAAACATGTAAAAAATGAAGTTTGGTAACTAGATGGCTCAGCAAGAGCACCACTCAGACACAGCAGTAAAGTTTCTTTTTAGATTTCATTGTAAGCCAGAGAGAGAGACCACTTTAAGGATCAAGCAGCTCTCAATATGGAAAAATTTGTAGCTCTAAAGCAGCTCTAACATCAAGTCAAAGTATGGCTGAGATAGGAAGGAGAAGACATCTGCTTGCAGTGTGAGCGTTCATTTCAGTGACATGGATCTTGCACTGGAATAAAAGAAGGACATAAAAAATTGTACTGTGCACAACCTGGAGATTCTTTTTATCCTATTCTAAACAATTGGACCTGATATAGCTACCTAGAACCTCATAAAAAGACATGGGAAAACATGATCTAATTTATCACTTTGGAATATCCCTACCAGTCTAGAGACGTTTTCGCACGGGGGTGAACGGGACGCGTGGGAGACAGCTGCGGACACGGCATCCGCATTGCCCGAGCGCGGCTTGCGCTCCGACGTGTCCGCAGCTGTCTTTCTCGCGTTCGAAATGTAGAGCACTTTAAAGTGCTCTACATGCGTTCGAACGCGGACGAGCCGCCCGCAGGCGTTCGGGAGGAGAAGCATTCGCGCCTGCTTCTGTCTCCCGAACAGCTGCGGCCGCCTCCGACGCCGGCGCGGCTTCGACAATCAGCTGTTTGACAATCAGCTGATTGTCGATCTGCCTCCGCGGCTGTCTCCGCGCCCCTGGCCGGCCTTTGCTGGCTAAGACAGCTCCCGGCGCTTTGAGCATTCGCACACAGACGCTCCGGAACGCGTTTACACGCGTTCTGGCGCGTCTGTGTGTGAAAGGGGAAAGCGCCGGGAGCTGTCTTAAGCTTCCCGTCCTACTCCCGTTCCAAATGGAACGGGAGTAATGCGAAAACGTCTTAGATGGCTTTAAGGTAGGGTTAGACAAATTTATGGATGACAGATGTATCAATGGCTACTAGAACGAATGCCTAGGTCCATCTTTCAGGCTGGGGGAGGGGAGGAACCGGGGCGCTTCTAAGGCCATCTGCTGGGACTCAAGAGCAGGAGAAGGTTTGTCCTTGTCTCTGCTTGAGATGCCCATGAGCATTTGGTGAGCGACTGTGTGCGACAGGATCCTGATCCAGCAGGGCTTCTCTTATGAACTCCAAAATGGAAGACATGTGTTTTTAAGGTTATTTATTATTTGTATTTCTATCCCACCCTATATGTGAAGGTGTCAGGGCAGGTAACATCATTTAAAATGTAACATATATTAAAGCAACAGCAGTATATATTAAAACATTAACAGTGTTGTCTGTAAAGTTGGAAGACACAGTGTGTGCCTCAGTGTGCACACTTCATGAAAAACTTAAGAGTGCTTTATGCACCCAAATGTATACATGTCAGGGAATGGTTGCACTTTGGGGCACTGATAATGTTTTACTGATAGCAGTTAATTACTATTGACAAAACCAATGCCATTGCATGGTAGAATGCATTTCTTCCAAACGGTCATTCATTAAATCTTGTTCCATTGAATTTGATGATCATCCTTAATTGTTGCATTCCAGAGGAACACATTTGTTTAAATAACGTTGCTCTTATAATTACTCCTATTCCATTGGTGAGCACAGTTTCTTTAAATGCCTGTTAACTTTTAATAAAGTGTTATATTCGATGTTAGCCGGATAGTTGCTTCTTCCATTAATTGGAAGGTACCAGCATCTCTTGAATCTGATTCCTTAGTCTTTTAGTTAATATCTGTCACCTGTTATTTCCTTTTGCTTTGTTTGCAGAGCAAAAGGGAGGGCAAAGAAAGATCAAAATGCAAATTTCACTGTGCAGTTTAAACTAAAAGTTTTTTTAAAAAGAAAATGGAGGCAGTCTTACTTAGAAATACCAGGCTTATGATCTATTCCTGTGCTTGTAACTTATTAAATCTAATTGACCTCTCTACAAACTGTTAGCAAAAGTAGCTTCCTGTTTTTTGTGGAAAGATTCCTATTCAAAATTCATATTTATGATAACGTCTCCTATCACCTCTTTCTGGAGTCTTCTTTTACTTGTGAACATCGTACTACAATTTTTAGGACAAGGGTGTTCAATTGTAGCCTTTCAAATGTTCCTGAACCACAGTGTTATACTTCCAGCTGCCACTGAATGTGAAAGATCCTAATTTTCTAGCAGTGGCAGCTGGCTAAATGTAAAACCCATGTGCTTCAAGAACATCTTCATTTATTCTAACCGCTTCTGAGGTCTTTTCACACTGGGCCCTCCTGAACGCATCTATAATGCCTTGGGATGGAGCATACACACAGCTGTATCCCACATCCCAAAGCGTTATAGATGTGTTCCGGGTGTAGACCACTTAATTGTGCTCTACACCTGTCCCAACCCGTCCCAACACTTCCCAACCCATCCCTGTGCTTACCTGCTGCATTCTGGAGACAGTTGATTCACATTATTGCCTCCTGGCTACACAGGGCTCCCGCGCTCCAGCCTCTCCTATTGGCTGCTACCGACACATCATCCTGTGACGTTTAGGGAGCAGTCAGGAGGAGGGAGAAGGGAGGAAAGAGGGCTTGATATTTTGCTGACAGCTGGGCAGGCCGTCCTTGTCCCACAGTACCCAAAGGGGAACCCCTGGCCTGCCTGATCACACGTGGAGCTAGACTCCTGAGCATCAAACTCGGGAGGTGAGGCTCAGGCAATAAAACCCTGCCGGGTGCCTCCCAACATACCAGGGTCCCGTGGGGCAGCCAAAGGGAGGGCGCCAGCCTCCCCCAGGAAGTGGGGACCCACTTAGGGGGCCCCAATCAGCACCTGCCTCCCCTCTCACATCAAGCGATTTGCAATGCTGGAACGCTGGGTGTGATCGGAGGGCCCTGCCTGCCCCTTTCCTCCATCACCCCTTCAGTGATGTGGGGGCCTACCAAATCTTCAGTGACGTGTCCCCCAAGGCCATCCTGGTGCCACATGATCAGCCCTGCCCACTGACACCTCATGCCCTGCCCCTCAATTTGAAGATGCCCCGCCATACATTGAACAACCACCCTTGCCTTGAACCGCTTCTGCGGTCCGAAGTGGGGGGATGGTTTGATGAAGGGATGGCCCAAAGCATGGGGTGGTCCAATGAGGGGCCATTCCGCACAGCTGGGCTTCTTTGAATCAAGGGGCGGGACATGGAGTGCCGGCAGCCAGAACCGATCGTGTGGCACCAGGATGGCATCCCGCAGCCTTGGGGACATGGGAATGCCTCCCCTGTAGGCCCACGCATCAGTGAAGAACCCAGTGTGGAGAGAAGGCACAGGCGGACCCCTCCAATCACGCCCCGCCTCCCAGCATTGCAAATTGCCAGGTGTCAGAGGGGAGGCAGGTAACAACCAGGGGCCCCTGAGTGGGTTCCCATGTCCTGGACTGGCACCCTCCTTCAGGCCACCTCGCATCCCCTGCGGGACCCTGGCCCAGGGGGAGGTGCCCAGCGGGAGCTGTTGTCCGAGTCACGCCTCCCTCGGTTCGATTCCCTGAGAGGGAGAGTGTGGTGCCCACATAAACATGACAGTTTAGAAGAGGAAGATGTATTAAAAGTGAATGTGTTTTTTATGAAAGTTAAGCATCTGCACAGATAAAAGTGTGGTCAAACTGTTTTAACTGAAAGGATAGCTAAGTAAAGGGAGGGGGTCTATTCCAGCTCACTAGAAGGGAGGGGGGATAGAATTCCTCCTCATACAGAACTGACCAATCAGATGAAGTGCCAGACATGCCAGGCAGTATAAAAGTGAGCTCCCTGGAACTGTTGGAGGTTTGTTGCTGGGTTTTCTGGGTGGGAGGTACACGGTGATATGTGAAGCACCCTGAGGGAAAGGTTACCAGTGTAGTTATAGAGAATAAAGCTTAGGTAATAAGCAAAGCTATCCTTTAGGAAGATAGGGGTAAGCAGAGGAGAGGAGTTGTTCATTGAAACAATATGCTGAACTTACCTGATGTCTGTCCCCTATGGACATGTGTGCACAAAACCTAAGTGTAAGCAGAAGGACAACGGCACACGGCTGAAAAGCCCAATTCTCTCCAATAGTCCCAGAACACGGAGGCATGCCGTCTTCACACCTCCTGTGTTATGGATCAAGGCCCTTGGCCCTCTGGTAACACTGATTAAATAGTAATACAAAGGACCCAGATTAAGGACCTTGAAATCGGGATCCTTTTCCATCTACTGCAAACAGAGCAGGATAAGTGAGGGATGAGGCCTCCTTGATCCACATTAATGTGCAGATGGGAAGCCCAGAATCCAGTCCTCACAGACCCTTAATCTAGGTCAAAGGTAAGTGCAGAAATGGGTGTATAGTGACAGCAAAGGAAGTGGTGAGGCTGAGGAAACGGCTGCAGTTATGATTATAAAGAAAGTGGTGATAAAGTGGAAACTATGTTCCATTGAAGCGTTAGTAATAACAGTACAATTTATCAGTAAGCTAAAATTAGTGAATATTTGTTTATTTAGGAGTGATGATTTAGAACTTTGTGAGATAAAATGATGCTCAAAATGATTTTGTGCCTAGAAAATGATGGCTTTCTGAGTTGGTTGGCTTGTTGAAGCAAAAGAGTTGCAAAGCCAACCTTTTTTGTCACTCCCAGCATTTTAAGGTTTTGAAATTGAAGCTAATTTGTTATAAACTAATCTTAATGAACACTGAAGAATGAACATAACGCAAATATTATATACCATTAAAATCAACTCCCTCCCTTTGCTTTTGCATCACATGTCAAAACCAAGGATTTTACTTGCTTTTTATATATGTTTCCATGTAACCATGACAGATGTCTATCTAAGAAAGAGAAACAATGCATTTGTTGCTAGGATATAAAATAGATAAATAATATATTACTGGTACTTGTCAATGGTAAAATGATGGGAATAATCTGCAAAGGGGAAAAAAATGAAAATGTGGTTCTCACAATCTCTGAACAGAACAATTTCATACACAGATCCATCATTTACCCCCCTTCACCAGAAGAGAATAGCAGGTTAATAGATACCCAGACTATCAGTTCTGACTGTCTTTTGGTCATTTGTTGAGAACAAAAACTGTGACTGACATATGCAAGCACTTGCAATCCAGATCTACAGTTAGAGTGGAAAAGGGGGGCATTTTGGTTTCCCTGTCTTGCTTTATGCTCGCTCCTACATGGGACAGTCAGGCCTATACCATCCCCATATAAGATGTGGAAGCCAGCCTCTTAGACCCCTTCCTGAACCATACCAGGAATCAGTGTGGAATTGGCCTAGGAGACAAAAGGAGCTTCAGTTGTGCAGGAATACCTTTGACCAAGGTCAGAAACACTTTGTCCACATTTGATGAAGCATAGATTGGGATCGGATTCCCAGGAGACCAGCATGGCCCTGATCCAGAACATGGGAGGCATGCAGATGATATGCCTTTCATGTTCAAGTCTACAAGGAGGTGTGGAGGGTGCAGGTGGTGCTAATCAAGCCTACACCTTCCCGCAACCTGGATCAATGGCCCTGGCTATTCTGGACCCATTGGTCCAGAAGGTAGATTAGTGCAGAAATGGCCTGAAAGTCTTGGTTAAGGTTACTATATTTGGCTTTTCTGAATTCAGAGCTTTTTTCATTCAAAAATGTATTTGAGTAGCAAGATACTATACTGCTATAGCTTCCCACACCATATGTACAGAACCATATGGTATAATGTTGTAATGTTAATCACTATTTTTTTTGTTTCTTTCCAACAAGGAAAGTATTTTATTTTTCCCTTCAAAACAAGAAAGAGTAAATGGTGCTAAATTAAGGTTGAATCCACACAGAGCAAAATAAAATGGCTTCAAAGCAGCCCAAAGGTGGTAGCATCTTCACATTTGGGCTTCTAAAGACCTTCAGTTTGGATTAGTGGCTGCTTATCCCAAGATGGGGCCAGTTGCTCTTGGAATGGAACAGGACTATCCACATTTTCTTCTCCAGCCTGGATGCTGCCTCAAGAGTGCCTCCAGAGATAGCACTGGGGCTCCAAAATCTGGGAATGAAAGTCCCTGGTCTTCAGAGGGAAGACTGCTGGAGAAGATGGCCCAGTGTCCAATCCAGTGGGGCATTACTTATGTTCATATGTAAGCTGATGTACTGTTTGTTTGTTTATACTTCTGTTCTTGCCTAAAACCAATGGTCTCAGAGTTAGTAAAAACAAACAAATAAAATAATTATAAAACGGTCAAAACAGATTGGCTAAAATAGTGACTGCCTGGGGTGTTCAACTTATTGAATGTAGGCAAAGTAAAACCATAATCACCACCACCACCACTGTCATATACCTGTTGTTAAAATACGCACACATCTAACTGTGATATTTCATGTTCTTTTCCTTTTTGCTCTTTTTTTTAAAACAAATGCTAGTAATGCCACCATGAGATAGTGCATATTTTGTGCTCAACACATTCTTATTGACAACAGCACTTAACTGTGACCTGTGGAAAGCTTGTTTATTTCCACAGCCTTTAGGGAGACATTAGCAGGTGACAAAAAAGGATTACTCGAAAGATGTGTTATCTTCTAAGCATTACTTGATCCTCTGAGTGCAGCACTGGTTTCTTATGATAGTATGTCCTAAGGTGTTAGGCTCCTAAGTGAATTCTCCCATTGCACCCAGAGGATGCTTTATTCAACATGCTGCTCTGTGCCAATGTGATATTTTGATAGCATAAGGTAGAATGACTTTTATTTTATTTTTTCCTATACAGTAAACTTTAAAATATTCTTCTATAAAGAACAATGCCCAATGTATAATTAATTTCTGTTTCAGTCTTGCTACTGGCTTGATGTTTGACTGGAATTGCCCTGGTCTCCTTGTGGGATAACCTTTGTTGTGAGAGGGAAAATGGAAGTCATTTCCTGTTAATCACTCTTGACTTTCCCGTGGCTTTCAGTGTCAATGATCATGGTATCCTCTTGGGAAGAGTTTCCTAAACATGGACTGAAGGTATTTCTGGCTTCACTCAGATGGCTGAATCTAGAAGGTCATGGTGAAGAGGTACTGTTCAGTCCCTTGGTAGTTATATTTTTGGGCTCTACAGACTTCCATTTTTTTTAAAAAAAATCTATAACCCACAGAAAATACCTGAAGAGTCAGCCTGCAGTGTTATCAATATGCAGTTGATGCTCAGCTTTATCACTCCATTTCATTGGACATGGGAAAGGCAGTAGACTTCTGTGAGATAAGTTCATATACTTGTATATATGCCCCACGTGAGTCATAGCAGGCCACAAAGCCTGACAATAGCCTAGGTTTCCTAAATTAGGGCTTGGGTATGGCAGTGAAGCAGATGGGAGGAAAATAAACTGTGTATGTTTGTGCATGCGCACTCAAACACACAATCCACAATAAAAACCAAATAAAACCAGATGAGATCAATTAATTACTTAAATTTATTATTTATTTATTTATTTGTATTTCTATCCCACCCTATACCCGAAGGTCTCAGGGTGGGTTACAATATTATATTAATCTTAGACCTTTATTTAGCAACTAAAGACACATAAGGAGGGTGCCAGGTATACTGCTCTGGATTATCTCCCCCAGAAAGGACATGTCTATATGGCGGTTCTGTTTGGGAGCCACCATGGCTCAAAGGGCCTTTTATCAGTTGTGACTGACCACTTTCCAGTAGACTATGATAGGGTATCATTTTGACCCCCAGATGCAGACTGGACAATCTAGCCGTTCAGGGCCTGCTTTGTCCCCAACTATCTTGTGGAACAATGCAGGCTAGACCCTTTCATTGTCAGGAATATTGGCCTGTGCAGAAAAGGCTCAGAAAATAGCTCAGTTGAATTGAGCTATTATATAATGTGCAACAAAATTTGTAAGGGAAAGGCCCCCTCTACATGCAATAAAAAGTCTGTTAAAAAGCTTCTTTTGCTTCTGAGTGTCTCCATGCAGAGCTTTACACTGGGCTTCCAGCACCACAAAGGGCGAAAATCCGCGGAAGAACCCCCCCCCCCTTTAAACAAGTCTACCAGTGCACTTTTTGGAAGTCGTGGGTTTTCCTAGCAGCATTGAGCATGGAGACACTCCTGGGGTATTGGGGGCGGGGTTTCTCTTCTATCTAATTCCCTAGGTGGCAAGTCGCTACACATTGTGCTAGTTGTCGCCATGGCACAATCTTCTAGTTGGCAGCTTGGGTGTCTGCATGCACCCTAGTAGAGTGTCACAGCGGTGGGACTGTCCAAGATTCCGGGTGCCCTCAATGGCAGCAGACCAAAGCGGGGGACTTCCGATTGCCAAACCCAAGGGACATAAGAGAAATTTGTACTTTCACTTCCCTGGGGAACTGTTCCAAGGAAGTGAAGATATGGGATGGATTGGGCACCAGCATTTTGCAGTGCCTGATCTATCAGAAATTTACCCAGTGCTTCACCAAGCACCAGGTGAGTGTGATTACCTCTATGCTAGATGCAATTGCTTTACTGTGGCAGTGGTTGCAAAGTGCCATGCATGCTGGCCATCGCCATGGCAATTGGGTGAGATGGTATACAACTACACTGCCCAGCCCCACATACCTGTTTGCCTGGAAGAGGTGCAAATAGGCACAAGCATAGCTGTGGAGCACTTTTGGGTGTTTCACATCTATACACCCTGGGAAGGTCCAGCACATACAGAGCTACTGCTGGGATAGAAGCAGCTCCACATAGTTTGTATGCTCCATGCTTGGGGCATATCCAGACTTCTCATTTTTGCCAAGTACAAATAGGCCCATAGTCTCCAGTGATTTTCTTTAAAAGAAATGAATGCCTGTGATACATGTTGGAATAACCATAAGCAATTTGTAGGGCACTATTTGAGACACTGTGGTCCAATCCAGAACAACTCCTCTTAGGTTCTTAGGTTCTTATTTCATTGTTCAGATTTTCAGTTTGTATGTCTGCACCACTAGACATTTCAGTGATTTCTCTGACCATGAAATTTAGTATTAAGAAATAAATATCTTGATCTGATAGATTTATGTGCATTTGCATGTGCATTTTTAAAAAAATGAAAAAAAATGACTCAAAAGTAGCTTGGAGATGGTGCATCCACATACTAGTGCCTTAATCCCCATTTAAGGTTGGGAAATGTGCTTGCAAAACATATTCTATAGTCTTTAATGTGGATTACAAGTGGCCTGAGAACTCTAGCTGCCACATCATGCAACCTCTAAGTCACTTTTCAGCTCCTTAAAAAAGAAAAGAAAAAGGTTTGCAGATGCTGCCATGCCCTCTCTTATCCTTGCACAACCCCACAGCTTCATGGGGATTGTCACAGGTGTAAACTTCAGAAAACCTAATAAACAATTTAGGCTGAAGGTAGAGTATATTTTGTTCATTTAGCACTACAGAGCTTAGAAGGGAGGGGAGGAAGCAAAAAAACATTAAAATGTACTTTCCACTCCAAAGTGAACAGCTGAGTCAATGTGCACAGGGAACAGTTCTCCTGGGTCAAAGTTAAGGGCATTCCAGAGCTTTAAAGACACTGTGAAAACAGGATCTCTGTACCTCTGCTCCTCTTTTTGAAAATTCTACATTTTTCTTTCACATTTTATCTGTGAATATATAATGGCAAGAGAAATGAACAGAGGCTGCTAGAATTATTTTGTGGGAAAGTATGGCTGCTTTCACATTCTGTGGACTAGCATTGAACAAAGGGTGCGATCACACAGAACGTTTTGGGGGTATTCATTTACAATGGAATGTCCCATTTGTGAATGCAAGAAGAAAATAAACCTGGGTCACAAAAGTTTTTAAAAGAAGCATCTAAGAGGCTCCTACTTTCCTCCTGCCTTGGCGTCAAAGCCTAGCAACTCCTCCATAGTAACTAGAACTTGATCTCCATTTGCTGCTGATTTTTTCTTCCTCATCCCACCAATCTGAGTAATCTGCAGGACAGAGCTGGGTGAGGCAAGAGCTATCCAATTCATCCTCCCCCTCTCAGTAATGCATGCCAGCCCATCTTCTTCATCCAAGATCAAGTACGGATGACTGATGTTCTAGACTGATCAGACATTCAAGAGCACTATCACCAGAACAGTGTGCCTGTTGACCAGTGTCTCCAAACCCTGTGAGTTGAAGGGCAGACCAGAAAGAGTGATAGCTTTAGTGCATCCAGAATAGGCCCAGTGCAGAAAGAGCCATATTACCTTTTTGCAGGTTTGCTTCCTGGGAAGAACATCTCCAGGAAGTGAAGAGAGGGAGAGTTCCACATCTGCATTTCGAACACCATCTCAATCCCTAACCTCAGCAGTACTGCTCTAAGTGCTAATGATGTGCAAATCACTGCAAGCAGCAGCCATTCTGGGAACAGTGCCAACAGCACCAACACACAGCAGTTGCTCTGGTGCTGTGGTTACCATGCTAACTGTGCTTGTGTTACCCTTCCCCTGGTTCCCTGCAAACCTGTTGACTGTAGATACGGAGCCTCTATACATTTCTGAGGAACTCCTGCATGCATGGAACTGCATGTGGAGAAATGACAGCTCCACAAAATACAGTTGTTGTGTTCAAGAGTTCCCAAGGAGTTTGTTTAAGAGGCAAGTGCAGAAAGGCTCATATTCATCAGGAGCTGAACTCAATCTGATACCACCTAAGAACAGTCACAACAACTCATAGGACGTTGCTAAGTGGAACTATTTCAGCAGAGGCTCTATCTACACCTATGATGACAGGCATCCTGAAGATGATCCGGGCATGTGGCTTCCAAGCGCCAGAGGTACCTGCTGCCATAACTATATATGTTCTTCAGAGTATCTTCCCCTCAGAGTGAAGAAGCAATACTGTGAGGGAAACATTTGCCTTCAAGTACTCACTGCAGCAAGAATGACATACATGCCTGGCTTTGTGAAGACACTGTGCCAAAAAAAAGAAGCCAACTTCTATGGCCTTTTTTGACTTGAAGCAGGTTCTTCTCACTCAAATCTGAGAAGTCTGAATAGCTTTGAAGAATACAAAGGGAAAGGCATGTGGACTTCACATGTCCCACTCTTGGTCTCTTGCTGCACTGTGGAGCAATAGATTCTGATCAATAGGTTTGGATTTACTAGATTCTATTTATCCGGATTACAGGGAGGCAAGGGCTGGATCAGTGCCAGCTGCACTGATGGCACTAATCCAGTTCAAGCCCTTGGTTTGGTTTGTAGACCTCTTGATCTGGATCTGGCTCCGTTTTGTGCATCTGGCCTAATGGGGGTATGGCAAAAAAAGAAAAAAAATCCTTGATCCAGATTAATGTGTAGATTAGGGAGCCCAGGATCTTGATCAGAAGCTATTTGACATCAAATGTTTTTTTGTGAATAGTCTGATGGAAGCTACTGAGGCATTGATGCTGCAATTTATTTCTTAAGATTCATTTAATGGTGGCTGAACAGAAAGGGTTAAGTTCAAAGTTGAATCACAAAGGAAACCAGAGTTGGAAGTGGCAACAAAAATCCTTCTTTATTCAATCTACCTGCCCCAAAAGAAGCAAGTATTCTAGGCTGGGGAGGAGGGACATTCAAACTGACTGAATGACAAGTAGAGTTCACACTAAAAGTTGTGTAAATTAAACCACTCTGTTCAATCCAAGCCTGTTGTTATTGTCAATATTTTGCCATTTAAAAGGTTTCTTAAAGTCCTTTTTTGGGCAATGGACAGGAATGAGCCTATATGAGCTCAAGCCTGAAATGTATAGTCTTGCTTGAGTTTGCATTGAATCAGGTGATGTTTAGTTCAGTTATTCAGTCATGTACATCTCTGGTTCTGTTCCAAGTACTAAGAACAGCCCCTGTCCTAATCACCACTTTACCCCTACAGCCAATACAAGACAGTGCTAACTCTGGAGGAACCAGATTAGTTCAGTAACAAAGCTCTTCTTATCTGGACATTTTCAGGACATGTTTGGCATTAATGCTCATATTGCAACAGACTCAAGCATTATTTATACTAAATGTTCCTTGTGATAAGAAAGACTAGCATTAAGACTGCTTTACATAGCTTCAGATGAGACCTCATTGGGTTAGTAGTGTCCTCCAATTACAAAAGACAGTCTTTCTGCATTTTGACACATTCCAAAGCAGTTCATTCTGTTGTTTGTGAATTATACATGCTCTCTACATAACATTTCCTCTATGGTTACAGAACTATTGCCAACTCAGCAAGTAGAAGCCTTTCTTTCTTTCTTTCTTTCTTTCTTTCTTTCTTTCTTTCTTTCTTTCTTTCTTTCTTTCTTTCTTTCTTTCTTGTATAATAAGCATTTCATACATGTGCAGTACATGGCTATTTTTATATGGCATCTGCTTATTAGTTAAGTGCATCTAGAAGTTGATGTTAATACTGACTGTGTGACATCTCCAAGATGTTTTCAGAACAAGGAGAGTTGGTCGCCAGCAGAGTTAAACTAGTTTACATTGCCCATAGACATAATAATACACTCTTTCTTCTTCTTTTATAAATACACCATTCATGCCCTGTCAGTCACAAACATAATAGTCCTTCCCTCTGAGGACCTGCCTGCCTATAAATATTCTTATTGCTCCCTTTCATAAATCTCTCCCTCCCTCTTTCTTTCTCAGAGATTTGGTTCAGCTAATATTTATTTTACTGAGTTAGAAGGTATCATAGGAATTCTTTTTTTTTCTTTTGCCTTCTCCCATCTTAGCATTTTATATAAATGAAGCATAAACAGAGGCAAGAATGAAAGAGAAATAATCTGTGGAGGACGCCAGCTGCTTAATTTATCCAGCTCCTAGAAATGGATATCTTAATTGCCTCTGGCTCTCTATTTTATACTGATGCTTTAAAAAAATCTGTTTGCCAGACAAACATTATTTATGGTTTGTGAGCTTCCCTCAGACATACACTTTCTGCAACCTTTTATTGAAATGACCACAAGCAACCTTTGCCGTTTCTATTGATATTGTTTATTCAAGTGTTTTATTGTTTTTAATATAACTATCTTACGATGGTTCTGTGATATACGGGAAGAGGAGAAATATATGCATAAATAAATGATTGTATTTTAATTTGCAGCCATGGAAATCCTATATATTACTTGAAGTGCAATTGCCCATGGCCTATGACTACAGCACTAAATGTTGCTTCTAATACGTGCAATTTTGATGCAGCTAGATCCAGGATAAACAAGCAAGCTCATAGTCTTTGTAGAAATATTAATCCTATTAGAATGGTTAATTTCCACAAACTAGATATGTGAATTAATGATTAGAATCAAGCTGAACTGAAACTTATGCTGCTAGTTTCAAATTAGAACCTTTTTGAACAGGTTCGATGAACCAGTTTTTATTTATATTCGTATTATTTTTTCAATATTGTGCAGTAGAGCTAACAAACAAAACAAAAAGAAAAACAGAAGAGAAATAATAGGGAAGTATTCTTTCCTTCATTCATTTGCAATTTTATCCTGCCCGACACCCAAAGGTCTCAGAGTGAAGGACAACAATAAAAAACAAAATAATAACAGAATGTGAGCAGGGAAAGCTGTTTCCTTATTTCAACCAAAGGCCAGGGTGCATAAGTGTGTTTTTAAGATTTTCTGGATATATTAACTTAAGGTGTGCCTATTAGGGATGTGCACAAATGGGTTTTTTGACATTCAATTCGTAACAAATTGAATGTTAGAAAATCCATATTTGTTCGAATAGATTGCCTTCAAATGAAGTAGGGTTTTATTTGATATGAATATATTTGTATGAATTCATATGAATATCCAATACGTATAGGATATGAACAAATACATATCCGACATGAACAAATACGTATCCAATATGAACAAATACATAATCAGTATGAATGAATATGTAAGCAATACGTATCCCATAACAAATCCATGCTCTGAAAGTGTCAAATCTGACCTGAATCCACTTTTAATCCACTATCAATCCATGTCAAATGCAATCTGGATCCTTTACAGATGTTTGGCACAGCCACTTTCCCGCCTCCCCAATTTAACAAATGTCTGAACTATTGATATGAATGTCAGAAACACCCCTATTTGTACAAATATTAATGTACAGATGTCTGAATTTGGATGAATTCAGACCAATGACGAATGTTATGAATTTTGCGCACATAGTGAAAATAAGACTTAAAAGGATTTGCATTAGGCAAATTTACTTTCAAAATGTACATAACAGGCAAAGTTTTGCACAAAAGATACGCACATCTCTCTTTTTGAAACAAGCAAACAAAAATACCTTGAAAAGAGAATCCACTGAACACAAGTTCTATTTCCAACAGCACATCCACTGCATGGTGGCAGTTCTTGCCAGGAAGCGCCCTAAGAAAGGTGCTATTCAAAGAACACTCTTCATGCTGCTGTGGCACCCTGTTTCTAGGTCTTCTTCTCCACTCTTCTTGTGCAAACATCACAGCTAGGGAACTTTTGCTTTCTTCTGGAGCTGGACCATTTTCTATGTTCAGAAAAGAAGAACTGTGTTATCCAACTTAAAAGAGTGTGGTACAGGGTAAGTCTATAGGTGCTTCCAGACACATGCAGAAGCAGTGCAGGGACTTCACAGCTTTGACTGCCTGTGGTATCCCCCTGCAACTTCCTCCCCACAAGTGTAAAAAGCTGCTTTTCTTCACACCCCAGAATGTCTGTAATAAAAATTATATGTCCTTGAATACCCATTGCTGAAGAAGAACTAAAGCAGGCATCTGACAACTTCAAATTCTGATACTTTGCCTCAATTTGTTTAAAATATTCAAACAAAGGAAAAATGAGAGTCCAAAGTGGGGGAAAGTCATCAATTACCATATTGATTTCTGAAGAAGTCTTTGATTGCCTGCTATTGGATTAAAGATACCAGCCTTTAGAGACCTGTTCCAATGGGATTTTTCTTACAATTTGGTATTGGGTTTTAATAGGAAGGAATTACATACATAAGAACATAAGAGAAGCCTTGCTGGATCAGGCCACAGCCCATCTAGTCCAGCATCCTGTCGCACACAGTGGCCCACCAAATGCTCATGGGCATCTCAAGCAGAGACAAGGACAAACCTTCTCCTGCTCACGAGTCCCAGCAGATGGCCCTAGAAGCGCCCCATTTCCTCCCCCCCCCTCAGCCTGAAAGATGCACCTAGGCATTCGTTCTAGTAGCCATTGATACATCTGTCATCCATAAATTTGTCTAACCCTACCTTAAAGCCATCCAGACTGGTAGCTGTCACCACCTCTTCTGGCAGCACATTCCATAGGCCGATGACCCTCTGTGTGAAGAAATACTTCCCCCTGTCAGACCTTACGCTCCTACCCATCAGCTTCATAGAGTGCCCTCTGGTTCTAGTGTTGTGCGATAGAGAAAAGAAATTTTCTCTATCCACCTTTTCTATGCCGTGCATAATTTTATATACTTCAATCAGGTCCCCTCTCAAACGCCGTCTCTCCAGACTGAAGAGGCCTAGACGTTGCAGCCTGGTTTCGTAAGGGAGGTGTTCCAGACCCTTAATCATTCTGGTTGCCCTTCTCTGCACCTTCTCTAGTTCCACAATATCCTTTTTGAGGTGTGGTGACCAGAATTGTACACAGTATTCCAAATGTGGCCTCACTATAGATTTATAAAGGGGCAAAATGACACTTGCTGACTTATTTTCTATTCCCTTCCTAATTATTCCCAGCATTGAATTTGCTTTTTTCGCTGCTGCCGCACACTGGGTTGACACCTTCATTGAACTGTCCACCAAAACCCCGAGATCCCTTTCCTGGCGTGTTGCAGAAAGCTCAGACCCCATCAGTTTATAGACGTAATTTGGATTCTTGGCCCCAATGTGCATTACTTTACACTTGTTAAGATTAAAGCACATTTGCCACTTGGTTGCCCACTCACCCAATGCTAAGAGATCCCTCTGGAGCTCTTGGCAATTTCATATCAGGTAGCAAGAGAATCAACCCAATGATAAAATTTGTGCAGCATTTTATTATAAATGTTCAGCACCTTATTATAAACTCCTGGATTAACCCATATATCTTTGTTTATTTTTTTTCAAAAACAGCAACAGGAAGATCTAGCTGTGATTAGTAATTTATTGTCTTTTGTTAAGACTGTAATGTTGTTGGTGTAACATTGTTTTAATCATGTAGTTGCATTTTTTTATTGCTGTCTTAGTTTCAGGAACAGATAGCTGCAAAATCCAACTGTGATATTGATTGCCATTCTGTTAAAGTGTTATGTTTCATAATTACAATCCAGTACAACAGCCATTAATGCCTTGCAGAATAAACAGTTCTATGTGAACATTATTGTTTGAAATGCTACTGGGAAAGTCTTTATCAGATCAGAAGGAATTAAATATCACGCAGTGCCAGGATCTGAATAACAGTGGTTTCCACCACTTCCAGTGCCAGAGCATTTGCTTTGGCCTTAAAAGTGGGAAGTAAACTACTTAAACTCTTTGCCTGTCCATGGTGCTACCAACATCAAAGCCAAGGAACATTCATTCCCTGGTTTTGAATTTTCTGCCTGGGATCATTTTAGCGCAGGAAGTGACTGTGGAACCTAGCTATTTCGTGTGCTTTTAAAAAGCAGGGGCATGCTTTTTAGGGATGTGCACGAATGCATTTTTTGCATTCAAATTGAATTCAAATTGAATATTCAAATATTCAATTTGAAATTCAAAAATCCAGATTTTTGAAAATCCAATTCAAACTTGAATATTTAAATGTTGGGAACATTCATATCCGACTTTTGAATCTGTTCACATCCCGTGTTTATGTTTTGTTTGCGTCTCATTTGCATCTTGTATTATAAGTTGAAATAGACCCAATATTCAGACGCGATATACAGTGATGAATTCAGTCAAATTATTCAAAAATCAATATTGGATTTTCAAAAAATCTGGATTCAATCAAATTGATATTCATCAAATTTGAATTGGATTTTTGAATTTTTGAATATCCGTGCACATCTCTAAGACTTTTTAGGATCTCTGGAAACACTTCCAGGTAGGCCTGAGTGGTGAGTTTCAAACTGGGGGGAAAATACTGTCAGAGACCCTCTTCACCTTTGCAGGGAAATCACTCCTGATAGCATTTCCCTTGCCTCTGTGACAAGAAGTTTCCTGGATTGGTGAGAGGATGTACATTCCTTGTGCCCTTTAAGCATCCCATGGTTACATTTTGGAGGTCTGGAGAATCTGCCTTATCTTGGAAGAATAAAATAATAACTTTCCCACAGGCCCTTTCTGCATGGACCCCTAGTGTGGATTAAGGGTCTACGTCATACACATCTAGGCCTTCAAGACCTGCATGTTATGTTAATGCAGATCTAGGAAGCCTCACCTTTCACTGGTACAGTTCCACATGCTTTATATGGAATCTGGTCCAAATCAGAGAGTCTTTTAATCTGGATCACTTGTACACCCACTTAATCCAGTCTACCAGGAGAGTAATGGCCCTGATCCAGAACATGGGAGGAAAGCAGAAGCCATATCTCCCATATTCAGGATTACTAGCGGGTGTATTTCAGTGGTGTCTATAGCACACTGCCAACATACACTCCCTAGATGTCCAGAGGCTAGTAACCTTTGTTCTTAGCCCTTGGAGTTGTGGGGTGCAGCTATGAACTTCATGCAAGCTTTGAGACCATGGGGTAAGCAGGTAAGTGCAGAAGCTATGGACTTCCATCTGTAGTGATAGCCAGTTTTGTTTTGGCATGATGGTAGGAGAAACATCTGATTATACACCAATGTTCACATTTGTCAGGATGCTTGTCTCAGCAGGATGGTTGAGAAGCTGGCACATCTGGTATGTTGGCATTTGCCCCTCAGCCCTTTTCCAAACTCTAGTTGACCTTTAGGGCCCATGGGATCTATGTTGATATTTCCTCATCTCTCATTCGTATCTCTGGCAGAACCAGCAGCTCCTATGGAATGCCATGTCTACATTGCACATCAGACCACTTGGAGGCCATGGCTCCCATGGAACATCACATCTACCTAGGACTAGCCATTAGAGTGGGCACTGGAAAGAAAATGGGACTGGAGCCCCCCACTTCAAGGGGGATCGCTTCAAAGTGGTCTCACATGAATTCCCATGAGTAGAACAGTCCAGCCCTTCACAATGCAAAAGGCTGTGCCAATCTAACTGACATGCAGAATCCAGTATAATTTCACCAGGGTCCTGGAACTGGTCCTGGAAATGGCCAATTTCTGGGTATCCTGTGAGAACAGTCACAGTCAGCAACTTCAGGTGCTGGGAGTGAACATGAAAATAGCAGAATGGTCCTAGTGGCCCACAACAAAAAATGTTTCATACTTGATTTGAGCCAAGACTGGCCTTGCTTGACCAATGCATACTCTGTAGAAACAGAATAACTAAATGTAAAAATTAAATATATAGAGATATGGACATATGGATATATAGAAAAGCCTTAACCTTACAAGAGAATTAACTATTAACAAAGCTAAAAAGATATTTTGCTTCTAAAAGTTTTAGATATATTGATACTTGCATAGGTTCTTACCAAACTAAATGTGCATCTACATGTGGTTAGGAAATGTAGCTAAAAAGCCACATAGAGACTGTAACATCCTCCTGTTAGTGCACCTTTCTGGCCTTTAGTATGGATTAGAAGCAGGATGGGAATACTTGCATCTAAATATATTTGCCCCCTTAGTTAGTCAGTCAACCAATGTATTAAATTGAATTGATAACTGGATTTAACCAGAATCGACAGACCCAGGCTTGATTGCTACCAGCCCTAATGAAACCAATAATCACTTAATTAGAACATTTTCAGTGATGCAGAAGTAGGGCAAAAGGTGTTAACAAACACAGTGATGAAAAGAAATTCTGGAAGAGATGAGAAAGTTACTGAAATTTATCAGCCTGGAAGGGGTTAAAGAGTCATATCTGAACAAACTATGGTGAGAGCCAGTATCTCTAAATGGAGAAAATTTGAAACAGTGGTGACTCTCCCCTGAAATGACCAGCCTACCAAAATTTCTCCAAGAGCACATCAAGTGACTCATCCAGGAAATCACAAAATAACCAAGATTAACAACAAAGAACTATAGGCCTTACGTTTCTGCACTTACCTCCATTTATATCCATAGCAGTGGATCCAGATTATCCAGACCCACTGATCTGAATTGTGTAGAGGTGTGAGTTGGATCAGCACTTATCTGGCCCATGCCTCCCCACAGCTGTAAAGCTTGGCCAAATTTACAGTCCCCGCCCCAAGTGGTCTTGAAGGATGTTTGAGGGGGTGTATTTTGGTAGTGTGCTATGGTACGCCACTGAAAAGGACCCCCTCCCAATAGGCATTTAGTCATCTTGTGAACCCAGTCAACAAGAGATCCAGCTTGTACAAGTGAAGCAGGACCAAGGGAAGGCATGGCCTCATAGGTCTGCATTAACATGTGGGTCTATGTAGCCTGGAAGAAGAAAAAGAAGAATTGGCTTTTCTATCCCACTTTTCTCACACATTTAAGGGGACTCAAAACAACTTGGAAAGGTTCTTTGAATGTGCTAGGCTTTGAATTTGCTTTGAATTACTACTGCCACCAATCACACCTTTGAATTCACTTCAGATTCTCTCCAAAGCTTTGAATGAATGAACAAAAGCTGTCACTTTGCATGTTAAGATCAGCCTTTGAATACAGCCAATATTTTACTTGAATGCAAAGTTTAGAACCCTAGCAATTCGTACATATTGCAAAGGAGATGTACATATTTTGCCCATCTCTAATGGGCATGGATGGATAACTTGCCACAACTGATGGAGTCTTGAATTCATATACCAGAAAATCTTGAATGAGAATGTTCAGTCATCAATCCATGATTTGAAGCTAAAGTGAAATTGGATTGCATAACAATCCAAAGCCCAAGGACAAGGCAACCATTGAATAGCTCAAAAGAAATTAAGGGCCTTTCCGCATTTGCCGCCAAAAATGGATGTATAAGATCCGTTTTCAGCCAAAACGTGTACACACACACGCGGGGCCACGGCGGCAAGGCCAGATTGGGAAATGGTTTGGGATGGGTGCTGTGCGAGTGCACCAGCACCCATCCCAAATCGGCCCTGCCGGCGCCTGCCCAGCTCTCAGAGAGGCAGAGCGCATGCTCTGCCATTCTGACAGCTGGGCAAGCCTGGCAGCCAGCTTCCCTGCCTTGCCCTCGCCAGAGTACGGAGGATTCCCCGTTCTTTGGCGAGGGCAAGGCACCCCCACTCCTTCTGTCACCCCAAACCCACGAACAGCCCCCTTCTACGTACCTGAGTGCCTCCATTTCGCCTCCATTTCGATAGTGAGTCTTGGAGGGACGGCAGCAATTGCACACGCGCGCGCCATTGCTCTGACTGCCCCAGCAGCCCAGGGACGCTGGGAAATGTAGTCCTGGGCTGCCTGGAGGGCCGTCAGAGCAATGGCGCGCGTGTGTGCCATTGCTGCCGTCCCTCCGAGATTCACGATCGGTAATGGAGGCGAAATGGAGGTGCTCAGGTACGTAGAAGGGGGCTGTTTGTGGGGTTGGGGTGACAGAAGGAGTGGGGGTGCATTGTCCTCGCCAGAGAACGGAGGATTCTCCATTCTCTGGCGAGGGCAAGGCAGGGAAGCTAGCTGCCAGGCTTGCCCAGCTGTCAGAATGGCAGAGCATGCACTCTGCCTCTCTCTGAGAGCTGGGCATGTGCCGGCAATCTGGCTTTTCCCCCTCCGGTGTGGAAACGTTCATTTCCAAACCGTTTTCAGGGGGAAAGCCAGATGTAAGACCTGATTTTTTCAGGTCTTACATCTGGGTAGGATTTCGGCAGCAAAACTGGTTTAAACAACCGTTTTTGCCTGCCGATATGTGGACGCGGCTTACTCAAAGGGGTCCTAATTCTGGCCCCTATGCGAAAGCCAAGTATAAATGCATTCCACACCTGGCTCTAAATCCGTTTTTAGAGCCAGTGCGGAAAGGCCCTAAGCTTTGGGAGTGGCCAAGTCAAAGTCCTGATTTGAACCCCGCTGTGATGATGTGGCAGAACCTTAAAGATGCTGGAAAGTACTCCAGTGTGCTTGAATTGCAACAAAGCAGAATGGGTCAAATTTCCTCTTTAGTGAAAGACTGAACTAGAGTCAGAAGCTTTGGGTTGCAGTTGTTGCAATAAAGGTGACACAACCAGATATTAAGTGGAGGAGAGTAATCACTTTTTCACATATGAAATGATAACTTAAAAGCTGTATTTTGTGTTTTCTTTGTCTCATATTCAATGTTGTTTCATAATGAACAAAGATCTGAAGCAATTAAGTTCAAGAAATATGCAAAAATAGAAGAAATCAGGAAAAGGGTAAATACTTTTTCATGGCACAGTATGTTGATGCTGAAGGTTTAGCTTATCATGCTTCATAATATCCTTGTTCAAATTATTATAATTATAATAGGTCTGTGCAAAATAGGCTCTAATTTAAAGTTACATTTTAAAGGTTCCCTTCCCAGTACTACTGATTATATGGTGTGCATTGATAAATTATGAATCTATTAATTAATTTGTCAAACCTGTACAGTAATGTTGCTAGCTTTTCATTCCTGTACAGGGTTACTCCTCCTCTTCTTCCTCTTCTTCCACTTCCTCTTCTTCCTCATCATCATATGGCTCAAAGAACCAATGATGACCTGAAACTCAAATTACAGCAACTCTAGCATAAACCAGCAAAGGTGGTCTCAGAGCTTCTTGGCACACTGGGGGCAGTGCCGAAAGATCTTAGTGGGCACTTGAAAAGCATTAGCATCAACAAAATATTCATCTGCCAGCTACAGAAAGTCACTATGCTGGAATCTGTTCTTATCATTCGCTGATACATCACTCAGTCCTAGGCGCTTGGGATGGGCCTGACTAGTGATAACCATGACCAAAACCAGCATAAATATCTTGTTTGGGGAGTTGCAAGATGGTGTCGAATGAAACATCCTGATAATTGCTGCTCCATGGGAAACTAACTAGAATCTCTAAAACTGAGACTTTTAAAAGTTTAAATATCTTGTTTGCTGTGTGTTACTGCTGTGTTATGTCAGTAATGATGATGATGATGCTTGACAAGGTTCAATTAAAACCAGTAAAGCAGAATTTTGTGGATAACATGGAGACAGAAATTCTTAGATATAAATAAGATGTATGTCATCATTACATTCATCCATCATTCTCATGCAAGTCCACTTTTAATGGCAGGAGAATAATTGCCAGCAATGAAAGTTTTTGATAGTAACTTGTAATGGGTAAGTAGGCAAGGGAAAGAATTTTCATGAATTTTCATAACACCAAACTTATTTTTAATCCACATGATAAGGCTCAATTAAAATAAACCTTTTTCAAAACTAGACTTAGAAAATGAAATTTCCTTTAATTTGAAAATAAATAAATCCTCTGAGAACTTTTGATTAGGTACTGCTTGTACAATGGCGTGTGTTGGAGATTTATGCATGAAAATGATGTGAATGGTTGTATCCAATCTTTGTTGTTGCATAGTATCATTGTTCCTCACCATTTGCATGAGTTATTTCTGGACCCTACCAAGTTCCCTTTTTTTCAAAGGAGGGAAGGATGGGTTGAAATTGAGATGTGCAGAAATTAGAGAAAAGGTTTGCTTTGAATTGGGCCAGACATGTGCAGTTTTCAAATCTGAATTGGTTTAAACATGTTCAAGCCAGTTTAATTTGAACCTCAGACTGGTTTGGTCTGGTTCTGTGCACAAAAAAAATGCAATTTAAAAAGCTTTTAAATATAGCAAAATACTAACAAACTTGAACCACTTCAGATCAAACTGGGTAGGAAGACCCTTAGATAAGTGCACAGCCTGGCTATTGTTTACTATGAATTTGAATTGGAGAAATACCCTGTTTGAATTCAAGTCAGTCTGGCACATCTCTTTTGGAAAGAACCTGTTTCTGCCTCCCTCATTATTTGTGAGTTTCATGTCCACAATGTTTTCCCATAATGAAACTCTTGAAAATAGTAAGAGGCAATAATTTAAAGCCATTGGGTGTAGCTTGGATGCTACGGAAATTGAGTCCCTCGAAATCCATTGAAATCTGGCTGGGAATTCTCTGAACTTTGTTCAGCATCAAGTCTCTGGGATAAATGCATAATGGCCGGAAATAAGGTGGGATCTGCAATGCATTTATTATTTATTTATTTATTTATAATTTGCATTTATGTAGCACTCTTCCCCTGAGATTCCTGAGTAACTAACATAGTAAAGTACAGCTCTGAGATATAACACATTTACTCCATATGAGGTCAAGTCACTGCTGGGAACTGATGAAGGTTCTTCCCAGCTTTTTTTCCTTCACTCCCTTCAGAAAAAAGAATGACTCTTCTGATCACAGTTGATGAAGCTAATTCAGTGCTGGGAATAATTAGGAAGGGAATAGAAAACAAGTCAGCAACTGTCATTTGGCCTCTTTATAAATCTATGGTGAGGCCACATTTGGAATATTGTGTACAGTTCTGGTCATCATACATCAAAAAGGATATTGTGGAACTGGAAAAGGTGCAGAAAAGGGCAACCAGAATGATTAAGGGTCTGGAACACATCCCTTACGAAACCAGGCTGCAACGTCTAGGCCTCTTCAATCCGGAGAGATGGCGTTTAAGAGAGGACCTGATTGAAGTATATAAAATTATGCACAGTATAGAAGAAGTGCATAGAGAACATTTCTTTTCTCTATCACACAACGCTAGAACCAGGGGGCACTCTATGAAGCTGATGGGTAGGAGAGTCGGATCCAACAAGGGGAAGTATTTCTTCACCCAGAGGGTCATCGGTCTATGGAATTTGCTGCCGGAAGAGGTGGTAATAGCTACCAGCCTAGATGGCTTTAAGGTAGGGTTAGACAAATTTATGGACGACAGATGTATCAACGACTACTAGAAAGAATGGCTAGGTACATCTTTCAGGCTGGGGGGGGGGAAGGGAAGCAGGACACTTTTGAGGCCATTTGCTGGGATTCAAGAGAAGGAAAGGTTTGTCCTTGTCTCTGCTTGAGATGCCCATGAGCATTTGGTGGGCTACTGTGTACAACAGGACGCTGGACTAGATGGGCTGTGGCCTGATCCAGCAGGGCTACTCTTGTGTTCTTATGTACTCTCAAATCTGTTGTGGCAGCCACACCATCAAAATGGATGTCCCATCTAAACTGATCTGTTCTTCAATAATAGCAGCTCTTAATATTTCATTCTCAGCAGTCATTACATGCTTACCTTACAGAATACAAGGGAAACAACATCTGCCACAGATTTGCATTCCCCCCTCCCCTTTATGATGTTAATGTTCTATCATGGAACCAAGGATTTCAGACATGGAGTGAAGATTTAATAACCAGTAACCTGATGATGCTATTAAAGTATCTTCTGAGTTTTTGAAAGAGCACCTTGTACATGCTTAGGGTGGATAAAATCTAAGTAGTATAGGAAAGCCCATCTTATAAGATGCACTGAAATAAATATTATTACCCTTTGTTCACTAGAATTTACCAGACATGCATGACATTTTCCATTTCATGGTAATCCACATGCGAAAGGGGGAGAAATATTTGCTGGATTGTCTGTTTTACCATTTGAGTTACTTAGGATCATTATTATAGCTAAAATCTGCACTTATATGCACAAAGAAAATATATGTTATTCGTAGCTGACCCTGTAGATCTGGAGACATGGAAGTTAATCCTCCCCTCTCCCATGTCCTTTGCAGAAGAGATTTGCACAAACCTAAACCTGTGGCATGGATCAAATCGAACCAAACCATGTTATGTTTGAACTTGAACATGTTCAACTTTGTTCAGTTTGAACATTGGACAGGTTGGAGACTGTTTGGGTGGGGAAAGTATTAAAAAGAGAACAAAATATTAAAGTGAACCAATTCATTTCAAACCAGGGTGTTTGACCTGTTGGGATGAACCCCTTGATATTGTTCTTGTTCAAACCAGGTGTGATGGTCTGTTCTGCTTTGAAAACAAATTGGTCTAGTAGATCTCTAGGACTCCCATGTGCTTCATGTCCTACTCGGATCTTGATCAAAAGCATTCACATGCCATTGATGCTTCTAATTACAAATCAAACAGCTTGAAAGATGCCCTGTCAACATGTGGGTGCCCTGGTAGCCCACATGTCCATCCCTTCTATGGACAGTCTTGGATTTGTGTTGTCAGTCCAAATGTTGTGGGGCAATTGTGGAGCAACCACAACACTTTGTAGATATAGTCTGCATCATAAGAGTTCTGAAAACCTGTTTCTCTTATATCTTTCTGGATTACTAATTTCAATCCAGTTTCTGTCCACCATCAAAGTGAAAGAACACGTCAGCTAAGTGATTGACAGAGGTGACCACTTTTGTGTATTTCTATTCATTGAGAACTTAAATACATTTCATACACTTGTCATTATATTACTTCATAGGTGAAAAGCTTCAGGTGCAGCAGCAACACAACAATTGGTCCCTGTTGTTTTCCTTTCCCTTTGTTCTCCCCCCAAAACAACATAAAATTCATTTGTTCTCTGAGGGCTTTTAATTAACTTTTTTTTTCTTGTCATTGTTGTAGGAAGCAGCAGTACTTAGCTTTTATATAGGTTTCCATAAGCCTTTTATATAGGTTTTCAAAGAGGAGTAGAAATTTGAAAAAAAAAATACACAAATACATTGATACATCACTTCCCAAATCCAATTCATAGTTTGTGCATATTTTCTCACAGGATTTGTAAGTAAAATTTAACACACACACACACACACACACACACACATATATATATTAAATTTTATTAAACTAAAATTTAATATCAAATCCCTTTGGAAAAGTAGCTTATTTCTGTTTATTCCACATACTCATTAAATCTTGGCAAATTCATTTTTTCTGGTCCCTCTTACTCGGCACTGCAGCAGTTTGACATAATGGGAACAGTGCTGCAATACTGGGGGTAGTACACTTCAAAAAACCATTTTCTAGCAGGGAAAATGCTATTTCACTCACCTCCTGCTTACTATAGCTTATTGGTAAAAGCATGTATTTCGTATACAGAATATCCAGTTTCTTTTATCCCTCCGCACATGAAGGCAACCTCAAACCAGTTTATTATACATCAAACCAGTTTAATATTGTTGTGAAGGAAGCTAAAGACTAAGGCTGCATCGATATGCACAGTTTTTTTTAAAAAAAATGGTTAAACATGATAGTTGCCACACATTAGTGCATGTGCTGGCCTTCAATATGGGGGGGGGGTCCAGAAGCTCTGTGGAGGGGGTGACCCTGGCCAATCAGGAGGTGCACTTTGGCTAGAGCCATGCGCCTGCACATAGAGCCTCCTGAAGCCAGGCGCTGCCCTGGCCAGTCAGGAGGCGCACAGGATGCAGGCGTGGAGGCTACTGGAACCTCACACCCAGAATTGGGCTGGCTACATTCAGGTAAGGAGGGGTTACGGGGGGCTTAGGTGAAGCCCCCTCTGGCTCCAGAAGCGGTGATCCGCCACTTCTGGGGCAAGGGGGAGCCTGAAATCGGAGTCCCCCCAGCTCGCCATGCTCAGCTCCAGAGGAGCCAATCATAGTGGGCTGGGGGAGGGCCTAGTTAGGGACCCTTTTCACTGTGCGGACACATCTGTTTTGGATGTGTCCTAACAGTGAAAACACTGTGGTCTTCTGGGAAACCAGTTTAAGAACCAGTTAGCACCCATTAGAGACAGATAAATGCGGAAGCAGCTTTCCTCATCTGTCTCTAATGGGTGCTGCTGTGCAGACGCGGTTTTCTGGAAGTGTCTTTAATGGGTGCCGATGTGCGGACATGATTTTCCCATTCTGTTGTTAACGGGTGCCGCTGTGTGGATGCGATTTTCCCAATGTGTGCTTAATGGGTGTTAAAGGGTCAGTGCGGAAGCACCCAGTCTGTCTTCCTAGATCCACATTCATTACTTGAAGTTCGGCCAGCATCAGTGCCTAGGATTACCTATCTCTAATTTTCTGGACAGGGATCATCTAGGTTTCATGATCCATGAACTACTGTAATTCTTTTGATATGGGTTTTCTTTGAATATAATTTGAAAGCTGGAACTGGTGCAAAATGCACCAGCTAAGCTGCTAACTGGTATTACAGTGCAGACTCATATTTACTCGATTTCTTAAAGATTTGAATTAGTAACCATTTTGCTTCCAGATCCAATTGAAGGTGTTAACTTTGATCTTTAAAGGTCTAAAACATCTGGTTCAGAGATACCTGGAGGAGAACCTCCTCCCAGGATTGCCTACCAATTAAACTCAAAACTCCAAACCAGGGATTCCCAGCAGTGGATGATGTCTGTGTGACAATAACAAAAGTGATTTTATTTCCCATTGTACCCTCAAGGCTTTGGAACAGCCATGTTTTCATGGTTTGCTAGATGCAGTCACCAAGTACTTTTGGAGCCTATTGAAAAAAACTTACCTATTCAGCCAGGAATTTAGTGATTAACTTTGCTTTTTCACCTTGATCTCAGATTTTTATCTTTCTTTTTCTCCCTCCATTTGTAGTCATCATTTTGTGTTCTTATATTGGTTTTATCTATCTTGTACACTATCCAGATGAAGGGTCCTTTAAAATGATTACATAAAAATAAACACTTGTCATTTGATGGTAGCAATAGTTCTTTGTAAACCTTTTTCTTGTGACTGAATCAAAAGTCAGTAAATGTGACAAAGTGAATTATTGGGCTTCATTTACTTATCTGCTTGATGTAAGATTAAACTTCATCTGCAGTAAAGCAGTGTTTCTGAACTTTGTTTTCTCTTCTGTGGTTGCCTCCTCTTGCTCAAGCCTATCATGAATTTTTATTTGTATTTCTCAAGACATCTAATAAACTACAGTGGTGAAGTATTCTTTGCTTTGAGTTCTATGATACCATGACTCACAAATGGATCAGAAAGCTTTTTTTTTCCAAGATGAGAGAACATTTAATAAATTTCTTAGCAGATTTCAGTCCAGCAATGGAATAGATTCCACCTAGATGGTTGTGCCTCCACTAACAATCTTGGGCACCCACATCGGATGGAGAAGGTGTCCCTTGCTACCACTACTTCATTCACAACAGCAAGAGGTATCTTACAGCAATTGAGCCACTCTTTACTGACACAATCTCTGTTGCAGGCATCCAATTTGCAGGACATAATTTTGCACTATGCACAGAGGCAACACTGCTCCAAATGGTGCCTCCATATTTTGAAGGTTGAGATGTGAAGACATCTTTTTTCATGGGGTGCCTCCTTCATTCACCCCAAAGGGAATCACGCCACTACATCAGGGGATACCAAACTTATAACACTGTTCTGACTTATTATACAGTTTGTACTTTTCTTTCTTCTTTCTTTCATTTTGCTAAGTACACTACATTGTAGATGATAGATGCTGAAACAATTCTGAAACTTCATGACAAGAAAAACTCTCAGCAGTAACATTTTCTAAATACGTGACTAAATATAATATAGTTCAGAAGTCTTCATTGTTTCTTTTTGCTAAAACAGATATTTCTACAGTTGCAGACTTTTCTTAAGTCCTTTTAGTTCAGTTCAGTTCAGTTTAGTTTAGGACCTGTTTGCAGTTATGTATGTCACATGAATAGGCCAGACCACTAGTTCCTGTCCTTGAATTTAACAAAGTTGAGTACATATAGGCCCTTAGTTAGGGTAGGTTCAGAGCTGCAGTAATTTATCCTAGCTACTGGGAAACTTCCCCCCCCCCCAATATAATGCATATGGGCTTCAGCTGAAAGAATCCCCAGTTACTGTCCAAATGAGGAAAGAAGGATTTAATCAGTTCTGCACTCATTAAAACAAGGATTATTGCAAAATTTACTAACGTAATCTGTCATTCCCAGAAAGCTTAGTTTGGACTACCACTAAAACTACCTTAATTATATTTTATAACGATTGTGTTTGGAGCTGTTATTTCAATAAAGTCATTCACTAAGTAGTATTCTATAAGTTACTTACAAATATATTAGTTTGCACAGGATAGCTTTTAAACATAAATAGATAGGTAGAGCCAGTTCACCCTAAGGTGATTGGGATGGCCCAACATGGTCTTGGACAGAGTATGTGCACACCACACTGCCACTTATGCAGCAGATCAGCTCAGAGTCCCCCTGATCACTGCCAGATGTGGAACAGTAAAACCTGCTCCACAGTTTTACTGGGAGAGCCTAGGATGCAGCATTCTCATTACTTCTGTATGCAAAGGTGGCCTCGAGTGGTGGTGGTGGAGGTGGTAGTAGTAGTAGTAGAAGAAGAAGAAGAAGGAGGAGGAGGAGGAGGAGGAGGAGTTGGCTTTTCTACCCCACTTTTCTCACCCATTTAAAGGGACTCAAAGCAGCTGACAAAGCCAATCATGGCGGGCCGGGGGAGGGCCTCTACAGATCTGGATTGAAGTGACTAAATCCAGATCTAAATCCATCCTTCTGTTGTATTAGATCTGGATCTACCTTAACAAAGATTAATAGATATGGATCTACTGTTAACACAGATCTCCAAAATCTGGATCTAGTAGATCCGGATTTCGGAGATGCTGTGCGGAAGTACCGACTGATTCTGCATGGTGTGCACTGGAGTGCATGGAGTCTGGTTTTGGCCAAATCAAGTGATCTGGCCCAATACTAAAGCTGTTTCTGGCAACATGGTCCATGGGTTATCTGTATGGCAATGGCTTTGCCCAGTCCAACTTCAGAGGTTGGGAACAAAAGTTCTCAGCCTCCTATGTTGTGTTGGCTGGGGCTATTCCAGGTGGGTGTCAGAAGCAGCCCACTTCAATTTCTGAAAGCCCAGCAAAACAGAGCTGATGAGACCAGACTAGCCACTTGCTGCCATCAACATGAGTGACTGGTCTGAATCACCCCTTAAGGTGATCTCCCCATGTAGCAGGCTGTAGAGTGAGGTTTGCATTGCAGACTGTTCCAAGGCCTAGTCCCATGCAGACAGGCTAATCCCAAGAAGCCAAGGCCTCACCTTATACTAGTCTTTCATGCAGACACTGAATTCCTAAGAAGTTGTTGGCATCTACGCTCCATCCTGTGCAGATGAAGGATACTGGAAGAGGATAGAATCTCCTAAACTCGACTATGGCAAATTTGACTTACTTTGCCAGAATAATTCTACAGATTTAAACATATTATAAGACCAATTAAATTTGGCTTAGGCTGGGTTATGTCATTGAGATGGACCAATAGTTAATATTTGGTGGGGAAAAGACTGCGGAAGTACGATCCTGTTAGTTATTCATACATTTGTATGTGTACGGGTTTGTACACGATGCATACTTGAAGATCTGCATCTTTCCTGCATCCATAAACATTTGTAGGAATCCGTATGGGATGAAAATGGGTTGCATACGGGAAAAATACTGGATGCCTATGGACGTGTATGGATGCATATGGTGTACAGATTCAGGGAATATGTGTACGGGCCCATAAGAATGCTGTCCACATTCGTATGTGCAGATTTGAATCAGAAATTTGAATGAATAGATTCAAATTTGGTAAATATGAATCAAATCTTGTTAAATTTGAATTTAAAAGATTCAAATTGAACCAGATTTTTGGGTATTCAATTTGATTTAAATAGAATGTCAAAACAAATTTGTGCACATCTTTAATTCTGTCTTCCATACAGTTTATTGTCTATATAAAGCTGTTGGGAATGGCAGCAGGTTAAGAGTAAGAGGTCTTCAGTGTGCTAATGACAGCCAGCTTTACTTCTCTGTTTTATCTAAGTTGGGTGAGGCAGTTAAGCTGCTGGACCAGAGGCTGGATGTTATTTAATAGATTGAATCTGAAGCCAGACAAAACAGGGACACTGTATTCCTAGTTTCTCGTTTTAAAGAAGTTTAGAGCTGTGTGTTCATGGTCCTGATCATGGAAAGGTATGGTTTGGAACACCACCATCTGCACAACACTGCTAGTCCAGACTAGCTCATACCTTGGTCTTAAAGCTTGTATAAGCTTTGGAGCCAGCCTTGAGGGACTTCAAGGTCTAGCACCCTAACCTTGAGCCACCAAAATGTGTTCCTTAGTAGTCTGGAAGATGGAGGTTCACCTTCTACATGCCTTCATGTTTCATAGTAGGCTTTGTTGGTCCTCCAGTTGACTTGATCTGGCAATCCTGATCAGGGTCACACTTAATTGGGATTTTGCTCCATCCAGTGAAGACAGAGCATACCAACAGTGGATAGGACCATACAGATTTGGACTAATGTGCAAACTGCTGAGGCCTAGAAGCTAACTATGGGTGCTTCTATTCTGGATTGCAGGTAAGTGCAGAAAGGTCCCAAGTTATAGAGCCTAATATGCAATCATGGGACAAAAAAATATTTTGCACTATAACTTTTAATCTGAGTTTAAAAATCTGTGCTTAAGTAATGAACATCAGTTAGACTTTCACCATCACTCCTAACTAGGAAACACTAAGAGCAAACCAAATAAAATATCAAGCAGTATTTCATTGAAGTTGATGGACAAAATGATCTAGGCCATACTTCAATTTGCCTCCAGTTCTGAAGGCAGAACAATCTATCATATCCACAAAATACATTTCAGCTTTGATTTTACCAGCCCAGAGAATGACTTTTCACTGGCAAGATTTCATTTTCTTCCTTCAAGGCAGGCAGAATAAAATCCAGTATTAAAATGACTTCTGTTCATGTAGTGGAGAATTGGTTGAACCTACTGAATGCATATTTTTTTACAGGGTATACTATACAATAGCCCAAGGGACAAAATTGTAAGCCAGTTATCATGCAACTCATGACTATTGTCTGACAACTAAATTTTTGATTATAACACTAAGGTTTGCCAGGTTTTGTTCCTGTGCTTTCAAGCTGAGGAGTATTTTTGTTAGTCATTAACACAATTACATAATGGGTTATAGTGTGCTTTATTAAAGGCTAGTCAAAGCTTATTATTTTTATTCAATACATTATTTGAATGGTCCATTAGAGTTTGGGCTTATTATTAATTTCAATACTATCTAAGGATTTAATTATTTCTAAGCAATAGATAAATCCTTGGTTAGTACTGAAATTAACACTTTCCCTTTCCATGTCTCCAAAGGTTCCTAGCCCTGGAATTTGAGGGGGTGGTTTTTGGTGGTGCAATATGGCACCATTCCTTGAGAGTGTCAATAAACATGTGGATAAAGGTGAATCAGTAGGCATTGTCTATCTGGACTTTCAGAAGGCTTTTGACAAAGTCCCAAAGGCTACTAAGTAAACTCATCAGCCATGGAATAAAAGAACAGGTTTTCTCATGGATTTGTGACTGACTCAAGGGCAGCAAGCAGAGAGTAGTAATAAACGGCAAATTATCAGGGTGGAAAGAAATAAAAAGTGGGGTCCCTCAAGGCTCAGTACTGGGACCAATTTATTCATCAGTGTTCTAGAAGAAGGGGTACATAGTAAAATAGCAAAGTTTACTGATGATATTAAATTATTTAGGGTAGTTAAAAACCAAAAGAGATTGCCAAGAGCTCGAGAGGGATCTCTTAGCATTGGGTGAGTGGGCAACCAAGTGGCAAATGTGCTTTAATCTTAACAAGTGCAAACTAATGCACATCGGGACCAAAAATCCAAATTATGTCTATAAACTGATGGGGTCTGAGCTTTTTGCAACACACCAGAAAAGGGATCTTGGGTTTTGGTGGACAGTTCAATAAAGGTGTCAATTCGCTGTGCGGCAGCAGCAAAAAAAGCTAACTCATTGCTGGGAATAATTAGGAAAGGAATAGAAAATAAGTCAGCAAGTGTCATTTTGCCTCTTTATAAATCTATAGTGAGGCGACATTTGGAATATTGTGTACAATTCAGGTCACCACACCTCAAAAAGGATATTGTGGAACTAAAGAAGATGCAGAAAAGGGCAACCAGAATGATTAAGGGTCTGGAACATCTCCCTTACGAAATCAGGCTGCAACATCTAGGCCTCTTCAGTCTGGAGAGATGGCAACTGATTGAAGTATATGATATTATGCATGGTATAGAAAAGATGGATAGAGAACATTTCTTTTCTCTATCGCACAACATTAGAACCAGGGGGCACTCTATGAAGCTGATGGGTAGGAGAGGCGTATCTGAAAAGCGGAAGTATTTCTTCACCCAAAAGGTCATCGGCTTATGGAATGTGCTGCCGGAAAAGGTGGTGACAGCTACCAGTCTAGATGGCTTTATGGTAGGGTTAGACAAATTTATGGATGACAGATGTATCAATGGCTACTAGAATGAATGCCTAGATGCATCCTTCAGGCGGCGGGGGGAAGCAGGGCGCTTCTAAGACCATTTGCTGGGATTCGAGAGCAGGAGAAGGTTTGTCCTTGTCTCTGCTTGAGATGCCCATGAGCATCTGGTGGGCCACTGTGTGTGACAGGATGCTGGACTAGATGGGCTGTGGCCTGATCCAGCAGGGCTTCTCTTATTTCTCTTAGTAGTCCCCGATCGTGGAGGCATGCTATCTGCGTGCCTTCTGTGATCCAAAACAATGCCCTTAGTCTGATTGTACACCCAATTAAATACAGCTATAATAGATTAAGATTAAGAGCTGCTTAATCCAGAGTGGGTTCCATCTTGTGCAGACAAACTAGACTAATAGGGGTCAGGGCCTTGTTAATACACATTAGGGATGTGCATGAATATTTGAAACATTCAAAATTTGATTGAATTCATTCAAATATAGACATTTGAATCAAATGTCTATAAACTCGAATTTAAACATTCAAATGAATTTCACATTTTTGAAACACTCATATGAATTATTTGAACATTTGTATGCGTACAGATACGTACACGATGTGTATTTACCCATATGCATCTTTCCCACATCTGTATGCATTTGTACGGATCCGTATGGAATGAAAACGGGATGCATACAGGATAAATATGGGATGTATATGGGATACATATGGGCACATACAAATGTTGTCAACATTTGTATTTGCAAATACGGATTGAAAATTTGCACAAATAGATTCACATGTATTCAAACTGAATCAAATGTGAATACATTCAAATTTTAAACATTCAAATTGATTTGAATTTTTGGATATTTGATTCTAATTGAGTTGAATCCCAAGAATTGCACATCCCTAATACACATTAATGTGCAGATGAAAAGGCCCAGGATGCAGACCAGAAGCCCTTAGATCTGGATCTAAAGGTAAGTGCAGAAAGGGCCTTTGAGTCTAATGTTCCAAGTTCTAAGCACAGATTAGCTATTTTCACATTGTTGCAGTGTCATCTGCTGTACTCCCAGTTACTCGTAACAGCTATCTTTAGGACATTCAGCAGTTCCAAGATGCAATTCTAAAATTGGCAAGTCTTGCTGTATTTAAGAAATTCTACTGAACTCCCAAAGGAATTGAGTATGAGTATTTTTTAAAAAAAATCTTTTTAACTGTTAAACTGAGGGCAGCTTGGCAGCTTTCTTTCTTCACAATTTGTTACTTACTGTGGATCATTTCCCTGGGGGGGGGGGGGAAAGCTGATGCCTTTTCTGCCTGATGCCAAAACAACTTCTTTTCTGCTTGCTTTTGCAATGAGCGCAGATAACATGTTGGTTGTGTCAAGGTCAGTTGTAAAAATAAATTGCTGAGACACAATTGCAGTTGATCGTTTTATTATTGAGAACTGTTAGTGTCAAAAGTGAACTGAATCAACCCTTTGTCTTCTTTTAGTGTTAGAGTTCAAAGAGTTTAAATGTCTTCCCTCCCCCCTTCCTCTGATAAAAAAATAAAGTGCTGCCCAGGTATCTTAAATCATTAGTCTCCATATCTATGGAGATTAATGAAGATCTAAGATATATGTGCAATTCTTGCAAGGGCTTCTCAATGCAATGCATATATATTAGGGATCTGCATGATTTTTTTTATTATTTGATTCATGTGGAATTGAATGCAAGAAAATTAGTATTCATTCAAACAGATCTCCTTCAATTGTAGAAGGACTTGTATTCGATACGAATGTTCAATCCCATATGAATGCATACAAATAGCATATGGATCCCACGCAAAGCTTGATACAAAGTTTCATGCGAATGCAGCGAAACATTTGATTCGAATTTGAACATCCAAATTCAGCAGAATTCGGCAGAATTTTGAGTGTTACAAATATTTGTCCACATCCCTAATATATATGAATATATGTAACCCTTATGCATATCTATGCAACTCTTGCAAGAGCTTCTCAATGGAATTAAATATTTATAGACCCTGAAGCTAGTTATAGTGTTGGAGAATATGAACATAGAGATAAGGAGGGCAATGTGTAGAATGTTCCGGCTGCAAATCTGCAGGCCATGTAATAGGATTTTGCTGGATGCTAATCCTCCCCCCAATTCTCTATGCCTATTTTGCTTAATCTGTTAAAACAGCAGCAGAAATGCTGTATTGTTACAAAATACAATTGAAGCCTATAGTGAAGTTTCACTTAAATTTTATTGTCTGTTGTTTATCTGAGCCTGTGAAGTGGCTCTGTTTATTAGTTATGCAAAAATGGGAGGGGTCTGTTTGAGGTAGTCTTTTGCTTTGGTCTAATTGAGGAAGGGGAAATATGCTTATCATTGTGAGGAACTTGTATTCCTATTCTTTTTCCACCAAAAAAACAAGAAATGCTCCCACCCTATATGTAGCTGGGGACATCTTCAAACTTTATTGGGAATTGGGACCAATGTTTTCTCTGACCAGTATGGCCTTCAAAGTGAAACTGGTGTGGGTGTCAAGGAAGAAGGATGTTACTGGAACATTTTCTTTCATATTCCAAAACTGAAATAGATTTCACATGATGGCAGAACCTGTGCCAAGCAAAGATCACTTGGAGCAATCTTTGTTTACCATTCGGTTGCTGCAGTGGTGACATGTTATTTGGATGGCTGCAATTGCTCCTGGGTTAAAGGAATATTGTACTGTGGTTTTTGTTGTTTGTTTTTTGCAGACTACAGGAAATGGCCTCAGAAGAAGAAGAGTTGGCTTTTCTACTCCATTTTTCTCACCCATTTAAGGGGACTCAAAGTGATTGACAAAGCTTTCTGTTCTTCTCCCCACAACAGAACACCCTGTGTGGTAGGTGGGTCTGTGAGAGCTCAGAAAGAGAACTGTGACTAGCCCAAGGTCACTCAGCTGGCTTCATGGGTGAGGCCGGAATCAAACCTGGTATTCCCAGATAAGAGTCCGGCTCCCTAACCACTAGGCCAAACTGACCCAGAAGCTGGACATTTTTCTATACTCTGAAAAATGAACCCTGCCCAACAGTCAGTGTAGAGTATGGAGCAACGAGAAGAGGTTTGAAAGCTCAAGTCTGTTTGCAGTTGTGTGATGGAATGATTCAGGCAGGTGCAACTCCATCACCACATCACTACATTGCATCAGGGAGCCATGGAAACTCACCTATCCACACACTTATCAAGGGTAGCTAGTTTGCTCCTGGATGCTATCAAGAGCCAGTTTGGTACTGAGGTTAGAGTGTTAGATTCTCATCTGGAGGTCTTCAAGTTGAAGTCCACACTCCTCCATGAAGCCAGCTGGATGACCTTGGTCTAATCACATCTCTCTTTTTCAACTCTCACAGCCCCACTTACCTCATAGGGTGTCTGTTGTGAGAAGAACAAAAAGTTTATCAGCCACTTTGAGTCACCTTAACTAGGTGAAAAAAAGTGGGATAGGGATGTGTATGAATGTTCTAAACATTCAAAATTTGATTGAATTCATTCAAATGTGGATATTCAAATTCAAATAGAATGTCTTCACATTCGAATTTAGACATCTGAATGAATTTCAAATGTTCCAAAACATTCCTTCGAATGATTCAAATGTACAGATACGTATGTATTACATATATATCTGTATGAATATCATATGTATCTGTACATATTTGTGCTTATAATACGGAACAAAAACGGGATGCATGCAGGATAAAACAGGATACATATGGAACGCATACACATACGAATGTTGTCGACATTTGTATCTAACATTTGAATGAATAGATTTCAATGCATCAGATTTGAATTGGTTTTTGTTGCATTTAGATTTTAAACGTTCAAATCAAATAGAATGTTTTGACATTCGGTTCAACTCGAATTTGAATGCAAAAAAACCCATTGTGGACACCCCTAAAGTGGGGTATAAAAGCCATCTGCTTCTGCTTCTTCTGTGTATAACACAGTAAGTGGGGAAAAGAAGGATGTTTAACACTCTGGCTCCTATACGTGGTTTCTCAACAATCTATGGAAGAAAAGCACCATGATGCCTGTATACTGCCTACAGAGTTATTTATTTATTTAAATAATTTCTATTGTTCTCTCAAATTAATATAAAACATACTGTACAGTATAGAAAAATAATTAAAAGCTACATAATTGTTATCCTCTTGATTATACTGATGCCTCCCATCATCCTTTTTTGTTGTTATCTAATAACATTAAGAAGCTGTTTCCTAGGATCCCTTCCCCTATTTTTCTTATTAATCTGTGAAACCTGTGATTAAGAAGTCATTTTCTTATCTCAGCAGGTAATCAATGAAAGAGTGTCATTTTAAAAGTTTTCTTTTCCACTGACAAGTCTCTTATCAGATTGGTAAATTTATCCATTTCTGCAAGTTCCATCACCTTGACCACCCAGTCCTGTATTGAGAGAATGTCTTCAGTTTTCCATCTCCATGCATATACCAGTTAGTGGCTGTTACCATGTATTGTATTAAAACCATCCATTCTCCCTACAGTATCAAAGGTGGCCTATGTCTGATTCCCCTTTTGGATATGATTGCATTGTTGCTGTGGTTCTTATCTCCTGCTTATGGGCTGCAGGAAGACATCAGGTTAGATTCTCTGAGAACAAAATACTTCCCTGGGTGAACTTTCAGTCTCATCTTATGAAAGAAAAGGGGGGAAACACTTTAAAAATGACAAGAAGCAATAAGGTACAGCTTACTGTGGCTCAGTGTTCTCCAGAGTTTCTTGCTTCCGTTTTGCAAAGATTCATTGTTTTACCTAGCACCGAGATCATCAAATGAGGCTGAAAGGTGCTGATGCTCTGTAGCTCAGCTCCTCTTATATCTTTTCCTCATTTGGAGGTTTTCTGTGTGCTGTCTGGCCATTAACTCCTGCCCTCCTCGAACTTGGCCTGACCTTTCCTTACAGAAGCAAAAGAATATTTCACTTAACATCATTCCATATTTTGCAGCTCCAAAGTCATGACATGTTACACACTATTTTCTCTTTCTCTCTCCAGTATTAGGAATAATTTCATGTTTTGGGTGACTCAAATACAAAAGTAAAAGATATTAAATTAAGGGAGAAAGAGTCTGGTGTTAAATTTTCTTCCACAGTTTTTGGTCTGCTTTCTTTCTTGTCTTGTCTTTGGTCCTTTCAAAGATGGGGCTTTGACATTATTTGGGAAGCAAATTGGAGCAGGAAATTTCACAGGCCTTCCTCTCAAAGTTGTCCCCAGATTTCTTCTTTGAAGGCAGAAGTTACCTTGACATAAGAGCAGGAGAAGAAGATCTCTAAATGCCTCTCCTCATTATTCTCTGAAATTCCATTTCATTGGAAGGGATATTCTTCTTTTCGTTCTCCTGTTCCCTTGGCAGGAAGTGCCCACCCAGGATATGGATCAGACAGAAGACAGTGCTCCATGATTTCTTGATTTCTGTAACATTTTTGTCTCCAATGTTTTTGCTTCCCATACACCTTACTTTGTAGGGAGAATACAATGCAGGGCAAGTAGTCCTGCATCCTCTCCAACCTTCTCTTTTAGATGATTTTAACTTTTTGATTGGTTGATTGATTTACATTTGTATCCTACCTTTCACCCAAAGGTCCCAGGGCAGGTTGCAGCATACAATAAAATATAGACCATGAAAATATATTTCATAGAATCATAGGATTATAGAGTTGTAAGAGACTTCTAGGGTCATCGGTCCAACCCCCTGCTCAATGCAGGATTTCCTAAACCGTCCCAGACAGTTGTAGGTCCAGCCACTGCTTTAAAATACAATCCACATTCTCCTTTCTTCCTACACTGGCAGGACAGCATTAACAGGAAACTATGCATAAAAGGCCTAGCTTAAGTGGTAGGTTTTAATCAGGCACAAGAAACCATATAAAGTTGGCACCTGGAATATATCCACTGGACAGCTAATCCAAGCCCAAAGAACCTCCACAGAAAGGTCTTTGTGTGTTGCAACCTAGAACTACAAGAAGAAGAGAACATGCCTTTCATATCCTGCTTCTCTCACCCTTTACGGGTGTTCAAAGTGGCTGACAAAGCTTCCTGTTCTTCTCCCCACAGCAGGCACTCTGTGCAGTAGGTGGGGCTGTGAGAGTTCAGAAAGAGAGCTGTGACTAGCCCAAGATCACCCAGCTGACTTTGTGTAGGAGTGCAGAGTTGAACTGAGAGACTGCCAGATGGAATCTGACACTCTAAACACAAGACTGGCTGACTTTGTGATCTTAAGGCAAGACTTTAAATGTCAATGTTGACACCCTTAATTAGGCAATGGTAACAAATTAGTATTTGATTCCATTTTCCGCCTTTCACTCTTTCAAGTTCTCTACATCTATTTTGCCTGTCCAACACTTCATGCCACCAGAATGGGGCAGCTTGAGGATGTCTTAGTTTCTAGTTACTAAGACTTGGTAAGAGAGGACCTCATCTATATTTAGAAGAGCAGCACATACTGAATGTGTAGTGACAGAGGCATACTATAACCCACATTTTGTAATGACATATGGGAGATAGAGGGAAGCATATGTGGTGAAGCAGAGACTCAATACACTTTGAACCCCTCTGGAGAGATGGAAGTCAAGGAGACCAAATGGAAGGAGAGAAACTGCTGGATTGAGATAAAGGCTAACTTTAGGCTTATAAAAATCATCCAATATGGTTTAAAAACACAGCTTTAAAAAGACAGAAAAATCAACTCTTTCAAAAAAAGGTTTTCTGCCTCTCTATGTCAACTTCTTTTAATGAGGAACCCTAAAGATGAATCAGCCTATAATTCCATCTCATCCACCAAGATGTTGAGGGCAATGTCAGTGTAGTTCAGTGTCCCCTGAACACTCCCACACATACATCCAGGTAGCACCAGACTGGTGAAGGCTACTGCAGATAATGGGATTACAGCTCTCTTGGTTTCACTTAAATTAATTTATTACATTCGTCAGCTATGTCAGGGAACTTGCCATTCCATAATGTCACCTCTATAGATAACACCAAATTGTAATAACTTCACCATGTGAAAAATATTTATATGGACTGTCCTACAAGAATGAAGTATGTAGGAGTTTTGTTCACGATCCTACACCTACCAGAGCTTTCTTAGAATCGAGAAGTTTGCAGGGCAGGAGGTAGCTGAAGATAAAAACTGCCTTTTTTGTTTATGACTTCAAAAAGCCTTCAAGGACTGATAGTTTCCACATATTTTATATTCCCCAAATGGTCAGATTACAAGTGAAAATAAAGTTGACAGGTAGTTTTGAACTGCTTAGCTAGTATTAGGCTTGGTACAGAAATACCACAGCAATCAGGAGAACCTGCACTTTTGTATATAATGTGCTAAATCATCAGGCTTTTTAGCATTATGTTTAATTTGCACTAATCAATAAGAAGCAGGTGGGGTGTTAATTTCACATGGTATTTTGCAATAATTATGCATTAGGTAGAGGAAGGTAACGTGCATGGAATCACTTTATATCTTCCCATCTGCTAACGTAAAACAACCCCAGTTTGTCTCCAGGTAGCTGTTCTGAATCTTGATTCTGCAAAAGGGGAAAAGAGGAGGAAGGGGAGAAAATCCCAATCTGAAGTCCATATCTAAACACTTCTGTTCAATCTTGGGCTATATCCATACTGGGTGAACTGGGCTGGGGGGGAGGGACTAGGGGTATGCACGAATATTCAAAATATTCATTATTTGGATAAGTCCTGATGAATTCGGATATATACAAATTGACTGTCCAGATATTTGGATTCCCGAATTCGAACGAATATGAATATCACGAGTTATTTGTACAAATAATTGCAACATTTGTATCTGTATGGGTACATATGCTTCTCATACGTACTTATACACATCTCACATCCGTATGGGATGAAAATGGGATGCACATGGGATGCGAATGTCCAAATTATTCATGCAAATATGTGTGAATGTATTCGTACTGAATTGAATGTCCTCCTGACCTTCTGAAACAGCAGGAAGGGCTCTTCTAGCCACATGGTCAGTCCTTCCCTTTCTGATAGGCTTGCTGCTTCTTGGGTGAAGGTGAACCTGTGGCGTCCACAAGGCAGCTACAGCCGATGAGTAAGACTGCAGCCTAGCTTATTTTAAAACACCCCTTTTTCATGCCAAATTGGTGTCCGTTTAGGACCTCGCAGAGCCCAGAAAGGCCTGGCGGCATGGCTGCAACCCAGAAGGAGAGTCTGCTGACTCTTCCTAGCCATTGGGAGTGTGTGTGTGTGTGGGGGGGGAGGTCCTATAAAAAGCAAGCTTCTGAGGTGATTCTTTGATGGTGAATATAGCAGTGAGTGAGTGAGTAAGTTTGCAGAGCTTATGCTGCCCATCCCAGGCCTTTTCTAGTGAGAGGACTGAGAAAAGGACTGTTGGCAGCCTCTCAGGAGAGGGAGGGCTGGACACACAGAGACAGTCAAGAGACTTGTCTCTCTGTAAGCGTTTGTATCCTGGCTGGGAAATAAAGCATAGGGCTACAGGCAAGTCTGTCTGTCAGCTCAGGGCTGATAAAGCTGTCAGTTTTCTGGCCTAGGAGGGGCAGGGCTCAGGCCTGGAGGCTGGAACTGTTCAGAGTGTGTAAAGTCAGGCAGGGTTGGAAGCCTGGGGACTTTTAGAACATTTCTTTAACACTGAAGTGGAAAATAAGTGTCTCTACAGCCTCGTTGGCTGGTAGAAGGAGAGTTTATATAGGTTACATTCAAGTTTACTGGACTGAAACTGATTTAAACCAACTCTAGCAAAAATCCTTGTTCTGAAGCGTTCTGATTATTCTTGTAAATAATAAAAATATCTATGTGGTTCATTGTTAAAGCTGAGCAAGGTGATTTGTCCAGATAGGGACTGGGTGTATTGGCTAAGGAACCTTACATCTAAAACACCGTGGACACTCGGAACTGGGTGACTCCCTCACCATCAGAAAGCTAGGAGGCTACTCAGAGCAGGGCCACTAGTGGACTGGCGACCCTGGGGGAGGTTCGAGGCATTGGTGCCCAGCAGTGGGATATTACTAAATCCAGTGCCTTGAATTCATGGTTGTAGAGCCCTCATGAGATACTTGTGTAAGTAGAATGGTTTTTACTTCAAAGCACTGGGATTTACTTTGCAGGGACTGTGGAACACAATAAAACCTGTATGGCAGGTTAACAGCTGCTCTACAGTCCCTGTGAAGTATTCCTCCTGTCTGGATGCAGCCCGTGATGATACTTGCTAACTTTATGTGTTTGCAGCAGCAACATAAAGTGGTTCATGTGACCTACTTTGCTTGTGTTCCACACAGACCTATCTCAGAGTGTGCACAGAGAATGTCTGGCCTCTAGAGCTGAAATAAGTCATGTCCTAATGTTGAAAATTGAGAGGAGGTGAGGTGTGTAGTGCAAAAATATTTCATGTCTTGCCTCTGTGACTAGAGCAAACACTTAGGCCCAGAAGATGCTACAGTCTCCCTTCATGGGGATACAGCCATATTTCTGTCCTGGTTTAATTCAGGACAGGAATAGAAATTCATTGCTAAGAAGTCTGTGCATGCGCGTTGGTCAGAGCATTAAGAGTGGCTCCACCCAGAAGGTAAATAAAAAGTACTGTTTCTGGAGAACCCACAACTAGTATTGGGTGTTTCAGAAATAATTTTCGTGTGTTTTTGAAGAGCGGAAGCAGGGCTATGGTGGGGTTCCCATGGATACATGAGGCAACCCCATCAAAGTGGCACCAGAATTGTGGTATTGATTGTATATCTGTTGTAGGGTCTTATGCAAATTGAAAATTAAAACACATACCCCCAAACCTCTTTGCTATTTACTGTTCACAGCAATTATTTTGATAGCTAGGCAATGGATAGAGGCAAGTAAATGGACTAGGTAGTTTGGAACCTAATAGTGAATTAGTATATATCAGCTTGCAATCAAGTGGTAATACAAAAGGAAGTGCTAGATACTTATTTGGATATATGGAAGCTTGTTTGGAGAGTCATAATACAAATGGGAGGAACTCAAGAACTTTATGCAATAGCTCCACTGAGATAGCTGGAGGCTGTTTCCACACAGAACATATTCACTGGGCAGAGCCAATTCTATCCAAGTGGCTCTATGTGTGCCAGAGTGTGCCCCAGGCATATAGCTGTAGAGCACTAAAAAGTGCTTTACAATATACTAGCCAGTGGCTAATATATGTCAGTATGGCTCAGTTCACACCTCTTCTGTGCAAACAGAGCCTGGGGTGAGGCAGTGCAGCTGCAGTTGTATGCCACATCTCCTGGTTACCGTAGCAACAGTGCACACATGCATGTTGCCATGTTGAAGTGATCCCAGCAATCACGCTTACCTAACACTGGGAGAAACACTGGTAAAGTTCCAGATGCTTTGGGCATCTCAAGGTGTGGATACCAAATGCTTCCCAGAACTTCACTAGCATATGCACCATGCAAAGGTGCAAAAAGATCCTCAGTCTTTAAATCTATTGCATTCTCTGGTGTCAGTATTGTATTAATTTAACAATCAAGAGAGAGATGATTTGATAATTTAGAAATCCATGCAACAACCTGATCAGAATCCTAAGGAGGAGAGGCTAAGAGGGAGTTAAAATATATACTATGTAAAATGTTATGTTATGTGTGTTCTTGCATTGTTTGAGTAAAATGAATATTGATAATTTTAAAAAATAAAACAAAAATGTTCCATATGTCCTTTGATGTTTGCCAGCCAGAAGAGACAACTGCATTTTCATGATCTGATGACTTCTGAAACTTTAGAAACAAAGCAAGGCAGGAGAAACTAGATCATTTAATGAGGAGTGAGAATGAAGCAAATAATTAAATATAAACATGTTTGGCACCAGGGCAGCTATATAAACACAATGCTTATTGCATAAAATTGACTATAAATATGAAGAATGCAATGCATCCCTTTGAACTTTGGTTTTAAACATTAAAATGGAAAATTAAAAGCATTGGGGAATCTTAAGTGCTTTTGGAGTATTCTTGTTAATATGACAAGTAGAAATTGATTTCATAGGTAGTCAGCCAAATAGTTCTACGGCTGCATCCCCAGGCAACTTATTTGCCTCTCTAGTTTTCTTCTACTTTCCCCTATTCCAGCAGACTTTAAAAGTGCCTTTCAATTCCGGAATAAGCGTCCCCATGAGGTTCGGTAAAACATGCATTTTAAATGCACCTACCATCCCCAAGGAAGCATGTTTTGTTTGCCTGCATCTTTTTCTCCCCGCCCCCTCTCTGCTTGATAGGGTGATGGGGAGACAACCCCCAACAACTCCAAAAGAAAAATAGCCATATTTACAAGTTCTCTGTTCATCTCCCCTGCCTGTAAAACCCACCAGAGCCATTTATCACTTTGGGATCTAGAGCTTGCTTCCAAAGATAGTGATTTTAATCACTGTAAAAATCCACCCCGTACAGCAGCCGTTACACTGTAGCAATCCACCCACTTCACACCTGATAACAATGCTGTAATTCTCCACAATTCTGGCTCTTTAAGAGTTCTGATCTTTAGAAAGGGAAAGGAAGGGAAGGTGCTGCTGTTCTGGGAGATGTGTGAATGTTTAAGACTGTGTGTGCAGACAGGCAGCAGAAGCAAAGCCATGGTGCTTTTTTCGGAGATCTTGGCCCCCAATCCCTGCCCCTTTTGCCATGGAGCATCTCCATGTACAATGTTGCTCGGAATACCCACGGCTTCCAAAAAGTGTGCTGGTAGTCTTCTTTAAAGGGCAGTCTTTTTACCACACATTTTCCTCCTTTTGTGCCGCTGGAAGCTCTGAGAAAAGCCGGGCATGGGGTTGCTCAGAGGCAAAATAACCTTTTTAACAGACTTTTTATTGCTTGGGGACGGGGCCTCTGAGATTCTCCAGGAGCGCACTAAATTTTTCTTTATTTTTTTTAAAAAGGTTTTGTTGAAAATCTTTATGCATAATTTATATAATGTATTTAACTTATGAAATAAAAATGTCTCAGCTAATGCATTGTTTTTCATTTTCTGCAAAGTATATTTCCCATCACACTTAAAAGTTACTATTATCTTAGCAGACAGACTTGTCTTCTGAAGGAAGATTTAATAAATGCCTGTTATACAGCAATTGATATTTAGCAACATTCTGGCCATGTAAAGCCAATGTGGTTGAGATCCATTATTCAATGTGTCCTTAATATAAGCATATGAAATGGTTTTATGAAGGATTACGCCAGATCTGCATAGGGCCTTTATGGCATTGCAGGATCCATCTGATGGTGTAGGGGTCCCATTGGTACTGTGGACCCCTAGTGCATAAGTTTGTGCCCATTCAGGGCACAGGATTCAGAAGGTCCTATGCCCTGGAAGCATTTGCCATAAGTGCTTGATAAGCTGTGGTCACACCTTCACTTTAAACCTTCTTCAGTCCATGTAAAGGTCTTATTGCTCACACCTTTTCAATTCTATCTGTTCTATTTGTGGACTTAACATTCAAGAAAAGTCCAAATGGAGGACGAATAGTCCACAGATAAAATGGATAGTAATGAAAATATGTGAGCGGTCAGACCTGAAGATGGTCTGAAGAAGGTTTAAAGGGAAGATGTGACCACAGCCATAGAGTGCTATAACAGCAAAGTGATGGGAAGAGTAGGCAGCAATGCTTCCTATGATTATACATACACACACTGTCTGGGCTTACCATTTCATAGAGCATACAGTCATTACCTGTGCTCTGCAGAAAATTCCAGGTGGAATGAATGTTTTAAGGCATCAGTATTCTCCTTGTTAGTAGCAGCGACAGGCATGCACACTTCCATTGGAGTGGTTGACACCATGGCGAGTGAAGATCACTCCACAAGCCATCTTCACTTACTGCACTGCTTCTGGTTTAATGGAGAAGCTGTCTTAGACTTATTGCTTTGTTAATTTTTGGACCTCCATTGCTGAATGGAGAGAGTATTCTACTATCTTCAGAACCCAACACAAAAAGATCTCTTGGTCTCATTCCTCATACCTAAAAAAGTTGGAAATTGATTCCTTCAACATGCCACAAGCTGTAATCATCTCAAGTTGTTATGGGCCATTTTGGAAAATGGTTATCGGGCTTCACCCAGTAGGTGTCCATTTTCTGTTGCTAATACATGACAAATTATGGCACAGTGTCTCTTTTCCCACTAGTCTGTCTTCACAAGGAAAGAAACTTTGAATCAGGTCTTCTTCTACATCAGCTTTCACCACCTGACAAAATAACCCTATTTATCAGCTGAACATGAAAGAGGCTAATGTGGTCTGTGAGCACAATTTTCTTACAGTATTACATACTTGTGCATTGCTCTGCACTTGTCAAACTGATCAAGTCTACATGACACAATCTAATTAAATGAGATGTCAGCCAGGTTGCAGTAAATATGTTTTGAACCAGACTGGTGCTGATAACAAATGCATTGCAGCTATGTAGTAAACTGGATCTCTTGGGAGGAGATTACCTTCATTACCTCTGTATTGCTCAATGAAGAATACAGAGTCATGGTGAATAATGAGCTTCCTCATGTTAGCTACTAGGCACAATTAATATGTTTTGCAAGAAGAGCTGCTGATTTCAGCACAACTGCTTTAAGAGGGGGAAAGTGTTTAACAAAAAGCGGTAGAACTGAGCTCACAATCCTTAATTATTCTCATTAGGTTGGGGGTTCTCAAGCAATTGATTCAGTTAAGTCTTCCAGAGTAATGGGTGGACATATGAGTCACACTGAAGCAGACAAGCAAAGAGTTGCTGGACAAATAGCAGCTATGTTAACCCTGCGGGCCTTTTTGCACTTAATTTCCATGGGATAGTGTCCCAAGGAAGTTAAGTTCAGGGATGGTGGCCTTCATTCACATTGCAAGTGCCAGCACCATCCTCAACTTACCTAGGAGCTGTTGCAGTGTAGACAGTCTATCCAGGACTGTCTGCACTGCCATAGAAATGACTGCAGCAACTTCCATTACATGCCAGGCCATTGTTATGGAAATCACAAAAGTGGCACGTGACTGCGTAGCTGCAACCATGATGCCTCACCTCCATGAAGCATTCACACAAGGGAGTAGAGCAAATTCTGTGTCTGGAGGGTTGCCAGGAGGATCCTAGACACTACTGGTGAATCTTTTGAGCACTACAGACTATTCCACAGCTACTGAGGCTTGGAGTGCTCCAGGATCTGCTGTGACAGGGGTGGCAGTGTGGTGCATGGAGTATCCTGCAGTGCTTCAGTCTCTGCCAGGTGGGTAACTTCAAAAAAGCCTTATGTTACAACAACACAAAGTGAAGTAAAAGTTTTCAAAGGTGCAAATAGTCATCACCTTATGTTATGCAGGGAAATATTGGGTGAGCTACTGGGTCCTGGATAGCTAACACAGACAATTAACTTGTGTCTTCCATAAAGAAGATGCAGGTTTTACAGCGGGCAAAATGGGATTGTTGGAACTCTGTCTCTCATACTTCACTTATCAGGATGCAAAAGGTTGTCATGGGAGATAATGGGTTCTCCTTCACTGGAGGTCTTCAAGCAGAGTCTGGACATGCATCAGTTTGGGATGGTTCAGGAAATCCTGAACCACTTGTGAATTTAACATGCTTGACGTAGAGGAGCCCAGCCCATGAATTCTGCATGTTTGGTTTGTTGCTTTTGGGAAAGAAAGATCAGGCATTATGGATCAAGCATTATAGCATAATTATGGATTTATATCAACAAGTCAGTAGCTGTTGAATTCCTCACTCACAGCCAAGCAATTTCAGTCTATAGGCTGTTCCTTTTGGAATCAAACATGGTAAAACTGAGCTTCCTAGATTTTCAGAACTTTATTCTGGGTTATTTTGCTTATTCCTCTCGGTTTTGGTGGAATTTCCAGGTTAGATAGCACAGAAAGAAAACTGCTTGTTCCTTTCCTGATGTGTTCTCTCACTTTGAAGTTGGATCAAAAATGGATTAAAACTTAGTTATAACTGGGCTCTCGGAGTTCTAAATGATGGAATTCTAAGCAATCCATAGTTAGAATATCAGCATTCATTTCCACTAAATTGTGTTTAAATTGTGCACAGGATATTGTTTAAGAAGTTTTACTAATTTGACGCTAAAATGACAGCTTTTGCATTATCTGAATAATATTTTTCTCAGCTGGCTGAAAATCTATGGAAAGTGGGCATGTACTTGTATAGTGCCAAGACCCAACTCATTGACATTAAAGTCTTTCTTGGTCAAGGCAGTTTGTTGGCTTCTTTGAAGAAATAAAGGAGACAGGAAGGGTGGCCAAATGATTAGAGTTCTTGGAGTCAATTAACTGTATTGCTTTTCATCAATTTCTGAATTACGAATGGTGGGAGGGGCCCAGGTGTGCCACACTGAAGTTATTAGACTGTGGTAGAACTTTTCTTGATTAAGAAGCTATGCACAATTTGCTGCTGAGGACAAAACCCCTTAAAAGCTTTACAACTCAGCCTGAATAAAGAGATGCACATTGATTGTGTACAAAAGCTGACACAGGCTCTGAACACCCTATTGTAGGGTGCAATTCTGATTAAATTATTAATTGAAGATTTAGAATGCAGTTGTTAATCAGTTCATCACACTGATTAGTGCTTTCTGCCTGAGGTAAGAAATAGCACAGTTTTTAAATGCCTGCTTATCCTCCCATCCAATTGAAATGAAGCTGCAGACACTCATGGTAAGGGCTTATTTATATAATACATACTGAAGGAGATCCTGAATTCAGATGCTTTCCCTCCTATAACATTTCTTCATTTGTTTTTTAAAGAATGGCAAGGTGATGTAATAACCATCTCACATTCTCATGAAATGTGTTCATGTTGTTTCCACAATATATTCAGAACAGGAGCCACACAGTACCACTTCTGGCACTATGAGAACCCTCTATAGGCATAGAAACTGCATGCTGACAGGGGGTTAACACATAATTATGTCATGGCTATGCTGGGATTGCCACATGTATCTAAACACACACTTTTTCCTATTCCAGGAAGACCCAAAGCTCAATGCAGCTTTTCTAAGAGCAGCATAAAAACCTACCTGTCCGGAAGCTTGGCAGTTTGAACCTTGTTGAATAAAATGCCCCCCTGCTCATGGGTGAATCTGAGGTGAAAATAGCCAGATGTGCACTTTCCATGCTCTGTTGGCCAGCAACAGATGTAAAAGTAGTCCACTGTTTAATGATCCCCATCACTGATCAAATCCTGCAAATATCAAACAGTAACTGAGAGAAACAGTAACCACACATTACTAGGTCTGAAGCTGTAAGGCATGGGTGTACTTCTGTGTGATCCAAGTCAGAAGGAGTCCAGATGGAGTCTGGTATTTTATCTGCCAGTCAGGACAAAGGACAATGGCAAATCTGACAACATTTCTCTCTAGCAAATTGGAACTACTGGGGAGGTGAAGGAGGAAAATATAGCAACCGACAAGCCATATTTCATATTCATATTAAGTCTGGCTTGAAGAGCAAAAGGTACTCAAACCTTGTACTTCAGTTGCAGTACCACCACTGCCACCACCACTGATTGCATTTAGACTGCCTTTGCATTTAACGTTCGCTTCTGCCTGCCCAGACTATGATCTGCTCTATGGGATTTATTACTTGAGGAAGTGGTGATGGCCACTAGCCTGGATAGCTTTTAGAAGGGGTTAGACAAATTCATGGTAAACATGTGTACTAATCACTAATAGAATGGATGCCTAGATACTGCCTCCAGGTTGGAGATATAGGCAGGATGCCTCTAAAGGCCATTTGCAGGGAGTTAAGAGCAGGTGAAGCTTTTGCCTTGGTCTTCTGCTTGAGAATGCCCAGAAGCAAGTGATGGGTCACCATGCAAGACAGATGCTGGACCAGATGGGTGATGGTAGGGCTTCTCTTGTGCTTTTACATTCTTAATAAACAAGGTAAAGCTTTCAATATTATCATTCTTTCCTTCCCCGCATGATTGTCCCAAATTTCAGAGAATTAGAAACTTTGGGCCTTTTTGCACATTGCAGGGTCTCTTCCATTCTGAAGCAGCCAAGACCCTCAACGAGTTGTGTGGAGCAGTAAAGCCTGGACAGCCCTGAATGCAACATTCACATGGCTATGCTTCATGGGGGCAAGGTGTCATGGCTGTGACTGTGCAGTTGCAAAGCTGTTTGCTGTAGCCATGGCCCAGAGTACATGGCTTTTGTTTCAGCAAGGTAGACACTCCTAGATGGGAGCAGTTTGGGAAGGGGCCAGTGTTTGCAGGGTGAACGTGGGATACTGCTGCACAGAAGTTAAGTTTGAAAATCCTCTTACTTTGAAAACTTCTCTTATAAAGGTTACCTGGCCCTAGTTCATCACAAAGTTAAGCAATCCCAAGGAGGAAAAGAAGGAAGGATGCTGAAGTTGTTTATTGTCAGATGAGCTCTGGATCACAGACTGAAGAACACACCGGTCACAGTTTGACATACCATGATGAAATATACTGTATTTTTATGCAAATTGCAGTAATTAATTTTGAATGTGCTTCTTGGTCGTTAAAGAGAGAGAGAGAAGAAGAAGAAGCTGATTTTATGCAAGTCTTTGTCCTTTACTTGTCTCCCTTTCTGATGAAGCATTTCCTTTTTGGTGCCCTCCTTACTTAATATTCAGGCTAATGCCAGACTTTGTTGAAGAGTCATTTCAGCAAGTTCTTAAAGCGAGTTAGAAAAGGTGAGCAGAGATACCTGCATAATGTGGTAGTTATCTGTGCTTGCTTCTGCTATTCCTCCTCTCATGGGTGCTTATTTTGTGGCAAAAGACTAGCAGTTGGTAGAAACTGAGCTCTATTTCTCAAGTTTGTCATGACCCACAAACGTATCAGTGTGTGGCAGACAGTCTCAGCAAAAGAGGCTAAAGTTGCTTGCTTGCTTAAAGTTACAACAGTTCCTAACTTACTTGGTTTTACCCCTAGCTCTGTCAGTTGAATGGGCATCTATTGGTACCATGAGAGGATGGAAAAAGTTCCCTGCTTCAGACAGGGCAGGACAGGACAGCCATCATGTATCTAGCTATGACAACAATCCATGACACTGACTGTGATTCTGGCCTGGGATGCTTTTCGTGGGCCAGAATTGAGATCTTCTATAGTGTGCATGAAGAACTAGCCATAATACCTAACCTGGGCATCCAAGCTAGTGGGCCTCTCCATGCTTGTGCTATGGACTGATCCGAGCCACTGGCTGAATCTCTCCATCCTCACCAGGGAGACACAACAAGTCACCAGAAATTGCCTCAGGCTCCTCCAGAGTCATCCATCTATGGATTGCTAGAAAGCAATCTTCATGCTTACCTGGAGCAGCTGGATTGCTCCCAAACCCTATGTACATGCACTCTTCTGGGCGTGGACATGGCAAGTGTGTGTGGCTGTGTGACTTCAACTGCACAGTCACACACAGCATCAGGATTGCCATAGCAATGTTCAAGCATGAACTGCATGTTGCCTTGGACATTTAATTGGTGATCTGGCCAGCCCAGTCTGTGTGTGTTCACATCTCAAGCACTGCTGGCCAGGTATGGGACAAGTTTATTTATTTATTATTTGTACTTCTATCCTGTCCTATACCCAAAGGTCTCGGGGTGGGTAACAACATAGTAAAACAAAAGCAGTATATATTAAAACTCTAACAGTGTCTGTAAAGTGGGAAGAAACAAAATCTTCCCATTTAACCAAAGGCCAGGGTGAAAAGGTGCATCCTCACTGCCTTCCTAAATATATACTTTGAAAAAGCCTGACACCTTAAAGAGGAGACTATTCCATAACCGAGGGGCCATCACTGAGAAGGCCCTCTCCTGGGTGCCCACTCCTTTTACTACTGAGGATGGTGGCACAACCAGGAGGGTCTCCCACCCAGACCTTAAGGCTTGGACAGGATGATATGGAAGAAGGTTGGGGCCCAAGTCATTTAGGACCTTTTGGTAGGAATGGCCGCGGTATCCTTACTGGCCTGGTGTAGTATTGTTCTAACATACCAAACTGACAAGTGCAAACAGACTCTTTGTGGAGTGCATTTCCTTCAGCAGTGAGAAACTGCCTTCAAAATCAAGCTTAAAAGCAGAACTTACAGGTCAAAGAGTGTGAATATTCTTGATCTGGAGCTGAGATGTGGCATCAGTTTCTTTAGATATTATGTTCTGCTAACAAGTACCCTTTTGCATGTGAAATGAAAAGCATGTAAAATTAATTTCCCATGAGTCAGAGGTGTGAACTGCTCCCCTCTTCGAAATCCAGACTTAATTTTAAACAGAACCATGTCCCCTAGGAGACGGATCAAAAGAATATTGCAGTCGTTTCCTTAGGAAATTACATTTTAAAAAGAAGAAAATGAATGTTCCCATCCCTTTGAATATTTAATGAAAATCTTGTAATCTTCATTGTATTGATAAAACTGCTGTGATTTGTTAATTGAACCAGCCATGTGTTTCTAGGAAGATCAATATTGATGTGCCTCTATGTGGTTGTTTGAAAAGATATTTAGATTTGATTCATTTGTGCAGAGAGAAAATGCATGTTAATTGTTAAAGCAAATTATGAAGTAATTGAGTCCCATGTTCAGATGGGAAGAGGGTGAGGGTCCTGTTTTGTTTTGTTTTAATTTAATCCTGGGTCACATCACTCTAACAGGAATGTGATTTACGAAAGACTAAAGCAAGATGCTGGGAATCCTTTAGATCCATAGTCTTCAGAAGTGCAGGGAAGTGCCGGGCATCATGGGAAAAGGCAGTTTGGTGGAGGTATCTGTTTTAGGTGCCTCCTGTACTATGCATGAAGATACAGCCTTTATTTGGCAGAGGACTGATCATGCTTGAAGTACTGCATGCATTTCTGAGCCAACCAAGCTGAAAGGGAGATCGTTAAGAACAGATGAAGTGCTCCACTAGATTGGAGCCATGCTCCTTCTAGTCTAATAGTCTGTTCTAGGGGTGTGCACAAATGCAATTTTCCGGATTCAATTCCAATTGAATACCCAAAAATTCAATTTGATCTGAATCTTTAAAATTTGAATTTACCCAAATTTGACCTGAATTAAGCAAATTTGAATCTATTTGTTCAAATTTTCAATTCAAATTTGCATTTACAATTGTTGGCAACATTTGTATGTGCGCATACACAGCATTGCGCATCCTGTACACATCCGTATGCATCTGTATACGTCCATATGCATCCCATAGTTATCCCATATGCAACCCATTTTCATCCCATCCAGATCCGTACAATGCATACGGATGGGGGAAAGATAAGTGTGTGCATGTACGCATCAAGGACAAACCTGTACACATATGAATGTCTAAATAATTCAAACAAATAGATTCAAAAATTCAAAATTAGTTCAAATGTTTAAATTCAAATTGATGGTCACTTGATTTGAATTTCAATGTCAAAATTTGGACGAATTCGATCAAATTTTGAATATCTTTGGATATTAGTGCACATCCCTAGTCTGTTCACACAGTGCTCAACCAACTGCACAAGGAAACCCATCAGCAGGACACAAGCTCACAGCTTGCTCTGCTCACCCCTTCCAGAAGAGATAAACCAACTCCCATTATAGAGGCATTCCCCCTATCATCAGGGCTAAATGTAGCAATTGCAAATTTGCCCAGGTTTCCTCCACCAGCTTCTCTAGCCTCAGGGTAAAAGGATTCTCCTTGTGTCCAGAAGCTTGCAGTATACACCCAGCACAGCAGGGTGCTGGACGTAGCCTGAAGGCTTAATGGAGGATGGCCACATGCTGCACGCAGAGTACAGCCTGTTCTCTTCCTGCCTGCCACAGGATATGACATCAGAAGGACTTCTGACCTGCCCAGCTGATGGACTCCACCTATCACCTCCTGGGATTTTCTCTTGAGGTCACTTCCTTCCCCGCCTTCTGGTGGGGGATATAAAAAGCTTGGCACAGAAATAAACTCTCTCTTTTCCAGCCCATCTTGTCTCCCGCCTAACTTCTTTCTCCTGTGCTCTCTGTCTTTAAATCACCATAAGAGCACATGGTGATCCCTTATAGGCATGCCGGTGGCTTTTAAGGGAATACTGTCGTAACACCCGGTGATTGTACCAGTCTACTGGTACCACGATCGTTGCAGCCCATTGGGGTTGTAACCACGTATCGCTGTGGGTCTCAGGACTGCAGCCACGATCGAGGTAGTCAGAAACTACCTCCCCCAGGTTTCCCAGAGCCAAGGATTCAGGTTGCTTATCCAGAAAGCGACAGCTAAAGCCATTGATTGCCCTGAATCCATATATGCATCGAACCCTTTTTAATCTGGTAACCAACAACACATTTGGGGTAGTGAATTCCAATGTTTGAGGGTTTTTTAAAAGCATGTATTTTTGTCCTGATTTGTCCAGATTTTAATTTTATTGGGTGACCCCCTCGTTCTCCCATTCAGACCTGCCTGAGTTTTGAGGTCTCAAGAAGACCTTCTTGTAGTTCCTTCTGTCTCAGAGGCACAAGAGGCAGGGACATGCAAGAGGGCTTTTGCTGATGGGGCTCCACACTCTGGAATAGCCTCCCTCTGGGGATCATATTGTATGGGTTTTTCTGCCATGTTAAAACAAACCTGAGCCCTATTTGCACTAGGGCCTCTCAAATGTGAGTAGGATACCCCGGGACAAAGCATTCACTCTGCTGGGCCGGCAGTTCTGATAGGAACCACCCCAGCCCATCCCAGGGCGGCCTACTTGCGTTCCAGGTGTAGAGCACGAAACTGTAGCATTTGCACTCCTCCTCCCAAACAGCTGTGGGTCCTGCCCCCTGCTGCCACTATTGGGCTGAAATTGGCCCAACAGCTGGCAGGCCCACGCAATCACCTTACCTTGCCAGGGCGGGGGTGCTCCTTGCACAGCCTGGAGAGTGATCTGCCATGATCTGAGCAGGCGCACACACTGTGGTAGACTGAACCCATGCTGTCCATTGAGGTGAGCGTGGGGCTGAGCTACTGGAGTGCACAGGCATGCGCAGATCATGGCACATCGCTCTTAAAGCCACGCAAACTCTGGAGCCTGTGCCTGACAAGGTAAGGGGGCATCGCAAGTGTGTGTGTGTGATGGCATGAACCCCTGGGTGCCCTGCAGGCTGGTGCAGTCCAAATGGGACTCATTCTGCCCCTTTCAAGGGGGGGGCAAGACCAGGCTGGCGGTGTCTTCAGCTGGGGTGATGTGCTGCTCTGTGCAGTAGACCAAATCCATGCTGTCAGCACATCCAACTGGAAGCGCACACTATGGTAGATAGGGCCCATACGATCTGTGGGCCCTGTCTACCTCTGCGTGTGCTCCCACTCTGAAGCACTGACAGTGTGGCCCCCATCAACCACATGGAGCAGCACATCTGCCAGTGCATCAGGGTGGATCTTCAGCCTCCGCGGGCCTCAGTCATCTAGATCTAGGTGGCTAATCCCTGCGGACACCCTCTGGGACCACCCCTCACCCAGGGCCAGGGCCTACCCAGGGACATGCATGCGAGAGGGACTTACTCCCTCACCACCGTAGTCTGGACTGGGAAGCCCGGGCTGACATGGTCAGTGGCACTCTGCGTCTTCATGTGCCACTGGCTCTGATTGGCCATTGGCCCAAGCCTGCGCAGAATGCCTGGCCGATCAGAGCCAGTGACACATACAGATGCAGAGCACCACCGACCGTGCTGGGAAGCCTCGCCCCTGGGCTTCACAATCTGATCTCCTGTGGCAAGGAGGTAAGTCCCTCACATGCCCGTGTCCAGGGAGGCATGTGGCCCTGGGTGGGAGGGTGCCTGGATGGATTCCTGCTAACTGTAGCTGACCCAATTGCAGCCTGCAGGAACCTGGGGAAGGGATGGGATGGCCTGCTTCCCCCTGGGTTGACTTTTTCTTTTTTTAGATCTGGAGGAGCCAATCATGGAGGGCCATGGGAGGGCCTCTGGAGATCCGGATTGAGGTGGGTGCAGTGCTTCTGCACTGCACACACCTCAAATCCGGATCTAAATCCAACCTTCCATCCCGTATGCAGATGGAAGGGGTGTTGAAATCCATGTTAAAATAGATCCGGATCTATTTTAACATGGATTTCAGAGGACAGTGCGGAAGCAACCCTAGTCAAACATCTAGTCTTTGGTTCATTGGTTTCACCTGGTTGCTTCTAATGTCTTCATTTAAGGAGGGATATGTGTCGCTAAGGAAGTAACTAGTTTGATCTTACCTGGCACACTAAAATTGAATGCACACAGGTTGCGTGTAAGGAAACAATACACCAAAAACATAAGAGTTCTAATGTGTTTGTTCTCGTGTCTCACCACAAAGAAGTTCCATTCAAACTAGTTCTGTCTCCCCCGCTCCCCATCTGAAACTCCTATCTGTGATTGTAAATGTCTAGAAAACAATCCTTCAGCTTTCTATTCAGAAACACTCTCATGCATTACTCTTTCAGAGGAAGCATGTGGAGAGGACAGTAACATAGGTGACAAGATCCCTGTTCTTATGTGCGTGCACACACACACACAAACTCACTCTCTCTATATATATTTATATATTCCTGTGTTCCAAACCTGAAGTGAATAAATAAAAGGTCTAATGGAAGGAATCTCACACTGCTAGAAATGATTGTTGACATGATTGGGGAAAACAGTCAAGGAATACATTCTCACCATCCCCTTAGGCAGCCACATCCAGGATTTAAAATATCCACAATATGGCCCCACGGAGGAGGAGGAGGAGGAGGAAGTAATTTGCTTTCAATGCAGGAAAAGGCACTCTGGAGCAGGGATGTGCATGGATATTCAAAACTTTGAAAATCTGATTCAAATTTGATGAATATCGACATTCAATTCGAGTCAGATTTTCAAAAATCTGAATTTTCGAATTTGAATGGGGGGTTTTAATAATAAATTGTATCTATATCAGTAAAAAAATTATATAGTTGCTGCTTTGTCACACTGCAACTCTTATATTGTAAACATCCACTTTCAAGATATGGAGTAGCTTATTACATTTGCACTACACAATCACTGCTTTTGCACAAAGCAAAAACTTTGGGAGGCAGTTATTTAACATGCATATGATTGTGCTATAATTGCTACCTAAACAAATCTTGCTAGCATATTTCTGTTGAAATTGTACACTGTATACATAGAACTTTTAAAAGGAAAGTGTAGTGTTTTTCATTCTGGAGAAATTATAGTTATTAGCCTACATTCAGACAGCAGGGATGTTCTGATCCATAGATGCAGAAGACATGGATACTACCAGATGTTATGAAAATTCAGAAGGAATACATTTCACAGGTAACACCACTCATTGGACCATTAAATAGCCCATGCATTTAACACAGGACCTGCAAAAAGGCCATATTTTTCAAGGTCCATGCTAAAAGGAAGTGTCCCATTATCCTGGGACAATTTGGGTGGAAAGATGATTTTTCCTGGAACAGCAATACCATTCAATAATCAATACCACTCTGTGTCCTGGTGCTATATTGAGTTTGCCACAAATACTCATGGCAATCCCAGCAGAACTCTGGGACCTTATCTGATTTCACAAAAATAACATGATAGTATGAAGAGTGATATGTGTTAGCTCTTTTTGATGAGATTGTGCACAAAGTTTTTTTTTTAACTCTTTTGAAAAGTTCAAGAGTTTTACCAAAGCCTGGCACCAAATTAATTCTTTGCTGATTTTGACCTTTGAATTAACCTATTTTCAGGCTTTAATTTCTCATGTATCCAGATTTTCAAAACTGATCTCAGGTAGCTTGGGAAGGAAGGAAGGAAGGAAGGAAGGAAGGAAGGAAGGAAGGAAGGAAGGAAGGAAGGAAGGAAGGAAGGAAGGGGGAAATCTTACCAGTTTCGTATCCCAGTTAAAGTGAATAGAGGAGTTGGGCTTTTTACAATGCCAGCTTTTTTTTTTCTTCCCCAAGCTTAAACCATCAGCTGAAATGTTTAGGTTTTGTGGAGAATTCCAGAGATGTAACTGCAGGATGAAAAACCAAAATACTATCAACATTTTAGACCAGCTGGTGTAGGAAGCGACAACATGAATCCGCTTTTTAATTTGGCTTTGCTCCAATAAATTCAGTACAGCAAACATGGTTCTCATCTCATTTTATTTCTACTACTGTATGATGTAGTTTATTCTAAGAGACAGAAATTTCCCAAAGAAACTAACCCTGCAAATTGAATTTGAACCTGTGTCTGCCAAGTGAGGAAAATTTTGTATTATTATTTTTGTTTTTGTTTTTGTTATTATTATTCTTTATCATCATTATCATTATAGTTTTAATTGGACCTAACCAGTAAAGTTCAGTTCATTTACAAATATTTCTACCATAGACTAGGAATGTGCACAGATATTTGAAACATTCAAAATTCAATTGAATTCAATCGAATTCAGACATTTGAATTTGAATCAAATGTCTATACATTTGGATTTAATATTCAAACAAATATTCAAATTTTTTGAATCATTTGTACAAATTATTTGAACATTTGTAAGTGTACAGATACATATGAATTACATACGTATCTGTACACATCTTATTCGTATCCGTACTCATTTGTACAGATACATATGGGATGAAAACGGGATGCATACTGCGATAAAAACAGGATGCATACGGATGAGTATGGACTTATTCGAATGTTGTTGACATTTGTATCTTCAAATATGAATAGAATATTCATACAAATAGATTTGAATGTATTCGATTCAAATAGAATGTGAATGCATTCAAATTTTAAACATTCAAATTAATTTGAATATACGGATATTCGATTTGAATAGAATTGAAACCAGAAACTTGCATTTGTGCACACCCCTACCATAGGCATCTTTCTCCTTATTAAAATATGGCATGTGCAAAATTATGCATAATAGCAATGATATCAAATTAACAATATGAATGTGGAAAATGTGTGCAGAAGTAAAGCCAGTTGCACACAATGATGTTCACCCAGAAAAAAAAATAGATTTGCTGCTGAAAATGATAAGCAACAACTATTTCCATAACAAAGTAGCATTGCATCTTCAGATTATTATTCTCCAGTTTTGTGTTGCTAATTGTGTCAGTAAAAAATTATGTGTTACCTCAATTAGTGGTAATTGGTCAAAACTATGACCTTTCTGCACTTACCAGTAGTTCATATTTATGAGTCTCCCTTCTACACATAAGTGCAGTTTAAGGGAGTCTTGCCCCCTTGCTAGTATGCTCCATATGCACAAGAATATGGCCTCCTGATCCAGTCTAGGTCCAGACAGCTAGCAGACCTATTTTATCATAGATGGCATGCCTCTATGGTCCAGTTTACTGTGTGTGAGCCATTTTGGCAGCAGAACAAGAAGTACCACCAAAATTGGTCCCCCAGGGGCTCTGAGTCCAGGAACTTATGTCCCTGGCTCTTGGAGCTCTTGGAGGCTGGCTCCAAACTTGCACAGGTTTTGCGGCTAGCATGGAGGCTAGACTGTCCTAACGTGGATAGCCTTGTCCTAGCTTGGTCTAATGGTTAGGACAGACTCCTATGTGGGAATACCGGGTTCAATTCTGCCCTCCCCCCACAAAGCCAGCTGAGTGACCTTGGGCTAGTCACAGCTCTCTTCTGAGCTTTCACAGGCCCACCTACCTCACAGGGTGTCTGGGGTGGGGAGAAGAATAAAAAGCTTTGTCAGCTGCTTTGAGTCCCCTTAAATGGGTAAGAAAAACAGGGTAGAAAAGCTGACTCTTCTTCATCATCTGGAGCACAGCAGTCTGGATCAGCAGAGGTGAATGCAGAAAGGCCCTAAAACAATAGTCAATGTGCATTTCAAAAACAAACAAAACTCTGAGGTGATTTAGAAACAGCTTAGGGCCTCGCAGCAGTAAAGCCTCACTTGATCCTTCACCATTGATTCTGTGGTAATGATGTTTGAATTTTGCTTCAGGGGAAAATACACAGAAAAGACTTAACACATTGAAGCACATTTGTTCTCCCAAAACACAAAGAGTATTAGCAAGTGAAATGTAGATTGTTTTGCTCTGGCTCCACCTCTCCCCGTTCTAAATTCCTCTCTTCCCTGAAACTGTTAATGAATGTTCCCCACAACCTATCTTCTTGTTTCGTCCCTGCACAGAAGAATATCCTCTGAAAAAGGGCCCATATGTGTGATGTCTTTTTTTTTGTGGGGGGGGGGGAGGAGAAAGGATGGAAATTGTATTAGCACATCTGTGCAGGGGAGCATTTTCTAGGCACTGTGCAACAACACATAACCTTTTTACATTTAAACATAAGTTCGGGGACAGCAGAAGGTGTTCACACCGTGAGCACACCTTCCCCAACTTACACCATGGCCCTCTGAAGCATGCATAACTGTCCTAGACCATCCACATTGCCACATCAATGGCCATGGAAGCTTCCACCACACACCAGACCATTGTCATAGTGATAACAACACAGCACTTGACTACCCAACCGCAGCTGTAGTGCTCCACCTATGTGCAGCATTTGCACAAGGAAGTAGTGAGAACTCTGAGCCTTAACTTTCCGGGGAGCACATGCTCACAAGATTTCCCATGATTTGCAAATGGGGGCAGCCTCTCTGACTGTGTGCACACCTCCAGGGACCCCAGATGAGCCTCTGAGGAGGGTGCAATGACAGTGGTGACAAAAAGTGAGTGAAAGGTGAGGTGGGGCATAAAGAGACAGATGGAGGCTTTCCCTTTGCACACAAATATTCAGTGAATGTTCACATGGAAAGGCAAAGCCCCCTACATTTGTGTGTGGGAGGACTTTGCACAAAGCCAAACATTCCACCTGCTTCATGCATATCCCCAGCACTCTGGGGTGGGGTGGGGTGGGGTGGGGGGTGGGGGGAAAGCAGTTTACAAAAACTGTAATCAACACTTGCCATGAAATCTTTCATTTACTTGTGGTTTTACCACAGCAGAAATTCTTCAAATCGGCCTTAAAACGTATGTAGTAAGAATCTTAGAGATCTTCTCATAAACGTTATAAGCTGGAAAAAGATGAAGTAAAGATGGGATAAGAACAAAAGTGTGACAAAATGCAGTCTCTGAAGGCTCTTCTGAGATGCTTTTTTTGTTTGTTTATTTGTTCCAAACTGCAGCCTCAGTCTAGAAATGCATAGTCAACATAAACAATAGCCATAGGCACTATGGTGTTACAAGGTAGCATGACTGTACTGCCTGAAACCCAAACAGTTTGCACAAACTGTGCCCAATTAATCTGTAAGTTTTCTGCTGAACCAAAAAAAAAAAAAAGGAGAGAGAGAGAAATCTGGACAGTATGTGCAAATCTAGTTTAAAACTTAATCTCGGGAAGCAGAAGAGAAAATGGGGAATGAAGACAAGTATGAAAAGCAAATCATATATTTCATTTATTTAGTCATTGGTCATTAAACACAAATATATACATTCCCCACAAAATAAAAGTTACATTTAAAAAGAAAAGATACCAAAAAGGCAACCCTATGAACAGAATGAAACTCAAAGTGTCACCTTTCCATCACAATCTAGTACTGACTTTCTGACATTAAATAATATGTGATTGGGTCCTTTATTGTTTGTGAATTTAGTTCAAAGACATCTACATTGAAGGGACATCCACATTTTGTTGCATCAAATTCCAAAAATGAATTATATGAAGTTTGAAGACGTACTTTAAAAAAAATCAGTTTCAGTGAGATACCTCAAGTTCTAAACTTTGTTTGTTTGTTTAAGATGAAGGTAAACTTGCAATAAAGTAGTTCAGCCTACATAAGTATTCAAAGTGTGGCCTAAAGGTATTTTCAGAAGAGAATGAAATAAAATTATCTTTGTCCAGATATGAGCACCATCTACAAAACAGTTTCAGGTGACTTCTGGTTGGTTGAGGGTCACCAGATAACAATGACCTCCTGAAGTAAGTAGCTATGGTCTGCTCCCTTTGGAGGTGGTAGAATGAGGGTACTTGGAAATCTCACTCACTTAATGTGGGGTTTCAGGTGTGGACAGTGTACTCACCATAACTTCCAAACTGATTTCTGGTCTCTCACTAGCAGACACAGTTTGGAGGAGGAAGTGACAAATCAAAGCTTCATTAATTTGGTTGAGTACTCTTCAATTTCATGCCAATTTGTTAATCAAGTAGCTCCATCCATGCCCCCATGGGGCAACATGTGGACACAGACATGACTTCTGCTTCTGTTCCCTTGATTTGCCCAGTGTTAAATATTTTTATTATTATAAACATCATTAGAAAGGAAAATGAGAATCAGAACCATTTTTGCTTCATCAAAGATCTTTGTCCCTTGACTACTCCACAGGACTGGAACAGTGCCATCCTGAATAACCTAGAGGACAGAGCTGGGTGAAAAGAGGCCCATCCAGTTCAAACATGCAGGTTCCAATGGGATGCATGCCAGATTGGCCACATCTTCCAGGATCAAGTCATGATAGAGTTTTACTTTGGACTGATCTGGCATTTAAAAGCAGTCCTAACAGAGCAACCTGATGGTTGGAAGGCAAACCAGTTAGAGCTTGTGGTTAAGAAACACTGGGTTTGATTCTGCACTCCTCCACAAAACCAGCTGGATGACTTTGGTTACCATAGCTCTCTTCCGAGCTCTCCCAGCCCCACCTACCTCACAGGGTGTCTGTTGTGAGGAGAACTGATTTCTCAGCCACTTTGAGTTCCCTTAAGTGGCTGAGAAAAGCGAGGTATAAAAAGCCAGCTCTTCTTCATCTTTTCCTAAACCAAGTATTTTGCCTTCCAGCACCATACCTCCCCTTGCCATGACATAATAATCCCAACCAGCTAAACTAATATTAAACCATGATTTATTTTTTAAATTCTCACTGTCCATCACCCACAGTCTCCTGTGGTTTTGGATGAGTCATCCTGACACTCAGTCTCCATGAAGTGTCTCTCCAAACCCCTTTAGTGTAACATCTTCAGTGGTGATCCCTTTTGTGATGACCCCACCACCATAAGCATCAAGCCTATATAGGCTTGCAGATACCACAGTTGTTCATAATGCCTCCCAGCTGCCATAAGCCCAGTCCTGCAAGGTACAAACACTCTTCTCTGCTGGAATTTCTGAAGCTGCCATAACAGCAGTCCCATGGGTAGATCTTGAGGTCAGCGGCAAGAGACAAAACCTCCACCAGTTAGCCCACAATCCCTCACCCTGTGGTGACTGGCTGCAAATTTCCTCTCTCCAATAGTAGGGGATTCAGCAGTGTCCTTCTTCATACTCATTGAATGGATTGGTTTTCTGACATACTGATTAGAACGGAAAATTAAATGCATGCAAATATTCTCATGGAAACATAATGCCTCATTTCTAGGGCCTGTTGTAGCACTGCTTCTGACACCAATGGCCAAAAAAAGGTGGAGAAATGCAAAGAACAGGAGCATGATTTTGAAGACAGGAAAGGTTCACCTGAGGATACTCCTGGGAGAAAATCAATTAGGAAAATTTATGGTGCTGCTCATAAGGACTGTCAGGCAGTGTGCACCTCAATGTTCCAAGTATTTATTATTAGTAGTAACAATAAAAAAAATCAAGTTTTGTGCCCTTCAAAGTGACAGATATGAAAAACCAGAGTGTAATATTAAAATATCAATTCAGCAGCAGGTCCTGAAAAGTGAGTGACCATTCTCCAATGAGAAGGAACAATGACATCATAGGCTTGGCCCAGAACCATACCTTGTGCTGACCTTCTCCCTTCCAGGTTGATTAGATATTAGAGATGCTTTGATAGAATTTTAATTCAGACCCCTCTCTGTTCCTTTCTGCTGGTCCTCGCTTTAAATATGCTTCCTTAATTTTGATGGAGCTGATATTACTAATTACCCTGCTGTCTGCCCTTGTTTCCTTGTGTGTGCAGTCATTTGCACATAAGCATACTAGTCCCATATGGCATATTAGACAGTGCATTGTTAATTTTTAACATCTTCATTAGCAGCATAAGAGCTCCGTGGTGTTTTATCAGAATGAATGTTGAATTATTGCTATTTTATGTTATTTTCTTCACTGGGGTAAGGAACAAGCATGTTCATGTAGGTATGAAAAGTCAATGCAAAATCCCATACAGCCATCCCTTCTATAACCTTATTGTTTGGACCTTACAAATGACTGATCACAGCACAACCACATCATAGAAGTAATTATAACTTGAAGAAACCTGGGGGATAGAGGAACCATGGAGGCTTAGGGTACCAATACTATTCAGTGGCCACATGGTTATAATATCCAGTAAATCATGGTGTGTTAGAAGGATAATAGAAAGGACTCCCAGGCTATAACTGCATAGGCTGCTCACCTGGGACAGCAGCCCCTGATGAAATCCCTCCCTTTCTTAGTACACCCCATCTACACTGAACATAGACCAAAACAAAGTGGACTAGATGTCATCATCCAAATATACTCCTAGTCCAGTATACTGATAAATCTCTTTAAAGAGGTCTACTGGGATACTATGTGCCACTGGGTTGCTGTACTTGGACATCTCAATTGAAATTTCACTGATCGCAGGCAAGAAAGAAAGAAAGAGAAAAAGGGACTAGGGGTGTGCATTAATATTCATAACATTCAAAAATTTGTACAAATTTGGACAAATTTGGACATTTGAATTCAAATTGTAAGTTTTGATAAATTCCTATGAGATTTGTATGGAATTTGTATGCTATTAGTATGCATTCATATGGGAGTTGTATGCGATTCTTATGGGATTGAACATTCATATTGAATATGAATCCTACCACATTCAAAGGGGATCTGTTCAAATGAATACAAATTTTCTTGCATTCGATTCAAGACTGGGAAAAAAAATGTGCATATCCTTAAAAGGGACCACCTGGTAATTTTAAAAGTCTGTGAATGAATATTTGTGGTATTCGGGACCTGGGTGTTGGCTCTGGGGGCTTGGGGACAGCCTTTGGGGTCAGCAGCTGGAACTGGAATGGAACAGCCCATCCAAAATCTGAATGGCCTACTCATTCCAGTGGCAACCTGGTCTGTAAAAATGGGGTGCAATTTCCCCCCGCCAATTTTAGGTGGAGAAAGAATCCTGCTTCCTTGTCGTGATTCTACAGCTGACTGACCTCTTACTTAGGGGGAGAGAAGATGAATGATCCATTGATGAACTGGTATAGTTCAAGACGGAGATTGGTACAGCAACAATACCCACTAGGGGTGTGCACAAATATTTGTAACAATAAAAATTTGTACGAATTTTGTCAAACACGGACATTTGAATTAAAATTGAATGTTGGCACATTCAAAGATTGACATTCAAATCCAAATTGAATGTTTCAATACATTTGTACAAAGCTTCATTATGGATTTTTATGGAATTTGTATGTGATTCGTATCTAACATTCATATTGAATTTGTATGGAACACTCATATCAAATCTGAATCCTATCCACAGTTGAAGGGATTTATTCAAATGACTACAAGTTTTCTTGAATTCAATTCAATAAGAATAAAATTAAAAAAAAAACATTCTTACACATCCCTAATATTCACTAACATTCTGTTTTTGAGCTGATGAGGGATGCCATAAGGAAACTAGCATTTAAACAGTGTCTGGTAAGACCCTGCACAGTAGAGCCATTTCCTACAAAAGAAAGGAGACAAAAGTCAGGGCTGGGAGTTTGAGGACTCAGGCTGGGCCAACAAATTGTCCTCAGCTGGAACCACCAAAATCTTTCCAGGACAGAAACTGAATGTGCAAGCAAGGGATGGGAAATTATTTGTACACACTGATTTTATTGCATTGGAAAGGAAATCCTAGCATGGCTACAGCTGCATAAGTAGATGCCCTGCAGATGCAGAAGAAAGGAGGAAAAATCTATGTTTGTATCTTTTTATATGAAAGCAGTATGTCAGTATCAATTAGAATTGCTAAGCTTTTTACTGATGCTTAGGAAGCAAGCACAGAGATAACCAAACTCTGAAGATATTTTTATAGTCACATTGCTATTAATACTGTATTCAGTCTGCATGCATTATAGCATGCAGATGGAGAACACTCTGTGAGACACAGATGATACTAAAAATGTAGTTAATGGGAGTATCGTTCATGAACATCTGGAAGGCCACATGTTAGCTATTCCTGATGTATTGAGTTGCGGGGAGGGAAGGAGGGAAGGAAGGAAGGAGGCTGTTTCTTTTTAAACAAAACTAGAACTTCATCCATGCACATCTAAAGAAAGGGGATGAAATGCAACTTAAAGTGGATCAAAAGCAATTTAGGCCACATTCTCGTTACAAGCTTAATGCAGTTTCCCTAAACCGGAATAATAGAATCGGATGCAAACGCAAATTTGCCTGATCCCATTACTTTCAACTTAATTGCGTTTGATGCAGATTTTGAGGATCGTACATGGTGTACGTGACTCAAGGGGGAACTCAAGTGGTTACTTTCTAAAAGCTGCTTTTTGGGGCTGCCCTGCCCTTTTCCTCCTGGCGTGAACGCGCCACCCATAAGGGACACCTTCAGGGAGCCTAGCTGGGTGGCTGGGTGGCTGCCGCTTGCCTGGATGGAGGAAAAATGGCACTGGGCAGCCAGCGATTCTTTCCCCTCCTCTTCGCATTGCCGAAGGCATACAGCAGCAGGGGCAACTCAAGCCCCCTTTGCCCGCTCACCGCCACAGCATTTAAAACATTCACACATCTCCCAGAACCTGCAGCTGCTTTCCCTTCTTTTCCCTTTCTAAAGGTCAGCACTTTCAGAATTGCACAAAATTGCAACATTGTTATCAGGTGTGAAGTGGGTGGTTTGCTACAGTGTAGCGGCTGCTGTAAGGGGTGGATTTTTACAGTAAAATCACTATCTTTGGAAGCAAGCTATTGGGGGAGGGAAACCCTAAACATGCATTCTCATCCCACTAAAATGGTACAGTTCCCACAGTAAGAAATGTAAAATGTTTCAAATGCACGAACCGGAGTGAGAGCTGTTGAAATGAGTGTTAACATTTACAACACTTTGGGGTGATTTAACACGCGATAAGCGTGTTAAGCCAACCTGACTTGGAGACTGCGAGGATCAAAACCATTTCGAAACCATTTTAAGCTTGTAATGGGAATTCACCCTATTGTCACAAACATGCTAGTGCCTTTTTCCATATTAAAGTCTAGAAAATGCACTTCTAAACTAAATTCTCTTAGAGTGGACAACAGATGGGATTGGAACATTAGCTTCCTGACCTTATAGGCCTAGGGAGATGCATTTTACATGCACAGTTGTGTGCAACACTGAAATTGTTGCTCTGCTGAACCATCCCCTGGAGCCATGAGCCCTGACCACAGATGCATAATGCTAGCAGGGAGTGGAAACTCTCTAGCCCACACTAGAGTGTGGAAGAGAGAGGGGCAGAAGAGGGCTTGACTCTATAATATACTGGTCTAACAGTAAGTGCATAAACAGCCTATGCCACTTCCGAGCCTTTAAAAAAAAGGATGGGGGAAGAGAATGGATGCAGCCATAAGGGCTGGAGGGCTGGAATTTTCCTACTTCTGAAACAGCACATAAAGTTTTAGGCTATACTAGACATATGAGATTTTCAGGTCAGAAGACAAGGGACCATCCAACAAACATCTTTTCTGCAAATTTGTCTCACTTGTTGCTTAACTTTCCTCTTTGCCTCTTTCTGATGCAGCATACCATGCATATTTAAGGTGTGTCCACTTCTCAAATACTGCATATAAATTTTGTTCTAAACACATTTATATACAAATTTGGTCTTGTGGTCAGGAAGCCAGATTCCTATCTGGGAATACTGGGTTTGATTCTGCATCCCCCCACAAAGCCAGGTGTGTGACCTTGGGAGGGTGGCTGAAAAGCTCATGCAACCTTTGAAGCTGCAGGAAGGTGTGGATCTGATCAGTGTGCCCTGTTATCCCAGACCCATTGATCTGGATTACATAGTGGTAAGTGCAGAAAGGGCCCAAAAGATGGTGAAATATTATTAATCTTGGGAAGTCCTGGATGGTTCTTGTCCAGGTCTTGTCCTATTTAAGTTCAGCAAAGGGACTACGGGTACATCTAGTATCTTCTTAATGCAGGCAGGTTGACGAGAAGCACTGATGAGATGCTGCTAAACAAGGAAGCGCAGCTCAAAACCTGACTGGCTACCTCAACTCATGTGACAGTATGCATCACCTAACTCTCATTGCTCCAATGAGGAAACTACAAAGCTGACTTTTAAGTGAGGATGATTGGGTTTTGCTGTGCAGTGAGTATACTGCGTTTTTTCATTTAAGTGCAAATTTGACACCTTTAATCTGGAAGCAGCCTAAAACTGTGCCTCCCTTAATCACTGCCCTTAGCAGTACTAGAAAGTGCTCCATGCTTAAGAGCCCTTTACTGTGTAATAGATATTCATTGTTCCACACCTGGTTTAGTTTTAAGAGAGAAACACAGAAAGAGGTATTTATCAGATGCACACAATCAAAACCTTAGTCTGTTGTGGAAACTGTCCAATAGCACCTGTGCATCTTCTTTCTCAGGAAGAAGAACAGTTTGCTTTTCTACCTCACTGTTTTCACCCATTTAAGGGGACTCAGAGTGGCTGACAAAGCTTTCTATTTTTCTTCCCGCACCAGACATCCAGTGAGGTAGGTGGGGCTATGAGAGCTCAGAAGAGAGCTGTGACTAACCCAAGGTCACCCACCTGGCTTCATGGAGGAGGGTGGAATCAAACCTGGTATTCCCAGATAAGAGTCTGGCTCCTTAACCACTAGACCAAACTGGTTCACAAAGTTCTAGCAAAGTGAGACAATGGTTTGTGCAATTAGTCAATAGAGCTAATGATGCCTCTTTACCGTGGGTAACAACCATATTTGAGATTTAATAGTGTGACAGTAGGTTATCCTAAGAAGAAATGAAATTGGAGACACTATTAAACACAAACAAACACACACAAAGAGAGACAATTCGAGACTTTGATCTTTGTCATTTTTTCTTTCTCATTTTCACTCACACAAAGTAATTGGTAGAACTTCAGACACCTTCTGGAATATGAGCATCTATTTAAAGGGAACAACAAAAACTTTGAGCTTTCAACAGAGCTCAGAAGAATCAAAGGATGAATGGATAAAAGCTTTTTTTTCTCTCCCTCTGCCCTCTTTCAACTGGTTGGATAGTAATGAGGAACATGAATACATCCTTTTTTCGAGATAACAATTTTTCTCAAGGAGAGTGTTTTGCTGCCCAGTTAGCTTGCAAAAATGAGGGTTTGTTAACACCCATTGGATCTGAAGCTCCCATTTGAATGGCATGGGAGATACGCACGTTTGGACAGGCGCTGGTGAGCTTTTGTTTTTCCTGTGTCATCTGTTCCTGAAATCCCAGGCATCAAGTCTACTTGTTCACTTCTTCCCTGATGAAGAAACATTAAAAAAAAAAAAAAAACCTTCAATATACAGGAATGTTCAAGTATCAAGATGGTTTCTTCATTAGGTTACTATCTTTTTATAGTCTTGAAGGTAAAAGAAAATGAAATCATGGAGAACTAGAAGACAAAAAAAATCACATACTTACAGGAAATCATGGGCATGGCACTACTTATATGGCAGAAGTTGCCTGGGACAAGGGCCTCCACTGTAGCAGCCTTGCAATGGCCTGGCTGAACTTGACTAAGGTACCACCTTGGCTCCATTTCGTACAGAAAAGCTGCATTCAGAAGAGTTTCTGCACCTACTTATGGCCTCATCAGCTGGCTATGATTTTTGCCATGGTATGGGCCCCATCAGTATGTGGACCCCTAAGTGTGCTAGTGACTCTCCTAAGATGTTTTGGTAGGGAGTTGAGGGAGTTCTTTGAAAGGCTATCAAAGACATCTTGATAATGAATTGGAGATGCTTAAAATCTATGCATGGCAGTATCACTGAGGAAAATCATCAATCATCAAGGTGTGTTTCAGTCTTTTTTCAGGAACTGAAACATCCATATCTGTTCTGGTGACTTTATTTATCCCCCCCCCCTTGATTTAGTTAGTTGCTTGCATTGAAAGGTGACTAAGAGAAAATCAGTGAGAATTTCCCCCCCCTCCTATATAAAGGGTTGGTCACTGAGGACTTTATCTTTGGTTATGAGATCAAAGAAAATCTTGGTGATGTATTGGTGGATGACTTGACAGAGATTTACTTGCAATGTTATTCCAAAGGCAGCTGAAATGAATCTCAGAATAATGTGTTTGACTACAGGAGGCCAGCTGTAATTATTCACTTCTCCACTCATGGGAGACACCATTGATTAAATTTAAAAGCCAGTTAACTACGTCAGGTTCAGTCTTTTGGCTTTACATTTTATTTTTGCCCTACTTCCTATCTTGAATAAGGTATATCATTAGATCTTGACACCAGGCACATTTCTGTATTTTCGGTTTTCAAGAAAGGATCATAATTCCACTTTAGGAAGTCTGATGTCCTATTTAATTACAATCTAAAAAACATAATTCTCTATTGTCTAAATTTTGCTAGTCTTCACCATCAGTGTTTCCTCCTTCATTCCATTCTGTGCATTTAACTTATTTCCTTCCATCCCATTATGCAAGATGATAATTTAAGTAAAATACTTGCTTTTCACTGTTTGCTTCCTTCCTTCCATTTTTCCCCACAATGAATTCATTGCTTATACCAGAATTTTATTGCATCAATAGGAAAATTGTGGAGCTTGACTGGAAATTGAGTTCTGGTATACAAGCAAGTTTAAAGACTGAACTTTCATGATGTATTTGAATTCTCAACAAATTGTTGTTGCCCTTGGCTACCTTTAGTGATGGCTTGCAAGTAGTTTGATTCTATCCATCTACTTGGTCTATTATTGCTCAACCTTCTGCTTCACTCAGCTTCTCCAAGAATATGTGTGTGTGATCTATCTACCTATATCTGTCTGTCTGTCTGTTCTGTGATCTGGATCGAGGAAGACAGAGATAGAGATAGAGAAACCAGGTCTATGTAAGGTGCATCAAATTTATTTTCCTTTCTCCTTTTTGAGAAATTTGTTGACTTCCTAGGGACAGATTATTTTTTTTAAAAAAAATTCGTGTATTCTGTTCCACTTCCACAACTGAATCAATTGTCTTCTATTCCGTTTCTAGTTCTTTTCCAAAAGTTCACACACAACCAAAATGTATATATTCACATCAAATTTGTATGTATCTATGCAAATTTATACATTTGAATTGCACAAAACCTGGCAGAAATGTGTTTATGGATATGCATGACTATCAATAATAGTAATAAAAAAGCCCTGAGTCCATTCACAGGAAAGCTATACTAACTGAGATCTGTAAAACCAGAATTCCAGGCAGAATAATTGCCCAAATATGTTGAAACTGAGAAAATATTCAGTTGTTCCTACTTTAATTCCTAGCTTATTCAAACCTACTGCTTTAAACTCTCCCATATTTTGCATAAATTGTAAAAGAAAAGCAGGAGTAAAAATGGACCATTGTCACTTAGGTTACATAATTATACAACTTGCTTCCTCCGTCTGTTTTGGGGGGAGCTAATTTTTTTCAAATTTCTTTACTGTGTATATTTATAATAAAATATATTTTAAAATGTAAAAATAAATTCTAAAATATTTGTTTACCTTTATTTTAAAGCTGTGTTCTTAAAAAATGAAATGAGTGAATAAAAGATAGAGAAACAGCAGGCAACATTTTCAAACTGTAGATTCTCAAACAGTATGCCTGGCTGCAGTTGTGTCGTTTCATAATCTTTCCGTACTTGCTTGGATCCATTTTTATTCTAGAAGGGGCTCCATGCATGCTGAAGTGTGCCCCACACATATAGGTGTAAAGCACTACAAAGCACTCTAGTGACTGGGCAGGGACAGCCGACACACTCCATTCACACCTCTTCCAAAATGCGGTGTGTTACTGGGTGGTGCAGGCACAGTTCCATGATACGTGTGTTGATGTGATCACCACTAGGATAGATCTGATTGCCATGATTCATGCCTTAGCACGGCTTAGGTGCAGGCAGGATTCATCCCCCATCTTTACTTCCCTTCAGGAGTGATGTTCTTATGTATTTCAGGTTCCGCTGTCATGAGGCACCTCCCCCACTCCCTTGCTGTTTGGACACAAGATAAACTGTAATTTATTGGGGCCGATACAACCATAGCTTCCAGTTGTGCTCCTCATTGCCTTGCATTTGTTACCACAGAATCCTGGCTGTGTCCAGACAGGATGAAAACTTCACAGGTACTTTGGAGCAGCTTCCACCCTGATAGAAAGTTCTATGATGCTCCACAGTACCTATGCATTAAAGCCCAATGCTCCAACATTGTTGTTGTTTTTTAAACTTACATGAGCATTCGCTGTAGACTATTCTGTTCCTCTGCATTTTCCTAGGTGTTGGGTGAATTGCACAAGGACTCATGAGAATTCTTCTTCACCTGGGAAGCAGCAGAGCTATCTGAGAGGAAGAGTCTGTCTGAGCATGTGAATAGAAGAGTCCTCTCTGCTGCTTCAGAGTCTAGGGATATGCACATATGTTCTGAACATTTGAAATTCTGTCAGAAGGCATCCCATGACTTTATTGTCCCACGTACCTTGCCTATTATGTTACATGGCTTTCCATTTGCAAGACTGGAACAACTATTTCCAAGGAAGTTTTTAAAAAAAGTATAAACCTTTAAACATAAATAGAAATAGAGGAACCCATCATGCATTTTGATGAGAAGAGCATCTGTGGCACAGTGCATGATTGTTTCCCTAGAGCTTTCATTTGCAATGATATGTGGAGTTTATTGGGCAGAAAGGCAATTGAACATTAAAGATTTAAAGTAAAGATTAAATCAAGAAAGAAGAGAAATATGATTTTGGAAAGAAAAAAAGAAAGAATGAAGCAGATGCTGTGAGGATTTAGTCAATTTTCTGCAGAAGATGAGGTCACAGAGGTGGTTGGAAGCACAAATACTATAGTTCTCATATTTAACAATTTGATGTCAGATTGAGGATTTATCATGTTAGCTGTATTTTTCTTTTAGAAATAGATCTTAAAGCAATAAATGTGAGGCTTCCTCTCTGGATATAAAAGTATGAATCTTTTCTAAGCCAGCTATAAAAATGAATTGAAGTTCTTTTTAAAGGTGAACCAGTTCCCAAAATCTGAGTTCAGAGAACTTTTCCTTTCCATTGTGATTAACAGATCTCTTGGGGCATTTCCACACTTGCCTTTACTTTGTATGTTCCAACAAGACCAGGAGCAACAGCTGAAGGGGGCAGCTGTACCCAAACAAACTGTACTTGGATGGCTGTTCTGGTACAGCCCCTGTGCCAGCCTGAAGAATGTACAAACTTCAAAACCAGACCCTGCATTCTCTTATTCCCCAGAAACATATGTTCCTAGCCTACTGAGCTCCTGGGTAGAGATGTGTACAAATATTCAAAAATTAAAAAATCTGATTCAAATCCAATGAATGTTGACATTCAAATTTGAACTGGATTTAATAACATTTGAATTTAGACATTCGGATGGATTTCAGATGTTCTGAAACATTCATTCACATTATCTGAATGATTTGAATGCACAGACACGTGAGTATTTCATACGTATCTGTACAAATATTATACATATTTGCACTTATAATACAGGATGAAAATGGGATGCATACGGAATGCACACAGATACATATAACACATATGAATGTTGTCGACATTCGTATCTTTAAATATGAATCTAACATTTGAACGAATAGATTCAAATGTTATGGATTCAAATCAGATTTTTTGACATTTGGATTTTAAATGTTCGAATCAAATAAAATGTTTTGACATTCAATTTGACTTGAATTCAAATGCAAAAAAAAAAAAAATGTGCACACCCCTACTCTGGGGGAATCATTTTGGTGGCATAATTTATTGCAGCAGCAGAGTGAGTCTAACTCTAAACTGGAGCAAAGTGCACCCTTCTACACACCTCCTTGTTCTGTTCTACTGATCCCTAGTCCACCAGTAAAGCTTTTAAAAAAGGTCTCCTAGTATCCTGGGGCTAATTTGCACTATAGCCCCTAATGCATGATTAGAGAACTTCTGGGGAAGGGCATCTGAAATTGGAGGAGGCTGCTACAGCCTCCAAGTGCCCCCTGCTTTCCTAGAAATTCCCTAATCATGCACTACCTGTAGATCATGAAATCATGCTCCATGTCCTCCCCAACCTTCCCCAATCACTTACCTGTTGTGTCCAGCTGGGGAGCATTTGCACCTCAGCTGGACAAGGTCAATAGGACTGCTGTGCAAGTGTGCTGGCAGCTCTGCTGCCCTCCTGATGCAACTGTGACTGCAGCTGTGCAGAGCATCAGCACCATCATGGCAACAGCGCTAATGCATGCTTAGTTGTGTAGGGAGCTGCAACCAAAATGGTGGTGCCCTGAAGAGGACCGGCCCTGCAATTGAATCAAGATAAGTATTCTCTTGCCAAGTGGAGTGCTTCAAGTGTGAGTGTGAGTCAACATTGGTTCATCATGCTCCTTTCCTGTCCAGTGGAGGGGAAGGGGAGTGTGAAATCACCACTGGTCTAGGCAGGCATTTTGGCCACTTAGTCCAGGCGACACTCCATCCAATGTGGATGGAGAATACTAGCAGTGGGTGCGGACTCCCTTAAACTGATCCAGTAGGTGAAAAGGACATTATAAATGCAGAGACACTCTTTGTCCCAACATAGTTGTGTTCAACTCACTCTGGAGCTGTGAATGATGGCGGTATATCCTGGCACATGGATGGAAATAAGTAAATAGTTCATCTCAAAGTCTATTGAATTAAATGCCTTGCACAGGTGTAGGGTTGAATGATTTAGGTATAGGTCAAAAATAGCACTCTGTTGTACAGTTATTGCTGTTCAGCAGTCAGTGTTTTCATCTTTACTCATGGAAGTAGTAGCTAAAGGGCTAATCCTTGGGGCTAGTATGGAAAGTGGAGGGTGGGATGCTTGTTGTTCAGGAACATCTGGAGGCCAACAGCTTAAGAAGCACTGTGTTAGGTGGGATTTGACAAGCTCAGCTTTCTTTCCAAGATTCAACACATGGATGATAGTATTACTAACTAGACTCGAGCTATGGCAATAACTGCCAGTGACAGAAAATAGGAAGTGTTTTAATTTGTTAAATGCTTGCCACCTGCATGACTTTAGAGTTACACTGAACATATTTTTGTTTTGACACTTTAAAAATATATTCTTTAATTAGGAATTCTAGAATAGAACTCTTATCATTGGGAGTCTTTTTTTAGTAGAAATGTGGTTCAAATATTCTAAATAAATGCTACAAGCATATAAATATGAATTAGAAATACAGAATTATTCTAAGAGGACAAGACACAGTCTGTTTGTCCATGAAGTATGTAAAGTTTCCCCTCCTGCTGGTTTGTTTCAAATGAGTGAATTCTATATTTTATTTTACATTTTTTCAAAAAAAGTGTGAATGTCAGTCCTTTTAGTTGTGGTTATTTTAAAGATTTTTTTTTAAAAATGGGATCCTGTCAGAAGGAACTGCTTACTTCTTTCTTTGCTGTTACCTTCCCCTACCTTTCTTGTTCTTGATGTTTTAGTTTCTAACGTCCCATCTGAAAACAAAAGACAGCTAAGAAAATAGAAACGTCATAAAATATGCATTCTAAAAAGCCAAAATGCATAGATTCCTGATTCCTTCATTGGACACACATTTGCAATTCACCCTCATTATGTCTCTCTGCAAAATCATGTATACTCAGTCATATTTTCCCCAAACCTTTCCTTCAGTTTATTTTGTTCTCAGGCAAAACAATGACAATCATGGACAACTCAAATATGCAAATACTATTTATGAAAAAGCAATGAGTACTTAAAAGTTTGTTCTTTCCCCATATCATTGGCCACTTACCTGATTTAGATGCAGATCCAGAGATCCAGATTCACTGGACCTACCAATCTGGATCATGGGAAGGCTCGGGCTGGATCTGTGCCACCTGCACTGATGGTTCTGATCTGGTCCAAGCCTTCCTGAGAATGCAAAGCTTGCATGAGATTTGCAGCCACTCCCCACCCTACCCCTGACAGCTGGGAGGAAAAATACCTAGACTCAGGGCTGGGGGGTGCTTTTCTATGGTGCACTAATTGTGTCAATGAATAGTAGACCCCCCCTTGCCAACAACTAGGAACTTTTACTCCTAGACATGGGGACTCCCCCCCCCCAGTAATTTGGGATCACAGAGGCAGGCAGGGAAGATCACGAAGCCCACATCTACTACATGCTTGGATGTTGCCGTGAGGATTTGGATGATGTGTGCAATCGCCGCTTCTGGGACCAGGCCAAGCTTGCCAAAAGCCCATCCTAGTCCACCCCGCTGGGAGCACGGCAAAACCCCTTCTTATTTCGTCAGCGTGGTCGTCTTTCTGAGGGTCTGCATCCTGCACGGCTCCTGAGTGGCTGGGGCTGCTACTGGCAGCCCTTGCCCTCAGGAGGCGTTCTGAGCAGGCGCACTGCCTACTAAGGACACACGTGACCGGAAGTATGCCAAATAGGCACATAAATGTGGACGTGTGTTTCCCAATCCATGCTTAATGTTTGTCAAAGGGCCTGTGCGGAAGCACCTGGAGTGTGCACAAATGCAATTTTTGACATTTGATTCGTAACAAATGAATATTCAAAAATCTGAATTCAAACCAATATAATACATTTGTATCTACTCATTCGAATATTTGGTGGTACATATACAATGATACAAATCTCATACGTATCCATGCGCATCTGTACACATCCGTATGCATCCTGTACGCACCCCATTTTCCTCCTGTACATATTTGTACGAATGTGTACGGATATGCACAAGATGCATACGGATACGTGCGTGATCCATACGTATCCATACACATATGAATATCCAAATTATTGTTATGAATAACTCAAAATATTTGTATTTGTACAAAAACTAAAGTACGAACGTCCGGACATCCGATTCATATACGAATGTACGAATTTGGACAAATAACAAATATTTGAAAATTCATGTACATATGTAATATGGAGTTCCCTGTGTGGATGGGCCTCACCAAGTGAGCAGGCCAGAGCTCGCTAAAAGGTAAGTATGGACAGGCCCTATGATTCTGTCCTCAATCTCTCTTTGTATTTAATTTCTGCCTCATTCAGATCACAGTTCTTAGCTAAGGTCAGCCTGAAGGCAACAGTAAAAAACAAAACAAAATCAGCATATCCAGAGAAAATGCTCTAGTGTAATCGTATCTCTGGCATGTCATTTTGCTCTTCATGTAGGATTTTGTGTTGTCCTAAAACGTGGCATAATCAGACATGAATTGCTGATTGGCAAGTTGGCTTTAATTACAGGAAGATAACTACAAAGGAAAGCAGATTTTTAATGTGCTTTGGAAGTGATGTAGCCCTGCTTGCTTTTGAAGAAGCTTATGGAATTCTGCAGGCTTTTACGCATGATTAGTGATCAGTTACCATATGAAGCATTATTTAAGAACAATGGATATTTTCCATTGGTTATTTAGAAAGGAAAAAAACAGAATTAGCATTCTGTTCCAACAAATAGTACAACAATCTGTTTTGAGCTTTTTGTTCTTGTTTTTCAAACATAGGATGGGGATAGTTATTTTGTTTGCGCTCATTGGAGCTGAAGTAACGAAAGCATTACCGTATTGTTCGTGGTTACATTTAACAAATTCCATCTCATGATAGTTTCCACGCACCTTGGCAAAGTACACCAAAGAAACAAATTTGCAAGCATTGTTGACAGCTGAGAAGTTTAAAGGATGTTAATAACTTCCCATAACTTCTTTTGTTCCTTTTGTATTTGTTCCTTCCCAGGTGCATTTCTAGTTGGCCACTAATCACAGCTATGATCAAAACGACCACAGTTTAATGGCTCAAGATCAATTTAACTAAATAAATACCTTCTGGTGACAGACTCTTCTATCTCTCTTTCCTCTCTCTGAGGAATACAGTGAAGATAGAAGGTCTGTTTTGCTTAATAATCTTTTCAACAGAAATGTATTTTGCACATTTTCCAGAGATGAAGAAAAGGAAGCATTGACACATTAATTGTTGCTGTTTAAGAATATAAGAGAAACTCTGCTGGATTGCACCAAAGCTCATCTCATCCAGGAGCCTCTTTCCCCAGGCTGTTTTTACTCTGACTCCTGGTATGGTCTGGGAAGGGATCTAAGGGACCTGGCTTCTGCATGTTTGTGGGATAGTACACAAGATAGAGCACAGAGTGGAATAGGGTGCCCAAAATGATGCACTGTATTGCTGTACCAGTAGACCTTGACATCAGTATCTACTGATGTGCTACCAAACTGCCCAAGAACAGTGAACTGTATGTGGAAGGCACATGGCTCAATGTTTTAAGATACGGGGGTGGGAATGTAACCTGGTCTAGGTAGCAAAAATGACCACTGAGACCAGCCCAGGGAGGCATTTGGAATGGTGCATACCTCTGTAGGCCAGTTTATTGGGAGAGGGGGCATTTCAGCAATACATCAAATTGTCAGGCAGGTCGTGGTGGGCAGGTATGGGACCTGACTTAGAACAGGCCATCCAAGTGTGGACAGCTTTGTTCTGGGCCAATCAGACAACACCAGTTAGGAGCCACTCCAATTAAAGTAGTTCCAGCTGGAGCAGTCAAGTACAGGTAAGTTGGAAATGGCCTAAGTCTCAGGGAATTTCCCCCCATACACCTAGGCTTCATGAGTGTGAGCACAGTCCCCAGATGCTTCTACATGGCACCTTCTGGATGCATGCCATACTGGGGATATGGAAAAGACCTCTAAGGCTGTGTAGTGGTGCCTGAAGGCACCATTGGGCTGGATAAATTGAGGCTGAATCCAGACAAGACAGAGGTGCTGTGTGTCAGAGTTTTGGCTCCACATAGTTGGGAGACATCCTATCCTTGATGGGCTCATAACACCCTGATTACATTCCCCCCCCCCCACACACACTTGGTTTGTTTTAACATCCTGGATTTTAAATGTTGTTATATATGTTATTGTTTATATACTGTTTTGTTTTAATGTGTAGAATCTTAAGCATGTTATCCACCCTGAGACCTTTGGGTATAGGACAGGATAGAAATATAAATAATAAATAAATAAAATTATTGCTTTGATAAAGCCATTGATGGCAAGACATACCACAGACTGTGACAATGGATTAGAGGTCTTTGTATTAGATTCAGGTTGGCAATGGAATATTAATGTTAATAGTCACAGGATGAAGGCACGGAGCTATTTATTATTAACTGTTCCTATGATGGCTCACACTTGGCTTTCTGTGTCCTTGCTGGCAACATTCCATCTGAATACGCATGTGAAGTCTCCCCGCAACATACAAAAGAGCAAGTAGACAGAAAGCAAGGTTTCCAGGGCAGACATTTTCCATATGATAAACACAAGAACTGCCAGCTCCCATATAAGGCTAAAAAGATGGTATCATCCTGAGTGGAGACATTTACACTTGGGAAATCTATCTGTCACTCTGAACCAAACAAAAAGGGAACTTTCTGGAATGGAAAAAAACAAACAAAAATATTTAATTCTAACAGATTTTGTTATACTTTTCTGAGAAGTCAGTCAAGAGAAGGGGGTTTAAAATATGCAAATAGAGCACAGTAGGCAGGAGAAAGGTTTGTTTGTTTTAAAGCAGAGCAGAGAATGAAGCTTTTCAACATGAACATGTTTGACAACCCATAATTAATGTCTGTGAGGTGCTGAAAGTAGGGTTGGAGAAAAATCGTTAATATTTTTAGGCTCATCAGCAGCAATAATAGGCTTTTACATCTATCTATGCTCTTTGTAAGTAAGTATTGCGTTGTTAGAATGCAGTGAAGGTGCCATAGAGGAGTGAAGGTAAATAATTCTTTTTCCTTCCCCCCCTAATTCACTCTTTCTCTTTCTCCATTTTTTTCTTCTGAAATAGTTTTTCATTTTCTTTCTAACAGAAAAAGTGATCCATAAGACAGACAACCAGAGAAATAACAATCATTTCCTGTAATTGAACAATTTAGTATGACACCTAGGGCTGAAGTTGCCCTATAGAGACATCTCAGCTTTTTATTGGTAAACAGGCAATTGACTTTTACACAGAACAAAATGGAGTCATTACCGTGAATGAAGACCAGTTTGGTGGCTTCTTTTTAAGAACAGAAACAGTTCCAGGACAATTGCATTCAAATTCAAAACTGCAGCAATTCTAGATTTATTTTGAAATCTGAGGTCACAACTGTTCAAGGATACTCTAAATAATGCTTGTGTTATACCATAGGCTTGTGTGTGTGCATAACTTGAATAAAATCATTGCAGTTTCATATAATTCCTAATAACATTTTACAAAATAAAAATGTCATGGGTATTATCTGGCAACCCCAGTACAATATAGGAAGGACTGAGGGATTTTCCTCACATCTGGAGATGACTTGAAATCAGGATCCTAACAACTGGGTCCCTAGAAAGGAGAAGGAAAAAAGAAGATTGCTGTTTTTGTATTATTTTATTCTTAGGCCCTTTATGCACTTAACTGTAGATCCTGTCCAAAAATCTTCTGGTCTGGATCCCTGGCCTCTTATTCTGCATGTTAATGTGGATCAAGGAGGCTCTGTCCCCCATTAGTCCAGCTCCGTCTCATAAGACAGAGCAAGATCTGGATTCAGGCGTTTATCCAGATCTATTGTAGCCCCAATCAGATTAAGTGCCTTAATACAGATCATAGAGGTGTACAGATAATACGCCTCTGAGATCCATAATTACCAGAGGCTGCTGTTTGGTGGCACACCAATACCACACAAATGAAAAGTGCACACACGCTTCATTAGGAGGGAATGTTCTTAACTGTTTTGGAGGTGTAGGGGACTGCAAAGGTTGCACAAGCTTCACGGCCTCAGGGATATTTTGGCTGGATCAGCTTGATCAGTGCAGACAGCACTGGTCTGGCCCATGCCTCTTCAGGACCAGGATCAGTAAATCTGGTTAATCCAGGTCTACATCAGATAAATACAGAAAGGATGCCTTAGATTGCATCCAGACATCAATTACTTATTCTACCATATTTAGATATTCTGAAATTAACCATGAATATTCTGAAATATTTGTGCTTTATTACAGAACATCCAAACAGACTGGAATAATTAAGCAACATCTGCATGTAGCCTTAGGCACAGTGTTATTATTCCATTGTGAGAGTACTCAAAAGGTACAAGGGCTCTGTACTCCTTTGTGTGCCCTTTGCTTTATAAGCACTAATTAGAATTGTTCAGTGGCAAAGTGACAGGAAGAACGCCAATGCTTCCTACCCAGCACTCTCATCCAGAATCACTGAAGGCAAAGAACGAAACTAAGGTTACATTTAGGCTCTGGTAGTTTAGAATGACCTCAGGTTGTCTTCAAGTTGTGCTACTTGCATTGTTTTTATTTAATTCATTTTTCATTTTAACTAGAGTCCTCATTTTTACAGGACTCAGCCCATCTTCGCTTCCTCAGTTGTCAGGGGGGCAGGTGGCCTAAAGGAGGCTGAACCATGATGTGGTTGGTGGATCTAGTCTTTCAGTCAATGTGCATGGGCAGAGTTTGTGAAGCACCTCCCCTTCTCAGTTTATGTGTATTATTCCTCTATCTAGCATTTTTCTGCAAATGTATTGGTTTTTTTATGATTAATTGCACAGAGAATAAAAGCACATAAAAAGGTAAGGAGCATGGAGGTGGGGGAGCAGGCTTAAAAAATAACAGCAAACACACACTCTCGCCTCCCTTGAGTGACAGAATGGCATCCAATAAGAAAGGAAGTAGATTTGACGCAGCAAAAGAGCTGGAGAGCCAAGAGTTCTGTGGAGGAGGCTCAGGTCAATTGCAGAGAAAGATGTGACTGATGCGGCCCCAAACAAGGACAGCTTGAGGATGATCTAGGTGTGACCAGGACTGGTACGACCTCAATTCAAATGAATGAATAGGACATCCTGTCTTATACTTGTGTGACCAGGGCCTTATACAAATTAGTAGCATCCTTCATGGCTGGGTCTGCTCTTGAGTAGATTCAGCCTTAGACAAAATCTGTGCAACTTGATGATTTCCTTTTTTCCCGTGTTATTGCTGCTCCTTGATTTGTCATGTTGAGTGATACAACAGCTAATATCTCCAACTCTTTTGTTTGCAAGTGTGTTGATCAAACAATAGACTGAAATAAATATCTTTGTTCTTCAGCACCAAGAAACATTTTCTGAATAATACCTGGAATCTCTTCAAAAACATACTAAGCCGTTTTACTGCACTTGTAAATCAAACCGAGGAACCTCATTAGAATGAGTAAAGGAACATAAGGACAGCTCTTCAAAGGAACATCAGGAAAGTCTAAATATACACATGCTTCCTTCAAAGGCTCCCAGTTAAACAGCTTTTGGATGTCCATAAATACTGCTAGATCTAAGCACTGTCATGAAAAGATAAGGGGAAAGAAAATGTGAGCAATGGGCACTTTCTATCAAATGAGTAGATCAGAGTCCTAGCGTGTCCCTTTTTATGAAAGAGATAAAGGAAAAGGAAGATATTGACCTTTGACACATTAGAGTTTAATCAGTTTATCACATCTTGAGCTTTTGGGGGCAAGTGGATAAACAAGATGTGATGAAAATAGTAAAGGAACTTTGGGCCCTTTTCACATGGGATGTTATCTTGTGCAAGGTAAGGATCAGCGGGCCTCCCTTCTACATGCTAGTGTGGGATAAGGGAGGTCCTTTCCCCTCTTAGTACACCCTGTCCTCACAGGATGGAGCATAGACCAAGCCAGAGTTCCCAGAGTTGTGCCCTTGATCAATCTGCTGGTAGACTGCAAATACAAGACATATAGTCATGCTGCTGGCGGCAGCCTGAAAGAGGATCATGTGCACAGATACTCTGCCCCAGGATTAGAGATTTGTACGGATATTCATATTATTCATTATTTGTATGAATTCAACTGAATTCAGACATTCTGATTCAAATTGAATGTTGGCACATTCGAAGGATGACATTCAAATTTGAACTGAATGCTTTGGAACTTTCGTATGAAGCTTTGTTACATTTGTGAACCTGGGAGGTGGGAAAGTGGCTGCCCCAGTTGTATCTGCCATGGACCCACAGTGGATTCAAAGTGGATTGAGAGTGGAAGTAGATTCAAAGGGCAGATTTGATGTGTTCCAAGTGGATATGTATGGGATACATATGGGATTCCTATAGGATTCCTATGGGATTCATATCTAACCTCCGTATCGAATTTGTATTAAATTGAATCCTATTACATTCAAAGGGGATCTGTGGAAATAAATATGAATTTTCTAGCATTTGATTTGATATGAATCAAATGCAAAAAAAAAAAAATCATGTACATCCCTACCCAGGATACTTACAATAAATGTAGTAAGTAGTATGTTCAGGTTCAACTACATAAAGTATGTTCATGACAACAACAAGAACATAAAGTACCTATATCCATTGGAATAAAAGTTTGGGGATTACACTTCTCACTCCACAGAATAAAATCCACAGAATATGCTAAATGTTCTGTCCATACCATACATGTCTAAGCTATGACCTGTTGACTTACCTGGCAACTATAAGTGCTAGAGATTGCCAAACAGCTTTGGTTGGTTTGTGGCTTGCAATGAACCAGCTAGATCACAAATGTTCAAATATGCAAAAATTTGCTTGAACTAAACCAGTCCCCATTTGTGAACATCAAACAGTTCATGTTCACTGCATTTTTGTCCTTGAAAAGGGCTTTTTTTAATGGAAAAGTTGTATTTATTGTTTTTGTACCAATTTGAAATTGAACATGGACCAAACACACAATTTTAGTTTGTGCACATCTTTAATTAGTGATATACACTAAATACCAAATGATCTAATGATCTAATATAGATAAACTGTGTATGATTAAATTAATGCTGGTGGTGAAAAAAGAAGGGAAAATTCACAAATACGTTGGTAGCAGGAAGAGAAGAAAAAGCAAAGACAAAGAAATGTAAGGGAAGGCTTGTCATTTCTTTTTTAATCTGGATTAAAGAATCATTTGGTGTATCTTTGCTTGATGTTACCACGAGTCCCTCATTTGGTATTGGTTCATTTGAATACTGCTTTGTTCTAAAGATTTACTCTGATAAAATAAAAAAACAAGTTACCTCCTAGGATGCCAATGATATAGACTATTTGGTGAAAAAGCAAATAATGCAGCAGGTGTGACTAGTTTATTTTATTTGACCTGCAGCCCTATATTGAATTTTATCCACTCTCCAGAATTCATCTAACAGGAACAGAGATGCTGAAAACTTTGTTTTGACCCTCCAGAGCCATGCATTTGCAAGTACACACAATTACAGAACTACATCTACAGATATGGTCAGACCTTCACTTTAAAACTTTTTTAGTCCACCTCCAGGTCTGACTGCTCACATCTTTTCATTTCTAACCATTTTTTTTTAAAGTCCACAAATAAAATGGATAGAAATGAAAAAGGTGTGAGCAGTCAGACCTGCAGAGAGAGAAGGGAATGTTGTGGAGCAGGAACAGCCTTCACTGCTCATTAAACTAGGGCCAAGGTGGACCTGTATAAACTGATGCTTTTCATGTGGAAATAACCTGCATTTAGCTCACGTAGAAGCTACACCAGAAGTCCATCAAGAAGCATTAATTGCACCTTCCTAGAAAGTTTGCTGGGATTGGCAGAGCAGCAGCCAGGAAAGTAGTGGATTGCAGGCCTGTTTTCTATCATCTCCTTGGAGGCAAGTAATAATGACCTGCAGGTTTCCAGAAGTTGAACTCAACACAGTGGCACCATACAACAATGGTTAGGGCTGCATCCTTCACACATCCTAAAATAAATACACATGCAGCTCAAAAGTAATTTAGAGGCAGTAATTACCACATTCTAGGGTTCCCATGCCTCTATAAGCCATATTATTGTCCAGGAGATGCACTTCCAAAGTACCCTTTCAGGGCTTTAAAGTAGATTAAAGTTGGAATGAGAACATAAATGCCATATGCTACCACTTCTAAGATGCTTTTAAAAAAAAGTGTAGATGCAGCCTTGGTTTGCTCAGTCCATGTTAAAAAACAGTAAGTCATAGGAGAGCTATTTTCCACTTGAAGGATCAATTTCATATGGCAGAACATACTCTTGGGTATTTCAGCGTTCCTAGAGTGAGGTTATGGCAAATGTTGGGACCTTTCTTGGAGCCTGTTGTTGTTAGCATGTAGACCTCCTATTTAATTTCTTCCAGTATTAATATATTTACAGCAGCAAGCATAAAGAAAGCAAATAGCAATGCAGTACAAAGAACACTAGAGCTAATAAATGCAGCTCATGGTCCCTTAATACTTTTCTTGATGTATGCAAATACTGGATTATTATTTGTTTTTGAATCCTATGGTGTCAGTGATTAATCTGCCTCCATTTGCTTCCTTGCTGAATTAGTTCAGTCCTACTGCTCCTTTTAAATATAGGCAAACATTGCCGGTGAGAAGGAAGGAAGGAAGGAAGGAAGGAAGGAAGGAAGGAAGATAAAGTTGAGCAGGAAATGTGTCTGAAACAACAGATTTCCAGTATGGGTTCCATAGTCATTGACCTTGTGAGTTTATGTCTGTTTTCTTAGCTTAGCAACCGCTGAAATTGCCTTATAAGTTGGGACAAAATCTCCTAGTGTTTGAGTAATTATGCAGATATAGCTGCTGGGATCTTCAGCCTGTATTTTTTTTCTTTTGCTACTGAGGGAATACAGTAAACATCATTACATTCTTCACAAGCTGTGCTCAAACTGAAAACAGCGGTGTCAATATAGCTGACAGTATATGTGTGTGTGTGGAGGCGTCGATCTCAGTAACATAATATCATTGTTTGCATCCTAACTTCTAAGTGATATATGTTGTGCATTCTGAAATGCCTGCTGCTTATGCAGCCTCCTATATATCAGTTACACTCAGTCCTCTGGGTATTTTTGTTTTGTTTTGTTTTCCTCCACTGAATCAAAGTGTCTTTTCTCCTAGAGACAGCAAGCAAGGCATATACAAGTTCATGTTTTCTTCCTTTAGGCACAGCAACAGAATAATGAAAGTCATAAGAACAATTCTTTCGACTCAGGACTAAAAAAAAGGAAAATGAATGAAATGAGGGAGAAGGAAAGTTTTTTTTTTTTTTTTGGTCAAAAATGGGGTGTACCATTAAGACCAAAGTGGAGCATTGACTTCAGTCTTAGGTTGGGCACAGGGGCACAATTGATGGGAAGAAAGGGTATAAGGTATTACCCTGAGCCAGGTGATAGAATTGCCAAAGTTTTCATTCCTTTCCTCATGCTAAATCAGGCATTGTTACAGATCAAAGGATCTATGCACACCTGCTTGGGGGACAAGTGCAGATAGATTGTGGGAATGCTGCCATGTGCTTCGTGCTCCACTGCAACTGTCCTTGCCTCCTTATCTTGTTCTTAAAAATTAGCATACTCAAACACACTAATACACTCAAGACATAGGGATGTGCATGAACCTAGGACTAGCAGGAGTTTGGGTTGGAATTCAGCCTATTCATCCTTCCTGGTTATTATTGAACTTTTGAAGAAGAAGAACGGATTTGGCACATCTCCATCCCGGCATCATTCTTTGCAGTTTCAGAACAGTTTGGAAAGAGAAAAAAGTACTGTTACTGCACCAAAACCTGATTTTTTAAGGTAACCTATCAGGCCTAGTGTAAACCTCCTTGCTGCAAGCTCTGGAAGAGAGTATTTCTCTGTGGGCCTACTACTGTCACCCTGTTGAAGGCACCATCTCCGAGTCAGCACAGCCTCAGTTCAGACTTAGTGGATTTCCTGTACTAAGAAGTTCATTTATTTTTATTTCCAACATGAAGTAAGTTTTTGGATGTGTAATCCAATGTAGAGGTGACTATGAACTTTAATTGGCTGTTCCATTTGAACTGATCCAAACACTCCTTTGTTCAGTTCAAATTTGAACCAACAGGATGTTTGGTTGGAATGTGAATATTTGAACATCTTTGGATCTTAGATTGTACAAGGCATGTTGGGTTCGTTTGAACACTCTTTTGTTTGGTTTAAATTCAAACTCTGTTTTTGCATAGGAAGGATGTCTGTTCACAGACCTTTCAAATGCCCTGTTTGATTCAAACAGATTTGAACCCAAATAAATTTGGCACAGTCCTAATCTGGTGCTGTATGGATTCAGTGTATGCTGTATGCTGGACTTTCCGGGAGTAGGGATGTGCACAAATAAATTCACATTTGAAAGTTCAAATTTGTAAATTTTCACTTCAAAATGATTGTACAGGCATTCAAACATCCAGACATTCAAACAAAATGAACAAATATGAAAATTAAATCAACTTTTAGCACTTTCACAGCATTTTACTGCTGAAAATAGGCTTTTTCAATTGAAAATGCAAACCTTTGAAGGAACAATTGGATGATGAAATAAATTTTTGAGCATTCATTTTGATTGCAAAACAATAATCATTATGTTGTTAATGCACATCCAGGAGAATACTGAACACTTTTAATATGGTGTAGAAAGTCCCAACTTTAATTAAATATGGGTTTTTAGGTGATAAGCTGGGCTGAAGGAATCTGTTTTCCAATGCTACATTACATCAGTATGTAACAGGGCACGTGTCCATGCAAATACAATTAGAGTAGCACATATCACACAGCTTAATACTAAAAAAACCTCTCCCCATCACACCATATTGGCATATTGTCAGAGACTGATGTACACCAGTGATACAATAATGACAATGTTGACTTTTAATTAGACAAAGTTGACATATTCTAAGTCTGCAGATTAACCATCTGTTGCTTTAATAATGGATATTCTTAGTTGTCTAAGATCAGGACATATTCTTTTTTTAGAGGGAGTTGGAATTCCTCATGGAGCTTTCTTAAACATATTTATTGATCAGACTTTGAGGTATTGGCATCAGCAAGTAGAAAGAGCTTCATTCAGTATTTTTCTGATTCTTAAACACATTATATTCCCCACAAGTCTTGTTTAGCTGTATTTATGTTGAATAACAGGAAGGGTAATTACAACTTTAGATTCAAAGAAGCATTTGGCCAACACAGTTGGAATGATAGTAAATACAATCAACAATTATGAAGGCGAAGATATTGACTCTTAATAGGTGATCTTCAGTTTATGCTGGAAGTAAGCAAATGGGGTTGACATTTTGGACAGGATCTTCATGACACCATTACAGTACTTCGAAAGCACAATGAAAGTACAAACACTACTTCTTCACTGCACGTTCAGTGAGATGGAAGATTGAGATCCCATGGCTGCAGTGGTGCTGCTTCCTCACTCAACATGGTGACTTCCTGCTGCCTCACTCAACATGGTGACTTCCTTTCCTACCCACATGTGTTCCCTCTTCTGTCCCTGTGTGGAAGCATCTTCCTTTGAGCCGGAATTTGCAGGAAGAACGGTTTGAAGACCTAATTTTTCAGGTCTTCCTGGAAACCGGATTTAGCAGCGCCTAGACCCATTAGCGACGGATCTTGTGAGAGGCTGTGTAGAAGCGGCATCCTTGAAGGGGCCCTAATCTGTCCTGCTGTGCAGAAGGTACCTTGCACATGAGTGTCATATCTGTCCTTATTGTGTGCTTAATGGGGTTTTAACGGCCAGTGCAGAAACACCCAAAGGCTCTTTCTGCTTTAGGCCTTATTCTGTATTATATCCCGGGTTAGGGACCTTCCAACCATGTTCTGGTGCAGAAAACAGATGGGCCCAAGGAGGCCTGTAATATTTGTTCCAGCTATTGAGTGTACTGTTTACAGCCCCCCCCCCCCCACCAGTCACAGTAACAACAAAAGCAGAGAGTTTTCTTTTACAACTTTGCTGTTACAACTTTGCTATTTTTAAGGGTGCCGGAGATGGCCTCTCAAGTCAGCCATTTTTGGTGGTTTGAAAATAGGCTCATGTAGTGCAGCATAAGGGAAGTGTTTTGGGTACACCTGCCTAGCTGTCAGCTGTAGCATCTGTGCTGCGATCTTTCTCTGTCACACTTTCACAGAAATGTCCATTATCCTTAGTTGCTGGTCTGCAGGCCTGTCCTTGGCAACCCAGCCTGAGAATGCTTCATGGTTATGAGAACTGGGATTGTTCTGTTTTGGGAGAGTGGGACAGGGAAAGAGTGTACAGGGAGTGTCCCACTGGCAATCCACTCTAGTGTGGGGTGGAATGCACAAGCGAAGATAAGTGCAAAAACTACCAGTTTCTGACTGGGGCCATTAAGCAGCTCACAAGAAATTGTCTTGGAAATTGACCACTTTCTGCATGTAGTGTAATGGTCCCAGATTGACAGAAACCTTGGTAACTCACCTGGGATGATGCTGTCAGTCCACACAGAAATGGCACAGAAACTCTAGGTGGGGGAGGGAGCAATTTGCAGGGTGGATTATCCCACCCTGCAAAAATGTTGCTGAGTTACAAGCTGTGGGAGCATATTGTCTGGCAGATGGAGTTCCCTTGGGCTTCTGCTGAATTCCTTTTTATGCCTATGTGGATCCTACTAAATTCTCCATTGGCCTTTAGTAAAAGAGAATATTCCCTTTCAGAGTACTTCTTAGCTTGTATTAGCCTTTAGCTTCTTTTGACTGCTGGTGTTCATTTCTAATACATTGCTACTTTTATTTTCATGTGCCTTTTTTTGGTGGGGGGCAGTAGCTTTACACTATTAACCTTAGCTAATATGATATGTCTAATGCTTCCTCCTAAATGCTCAAACTATTTCAAAACAGATCCAATATTTTACTTAAATTAATCAGGAGAGATGTTGGAAACTTGTGTGCAGACTCTCAACAGTGCAGATAACAAAAGTAGCCTGAATTCACACCTCTGAAAAAGTGTGTGTGGTACGTAGCAGACTACATTAGAAAGCAGTTTAACAAATGTTTTCATTAACAGAAACTTTTTTTTCCATTTTGGATCACCTATCCTTTTCTTTTCTTTTCTTTTTTTTTTTTGTAACTGTTGTATTAAAGAACACACCCTACACTGAGATCTGTATTTCTTTGTGAATGTATACTGTTATCCTGGGCTTCATTTGGAAACAGCATTAATTCTGTTAAGTTAAACCACATCACACACCTTGGGGGGCACTTAACCTTGTTCTAAAAGAGGAAGGCAAATTAATGTCTGTTGCCTTGGAGATGCCATGAGGGTCATTCATTAAGTTCTACAATGTGAGGTTAAAATCTTGCCATGGCAAAATATAAAGGCAGTATTGGAACTTGTTGCTTTAAAAAAATCAGCAAGAAGAAGCCAAAACATAACTTGTTATTAATATTGCCCCTAGGTAGCTGCTCACATCAGAAAACTTGCTTAAAAGGTCATCCTTCAGGAGCTTGTGTATTCTTCATTTTAAAGCTGTATCTCCTGTACCCACATTAATTATCCACCACCTTTCTGTTTCTCTGTGCATTGGTGTATCTGTGTAGGCTGCTTGATGTACTTCTTTCAAGCTTTAAAAATTTTCTACCCCAATGAAATTTACCGGCTTTGTCAAACTAGTAATATCTAAGATCTTCTCTTTGGTAATAAGTGTTCAATCCTATTGGAATCAACAGTTAAGACCAGGAAGGTTGAGAGAAGCAAAAAGAAGAGACACACTTGAAAAGATGGATGGATGAGATCAAAGACATAATCACAATGTCCTTGAAAGAACTACGGGATCATATTTTAGGATGGTTCAATGTGGACACATTTCTTTACACTGTCACCAGGAGACAAACTCAACTTAGATACTCTGACTGCCCCTGCACTGCCATCTTTCTCTGTCACACATTCAGGACTCAGGAAATGGAAATATGTGTTTCTGAATGTTTTCCAGCATGACAGTGGATCCTTGTGAGTGGTCAAAGTGTACAGGGATTGCACATTCCCACATCCATTGATAAAACATCCTGTGTAGATGGTGCTGATCTGGTTCTCACCTCCCCATGATCCAGATCAGCAGATCCAGTAATACTGTTACAGATCTACAGCTGCTAAGTGCAGACAGGGACCAGATTTCTGACTGAGGGTGCATCCAGACCTGCAAATACTGCACATTCTGATGCGCAGTCAGGGTGTGGGCATCACACCTGACACTCAGTACAGGCCAAAGTAGGAAGCTTCCAGTCATCACTAACAAACCATGTCCACTTCTAGATCCCACTTTGATACACTTTGATACCCTTACTTAAGTAATGTGGGCACTATTGCACCTGACTTTGCCAAGGTCTGTTCCTCTTTTCTAAGACGGAAGAGGGGGCTTGCATTATGCTTGTCTCTGCCAATATTCTCCTTCCTTATCCCATAGGAAGCTCAGATAATCTCCATTTTATCCAACATCCACCTTCTATCCTGACTTCCTGCATGAGATAATTCTTTGCTGCAGAGCAACCTCCAGCCTCACCAATAACTATAAAAAAGGTATGCCTTCCTTCCCCTCTTTCGCCATTACTAATTCTCTGTTTCTCTTGATGTGCCTCTAATCAGTATTATAACTGAATATTGGAACTTGTAAGGTTCGTATCCATTTTTTGGTTCTCCTTCTCTCTTCTTGCATGCTCCATATTGCTTGGAAGGGGCGGGGGGAGAGAAAACATAGTTCAACACTAGTGTGACTTTTCCTTTCTCTCTGCATGCTGTATGTTCCTTTGTAAATTTAGAAAACAGACATTAATACTTTGAAAGCAAACACTGTGGGGCACAGTTATGTTCAACAGATGGTGTACTCCTGACATTGCATAGTGTGCCAAAGGAGTTCCAGCAAGTAATAATCTTTGTATCAGTTAGTGACTAGAACAAGTAGCTCAGAAACAGTAGTAATGCTAAAGTGCCTCCCTCCCCCCGCCCCATGCGTGCAGAAAGAGAATTCAGGTAAGCCACTGAGCGAAGCAGCAAGTAAGCGGTATTTAGTGAAGACCTCATTTCAAGACTTGGGAATGAATACAGCTCCCGATGACAATAAATACAACTTTTTACAGAGGGTCAGGGGTTGAAGGAATCTGGACCTCGGCACTCCGGCTTGTGTATGAGTTAAATAAAAAGAAAACAGTATTTCTTCAAGAGTCTTACAGTATGTCTCACAGTTGAGAATGCACACTTCCTTGATTCCTGCACATTTATTCTTCTCTCCCTTCTCACCCCTGGGAGAAGTGACTTTACAGATCCCTCACCATGAGATGATCTTCTGCCATCCTACTACAAAAGTGCATATGAGAGTATGATGGAATGCATTCACGATAAATAAAAAGTAAGTGTGGACTAAACAGGAATGGAAGTGGGAGCTTGAGTCAGGAGGACACCCTTTTCAGCTGTGGGCTTGAATAGTGGAATCTATTGCCACAAAACTAATTACTACAGTCTACAAAGCAAGTTAAAATCCAACTTCTAGGTCTGGAATAACCTCAGTTTCAGTTGTACCACGTATTTATTTTTGTGTTGCTTTTAATAGAGATGTATTGAACTGGTTTGAATTCAAATTGGTTCAAATCGAACCAATTCAAATTGAACCAGTTGGTCTGACTAGTTCAAATTTGAACTGCATGTTTCAAACTTGAACCAAACCAAGGGAATTCAATCTAACTGGTTCAAACCATCTTGTTTTACTCAAACTGGTTTGAGTTTGTTAATAGTGTGTATTGTTGTTGTTGTTTTAAGGTATCAAAATGAGCACCCAGTTGGAGCCATAGACAGAAATAATCTCATTCATTCTACCCAGCTTTATCTGATGACAGAACACAAAGAGTCAAGCTGTTCCCAGAGTATATTTCAAATTTCTATTCCAACCAATTTGTCATTGTTCCCATCACACAGCTGGTTCCCCTAACAAATGTCATAGTTCCTAAAACAATAAGTAGTTTCTGGGTTTCTTTATATACCAGAGTTAACCACAACAAAGAGGAAAAACATGACAAATGCTTGCCAACATAGTTGAGATGCAGAGATGGAAGTGAAGTGGATGTATATAAGCTAAGGATGGGCAAAAAAGGGCCATCGCCTTTGCAATTCATATGAACTTTGCATTCAAATCTAATACCGGCTGTATCTGAAGACTGGCCTTTGCGTGTGAAGTGAAGGCTTTTGTGTCCTCGTTCAAGCTGCCTAATTGTCTCCAGAGCAGATTCAGATCAGATTTGGATCAGATTGGATTGGATTCAGATTGGATGTGATCTGATTCAGAAGTGCAACTGGTGGTGGAAGGGATTCAAAGAGAATTCAAATCCTAGCATATTCAAAGTGACTCCATTTGCACGGATGTGAATTTTCATCCCGTTTGCTTTGATGTGAAGTGATGGGTGGGGGAAATCATGCACATCCCTAATATAAAGTGTTGACTAAATGACATTTTAAATTCTATTTTTTTATGTGCAGAATCAAGTCAAACTGGCTTGGGCAAATTAGAATTCGACCTGAACCACACATGGTTCAGTTCAATTTGAACCAAACCTCAATTTTCAATTTTTGTGCACATCTCTAGTTTATAGTCTATATCTGTAGGGTTGCCTTTCCCTTTTTTTCTTCTTTTTAAATGTTTTTATTTACTCTTCTTAGCTGCCTTGAAGTGGGCAAAAAAACAAATAAGGAAATTTGAAACATGGAAAGTATGGTGTTATAGTATAGCAATAAATGAGTGTGAATATAGTCCTAGCTCCATAGTATTAATGTTCAGGCTGTGCAATTGGGTTTCTTTCTTTCTTTCTTTCTTTCTTTCTTTCTTTCTTTCTCTTAGCTATGATTAAAAGATATTAGTAAAGTAGGAGAAATATATGCCTCAGTTTGTTCCAGTTCAATTTCAGGCATTTTTCTTTTTCCTTATTTCCTTTCTATTTTTTTTCATTGCCCCTCAGGTATCATTTCTTCAGTTTTCTTCAGGTCTTTCAAATCACAGAGCAAAAGAAAAAATGCTTGTGCATCAGGATCCAAAGATACTTGCTGCTTTGCAGGTGGCAGGCACAGTGTATACATTGCCACACACCTCCTGCACTGTCAGGTTTTGAGGCCTGGTTTCCCAGTATTTTTGTGGGAGTCACACAATTTGTGACTGTCCCCAAATGTCAGTAGGCAGAGTTAATGTCTCCAGAGCTGTGATGGGAGACATCTGAAGGTGGGTTGGCACCTCCATGAAAGCACCCTACCAGCAGTGTCACTGGTGCTTCCTGGTCTCCATTTTGGCCTGCAAGGGCAACTGATGAAGGAATGAGTAAAATGCTTTCCAGATGAATGTAATTTCACAGGTTCATACCTGGGACATCAGGCAGGCTTCCCAGTCTCTGGCAGGCATAGTGTGCCACCAACAGTGGAGTTGTCCTAAGCTGAGTTCATGGGGAAGTGGCAACAGGCCAGGTAAGCTGCCTTTCCTGTTGCCATCTATCCTTATGGTGGCAGAGGCAAATGAAGGAGGCACGTGTCTTCAGGAGGCAAGTAATCTCACTGGTTTTATTAAGTAAGTAAGAGGAGTGTGTAAAAAAGAGGTCCTAAAAAAGAATCCTAGATAACAGATATGAAAAATCCTAGAGAAAGGCAGTAAAGCTTCCTCCAGACAGCACTTAGAGTGCCTCCAGACAGGATGAAAGCTGTGCAGCCCCTCCACAGCCACTTCCAGTCTGTTAGATGGGACAATTGGAAGCTGTGTAGGGACTGCACAGCTGTTTTCCATCTGACAGACAGGATGCTCAATTGCCTGCAGTAACGGTGCAGCTTCCCCTGAAAACTGTGAAGTAAAATGCTGCTGATTTTACTTGGGGGTGGAATGCTGCATTGCTACTGTGGTCTGAAGTCTGCAGTCACTCCATTATTTGGATCATCTGGAATAAAGTGTTTAAATAAGTGGGGCAATGATTGATGGGAAAGAAGCATCCAAGGGTGCTTCATGGCCCTCAGGGTTTGTCCAGACTTAGGAAAGCTATGCATTGGAACGCGCAGCTGAGGAGTAGGCATCACACCTGATGTCCAGTCCTGCACAGCAGCAGCAAATTTACATACTATGGAACGATCAACAATAATGCCACAGTATAAGGTCACTTTGAAGTTTCCCGCTGTCCTGACAGGACAGTGAGAAACAGCCAACGAGAGCTGAGCCTGCAGCTCAGCTTCCATTGGCTGCCCCTTCCCACCATGGAAGTCTCACAGCCTCTGAGGAGGAAGCTGTAGACCTCCATTTGGAGTGGGGACAAGGAGTCATTGCTTCGCAGTAGGTAAGCTATGTATTTTTATATAACTACGGATTTAATCCAGTAATCTGGAAACTGGCTCAGTCATGGCCCAATGTGGATGTAGCCTCAGTTACCTCAGAACTGGCAAACTGTGTCAGATGTTACATAGGCCCTTTCTTCACTGGACCTCATGTTGAATTATATCCTGGATGGAACAGAGGCCAGCTGTCAGCATACTAATGCAGACTCCTGCACTAGATCATGAGAAGTAATTATTCCTCTTTATTCTACCTTGGTCAGACTTCAACTACAGTACTGAGTCCAGTTTTGGGCACCCCAATTTTAAAAAGTCATTGACAAACTAGAGCAAATCCAAAGGAGGGCTATCAAAATGGTTAGTGGTCTGAAAACCATGTCCTACAAGAAAAGGTTGAAGGATCTAGGAATGTTTAGCCTACAGAAAAGAAGACTGAAGGGCTGGCACAGTGCAGGGGGATTGTCCCTATTCTCACTTGCACAAGATGAGAGGACTAGAAGCAATAGTATGAAACTTCAAGGGAGTAAATACAGATTAGATATTAGGAAAAAATTCCTGACAGCGAGGGCGATCAGTCAGTGGAATAGGTTCCCACAGGAGGTAGTGAGCTCTCCTTCACTGGAGGTCTTCAAGCAGAGGCTGGACCTACATCTGTCTGGGATGGTTGAAACTTTAGGAAATCCTGCATTGAGCAGGGGGTTGGACTTGATGACCCCAGAGGTCCCTTCCAACTATATGATTCTATGATTCTAGTGTGCTATTCAGGGATATAATCTGGAATAGGGATCAGTGCAGTTGCTTCACTTTTCAAAGAGTGGAATGACAATTGATATTAAAAGAAAATGTAGCAAAGTCAATCTGTTTTCTTTCTTTTTTAAAAAAACTCATTATTTCTAAGCACACATCCATTGGAAGTATTTAGTTTTGAATATAGTGGAGGCAAGAAATCATTTTAATTGCTCTGGCTGTGGCAGATATGACATCTAACACATTTTTCAGTAACTAGATTTGTCCTGAATGACAAATTTCATTGAGTGAAAAGCTTAACCTAAATAAGGTTAACATTTGTCTTCAAATAATTGAAAGTTGGGAAAAAGCTCTAAGGCTCAAAGTCTGATAGTCTTCTTGTAGAGTTTTGTGCAGCTGCTGCCACGTAAAATATAGTTATCAACTGTTCTGTTTCTCATAATGTTTTGTTAGTGATTATTCATAGATTCTGTGGTGTTAAGCATTTCTGTAGGTAGATTCAGTATGATTTCCTAGGTAGAGATAAGACCCCTCATATTGCATAATAACAGCCAGTTCAGAGAGGCCTTTTCTGTCTGCACTTACAATGGTGGCAATCCAGATCAGTCCCGCTGATCACTCACTCGCTCACTCACTGGCTCGCTCACTCACTCTTACTTTCTGGCATGCGAGGGAGTGCATTTTAGCAGTACAACAAGGTGCATTACTGAAACACACCTACTGAGAATTCCAGAGCCCAGGGACCTCAATTCCTGGCCTTTGGAGGCTCCACTGCCAAGGTCAAGTTGTGTATCCTGAGCTGTAGTAACCTGGTCCTGCTCTAGGATACTGCAGGTAAGTGCAAAGAGAGGGCAAAATAACACTTCCCTACACATATGAAGACATCAAGTAGCACACTCTGGACAAAAGTATACCTTCTTTCAAACAACATCGTAGTGAACAAGATTATCATTTTTATAAAGCCAAACTATTTTTTTGAATGATGCAACCAGTGTGCTCAGGACCAAGATCATGTTTGAAATCTTCAAATAAAAAAAAATGTACATTAAGCTTTGCAGCTAGGATAAAGGAAACACACAATATATATAATTATTGTGTATAGGGGGCAATGTTAAATGTGGTTAGGTGACCCAAGGGATTTCTAACTTAGCTTTGGTGCTCACTGCAAACTTGTACCAAATATAATAGTTAACTTCCTTGACATTTCCCCCATTTCTTTTACTTGGTCTTAATATATCTGATTCTCTTGCATTAATTGTGTCACAGCATGCTATCTTCCAGAAATGGAACTTTGATTCATATAACTGTAGTTTTTGTAGATTAAACTTGAAGTCTGCTGTGATGCATGCTTGGTGATTCATTAGCATTCTCAACATGTTTGCATAATCTAGACCCCAAATGAAAACTGACAGTTATTCACATGGTGTTTCTTGAGAAATGGGCACATACCAAGTACCATTAGCAGCATAATATCAAGTAACTGGGTTCCTGCATCTTTTCTTTCATACAGGAATCAAACTTTCCAGATACAGTGGGCATGGGCAATCCAATTTTTTTAAAAAAATAGATAGATGCAACTGATTAATTCTCTTATGGTCCAGTGAGTTTTATATCATCTATATATCATTATATCTGAGATTAGATGATGATGATGATAGACAGACAGACAGACAGATAGACAGACAGATAGATCGATAGATCGATAGAAGGATGACTGGGTGGGAGGGTGGACAGACAGATGGATGGATAGTGAGGGATAGAGAAGTATCCCTAACCCATGCTGACAGAAGCTGGTGGGATCATCTGGAGGGTGATCCAGTTTTAATAGCTTCCTTTAAAAAGGTAATTAGAGCATAAGAGGAGCCCTTCTGAATCAGGCGACAGCCCATCTAGTCCAGTATCCTGTCTCACACAGTGGTCCACCAATTGCTCTTGGGCATCTCAAGAAGAAGACAAAGTCAAACCTTTACCTGCTCTTGAGTCATAGCAAATGGCCTTAGAGGCATCCTGCCTGTCTCCCCACCTTGGAGGATGTACTTAGGCATTCCTTCTAGTAGCTATTGATACACCTGTCATCCATGAATTTGTCTAACCCTTTCTTAAAGTCATCTAGACTGGTTGCTGTTACCACCTCTTGCAGTAGCAAATTCCATAGACTGATGACCCTCTCAGAGAGCAAGCAAGACTCTAATAAGAATGAGCAGTAAGATAAAAAAGGGATAGGTGAAATGATGGCACATGTCAAAAAATGAAGGTAACCATGTGTGGTGGTTCTGACACCAGATAGGAAGGTAAGGCAGAGATTTAAGGAACATAGAGTGGCAAGTTAGACATTCAGTTCTGGAAGAAAGCTAAAGATAGTAGGGATGTGCTTGAATATTCATAACATACAAAATTTAGTTGAATTTGGACATTCAGTTTGAATTGAATGTTTTGATACATTTGTATGAAGCTTCGTATGGGATTCATATTGGATTTGTATGCGATTGAACACTCGTATTGAATACAAATCCTGCCAGATTTGAAGGGGATCTATTCAAACAAATACAAATTTTCTTGCATTCAATTTGATACGAATAATTATTTTTAAAAAACCGTTCGTGGACATCCCTAATAGATAGGAATAAGAGGGCAGCCAGTAAATGTGAGGCAATAAACATGAATTAACAGAAGCAGTATATTAATTACAAATATTATCTCTTCCTAAATAATATTTAAAAAAAAACAAGTATATAAAATATCACTAATCACACATATCTATATCTAACCTGCTAATCTTTCTTTCTTTCTTTTTCCTTCCTTCCTGTTCTTTAACATACAGAAAGGAAGCAAGGTAGTTATTAGATAACAGATGATCAGTTGGCACATGAGATTGAATGTCTGCTGAAATGTGTATAATCAGTACTATCAGACTATTTTCATAACTAGCAAAAATGTGTTAAGCCAAGGTGAGTCATGATGGGCACTGAATGTAAGGAGCATCTCTGTAATCAAGCAAGTGCATGCATCGATGATCCAATAACTGACTTCTTCCTGAATGTATTTCAGAGCCAGGTCTGTTTTGCCTTCAAATAATATGTGAAATGGCTTTTAGAAAAGTATTGCTAATCTTTGCTGCAGCTGTCATCATGCTGACAGCTGCCCAATTAGATTTTGGAAGAGACCAATCAATTCTTTCCAAATGACTATAGGCTGTAATATTTTGCTTAGACCCTAGAGGCCAGCCCCTTAAGCCCAGGCAAGGAATAGCTGTAAAATCTTTCTGAGCTGCAAATGGAATTCTCACAATAATGAATCACTCCTGCTTACGAAGGAAACTTTTCCAATAGGGCTTTAAAAATCCTTTAGAAAGTACCACATCTTGTCCTCCCTTTCGAGCTGCATTGTGCTTTATTGATGGAGCTAAGCAGAAGGAAACTAAGTTTAACTTTGTAATCAGGAAAGAGGAAAAAAATAAACACTGTTAATCAAACTCCATATGAGCAGTCTTGTGAAGATGAATAAGTCTAAATGCATGAGTAAGAATTATGGGCTGCATCTACACAGGAACCTAAGATACCTGGCTGAGTAGATGCCGGCTGACCATCTCTACCATCATCTGGTTTGTTATCAATGAAGAGAAAATTCAAAGTAAAGAGAACAGGAAAATTCTAGCAATAAGAAATGAGCAGAAGAATTGGAGCTGAAGACCTCAAGTGCTTGCTTTTTGCTGTTCCCTCCCACACCATTTTTCTTTTGTTTCTTGTCTCTTTAGATTGTAAGCCTGAGGGCAGGGACCTGTCTAAGATTAATATGATATTGTAACCTGCCCTGAGACCTTCGGGTATAGGGTGGGATAGAAATACAAATAAATAAATAATAAATGAATGAATGAATGAATAATACCCAACAGGTACCTAGGGGTGGGGCATTCAAACATCTAGGAGCTCTAGGTTTAGGGAAAACAAACATGCCAGCTCTCTGTTGCCTCAAACCCTGTGAGTCCCTTTACTCTTGTTTGATGGAATTCACCTCTCCCTCCAGGTAGATTCTTGAAGGGACCATGGTATTTATGTGACTGTGGTATCTCCAGATACTTGTAACTGTCTTGTACATCTGTTTTGTGGCCTTTAGGTAGTTCAGTTTCATTATTATCCATCCTCTTTTCATGACCATCCATCCACATTTTCTTAAACCAAATGATACACCAATGACTTCACTATAGATTCTTATGACATAGATGAGTGAGTCCATGTCTTCCTCATTCTTGCTGTGTAGCTTGAATACCATGTTCATTCTTGCTGTATAGGTTGATCTTGGTGTATAGCTTGATATATATAGTTTGGCATATATAAAATCAACCACTGAAATCCAGTACAAGTGGATGAAATTTTTGGCAGGAAGACTTGAATAGGAATAAATTGAAGCACGTAAAAAAAAAAGGCAGATCACAATTGGTCAATCACACAATAGTGAAAACTTGCTGTTGGAAACTGCACAAAACAAGGTACAGCTAATTAAATACACCAAACTCATATCTTCTGGCCTATTAATAATAATGCCTATCAATATGTTCAGCTATTAATAGCATGATCCACATCTTCTGTCATGATTGATGGGAATATTTTGATGGAACAGAAAGCAGCCCTAATTGTGGGATTGGACATTAATTGCAGTAGCAGACATTTGTTATAGTGGAACCATTAATTGCTTTCTTTGATGGTTTTCACAGCAATAGTACAGTCATCTGTTGACTCCTACAAACATCCCATCACTGCCTCAACAAAGGGCTTGTGCAGAACATTTGCAAAGTCTGTGACAACATTAGACCCCACAAATCCCTGCCAGCTCTACACCTGACAATATATCCACTGCACCCAATGAAGAGACAGCTGTGGCAAGTTTATTAAGAGTTTGGACTGAACGGAGTTATTAAATATGCAAGTTTTTCCTCCCTAAGTTAACATCCAGATTAGAGCGTTTAAACACTGGCCAGGCTGTGATGTGAAGCAGTGACTTTAGACCAGCAAGGCCATCTGGTTTGGACCATGACAAGGCATGGTCTAGAACAGCATAATTTGTTCATTGATGCTTGTCCAATCCAGCCCCTGGAGCAGCTCCACAGCTCACATAAAATTCAAGATTGGCTACCAAAGGCTGTGATGGCTAGGAACAAAAGATCCTCAGGGAACCAGTTTTGGCAGTGCACTTCAGTGCACCACTGAAATGGGTCCCCTGGTAGACCAGAAAATGAAGGCGTGCCTTCTTCATGCCTCTGTGATTTGAACTGGGCTGATGGTCCTCAATGTCAAGGACTATCTGTCATGCGAATCTGGACAAAGGAGCATACCAGTGATGGATGGATCTCCCATATTCCACACTAATGCAAGAAAGGGAGGCCCTTAGTGCACTTCTTCGTGTAGAACACAAGGAAGTGCAAAAAGCTCCTGAGTATGCTTTATAACATAGCACAGTCTTGCACTTGCCATTCCAGTATGAATCTAAAAAGTTTCAATAAACTTGTCTTCATTGCCTTCTTTATGCCTTGCTTAAGCTTCTTCTTACTCGTCCATTGTGAAGAGATTAATTTCCGCCTTCTTCTCCTGTCTATGGACAGTTATCTTCCTCTAGTAGTGCATCCAAACAGCGTGACTAAAGCATCCTTCAATAAGTCATGGTCAATGAGATTTAAAAATTTAATCCATTTCTACATACCTTTAGCTAGGAATGATAACGCTTATAAAAGGGCAAATGGGTTGATGTGTAGGCTTCAGAATGACATAAGCAGAGAGGTTTCAAATCTGCAATGGAATAAAATAGTAAGACGGGGGAGGAAGTGAATGAAAACATGACAACCTCTTTTAGCAAAGAGCAGCATGCAGCATGTGGATCTAAAGGAGGGATATACGTTAATGTTTCTCACATTCAAAATTTGGACATTTGAACTCTAATTAAATGTTACTTCATTCGAAGATGTCAGGCTGGCAAAGAATAACCACGAGACTCTTTCTTTAAAAAGATGAACAGTGATTTATTTCAGCTCAGCATTAAGGCATTTCTTGTTGGAAGCAACTTTGAACAAATAGCCCAGCATATTTATATGTTTCATAGTTTGGTCTTCAACCAATGAACAATAACTATTTTTCAAAACCCAGTTTAAACTTGGAGCCAAAATGTATCACTCAACCCCAGCAGGGAGGGGGGAGTCAACTGTCACTTCCCAAACAACAGGCAGCTACTATATACATATATACAGAATCACATAGGTGGCAGATATCTTACATTCAAATATTATGGCAGGCAGCTAGCCCTGCCTGACAGAAGATTGACATTCGAACTCAAATTTGAATGGAATGCTTTGGTACATTCATACAAAGCTTGGTTGAATTCATGAACGTGGGGAGGTGGGAAAGTGGCTGTCGCGGTCAGATCTGCAACAGATCCAGAGTGGATTTGAAGTGGATTGAGAGCAGATTCAAAGTGGATTCAGGGCAGATTTAGCAGATACATAGCGGATACATTGGGGAGTCATAGGGGATTCATAGGAGATTCGTAGCAAGGATTTGAATTGAATTCGTATTGAACATTTGTATCAAATTCAAATTCCACCACATCTGAAGGGGATCTATTCAAATGGATATTAATTTTATTGCATTTGATTTGATATGAATTGAACACACACAAAAATCATGCACATCCCTAATCTAAAGTGAATGTAAACCTTCAAGTGTGTATCTTAATAATGCAAAAATGTAATGTAGCATAACCCTTGTAAAGAGATGGCTATTCTAGAAAAGGGATGTGCAGAATTTCCACACACACACACATTTGTTTCATTGATGAATTGGAAGTTCAAGAATTCATTTTGTTGTTGAATCGTTAAATTGAAAAACCAGATTTTGCATTCCTTTATGAACTTTTTCATGACTTTTTTTTACTTTTTCATTGAAAAGGTCCTTTTATGACCCCAAATGGCAGCAAAATACAAATGTTCAATTGAATTGTTCATTTTTGCAAGCAGATGAACTGATTCATTTTATCTGAATTTTTTGATATTTGAGAAACCAAATCCATAGAAAAGTCATTGTTCAGCTAGTGTATTACCGTGGAAGTATGGGAAATCTATTATCATTGTTGTTTTTCTCCAGCGCACACTTATTTCCTTTTTTCGGTTTGGCTCAATGCATGAGAATTGGAATTATGATTTCATTGCAATCTTTACTCAGCTTAGAATCGATCTGCTGATCACTATCTCAGATGGTTATGTGCATTAAGGCATTCAAAAAGTCACAAATCCAAAAGTAATGATACATTATAAATGCTTTCCTTATTTTTTACACAAAGAAAATTGATGTAATAGGTTTGGCTATAGAAGGATGTCACTATTTATCTTCCCCACTTTCTTTAATGTGTTTCCCCTTAGTTATTTATTATGGTTCATTCTTTGAAATTATAAATCAGGCACATTAAACAATGAAAGTACATTCTTTGTATCTAGTGTCCAGCTCTTATTATGTAATTTTAATATAGCACATTCATTAACTTAAGTGCCCTCCGAAGGCTTCCAGAATCTTTCTTTTAATTCCTGTCTTTATCTCTGTGGCATGCCCCTGCGAAAAAAAAATGTGTGTCCACTTTTGAACAAATTTATACTGTATTTGCATCTGTATTTTCTGTTTGGATACATTTTGTGAAACTTTCAACACTATTATCTATCTGTCTGTCTGTCATCACACATTTTTAGTATTGATAAATAATCCATTTGTACCCATTTGGTTAAATATAAATCCAACTAGATATGAGTATAGACAAATATGTACACAGTTGTCTACAACAAACCCAGGATACTGCCATCAGTGTGGTAGTGTGAGGCTATACACTCATATTGTGCTCACCATCCCATAGAAAGTGTACATGGAATCTCTTTCTAGGATATTAAACACTATTTGATGATGGGTGCAGCCAATACATATGTCAAAACAACAACAACCTGGGAAGAGTACGCAGAGGACATGTACATCAAACCACCAGGTGCAAGTGACTTTTATACATCTTTCACATCCCATTCCTTGCTGATGGCACTCATACATGGCTCTCTTTCCTCAAACCACTCTTATCCTCCCAGAAATGCTATGGAGTAATCTGGCAGATATCAGAATGGGCTCAAAATCATGCAGTTTTGCAGCTGGGATGTGAATTTAAATCTGGGTCTCTTGAATTCTTACGCAGTACTAGGATGATGATGATGATGATGATGATGATGATGATGATGATGATGGAGGTCCTCTGTTTTTGCTGTTCAATCAATGACATGGTCTTCCATTAATCATAGGATGCATTGCACTGAAAGAATGTTACTCATGGAGTCAAAATCTGGTAGAAAATGTCAATAACAACCATAATGGTAGAATACATTCCTGTTTTATCTTTATAGAACTGAATAAGTGTGTTATTGGTAGGGATGTGCATGATTTATTTATTTTATTGTATTTGATTTGATTCATATCAAATTGAATGCAAGAAAATTCACATTCATTCCCTTCGAATGTGGTTGGATTTGTATTCAGTATGAATGTTCAATCCCATGCAAATCTCATAGGAAGCTTCATTCAAAGCTTCATTTCAATGTATCAAAACATTCTCTTTGGACTCAAATGTCAATCTTCGTATGTTCTAACATTTGGTTCAAATTTGAAAGTCTGAATTCATCCGAATTTGTACGAATTTTGACTGTTATGAATATTCATGCACATCCCTAGTTGGTGGTAATATATACAATAGTTTAAAAAGTATTACTCTGTTATGATACTTTAAATGTAATGCTTTCAATGCAAATTTGTGATTCAGTGTTCTCATAGTTCCTCTTGCTTCTCCTCCTCTTATTCTTCACCACCATCATCAAATTCTACTTTTTACTTTCTCCTCTACCTCTTCCTTTTATTTGGCAGCAAGGGATATCATGGAACTTTTGGAATATCATAGACATAGCAAATAAATATATATGAGGAGCATTTACACTTGTGCTCTTTATTGTTCAAAATATAGGCCACTTCTGAACATAGGCTATATGCCTAAGTTATAGCACCATAAAAAGGAATAAGAAAAATACCTGTTGTGCTGAATTTTTAAAGGTTCTGATTATAGAGCATACATACACACATATACAATTTTTAGAAAGATTTTTTTTTTCCCCAGAAAGAAGTGACAGGGATCTATACCCAACTTAATATGGTACCTCAAGTCTTTGGTAAAATACACATTTAAGCTCAGGGGTATATGAAGGGAGAACACTTTAAAGAAGGGTGTTTTTCATTTTCTCACTTTTAAAAATATTAAGTACAGTAATCTTGTTGAGATTATTTATAATCAGATTCCAAGTGCATATTTCTCCTTCAGAACTTGGTGCAATTTCTCTTTTGAATTGCTGCAGTCAAAATGTGGGTAATAAATGGCTCAGAATAAGAATTTTATGATTTTTTTTCTCCTCCAGCTCTCTCTCCATTTCATTACAAATTCTAGTGAAATATCTGTTAATGTCCTGAATAAATCCTTAAAAGAATTGTCATAAATAGAGCTGTCAGAAGCATCTTAAAGTGTGCCCTGAGAAAAGTGTCTGCAAAGGAGTCTTCCCATTTTACCCAGAAAATCTTAGAGAGGAATGTTTAAAATCCAGGTCAAGCAATGTGATTCCAAGACTTTTTGTTAATTATGCTTTCTTTGGAGCTCAATGTCTCTGTCTCATTAAATGAAATATTTGGGTAATAAGGGTATTCCTCCAAGACAGGGAAAAATAATTACTTTTTATTTTGCTTAAGTGTTACAACAATGCATTCTGAATTTCTTAATCTGGCAGATTAACAGTATTAGATTAATACCTGGTTACAGTAATTGGATATCAGAAGCAGCACTATTAGCAGATAGATCCCATTAACTTGCTTACGGAGCTGTCTTGCATGGCTGATCCAATTTGAAGTTTAGCATTAATTGTACTCATGCCAAGATGAATGGATACGAGAAGAAGGGGTGCACGGTTCACTGCTGCTGTAGCCATTTAGTTCCTCTTGTAAATTCCCCCATTTATGACCTGATCCTGACAATACGGAGAATGGAGGGAGATAAATGTAGGGGAATGAGTCCTAGTGATATTTCCAATGAACTACCAATCTTCCTCAGGGTGTAATAAAGGAAGGAGTTCAGGATCATAAATAGGGTCGGATGGTGCAGCTCTCTACTGCCTGTAGTCATAACCAGGGGAAACTTATTCTTCTGAGCTTATGGAGTTTGAAGAGCTAGATGGTGCTTCTGAAAGCTCCTTAGTTCGTTTGGAGAAAATTTGGGAGACATATTTACTAAGTCCAAGGCTAAAAATATATGCTCTGTGGCAGGGTTCATTTCTGGTTTCATTCTTTTTAAAATTAATTCCAAAAATTTAACATGAATCATTTCCATTTGCCACATTGCTTATTTCCTGTGTCATAGGTATTTATGCCAAAATAGTGCTGAACAAAACATAGAAAGCAAAATTTGTGTGATTTCAAAAATATAGTTCTCCCTCACTCTTATTCTCTTTTCTGATGTACAGAAAGAGTATAATCCCTGCTGAATCTCTTGCTCATCTGAAAGGGGTGAAATCACAACTGAAAACCATTACTACCACATTGTCCTTTTGGCCAGGGGCCAAGCAAAGAAAGCGGTCTTCTTTCAAAATATTTGACCTGGTGTTCAGCTTGGTGTTTATTTATCATTGCATTCAGCACATACTTTTGATCTTAGGCTGTGTCTCCATTATGTAAGTAAAGGTGTTCTAATCAGGTCCTTTTCACAGTTACCTTGTAGAGTGATCCAGACTACTCACTGGATCACTCCAGGGGTGTTTTTCCACTGTCACTAGAAGTACCCATTAAGTACCCATTAATGGGTACAAAAATGCCATTATGTACCCATTAATGGGTACTTTGTAATGGGTACTTTTAGTGACAGCGGAAAGACACCCCAGATGCATCCAGATGCTGTCTCAGGCCAACTGGAGTTATCTCAGCCTTTCCAGGAATGGCTCAGCTATGAACAACAGCTGGATCACTCCTGGAATGGAAGTGGACCGCAAAACTGCAGCTGTGCAGTAGTTCTCAGCTGCTGGATTACCATGGCAACATTTGACTGTGCACTGGATGACAGTTTGGACTTCAGCATGGCGATCTGGCCAACCATTCTCATTGCACAAACTGCTGCCCAGGTATGGAACTAGTCCAACACAAAGAGTGTGAATGGTCACCACTGCATTTCAACCTTACCTGCCGAGTATGGTATTATTATACCATGCCAGTCAGATAAGTGCAAAAAGGCCAGTAGTCTCCATTGGGAGTAATAGAAACTAGTCTTGTCTGAGTAATGGAGACACTGCCTCAATCTGCAGTATATGATGACCCCATCTTAGATGTTCTTGTTAGGACTCATTCTGATCTAGTTTACCCTTGCATGTGTCTGATACTCCATTAATAAAAGGTCTGAAAGGATGATTTAGATGATCTGGTAGCTCTATGGGGTCAGTTTTTAGGGTGCAAGGGATGAAAATCCACTGGGCACAAATTCCTGTACTTTTAACTACTAACAGTCTCTTCTCAAAGTGTTATAAGGTAAACAGGTAGAAAAATAGCACCTATGCAAGCATTACTGTTTTAAGCTCCTATTACTTCTACTAAATTAAACTTTACAGATGTGGAAAAAATAAGACCGTGTTTAGAAAAGAGCTGAGATACGTATCATGTAATATAATACTGCCAGAGATTAGAACTTTTGGGAAGAATCTCTGAAACCATAATTTGGGTGACCAGATGACTATAGGAAATATGAATGCAAGGTTTTTCACTGACTACATCCGTTTTTATGGGGGTTTGATAGTGTTGTTCTGCTGCTGTCTTCCTCTGCTGTAGATTGTTCCTGGAACTCCTTTACTTCTGCACTCCACTGTTGGTGACATACCAGTCAGCACTCTGTTAGATGGTTAGGAATGATGGTGGTGTTTGCTCAGTACCCTTGCTGAATTTTTGGATATTGGGTCATCCTATAAATGGGTTGAGAGTAAACATGTCCAAGTACACTGGTTATGGATTAGAGATGTGCGCAAATGTTTTTTTTTTTTTGACATTCTATTCAAATCAAATTGCATACCCCCAAATCAGATTCAATTCAAATCTTTTAAATTCAAATTTAACAAGATTCGATTTGAATTTACCAAACTGGAATCTATTTGTTTGAATTTTTTATTCAGATATGCACAAAAAAATGTTGACAACATACACGTCTACATGCATCCCATAGTTATCCCGTATCCAACCCGTTTTTGTCCTGTACGGATCTGTACAAATGCATACGGATGCAGAAAAGATATGGATCTTCAAGTACGCATTGTGTACGAACCCATACACATATGAATGTCTGGATAATTCAAATTAATAGATCCAAAATTCAAAATTCACTTCAAATATTTACATTCAAATTTTGGGACATTCTATTTGAGTTCCAATGTCAAAATTCAGCACATTCAATTGGATTTCAAATGCCTACGAATATTCGTGCACACCCCTATTATGGATCACCAGTGCTAACCTAGCCTGATGCATGCCAGTTGTAGCCAGAACCAAAGCTAGGATGTGTCAGGCTTAAAAATACCTCAGGTTTTTGTTCTTTTGACTTAGCAACTAGTATTCATAGACATATTTTCCATAATAATATGTAATGCATGGTCATCATTAACTGGTAGTTATCTTCATTGCATTTGTCTGATAATCTCTTAAGATATCCAGTTCGCAGCAATTGACACATCTTGTGGTAATATATTCCACGGCTTAACAATGTGATCTGCTAAAGAAATGAGACAACTTTATTTAGCTTTTCACCACTCAGTTTCATTGGAAGACTTCTGGGCCTTATTAATGACACTGAGATAAAAACATCTCCCTATCTACTTTCAACACACCATGCATTCAAAAATAAGTTGAGTAAATTTATTTTAATGATAACGAGTTTGCAGGTTCCTTGCTGCCCATAATCTACATTCTTTATATCTGTATATAAAAATTCTATTCTAGAGTTGTTATGGTAGGCCTTATATAATCTTATCTTCTCTCACACTGGTCAACATTATCTATTTTCCAGAAACCCTCTCTGCACCATCTCTCCCTGTTGCCTCCAAGCCTCTGATCACATCATCTGAGTCAAATAGAAGTGGAATTTAGATTTTAAATATGTAACTAGTAAAGATTTCTATTCATCTTCTCAAGCAATCAAACTTTATCTCTCATGCTGCAGACACTATGATATTCTCAGAATTGTAGAGCAAAATGGAATTCTACAGATAAGCTTTAATAAAATTGAACAGTTGAAAAAATGATTTTTATTACCATTTATTTGTGAGCTCTATGCTTTCTTTCTCACACTTTGAAGAATTTAGAGGGTGAAATTCCACTGAACTATATATAGCTCCAATTTCCCCTGTATCAGTTGATTAATTGTTCTGCATTATTACTGTTGTTGGTTATTATTTATTTATTATTTACATTTCTGTCCCGCCCCATACCCACAGGACTCTGGGCAGGTAACAACTGTTAAAACAAGAGATTAAAAACAGATTATGCATTAAAAGCATTTTTAAAAAATCAACAAATCTAAAACAATACACATCATGTTTAAAATGGTGGTATCTGTGCTGGGATGGGAAATATAATCATCTCAGCCAAAGGCCAGGGTAAAGAGGTGTGTCTTCACTGCCTTCCTAAATATATGTAAGGAAGGGGCATGACACGCCTCAAGGGGGAGTCTTGGGACCATCACTGAAAAAGCTCTCTCCCAGGTGCCCACCAACCTCATTACTGAAGGTGGTGGGACAAGCAAGAGTGCCTCACCACTTGATCTTAAGGCACGTCGGTATGAAAGAAGGCGTTCCTTTAGATATTTTGGGCCCAAGTCATTTAGGGCCTTATAAGTCAGAGTCAGTACCTTGAATTGGCCTCGGTAGTAAATTGGCTGCCAATGCAGCCCTTTTAATGATAACAATGCCCTGGAAGGGGCAGGTGAGTAACTTGGGGGTGCTCCTGGACTCCGCACTGACACTTGAAACTCGGGTGGAAGGTGTGGTCAGGAGCACCTACTCCCAACTATGGCTGGTGCATCAACTGAAGCCTTTTCTAGATAGAGACAACTTGGCCACGGTCATCCATGCTCTGGTAACCTCTAGATTGGACCACTGTAATGCACTCTACATGGGGCTGCCCTTGAAGATGGTCCAGAAGTTGCAGCTAGCACAAAATGCAGGTGCTAGAGTGCTGACTGGAACAGCAGTTATAGAGATCCTCACTGTGTCTACATGCTGACTCACTTGCAAAAATGACACAGCTGTGTTAATGAAGAAGGTAGTAATGGTGATCACTGTGTGCATGATAGTGGAAGGCCCCATCCAGACAGTGGACTATAGTACCATTATGGCTGAATTATTGTGGGAAGCAATCTGAAGCAATCCTACCATAGCTCCACTATATCCTCCCACCAAAAAAAACCCTGATAACCTTTTGCAAGTAAACCTGACCCTGGTGGTCTTACTTACCTTATGGAGGGAGTCATGTTGTCTCTCTGGCCACTGATCATGTGCAGGGGTCACAAAACAAATGTGTGTGCATGTGTGGTGATACTTTAAGAAAAATAAGGCAGGGTCTACACAACGAATCTTGCCACTTTTAGAGCTGGAGTTCTTGCTCTGACAATGGGGGCCAGAAATACGCTTTTAGCACACCTTCCTCCACTTCCAGCTGCACAAATGTCAAAGCTGGGGAACTTTCATTATCCACCTTCCATGTTTCTGATCAGTCCTATTTTTGAATTTGCAGGAAGTGTTTCTAAATATAAGCCCAGGTAGATCATGCCACAGGCAGATCAAGACAATTGTGTAATGGCAGCACAAATTCCAGTGACCCTTCCAATGACACTTCTTTATGGATTGTTACCAAATTGGCAGATCCTGTGACCTTCAGGTCATCCCACTGTGTGTTTACTGCACATGCAGATCCTGCTTTAGCTTAGGTTTGTTTGTTTGGTTGGTTTTTTTGAGATAACTTAAATCATCATGACTGAACTTTATACCCATTTGGCACACTTGGCACACTTCAAATTATTTTTGGCTGTTAGAATAACACTAGATTTGTTGTTATTATAAACTCTTAAGGAAGTGCTATCAAAAATTATTATGTTGTCTTAAACCTGTCATTTTTAATATGGCCACATTCTCTTCTTTCATGGTAGCAAACAATCTTGGGTTCAGTCCCCAAATAGATGTCTGGTAGCAAGGCTGTGAGGAACCTTTGGGACAGACAATACTGAGATGAACTGCAGATATCACATGCATTCATAAGTATGTACTCAATATTCCTTGAGATCCTCTCAGGTTTTTTTGGGTTAGAAAAACCTGAGTGTTCTAGGAAGTTGAATCACTATGGAATCAAAGAATAACTGAACCATAAGGCAATATTTGCATGAAACAACCGTGATGCTGTGAATGTGGCATGAATATGCATGATCCACATATTCCTGTACACTCATGACACAGTGAGTACATTGGAAGACTGTGGGGTTAACCATTGCACATCCCACTATACACGCTTGTCAGTGGGCTGAAAAGATAGACCAGGAGTAAGTGCTCTACCTTTATAGCACTCTATTGTGACGTGCCCATATTACAGGACCAATCGTCCAGGCCCACTTTCTTCATTTGATTATACTACCCCAGTCAGAAATATCACAGCCAGTGAACTTTCACTCCCTGGCTCTGATGGTACAAGACTGGGAGTGGTAGCAGGTGTGAGAATAGTACATCACATCTTTCAGATCTTGCAGCATTCTTACCGTGTTGTTTGGCAATATTCTTTTTAGAAGATAGCTGACAGGCACCATCTGGATCCTGTACAAGTTTCTGTTGTGCTAAAGGTTTGTATCTCAACATGTAAGGATTTCTGGCTGCAGTAGTACATGAAAAGTGTGGCTTGGAAGTGGCTTAGAAGTGGCAGCATGCAGATACTAGCATTCCCATTCCACATCTAAACCATATTAAAATACATTTTTCTCACATCCCATGGGGATCCTTTGCCCCCCACCCCATTTTGAATCCCACAAAATAAGTGTTTACTTGTGTGCATGTTTGCTTGTGTACATTTTTATCCCATCCTTTATCCAAAGGTCTCAGGGTGGATTACCCTTCACCCATCACGTCTTTCAGCAGCCATTTATTTATTTATTTATTTATTTATTTATTTATTTATTTATTTATTTATTTATTTATTTATTTATTTACATTTCTATCCCGCCCCATACCCAAAGGTCTCTGGGTGTGTAACAACAGTTAAAAGAACAAATTAAAAACAATATACATTAAAAGCACTAAAAAATAAATAAAAATATAAATCAATAAATCAACACATCCAAAGCAATACACAGCATGTTTAAAATGATGGTATCTGTGCTGGGATGGGAAAATGATGCTGAGAGTGGAAATGTAACACCTTAGCGCCTTCAACAAGATGCCCATAATGGAAACTGGAGACATAACCATTATCTACATGTGCTTCCAGTTTTTGTAATTGCCTTCTTGGTTACTTCACCCATGTTTGCATGCATTTAGCATATATTTTTATTCTTTCATTATAAGCTAGGCAGTTATTACTCTTTAAATTTTGTTGGTTCCTAAATCCATGGTTAAGATTAAATTACTGACAGGCCCAAACTCTAGTCATTACATCTGGTTTTGAAATGGCCCTGGATGTTGGTCATTTGGGGTGCTTTCCACAATAGGGCAAAGCAGACAGCCAGACAGTGAGTGCACTAAGCAGATCCACAAGATAGTGGTGGGGAGAAAGAAGGGAGGAAAGTTATTTTGCATGCTGTACTTGAAAGATGGTTTTGACAGTTTCTGCCCTCTGCAATGGAATGTAGATCCTGCCTAAGTTTCAGCACAAACTACCTCATTTCATGCTATGGAAAGGTGGAACTAGATAATGTTCGAGCAATACTTTTAAAGTTTCTTAGCAGGGATATTTCAAAGCTGCTTTGCTACACAGGGCTAGGAAAGGAATAGCCACAAATTAATGGATACTACATGTTCTGTAAGACTGTTATCAATCTTAATATTTTCTGCTTATCCTACATCTGCTTTGTGGATTTGGAGAAGCACATTATCTTTGTTCTTCACCAATCTCTATGCAAGAGATTCTTGGGATACCTTTATCAGAAGGTTTCACTTACATTTGTTTAATTTCTAGTTTCCTATAAAAATATACCAAAAAAAATTCAAAAACATTAAAATATAACAGAAAACCTAATTAAAACATGCAAGCAGTTAAGTATATTAAAATCAAGTGAGTTAGAGAGAAACCCTAAATCCGGATCTGTTATAGACCCATTTAATCACAAATCCATGATCTGGAACTATCAGCACTGAAAACCTACCCCTGGCTCTGAGGCTAGAGAGCACTGATCCACCCCTATGCCTCCACATGATCTGCATTGGTGGGTCCCCTTATTTCAGACCCACTGATCTGTATTAACTTATGGTGAATGAACCTTTATATTGTGATAGGATCCAGTCTTTAGTTTCTGTGCCATTTGTGTGCGTGCGTGCGTGCATGCATGCATGCATGAGATTTGCAACTTACTCACTTCTACATGCCAAAAATCCTAAACTTGCATGTGTGCAGGACATTTTCCACACATAGTTAATCTGAGGAAGACTTGAAGAGTCAAGACTATGCTGAGTCAATTATGCCGATATTATATTGTGCTACTTGATATTGAGAGAGAGAGAGAATGAGAGAGAAGGCAACATGTTAATGGATCTCCTAAATGTCAGTAAAATTGAATGTCACCTGCAATAGTGAATTCCCCGCCAGACTTTCGGAATGCAAGATGACAGATCATATCAAAACTAACCTTTTTCTTAAGTGCATGTGTGTGTATGTGTGTGAAGTGTATGTTCTTTAGCCTGTTAGAATGAGCTGAATCGAAATGGAACTGAACAAAACCGGCAGCCAGTTGAAACACATTAGCAGCCTTTCCTACCTGCCCATTTTCATTATCCATGCCAAATTTGTAGAAATGAATTTAGTTTGACAATAAACAACCTGCCTTGTCTGTCCCGCGTAAAAGAGAGAGGTTTTGCCACTTTCAACGGGAAATGTCTGCATATTGTTTGAAATATACCTAGGCTCACAGGTGCAGACTTCTTATAATATCCCAAGGGCATCCATCCTCAGAAATGTAGTTGAGATGTTCAGCACTACTAAGCTCTCACTTGAAGCAATAATGAGGCAATAAGTTAATAAATAGGTCAATAAATCAATAAACAAGGTTCATTTATTCCCCAAAATTCATATTCTCTCTATGACAGTATTCAGACCCAGAAAGTTCAAATTTTGGAGAGCACAAGAAAGACAATATATGTTTCTTTCTTCCTCCAATATAAAAGGTTGTTGTTGTTGTTGTTGTAAGTTTTGCAGTTATATCTAGCGATGTGCACATTTGTGTGTGAGTGTGTGTGTTTGATTCACAACAAAGTAAATGTGAATTATATTCACATTCATCTGAACAGAGCCATTTTGTATGTGGCAGGATTTGAATCTGCTGCAAATATTCTTCAAATGCTATTTTAATCCCATTTGAATCCGCTCCCAGTGGTGCCTGTGAATTCCCTTCAAATCTGCTCTGAATGCTTTGAATTCACTCTGAATCTGTTCTGGATCCACTGCAGATGTGACTGGCCAATTGCTTTGCTGCCACCTCACTTTTGTGAATATAATGAAGCATCAAACAAATGCACAAAAGCATTCACTTCACCCGGCAACATTCAAAGTGGATGGGATTGTACAAATTCATACTAATCCATATGAATATTCGTGCACATCCCTAGTTATGTCACATTTGACTGTATCAAGAGTTGCATGATAGGGAGAAGAGCACACTCCTTTTTGAGGTTTACCAAGTTTCTGAATAATACAGTTTTCAGCATCTAATTAAAACACCACTACACCCAGATCTTTGGTAACTGTCCTTTCAGAGAGGATGGATGGGTGAACTTTCACTGAAGGGTGGGATATGAAATCTTCAGGCACTGAAACAGCACTTTGAGGATCACACAATGGGAATGAGTGCTTTGCATGCAAAACTGGAAGGCCTACTTGCACTTATGAAGGGTGTGGGTGGCAGCGGCTGCGCATCTGAAGGTAAGGGAGGAATGGGAGGCCCTGAGGTGATGGGAGGCCCTGGGGGTACATGAGGCCACAGGGTGATCTGACCTTGGCCAAAGCTTTGAATGAAGCTTCAACAAATGCTAGATAAATCTTATGTATGGATGAATATGGCCTGGGAATGTAGGCCCTATTTGATTCATCCATGAATGTCAGTATTCATACAATGAATAATGACTAGCACAAATATTCATGCACATCCCTATTATCAACATTGTAGTTTGAAATGCAGTACCCATTGATATGAACTCCAAGCCCAGCTACAACAATATCCAAGATCAGGAAAAGCTTATTTGAATTGCCTGTCTCCTAATTCAAGGACTTCAGAATGTCTCCTTGCAATTAACATCAGTTTCCATGGCATGCTCCAAGCTGCTACCTAGGATTGATTCTTTCTGTTCCTCAATTATTATTGAATGCTTCTGGCTTGTAATAGGATCCCTATTGTGCCAGCCTTTGGTCTTTGGGGGAAAGATGCTTCTGATAATCACAGAGAGAAGACTCTCTCTATCTCTCTCTTTTATATCTAGAGAAATCCCATTATGATTTTATGGCTATAGTTTTTGGGTTTTTTTTTTTTAAGAGAAGGAAAGGAAAAGAAATGCATTAACTTTTGAATGTTTTTTTCCTCTAGAGGCCAAGACTCCAAAGCTTTGGAATAGTAAACTTTATGAAATCAAGAGCAAGAGAGTGTGAGAGAGACAGTCCTTCTACTTTTTTTTTTTAAAATGTGAAGCAATCAAGCAGAGGAAAGCATTCAGCTCAGTTGTGCTTACTCTGAGTCTGCAGTAAGAAGCAAATGAATGAGCATTGGTATTTCATTTTCCAATAAAATTGTATTGCAAGAACAAATGAACTGTGTGAATGTTCCAGTGGTAGGCATCAGCACAAATATAGCCAAGATGTATACAGACCTTCATTTCATCAGTGTGACCTTCAGTTCATGAGTCCTCCTAGGACATAGGGTATGCATAATCCTGCACACTAGGGGCACTCCCTGCACCCTTAGAGCTCATTAAAGCATGATTTGTGGAGATTCTGGAAGCCACTATGTCCAGATTTATCTGGTCCAATGAAGACTTTGATAAAGTGCACAGGAAGTTGGCCAGCTTCCACAGCCATTTCCTGTGAGAAAACCCCAAATGGACACAGTGTTCCCTTCATCTGGAGCAGTGGCAGAAACACAAAAAGCAATTTTCATTTGCATCACAGGTTCTATCATTGTGAAAAACCTGCCATTGATAGAATTGGTGTATTCCATAACACACAGACACACACACACACACACACAATGACATGTCCACAGGCAGGCCTTAAGATAGGATTCAGTGTATGTATGCATATGTGTATGTGTGCATACAGAGAAAAAATAATAGATAAGGCAATAAGGAAATATAATAGCCAGAAGGGCTAGGGCTGGGTATTATTACAAGAAAAGAACTCAGGCATTTCCCAAGCAGTTGCAAATGATTTCCCAAATTGCTACTATTTACTTATTTGCAAGAAAGCTCTGCATTGTATCTATTTTGCATGCATAATGATTCAGTTTATGAATATTATTTGGCAGTATGTCATAAAAGGAAGGCTCTTACTTTCATGTGTGTACAAGAGAAAGCCCACAGAGGTTTTCAGGGAGCATAAAATCCATCTGGTAGTCATTGATTGGTTAACAAAAAAAAAGTCATCATGTCAAGTGTCTAGCACTTAAATGGGCTTTTTCTAAAACCCTTGTAATGTTGTAAGAGTAAAATCTACACTATTTCTAGTGAAGTTGGATTCAGGATTTAAATGTTTGCTTAAACATTTGCAGTGTCATAAGTGCAATTTCCTTTTTCTTGATGCCAAAGCAGAATTCAATCCTTTTATGTCTTTCCTCACGTAGCCCTTTAGATTAATGGAAATTCAGTTGCTGTTCATCAATATTTCTGCTCAGTGTGCAATAAGCTTTGATTACACAGATAAGTAGCAGGGATGGTGTAAATAGAGAAGTTATTTTCTAAGCCAAGTCAGGTATGTCTCATGCAAGGGGAAGATTAGAAATGATCCCCCAAAATGGAATCTTGAAGTGTTCTCTTGAGACTAGAATTTTTCAGGTGCCTTTGAGGCAGCTCCTAGGTGGGATTGTTCACACAACATTCTGTCCCTCCCCATCTCATGAAAGGTGGATTAGAGAAGACCTGATATACTGTCTCTCCGAGTTGCCTTTTTGTTATGTCTGAACACAGCTTGAGGGCTGTGTGCTTGTGTGGATATGCAATTTGACTTTGCAGTCAATAGTGGTTGGTGCCTGTGATCACAGTTTGAAGCCTCTCCCATATATGTGAGCTTTCTTTGGAGTCTGCACAGAACCAACAAATCCTCCTTTGATTGGACAAATGAAGATTTTAGAAGCCACTCAGATATCAAAGGAACCTCAAAAGCAATTTCAGTGGGGAGAAGGGCTTTCAGCTGTACTTATGTGCACCCAATACAATGTAAATTTTAGGTTTTCTAAAATAATACTCTTGTGTCAAAACTGGACATTATGAGTTTGATTCAGATTTAGTTGTATACAGAGCAGATGTGATAATTTCAGTGACCCTTCTGCAAATGCAACAAAGTGTGAGCTACATCCCACGTTTTATAAAGGGAATAGATTTGCTCAGTTCCTGATTCTTCTTCCCAGAATGTATCCACATTGCTGTGAAGAAAGATATCTCTGCCACCAGAGATCCATTGCAGGTCTGAAGGTATGCCATTTACACTGCTAGTGCCTCTCATCCATGGAGCTTTTGAAATGTCCAAATGGCACAGTTTCGCTCCACACAGGAATCCAGATGTTTAGTCCCAGACAGGAATCCTTTTAGTTCTGGCACTAAATCATACCAGGCCATGTCACCCCTGGGACAGGGGCAAATGAGAGCAAAACCTGGCCTCTGAATAGTTAGTCACCATTTCGCTATAGCCCACTTGAAGAATACATTTTGTGTGCTGGGGACAGCCAGTAGATCCACTGAAAGTGAGTGGGTCTGCCTGTCAGGACACAGAAACATCTGTTTTATTGTTTTGTGGACGGCTGTCTCCAATTTTTTCAGGTGAATGTCTCCTGGGAAAGAAAAAAGAGCAGGAAAATCCAATCTGGTAATACAGGATTCCCTTTTCATTCCATATGGTTCCTTGTCAAGCAAATGTAGTGAGAAGATAATAAAGAATATCTATGAGATAGGCTGTATTTGCAATTGCCTTTGCTATTCTAGTGCAAGAGAAAATTTCTTGGCCTTTGAAGATTCCAGGGGACTATGTCAACAGTAAGTGCTGTTGTACTGCTGAACTGGGTCCCATGTGATATACTGGGCCATGAAGGCATGCTGTCTGTATACCTCCATTGTCTGATATACCACCCCCTAGTACTTTGGAGGACTCCAAAAGATTTTTACTGTTAGACAGGACCAGGATAACATTTTGGACAACCTAGTCTAGTCTGTGCTCCATTCTGTTGTAGCCAAAATGTACTAGGAGGGAGTTGAGTCTTCCTTAAACCATACCAACATGCAGGAGAGTAACCCATAGAACCCTTCTTAGTTCATACTAATAGTAAGTAAAGAATTAAGCTTCATCCAGGCAGCACTTACTTAATCCGTGTTACTGGATAATCAAGAATAAAGCATATCCAGAAACATTCAGGATTATCCTTGCTTTATTCCCGCATATCCAAATAATGTGGATTAAGTAAATGCTTTCTGGGTGAAACTTTAATCTGTTTTTGTGAACTCTCTCTGCTTTTTAATTAATTCATTTTTAAAACATTTGGAAGCAGCAGTTGGACACCTGTCCAATCTCTGCCTTTGCAGCACCCAGAAGTGCTACATAAGGATTCATCAAGCTTCTTTGAAGTCTGAAATGCGAGTCAAATCCCTCTTTGGGCTGACAGGCTGTGTGCGAAATTGAACAGAGTTTTGCTATGTGTTTCAGAACAAAAATCAATGCATGCTGCTCTTGAGTTGGGCTGTACTATAGCTGCTATAGATTGAAATGCATCTGATAGGAAATAAGATATATAGGGAAAAAATAATAAAATAAAAAATCAGGGCATGGCTTCCTTTTGTCCCTTTGGAGATTTTTGTAAGCTAGGCTGCATCCAGACTTGCTTATACTGTGCAGCAGAATGTGCAGTCACGATTGGGGCATCACACATGATGATTGATGCATTGTCGTGGCATCACTTTATCCAATCAGTGCTGCGCACTTAACTTAATGCTGATCTAAGGATATTCACTACACAGTATAAACAAAATTTGAGTTTCAGATTTGATTGCCTGCCTCAACCCACGTGACAGCCCACACCAACTCAGCTCTTGCAGCTTCCAGTGGGAAGCTACAGAGCTGCTTTTGGGGTCACTGTGAAGCAGGAAGCTGTGCCTGTACCTTTGACTGTGGATTTATTCTATAAGTCTGGAGGCAGCCCTAAAGAAAGAACTAACAAAAGAAAGCAGCCAATAGGCCACAAGGAAGGAAGGAAGGAAGGAAGGAAGGAAGGAAGGAAGGAAGGAAGGAAGGAAGGAAGGAAGGGAGGGAGGAAGGAAGGAAGGAAAAGCTATATATGAAGAAGGTGCATGCTGGAGCAATAGTGACTAGAGTATACAGTTCCCTGAGCCAGCATTGCTTTCCAGCCATGGCTTGTTCAAAGAATCCCAGTGTTCAGACATGCCATTTCTGGACAGGGTAATGGGAGGGCTTGGCTTCAATAAAATAAAACTTCTGGATTCTCTCTCTGAGATTGTCCCATTCCTGTTTAGCTACCTTTAGGTAAAACCCAGGAAGATCAGGTGTGTGATTTGGGAGCACTCCTGGTTTCATCACTGTCATTTGAGACCCATGTGGCAGTGACTGGCAGGTGTGCCTACCACTAGCTCCATCTGGTCTGCCAATTTAAGCCCTACCTGGATAGGGGTAGTTAGATCCACAATCTGGTAACCTCCAGATTAGACCACTATGTAATTCACCCTATGTAGGGCTACCCTCTAAAACAGTCCTGAAGTTGGAAATGGTGCAGAATGCAGCAGCTTGATCACTGATAGGAGTCTGTAGCTGGACTCACATTACACTGGTCCTGAAAGATCTGCTCAGCTTACCTATTCAGGACCAAGCCCAATACAAGGTGTTGACACTAACATATAAACCCCTAAACAGTTTGAGTCCTGGGTATCTGAAGGAGCACCTTCTCCTATGCACTGAGATCTCAAGGAGAGGGCCTTCTGGTAGTTCCTTTTTTTTCAGAGGTATGAGGCATAGGGATGTTACCCTGATAAGCACATAAAGGCCTTGTTTAGAAGTGGAGGGTGTAAACAGGTGATCTGCCATTGCAACTTTGTCCTTCTGAATGATGACAGTTGGGGAAGACTGGGCAATGGGAACCCCTCACTGAAACAGATGAAACTTTCTTTATGAGGACCTCTGAATAAAAGATAGCTCCACTGAGTTCAGGAAATGTGAAGCTTCTTCCTACATCTTCAGGCCTCTCCATCTGTCAATTAGCTTTTCACTGTGAGTGCAGGAAATACCACAGGAAATGCCACTTTGAAATGCCACATGTGAGACAAACAAAGGATGAGAGGTTTCAGGCAAGGACAGTTTGGTGTACAAGGCAAAGAGGTTTCAGGCAAAGCATACAGTATATACACTGTCATAACAGCAAACACACACACAAAAATTGATAATATTAAAAATCTGTTCTGTATCATGTAGCATATACCTGTGGTTATTTATATGTGGATTGGGAATTTTGAGACCGTATCATGGGATCTATAATTTCTGGATGCTTCTTTTCTCCCAGTAGCTTCAAAAGAGGTTTACACAAATTTGTGGGAGATAGGACCATCAGGGGTTATCAGCTTTCATGGCAAGATGACTTCAGGAAAGCACACATTGGAGGCAAAAATCTAGTAACATAGTCAAGCAGTAGTTGCTAGAGTAGCCTAAATAATGTGCAGAGCTTTGTGCCATTTTTCCAGGTTCCAGAAATGGCCCACAATTCCAGTTTGGAGGGGGGGGGATTTCTTCTCTCCAGTGGGAGTTCAGAACCCATCTAGGGTAATGCCTAGATGGCTGCCTGTGCATTCTACCTCACCTTTTCTGTTCCTGGCCAAAGAGTTCAATTTGCTCTAGGAGTTGCCTCCACAATTCCACAATACACTGTGTGGAAGTTGCATAGGAGTTCTATAGTTTGAATCCCCACTCTGCCATAAAACTTCTAGTGGTGCAGTGGTTAACAGCACAAAACTAAAGTTAGAACTCAGTTCTCTCTTTGTTCAGATCCCTGCTGCTAGGATCCTTGTGAGCAGAGAAAGGTACTAGTGTCTGCTTGTGGGCTTCTATATGCAACACGTTACCGCTGTGAAAACAGGTTTCTGGATCAAATGAGTCACAGGTCCAATTCAGCAGCACATTTTTTATGTGTACAGAATCTCAGAACTCTTGTGGGTTCCAGGAAGCACTGCAAACTTAGCTGACATATTCATGGCTCCTGGTTTATGTGTTCATTAAAGGTATGCATCAATGTCAAGGTTCGTTTTCTTTGATTTGCCCCATTTTTCTTAAGGCTGTGACAGACAAAGCGAGTAAAGAATCCACATTGCTTATTTCTGTAGAATAAAACACCCTTTGTTTTTCTCCATCAAACAACCACATCTGCCTTTCAAAGTCTCTGCAGGCCTTTAGGGGTTTGCAGCCTCACTAAGCTTTCAATAAGCATGAAAGTTTCACAGCTTACATATGCATAGTATACCCACACTTGATCTGTTACGAAATGATGTTGCGAGGAAAGCTGATGCTTGAATGGCAACAACTTAGCAAAAGCTGCACAGTGGATGCAGTGAAGTCATTTATGGAAAATCTCTCTCAAACAGGCAGGACAGCATGTCCTCTCAGGCAGAACATCTGTGTGGAAGAGGGATTTCCACTGATTTCATTAAGAATGCTCTTTTTAGGGCATCTGTAGCTCTAGTATTTTTAATTATGTATTGCCTGGAATGTATGTATGGAATGAGTGAAGTTTTAGACCATTGTTAATTTGAATCTGGACCAAGGACTTAGGAATCAGCAAGGTTTCTTTGAGGGAGGTGGGTAGTTCTAAATAGTATTGTTTTTCTATTTGTGGAATTGATATTTTAATCTGTTCTTCCAAATATTTGTGATTATTTTGCAAGAAACCACTCTTGTGCTGGAGAACTTTCTCTGAGTCAAGGTGTGGGGTAGACATCTGCCCACTCAGACAGCACATCCCAACCTATGTTAACTTTGATACCAGGGAATGAAAGTTTTCCAGCACTGAAGTTTCCATATGGGGATATTTTGCCAGTGTCTGAAAATTGCTCCACCGGTTGACTGTTTTTGGAGCCTGATGGAATGCTGTCAGGTTCTGGAGCAGGATGTAGACCAGTCCTCCTACTGCATAGTGGCAGCAAGAATGAATATGTGACACAATATTTTTCCTGCTCTTCAAATAGAGCAATCCTAGGAACATGCTCCTCCCACAAGGGGGGCATCCACCAGTAATGTGCAATTATCACCATTCCATGCTCCATTTTGGCATGTGGTGACCAAAGGAACTGCACAGATCTTGATTTCAGTGTTGCCCCCCACTCACCAGTGGGTGAGGAGATGAGAGTGGAATAAGAATACTAGCACCATACACCATCTCCTAAGCAGTCTCAATCCAGCCGGAGATCATTATGATCAAGAACGTAAGAGGAGCCCTGCTGGATCAGGCCACAGCCCATCTAATCTAGCATCCTGTCCCACACAGTGGCCCAAGAACACAAATCTCACATCACAATCCAGTTTTGGTATTCCAGATTGAAGGGCTAGTGCAAGATGTCTTCATTGCCAAAAGCCAACAGCAAGCAGTTAATCAACTTTTTAATCACAATGGGTGATCCCACCAAACTGCTGCAGGAGCACCTGCTTCCAATCTAGTGGCAGGGTGCACAATGTCTGCACGTGGTGCATCTCATCCTGATACTCTCTCCAAAGCTGATGTGACAGAAAATATTTACATGCATTGACTGGCCTGGGTAAGTTGTTCACAAGACCACCATGTGCCTATATGGCAGTGACCTACTCTGTAAGAACTTGCAATCACTTGGGGGCAACACCCACATCTATGAGTGATTCAGGCATATAGACTCTGCCATGCCCTTGGGACCTCTATCACCCACTTTCTGCTGCTCATGTGAATGTTGCTTTAACCCAGCATGGGTGAATATCCATTGTATTTAGGATAAAAGATTAGTTTTGAAATATCCATTGAATATACAACACAAGTGATTCTGTGTATCACTATCTGCTGCTAAGCATAAACCGTCAATGATGATAGATGTCTCACTATGTCTGATGGTAGTTCAGATCTTGTTCTTTTAAGGAATATGACCTTAATTAAGAGGCAGCATGCAGGCTTGTCATTCCTCTTTGAAGCCAAAATCACACTCTCTATCCCTTTCTGATTCAGCACACCTGTGGACCACACCACAGGTCTGAAGACTATTTTGTACTTCAGAGACCCACAAGCTGTGCTCCCAAGTGTTAGGTTCTAGGAGATGGTTGCTACTGAAAGATTTTCTGCTCCTTTTGTGCTTTCTTTATTGACTGCTTGATAGTATTCCAGCCCTGGACTCATGCAGTCAGCAAGAAAGGAGGAGCCTATTGGAAGATATTATTGCTTCTACTCATATTTCAACTATTTACATACTTGAAGGGGGGGGAATAGGCAGATCAGATCAATTAGAAAAACAAGCCAGAGGAAATTTGATGAGGCTTAGACCAATGACACCCAAGTTCACCAACCCATGGAGTCCTTGTGAGTTGCCTCCAAAGCCATGCAGCTGGGCCTAGTCACAGGGCAATTCCTGCCACTGGAGACAAGGGATGAACTATTAACAGGCAATCCACTCTCTGACATGTGCATCCATCTTGACCAAGAGTTCCCTTCGCCTCCTCACAATTTTAGCTTCAGTGGTCAGCTCTGAAGCCTGCCCAGCCAGTTGTCTAAGACAACCACACTGGCAACATCTCCCTCTGCAATGCTGCAGAAGCACTCAGTTTGCCTGTCCTTATGTCAAACCATTCAAATATCTTTGACAGCAGCCTGAATTGCATTCCTCCAAGTGTTACCTCATTTAAAGCATATGACAGATGTCCCAGAAGGTCCCACGTTCAGTTTATGACTTCTCCTCAGAAGATGTTAATGAGAAGCCCCTTCTATTTCTTCACCAATAAAACTTGCGTGGATCACATGGTCACCAAGAGTCACACTCAACGTGAAGGTGTGTTTACCTTGCAATAAAATTAAAACCACACAAAGGTGTTTCTCATTATTTTCTAAGCTGCCATAGGAAATTGCTTGAAAGATGTATTAGAAATTCCAATAACAAGAAAATTGAAATCTGAAGGAACCTCATCCCCTCATAACTGCTCAGCAACATGACAAGCCCCATATTTACTTTGGCTTTTTGTCTTTGAACATTCCCTTGAATGCTTTTGTCAACATTTCCATGACAGCTTCTATCAAGAGTATTGCATACCTCTTTTATGGTGTGCTAAATTGTTTCAGGTACGCTGGTACCCTGGAGTTCTTTTAATACACATTATCATACCTCAGAGCATTTGGCTCCATGGGTATATTCCTAGTAAGCAGAACAACTGTAATGATATTATTAGCCAGGCTTCCCATTGTTAAATAATTATCAATTCTGAGCATGCTATCCAAACCAAGAAAGCAAACCAGCTGGGCTAAATCAAAACACTTGTGCATCAAACCCTGTAGCCTTCACCTGTCTGATTCTTGCTACTTGCTTTTCTCTTTTGCATAGTAATGCCAATGCCAAACTGGTAATGTTTTGCTTACAATTAATTAGAGCTTTCATTCTACGTGAATTCAGTTTATTTCTTTGTGTGTGTGTAATTAACGATAGAAAAAGAAAGAACTAGTGGTGAAAATATGAGGAAATTCAGGGTCTATTTACACTTACCTCCTACTGAGCTCTGGTCTACTAACTGATGACATCTGTCCACACCTGGCTGGCTGCCCCCACAGCTCACCAAAAGTGGCTGTAGCCTTCCCTGGAGCAATGGAACTGTGGACTACTAAAAAATAGCCCTCATACTTACCAGGAGTGAATGGATTGTTTCTAGAATGCCTTCTCCCATGTTGACCTGCCTGTGCCTTAAGTTTTGGAGGGGAGGGCATCCAGGAGAGAGCCTTACAAGCAGAGATACAATGCTGTAGCACAAACGGTCAACTGGAACTTGTGCCAAAAGTATCATCTGCCAGTGGCAAAGAACTGGTGGGATCACAAGACAGAAAAAGTTGTTGAAAATGAACAGGCAAAACTACTTTGGGACTTCAGGCTTCAGACTGACCGAAAATTGGAGCATAACACCCCTGATATTACAATTGTTGAGAAAGAGGTGTGGATCGTCGATGTTGCTATTCCAGGTGACAGCAGAATTGAGGAGAAAGAGTTGAAGAAGCTCACCAGATATGAAGACCTGAGAATTGAACTTCAGCGACTCTGGCGAAAACCAGTGCAAGTGGTCCCAGTCATCCTAAGCACACTGGGCACCGTGCCAAAAGATCTGTGGGCATGAAAAACCTTTGGCATTGACAGGATATCCATCTGCCAACTACAAAAAGCCACTTTACTGGGGTCTGCTCGCATAATTTGACAATACATCATGCAGTCCTAGGTGCTTGGGAAGTGCCCAACTAATGATATAATACGAAATCCAGCATAGTGATCTCGTTTGCTGTGTGTAACTGCTGTTTTTACATGATAATGATAGATTCACACCCTCTTTTCATATGTGGTGATATGCCCAGCCCCAGTCTGAGCATTTGTACTGTTTGTGTTGCTAGCTATGCACAGGGCCACCACCTTGCTGGGTTCTTGCCAACCTGGTATGGGAATTGTTATGTACTACCATACAGGAAAATGTAAACAGGCCCATAAAAAGGACACATAGTCCCCATTTGTGCCATGGTCATGCAATCAGCTGGCAGAAGCAAGAGCAGCCCAGGCCCTATTCTGGAGCCTAATTGCATTTCAGTGGGTTGTTGGAAGATGGTCCACTTCTGTGGTAGTTCATGGGGCCACAGGGAAATGGCCTCACACTGTAACTTCAAAGCCAAGGGACCTTCTGGAAAGATAGAATGCTGTTTCAGTATCCAACCAAGAATTGTAAGAATTGCATAAGGGAAGAGAGATCAGTGTTTGTCTTGGGGTATATTGAAACCATTTTTCCAATTAGGGTTTCAGAGTGCTCCTATCCCTGCTTGGGCTACTTTTGCCCTTATCTTATCCATTCCATTCCATTTTTATTTGTATACCACCTTTCCAAAAGAATTTTGCCCAAGGCGGTTTACAGCAAACAGAAAAAATAATGCAAAGTAATAATCAAAACATAATAAAAATACATTATAAAAATTGCCCATCATACGAAACACTGCAAAATAAGGAAAGAAAAAAAATGCTCAAGGCAGATACAACAAAGAAAAAATACAATACAAAATGAGTCATTATAAAATTACTTGTAAAAATATTTAGTACATTACAAAGTCCCCCAATACTGTGGGGAAAAGGGAAAATCTTCATTACAGATTCGTATGGGATTCATATGGGATTTGTATCGAATTCATATGGAACATTCATATTGAATGCTACCACATTCGAAGGGATTTATTCAAACAAATATGAATTTTCTTGCGTTTGATTCAATACAATTGGGCAAATCCCTTGTGACAGCCCATACAGAGTGAATCTGAAAGAATGGGTGAGAAAGGTCGGGGTGTAGATGCAATCTTGACCTTGATTTCTCTTAAGATCTCCTCATATTATTCAGCAAGATCAAACATGTAAGTTCCAGTTGCAGTTTTGTCTTTGCTATTTGTGAGTTCTATTGTCTGCCTTGCTACCACATCTAATGTGTAGTTGTGATTTAGTGTTCTTTCTTCCTCCATTTAATTATAGTTTCAGAACAATATTCTGGTCTAAGCTAGTAGTATCGCAGCTTGTAAAGAAAAGGGATTTATCCCTCACACTCCCCCCATCACCATGACTCTTAGGATCACAGAACTTCATTAAATTTCCCACTTGTGCCAGCACTATATTATAATTCAGACGTTTTTATTAAGTCAAAACAGAGGGGAAGATTTCAGGATGGGGTCATGGTTGAAGAAAAAGATAAACCTTATCTGATGGCAATCATCCTCTCTCCCTTGACTATGATGAATTTAAGAAAAGAAAGGAGCTGTGCTGCACACATTAAATGGAAAGTGAAGTTTGACCCTTAGAGAAAACTGTAACAAAACTATCTTGAAATACAGTGCATTGGGAAGGAAAGTGTCAGGAAGTTTATGAAAACAAATAAAAAAGTGCTTAACAAATTCAATTGTATTGCATTATGATCTCAGACATATGGTTATGGGATTATCTCCCAGTAATTCCTTAATCTTATCAGACATTTCTTCTTACTTGTCTTCATATTATGAATCAAAGATGCTGCCTCTCCTTATAAATTGCTTTGAGCCTTTCTCCCCCTCCCCCAGTTAAATGTCTCATCTTTGTTTCCCTGTTAACTCTTTGTTGTGTGTTTTGCAAAGCTAACAAATTTCCACCACTTGTTTGGAAAGTAGAATTAGCACATCTAGTCCCTCATTATATATTCATTCAGAATTTATAATAGAAAATTTTGTGGCAATGGAGGAGGGATTTGCAGTGTTCTTCTTAAAGAGAAAAGTGGAATGAGCTATACACCAAAATTTGAGAATGTGGCCAAGGCTGTCTCCAGAAGTAATAGGAAAATGAAGGACTTGTTCAGATCCCATAATAACATCTTGCCATCTCTTTCCAGTGCTGCAAAAATACCCAGAAATGTACAATTGCCAACCCATATGTGTGCAATGGGTGTTTTAAAATGGTGGCTCCTGTGTCCATATCTCTACTACAGGAAAACCTGGGAGTTCTTTTCCCCCAGAATAGCAATACTATGGGATTTCCCCTTTATATCCCCAGGCTATGCTGGGATTACTTACCATGCATACATGTGGCAATCTCAGTGTAGTTCTGAAATAATTCTATAGTTTAGGCCTTGTCTGGAGGCAGCACAAATCAAACTTCTATTGAATTTAGATTTAATCCCTAGGATTATTTTCAAACATTCAATTTGTGGTCTGCTTTGAGATTCAAAATAGGAATGGGTATAAAAATACTTTATATAAAATACCTTGCAATCCCTATCAATGTTAGCCATACTCGAAAAATAATGAGCAATGTAGGTCAACATCTGAGAGGTCACCTGAGACCTATTCACACGAGGGCTGTTGGAACACATCTAGAATGCCCTGGGACAGAGCATTCGCTCCTCTGGGTGAGCAGTTCTGTTTGGAACCACCCCAGCTCATCCCAAGGTGCCCTAGATGCGTTCCAGCCCAGGGCATTCGGGGCTGTTCCCCAGCTGTTAGGAAGGAGTGCATTCACACACTCCCTCCCTGACAGATGCAGGCCCCTCCAGGCCTGTCTGGATTGGGTCTGGCTGGGCCCAGGGGTAGGCAGGCCTGTGGTTTCCTGTGGGTTATAGGGGACCACATTGGGTCCCATAGAGCCTGCAGGAATCCCCCTGGGCACCCACCCTCCTGGGCCTGGGCTTAGGTAGGGATGTGCACACGTGAGGTACTTACCTCGTCCTCACCAGGTCCCAAAATGGTGAGCCAGGTGTGCCTGCACACGCTAGCCAGTCAGAGCTAGTGAATCACCATTTGGCTGTAGTGCGAAAAGGCCTCTGTTCTCTAACTCTGGTCTAATTTAAATTAGTGTCTCTTTTCTTACCTCAGTGGATACAGTAAATATCTACTATCTTCTTCTAAAGAGTCGTTCAATCTTCCTTTATCTGTGCTAACCACCTTCTGTGCTTCCCTTTTTTTCCTCACAAGATTATCTTGTATGTTATTTGTTTTCCGCATGAGTCTGTCTTAAATGTAAACTACTCAAGATCTGCTGTCAGGAATGGATATATGGAACTTCCCATATCCTAAAATGAGTCAATGAAATGTAAGCAGCATAACTTCCAGTTAATTTACTGCATTATCATTTAAAATGAGAATTGCATATCAGCCTCCTAAAACTTACCTAGAATCCACTAAAAAAAAAGAAGGTCACCTGAAGTAATTCTTTTCTTACAGGCTTTCCTGATGTAGGTTGATCATATGCAGGTTGCTTTCCTAGCCCAGTGGGGCTAGTCACAGCTCTCATCTGAGCTCTCAAAGCCTTACCTACTTCACAGGGTGTTCTGTTGTGGGGAGAAAATAAAAAAAGCTTTATCAGCTGCTTTGAGTCCCCTTAAGTGGGTGAGAAAAGTGGGGGTAGAAAAGCCAACTCTTCTTCTGCTTGTGCTTCAATGATGTCCACTGGCATGTCAGCACTGTCAACATCCCAGAGCTCAAAACCCATCTTGGAGTTAACTGGGTTAACGCTAAAAGGTTGACTGGGAGAGGCTAGGTGGTTCCTAGACAGCTTGACCAGGAGAAACTGTGTGGCTCCCATATTCTAGGTGTGATGCTGTGAAAGGATGTTGCAGCAGGACTGTGACTGCATGGTGGTGCACCACATCCAGTTCACAGTGTTAGTGTACAGGCATGCACCAGATGTTATTGCAACCATTGTCATGGTGATCTTGCCTGCCCTGTCCATCTGCACTCCAAATGCTTCTGGCCCAGTACAGGGCTTTTCCAGGACTTGTCATGTAGATGGCTGGCTACTGCTGCACCTCAATTTTACCAGCCTAGTATGGTATTGTAGTGCAATACTGGGTTGTTAAATGTGAACAGGCTCCTAGGCTTTAAATGTAAATTACAGGGACTAAGCACGTAGATGCTACTACCTCTAAGTCACCTTTGAGCCTTTGTTTTAATGAATGTAAATGAAGCCTGAGATCAACCATGCACGCCTGTGTTCTACAGTCCCCCACTGCCCTCTCTAATTCTCCAGCCACCAATGCCAAGCGTGTTGTCCCTTCCCATATACCATGGTGGCCATTTTATAACTCATTCTCACACATACTTCAAGGAACTGCACATGTTGCAATTCAACCGGACAGATTCAGCATAGGATTTAAAACCTTGAACAGAAGTAGGCTGCAGGTCAAAAGCATTCAAGGATATGATGGTTCTGTATATTATAGATACACGACATGTGTTAATACCATGCTGCTGTATAACATTCATCATTATGTCACTGCCTCTAAAATGAATTTTTGACAAGCAGAATACATGGGAGCTTTGGTTGATAATACCCTTGTTAATTTATAGCCAGCCTGGATGTTTGTAATAACAGCAACAGAATTTCATCCCTGCGGCTTTTTGGATATTTTGCCAGTAATGTATATCACGTCCAAGCAGCATAAAATATATCAGTTGTTATCCAGAACACCTTTGTTATGAGGATGTATTGCAATTTTCCGTTATGGGGGACAGAAATACGCTACTGTGTCCTTTAGACAGCTCTGCTTTCTTTTCTTTTCCTTCCTTCCCTCCTTCTCTCTTTCTCTCCCCTCGCTGGTGGCTTTTACAAAGGAAAAACATAGTTAAATCTATAAATTCAAACAGAAAACAGTCCAAACTGGGACATTTTGGTTTTTATATCACTACAGTAATTGTGCTGTCTGTAATAACTTCTGAGAAAACAGAATTCATTTTCCACAGTTGTGAAATTCGGTATGTGATAGATCACCCCAGCATTTACAGTGGTTTGCTATTACTACTCATGAGCTGTAGTTAATTACTACTACTCTGGCTGTAGTTGGCATCATATAGAGGGATATAATCTAAAAATTGTACATACAAATCTCCTGTCTTGTAGCATTCATATTGTTTAGCGCATAACTAACCCTTGTCCATTTCAACACTATTGAATCATCATTATATTAGAACAAATTTCCTCTTTTTATGATTATTGTTTCTGTTGCAGGTTTTTGCCAAACAATAACAAACAGTTCAGGGATCTTGGAGGCATGTATTTCTAGAATGCTGTCCAGTATGGATGTGCACAATTTTTAAAAAATTCAATTTATATCAAATGCAAGAAAATTCATATTTATTCAAATAGATCCCCTTCAAATGTGGTAGGATTCGTATTCGATACAAATGTCCAATCCCACACAAATTTCATGCAAATTCAATGCCAATCTTTGAATGTGCCAATATTTGATTAGAATTCAAATGTCCAAATTTGTATGAATTTCAAATATTAAAAATATTCATGTACATCCCTACTCTCCAAGGCCAGAAGCGAACACCAGACTGGCTTAGTTAGATGCAGTGCTTGGGTAAGAAGGTTAGCTTACATTGTCAGAACATGTTCAGTTCTTGTTTTCAAGAAGAAACACAACTCAGGTTTCCTTGGGGCCATTGATTATGGCTGTACTTCATCAGCAGTGCCTGTTATCAGAGCTATGGGATCTCATGGGGTTAACTGGATTTTGAAGAACTACAAGACATCTCAGCAAATCAAAGTCCTCAGTCTCAGTGTTCATATACACATATATGTTTAGATACTGGTGTTTAAATCAAATCAAATTAAATTCAGGGAAGGACTTTCTTATTCCCACCTTCAGTCTCATGATAGTGCCTCTCACTGACCTTCTGAAACAATATAGGACATAGGTCTACCTGATTTTATCTTGAAATGAAAAATAATGCTAAACTGCAATAAGGCAAATCATAGGTGTACCCATGGAACACTTTTGGAGTTAATTCTTACTTGGAATAAGACTTAAAAGCAACCTATGCACCATGAACTTCAGTGCAAATGTGGAGGCTGTTCTTGATCCCAGTGGCTTGACCTGTGGAAAATAGTGAGCTGGTGTGCACCAAGGACTACATAGATTGTTGCAGATCTGGCCTCCGAAGTTGCATGCCAGGGAAATTTTAGTTGGCGTGCCACAGATGGTCCGCATCAGGGATGTTCCTGGAGCTCAATAAAGTGGTTTTTGGCTCCATGTGCCTATTGGGCATCCCATACACCACATGTGTCATCCTATAGTGGATGGCTGGAGAAACCTGTAGCTCTTTATAGCTTTCTCCCATTGGAACATTCCCCAACATGAATTTTCACACTGGAAAAGGATCCAAGTCAAAGGCCTTAAAGGCCAGAATATTCCCAGAGAGAGCTGTGCTTCCTAGGGGACCATCCAAGCAAGCGGGTACCACAATCCTAGGCGGCAATCCAAATGAACAATGTGGATGCTGCAAAAGAGTCTTTAAATATCCCAAGTGTTTGGATGGAACAAAATGTTGCCTAAATGTTTTGGTCATAGGAACAATGGGGGAGTCAAATGAAGTCCTCTGTCAGATGATTTTTTTTAAAAAAAACACCCTTCCACACCTATGAAGTAGCATTCTATGCTCCCATACGGCTAGATAATTCCCCCACCCACCTTTTCAACAGCAATCGGGGCTGCTGAAAAACAAGAAATAAATATCAATCAGTCAGGTTTTTCATTCTAAGCAGCTGTTCTTCATCTTTTTTCTTCCCCTTTTAACTGCTCCTGCATGAGAGCAATAAACCAATTCCATTCCTTTCTAGCAGCAGTCTTTGTTGCCAGATAGAAATTGCCCACCCTATTTTCCAGCCACAATGATTTCTGCTGCATGGGGGGGGGGATCTCTGCTCCTCAGCAATTTTATAAGTAGAATGTTTATTTTTATTTATTTATTATAAATAGGTGAGAAAAGTGGGGTAGAAAAGCCAACTCTTCTTTTTCATAAGATGTGAAAACACCCTTAGTTAAAGAATGAACTGGAGAGGTGGCTGTGGGTTTCAATAGTGAACTAACCCCTTTAAACTCAAAGGTGACAGATAAGTGGTTTGATAAGTGACAGAGCTGCCGTTCAGATCAAGTAGTTCATTCAGTCAAAGGCCCTTCCCTTTTCCCCTTCCCCCTCCCATTGCTCCTTAGTCTCTCTTTATTCACCTTCCCCATCAAACATGCAAACTTTCCCCAAATAACAACTAGGTTTCTCCTCAGTTATTTCTCTCATCACATCCATATTTCCATGATCTCACTGTGGCCATCAAGCCTCCATCTCCACCATTCTCCATTAAGCCTAGACCCTTCACCCATTCAAACACTAGCCTCCCATTCATGATTGTAGCCTTACCTTGTCTGCCATACCTGTATTTCCAAGCAGCCCATAAAAGACCATAACTGCCAGCTACACAGCTTTTAATCAGGTGGACAGCATATTTTTCAGGTCTGCTAGATTTTTTGATATTGGGGAATCATGGGTACTCCCAGTGTTTTTGCTCTACTTCTAGGAAAGTCTCAAGCACAATAGTATAGTCGAGGACATTGTTTGAAGATGGTGAAACTCAGTGGGGAAAGGGTGGGAGACCAAAGTGAAAGACACAGCACAATGACAGAAGGCTGAGATGCGATGGTGGGAGACAATGAACCTGAAGTGGTTCCAGGTTCTAGGTCAAAGAGTTTAACCTGGAGCTGTTTAGTGTTTGCTATGAACACAGTTGGCTTTGTGTAGGAGTACATAATCAAACTGGGAGACTATTAAATATGAGTTCAACCCTCTTGCCACAAGACCTACCTGGAGGTAGAGGATTAGAAGAAGAAGAGTTCGCTTTTCTACTCTGCTTTGCTCACCCATTTAAGGAGACTCAGAGCGGCTGATAAAGCTTTCTATTCTTCTCCGCAAAACAGAACACCCTGTGAGGTAGGTGGGGCTGTGAGAGCTCAGAAGAGAGCTGTGTCTAGCCCAAGGTTACCCAACTGGCTTCATGGGGGAGGGCGGAATCGAACCTGGCATTCCAGATAAGAGTCCTGCTCCCTAACCACAAGACCAAACTAGCTCAAACTGGTTTAAGCAGTTATGGGAACTAGGGATGTGCACAAATATTCCCAACATTCCAAACTTGGCCAAATTTGGACATTCAAATTAAAAAGGAATGTTGGCACATTTGAAGATTAACATTCGAATTCAGATCAAATATTTTGATACATTCGTATGAAAGTTCGTATGGGATTTGTATGCTATTTGTATGCATTTGTATGGGATCTGTATGCTATTCATATGCATTCGTACAAAAGATCCGTATGCTATATGTATGCATTTGTATGGAATTCATATAGGATTGAACATTCGTATTGAATATGAATCCTACCGCAATCAAATAGGATCTCTCTAAACGAATGAATTTTCTTGGATTCGATTTGATACAAATCAAATACAAAAAAAAATCAGTGCACATCCCTAATGTGAACTACTTGGCCATAGTCTTCCTCAGCCTCATGATGCACATTTGTATTTAAAGTGTTATTATCATTATTATTTATTAGACTTATATATTATGGATTTTGGAAGATTCAGTGAGTCTTCCGAGATTGGTATATATTTGCATGCATGCTTAAAAAATGAAATACTCCAATAAATTTGAATTCTCTTCTATTCCAAATCTCTAACATCTTTTGTTTTCTCATGTAGACTGATAGGTGGCATTTTCTGGTGTTGTATTCAAAATGGAGCTCTTTGTCCACCGTTAGGATCCACTATAGTTTTCAAGGTGATTCATGAGAACTATAGCAAGATTTGGATGGATGGCATTGTATGGTAAGGGAAGCATATGCCTGTGTAGCCTTTGGACACTTATCCCATCATAAGTACTCATTAGTAGGAAGAACTCCCAGAGTTCTTTATCCTGCTTGCCATGATGCATACTTGTCTGAAAGTGATTCTTTTTTGGGGGCGTGTGTGTTTCTATGAGCACAGATAATGCCAGACTTCCTGTGTTCATGAAAACATCCCTGGATAGAAACACTGAAACTGGGGAGTCAAATTTCCCTGCAGCTGTGTTTTAGTAGCTGTTAACAGTGGCAGGCATGTGTGAATAGGAAGCTGCTGCTGCTGTGTTAATCAGCACAGTGAATGAAGAGCACTGTATCAGAGCATTTCTCCCACAACACTGTACAAGAACAGCCAGCCCCATTGTAGAGAATAAGAACCACTAAAATACACAACTAGGCTGAATCAGTGGACTGGACAGATGAGAATAGGAAAAGTTTATGTGTTTCTATATATCCAAAGTTACAGATGTTGATAGACCAGGAGATCTAGGGCAGTTAAACACCATTCAGTTAATGCAGTGAAAGAAATTCAGGATAGCAAATATAAACATTTATTTTTGTTCTTGGTTTTGTGCAGTTGTTGTATAATCATTGCTATTCATTACAGAACTTGCATTATGAAATCTGGAAGTAAAATGCACCTGATTTATACAGTGCGGCAATCTGAGAAGTTTACTTTCAGTGAAGCAAAGAATCATGTTTGCTTAGCAATGTCAGTAAAGCTTGTTTCACACCAAGCAAAAGCTCAATTATTTGACATTACCAGTTTGAATAATGCAGAATGTCCATCACCTTCATCGGTTGTCTTCATGTTTTTGATAGTGCTGTATTTGTAGTAGGGTGATGATATGATCTATAAAACAATTAAGCAGAATGTCTTGGATTTCAGCAGATTATTCCCCACCTGCCCAATTTTTCTATATGTCCATTAAGACCTACTCCATCACTTGGTTAAATGTTGTCTTTCTTATTTAAACCAGAAATTAGGAGCTTTTCCCTCTCTAGATTTTGCTGGATTGCAATTCCCATTGTTCATGTGCCTTAGAGCAGATGAGACCGTAATGGAAAATCCCTTGAAATGTACAAATGTGAACAATTTGCCATTCATCCATTCTCTGCTTTTTCCAATTAGCTAGGTAGGTAAATAGCCCAGCTACATTAATGAAAGTCATAGTGAACCTAAGAGTAAAACTGTAGAGATATGTACGAACTAAAATCCATTAGTTTGTTTCAGTTTGAATCTAATCAAACCACATCACATTGAGATCACTTCAGTTTAGAGCCAGGTTGAACAAGTTTGATCCAGTTCAAGTCAAACATCAGTTTGCAGACTGAATCAGACACAATACAATACATTTTAAAAAGTTTTCTTTGAAGAGCAAGATGGAAAACAAATCTGAGTGCTTCAGCCTATTTGATCCAACAGCCCTCATTCAGTTGAAATCCCTCTCAGGTTCTGTTCAGTTTGAACTGGATTGAACCCAAACTGGATTTGCATATCTTTTGTAAGCAGAGCTCTGGTAGTATTCATGGAGATGAGAAAAAGAGTGTGTTTATCATGGCCTTTCTTCCCTTCATTTTCCAGCAGATTAACTCTCCTTGCAAAAACAGAGTCTGCCTCCACTCTGAGCAAAAAAGGGACCTGTTGAGGGCCCAAGGATCATGATATCAGTATGTCAGCTGTGTCACCCAGATGAGGGCTCAAGGCTGATGACATCAGCACATCAGCACATCAAGGATTGAAGGCACTATTATTGTATTGGTATATAATTATGTATGGAAATGTACTAATGAAAATAAAAACATGCTGTGAAAAAAGGATGGAGGGCACTAAGGACTAGCACGCACCCTTATTATTTTTAGTCCGTTTGTTTTATGTTTTGTTTCAATTGCTGTAACCCACCCTGAGACTTTTGGGTACAGGGCAGGATAAGAATGTAATAAATAAACAAACATCATATCATATATATCATTTCAGAAATAAAAATAGTCAAATATTTAATTGGATCTTTGACACATTTCTAAATTTTTGGGTGGGTGAGACCAATAAGCTGTGAAATAAGAATGTTGAGACATTTAATGCAACAACACAACCCCATTGCAAAAATCAGCCATGCTAACCAAACAGCTGCACATTCACAGCAAAATCCTTCTCCTTGTTATTTAACAAACATTTTATTTTAGCAGTAAACTCGCTGGTTATGTGAACTCTTCCCTCCCACCCAAGAGAAGAGTCCCTAGAATACTTTATTTTCTTTATGCTTTAAAATTTATTCACTAATCCCTTCCGATCCCTCTATGTGCACTATTTAAGTTGATTTGTGTGTAAACATAAGCATTTAGTACTCTTATGAGTGTGTGTTCAGCATTCCCCAGCTTGCCTTCATGTTCAGAGTCCATCTAATTTCTTTTCTTTACTTTCCTACATCCTCTCTTGTACTCAAAGGCCCTTTCCGCACTTGGCCTTTTTCTGGAATATATCTTGGGATCAGGGTCTCTTATCTGCTTGTTATTGCAGACTACAGCAGGTCCTAGTGAGACTTGCCATAGCCTGTATTAGCATGTGGACAAGAGACCCCTATCCTGAGATATATCCCAGAATAAGGCCAAGTGCAGAAGCAGCCAAAGATTCAAAAGTTTCAAAATCACATTATTAAAAAATAAGCTAATTATATTTCTAATATATATGTGCGTGTGTTTAAAAAAACTCATTCAGATTATGCTGAAATTATTTAATCCTGGCTCTTATAAACAAGAAGTTTTTACTATACTTTGAGAAAGTGCTGAATCCATCCTCCCTGCATGTGTGCGGACACGGGAGGCCTCTGAGAACCCGTCTCTATTTCAGACGGATCCTCAGGAGGACGGATCTCCTGGAAACATATTTTCTTAAATCCGTTTCTCGGCAGCAGGTACAGAAGCACCCCTTCTCTCTTAGCATAATCCTTCATAGGACCAGTAAGGGAATAAAATATGCCCAGCCAATCCACACCCCACTTTACCACCACTTCACCTTTTGGGCACCATCACTGACTACAGGTTCTTTGGCTAAGTTGACATTCATTCTTCATGTTTGAAAAAGCCTGGAAACATTTTTTGCCATTCCTACTCCTATATCCACAGGATCCGTTGCAACGGGAGCAGGATCATTCCTAACAAATGCTGTTTCAATGACATACCAATGATCAGCTTGAATGACTTTTCTCCTTTTTCTCCCCCAAAGGCAAGTTAAGCGGCATTCTTCAAACACTGCTAATTACCTGCAGCCATGCTGTTTCCATGCAATGTCACAGAAGGCTTTTCAATTCTGGGGACAGCAAATCAAAATGTCTTTTCTGAGCTTCAATCCCCCCTTCCACCGAGATGCACTCTTAAAATAATCACAATCACAGTCATAAGTGGTGTGCACAAATATTCATTAGCTTTGCAGCTGGCATGAATTCAAACAAATTCAAACATTGACGTTCATTTTCCCCAAGTCCCACTGTTACCAGATCAACTCTGGATGTACAAGTATCATCAGAAATGTTAACTACAAAACCGGAACTTGAAATATACCAGGTTTTGACATATGAATTTGACTTTATGATTGTCATAATTAAAAGCTAAAGGCAGACCATGAAACGTGGAAAGGCCTTAAAATAGCCATATTGGGAGAAAAACAAGCCTGGAGTTTAAAAAAGGACATAGTTTTCTCAAGTCACAAGCTGGCTGTTTGCAAAAGATAAAAGTCTGTATGCAAGAAACACAGCCTGAGATTTAATCTTGATTGAGTCAAGACAGAGTCCTAGCACCTAAAAAGTCTTTGTTTTCTCTTTTTGGGGTGACAGATTTTTAAATAATGAAGGAGAAATAAAACCATGGAATCTGGGACAGAGATTGGTTTGTCTAATTTTAATAAAATAATAAAGGATAAAATGGAATGGATTTTTGGAAGAGATCTGGGTAAAATAAGTATACCAGAATTTGGAATTACTATCTAAATGGGAAATGGCCCATTTCACCAGTACTAGAATGCAGGATGTTGGAGGTGACTCACTGTTTACACCTTTGTTTACACCCTAACAGAATTGGGTAAAAGGTCGCTGATATCTACACACATTGAGTGGGGCTAGCTGAAGGGATTAAGTGAGTCAGTAGAGGTGCTAAAATGTTAATTTAAGGTAAACTTTTGCAAATCAAACAGGGATACAATAGTTTACTCGCCATTTACACTTTTTGTCTGAGGGTGTCAAGGAGAGGTCAGGAGATGCACTGACTGGAAATGTTGTTAAGACTGGAGTCACACACACATTTTTATTCATTAACAAGGGAAGAACATCAGCAGTTTTTTGGATTCCAATTTTTGCTATAAAAATGGCAGAGAAGAGATGGTTTTAAGGTTTTTCTCCTTCTGGTCATCAGAGGAGGGAGGTCTTCTAGCCATCATGGGAGGCTAAAGAGACCTGGAGAAATTTTTCTCCCCCCCCCTTTTTTCTTCTTTCTGCTACAGAGTTTTGCTGCAAGAACTGCAGTTTAAAACTTTTGCACTCTGAATTTGGCTGGTTTTGTAAAGGCAATTATAAAGATTATTTTCTATGTATTTCTTTTGGATTTTTGTCCATTTTGGAGACCAGTCTGACTGAGACTGAAGCACATTTTACCAATTTTGAAAATATTTTTGTTCTGGAAGCGGAGATAGTTTGCTGAAATCCTACATATCTTCAGCTTTGGACTTCTTGGGCATGAAGAATACAACATGGTGGTGAGACAGAAGATTGGTATCCTCTATTCACTTTCCCTTATTTTTCTTTAGAACTTCTTTTTTTTTTAGGTTAGGGGTTCTTTCTAGTATCAGGAGTTTTCCATTCCCTTTCTGGCTGTTCTATATTTGCAATTTTTAAATGAGAATTTTATTCTCATTCCTTAATTCATACTTATGGAAAGCAATTTGTTTTGGTTTTTTTATTATTATTATTTGGGAACCTTTTGCTGCATAGCTATAAATTAATTGTTTTAATAAAAGAGGGATAAATTCAGTTAAGTCCACAAAGATTCCTTAGTGGGAAATGTTCATTTCTTTAGTCATTTTGCAGTTGTTGCATGCTTATTTCTGTTCTAGAAACGCTTCTGATAATTCATTTCAACTTCTTTTCTGTATTCCTAATAAATTCTTTGCCCTGGTTTAACAAGAAACTGGTTTTTGAGTCTAAAATGGGTTTTGTCTCTGTTTTCTGGTTATTCCTCGTTATTAAAACCTGTGAAAGATCTTGCTACTGATTCCCCTGGGAAGTTTAAATTTGGTGTTCTTTGGGCTTCAAAAATAATCCAAATTATCCAAATTTTACTCCCTCCATAGTTGCTTCCAGTTTATTACTGGAGCAGAATTGGTATCAGAATTTATGGTGGAGAATGCGGGCAACTTATGGGCGAGGATTATCCATAAAACAGAGCTTTTTGTGCTTTTAAATTTGATCTTTTTGGTGAACTGACAAGTTATAAAGCAAAATGGCAGAGAACTTGTTTGTTAAGAAGGATAAATTGACCCGATGGCTTTGCAAACAAGGTGAATGTGTCTGGGAAAGAAAATGTTTTCGGGGAATGCATTCAGACATTAAAAGAAATTTGGCTTTGGGGTTTGAAAAATATACACAGGAGAATAAATTTAAGCTTTTTAAACAGTCAAAATCTTCTGTGGCACTTTGGGGATTCTGGTATGCCATTGATGATCTGGTGCACGATTTGGAACAGTTAAAACAAGAGAAGGATGACATGGAAAGTGATTTAAAATTACAGTTAAAAGTATGCTCTCAGGATTGGGCTGATCAGGTAGAGAAACTTAGGCAGGAGAAGCAGGATTTGAACCTGCAGCTTGAAGCCTTAAAAGCAAATTCTGCTGAGTTAAAGGCTGAAGCTGAGGCCTTCAAGAAAAGTGCTATTTGTGAGAAAAATCAGTTGATGGAAGAATTTGAGACTTTTAAGAAAAATGCTGTTTTTGAGAAAGATCAGTTGTTGCAGGAACTTGAATTGTGCAAGCAAAGTTTTGGTTCTGAAAAAGCTAGTTTGATCCAGGAATTGCAGATTGTTAAGAGAAATTGTATGAAGGAGATTGAGAGGTCTCATGCTTTGCAAGAAACTCGTGCAGAATTGTGGCAGTGTCAGGATGAAAAAAAGGTTTTGGAGAAACAGCTAGATGAGTCCCTTGCAACTTTGAAATTGCTCAAGGATCAGGTTGGGTTTGATAGTTTTGGGAAAATGCAGGAAGCTGCAGCTTCTCAATCTGAGCCCATTGCCTTTGTTAACAAGGGGGGAACACAGATAGCTTCCTCTGGTATTCAGGGTAAAATGACTCCAGTTGATATCCAGGAGATAAACAGTGTGGATGATTTTGGAAACATTGCTCAGGAGAGGGTGCAAAAGGAACCAATTGATACTGTTCAAGTGGCTCCTTCAGCAGCTCCTAAACAGGTTCAATCTGCAAATGGAAGGCAGCAGCTGAGTTTTGGACAAGGAAGGCAAATTCCACAGTCCCAATTTCAGCAGCCAGCCTCGCAGTTGCAGAGACGGGAACGGAGTTTGAGGAATCAGATTTGGAATGCTTTGAAACAGGCTGGGTTTAATATGAAGGATTTTCATAAGAAACCTGATAATGTTTTGTTTGAGGCTTGGATGAATTGGATACAGGGAACGGGAGCTGCATGTGCTCAGTCCTTAGTACCAGTTGCAAGTGGGTTATTTGTGCAAGGTCAATGACGGTGCCCTGCTCAGCATTGGTGTGATGGGACAAATGTCCCATTGCAAGCTTTGGTTTCTGTGAATCAGGATATGTTTTTGAATTGTAGGGGGCTAGTTGAGCCAGGGAATATTGCCCCGAATGGAAAAAAAGTGTGTCCTCCTAGTGAGACTGAATGTGCAAAAGAGAGACAAAAAGTGTTTGAAGTGTTGGAAGTTGTGTGTGGTAGTCAAAGTGCTTTCAAAGTTAATGGTTGTCCTGTTGCTTCCGTTGGGAAACAGAATCAGATTGTTGAAGAAGAAAAAGTAAAGTGTAGTGTGGATTTGCAAGAGGAATTTTTGCCAGTTGAAGCAGGAGTGGCTTTAGCAATTGGTAAGAGTTCTCATACCTTTGTGGGGTTTGAAAATTCACTCAGTACTATTGAGGATTTTGTGGGTGAACTAGTTAGTGTTGAGCTGAGAGAACCTCTTTTTAATGAAAAAGAGGAACCTCAGAACAATAATTCAAAACCTACAACAGAGTTTGGAAGTGCACTGCATGATGGAAGTGGTAGTAATGAGCAGGGGTTAGATCAGGCTCAAGACAGCATAATGGAATCAGTGGATTCAGAAATGCTTTCTTGCTGGGCTTGCAAACCAATGCTTCAGTCTCTGTGTATGGATTCTGTTTCTGATAGTCAGGATCAGGATGTGGCCTTTGATGAAAGGCAACAAGCAAAGGTGGCTTTGCTCTAGGGTGTGAACACAATAAATCTTCTGGATTTATTGGGAAGTGTAAGAGTAAGGATGGATCCAAAATTGGAACCAATACTCAAAGAGCTCCAGATGAGTCTTTGAGAAGGGATGGTGATATTAGGGATTGTTTTGCACAGGGAAATGATCTCTCCCTTATGTGGGCAAAGCAAGTTCCAGAAGAGGAACTGCCACCCTGACCTCCTCCAAAGAAATTCTGGCATGGAATAGGATTAAGGATATTCTGTATATGGTTAAGATACAGGTCACTGACCATAACAGAGGAACTTCTGCCATTTGCTTTATGATGTGATTCAGTTCATTTTTCAACTTTTCCTCTTTTCTTTTCTTTTCTCTATATGTTTCTGGAAATCTTTCTTTTAATTTTTGGAAATCTTTATTTTTTTTATATATAGGGATTTCATAGGTAATAGATGGGGTTCTGTAAGACTAAGGGAGGTTTTATGAGTCAGGAATAGAATTACACTCTGTGTATGCTCAGGAGCTACAGCTCTGAGTCAGTAAAGGCAAAAGGTCTCTTTACCTATTGCGAAATTTTCCTTGCTTGAGGCAAGAAAGGCTTGGGTTTTGAGCTTTTGCTAGCACAGGGATTAGCATAGCATAGGAAGATTTTTTTTTTTCAAGACTCTGTGTTTGAAAGCTTACGTCTTCTTTAGGGGTTTAATTTTGATTTTTGATATGCAGCAAAAGTCAATTTTGATTTTTAAGTTTTTGTCATGTTTTATTTTTTGTTTTGAATTTTTGGTAAAGTTTTATAGTTTTCTTTTTGCCCTTATGAAGCCAGAGATATTTTGTGTTTTATTCTTATTATTTTGGATGCAGAGGAGGGTGATTTTTCCACTCTTCCTTCTGTTTGGAATTATTTTTCATTTTCATTTTCGATAACTTGGAAAGAGTTACATTTTTAGAATAGGAATTAAGGCCCCTATACTTGCACACATCCACCATTGTTGAAGGAAGGATCCGGAAAAGCTCAAGTGTTCCAGCTTGTTCCAGTTTGTTCCAGTATCCAGAATTGGGGAAGTGTTCCAGTGTTCCAGATGTCCAGAGAGAGAAATCCAGATGAAAAGACATGCTCATGAACCATTGGAGTTCATCTCTTTGTGAAGGTGATGCAGTCTTATGGAATTCTGAGGCCAAGGACCAAGGATTCTCTCTCTTTCAAGGACATGTGTTTGAAACGCTTTGAAGAAATGGGAACAATTTTCCTCAAGTTTATGTTGCAGCAGTACAGAGAAGACAATGGATTTCCATATACTTGGTGCTGGTACTTCACAAGAAGGACATGGTTACAAGTTCCAGAACTTTGCATTGATAAACTGGGTTTATTTCTTCTAGAAGCAAGGAACTGTATCTCTCTACATTTCGTTTCCAGAGAAGACATCCTGAAGCTGTTGAAGATTGAAGACAACTCATCTTTATGCTCATGTATATTAATGATTGTGATATTGTAATATGGACTATATGTATTCTTATTTTGGTTTATGGTGATTTCTTATTGGAGGAGTCACTAACGTACACTTTTTGGGGTTATACTTATGGTTACATATTTTGAGTCATTATGATTTCTATTGGAGGGATCATTACCATTTAAAATGTTTGCATTTTGGGGTTTGTTCATGGTTTAAAAGTTTGAACATGACACAATCTACATACAAATATGCTTTAGGTATTAGTTTTCTTTCTATCTTTAAAAATTTCTTTCCTATGGGATACATATAGGTTATGGGATGATTCAATATGGAATTGTGGGAATTTTTAATATTTTCAGGGTTCATTTTAAGCTATAACATAATATAGTGTAATAAAAAGTGGACTTCATGTTTATCTTTCCTAAAGATAAATGATGGTTCATATGGAATCCGGCATTCAGGTACTGGTGAAATAAAAAGGAAATGGTTCAAATTTTTGAACATGGTTTCAAATATAATTGGAGGAATTTTCTTTTTCAAGATCCATCTCCATGTGATGATTTTTGTATTTAAATATCATACTTGGTCATAATCATTTTGGATTTGCCAACTGGTGATATCAACAGAAGAATGGCATACGTTCTCTGGTCCAAGTATTCTATGAAAAATATATTTTATACTTTCTAAAGATTTTTATGAGTTTTATGGTTTCCAAATTGTTGGTAACAATGTCGGAAACCAGAGGAGGGAAATATGTTACCAGATCAACTCTGGATGTACAAGTATCATCAGAAATGTTAACTACAAAACCGGAACTTGAAATATACCAGGTTTTGACATATGAATTTGACTTTATGATTGTCATAATTAAAAGCTAAAGGCAGACCATGAAACGTGGAAAGGCCTTAAAATAGCCATATTGGGAGAAAAACAAGCCTGGAGTTTAAAAAAGGACATAGTTTTCTCAAGTCACAAGCTGGCTGTTTGCAAAAGATAAAAGTCTGTATGCAAGAAACACAGCCTGAGATTTAATCTTGATTGAGTCAAGACAGAGTCCTAGCACCTAAAAAGTCTTTGTTTTCTCTTTTTGGGGTGACAGATTTTTAAATAATGAAGGAGAAATAAAACCATGGAATCTGGGACAGAGATTGGTTTGTCTAATTTTAATAAAATAATAAAGGATAAAATGGAATGGATTTTTGGAAGAGATCTGGGTAAAATAAGTATACCAGAATTTGGAATTACTATCTAAATGGGAAATGGCCCATTTCACCAGTACTAGAATGCAGGATGTTGGAGGTGACTCACTGTTTACACCTTTGTTTACACCCTAACAGAATTGGGTAAAAGGTCGCTGATATCTACACACATTGAGTGGGGCTAGCTGAAGGGATTAAGTGAGTCAGTAGAGGTGCTAAAATGTTAATTTAAGGTAAACTTTTGCAAATCAAACAGGGATACAATAGTTTACTCGCCATTTACACTTTTTGTCTGAGGGTGTCAAGGAGAGGTCAGGAGATGCACTGACTGGAAATGTTGTTAAGACTGGAGTCACACACACATTTTTATTCATTAACAAGGGAAGAACATCAGCAGTTTTTTGGATTCCAATTTTTGCTATAAAAATGGCAGAGAAGAGATGGTTTTAAGGTTTTTCTCCTTCTGGTCATCAGAGGAGGGAGGTCTTCTAGCCATCATGGGAGGCTAAAGAGACCTGGAGAAATTTTTCTCCCCCCCCCTTTTTTCTTCTTTCTGCTACAGAGTTTTGCTGCAAGAACTGCAGTTTAAAACTTTTGCACTCTGAATTTGGCTGGTTTTGTAAAGGCAATTATAAAGATTATTTTCTATGTATTTCTTTTGGATTTTTGTCCATTTTGGAGACCAGTCTGACTGAGACTGAAGCACATTTTACCAATTTTGAAAATATTTTTGTTCTGGAAGCGGAGATAGTTTGCTGAAATCCTACATATCTTCAGCTTTGGACTTCTTGGGCATGAAGAATACAACATGGTGGTGAGACAGAAGATTGGTATCCTCTATTCACTTTCCCTTATTTTTCTTTAGAACTTCTTTTTTTTTTAGGTTAGGGGTTCTTTCTAGTATCAGGAGTTTTCCATTCCCTTTCTGGCTGTTCTATATTTGCAATTTTTAAATGAGAATTTTATTCTCATTCCTTAATTCATACTTATGGAAAGCAATTTGTTTTGGTTTTTTTATTATTATTATTTGGGAACCTTTTGCTGCATAGCTATAAATTAATTGTTTTAATAAAAGAGGGATAAATTCAGTTAAGTCCACAAAGATTCCTTAGTGGGAAATGTTCATTTCTTTAGTCATTTTGCAGTTGTTGCATGCTTATTTCTGTTCTAGAAACGCTTCTGATAATTCATTTCAACTTCTTTTCTGTATTCCTAATAAATTCTTTGCCCTGGTTTAACAAGAAACTGGTTTTTGAGTCTAAAATGGGTTTTGTCTCTGTTTTCTGGTTATTCCTCGTTATTAAAACCTGTGAAAGATCTTGCTACTGATTCCCCTGGGAAGTTTAAATTTGGTGTTCTTTGGGCTTCAAAAATAATCCAAATTATCCAAATTTTACTCCCTCCATAGTTGCTTCCAGTTTATTACTGGAGCAGAATTGGTATCACCACCAAGGTCTTATTGTCCAATAAACATGTGCAAGGTAGGGCAGGAGAGGACAGAACAAACTTTTAATAGAAAAGAAAGGTATAACCATGCCATGCACTGCCATGGGTTATGACTGCTTCTGTTGCATTCATTTTGTTTTGGCTTGGAGAAAGGATAAATGGCATGACACAGCCTTGTCGCCTTTCTCAAGAGTCTCAGCAATAGAAGCTCCCTGTAGAATTTATCATCATCTACTACACCTTCCCATCTAAATCACACACTTCTACAACAAAGAAAATGTCCTACATACATCATTAATTCATCTTTTCCTTACATTAGCATGGTCAGACAGCCATGGGGTGTTGTTGCATGAAGACAGGAAAGGCTGGTAACATCCATTGTAATATGTTTTGTTGTGGATCTGCTTTTGGCCATCGATTTTCTTTTTCTGTGGACTAGAAATCTGCAAGGGAAAATGAGCGAGTGTACATTCTTTCCTTAGAGCAAAGGGTACATCTTTCTGTTGTAAGGAAGGTATTTTTCTTACCCAGAAAATTCTTGTAAGTGGTCACAGTTCAACTTGACATTATTCTTCACTGTTCCCTAAAATCACGTAACTTCACTGGTGTATCCACTTCCAAATTCCACTGAAAGAACTGAAAATGCAGTTTGCAAGTCAGCATCAAGATCAAAACAGGTTCACGTCATTCATTTATTCCAATGAGCATACTTTAATTGCTGTTCTATGCATAGATTCACACTATCAAACCAGCAGTATAGTGCAGTGCTAAGGAGCATATACATTACATAGAATTTTCTACTTAAACTGTGTAAAACTTAAAAGCCATGACAAAGTGCAGCCAGTACAGGAAGGGGGAGACTCATCCAAGGTTAGTTGTTTTAGCAAAATACTGAATGCTGTTAAGTGTAAATGAGACTGAAAAGCCAGAGAAACCCCAGCATGTTTATTTCAGAAAATACTGCAGAAACATATATATTAGTGTGACTGGCTTCCTTTTTAATAATGATGTAACAGGAGTGTTGTACTTTTCTTTGCATCTGAGAAAAACGTTTCCAAATGCATTGCACTATATAAACAAGTATCTTGTGTGCATTTTGAAGGCCTCAAAATATGCACATTCCTTCCAAAATATATACATATCTTCAAATTCAAAATGATTGCATTAGTTTGATGAGCCAAGCTTAGATATACCAATTATGTTAGGTTCCTGAATTTGTTAAATGTTCTACTTTATTCAGACTGCCATTTGTACAGACCTCAGGTATCTATATCCTTTAGAAGTGAGGCAATGACAGTGCAACCTCATCAGGTTTTTTTTACAGAATGAGAAGATGGAGATGGCTGATGGAAGTTTGCTTTGCTAACGTCTTGCCTTTTTTCAGCACCTTCTGCACAGTCTCTTTCACATTTCTGGGTTCGGCCCACTCCAGCCACCACCATGCAGACAGGCAGCAGTGGGTGAAGCAACTACACACTGTCATTTTGATAGGTGCTATTTTGATGAGCTCTGAAAATGGCCTACTTCTGGAACTGTTTCTGGGTGCACCATGAAGTTCTCCCCAGCCTAAAACTTCAGAGGCCAAGAAACATGTGTTTCTTGTCTAAAGGTAGGCCTGGCCCAAATTGATTGGTTCAGTACATGCCAACTCTGTGGTACAGAGACTCCCTTCTTCACCCTAATGAATCTCTCTTTCAAATATCTTAGGGCCTAACTACAGCTTACATTAACACACTTTCGATCCACTGTCAGAATGAAAGAACACAACATCAGCGATGTGACAGTTTCCTTTTCACATTGTCTAACCTAGAAAACTCCCCTTTCGTTTAGATAATGAGCAAAGCAAATGACTAATTATCTCACTCTGAAGATGGATTGGGTATAGATTACAACTTAGGTGTAGCTCTAACTTTATTCCATGAGATGTCTATTAAGATGTTTTCATTTCGCAGGGAAGCAAAACAAATGTGTTTATGTCTCTGCATGTGACTATATTCAAGAGTAAATGTAATATATTTTTTAAAAATCAATTTCATTTTGTACGCTAGCTAGTCCATTCATTTATGGGAAATGTCTGTTTTAACTGCATGAAATAAATCTGAACTTGGATAGTTCAATTTTTGGCAGACAGTTCATGCCAGTTTATTTTATGCATAGTATTTTCTTCCAATATAATATCCAATACATTGTGCTGTTTGGAGAGAGCCCTGTGTGTACAGTGTCATTATCAATAATGTATAGTGTACCATTATGTTGTCATTCAACTGGTTTTGGTACCTGAGGTGACCTCTTTGTGGTAGTTCCCTGGTTGTGAAATGACCTTGGCCTGTAGCAGCAGCAGCCACCTCTCTTTTGTTTACTGGTTAAGATAAAGAACCAGTGAGAACTACAATTACCTACAGAGCCACAACATCCTTACGGTGTATTCTGAGGACCGTTAAATTGGCAACTGACAGTTACTGTGGCCATATATAACTATAAGGCTAAAATTATGATCTCTAGCCAACAGTCTTCTCTCTTCACTTGATGCATAGCAATAGAATGCTGTGTTTCTGAGCCAAAACTTGACTTAAATATCAAGACATCTATAAATATAGATATCTATAAGAAGAGAAACAAGATCTGGTAAGACACAAGTCACCCTTGATTTGGCGAAGAGCAAAGACCTCTGAAGATGGATATCACAGCTATATCTGAAAGCTTAGGTTCTCAGAAGAAGAAACCTGGAACACGGCAAAACAGCCCCAAAAACTGCTACAAATGAGAGATGAATACTAATAGGGAAAAATAACAAAAGAAATTATCATAACTTGTAGACTTGGATAGTTAAGGTGCTCACCACCTTAACTAGCAGGCAGGACTCCTATTGTAATCCTCTAGTCCTCTTTTAGAAGGCTGGTCTAACATTGCAGGACAGAAACAATCTGAAATGTAATTGTTGAGCAAGTCTCCATGAGGCTTTTTCCATTTCGTAGGCTCTAGGATGTGACCATCTGTCTAAGAGCAAGATGGAGATATGTAATGACATTAGTAGTGTTGCTGTGAATCTCCAGCTGAGCAGAAGAACTTAGAGGGCAGAAGGTGACATAATAGTTTAAGATACATGAGGATGAAATGAATGAGAGCAAGAGAAAGCAACCCTGAAGCAGAGAAGTGTTCCCTTGTAAAATGAATTCTTATTTAGAATAATAGATCCCTTCCTCTGAAAATTCAGAATTAACTATAGATGTATCTAAGTGGCAAGCTGACTGGTAGGTCTGGGGGTTTTTTTGCCTTTGTTTGTTTAGATAAAACCATTTTGTTATAGGGGATTGGCTGTATCTCTGCAGGAGAGCAAAAATGCCTGGAAAACAGCCTTGCTCCTCAGCTTCTCTTCAGAAGATGACAATGGCAAACCACTTCTGTCATGTTCCCCAACAAATTTGCTTGAATGTCCCCATGCAGTCAACAGGAATCAACCCTACAGTAGAAATGCATGAGTTGGTGGGGGAGGGGAAAGGCAGAGGGTGGAATCTTAGCCTTGATCATGGCAAATCAGAACCACATTTTGATGCAGTGCTTCAGGTCTTCTCCACCTCAACACAGAAAGTCCCAAATGGTCCCACTTCAATCAATCTAGTGACTTTCTACTTTTGGAAAATAACTCTTAACCTTGGCCAATGAGTTCAAAAAAGCATAAGTGAACCACAAAAGCAATCCTAATCTAATTGCTGTTGCTAATTAGTTAGGACAAATAATAATATTTACAACGTCACTTCAGAGGAAAGTCAGTTGATACATATACATATTACAACCACAGAGAACAAGGTACTGAGATCAAATAATGAAGGTTTTCTCAATTACCTCAATGCATCTCAATTAGGGATGTGCATGAATGCAAGAAAATTCATATTTCTTCTAATAGTTCCCCTTCAAATGTAGTAGAATTCGATTCAATACAAATGTTCCATATGAATTTGATACAAATGTTAGATACAAATCCCATATGTATCTGCTACATATTGGCTCCGTATCCCGTATGTATCAACTTGGAATGTGTCTAATCCACTTTGAATCTACTTTGAATCCACTCTCAATCCACTTCAAATCTACTCTGGAACTGTTGCAGTTGTGACTGGGACAGCCACTTTCCCACCTCCCAGGTTCATGAATGTAACAAAGCTTCGTACAAATGTTTTGAAGCATTTGATTCAAATTTGAATGTCAACCTTCAAATGTGCCAACTTTCAGTTTGAATCCAAATGCCTGAATTTGTATGAATTCATATGAATAATGAATAATATAAATATTTGTGCTCATCCCTAATTTCAGTTACTCAACCTGCCTAATTAACAGTGTGGAGGCTGTTTGGGAGATTACCCCTATATTGAAATATATTTGTTATCCTGCTCACAACCAATGGTTCTTGGAACTTGTTTGCTCTTTTCTTTACTGTAGGCCTTAAAGATTGATTATGTAGCACTCTTCTTCATTCATCTTCCACCTCTCCACTCATTCTCCTCCTCTACACAGAACTCACCATCTTCTATAATTTCTAAATGGAAGAAATGGACATCTTCCTACCACCTTTTAACAGCAGTAGGTGCTGGGTTGTAGTGAGCCTTGTTGTCAACAGATAAGTTGTTTAACGGTGGAAAACAGTGTTAAATAGTGCAAAACTGGGCCAAATTTTCCAGCCCCTTAATTCACCTGACTTTCCAGGTTATGTATTTGGCCGTGGCAGTTTCCCAGAGCAGATAATATGATCCTTCCAGTTTAGCTTCAGTTAGCTGATCTTGTCAGAAACTTCAGAAAGATTGCATGTGGAAGGGAAGCATTCTACAAAGCATCAGAGCTGCTCCACTACCTTAGCTTTGCATTCTTCCTCTGTCTCGTTTTTCAGTTTATCTACCAAGGATGGCTGAATCTAAAATTCTACTGTATTGTATTTTCAATCAATATGGAATTCAGTTCATCTGTTTCAACCAATGAGCACAGGAAACCTGGAGATGCAGTGCATCATCACATGTGTGCTACCAGTTATGTGCTCCTCCTGCACATCATCCAAAAGGAAGGAGTGCAGATAGAGTATCTAGGGCTGAACCAGCTCAGCTGCCAGTGTAAACATGGAGTGCCTTTAATTGCTCCACACTTATACTGCTAGTGGGAAGCTCCCCCTGCCTTGAGTATGTAAACTGTAGAAAGTCCCTATATTTCAAGAAGGATATAGAACTGAGAAAGATTCAGAAGAGACTGACTTAGGCTGTAATCAGACACAACCAAAAAGGGTTCTCTGAGATGGCTCAGAGGAAGGCTTCAAGGTGGGATTAAAAGGGTTGGAAACATGGGGGTGCCCTTTTTTAAAATGTCTGAAAACAGCCTATGATGATGGGAGAGCTTCATCCATAGATAGGTTGCAACGTCTGGATTCTTTTTAGTTTAGAAAGGAGAGGAGTAAGAGAAGACGTGATAGATGTGTATAAAATTATATATGATGTGGACAAAGAGGATAAGGAAACATTTTTATCTCTTACTCACAATATTAGAACCTAGGGATGCACATGAATGGGGTTTTTTGGCATTTGATTTGTAATGACTAGAATGCTAGAAAATTCATATTTGTCTGAATAGATCTATTTGATATGAATGTATTAATACAAATTCACACAAATATCCGATATGAATGCATTTGGATCCTGGATACAGATCCTGGATACAAATCCTGTATGAATGGATCCATACTCTATAACAATACATATGTATCAGATATGTATCCTGTACCAACTTGTACATATCAATACAAATCCCGTTTAACAAATGTACGAACTATTCGTATGAATGTTCTTAAACATTTGTATTCATACAAATGTTAATGTACGAATATCGTAACATTTGATTTGTGTATAAATGTCTGAATTTGTACAAATTCATGCAAATAACGAATGATACAAATATTTGTGCACATCCCTACTAGAACTAGAAGTCACTTATTGAAGCTGAAGCCCTTTCTGCAATGGGTGTTAGGTGGGGCCTGCCAAAGGGTGTTTTTCAATTGTCACTAGAAGTACCCATTAAGTACCCATTAATGGGTAGAAAAATGCCATTATGTGCCCATTAATGGGTACTTAATGGGTACTTTTAGTGACAGTGGAAAAACACCCATAATCTTCACTGGAATGTAGATGACAGGTCGCTGAATATAATGAGTTTGATTTAAGTGACTGGCATGGTAAAACTGGCATGGTAAAATTAATATGGGCAAGAAATCAATTCCTATTTTAAATCCTAAAGGAGCTGGGTGTGGGGAATACCCAAGATTAATAAAACGTTTATCTCTGCAGATTTAAAACAAACACTGCCATAATAATTTTTGAAACATGATCTGAAAATCATTTACAGCAAGATCTCAATTCATTTTGCCCAACATGTTGGCTGATACTAAGGAACAAAGTCTATATTTTATGATCCTGGCAACATAGTAGCTTTTAAAGCTAACTTGAATCTCCCACAGAAAATCATCAACTAAGATATTGATCAGTAGGGTGAAATGCTACCCTGGTGAATGGGAAAGTGCAAAGGATTTATGAACAGAGCCCCTTCATTCCTTCCATTGTTGTTAGAAGCTGAGATAAACAGGACAATATACTCCCTGTGACTGTCTAGCCATAACCATAAACCAGCTGAAATAGAAAATACTCTTCTGTTTTCATTTGTAGATCACAGCTATTGCTGAAGTATTTAACTGCACTATATTAGATATGCCAGGCTGTAAAGAAGAAAGAACAACTATAGCTACAACACAGTTATGCATTAGCCCAGGGCTGGTCAGCTGTGGTTTTTCAGATGTTGTTGTACTATAACTCTCATCAGTTCTAGCCATTTGACAGTGTGAACAAAGTGCTATTGCAGTTCTAAGGCAGTTGTGATTCCACAGTCTCTAGAGAAACCTCATTTGTCAGACCTACATTAAGAGGTACATGAGTCCTTTGAGTCTACATTTGATATAATAGTGGTAGTGAGACATGAGAATTAAGAACATGAGGAAGAACCCAATGGATTGGCCCTATGGCCTATCTAGTCCAGCAACCTCTTCTCTCAGCAGCTGTCCAGCTTCACAGGGAGGCCACCTGCAGGATATGAGCACACAGCTTGCTTTGCTTGCAGTCTCCCAATAGCTGGCCTACCTCCTGCTCCCATCAAGGCTAATAGCTTTGACTTCCATTAATTTGTCCAACCTCCTTTTGAAACCATCCAAGCTTGTCTTGGGAATCAGCACAAGACAGTGCACAATGACTTAAGTGCACATGGCTTAAGGCTGCCATGTTTAGGAAGCCTGGTCACCTACAAGGAAACGTTAGAGGCTGAATTACAAGGTGGTATTCCATCTAGATAAGTACAAAATGGAAGAATTCATCCTGTTTTTCTTAAGTTTTCCTGATGCAAATATTTGGTTGGTTGGTCAAAGGAATCCATGGTGGGTCAGCACCTTTTTTAGCTAGAGGCTGCCTAAGCTAAGCTATGCCAATTGGTGTGGTCCTATAACTTGTAAATGTTGTCACTCTAAGCAACAATGATACTAGAGTATTATCTCCAGGTACAGAGCCTGGGCAGTTACCTAAGGAAATTCTGAACTGCCCAGGCATTGTAGCAAGAGGTATGATTTGTGACAACTATGGAATATCTATGCTCCAGGGGCTTATGAGTAGTAGGGATGTGCACAAATATTCATAACATTCAAAATTCATACAAATTTGGCCAAATCCAGACATTCAGATTTGAATCAAAATGTTGTCACATTTGAGGACTGACATTCAAATTCAAATCGAATATCTATTTGATGCATTTGTATGAAGCTTTGTATGGGATTTGTATAAGACTGAACATTCGTAACGAATACAAATCCCACCACATTAGAAGGAGATCTATTTGAACGAATAGAAATTTTCCGGTATTCGATTCAATACGAATTGAATAAAAAAAAAAATTCATGCACATCCCTAATGAGTAGTATACATCTAGGGACCAAACCTCATCTAAGACCTTTGCAGTCTGGCCTGGGTCTCTCAGAGCCCAGTTTATAGCTATTGCTTTATGGAATGAATGCTTAGGACTTGCTTTAGAGAGGCAAGGAACTTGTAGAAGGAACTTAGGCTCTTGGCTCTCTGTTCACAATGCTACAGTACTGTAATTACCCTTTAGCTTTTGTGAAAGTGGCACACTTAATGGGGGGGATCCTTAAGTGCATATTTGTTCCCTTTGTTGATCTAGGTTTCACTATTGTATTTTTTTGTTATTATTTTCCCATTAGTGATTTTAACATTTTATTGCCTTATGTATATTTTTGTGTATTTCTCTTTCCTAATATAAAATACCATTCAATACTGGAATACTGTTCTTTGATGGTAATGATAATAAATTTTTTAAAAAGAAAAAACACCATTCAAAAACCCCAAATGTAATTTTGACTTGTTATGTTGCACCCACTTTAATATACACAACAGAGTGCCATCTATGCTCTTTCCTGAGACATTGCATTTTCATGATGTATAGTGGAGTACATAGTTAATAGATGGTTTAAGCTGAATATTGACTAGCAGCATAGATTTTGCACTTTGGAAGATAACTACTACTAGGAATTTATACTGGACTTTTTCAACCCCCCATCAATATATATATATGAATGAATTTTCACAGAGCACATGGATCACCACTGAAGTCTTGCAAGTGCAGCTAAAGGACATAGAACATTATTGGATGTTGAAAAGACTTCAGATCATATCATCAATTATATGACAATAGACAGAAAGGGAAAATTGAAGAGGACATGGAGATTGCAGAGAGGTTAAATGAGTTCTTTGCCTTTATTTTCACAGAGGAAGACAGGGCAAATACCTGTAGCCAAGTCTATTTAGTCAGGGAGGGAATCCAAAGAATTAAATTGGATAGAGGTATCCAAAGATGAAGCCCATACATGTCTGGATAAACTAAATACTAATAAAAGGCATTCTTCCAAGGGTTCTTAAAGAGCTCAAATGTGAAACTGCTGATCTTCTGGCCAAAATATATAATCTGTCCCTGAGATCAGGCTCTGTGCCTGAAGACTGTCTTCCAGGTAAGGTAACAGCAACCATAAAAATAAAATTAGCATGCACATAGGCTGTGGCCACACTTAAGGCTTAATCCAATATCCAGCTTCAGTCCACTTTCAGAATGAGATAATACATCAGCAGAGTGACAAGCTATTTCCTTTCGGTAATAACTCAGTGTCAAATGCCTCTTTGGGATAGATAAATGCAAAAATGAAATTATTGGTCACTTTGCTCATGTGTTCTCTTGTTTTGAAGGTAGACTGTAGCTGGATTAAATCTTAGGTGTGGCCACAGCCATAAAGAAGCAAGTATTGCTAAACCAAGAGCAATTTGGCTTCTAGTGTTCTCTCCCGCTTTTTTTTTAATTTTGTTTTTAAATATCAGTTGAATTTGCAAACCATTTACACACAATAATAATAATAAATTGTTTGGCAAAAAGAAGGCATTAAGAAAGGAGGAGGGTACTGATGAATAAAAGTATAACCACCTGCAAGAAAATGCTAATTTTTAAGCCAGTGGGTCCTGATATTAGTGAAAAGCTATACCACCATGGAATTGGCATTTTGGTTATTTGTGGTAAGCAGTAAGAAGAATGTTTAGGATAAGCATACAGAACAAAACTTCCCTGGATTAGCACTCATCCTTATCTGATCTATAAAGTAAACCTTTTCATTCTCCAAAGCAGGTTTCTTCTCAAAATATCCAAGGCAAAAATTATCTTCTGTGATTTTTGAAAGGCTTCCCATTCTGTCAGTGCTCCCCTGCAGATTTAGAAATAAGATGTTACAAAGCCAAGTTTTACAAGTGAAGAAGAAAAGTAGGAGTGGGTGGAAAAATGTTCATCACCTTCGCAATTCGTACAAATTGCGAATGTTCAAAACTTCATATTCAAATTGAATTCAAAGACTGACCTTTGCACAAGAAGTGAAAGCTTTTCTGCCGTCATTTGAAGCTTTGTTACATTAAAAGCAGTTGCCAGACACCTACAGAGTGGATTTGGAGAGGACTCAGATGAAATTTGGATCAGATTTGGAGGTGCAGGAGTGGCAGAGATTTGAAGAGAATTTGAAACAAGTTCAAAGCCTAGCGGATTTGAAATGGCTCCATTCGCACAAATGTGAATTTCCATCACATTCACTTTGATTCAAAGTGAAAAAAATGAGAGGTGGGGAGGGAATCATGCACATCCCTAAATAAAATTAGGTGCAGGCTCAGCTCTCCTTGGCTGTTTCTCGCTGTTCTGTCAGGATGGTGGGAAACTTCAAATTTACCTGATACTGAGGAGCAAGTGCTTATCATTCCACAGTAGGTAAAGTCACAGTGATAGCAGCATAATGCTGTTCGGGTGACAGGTGTGATACTCATGCCCCAACTGCACATCGGAGACTGCATAGTTCCCAAGTCTGGACTCAGCCTCAGTGTGGAACACAGGAAAGCCACCCTTTCTACTTCCACACTGTATCAATTATCTTATTTTTGTTACTATCTAACCTTCCCCCGGCCTGAGGTCCACTGACCTTGCTTCTCCCAGCTGAGGAGCATGGCTCCTCCCTGTATCTCCTTTGACTCAGCAGCAACTGCAAGCCTGTCCTCTCTCAGATCACATATATTTGTGTGACTCCAGCAGCTAAACGAGCTGGACACAGAGCAACAAACAAACTCCCCAACACGGAGCAGGGAGAACTCCAGTTAACAGCAGTTATCTGTCCAAATTCTTCTGCCAAATTCCTGCTTCCTTGTATTTTGCTAGCTCTCAGGGGAGCAATTCTTCATCAAATGAAGTCCTCGCTCACACAGACCTTGCTTCCCCCTACTGAGGAATAAAATTAAGAAAAATGTAAATTATTTTTGATGCTATTTTAAGAAGATGATCTTCTTTTACTTCACCTTTTCATTGTCTTCCCTGTATCTCTGATATTTTTTCTACTAGTCTTAAATAAATGATAGCTTTTTTTTTAGAAAAAAAATCTTTTCTCTCTAGATAGAACTGTTAGCTGCATTACTGAATTTAAATATAGCACAAAGATATATGGTAGAAATGTAATTGCTTCATAATTCCTGCAGCATTTTCCTACTTACTAAGTGAAGGAAATGAGTATATTATGTAGCTCACCACAACATCACCTACTTCATAAGTACTAAAATAGTTTCAGTGTGCAAACAAAGAATGGCTTTAATTTGTCACTCCAAGATTATAGAACTAGTCAGTCCACGTGTCTTTTGTGAGTTTGTCTTTCAGAGAACCAGCATCTATCCAGACAACGCAAACTGGGCCAACTTTGAAGCAGGAAGGAGTAGGTTTTATGATGATATTTGACAGCTAGTTATTACCTAGCAACAGTATTACGGTACATGTTTTTCAGTTGTTTAAGGCTATATCTGCACTTACCAAAATTTTAGATCCAGAAGGGGTGGTACATGCTGTTGCCATTTAAGGGGGAGGCACCCCTTCCTAGTACACTCTATATACATAGGATGGAGCATAGACTGAGCTAGGGCTGGTCTACTAGTAGACTACTTTTTCAAGGTCTGTAAGCATACTAGGGCATGGTAAATCATTGAAATGTATGGACAGCGTGGTTGACATACTATGCAGTTCCCTTCTACTCAAGTTAAGATCAGAAACTCTTTTGACTCAGGGTCAACATTCCTAATTTTTGCACTCAGGGAATGGCTTGTGCATTCATTTCCTGTTTTGTAGCCCCCCCCCCCCCATTTCAGATCAAAGGTGATCTTCAATCTGACAGTGGAGGAGGAAATGGCATGAGGACAGCACACTTGCACACTAAAGAACACTACTACTGATATAGTGCTATTCTTTAATGTGTAATGGAGGAGACATTGCAGTTGTAGTCCTTTCCCCTGGGTACAGATCCTGCCCAATTCAAATCTATCTCAGTTTGGGTTTGAGGCTAAATTGGTTTATTTTATTTATTAGGAAATTTATATCCTACCCTTCACTGAACGGTCCCAGAGTGGGTTACAATGAGAATAAAACATATCACATAGTAAACATAATTGGCTTCATAGGCTGCTGAACAGTCCAGGAACTAAAGCTAGCACAGTTTCTGTTGAGACCTGGTGGCAAAAACACTACCCCTCACCCCGCCCCACGCCTGTACTAAGGGGGAAAGATGCTGTCAAATATCCTGAAGACTGCCATGGCCAGTTCATGAAACAGACTATGGGGGAGCAGGGATTTAGCAAATATATGCATTGTTCCAGTATCTTCCACTGGTTTTTTATCCCCTGGCCTGTGGTATTGCATTTTTGGATCATAGAAAGGATATGAAGTGAGATTCTAGTCTGATGCAAAATGGGAAAAGAAACTGAAAAAATGGCCTGGCGCTGTTGGAGAAACAGGCAAGGATGCTTCTAAAGGTCATCTTCAGAGAATCAACAGGGAAGGTTAAGATTTTGCCTTGGTGGGACACTGCTTGAGAGAGGATGCTGGATTAGATGAGGTGTGGGCTGATATCACAGGACTCCCCTTATGTTCAGTTTCCGTAGGCTCCATCAAGTTCTGCTGATGAGACAATTCTCTCTATGACGCTTTCTTCACTGGCTCTTATTTTGGATTATATCCTGGAATGGGAGCCTGCCATCTACACACTAGTGCAGACTACAGCAGGTCCTGAGTGAGACCTGCCATTGTCTACACCAGCATGCAGATGGAAGGTCCCTATACCAGGATATAATCCTGAATAAAGCCCAGTACAAAGGGCCTATGACTTCATTATAGCTGTATCAGAGAAAGGACTGTCCACTTGTGGCAGAGTTTTAACAACATCTGATGAATCTGGCTCCTTTTTCTTATCTTCACTCCCCTTCCCCCCCCCCCCTTTAACCCATGCCACCTGTGTGGATTAGGGAGTAAAAGATCAAAGCTGCTTATTCTGGTGGCATTCAGACTGAAGGACTAGTTTGAAATCCTTCTTAACTGGTACACACTCAACAAAAGTACATCTAGCCAATGGTACTTCTTGGAATTGAACAAATCAGCTTCATCACAGCCACCCTGGAAATACTTCTAAAGAATATCTCTACTTTACAACAAACCCCATGAACCAGCACACAGCAAGTGAAGATGCTTCCACTGATATTTATCCAGCCTGACCACCACAGCTACTTGGCCATGTTCTCTTTCACTATCTGTGGATCCAAGTGCCAGGAAAGAGAAAGATTCAGTGGTAATCTTCAGGATGCTGTATGTGACTCAGGTTGCCTCCAGGTGTCACTTACTAATTGCACTTCTGAGATTATTTCACTTTGCCCAGATGTTAGGTCAATGTTCTACCTTTTAGCATGTCACACAGTGCCATAATTACTAGTCATTATTCTAGAACTATATTGGGAGCCTCATGAGCAGGTCTGGTAAATTAAATATTATTACAGGTTTTTGACCCTGACTGGATGAAGCCTCGAAGTGTGCCAGTTGTCAACATGTGTTTGATGAAGCCGAGCAAGTATTCCTAAGGGAAGAAGCAATTTGAAAAAGTGCATTTTCTAATTGGGCTTTCAGAGTACTGCCTTAGCCAGTGAATAATTGATCAAGTTGCAAGTGCAACAATTTATCTGGATAAATGCTTTTGGCTTTCATTTTTTGGTCACTATATGGGTGCAAACTGCAGGAAGTAAAAGTTAATATAGACTTCCAGTGCCTAGCTCCCATTTTCCAAAGTGACGAAATATTTAAATTAAAAAGTAAAGATGTATACAATTCAAAATAGTTCATCTGTCAGGAATAATTTATCATCATAGCTAAAGAACTGTAGAATACTGAATGAGCTTGGCAAATATTTTATAATATTATATGACCTCTTCAGTACCCCAGCAGTGTAAGTTTATGCCAAATACCAAATGCCTTGGAGACATTTTGTAATAATTATGATTACCACTTTTCCCTCCCTCTGAAGCAATTTAAATCTGTAATAGGTGGAGTTGGGTTAATTTGCAGAAGCCAGAAATGACAGCTCCAAACACCCAGTGGTCACTTCAAGATAAAAGATAAAAGCCTTTAAATGGCAGACTTCTGTGATCAGTACAGATGGTAATAGAAAGGTTCTATTTGCTTCCAAAAGGTCAAAAAATGCTGGTGCTACAACTGAGTGTTTTCCAACAGGGCTGGCACTTAGAGCTAATGCTTCTTTGCTATGAAGGGATAAACTTTAATATATATATATATAAAGCAGCCATAAAGGTAATTGCTAAAGGGATGATATAGTTCAGCACTGACATATATTTTCATGATAAACTCATTGACCTTGCATTTATAAGCCCACTTTCCTAAAGCATCACATCTTTTCTATGCATGCTTTGTTTTCAGATTGTAAGGACAATGGTTGAGGCCACCACACTTTCATGTTGTTCTGTAGCTAATACTCAGCCTTGGCTACTTGCATTCATGACTAACCCTAGGTTTCCACTACTCTCAGCTTAGATAGCTCTGTGTGAGAATTGGTATTTCTAATGGGACTGCTGAAAGAGCCTTAAGAGAGCTTAGCTAGCTTGCCTGTTTTATATATTCACTATTTGCCTGCAATCTTTCTCTTCTGTTATCGGAAATAAAGCGAAGAAGCTGTTTTGAGCAAACTCTTACCCTGTTCCTGACTCAGGGCTCAAGCTGGTGATTCTGACACAAATGTTTCTCTGTCAATCTTCTCCCTATAGAGCTAGGAAAAAGAAACATCTATGCTATGGCATTTTCTTTGTTTTTCAGTCAGGTAGAAAAGTCCAGAGTACATTGGATCAATGGAGGTCCTTTCCCACATAAAGAAGGAAGAAGGGAACTGTTTTCACCCAGGATTATCTTCAGTTTCACCCAGATCACAAAAAAATGGGACACCCCCCCATTGGACCTGCAGGCTACCCTGAGCCATGAAGTCTACCTTCAGAGGAATTCTTTAGGGCATGAAAGAAAAAATCTCCATGGGGGCAAATTATACCCCCAACCATCCCTACTTCTGTGAGGCAACAACAGTATGGACAACTGACCAGGGGTGATTTCTGGCAAAGAAAGTTATTTCTGGTCCTGTGCTCAATCACAGTTTTTGTTGCTTTCTTGCCACTCTGGCTATTCCACTAGGCTATGGAACAGTCTCCCCCTTCAGGTGCATCTATTACCTTCACTGTTCACGTTTAGGAAGGCAGTGAAGATGCACCTCTTTGCCCTGGCCTTCGGTTAAATGGGAGATAATTTTCTTTTCCTGCTGGCAGATGCTGTTATTTTAATGTTTTAATGATGTTTGATTTTAACCAACTGGAAACCTCTGGGTATAGAGCGGGATAAAAATGTAAATAAATAAATAAATTCTCTGTTCTTAAAAATTAATTGGCTATATAATTGGAGTCATTGTATTGGGGTTTGAGCTAACTTTTCCCCAAATTAATTACCACATTGCGCAGCTCCTAACAAACCATAATTCTTTAATTTTTCAGATTTGGGAGAAAAGCAGAATAGATAATATGGAAATGAATTTAACTTGTACTGTTATCCTTGGCCTATCTTAGCTCCTGGGGGCTTTTTAATAGGGGCAGTAAGAACTGTCCAGCAAGATCTCCATACAACTGTTTCCTTTTATTCCTTCACTTTAGGCAGCTGATCATTACTCTGTTAATTATCTGTTGGTTCAGAAGGATTTGGGCAGGAGGCACAACTTGACACATGCTTTTCTCAATTCACTGAACAGTGAAGACAGCAAGAGTAATCTTCTCATCTTCTGTGAAAGGCTAGAATATAAGCTAATATGATTTGCCCAAAGAGTAGAAAGGGGAATATTATAGTTAAGGCTACTTGATTGTGCCTGAACTGATTGTCCTTTTATGTGTGTGTTTGTGTGTGTGTGAGAGAGAGAGAGAGAGAGAGAGAGAAATAAAGATTTTCTTGGATTCTTCCAGAGAACACGAAGAAAGTCCAGTGCTCAGTTAATGTAATGTATGAATGATGCCTTAGAGATACCAGTAGAGATACTTTTATCATACAAAGTACACATTAATATCACAAAGAATCTCCTTCTGCTCCATAAAAATTGTAGGGGGACTTGATAAAGAATTTAACACAAAGAGAATATCAGGTTGGTTTTCTTAAGGGCCCATCCAGGAAAGGAACATTTGGTCAGACAAATGCTCCCTATCTGCTCCCCAGACATTCCCCATCACAATAAGAGTCTTGGGCCAAGGAAGGAACTTCAGCCTGCACCTGCCAGGGTTAGCAGATGACAGGCCTTCACAAGACCAAACAGTCCTTGTTGGCTTCAATGGGGAAAGGCTCCTCTTTGTCATTCATCAAGGCTTTAGCAAAAACAGCTGGTTCACCAATAGCAGCTAGACTCGTAAAAATAAAGGCAGGAAGAAGCAACATCTCATTGTTGTTGACAATCTGATCCTTTCTGGAAGCAACCCAGAGTTTGTCTTTTGTGACTCTTTGGTGACTATCTTGGACCACGTTCTCTCTCTATTTCTCTCTTATCACCTTGTCCCTGGCTTGGCTTCATGAATGTCTCTCTGGTAACTTAATCTGTGACTTGTTTGATCTCTGACTTGTTTTTGGACTGAAGTCTGTTTGCTTGATTTGTGCAGCATTTTTGCATCCTGAGGAACTTGCTCCCCGCTTTCTCTTATTGGGGAAGGGGTACAAGGCAATACAAATCGTCCCACATTACCCTAATATTTTTTTTTAGCTGAAGGAATGCGGGGGGGGGGGGGGCAAAGGAAAACAGAACAGTCTGTTGAAACTCATCTGCCTCTACCTTGCCTGCCTGAAACTTTTGGTATGCAGTTTACATGTAGAGTTCTTCAAGCTGCCTAAGCAGAGGACCCTGGAGCTTTCTTACTCAAGATGGCCTAAGCCATTCTTATTTAGATGTCCAGCAATGTGAAATAAACTCGGGAATAGGGATGTGCACAAATATTCGTAACATTCAAAATTTGTATGAATTCATTCAAATTTGGACATTCAAATTTGAACCAAATGCTTCAGAACATTCTTAGGAAGCTTTGTTACATTTGTGAAACTGGGGAAGTGGGAAAGTGACTGCACCAGTCACATCTGCAATTGATCCAGAGTGGATTCAAAGAGGATTGAGAGGAGATGCAAAGTGGATTCAGGATGGATTTGGTGCATTCATAGTCAATACGTATGAGATTTGTAGGGGATACATAGGGGATTTGTAGAGGGGATTCAAATCAAATTCATATTGAACAATCTTGTTGAATTTGAATCCTACCACATTTGAAGCGGGTCTGTTAGAATGAATACAGATTTTCTTGCATTTGATTGCAATTGGTTAACATATGGGCTGGTGCATCTCCACTTGCAGGATGTGTTTACACCCTATAAACTCCCCCTGCTTGCCCAGATGTTAACCAATTGAAAATTAGCTGTGGTGCATCCAACCCTTACTAAATGTAACAGCAACCTTACCTGTTGTGTCCACGTGGCAACCATTTGCACCATTACTGGTGCAAGGGGTCATCTGGGGTACTGCACGTGGATGCTGGTACATCAGATGACCCCAAAATCACTGCACGTGTGCAGAGTGTCATCATGGCCATATCATTGGCGAAGGACACACTCAGTTGTGCAGCACATCACAATCAAAATGGTGGCAACCTGCAGATGATCGAATGTGCAACCAGATCCAGGTAAGTTACTAGATGCATGGGGGTTAGGCTATCGTGCACTAGCGTTCTCTATTGTGAATGCTAGTACATGTAAGTCTCTTCTGCATCTTTCCCACCCAACGGATGGGAAGGCAAGTTCAGAAACGCCCTAGCAGAAACATACAATTACTGGTAATCTTTTTTCACAATGACTGATAGAAACACAATGTGAGTCACATGCACTCAGCATTTTTTTTCTTTGAATAAAATTCATGTAAATAATGAATGCATACATTTGAATTGGGGATTGTTAATTTTTTTTAGTCCACTTCTCATTTCATATGAATAATTGAGAAAGACTGAAGTTTGTTTGCATTTTTCTCTTTTGACCTTTTTGTTTCATGACCTCTGCCTAATTTGGAGTCAAATTTTAATTTGATATTAATTCAGAACAGAAACATTAATTAAATTAATTACTTTGACATTAATGTGCAAGAGAAAGAGTAATTAAATTAATTAATCTGACATTAATTTAAAACAAAAACAAAAGAGAGATTTCCCCCAGCATCTTTGAAACTTGTGCATTTTTTAAAAACAGTAACAAAAATGAAACAAGGGATTCTTCTATTTCTCCTTTAAAAGTAATAATAATAAATTAAAAAATAGGTATTGTTAACACCCCAGAGAACAATCTTATGGTGGCATTCCATAGGCTGAAAGGGTTATGGATAAAAAAAAAAATCACCTTAGTAACTGTAAAAATGTGTCCCGGAACCATGAATACCAGGTTCTTCCTTCCCAAATATCCCCATTTCAGGTAGTCCTCTCCAGCCTGTCACCATCATCAGCTGTCATTTTGGTCAGCCATAACCACCAGAATTGGGAGGGTGAGCCAGTAGGCTCCTATTCTGAGTCTTTGCACAGCCCATTTTCTTCTATGAAAATAATCCCAAGCCTTGATTGACCACACAGTCATACAGCCACAGGAAGTATAACACAGCCACAGCAGATTTAATCATTGGTGTGGTTGAGCAACATGTCACAACAGTTCACAAATCACTCCAAGCTGTGTCTGTATCTAGCCCAGCATACACTTCTGTTTCTTCTCATAATCGCTAGTATGCAAGTGACTAAGGAGGACAGGCCATGGCTCCTTGCATGGAAAAGAAAATGACTATAGAAATTGACCTGAGGCGTGAAGGGATGAAATGTCAAGAGACAAGAACGATGGTTGAGCAACAGAGTACTATTCTCCAGCCATACACATGAATAAAGATAGACCAAGGCTTAAACTTCTGAGTTTCCAGATCATACTTCTGAGCGTGGAAAACTAATCATGTGCTTTGTCAGGCTCATTTGAAGTTAACACCTGAGAGATTTAAAATGAGACTTCTGCTGGCTAGGAAGCATAACAGTTATTTCACTCTGTCTCACCAGGTGGTCTGAGCCTCCCCTCCCTCTACTTCCTGCTGGATCACTGCAGGTGTTTGCAGTCTTTCTACCTTTGCTTGAGCTGATTATCAAAGCAGGTGAAACATCAGGCAGAGTGAATGAAATAAATCAGAGGCAACAAAGAGAAGTGAGCTCTATTTGCAAATGATAGACTGGGGATAATGATAGAATTACTTTGTTTTATGGCTTCTTTTGAAGAGGAGAACAATCAGAACTCCAAAGGTTAGAATGATAAACAGTGTTAACTTGCTATAGTTATTATAAGCACAGAGGTTATGAAAAATAGAGTTAATCGAGTGTTGGGCTATGTGTGTGCATTGCCATGATTTCATTAGCACACCTGTCTGGGTACAATTATCATTTCCTCCATCAAAATTTATTATTTATTTTCAATAATTAGAACCTTAATAGAGTCTGGTGGTTATTTATACCCTGCCTTTCAGTGCTACCTTGCCGGCTGCATCCAGGTGTCAGTTACTTCTTCTGCTATATTTGGATATTCTGGAATAAAACATGGATATTCTGGAATATTCAATCTTGATTTCAGAATATCCAATTATAGTAGAATAGTAACCAGTGTTTGATGCAGCTTCCTTCTTACGGACTTTAAATAGAAGATTAGACTTTCCTATGAACCGATTGAGAATGTAGGTTCTCAGAGGAAACCTGGAATGTTGCATAACAGCCTCCAAAATGCTACAAATGAGATTTAGAAGAATTATATTTGTGGGTATGAGCTCTTTGCATAGGGGGAATATGCAAATACAACAAATAGTAAAGTCAGCTACCATCTCCCCAATCTGTCTGTTAAAAGCATTTACCCAAACCTTCATAACTATTTCACATTCACTAGTTTGCACAGGCATTATTCATTTCCTCTCATTTTCTCCACCATAAATAGAGCAAAGATGCCACAATATGAAAGAGGTGGAGAAGAAAGGAGGTAAAGAGGAGGGCAGGCAATTTTCAAGGACAGTCTCTGTTTTTGTGGAAAGGGCTGGTGAGATTGTGGACCAGGAACAGGTCAACACAGTGATCAGCAGTGTTTTCTTCCATTCTGTTGAGAAAGTGGTTCTGGTAGGATGTTAGCCCAGAGGGTGTGGAATCATGCAATCCCTCTGACTTTTGGTAGCTCATTCGGGTAATGTCATGGTTTTAATGCTCATTTTATATGCTCATTGGTTTTTAATGCTGTAACCCACCCTGAGATCTTTGGGTATAGGACAGGATAAAAATTTGAATAAATAAATAAATTATGGCACCATGCAGATTCTGCATGGAAATCCTGCTATACTTGTAAGCATGCAAAGGTCTCTTTGTCTGCAGATGATGTTTTTCTAGTTTTTAAAGGACTTCATTGACCTCAAGAACTTAACTGGATATTAACCATGTTCACAAGTCAGGCAATGGAGAAAAATATCCCCCCCCCTCCCCATTCTCTCCACCCTGTTCCATCTTAAACATGTCTTTCATTGGACATCTTTATTTGTTGCCACCTTGAAGTCAGCTGCCAGAACAGGGTTGTTTTATCTCTTGGCTGGTGCAATATCAGTAGTTTCTTGTTCCCACTGGAGCTCACTTCTCCCTGCTCCTAACACCTTGACACTGCAAGGAGAAAAGTGAGCACCCCACTTTTGATACTGCAGTGTGTTGTATCAGTTTCTCCTAGCCTCCCTTGGGGATTTAAACCATTATCTTTTTACCTTCCACACCAGTGTTTGTCATCAGCTCCAATTGCTGTCCAAATGCCTCCTACTCATAAACATTGCAGTGGGAAAAAATATATCTTCATTCCTCCTCCTCCTCCTTTTTGATGAGGGGAACAGAAGGATGTTCTAATCCAGTTCATGGCACAGACAGATACTGAAAATGCATCCATTCAGGTGTCTTTGTTGTCACACATAAGCATGATTAGGGATGGGCAGAAAATGTCACCCTCACAATTTGTACAAGTTGTGGAAGTCTGAAACGTTGCATTTGAATCAAATATTGGCTATATTTGAGGACTGTCCTCCTCATGCAAAGCAATTGTGCCTTCATTTGAAGCTTTGGAGTGGATTCGGAGCAGATTCAGAGTGGATTTAGAGGCTCAACAGGGGAGATAGGGATTCAAAGTGAATTTGAAGCAAATTTGAAGCATAGCACATTCAAAGTTGCTCCATTCACATCAGTGCAAAATTCTGTCCCATTTGTTCCAATGTGAAGCGAACAAGGGGGAAAATGTGCACATCCTTAAGCATGACCATTCCATTCCTCTTCCTGTGAAGAGAAATCTTGACCTTTCAGCACTGTGAATCCAAATATGCATTTTAATAGAAGCCACTGTTTGTTTTTGTGGGGAATTCATGAAGTTATATATAGATTTTATTACAGTTTAGTTTCCATTAGGTAAATCAATAAATCTGTGCATTCCTTTAGTATCCATTAAGATTTGATGATGACTCTTTCAAGAAAATAGTGAGAAGAATCTTTTCATATTTATCTATACATTTTCTGGAAAGGTCGTAAAGGATATGAAATAGAATGGTAATTTCTCTGTTTCCCTTAGTATACTGTGACAGCTCAAGTACCCTTGTAGAGATTAGAAATTGGCAAACAAAATATGGCCTTGGGCAAGCTCAGAAACATAAGCAATAACTAGAAATCTCTTGGACCTCAAAGTTATGTGTCATGTGTAGGGTTGTCTAGTTAACAAATGCAATGCCTATGTGGAAGTAACAGTGTAATAAAACAATCTGTAAAATGATTACTAGTGTTTACTGTGCTATTGGTTGGCAGTCAGCCAGTCTGATGGCCTCATTTGGTAGAAAGTTTCTCCAAATTGTGAGAATGGAAATTCCTTTTTGCAGTAGCTCCAGTGGAACAGCCAAAGGCTGCTCCCACAAGAAGTATACATGAAGCACAGGGCTGCTTCTATCCTAGAAGTGGCTCTGCACATGTCATAGCATGCCCAGGATATTACAGCTGTAGATCACTAAAAAGTGCTGTACAACTGTACTACTTGACAGCTAGTATGTGCCAGTGTGGCTCCATTTGTACCTGTTCCAGGCAAATGGAGCAAGGGACATGGTTGTCACCATGTTGCCCAGTTGCTATGAGCCAGTACTATGCATGCCCATGGCCATGGTGAGGTGATCCTGGCTCTTGGGGTAGTTCCAGGTGAGTTCAGGATACATCAGGCATTGCAAAGTGCAATGCATCCCAACTAGGGATCCATAACATTCCTTCTTCGTATGAATTCGGGCATTTGTAAACAAATTGAATATTTGTATATTAACATTAGTAGCAATACAAATGTTTTGTAACATTTGTACGAATAGTTCAGATATTAATTAAACTGGGAATACTTATCAAATATGTATCAGATACAGATCCGATACATATGCATTCATATTGGATACATATCTGATACACATGTGTTCATATCGGATACTATTGGGTATGTATGCATTCGTGTCGGATACGTATCCAATACTCATTTGTTCATATTGGACATTCATACGAATTCATTCAAATACATTTGTATCAAATATAAAACTACCACATTTGAAGGAGATCTATTCAAACAAATATGAATTTTCTTAACATTCAATTCATTACAAATCAAAGGCCAAAAAACCATCAGTGCAAAGTTGCAAAAAGGCCCTTGACCCTAAAAGAACTGATTGTTTTCTATATGGTTGATAAACTATAACTTTGCTTAATGTGGTCTCATAAACCTTTATTAAGATGATCTGATCTCTTATGTGACATTGATTTGGCCTATGGAACAAGCAACTGCTTAATACACAGGTATACCCCTGTATCCTTGGGGGATAGGTTCCACAACCTACCATGGGTAACACAATGAACAAACCAGCCTCCCTTCCTCTTCCTCCTGGCAACAGGTCCTCCACAATTAGGGATTTCCTGGGATTTCCACACGTGGGCGCCTCTCCACTTGCACATGCACCTCTAGAAGACCTAACTGAGTCTCTGAGGGGGGTGAGGCAGTGATGGCAGTGGCAGCAGCAAAAAGTGAATAGGGGGCTCCTTCATGCATGAGCATTCAATGGATCTTCACAACTGAAGACAAAGTCCCCCACATTTGTGGAGAAATTTGCATGAAGCCAAACATTATCACCTTCAATTAGAATGAAATCAAAAGAGGTGGGAATGCGATTCATGCAGATCCCTAGTCTACAGCCATCTCAAGCTGTCTTGTTCCAGTCTAGTCTTTGGTGCTTCTGTACTTGGTCTTAAACAAGGAAAATGCTACAGTCTCATCTTTGAAATTTAAATGAGCTTCAAAGATCATTTTCAAAATCACAATACAAAGTTGGGCATGCTGCCTTCAAAGATGGTTCTGCAGGTCACTGGCAAGGCTGGCTGGTACCTTGGATGGGGAGTCAGTTGTGAGGACCAGAACAGCTGTGATGCCTCCAAATTGCTGCCACTGTAATGATGAGGACAGATCCTGCCCTGCGTAGTCCAGAACAGCTTGGATCAGTATAGTTAAACCATTCCTAGCAAGGTGGGTGGAAACAACTTGTGGTCTCCATGATTTGTCAAAGCAAATGGCAGCCTAACTTCGGAATTGAGTGCTGTAGCTTAGCCGCTGAAAATTGTATTTGAAACAAACAGAATGCAAAGCAAAAGATTTCATGGACTTTGTCCAACACCTTTGGCATAAAGAGAAGCCTGAATTCAAGACAGTTGTGTAAACATGTATATAAATGCCTAATCTCTCTAATGACACACTAACTCCCAAGGCAATTTGGGGGTGGGGAAATGGTCATGATTATGAACTTGGGAATTCATGTCATTAAGGAATTGAGTCTTTCTATGCATGTTTACTTTGCTGTATTGAAGTAGGCCCATGTACAGAGGGATTGGATGCAATCCACTAAGCAGTGCTGTTGTGCACTCTCTGCTATTTGCTGAAGGCATTTAGCAGTAATGCTTAAATACTCTGGAATTTAATTGGTATCAGGGATCTTGTGCATTTCTGTTCGTGTCAAAAGCTCTGTGATAGTTCGGACAACTGGAAAATGGCTTACTGGTGTGCTATCATGTGTTTGTGTGTGCAATTTCCCCAAGAAATGCCACATATCAATAAAGGTAAAGAGAGCTTCCATTCTGTGCCTGCCCTTCTATCATACTGTGTTTACTGTCAAAGACTTAGTCCCTTAAGAAAGCAGTTCTTTCAAATAACTTCTAGCAAGAATAAATAGCATTCAAAATTAGCATTGGCTTGAATTTCATTTTCTACTGAAGTTCACCAAAAGACAACAAATCTGCATTGACTTTGGCTATTTCCACACTTGCCTCCTTGGGCTGGTTCAGCAATGCCAAGGCAGGCTAAAGGCATTCTGGTGACAGATATAGTTTTAAAAATCAAGGGCACAAGCCAGTTTGGTCTAGTGGTTCGGAAGCCAAACTCTTATCTGGGAATACTGGGTTTGATTCCGCCCTCCTCCATGGAGCCAGCTGGGTGACCTTGGGCTAATTACAGCTCTCTTCTGAGCTCTCACAGTCCCACCTACCTCACAGGGTGTTCTGTTGTGGGGAGAAGAATAGAAAAGCTTTGTCAACCACTTTGAGTCCCCTTAAATGGGTGAGAAAAGTGGGGTAGAAAAGCCAACTCCTACTCCTACTCCTTCTGCATTTGGAAGGCTGATCCGATACAAACCCCCACTCTGGCTCCAGACCTACTTCTGGGATTGCCAAGCACTAGAAAGTGGAGTTCCTAACCTTAGTTCCTCCTGGGGTTCCGTCACAGTGACACAATTTAGTGCACCACCAGACTAAAATGGGGAATTTTGTACTCTTCTTAACACCTGCCTGGGCCAGTCTCCTTGCTCCTGGATTGCCAGCAGACCTGTACTGCTATAGGCATACATTCTAGCCACTTAGACTGGGCCTTGCTCCAACTTTTGCTGATGGAATGGCCCAGGGATGTGCTAGACTTTCTACCTCCTATTCTAACATGCAGAAAGAAAGTCCTGAAGAGGGTCAGGACTTACACTACCCCATTGCAATGGGAATATGGAAAGGCCTTTTATTTCTTTGAACTTCAGCAAATGCAGAAGGCAAAACTCTTCTCTTGCTATATAATTTTGGACTATCATAGATGGACCTCTGTTGTTGTTATGAATAAAAGGTTAGTGTGGCCTAAGATACAAATGTCCTGTGGCAACTTCAAAATAAATGCAGCACTTCAAAACCTTCAAGTATAGGGTGGGATATATGGCCCTGTTCACATTTAACTGTGGGAATCGTAGAACTATACCATTCCAGTGCAATTAATTTCAGGGTTCTGGAGCTATAAAACTACTGTGGGTGGCAGAGATTCCCATCTGGCAGGCAGTTCAAAGCTTCCATTCCTCTAGTCTGAAGGAAGGGAAGCTGCAGCACAGGAAACTTGAAGCTTTCAACCCTCCAATCTAGAGGACCAGAAGGAGCTTAAGGTGGAGCACCGTATGTGTCTGGAGGAACTCTCTTTTCCCCAGTTATGCTGATTCAAATGCTGTTAAGGCAGCAGAATGGTTTAAAAACTCAGATGGATCTTCAGACCACTTTTTTTTTCTCTGTTAGGGATGGTTCTGCTGCTGCTGCTGCTGCTGCTGGAGGGAACTTAAAATTTGCTTGGTAATGTTTGAACTTTTGAAGCCAGAGAATAGTAGATTGGAATATTCCATGTCTTCAAACCCCTCTTGTCTTCCCAATCTAATCAGGGAACAGGTCTCCCTCTACCTATCAGGTGGTAGAGTGGTATCAGTGGGCGAATCCCAAGCTGCTCTTTGATAGGAGAATAGTACTCTTTCATGAAAGAGAGGATGGGTCTTCTGGTTAAAGTGCTTTCCTCTTCCTGTCTGTATTGTGCCCTTGTGTGGAAGACCCCTTGAACATGATAGGAGTTAAACGACCTGAGTGCAACTTATAAAAATAGATGAAGTATATTTATACTTCACTCAGCAACCACCACCTTGATAAGTATCCCAAATTGAGCAAGCAGTGGGATTTAATACCAAAACTGCTGGACAAGTGGATGGCATACTGTTTGACCAACCATGCCCCTCACTTCCCCAGATGCTTCAAATATTCCACAATTTTAAATCAGAGCATGAAAGCCCTGAGTAATTTATGCAGAAGTAATGCTTTAAATGGATCTTCATTACATTGCTATCAAATTTGAGAAATGTGTGTCTAGATGCAGAATATTCATTCTTCATGTGGTGGGAAGTGCAACTTGAAGCCAATAACTTGAAGTATCCACCCAGTGAAGCAAGGAAATTGAGTTTGAAAAGCATCCAGCTTATTGTTTTCAAAATGAATCCCATGATGACTGATATCGCTCAATCACATTGACAAACTATCAAAATCCTGGCAGCTGTGTGTAATTAGCACACTAAAAAAACCCTACATGTCTAATCCATATGGACATAAATCTTGATCTGGAGCTATAACACATTGTTGCGGAATATTTCTTCAGCAGCTTTGCTGCTGACTGCTTGGCATATTTGTAGATATCCTTGGACTGTTAAGTCTTGACTGAACAATTTTGATTTGTCTGAAATGCAACCAGTCATAGCTCCATAAAACAGAAGTGTAATTCACTGAAGCATCTAAATACCAAGAGTATTGACTGACAGTTTTTCTCCTATGGTATTCTGTCTCCAGTGTGTTTGATGAAGTGACAGAAGTAAGTGTTCATCCATTGTAAAGCTCTTCTTTTTTTCTAATTTGATTGCAATAAATCTATTTTGCCTTTACATATGGAACTCTTCTCTAAGTTTTATATATGAATGACGATTGCTTCTATACTTCGCTAGGAAATAACTTCCTCTCCTCTTCATAATTTCATTCCCTCCCCTCCTTCTCCTCCTGTTTTTCAACAGTATAACTTAGCAGCTTCCTAATTAAACCTTACCACCAATTTCATGCATATGTATAAGCTACAGCACAACTGTTGCCCAAAGAAGTTTTGAGCCTTGCTGTAATAGCTCTACAGCCATTACTTGCCACCCGCCCACCCATCCACCCATCCACCCATCCATCCATCCATCCATCCATCCATCCATCCATCCATCCATCCATCCATCCATCCATCCATCCATCCATTTATGCATACTGCCCTTCACCAAGGTTGATCACAACAATAATAATGCATCAAAATATTCTTAAAACATCTTTAAAATATAAGCCATCCTGCCTCTCCCCACCCTACTTTAGCAGAACTACACCCAGAGGATGCTAAACATCAAAGGCTTGGACAAACACATATGTTCTAATCAGGTGGGAAAACCCACACAATGTAGGCACCTGGCAAACCTCTGGAGGAAAGCTATTCCAAAATTTAGGGGAAACTATTCAAGAAATATATTCTTGAATATTTCCACCTTCTCCCACCCCAACCTAAACTAGGGAGGAATGACCTGTTCCAAGATATGCAACCCATCCTATGCTGGGACAGCTTGCTGCTGGAGAAGGTTAGGGGTGTCTGCATTTTAGATGACTTGTCATATCCCAGCCCTGAACTGCTGACTCTGAAGCCTGAGCCAATTCTTGGAACCAGGACTGGAGACTCTGGAGACTGGGCACAAAAAACTTTCCTGGAGAGGGCTTTTAACAGTGTTCTACTTCCAGCAACACTTCTGGTGATACCTCCCCATGGATCATCTAATCCACTGACAGGCCTTAATATCATGGTTTATTAGTAAGGGTAAGGACACATCTTATTTGTATCCATACGCATATGTAAGGGACAAAAATGGGATGCATATGGGATAAAAACAGGATGTGTATGGATGCATACTGACACACTCAAATGTTGTCGACATTTGTATCTTCAAATATGAATTAAAAATTCCATCAAATAGATTACAAATAGATTCAAATGTATTCAGTTCGAATCAAATGTCAATATTTTTTGAATTTTAAACATTTGAATCAATTTGAATCTTTGGATATTTGATTCAAATTGAATCAAATCCCAAAAATTGCATTCATGCCCATCCCTAGTCATGAGCAGACAGAGCATCCCAGGAGGAGTGGGGCCTATCCTGTCCTGTCCTGTGGTAGCATGTCAAAGTCTGGTTCCTAGACCCCTTAGACCACACTAACAGGATGTGTGGAAATGACCTCAGATTTACTGTCTAAAATGCGGGTGGTAGATGAGGCCTCCCCTGTAATCAAATCTTAATAATGCTGCTGGTATAAAATTTCATTTGTCTGGAAGTGGTTAGACAAGTACTTTATGTGAGGCTTTAGAATAACAAACTGTGTATCTCTTTTAGTACTGATTTCTGATTGCTAATTTTTTCAGCTTTTTAAATGTCATTTTGCTCCAGGCTTCACTGAAATTACTTATCCACCCTCACCCTCAAAACTGGTTATAATAGGAAAAGCCATAACAGCAGAATTTATTTATTTATTTATTTATTTATTTATTTATTTATTTATTTATTTATTTATTTATTTATTTATTTATTTATTGAGGTCTGCCTAGTCTAGCACTTTTATGTTCAGAACAAGCCAGACAACTGTCCATGATTAATTTCCACAGTTCTTATAGCTGTAGCTAATAAGATACTGTAGCTGCAGCTAATAAATGTGGAGAAGGTAATTATTGATTTACTTATTGTCTGTGTTGATGAAGATGTTGATGTTCTGTTCTGTTTTTTCATAAGGCTACCCAAACTAGTGGACGTTATGATAATTTGGAAGTCCTAAACGGCAGGTTTTCAGAAACTGTTGAATGACTTAGTGGCATTCATAACTGCAGTCTCACAGTTTAATGCAGATGTCTCCCTTACGTGTGCACAATTACTGAAGTATAGGACACGTTTCTGTAGACAGACTTCATTCTTATGACCAGGCTGAGTGTTTCTTTCTAGATTTCCTGTTGCAGAGAGGATTCTTTATGCACTGGTGAACTTCAATTTATAATAAAAACGTTGGGCCTTTTGGCACTTACCTTTGATCCCATCTAGGGATTCTCTTAGTCCAGATCATGGGCCTCCTCATTCCTCTATTAATATGGATCAAGGAGGCCCATCCTATCAGTCCTGCTCTGTCTACACAAGATGGAGCTAGATCTGGATTATGAGGCCCTTAATCTGGATCTCTTGTGGATCCCATTAATCAGGTCTGCAAGACGATTAAGGGCCTCATTCCAGATTATGCAAGGCACGCAAATGGCCGCCCCCTCTGAAAACTCCCTGCAAATCCCAAGGATAGGAACTTCCATACCCATCTATCCGGGATGTGGTAGGGTGGTTGCAACACTCATGGAAGCTTCACAGGAAGAGGCATGGGCCAGATGAGGGCCATCGGTGCAGATGGTGCTGATATGGTCTGCTCCCCCACACAATCAAGATCAATGGGTCTGGTATGGTTATTCTGGATCCATTGATCTGAATTAAAGATAGTTAAGTACATAAATGGTCCTTAATTTCACTTTCAAAAGTAGTAGAGGGTATAGACTTATTTATTTATTTATTTATTCAGAGCAAACAAGTAAACCTCAGGGAGATTTTTTCCCCCGTTGTTTTCAATTGTTCCTTGCAAAATTTCCTTTTGTAAGTTTCCATTTCTGTTTTTGTCTTTACCTTGGATTTCCTTTCCCACTTTACTGCCCCCTCCACTACTTTTGGAAGGGAAATGAAGTTATTTAAAAGAGATTGTTCTACGTGAGAAATTGTAATAGGCATTTTAACATTATTTTTAAACCTGTAAGTAAATTATAAATGCATGGAAATATTAAAATTAATATGAACTTTCAAATTTATGCCTAGGGCCATGCTTAAAGGTACCACAAAAAGTATGTTGTCAGTTCTAATTGAGCCCCAGCAGAGCCAAATAAGGAACAGAATAAAGAAAATAGTTCTCCCTTCCTCCTTACGTGATCCTAAAATATAATTTAAAATAATTGGAGACCAGATTGGATCACTTCTGTTGGAATATTTGGAACATTTTATGATTAATTTCTCCCCATCTATATATTTTTTATATACTAACTAAAATAAACGAACTGTGCCAGATGTGATTTGGAATCATGGGGTCTGGCTGCAGGAGCTCCAAGCCTGGTTGTTCACTCGCTGGCATGGAAATCACATCCAGAGGAGTGTGCCTCATATCTTAGGCATAGGTCCCATCCTACCACCTTCATATGGAAGCAGCAGCAGGAGTAGCCCAGAGCCTGTCAATATTTTATTGTGCTCTGGATGACAGCCCATTTCTGTGGTCATTTCTGGGTTTGCTGATCAATGTTTCCTGTCTGCAGTCTTGGAGGACATAGAGCTTTTATTCCCCAGTATCAAAGTCTTGGGACACATCCTGCAAAAGACTGCCACACACACACACTTTGACTCATTCTTGGCTTTAGGCCAGGCAAAATCTCCATAGCATGCACTGCCACTCCATGGTATGGAGGTTTCACATGGTTTGTAATACCATTTTAACTCTCTGATGTTTTCTTAGTGCAAATGTTGCTGCAAACTACTTATAGTTTTTTAAAACTAAATATATAGGGATTGATATAAAATATTTTTAACAAGAACAAGAATGATAAGAAGATCAGTGAACCCAAAACCAGGTGAGTGACTTCATGCTGAAATATTTATGGTCAAGAATAGAGATGTGGAATTTATGATTATGATTAGGCCCTTAATATCACTTTTCACACACACACACACACACACAAAAAAAAATCCCACTCCTTCATTTCCTGTTGTTGATGTCCACCAAAACCTAGGAGGAGCAATTCATTTGCTGGCACATTTTGATTTCTCATTATTTCCCAGTGTTCAAATTAATTTTTAAGATTCTTGTTAACTCTCCTAAGACATGTGGGGAGTCTGGGACCCTACATGTTTTACTCTTGTCATGTTTTAGGAAAATATATTGTCATGTATTAGGAACTTCCTCTTTTCTGTTACCAAAGCAATGAGAAGGAACCCATGCAGCTTATGTGCTTAGCAGATGTGGATCAATGAATGGAATCAAAATCTCATTGTACATGACATACAACTGTTATTCTAACATAATGCTGTTAGAAGAAAATAATGTTTTAGTTGTTCTACCTTGTGGTCTGTTCTCGCTTACCCAACTGGTACAGCATAATAATACCGTATCAGCCAGGTGAAGACCCCAGTATGGCGATGGCCATCTGCACTTCAAGGACTGTAAAAGCCTCATACTGGACTGGCAGCACTTAAAGTGCAGATGCCCATGGCAGGGCAAGACAGATTTCCATGGCAGCAACCAACAGCTAGCACATGCCCAGATGTTGCCATGGTGATCTGTATGCAGCATATGACTGCACAGCCACATCCATGCTGTCATGCCCACTTACAGTGCCAAACCCTGAAAAAAGGTACAGACACAGCTAGATAAGGAATAGTGCACTCCAGAGTAGCAGTAGCAGTGTGAAGAAGAACTGTCTAGTGATCAGACCACCACACTGCTCACTAAAAGGTAAGTGCAATCAGGCTCTTGGGCTCAAGGGATCAAGCTCAGTCTCTGATATCCAGGAGCTTCCTGCACTGAGCACACACCCATTATCCCAGCCCAGGGCTCTTATAGTTGTACATGGAGCACCACATATGTCCCACAACAGCGCTCACATTCTACTTTCATATGTTTCCAGAAGAAGAAGAAGAAGAAGAAGAAACAATCGGAATAGTATACAAATTGGTTGTGTGCTTCAGCTGTTGACTGCCTCAAAATAACAGTATAGCTTTTTTTTAGGGGGGTCACACACTTAATGGTGTGTAGGCTACAGTTAGGAGCTTCTCAACTCAATAAAACATTACTTGGTGACTCATTGACTTTGTTCCCTCCTTCCCATGGTCAGCTTTCCAGAGAAGTCTAAGCCATTGTTTAAAATCCAGTTTAATGAGAACTATTTTTTGCATCAGATTAGACTTGCATGGACTTTGGCCAAGTTATAAAATAATTGATACGGCTGTTGAAAAATAACAACAAATAAAAAAAACCCCTTTCTCAGTAGACAAAAATAAACTCATTTCCAACCTTATTATTTTTCTGCTTGGAAAAAATTCAGCTAGAATATAGCAGAGCAGAGCTGATTGGACTGGTTTAATTTAGGACTTTTCCACACTTGCCATTAGTCTAGAACAAGATGGAGTCTACAAACTCACTGCTGCCCACTGGTACAGTTTATGGAGGCGTCTTCCCTGCCTAGTATTCTCTGCCCATGTACAGCACTCAAAATAGTGTTCTAATCCTGTTCACCAGTAGACCTCTATGTCGAGCATACCTCTACGAGCATACTGGGAGTGGTATAGTGGAGCATGGAAAGTCTGCAAATGGTGCACCAACATGGTCTGGTGTAATACAGAGGACCCATTTCAGTGGTACATCAAGGCACACCACTGAAATGGACTTCACAAGGGTTGCAAAGGCCAAGAACTTTCATGCCTGGCCTTCTGAGATTTCAGAGGTCTCCATTGCTGGCTCTGAAGGACATCCCACCCTGGGACAGATTGCTTATCTCAACATAGGATGGCTTACGCTGTCCTGGGATAGCAAAGTTAAGTGTAGAAACACCCTTATCTTCAAACACTTTCATGACTGGGATGAGAAGCAATACATTCTCATTACATAAAGTGTCTTTAAATATAGATGCTTTACAAAGCACAAATGCACATGAGGTGTGGTTTGGGTCTATTGCCTGTCAATGCAAAGTGTTCTGTTAAGTTCATTTGTCTGTTTCTTTACTGCTTTATATTCAGTTTCAGGCACAAGTAGCTACATGTATTTTCAGCTGGCCTTTGTAGCATAAATAAATGGAGCCTTGTGGTTTCTAGGTGCAGTGACTGTCATCACTAGCATTCATAATGAAGGAGAGCTTGATATCCATGAAGTCCTTGGTTAGATTTCTGAAGGTGTTAATATTTCCATAGAATGCCATGGCATTGTTAGCCAATTGTTTTCACTGAGGAGGCCTGCAGAAATCCCCATTTAATTTTCAGGACATCTTTTGTTGCTAATACAAAGGAATAAATGGTGTTCTTTCTTTCTTTCTTTCTTTCTTTCTTTCTTTCTTTCTTTCTTTCTTTCTTTCTTTCTTTCTTTCTTTCTTTCTTTCTTTCTTTCTTTCTTTCTTTCTTTCTTTCTTTCTTTCTTTCTTTCTTTTGGTGTGATGGAACTGAAAAACCTTTATCTCAATTCAAAAGAGTTACCAGAGGCTCCACTAGAACTAGAAATAAAATCTCTTGGAAAAGATGCACATTCTAATGAAACAGCTCTTTGCTCTTTAACAGTAAAGAAACAGCTAAAAATAAAAGAGCATGCCCTGCCTACTACATTCAGAAACAACAAGGTGTATATGCCAATCCAGGCAGCTTTGTGCAAAATCTCCAGTGCTTTAGATCAAAATGGACAACTGCAAAATTAAATGCAGTTGCTCTATTTCATGTTTCCAGGCGTGCCCTTCTGTTTCTCTTCCCACATGTTTTCTGTGAAAGCAAATAAATAAATAAATAAATAAAAAATAAAAGTCATGGCTTGCAGAGTAAGTTTAGGTCAGACTTCGGCATAGGTTCAAATCTCTGTAATGAATGTTCGAAATGTCATAAATCCCAGGGTTAGCCTGAAGATTAGGAGCTAGATGGACCAGCTTCTGGTGCTGACCCTGGTGCTGAAAACCCTCCCATCATTCTGCACACAGAAGTGTACTTTCTGGCCTTTAATATGGATTAAGGCATACCACCACCTCTAAGCAGATTTTAAGCCATCTTTCTCTTTTTTTACCTTGTGTAGATGCAATCATACTAACTGATAGCTGATTGCCAGACTTCTACTGTACTAGCTTCATCTTAGAAGCCTCCTGCCTTTGTCACCACTAAACTCAAGAAATTCATGGCAAAATTAGCTACAATAGTTGTTACCCCTCAATCACCTTCAGCACTGGATGTCCCTGCTTTGGAGGGCCCAGACTGAACAGAAGTTTAACCAAGCTTGAAAGAAAATATATCTCACTGTCCTGTTCATCACCCTAAGGCGGTGATGGCCAACCTATGACACGCGTGTCACTGGTGACACGCCAAGCCCCTTTGGGTGACACACATGGTCACTCTGGCACCTGGGCGTGTAGTGCTTGCTTGTTCTTCAAGTGTACCAAATATCAACTTTCAATTGAAGATCTAGCAAATGTAAAGAATTATTTGTTTTTGCTTTTAATAAATTCACATATCAAAAATATAACTTTTTTACTAGAGCTACAAATATCACAAAATTATGGATATTTCTAGATGTGACACAGCACCCGAGTCAAGCTAGGTTTTCTTGCAAATTTTGACACACTGAGCTCAAAAGGTTCACCATCACTGCCCTAAGGCAACATCTCCAAAGCTACTGGAGTTATGGCTAGAGAGAAGAGCTTCTCTGACATACCTCAGTCTCTGAAATAGTCTTCCTTTGGAAATATGCCAAGGTTTCCATTGATTAGCTTTTGGCATTTAGTGAAAACATGTTTTATCCACTCAGGCTTTGGGTAATCCTGTTGGGGACTTTATTATAAAAATCAAATTGATCACGTAACTTGAAGAGAACTAGGTTTTATGCTATCTTGAGCATATGTGAAGTGCACAATTCCAGGCTTTTCTTTCAAGAGATGTCTTGCTGTAGACAAGCCTGTTTTTGCTCTATATTACTTTTACAGAGCTCCACTGCTACCTTAAGGCTAATTATGAAGATGAAAATGTGGGAAGGGGCATGGAAAAATAGCAATGTCTGAAATTCAGTGTACATTAAAATTCACTTTCATTTCATAGTATTCATTTTTAAAGGTTAGATCTGCCATTCATCCAAATTTTTGCTGTGTTTGAACTTTAGATTTCCGCCCATCCAGACGCATCAATTGAATCTGAACACAGCTTCTGTTCTCCTTTGGGCAAGCATATTTACTCGAAAGAAGGGATCGAGAGCCATGGGAAAGAGCTGAGACTTGCTCTATAGGGAAACAATGAAGTCCACATTCAGGGTCATAGTTTTTTGTTTTTGTTTTTTTTAAAGTATAGAACTCTACTTCAATGTCAAAATGAACAACAGCATACACACACAAATCAGTTTCCAGAATGATGAGCTAGATTATGGAAACCCCAGTAGAAAAAAAAAGTAAGATCAGATCTGAAGCAAGTAGAAGCAATGAAATGGTGAAATTGAGAACACTATAAAGGAATGAAAGTTGGGAAAGTACTATAAAAGCCCTGGTTAGTTGCCTAATAGCAACCTCTTACTACTTAGGTCATAGGCTATAGGGGAAGAACTGACTGGGCAGGCCAGGCAGGATCCTGGTTTGTGTCACCACTATGCCTACTGGCAGCCAAGGTAGGAACAGTCCATGGCTAATTCTGGAACCTAGCAACATATCCAGGTCACTCCCAGGACTTCAGGGACATGCCCTTCCCTGGTGTGTCCCCAGTCTTGAAAGGAAGTCAAAGAGAGCCACCTTTTGTAGAAGTAGTTGCCAGTAGTTTGTCCCACACTATCTACTGGGATGCTGATGCAAAACACTGTTCCAGGCCAGAATTTATCTCTGCAATGTGCACACATGCCTAAACTGTGTCTATGTCTTAGGTTCTTTGCATAAAAGACGCTTGCACCTTAAATAAATCATACATGGGGCAATTCCGCACTGGCCATTATATCAGGATCCTCCTTTAGATCACACCAGTATAAAGAAGAGACACTCCTAGTACATTTGCTCTGGTACACCAGGCAGTGCAGAATTGCCCATATTCAAAAACAAAATTATGAAAATATCAGCCATTTCATACAGTATATAAAAGACTTGGACTTTGAAGAGTGTGGTATAGGTGCTGTTATAGGCCTCAGGAGAGCTTAAAACAACCTTCAACATTAATGGGTGACCTAAGACCAAACATTTTATTTCAAGTTGATCAGGACTTTTCACGCTTGCCTTAAGGGAGTAGTTTTGGACATTCCAGTGAGGTGCACCATTCTCTGCATCACTCCCCCAATCTTCCATAGCTGTGTACAAGTAAAAAATTGTATACAGCTTCACTGGGAGCTTCTGGTCACAGCATTCTCTCTCCATTGTGGGTGTGAATGCTGTGAGGGGGTGGGGTGACTATGGCTACATAGCCATGTGCCATGGGCCAGTCACCATGGCAACATCCCGGTATGTGCCAGATGTTGCCTCAGTCTTTGCTATGGTGATCCAGCCAAACAAGGATTCCTCTCTCTGCACTTGATTTTAACCTCCATGGGATAGTATTGTTATAACAACCCACTGAGTTAAGTGCAACCTGGCCCTCAGTCTCATAAGGTATGTGTAAAGAAATACAAGGTAGGGTAGAAAAGTAATTTTATTTAAACACCATTTTAAGGGAAAACATGAAGTAGTAATTGTCTGCCTGGAAAGTTACAACACTGATTTCTGTAAACAGAGAGCAGTAATGCAAACTAATTTAAAATGATTGGAAAAATTATAGGCTTAGAGAGTTCAATTGTAAGACAATGATTCTAAGCTCAAAGGATAATCATTCACATTGTAACAGGATGGAGAAAGGGAGGGAGAGAAACAGAAAATGTAGAGATGAACAATATCTTGAGAGGTTCAATGCAGCCAATAGTAAAATTCTCTGCATGATATATCTGTATGACTGCAAGAAAAGAAGCTGCTGGATTGCCCACAAAGGATTTGAACACACATAAGTAAAAGAAATAAAACCTGAGGTAGGTCAGAGACATCTTAGAGATCGGATTGTTCACTTATCAGTCTGACCCTCTCATAAACGTTCTGTGAGAGAAAAGGTAAATTAGAAAAAGATGGGGAACATGAGTGCCACGCACTACTGTCTCAGAGGCATCTTCAAGCTTGCCCCTATTATTATGTCTGAACACAGCCTAACAAAGCCTTCCTTTCCTTCTTTCCCTTTGGTTAGAAATATGCTGTTCTGGTGACCTTATTAGAAGAAAGATATTACTGGAATTAAATTGCAGCAGAGACTGCTAATTCACAATCTGAATGATATGAAAGATTAGCTAAACTTGAAAAAGCACACCCGTGGGATACAGAATGAAAGGTTTAGAAAATACTGGAAGAACAAGGGAGCAATGACTTGGTATTATTGAGCCAGGAGCTGCCTTACTGTAAGGTTTGTTGGATTTGGACAACTCTTTTGGGGGGGGGGGAGGAACTGGGGCGCTTCAAAGGCCATCTGCTGGGACTCGAGAGCAGGAGAAGGTTTGTCCTTGTCTCTGCTTGAGATGCCCATGAGCATTTGGTGGGCCACTGTGTGCGACAGGATGCTGGACTAGATGGGCTGTGGCCTGATCCAGCAAGGCTTCTCTTATGTTCTTATGTTCTTATGTTCTTTCCCATGGGAAATCTGTATGTACCTCTTCCCCCCATTCTCACAAAGTGTGGCTATGCATCTTCGAGGAGGAATAAAACGCTTGTCTATCTCAATTGAAGATCACCTTCTCTACAGTTCATTGCTCTGTATGCAGCATGTAAGATAAAATAATCAATGCAATCATCTGAGAATTAAATTATGCATTTATTTTACCTGGAGTGCTAAATTGTATGTGTGTGTGTGTGTGTGTGTGTGTGTGTGTGAGAGAGAGAGAGTTCTGTTTGCTGTATAGGCAAATATTTTTCTTTTCTTTTTCTGCATATTAATTTTACCTTGAGCAGTGAGTAGCATTAAATTACATTTATAGACCAAACATTCTTGAGATATCAGTTTGTTCTTTTAATAAGTAAATGACTATATGGCAAGTAATAGAAGCATGACATTTAAGAGATTTAAGGAATAAATTAAGCTGTACCCTGTTGAATATACTGGTATCTTTCCCTCTTCTCACTTTATTTTTTTACAGCTATAAACAGATTATCATGTTTCTGTCTGCTTCCTTGTATGTCACTGCTGTTATACTGGGCCTTTTCACATTCACTGGATGGAGCAGTTCCATCTGCTCCCTGGGGAAGCCCTTCTGTACGCTGTTGCTGCCAGAGCTCATTAAGCCATCCCCCATCTAACTAAGTGTGGACAAGATGGTCCAATCCAAAAGGACATTTTTTTTCGTTCTTAAGGCTGATTCTGATCCATACATAAATTTACAATTGTTTATTCTTATAAAGGCATAGAAATTTATATGGCTGCAATGCATCCCAAGACAGTATAGAAAATATAAGTTGGAATGTGGCTAGAAAGGACTTGGAGAAGCTGTTCATACACACATCATACCTCAGCTTAAGCAACTGCAGGAGATTCATGGTTTGTTACCAGATCATATGAAATATGTTATCCTTGCAATGTGAGACCCTAAACAACTTTCAACCAAAATACTTTTAAAAAAAGTTTTCCCCAGTTGAAGCCTATAATACCTTGCAATACAGAAACTGGTCTCAGTCTTTATTGCACAAAGCCTTGTATGTCCCTATTCTATCTTGTTGTTACATTCTGTGTATGGGCCACCACTGTGGCTATTATGTATAAAATAGCTAAATATGTTGACAGACTACATGTGAACACATCTGGATTTGGTGTAGACTAGGGATGTGCATGAATGTTTTTTTTAATGTTCAAAAATCCATATTCATAAAAATAGATCACATTTGAATGTGGTAAAATTCTATTCGATACAAATCTATTTGTATGTATTTGTATGAACATTCCATATATGTTCATACATGATATGAATAGATAGATATCTGATATGAACAGATATGTATCTGGTATGAATTGATATGTATCTGATATGATCAGATACATATCTGATATGAATAGAAACATATCTGATATGAATATACATATGATACATTTTCCCAGCTTAACGAATGTCCAAATTATTTGTACAAATGTCCAGAAATATTTGTATTCATTCCAATGTTAGCATACAAATATCACAATATTCAATTTGAGTTCAAATGTCTGAATTTGGCTGAATTTTGAATATTACAAATATTCGTGCATTCACAAATGATTGCATCAAACCAAACCTGTGGTTGTTTGCACTGAACCAGTTTGCCAGTTATGAACATGAACAATTTGATTAAATAACTCATGTTTGCTGTGTTTTGGCATTGAAAAGGGGGTTTTGTTTGTTTTTGTTTAAAATGGAAAAATTGTATTTTTTTTGTTTGTTTCTGAAAAGATAAATGAATGTGAACAGTTATTTGGTCGATTAATCAGTTATTCACTGAAAAAAAACTGAACATGTTATTTTTATTCATGTACAGCACTATGAAAGAGCAAAAAAAATCAAAAGAAAGAAAGAAAAATATTAGTCTTCCTTATGGGATGTATTTTAAGCAGTAGTGATCAGTGGTGGTACTAGTGATGCCCAGTTCATGGTAACAGGGAGGCTCAAATGATACAAAACAGTCTCTCCATCAAGTTCTCCTGCTGATATGATCCATTTTTATTCATCATTTCCCACCATGCCTCTGAGACTCCAGTAGACACCATTCTGAACTACAGTATGCTTCACAGTTATTGTGGGAGATCAACATTCTGTCACTCAAACTACTATAGAAAGCATGCCAGATGGCTAAAGTCTGCTTTTTGGATCAGTACAAAAGCATTCATGGGAACTGCCAAAATCTCACACCATTGGCAGATGTACATCATGCCAACTCGTGATGCTGTGCCTCAGCTGTCTCTTTCCATTTTTTAGTACCATAGTTATGACATGAAAACATAGCTATGGTAATTTGCTAGGGTTGTAACAGTATAACAGCCCGCCACTGAAGCTTGCAAAAGGCACAATGCCAAATGAATAATGGAGACAATGTGAATTTGTTCTTCAGTCGTTAAGTCACGTCTGACTCTGGGTGACCCCGTGGACCATACCATGCCAAGCCCTTCTGTCCTCTACTCTCTCTTGAAATTTGTCCAAGCTCATGTCCATTGCTTCCATGATAGAATGTATCTATCTCATCCTACGCTGTCCCCTTTGTCTTCTGCTTCTATCTTTCCCAGCAACTAGGGATGTGCATGAAGTGAAATTCCCCCATTCAGTTTTATTCAAATTGCATAGGGGAATATTTTGCTTCATCTGAATTCATCCCTCAAGAATGGGGGGGGGGGGCGCATCAACTTGACTTTATGCATGGATACCACCCAAATGTTCAGAACTATTCATAAATGAAGGGAACCCACCCCACCCCTACCTTTCCCCATACACACGCTTGCGGCAACTGCCACCACCATCATGTACTGCTCCAAGCCTGAATTAGTCCTTCCAGGTGCACACGTTCAGCTCCCCATCCCTTTTGCCATGTCAAGGCAGTACACACGTAGTCATGTTTGAAGCAACCTGATATGGAAGAAGTACAGATGGTCTCACACCAATGCAGCAAAGGTAAACTTTGGGTAAGCTTTGTGATATGTGTGGTGGACAGTTTTGTGCACCACTCTGGGTGGACACTGCAGTAGCTCCTGGGAAGGCAGGAGACTTTTCTCCAAGTGCAGATACTCCTTACCAGAAGCTACCCCAGTGTATACTAAGAGGCCAAGAGTGAATTGGCCTCTAGACTGAACTGTGCACCATCCAATGTAGATGGAGTGGTCTAGCAGGGGATGGGGGGTGGCCTCTCTGTTCCACACAGTGTGTGGAAGAAAGAGACCCAGAAGGTCTTTAGACCTCACACTGCACTTACATGCAGGAAGATCAATGTATAGCACTGCTGATTGATGAGACTTATAAGGCAAGGCTATGGATGGATGAGCATAACATAAGAGGAGCCCTGCTGGATCAGGCCTCAGCCCATCTAGTCCAGCATCCTGTCCCACACAGTAGCCTACCAATTGCCCATGGGCAGCTTATGCAGAGACAAGGCAAACCTTTTCCTGCTCTTGAATATCAGCAAATGGCCTTAGAAGAATCCTGCTTGTCCCCCCAGCCTGAAAGATGTACCTAGGCATATATTCTAGTAGCCATTGATACATCTGTCACCCATAAATTTGTCTAACCCTTCCTTAAAGCCATCTAAGCTGGCTGCTACTACCACTTCTTCTGGCAGCAAATTCCATAGACTGACGACCCTCTAGGTGAAGCAATACTTCCGCTTGTCTGATCTGACTCTTCTACCCATCAGCTTCCTAGACTGCCCCCTGGTTCTACTGCTGTGTGATAGAGAAAATATTTTTTCTCTATCCACCTTTTCTATACCATGCATGATTTTATATACTTCAGTCAGATCCCCTCTTAAACACCGTCTTTCCAGGCTGAAAAGGCCTAGACATTGCAGTCTGATTTAATAAGGGAGGTGTTCCAGCCCCTTAATCATTCTGCTTGCCCTTTTCTGCACCTTTTCCAGTTCTGCAATATCCTTTTTGAAGTGTGGTGACCAGAATTGTACACAATAATCCAAAAGCGGTTTCATCATTATGTGGCCTCATCCATTTATATTATGAACATATAAAGAGTTCATAATGTCTCCCTGTGGGGTACCTAAGACATCTCTGTTGAGAAGTGTACATTTATGTGCTTGTGTTTAAATGTGTATGCATATCAACTGTCTTTGAATACAGTTGGAAAGGAACTTAGAATTCAGAGATTTTCATTTCCCTTTTGTACAATGCCAGTCAAAAAAAAAAAAAGCCTTGATTCTCTGGAAATTAGATCTATTCAAAATGGAGGAGAATCCAGTGGTGCTTTTATTAAACATTATCATACTGCACTAATTTACACCACCATCATACCTGTTTGCTTCATACTACTCTTCTGGCTTCGAGACCACTTCTGAAAGTAGGTTAAGCCACTAGATCCTATCATCAAAACAGATTAATTGCCCAAGCCACAGATGGCTGAATTAGAGTCTATAATGAAAGTTGCAGTAATCTGTGTTCCTCTGGGACAGTACAGATGACAAGAGGCCACATAAAAATCAAACAGTAGCATGAACTTCCATGAATATAAAATTGAAATTGAGCATCTGAATGGAAGTGGTATCAGGAAGAAAAAAAATTCTGCTTGCCATGACAAATCTCTTTAAAGAAAACAGTGTTGTTAGTGGAGTTTTTTTCATCAACGTCCACTTTGTGTTCTGTATTTCAAAAGGGGAAACATGATTTGCAAAATCAGAAAAAATGCATAATATTCTTGACAATCTAATAAATCCACAGCTTAATCAATCCATAAACTAAAGCTGTCTTGATATAATTCATGCCTTGTGCAAGATGAGCTGACTCTGACTAGGCTTAATTATTGGTTTATTTAAAAAGCATTTAGATGTACTGATGGTGTACAGACAGTATGCAATTGTATATAGGATAAACAAAAGCCATTTTACATTTTCCCCTCTCTTTTGTTCCCTGAAAATGAAGATTTAATCAGGAAATGAATATTATCTAGATTGCAGTTTACCAAACCAGGAAAATATGATACATACAGTGTTGGGCTGTGGATTTGAAACAGAAGGGATTGGGAAGAGGTTCCAGCTCAAATTGGAAGCCTCTCTTTCATCTCCATAAATTATGCTTTGATACACAATGGGTCCTTGAAGTGAAAACAATCAGAAAAGAGTCTTCTCTGTGGTGCATTTCCAAAGTCCTACAGAAGTGGTGATACATGCACTATATACACAGCCAGCATCTCCCATCACTGTAGTCTGCGGTTTCAAACTTTTCCCACAACACAGTTTAGCATTGGAAAGAAATCCCTTACTTGGGCAATTGCTCAGTTTCTGCCCAACTCTAAATTGTGGCAGGTGGAAACCACTCTGGTAAGTCACAGCCACTGTCATGTCTTTACATAGAAAAGTTGAGGGTGTAACAAGGCAAAATCCACCCCCAGAGTCAATTTAAGGAGTTTACATATTAAGCATTTCTCCAGAGATTTCCTGCCTCTGGAGATGGCTGCAGGGCCATTGGAAGTGGTGATGTGAGGTCACTGGGGCTCAATTGTGGATGAAGCCTCTGTAGCAAAGCGTGTTATCTGTTCCTAATTCAGCACAGTGGAAGATGAGTTAAAAACATTTGGAATCAGGTTCTAACAATATGGAGAAGGTCAAATTGTCAGGTTGAAGAATATATATACTGCAGAATATATACAGTATGCTACAGACAACAGATCATGAAACACACTATGTTCACAGCCTGCAAAAAAGCAGCTTAAAAGTACCTTTGAGAAGGGAGCATGTGACATTCATGTTCTCATCCCATGTAACACTTTTAGTGCTCATTCCCATGTCAAGGATATTGCGAGGCAAAATTCAGTTCACCTTGCAAAAGTACCTGTGCAAAGCCCTAATTCGGGCTACATGAGGGACAAATGCCACAAATTTGCAGCAAAATAACCCCTCTCTATAACTGTTCTCACCCCAAATTACAGGACAAGAACGGGTTATAAAGGGGGCATGGGGACGCTCCTGGGTTATGATTAGCAGGAAGGGTTTGTATGTCACAGAGTTGCTGTGTGTTACAGGGTCTCAGGTCCATGTAGTTGGGGGACATCCTGTCCTTGAAAGGGTTCAATGCCCTGGAAGGGACAGGTGTGTAACTTGGGGGTACTCCTGGATTCCACACTGACGCTTGAAGCTCAGGTGGATGCTGTGGCCAGGAGTGCCTACACCCAACTACTGCTGGTGCATCAATTGAAGACTTTTTTGGACAGAGATGATTTGGCCACAGTTACCCATGCACTGGTAACCTCTAGATTGGACTATTGTAATGCAATGGGGCTGCCCTTGAAGATGGTTCAGAAGTTGCAGCTAGTGCAAAATGGATTTTAAGGTTGTTACCCACCCAAAGGCAGTAAAGCTAAGCATCTTTCTGTCAGAAGATCAGGAAAAGGAGGTGTAGAGGCTTGACATTTCTCTCTTTTCCAGGGAGGCAGTAAGGTTACCTCCCTGGAAAAGAGAGAAAACTCAAGCCTCTGCACCCCCTTACTCCCTTGCTTTTACTCCCCTTTCAAGACAAGTAAGTGACTTGCCTGGGAAAGGAAACAAAATCATGATCTCAGCAGGGAGTGGAGAAAACCACAGCATCCCAATGCAGGGATTTGCCACAGTTTTCATGGGGATGGGCAGGTTTGCCTTGAACCTGTCCTGTCCTCCATTACCATGGGGACTTCTTAATATGAATTAAGATTCACAGTAAGGGTCACCTGAATGCACCCTGGGGTAAGGGCCGCCCCATGGGGACATGGCCTTATTAGTCTAGAATGTTCAAGAAATGGGGAGGGTTAGACTGGCATGTGATCAGTTCCACCTTTGAAGTGTCCTTAAGCTTCAAGCTTGTTTATTGTCTGTGAATGAAGGCATACTATATTTGCCATGTGCCATCTGTAGAATAGATTTAATTTTTTAAAAAATTACTTTTAAAGTTAGCTGACAATCTGATGTCTGATTCTATTTTTGTGTTCCAAATAATTTTCTCTACAGGGTGGCCAAGATCATCTTACCATTTCATTATAGGTCTGATTTAGCATGAACTTGGATAGTTTTCAAGTCAGTGCATGTGGTTTCTCTAAGTTTTTTGTTGGCTGCTTGTAGTATGGGTTTTGATAAATGTGTGATTAATAAATTAAAATATAAAGAATGTGTCTACTGTTCTTTTAAGATATCTAGATAAGGATAAAATTAAATTTATGTGTTAAGTCAAAACAGTATTTTATCAAGTAAAGGCCTTGACAATGGAATACATTCCAAAATTCTGTTGATTTACACTGTAATTTGTTCATTAGGCATTAGTAGTGATAAGGTTGTTAGCAGACATTGCCATCTCCTCAGATCATCTATATTTGACTGGTTAAACACTGTTTATTAATGGAATTTCATTAATTTAGGATGTTGTGAGATTTCAACCTTAGTCCTTTTGGCCTGGGTGATTTTAAATGCATCAACCTAAAGCTTCAGATTTGGAGGATCCATTTTCTGTACTTATGTATGTGCTTCCGTGTGTGTAAATTAGGTGAATTTTTTAAAAAAAATAGTTCATTTTTTTTGTCTGGTTCGGTGAAAAGATCATTTAGTGGAATTATTGGAATATATATATATTAGTATTTTATTTTTTGTAGTATGAATGAATATTTTTGAGTTTCAATGCTTTATTTGTTTAATAGCATGGTTATTGTTTGATGCCACTATATTGTTTAAATTATTTGTAACTTGAGTCCCTAGATACTTAATTGTTTTTCTTTGGATTTTTAGTCCTGAGATCCATTAACAGCATTATTGATATCTTATATGGAAGTTTTTGAGCATTATTTCAGATTTGGATATATTTGTTTTTAATCTGTGGACAAGTGTTCTTATGATATTGTTGAATTTTGATATTGTTGAATTTAGAATCTCAACCACATATTGATTTATTTTGAGACGTTCACCATTTAAATCATAAGGTTCTATGTTTGCTAACTTCAATTGCCATGTTAAATAGTGGTGACAATAATGGACATCCTTTTTGTGTATCTTTGTCAATTTTAATTGGTTTGGATAATTTACCATTTATTCATAGTCTTGTTTTTATATTTTAATAAATTTAGTTTAAAAAATCATCTGGAAGTGTGTCAAATGTCTTGCAGATATCAAGGCTTGTGAAAGCTAATTCTTTTTTTTCTCTTTTTCTTCTGAGTGCTAGCTGCAAATCTTAATTGGACAATAAGATTCAGAGAACAAAGATCTATATAACATTTTGGAATTGGAAGTATCCCTGATTCTTTCCAGCATTTAGGCAATTATTTCCCTTTCATAATGCCATTAAAGAGCTGTAAAAGATGGGGAATGAGAATGAGTTTAATCTTTTATAAAAAATAGTTTTGAATCCTGAAACTTTACTGGGTTTACATTTGTCTATTTGAACTGCAATTTATTTGAAAGTGATTGGGGTTGATAGTAATTTTCTGTTTTGTTCAGATAGTACTTTTATCTTTATTTTTTGTAGCTATGTTTTTAACTTTGCTGTATTGTTAAAGGCATAGATTTTTGTGTAATTTTGATAATGTTTTCATTAGTATGGTCTGATTTACCATTCAGTGTCATTTCTGTGATTTAGGTACATCATCTTTTTTATTTCTAATACAGATGCTAATCAGTTGAAGTTCCTATTTGCAAAAAAAGTCTCCATTTCTGCTTAGCATATAACAGTCTTTACATGTTAGTCAGCCTCATGTAATTCTACTTTTTTCTAGTTTTCTTTAGCTCTTTAAGATGTAAATCAGAGAGACTATTATGTGAACCTTCTTGTTTTTGAAAATTGGCAACGAGTCTGTTCTTTAGTTGTGATTTTATCCACAATGCATTGGAGATGCAAAATCACCATTGTTTTCATTGAACACCAGATTGTTCTTAATGGTAAATTGTCATCAATATTGGTTCCAAAGTAATTTTGTATCTCTTTGTCTAGAGAGAAGGAAATATGTTCATTAGCCAACAGTGGAAGAACAGCGTATCTTGTGAGGCCTTCAGTTCCCATTCTATATTCACTCTTATAGGAGAGTGGTCTGAGCGATATTCTCTTCTGATAGATGCATCCTTTAACATATTTCGAAGAGCCTTTGAAATTAGGATGCAATCAGTTCTCAAGTATGAGTCATGGTGGTGAGAATAGAAAGTGAAGTATTTTTTGGTGGGATGTAATATTAGCCTGAAGGAGTCAATCAAGCTTCTGTCTTTTATAAATTTTCTTTTTCTGTGCCAGAGTGCCTAAAATCATTTTTTATTCTTTTAGATTTATCTTTGTTAAAATCTAGTAGCATATTAAAATCTGTTTCTATTATGCTTTTATCATTATGTGCAAATTTAATTATTCTGTCTGTAGGTTGTTGTTTTTCTTAAAAAAAATAACTGTTGTTTAGAGCATAAATTATCCCTAATGTTAGGTTGCTTACACGTATGTTATCTTTTAAGGCAAGGAACAACTCTCTTTTATTGAGTTGTTTAATTGGAACATGACATTTTTAACTATTAAAATCACTATCCCATGTGCTCTGTAAGATCCAGAGTTTATGTATTCATCATAACAGTTATTTGTAACAAATGGTTTGTTTTCATCTGATGGGTGTCCATATATTTCATTTGTTTTAATTTTCTTTAGCTGAACATTTATCATTAACCCCTTTCTTGTTAGTTAAGCCAATTTACATTGTAAGATACAAAGTGTAAAAGAGGATGAGTGGTTGGTTATGTTATTCTTGTAGAACTTTGACACCTGAGTGCATTAAGTGTTATACAGTATGTGTTTTCCTAACCTTAAGTGTAACCAAGGTGTGTGTTCTGCTATGTAAAGTTTTTTAGTGTTTTTTTTTAATTCTTATCCCTAACCCTCTTTTCCCTTCCCATCCTTTTGTTCAAGGAGGATTCCAATTCTTTTATGACATATATTAAAAAGATGTAATTTGTAGTCTCCCACCCACTTCTTTCTATCCCCATTAATTCATTCAATGGTTCTTCATTGGAATGAAAAGCCATTATCATTCCTAACTGAACCATTGTTTCCCTTGTTCCCCCTTCCTTTGTCCTCGCATATATGAAGTAATATGTTTAAAATAGTACCATAGATACAAAATCTATTATATAATTATTGCTATCACGCCTGCATATCATATGCAGTACTACAACCTCTGAGTTATATTTAATTAGTGTGAAATATTGGAAATGCATAGGAACATATAGTATATTAAGTACAATATTTAAATATGTTAAAAGCAGTTGTAAAATATTCTATGAAATTTAATTAATTCATTAGCTACAATAGTCATAAAAGTTAATTAATTTCTGAAATATGTCATAATATAAATACAAAAACTATATATGTGTTTTGATAATATATTTAAATGTATGTTTTATGCTAAAATTGAGACAGTATATTGTACATAAAACATCTACAATGAACCTTATTTATAGGTAAAACATATACATCATGAGTATTATCTCTGCAGTTAATCATATATAGCGGTGTGACATATATATATATATATATATATATTAGGGATGTGCACAAATATTCATGACATTCATTATTCATATGAATTCAGCTGAATTTGGACATTTGAACACAAATTGAATGTTATAACATTGTACATTAACATTCATATTCATGTTTCGGAACATTTGTACAAATAGTTTGGACATTCTTTAAGCTGGGGATGTGGGAAAGTGGCTATACCAGTCACATCTGCAATGGATCCAGAATGCATTCGACATGGATTGAGAGTGGATTCAAAGTTGATTCAGGTCAGCTTTTACACTTTCAGAGTGGATATGTTGCAAAATACGTATTGGATACATATTGGATATGTATCAGATACATATGTGTTCTTCTCAGATATTCGTACGAGTTCATACAAATACATTCCTATCAAACAAAATCCTACCACATTTGAAGGAGATCTATTTGAATGAATATAATTTTTCTAACATTTTATTCATTATTTAATATATATATTAAATAATATATATATATATATATATATATATATATATATATATATATATATATATATATATATATATATATATATATATATATATATATATATATATTTCTCTTTGGTTTCTCTTTGATGTCTTCTATATTCTTTTTTATTTTATGGGTATTCTTTTTAGTAGTAGTGTCTTTTGCTCCTTTTGGAACCTGTTTCATTCCTGGAGACCAATTCTTGCATTTGTTTTTCTGGGGTCATTCATTTCTTCTTCCAGATTTGGTTATATCTGTGTTGGCTTCTTATTTTCCCAGCAGCTTGTTTCCTAATTTGGAAGCATACAGTGTTTGCTCCATGATTGAACTAAATACCAGAGACCCTTGGGTATGGAGCAGAATATAAAAATGAATGAATGAATGAATAAAAATCTATAATACCAGCTGTATTTTTTTTAGTCCTTGTATTCCCAGCCCCCAAAATGTCTTTAGGGCTGTCATGAAACCCTTGGACAGGTTGGTCATTTATAGATAGATTTTTAATGATTGGTTGTGTGCATATACCAACTGTTCAATTTTCTGTGAGTAAAATCCAATTATAAAGTCTTGTGGGGGCAGTAAATATGGGCTTAGGGAGAAAAGGAATGATGTATTATTTATATTTATGCTTCTGTTATTTTTAGTTTTGGTGCAATTTAAGCACATCATTAAACATAAAAATCTTGATGGCATTTCCTTCAGCCCCCTCACTGATCCCACAGACACACATGTTCCCCTTATGATTTTGGGTTCAAAGTTCCCAGATTTGAAGATGTTTTGGCTTGCAATGTCTTTAGTCTTTCATAGGGATATGCACAAAATATTTTATATATTTGATTCATATCAAATCGAGTGCATAGAAAACCAAAAGCAGGGCCTGAATACAACAGCTTGCTCAGATGACAAATGCCCAGCAGTTCACCTTTAGGGACAGAGCACTAAACATGTAATCACTTGTCCATCAGGACAAGTATCTACTGATAAGACTGAATTTGTCTGAAGTATCTCTAAAACCCCTTTTCTTCTCTGATTTAGGGATTCAGCTTCAAAAGTGATCCTTGGGAAAGAGCATGAAGTTTTTATGCAGTCTGTACATATCATTCATCATCCTGAACGCTTCTTTCATGGCATGAGGGTGCTGTTCTAGTGGTGCACTAGGAAGTGGCACCCTAAGTTGACACTCCTAAAATGGGCCCTCCTGGCAACTGCAAATTCAGGGAACTTCCCTTCTCAGTCTTCGAAGGCTCTGTACAGCATTCAGGGGCTGGATGAAGCCTTCAAAGCTGGAAGTCAAGACTGAGGGCTGTCTGAATGCAGACAATACTTGGAGCAGACTACAGTTAGCCTGCTTCAGTGGGACCCACACTTACTGTCCTTACAAATACACAACTAAACTCTAGAAGAGAGTAAACCCTGTTGTGTAGAGATCTTCCACCAATAAAAAATAAGGTAACTCTTTTGACAGCATTTTCAATTTTTTTTTCTTATTATTTAGTACTTATTTGTCATATCTCTGAAGGTATGGAGTCTGACACATATCTGAGAGGAGGTCACTCTACAACCTAGAGATGTACACAAACTAACACCAACAGTTTCTTCATTTTGACAATGAACCAGTTAATCAAACACATGCTTGCCTTCAGTTTTGAACTGGCTCAAGAACAAGAATATTTTTTTCCATTGGAAAAAAACCCTTTCGAGGGCAAAACACAGCAAATATGTACTGTTCAATTGAATAATTTGCTTTCACCAATGGAGAGTGGTTTGGTTTGATTGAATTTCTGGATATTCAAACAACCAAATGTATGGTTCGATATGAGTGTTCATGAACAAAGCACAGTTCAACCAAACTAGTTTGGCACATCTTTAATTCCTATGCCTTTGACTGCTGATAGTGATGGTGCTAACAAGAAGATCTGACTCATAAACCTTAACTTAGAGATCAATCTATATAAGCGGAGACACTCCTTTAGATATCTACACAATGTCAAGTCTACACATAGGAGTGTGCAATGCTATGTTACACTATGTGTCAAGTTATCAGAGGAGATTAACAGAGGAAGGCTCACATATACCTGGTTTAACTTTGAGAAAAGTCTTTTTATCAGCTTCCACTGAGACTGCTCACAGTGCTTTGTCAGGAGACAACATTCAATCCTCAGAAGAGATGGATTGAAATTGGTCTGTTCTCCATTTTCAGGTTTTGCCTACAGCTTCATTCAATGCTAAAAAGACACCTTAGAGAAATGAAATGGAAGTAAATAATTAAAATTATGAAATTGACTAAAAACTCTTATTAATTGTGGTTTGGGTAATTTAATTTCAGTTGACTAATTGGAGCTGCTGCTCAGTTGGGAACTTCTCAGCTCTTTTCTTCCCCTTGGCCATCTCTCCATCCTCACTCAACAGGAATAATTCTATCATGCTTTTGAACATATATCAAACAGAAATCTCAGTTGATTTTAAGATTCAAGGGCATAAAACAGACCAATAGCACATTGGTGATTCATGGTTTTATTTTACCTTATTTTGTTGCAGAAATTACACTTTTGGAAAGTGCTCAGCATGCTTAAAACTGATGTTCTCTAGGGGTACATTAGCTACAAGCATTTCTTTTTTTAAAAAAAAGCTGATTAAAGTTGACTGATGATCTGGTTTTCTCACTCATTTTTAAGCTATGAAGGAAGTCAAGTGGAATCAATTGTCTGCTGATACATTGCCTCTCATAAATACATAACACCACAAGTACTACTGAAATACCTAAAAACGGCATAAAAGATAGGGAAAAATATTTCATGTGTGAAATTTCCAAGAGAAATGCTATTGCTGTTGCTGCTGCTGTTTCTCCTTCTCCTTCTCCTTCCCCTTTCTTCCTCTTTCATTTCCTAACCATGATAATGCAATTTTAGCCAGGAGATTTATACTGGAAATCTGTTAGTTGAGCCCTATCCATACCTTTTTATATTAGAAAAAACTGGTCAGGTTTTATTAAACAGCACATTTTGACTGCAATCAGACACAGAAAAAAAGTACCTCTGAGGCAGCTTAGAGAAGGTTTTGAGATGGGATTGTTCACACACCAGTCTGCCCTTTTCCCTTCTCCTGACCGTTCTGTGCTAGAAAGTGTGGATTAAAGAAAGGTTGGATTAAAGAAAGGTTGGGAACACAACTGCCACACTGCCTCTCTGAGGCACGTCTGAGACGCTCGTTTTGCTATGTCTGAACACAGCCTTTGTCATATGCTGTTTACAAAGAGCACCTGATGTCCAAAGTTCAGCAGACATTGTTTATACAATATTTATGCAGACTCCATGCTTGGTGAAGTTGTAGCCCTGCCAGTTGCTCATCATCTCACCCAACTGTCCCATTTCTTCTGCACACAAGATTTCAAGCCCAATACAAGGAACCTTATGATACACTGTAGCATAAGCAACAAAGCTGCCTATGTGTGCCATTCCTGCTTCTCCAAGATAATTATGATTAAAAAAAAAATCCAAGGCTATAGGTATATGCATGAAATGCACCAGAATAAATATGGGAAGGATATAAAAAGCTGCATTGACAACCCAGAGAGCCAGATATGCATTTATATTAACATAAATATTTAGGGAAAATATGAGTAAGTTTTGCAAGGTGAGGGCAAGGCTGCTGTGTATCCAGTAAATTTGTTCTTTGCAAATCAGATGGAGGGATAGAAAGCTGACAAAGGAACCCATTGAAGGAAGGTGTCCTGATGCTGGCATTTGGTTGTAGAGTGTTGTGTACTATGTGGCTAGTTCCTGGATTTCACTGTGGCTTGCTCATGCTAGAACTTACCCAGTGCCTTATAGAAAAAGAAGAATTGGCTTTTACATCCATCTTTTCTCACCCACTTGAGGGGACTGAAAACTGCTGACAAAGCTTTCTGTTCTTCTCCTCCCAACAGACACCCTTTGAAGTAGGTGGGGCTGTGAGAGCTCAGAAAGAGAGCTATGAGTAGCCCAAGGTCACCCACCTGGCTTCATGGAGGGGTGCAGAATCAAACCTGGTATTTCCAAATAAGAGTCCTGCTCCCTAACCACTAGACCGTATTAGTACCATAAATTGGCTGACCACGTGGAGGTTCTGCATGTCCTTGAATCTTCACAGCTGAGATAATGTACTAGCAGAGTTTGTGTCCATATAACCCAAATGCACCCACCATCCCAACATAACTATGTTTTAAAATGCTGCTTAATCTACTCTTCCAGCAACCATTTCCTGAATGGCACTTGACCAGACCTATTTGGTCTTCTGACATTGTCACAGATGGAAGCCCTACCATTTTCTGGTTTCAGCTGGTTGGTCATATCATAGCTAGCAAATGAAAATTCCCCAGCTATGATTCTCATGTGACAGGGAGCATGCAATAGGTGTACTGGCAGCAAACTGCCATAAGAAGAGTGCTGCAACCGTAGCTGTCTTCATAGCAGGCAACAGCAGAGACACCCAAGAGAATTTTGCCTGAAACTGTAAAAGAGGAACTTATCTTTGTTAAATCTGCAGACAGATAAGCTATCTTGGTTCCTACAATGTGTCTGCAGTGAATTTAACTTGCTCCTTTAATCTGAAAGTGGTAAAGAGCTTTTAAAATGAAACAAAATCTCTTTTCTCATGGTTATTTGTTACTGATGTTAGAATCATCTGAGAAATGGGGTCATGGCAATCTTGGCTGGAGTCACACCCCTAGAATAGCCCTATTGGACCTAGAAGTGTTATGCCCATTGCTGTGTGTTTGATAACAAGCCCTATGTCCAAGTACTGAACACAATGAGTACACTAAAATTCATTCAGCCCCCTTCTGATCCAATGACCCAAAGAAGAAGGTTATTTGGCAAGAAGAAATAAAGCAATCAGAAAATCAGCAGTAGCAGAATCAGTTTCCACATAGCCTTTTGCTTCTTCATCTTCATGACAGTCCACATGTGCTAAATGTTAGCTTGAGTTACTATTTTGCAATGTGGCTTATTGCTCTCTTCTAGCCTGGCAGTGCTAATATGGTGAGAGGCAAGCCAGGTCCAGTTCCTTAAACTTATTATATTTTGATGGTAAATCTTTGTAAGTGAGGAAGGAGAGGGCTAAGACAGAAGAAGAAGTGATAGTAGGTTTATTTTTACTGTAGTAAGAGAGTTTTTAAAAAACATGAATGTTTTCAAAGTTGCAAAACATTAGTCCTACTGATCAGCAGAATATTTATTGTGAGTGGCAGAACCTACCCTTCATATGGAACATACCTCATGTGGTTCCTGCCATCTCAAGCTGCAAAATACATCATCTTCTTTTCTTAAACCTAACAAAGTTAGTAGTAATATACAAATGGCTCTGATCGCACATGATTCAAAGTGACCTGGACTTGGATGTTGACTTCTTTGAACTTTGGAACTGGGGATTTTTAAAGCCCATCCACAAATGTGAGATGCTTGGATAGGTTCTGGTTGCAAAGCCTTACTTTGATCTTGTCAAATTTCATTTTGGTCCATTGACGACTAAAATGTGAAAGTAGACTCAGGTCACTGGAAGAATAAAAAACATAGACCCGCAGATTTAGTCTTTAGCATTTTTCCAAATAGATATGACAGCAGCCAGGGAAACTGACTATTTTCATGTGGTCACAGACTGAATTATAAGCAATTTTCACATAGGAAGATGGAGGTCATTCCAAATTTGTCACCCTTACCCCTCTGAATTAAGAGACCTCTGAATTAAGGTGGAGACTATCGCTTTGAAAACACTTTGAATTGGAGGAGACAGGTAGAGCTAGTCACCCCTTCCCATGTCAAAATGGAAGAAGGCTCTGCCATCTGTCTAAATTATGACTGGGAATTCCATCCCTGTGATTTTGACTGGCAAGGAGAAAGAGCTCTCCCATGTGCAGAACGAAGGCAAGTTCTGCAGAGCCTGAGTCTGGAGGGTTGAACACAGGACCATTTATTGTGATCAAATATGGAAACATTACTGAGAGGACTAGTAAACCAGTGTCTACTGCAGAGATATTCACGCAGCTCTGCAAAAGAAATATTGTAATCCTGCTTGTTGTGGAATGGCAGAGGCAGCATGGCATCCTTGCGCTACTTCCACATTCAAGGGTCCGGTTAATTGGCTAAAATTGAGGTTTCTGGCTGGAGCCTCATTCAGCACATCACACCCTTGTGGGTAACTTTGGCCTACTAACATAGGGCCACTAACTAAACACTTTAGCAAAGTTCTCTAAAAGGAAGTCAGATAAACTTTATGATTTGTTAATTTAAATGTTATTTGTTGATATACTGAACAGTGATCCTGAAAGTACCTTGCATGCATTTAGCAAGACCAGTTTCCTGTTATTTTTATTCTCCTATTCATTGTGTTTTATTATTGAAACACGTGAAATTATATTTTAGTCAATCATGTTCAGAGTACCCCGTAGGGCTGTCCATCTTCCTAAAGGGGAAAGGACTATAAAGTTACCAGTGGGACATGACCGTTTCAATTCTGCATTTGATTCTGAGCTCACTGAGTTTTGATATGTATTTCAAGCTTAATCTCCCTCTTCTAAAGCACAAATGCTCAGTGGTCAAAAATAACGTTTAAGCCATACTTTGGGGTAATTGGCTTCAAAGGAATAACTTAGAAACAGTTAACATACGTACTGACAAAGACCAAAATTACCTGAATGTGTAGATCAGGGATGTGCACGAATGGGTTTTTTGACATTCGATTTATTATGAATTGAAAATTAGAAAATCCTTATTCATTTCAATAGATCCCCTTTGAATGTGGTAGAATTCTCTTAGATACAAATTTATTTGTACAAATTCACACAAATATCCAATATGTATCCGATACAAATTCATACATATTTGAAACATACCTGTGCTCTGAAAGCATCAGATCTGGTCTGAATCCACCTTTAATCTTCTCTCATTTCATGTTGAATGCAATCTGGATCCATTGTAGATGTGAGTGGGACCCCACTTTCCCAGCTCCCCAGTTTAACAAATGTCCGAACTATTTGTATGAATGTCTGAAACATTTGTATTCGTACTAATGTTAATGTATGAATGTTGTAACATTTGATTCATGTACGGATGGATGTTTTTCCACTGTCACTAAAAGTACCCATTATGTACCCATTAACGGGTACGTAATGGCATTTTGTACCCATTAATGGGTACTTAATGGGTACTTCTAGTGACAGTGGAAAAACAGCCAATGTTGGAATTTGTATGAATTTGTATGAATGACTAATGTTACAAATATTGGTGCATATCCTTAGTATATATTCTCAGATTTTCTGTACCACCTGCAGAAATCTTAAGCAAGAATTGATTCCAGGCCCATGGTTGTGATGATTTTAATTTTTTAATATTTTATTTTATAAAATAAATCCTCCCATATTAAATATGTATCCAACTACACACAAAATGGACCAGAGGAATTTCATGGGAAAGCCATAAGGTGGAAGAGACCAGGTCACCAGCATGAAATGCATTCAGAAGATCAAAAGAAGTAGTTACTGTATTCAGGACCTGTCATTTTTGGTAAAAATGGTCAGACAAAACATGATCTCGGAGCAAGACAGACAGCACCTCCATGTTTGGTGATGAGAAGTAACCCGCAATGAGCATGAGGCCTTCCAAAGTATCTGGTGACAAAGCACAAAATAGCATTCTTAAATAAGGGTCTCAGCTATGGCATCCCCAGAAAGCACCTGGGGACACTTGTCCCTAGTGTCTCCCACCATGGCTGCTGAGATTTAGTCAAATAATACAAGGCTGTTTCTGCACTTCCCTGGTCTCAGACTTCTCCAGCCAGTCCATTCCTGTTGGAACAGTTCCCAACTGGAGTGGATCAACCTTCCTGGAACAAGTCTGTCCACCCTTGGAATGGCCTTTGATGTCTGATGCTAAACTAGGTCTTGAAGAAATTGCCCTCAGTAAGTCACCTCTGACACTGTCATCAGTCTACATGGTAGAAGAAGAAATAACTCAGAGTACAATACATCCTCGGAGTTATTTCTCATATTATTGTGTCTGGAGCACTTCCGAGAGCAGATTCTGTGCTTCAAAGATGACCTGTGTGCCCAATACTGGTGGGAACACTGAGGCTTAAGCTTCATCCAGACAGCTCTTACCTATCTACATTATTGGGGTAATCTGGAATAAAGCATGGATAATCTGGTATAAAATGTGTCTGAACGTGCTTTACTTCAGATTATCCCAATAATGCAGATGAAGTAAATGCTGTCTGAATGAAGCTCTTATTAGTTATCACCTAATATCTTTTATAACCAAGCAGAAACACTTTGAGGGCTTTCAGCATTCCTGTTGATTTCATGCTGAATAATAAATCAGATATTGCTGCTATCATAGAATTTAATCTGTTTTCAAGCGTGCCTCTTAAACCCTAAAATAATATTTATCTTAGTCAGGATTCTTACACTGTCTCCTACTGCACCTTTATAAAGCTTTTCCCTGAGGATTTACCAAGTATAAATTGAAAATCTAAATTGCAGAAGTTAATCTTACCAGCTTTCAGCCATTATAGGGGAAGTGTTCCTATCTGATGAGGCAGGCTTGCTTAATGACATTTTTAAAACTTCTGGGTGCTGATCCAAGTGTAGAAATGAGCTCAGTACGGAATTAAGCCATTCAGGTTTTCATAATCGCAAAAGATGGGGCACTTTTTTAAAAAAATTAAAAGTAAGCCAAAAGCATTATACTTTTATGAACAAGAAATATATCCAGTTCACACAAGATTTCTATATACTATATGTCCACACAGTGCTAGCATGATATGCAGCAACCGGTGAAACATCTTTCTGCCACATATTGATTTCCGAACTCCTACTTCCATACTCCTGCATAGGAAGGTCTCCTTGAGCTGCAGTAGAGACTGGCTGGCCTGAGGGCCTAGTTAAGGTGCCTTTGTCACATAATGGAGATACAGCCACAGGGCCTTTTTACACTTACTGGTATCCTTATATAATACAAGGTCTAGTTCACTTCTGGCCCTCTTTTCATCTTCCAGTATGGACTAGTCAGTTTGGTCTAGTGGTTATCTGGAAATACCCGGTTTGATTCCACACTTCTCCATGAAGCCAGCTGGGTGACGTTGGGCTAGTCACAGCAATCTTCTGAGCTCTCACAGCCCCACCTATCTCTCATGTTCTGTTGTAGGGAGAATAGAAAGCTTTGTCAGCCACTTGATTTCCCTTAAATGGGTGAGAAAAGTAGGGTAGAAAAGCCAACTCCTCCTTCTCTTCTATTTGGATTTTCAAAAATCCATTTCAAATTCAAATGTCGTTATTCATCAAATTCAAATCAGATTTTTGACTTTTTGAATATCCGTCCACATCCCTACTCTCAAATGATTAAAATTTTGTCAGCAAGAAAGGTGTATGAATATAATAAAAGAGATAGATGTTAAAAAGGAGAGGGGGGGGAGGTAATCTGTGTATTGAACACAGGACTCAACTTGAGGCCCATCGTGTTTCCCTCCATTTTATTGATTGATTTCCTACCTTGGGAGTCAGGAAGGAAGACTTGCCAGTAATTTATGCAGGACAATGTGTGAGCACAGGAGAACATTTGTCTTTTCTCCAAAATGTTTATAATTTAGATCCAGCTTTGTACCTATGAAATGTTGTATAACGGACTCAATGGTTGCTTGACTGAAGTATTACCTTCTCTACCTAAATAATTGCTGAGCAACAGGCAGGAATTGTGCCTGCTTGAAATGATGATGACAAGTATACAAGAGCTGTTGTTGTTGTTTTGTTTTTTGAGCACATGGAAACCAAGCAAGTGAGACAAAGGGTACAATGTCTTTTTTCATACTTTGCTGGAATCCATTCCAGGCCTTCTTTTGAACCCTCCCTTCTGCATACTGGAGCAGAAGAGAGAGGGCCTGCTGACTTATCTAGGCCAGTCCATTCACATTGGGATGGAGCGAGATCAGTTTTTACTAGGGATGTTCAAGAATATTCAAAATATTCATCATTCAATCGAATTCGACCAAATTCGAACATTTGAATTCAGATTGAATGTCCAGACATTTGTTTTAAATATTTGAATACTAATATCTTGAATCATTTGTATGAATAGTTCAGACATTTGTATGTGTATGGATACGTACACATTACATACATATCTTTATGCATCTTATTCGTATCTGTACGCATTTGTATGGATATGTATGAGATGAAAATGGGATGCATACAGATGCATACAGATGTGTATGGGCACGTATAAATGTTGTTGGTATTCGTATCATCAAATATGTATTGAATATTTGTACGAATAGATATGAATGTATTCAAATTGTTCAAATTTCAATACATTCATTTTTTTCCTAGTCACATGAATTCCGACATTCAGGTATTCTGTATGCAATCAGGACAGCTCTGGTAAAGAGCATACACATGTTCACTAGGCTATTACAGCTTAGAAGCATGCCCGCCCTCACCAGAGCTATCCTGATTACCGATGAGGTATGGAGCATGACATTCTGCTTCACACTCATCCCAGCCTATACCCCACACTTACCTGGAGTGTCCAGCTGCGAGAGCATTTGTTCTTTCTTCAGGGCTGCTGTGGGATCCCACCCCCTGGCTGGCGCGATTGGCCATCGCCACCCACGTCATACATTCTGTGATGTGCTGGCTGGAAAGTGACCGAACAGGGGAGGGGGAGGGATCGATCTTCTGGCCCAGCAGTTTGCCTCCCACCCTTTGATTGTATCCCCCAACAACCTGCTCACGCAGGTCATTGTCCTGGGGGTATGCCTGGATGTCCCCCTGCCATCCTCCCTCACCCCTCTCTGTTATCCCAGGCCATTTCCTCCCCACTCTCAGGGATCTTGGCTTTTCGAGTCCCACAATCCCCAAGAGGGTGAGAGGAAAAGCTCTGTGATATCACCAAAAGGGGGAGGGAGGATGCCAGAGGGGCATCCAGACAGACCCTGGGCAGTGCCCTGAATGAGGGGCATGATCCAGGGATGGGGAGGCATGCCCCCAGGTCAGACCAGTCTGCCCTAGCTCTTCCATTGGCCACCTGCCAGCAGCCAGCACATCCACCGGTGCCAGCCAGTTGCACCAGCCAGGGCGTGGTGCTCAGTAGCAGCTCAGGCTGGTATGCTCCAGGTACAGAAGCACGATTCACATTTCTGGCTGCCAAGGAGTGTCAGAAATGTGTATGGTCATTGTGTACCCAGAGTGTACCGAGTTTACTGGCCATAGTGGGAAGAGGCCTTAGATCACCATGGCAAGGATCATGGCAATATCTAACATGCAATCAACCCATGGCATACAACTGCAGTCACAGCTGTGCTCTCTTGCCCATTTGAAGCATTCACACCTGAAAGAAAGTCTGAATGCTGTGACTGGGAGCATACCAACAGGAATATTGGGGCAGTTGGAGGGAGCTCCCAGACCAGCTGGAAGGTTACGGCAGCTGGAAGTCGCTCCCAGGTGCTGCCAGATGGCAGTAGTAGCACAAGTGAAGGCCTCCCCTGGATCATCTAGGACTGTTCCCTCAAAGTACAAACAGTCCCTTAGTTCAGACTGTTTTCGTGTGTTTTGCTTACTGTTTTTCAACGTTATGTCTGTTTTCAGTACCATGCTGTTATTGAGTTACTGAATATGCTATGTTTTACTAATAGCAACTATTGTGAAGTGCAAGGAATGAGGGGTTGAAAGAATAAATAAATAACAACATAGCCAGCTGAATGTAAACTCATGTGGAATGGGGAAAAAGAAGTGGAAGCATTGAAAATAATGAGAAAAATGATACAGCTCCCCAAAAAACTAACTGCAGTAAAACAAAAGCAGCAGGTGGACATACGGAAGAGAAAAATCCATAAATGAAATGCTGGTTTAAGAAGAGGAGAGATTAATAAGAAGCTGTGACTACTTAAGCAGTCAAAGAAAAACAGCAAGGAAACCATGAAAGCAAGAGAGCCCCTTTTCATCATGGAGTGAGTAGAGATAGTTATTTTTAGTTGCAGGGGATGAGGATAGAGAAACACACCAAAAAGGATGATAACCCATTTGGAATTTCTATCAAGCTTCATACCTGACCTTTGGATGTGTTGAGATATAAAGACAGATTGAAGACAAGGAATAAGAACATAAGATCGAAAAGGAGCCCCTTTGGATTGGGCAACAACCAATCTAGTCCAGCATCTTGCTTGCACAGAGGTCTACCAATTGCTTCTGGGCATCTCAAGCAGAAGACAAAGGCAAAACCTTCACCTGCTCTTGACTCCCTTCAAATGGCCTTGTGAAACATCCTGCCTGTCTCTCCAATCCAGGGATAGTACCTAAACATCCAGAGCGTCCATTCTAGTAGCCATTGATACATTTGCCATCCATGAATTTGTTTATCCCTTTCTTAAAACCATTCTGGCTCTAACCAGCCCAGATCAAGACTTTGTTTAGATATAGCCAACAACTATATTTCAAAAGAGCACAGTGAAAGGTCAAGCATAATAATAAGCACTGCTGTCCAATAAGCACAGATAGTTTTCCCTGAGATACCATCCATTGCCATAACAAATCAGGAACTGGAAGGTACTACAGTATTTACCTTTTGCTCATGCTGGACACTGCCCCCTTCAAAGAGCCTAAGGCAAGGAGGAGGAGGACCCCGAAAAACATCCTGGGGCACTTAGACCACTGTAGTGGTCAGCTGTAGTGGTTACTGGATGTCCTTTTGGCACTGGACCCTTTCTGCACTGCCCTCTATTTTAGAACAAATTCTGGAATAATAGGCAGCAGTCTCTACACTAGTGTGGATTAGGCCAACCCCTTTAACCCTCAAACCCTTGGGTGGTGCTCTAGAAAGTGCTGCCAAAAATTAGTCTACTGGGAAACTGACCAGGCCAGAAATGCTGAAAGCTGAGAATAAAAAGTGCTTTAGAGCCTTGTCACTGCCTACCAGCAACTCTCTGGAGGCAAGAGACTGAGCAGCATGTCCCACTCCAGAGGCAACCCATCTCATCTTGGGATCAGTTGCTTGTTCTGGGCTGGATGACCCACTGTGCCCTGAAACCACAGATGTGTGTGTGAAATGCCTAACATTACTTTTAAAAGATGAAAACTGTAGCTCTTTACGTGCCTTCAGTTCTGTCCTTAAAATATGCCATTGGGCCATTTAAACACTGTTGAGATGTCTAGTTACTTATGGGGATAATTCAACCTAATAACTTTAAAATACAAACTCACTGGTAGAAGGGCTATTAATCTACTTTTGTCGATTTCTGCAGTTTGATGATACAACTAGGTTTCCAAATTGTGCTTTCCTTTGATGTATGAAAAGAAACAGAAAAACAAAAGAAGAGTAAATGTAATCACATTTAGCTTGCCGTTATTAATTTTCCAGATGCAACTGTAGTTTGCATCACAGGAACAATCATTCTAAACCAGCAGTTATTCTGTCTGAGGCCACTGGAACTTGGATAAACAGGAGCAGGAGAGAGAAATGATCCCTGTCCCAACTTGCATCCTCCACTTCTGTAATATCATTGTTCACACAGTTCAGATGCTAAGATCCAGAATAATCTTGAAGGCCACTCCAGGTTTCTAAATGAGTAAAGATCTACTAACAAGCTGCCTAGGTATAATAATGTTATGACCTCCTTTGCTACTTGATTTCCAAACCTAAAGCTATGCAGTCTGTATACAAAATGGTTCATCCTGGCCAGCCTGTGTGCACAGCTATATGCCTTGAGCTTTGGGAGGAAATTTATGTGTTTTCATCCAGATGAACCTGAAATATGGAAGTGACTTGAGGAGACTTCACCTACATCGTGTGCTTGTTAGATTTTGGGAAATTCATTTGAATTCAAGTACCCAAATATATAATCCACCTGTGTTCGTGTTTTGAAGCCCCTAGTTATATCCTTCTTAAAACTCGACAACCATACATCGCTGTAAACCAGACCTCTAAAATGCCTGAATAAACAAAAAATACTCTTATTTGAGGCTGTCCCCAAGAAATAAAAAGTCTGCCAAGACCCTCCTTTTGCCTCTGAGCGCCCCCAAGCCAGGGTTTTTAACGAGGTTCCAGCGCTACAAAACGTGGAAATCGCGCGACAAAATACATGTACTTTAAACAACTCTTCCAGCGCTCTTTCTGTAAGTTGCGGGTTTTCCTCGCTACATTTACCTTGAGGACGCTCCGTGGCAAAAGGGGCGGGGATTGCCGCCTGCACACACAGCAGAAACACAAGCAGCTTCACTTTCTAAAGCTCAGAACTAAAGAGCCAGAATCACACAGAATTGCAACATTGTTGCAATCACTGTGAGGTGTGAAATGGGTGGATTATTGCTAGGGGTGGATTTTAAAGCGATAACAGGGAAAGTGATGAGTGAATGAGCGATCGTGCGCTGGACAGGGTGGATTTTTGAAAGCAATAACAGGGAAAGTGGTGAGAGTGAATGTTTTCCAGCACGAGAAGCCATTTCGGGGGGGGGGGGGAGATCTGGGAGATGAACAGAGAGCCGATCGCTGTTTCTCCTTTGCACTTCTCAGGGATTGTCAGCGCTCGTATGCTGGGCAGGGTGGATTTTTGAAAGCAATAACAGGGAAAGTGGTGAGAGTGAATGTTTTCCAACATGAGAAGCCATTTCGGGGGGAGGGGGAGAGATCTGGGAGATGAACAGAGAGCCGATCGCTGTTTCTCCTTTGCACTTGTCAGGGATTGTCTTCCTGGTTGTGGCCACACCGAGTGCAGTCCCTCCCCATTCCCGCTGGCACCCTATGAAGAAGAGCAGGGGCGGGGAGAAAAAGATGCGCACAAAGAAAACAGGGATCCTATGGGGACGGAAGGTGCGTTAAAAACACGCATTTTCCTGAGCTTCATGTGGACGCTTATTCCTGATTTGCATGGCACTTTTAAAGTCCACTTCAACAGAGTGACAGTAGAGTGACAGTGGAGAAGTAAATAAGTCTTTTGGGGACGTGCCATTTATTTGTTTGTTTGTTTGTATTTCTATCCTGCCCTATACCCGTAGGTCTCAGGGCGGGTTACAGTATTATATTAATCTTAGACAGGTCCCAGCCCTCAGGCTTACAATCTAAAGAGACAAGAAACAAAAGGAAAATGATGTGGGAGGGAACAGGGAACAGCAAAAAGCAAGCACTTGAGGTCTTCAGTTCCAATTCTTCTGTTCGTTTCTTATTGCTGGAATTTTCCTATTCTCTTTACTTTGAATTTTCTCTTCATTGATGACAAACCGGATGATGGTCAGCTGGCATCTACTCAGCCCCGCCCTGCTCAGCCTCAGGACCAGACATTTTCTCAACCGATGGATCAGCTGCCATAGTCTCTTTGCCATCTTGTGAAGGGAGCAGTTGGAGGAGGGAGGGGCACTGCTGGGAGCAAGATGGCAGAGCCCAGCCTGCTGCCTCTTCTCCACTCCTCTCAGGCAAATGCATGCAAAGTTAGTACCAAATCTGACCACCAACACTTGAGGTATGGATTGCCATGGCCATGACCACAGTAACATCCAGTGTGCACTGGGATATTCCTATGATGGCGATGTTGTAAGTGATGGTGCAGCCACAGCTGTGCTTCCCAGAGGAGAGTGTGAATGCTGTATCCAGGAACTCACCATCTGTTCCTGGTTGGATGTTTTTACTTCTCTACAGCTTACAACAATCAGGGCAGCTGATGGATGCTCCTAGATACTCTGGGACACTCTGGGTCAGCAAAGGTGGCACGGTATGCATAATATGCACTTCCCCTGGAGTGTCTGCAGATGAGCAAGTGTGAATAGGACACTTAACTTAATTCTCTAGCACTAAACAATTATTGTGCTTTCCTTTCTTCTACATCTTGTTTTTTTAAAAAATGCTCCTTCAACTACCTGCTTCTTTTCTTTTCATGTGCTCCTCTTGCACATAGCTCACAGGAATAGCAATATTTTAGTAAGTTATGATCTTGCTAAGATGTATGGTGAAAGTAAAGAGAATGATAGCACTGTCTGTTGCTAAAGCTGGTGCCTGGCTTGCCATGTAGAGTATCCTTAATGTAGCATAAAGCAAATGTTTCTGTGGGGAACATTTGCTGTGAATTTTGAAACCCAGCTGTACTCAGTAAAATAAATCCTTGCAGATTTATTCCCTAACAGGCTTATGAGGAACCGTGGTGAGACCCATCAATGAAAATTTGTCCATGTGACAAGGTGAAAAATCTGGCTTTCCACAAAATGTTTTTAAGTGCATTGTAAATAATTGTATTTACTTAAGCTTTCACTCTCATTTGATATCTCAGCGAACACACACATATGCCATGTTGTGATTCAGGCATGTTTTATTTGCAGACAATTCACCATCATGAAATGAACTATCCTTTTGTCGAGCTTTATAGCTGAGTTTAGAAGATAATCCTTATGAATTAGATACCCAAGCCTAGGTTTACCCATCTTCCCTAGTGACAGTAATTTAAACATTCCTTGGTATGTTCAAGAACCTTTAAATGCATACTTGCCAGGAGGATATTTCATGTAATCAGATACTGATGATGCTAGTCACTCATTGGAAAAAGGGCAACTGACTTCAGTCATCTTAGGCCTTTCCACACTTACCTTTAGCTCAATATAGTGCAAGTCTGTCCTCTGTCCTGTTGGCCTCTGTCCTTTGGAAGGACAATGGAAGAGAGAGACCACATGCCATGCTAGGCTGTTCCATCTGTACTGAAAGAAGGTCTGTCAGTGGTCCAGGGGGCTCCGGAATGGAGCAGGAAGGTATGTGGAAGGGTGTTATAGCAAGGGAACTCATTTCAATGATGCACCAAACTGCATCACCAAAATGGGTCCATCTGGGGCCCCAAGGTTAGAAACTGTATGATCTACCTGGTGTGGAAATTCTTCCAATGTGCAGTAGGGGTGTGGACAAACCTATTTTCAGCCATTTGTTTCAAAACAAACAAAATTCCAAGGGTAGGGAACTGTTTTGTTTTGTTTTTCAAACACACACAATTGTTAAACTGGTTTGTTATCCTTTCAAACACTGAAAAAGGTCTAAAATAGGCCAGAAACTTTGTAGAAGTGGTTCAATTTCAGACCACTTCAGCATGAACTGGAGAGGGGGGTTGCAAGGTTTATTTTAATGTTACCTAGATCAGCTTGAATCTGAACTGAAGTCTAGAACCCTAATACTCAATAAAACTTGTTTGTAGATTTTAGAAATGTGCATGACCTGCATTGAGCAGGGGGGTGGACTTGATGGCCCTAGAAGTCCCTTCTAACTCTGTGATATTCTATGATTCTCTATAGCTCCCTTGTCCTTAAGCAGGATTATGCCACCTATATCTGTTCCAAAGAGAGGAGAATTCCGTCATCCCCAGCCAGTTTTACATTACTTTCTTCTTTCCCTGTACAGCCATACAGGAGAAATAACTGCATGAATTTCATTTGATTGATTTGTAGCCACGGGTTCTCAATTTGAAGGCAACCTTTATTGTTGTCCGTTGGCCTCAAGCTGTGTCTTTTATATTAGTTTTTCATACAGCTTCCCTAAGTATTTTAAATATCACTTTTAGCAACATTCTTTTCTATAAGTCAGCTGCTTGTGAGCCCCTGTTTGGAACCATGTTTCCATTAAAGAAGAAAATTCTGACAAATGCCACAGTCGTATTGCCAGAGGGAAGAGGCTCCTTAGTGCTTTGAAATATGTGACAGGAAAATATTGAAGGAAAGAAATGAATTAGAGAAACTTATTTAGAAACAAAATAAAACTATCCCTCCCTGCTCAGAAGTAAATCAGTGAGATGCATCCTCCTGGCAGGATAGGGCAAAGAAGATGGCATGTTTTATTCATACGGCAAGCTGCTATTTCACACCAATGCAAATAAAAAGTAGATGTGAACTAACAGCTGCTCTCAGACAGATTGCTCTGCATCACAGACGTCTAAAGATACACAGCTGGAGGAATGTGCACTAGATTTCCAGCTGTAAATCAAACACCCAACGAGTAAAAGCATTTAGCCCTCAATGCACAGTAGCATTAGTATTACTGCTTACAAGTGCAACAAGGAACAGGAATGAAAATGATGTCTGCTCCAAGATGTTCTTTCCTTCTCTCTCCTTCTATCCCTCTCTCGCCCTCTTTCTTTTTCTCCCTTTTTCTCTTTTGCTAGCGAAATATTGTACAGTGATTTCATGTGCTGTGAAATGAGAACACAAGTCCATTAAATACACAAACACTAATGAAAACTGATGAGCAAAAACAAGGTCCATGTATAATTTCATAATGTTTAAATACATTTGTGATTTTGGGTTGGGCTGCATTCACAGCCATCCTGGGCTCCATTGTTACAAGAATTAATAATATTATAGGTTATATTAGTACTAAAGGGCTTATTGATCAGAGTTTGCATACATAAAAGTCATTATCTTACAATAAAGCAAAACAATTAGGTGTCCCAGCACTTACTGGTGATCTGGTACATGGTACTCAATAGTCATCTTTGGACCCTCTTTGGACCCTTCTGCACACTGAGAGGTTTCACGGCCTCCTGGTATACTCCATCTGCATTGGATGGAACATAGACTGGACTGAGCAGTCCAAAGTGCCTGCTTAGTAGAGCAGTCTAATGGGTGCTAAAGAGAGAATGAGGCTAAATATTTTGAAACTGCTGAATGAAATTTAACATTTAATGGCTGAAATATTAGGAAATGGTCAAGGAAGATTAAACTTGGGCTGTAAACTAGATGTAATTATTTAGTGTTAGGTCAAACACATATACAGATCCACACGTATATCCTCTTTAATAAAACCTGCTACATTAGGTTTGACTGCTTCTGTACTGGGCTGTTTGGTGTGCAATGCAGACACAGGCCTTGGCCCATATTGCTCAGTCTCAGCCATGTCTAGAGTGGTAGATGTGATGCATGCCAGGAGATGTCTCTTCGAACTGCAGTAAGCAAGAAATGCCCTGTTTCTGGGATCATTTAAGGAAGCCTGTAAAAATGGCATTTGGCTACACCTGTTATCTAGCATGGGAAATGTTTGGAGAATGCTTTAAAATGGTTTCTCTTTGGCAAGCTCCCTGGCAACATTTTGTTACCACCCACTGGAAGGCCATGCCTCCTCTGGATAACTCTGGTAAACAGCCAGTACTGTCTCGAAAGGCAGATAGTATGATCCAAAAAGACTATGCAGAACCTGCCTGAAGCTAAGATTAGCAAAGAGAAAGAAAGAAATACTTTGAGGTGACTCAGAGATGGCTTTGAGGTGGGATTGGTCACATACTGGTCCTCTCCTTCCTTACAAACATTCCCTTACTCCCAAACAAAGGTGCATTCGAGAAGGCTTGGGAACATGAGGGCCACACTCTGTCTCTCTGAGATGCCTCTGAGACCGTCCTTTTGTTAATGTCTGAACATGGCCTGAGTGTCCATATACTTTATTGCTGGTTGAACTCAAAGGACATGTCAAAAGGAATGATATAAATCCATCCTCATTCTTTCTCAGACTTCTGAAATTGGTTGCTTTAACAATATGAAATATCAGATTTTTATCACATCTTAGACTTGGCACATTCCAATTCCTTGGAAGCATAGCAACATTTTTACAAAGTGATTTGTGATTTTTAAAATGCCATTGTCTGTTTGAGAAAACACTTACTGTTAGAAAAAATTCAATTGACTCTGCAATATTGCTAAAGTTTATTTGCAGTGCTGAGGCATTTAAAGCAAAGGTCACAGACTGATGTATCTTGCTCCAAAGAAACTCCACATTTTTCAGTAAAAAAGTAGCCCTTGGTTTGTCTTTGGATAAATATGTATCCCCTGACACATTTGGTTGCCTTTACTTGAACTGTGCCATCTTTAACTGTGTCCAAATATTTAGACGTGTAGATTTGTTATTATTATTTTAAAGGCAACGTTGTCTGTCAGGAGCGTAGTTAGTATTGTATTCAGCACAGAGCACTTAGGTATGATGTTTAAACACCATTCACCTTGCTTGTGGTAACAGATTAAATTTAATCAGTGTTATTCTGACATGTACACTGGGGATTTAATGAATAAATTATTGTGTTGTTTTGCTACTAGCAACCTTTCAAGGTACATGACCAATTCTGCATTCTCATAAATATGGAGTAAATCTTTGAATGGTGATCTACTTCATGTTAGGCCATAGTGCCATTTGCATTTAGGATAGCAAAATATAAAAGGAATGCAAATAAGTGTACTTGAATTCTTGTAAAATACAACAGAGTTCAGCAGTAAGAATGTCATGGCAAGTATTTACCATATACACAGTTTATAGCTGCTGTCCAACTTTTTATAGTGATTGAAAATTTCTAAAAAGGTTTAATGTGATTCTTCATTGCTACAGCTTTACTCGTTCTTTTGCATAAAATAAGAGATGTTGCAATTTCATTTTGTCTCTTGATGTTGCATCCCAGGATGTAATTCCAGTTTACTGTTGTTTTTGTTTTAAAATTTGGTCTTTTCTGTACTTACATCTCTTGAATTTGGATCAGTAGGTCTGGAATAACCAGACCCGCTGATCCAAAGCATGTGGAAACATGGGCCAGATCAGTGTTGTCCAGTTTGGTCTAGTGGTTAGGAAACTGGACTCTTATCTGGGAATACTGGGTTTGATTACACACTCCTCCATGAAGCCAGCTGGGTGACCTTGGGCTAGCCACAGCTCTCTTCTGAGCTCTCACAGCCTCACCTACCTCAGAGAGTGTCTGGTGTGGGGAGAATAGAAAGCTTTGTCAGCCACTTGATTTCCCTTAAATGGGTGAGAAAAGTGGGGCATTAAAGTCAATTTTTCTTCTTCCTCCCCATGACTGTGAAGATCACATGAGCTTTGCAGCTCCTCCCACACCTCTGACAACCTAGGCTCAAGGCTTGGCAGGGGTGTTTTTAAGTGGCATTCTATTGTGTACCACTGAAAAACACTGCCCCTGTAGTTCTGGATCACAGATGTTCCAGATTATGCCATATGCACGCCTCCCATGATCCAGAACAAGGCCCTTAGTTATCTTGTGGGCCCAATTAAACAGATCCAAAAGAGATATGGTTTAAGTCTCCCTTAATCTGGATTTAGCTACATCTTGTACAGACAGGGCAGAACTAACAGGGCAGTCCCTCTTTCATCTGCATTAATGTGCAGATGAGGAGGCCCAAGACCAGGGGCCTTTGCAGTGTTTGTGTGTGCCTGCATGCACGTGTGTGTGTTCATTCCATTTTTCTTTTTAGAAGCCATATTGATTCTTGGAGTGATTGTTGACTCTAGTCAGGAAGCAAAAGGCATCACGGTTATATCAACACATAAGTGAGAGGAATTATTTATTCAATACTCTGACAAGTGTTTTTGTGTGATTATTCATAGCAAAGCCATCTGTTGCAATATTGGGGAAGTTTATGTCCTTAAACATGTTGTTCAGCTCTGCCTGTCATCATGTCTGACCACCTCTGTCTGAAACTCATGGAATTGTTTCCTTCCTTGATCTACACAATCAGAAAAAAAATATTTTTACTGGATACAGATGGGCAATGAAAGTGGCAAAGTCCTGTCACAGCAGTAACAGGCCACTCCTGGGGTTTGTCACACCAACCTGTCACTGCTATATTACAGGAGCTAAGTCACATAGCATTTTAGGGCTGTGTGTGGCATGCTTTGTTGCCATAAATAAGGCTAACTTCTGCACGGCTGAATCTGTGTTGTGCTGTTCTGGTGGTTTTAGTGTGCACAGGGGGTGCAGTGCCTGCTTGACCCTGCACCTTTCTTATGCTCTTAAAATAGAAGAAAAGACAGCATCCATTCAGACACCACGCTCTTCCTCCTCTATGCTTCTATGAATGCTCTGTCACCACAGCACCTTAAACCGAGAGCACTTCAATTGATGCTTTCTGTTCTTCGAACCTCTTGCCTTTCATTTTGAAAAAGGGACCTCTGCTTCAATATGAAGGTTGCAGAAAGTCTCCCTACCTGTCAGATAGCATGTGCGCTTTCCTTACCATCATTTGACAGCCGAGGGAAGCTTCTTCCCTCCAGCTGGACTGGATGTCATTGTTCAGCTGATTGTGTAGGGAGAAGAGCTTTCCATCCACCCCAGGATTGAATGTAAATCCAGTCAGCGGTGTAGAAAGCTTCCCTCACCAGCCAAGTGATGGCAATGAAAGCTCTTGCTCCATTTGATGGTGCAAACTGACAATCTAAAGAGAAGCAAATTGCTTCCATTTCCTTAAAGCACCCCCCCTCTTGTCTGGATTCATTCTGTGACTGTGCCAACAAAAAGCATCCCATGAATGGCTGACTTCCACAGCAGAGAGGAAGTACTTTGGAAGAGCTAGGAGAGTGTGTTATTTTGCATTCTGTCCCTCCTTCCTTTCCTCAACTGAATGCCCATGCTAAGAATCTGAGCACACCCGTCAGACTTTCCCACACATACTGCAGATGAGGGTCCCTTTTACATCTGGGTATCATCCAGGGGAAAATCCACCCCCTGCTACCATGCTCCATTTTCATTCACAGATTACGATGGTCCATAAGACGGTACATAAGACAGACTAGATGGTCCAAAATGGCCACCTAGTCTGATATACCAGTCGACCTTTCTAGGGCATGAAGGTTTTAACATGTTTAATTGCTGATTTTTAAACCATCCTTGCTCTTGCTTTTAATGCTTTATAAACCACTTTACATTTTTTTTAATGGAAAGAAGTATAGAAATGTTTTAAAAATAAAAATAAAGCAATACTAGAAGCTATAATATTTTGCAAAAAAGGATGTGTGCTTCCATTTTTTTCCCATTAATGTTTCCTGGAAGCTAATTTTCTGGCTTGCTGTGTGGATTGCACAGTTTTACCTCATTGTTTTCATGTTGTCACTTTTAGAATAAGCAGTTGACCTTTTCAGTGAGAGAGATGAAGAGAGGGAGAGAGAAAGATGTTTATTTGTGGTTAAAATAGCACTAAGTAAAAAAAGACACTGTGAGATTGTCTGAAAATAAGGTGAGAATATGCAAGCGTTGCTTTTTAGATTTTTTTTTCATTTCATTTAGCACTCTACTGTAGTACATTCAAATACTCTTAAATACTTAAGTAGGCTAAATAAGAGTTTTAAATTTTTCCAGCCTTACAAGGAGTGGGTGGTAGGGCATGGCTAGGGCTAGTAAGCAGTTGATGTGCTCCAAACAGGCCCAAGGAATGGCAGTAGTTGTAGTTCAGCAATGTCTGGAGGCCCATAGTTTGAGTAGCCACAGAGTAGTGAAAACCCACCTTTTTAAAACTGAAGTCCAATTCAACTATCCATCTTTAATTCTGTGACAATGGGGGAGGGATCCAAGTGGCCCAAAAGCAGCTTAGAGGTGATAGTTGTCACATGCTGGTGTTCCCATCCGACCTTTAATCCACATAAAAAGCTAGGGTGGGGGGAATGTCTCTAATCTGCTTTTGAGCCACTTTTTTTTTTTAAAATCCATATGAAGATGCAGCCTCTGGCCATATTTAAACTTACCACTGTAGTTTCCCACCACCACCTGAGAAAGCAGCTGTTGCTGTTATGTCTCCAATTGCATTTCACTGCAATCACACAATTTCACTGCAGTCACACCACCCCATTTAGGGATGTGAGCACTACCAGAAGCACCATTGTTGCAGGGTGTGATTTCATGTCCTGAATGGAGGTGCTCCCATTTGCTAAGAAGTGGAGACAGAGAAACCATCCTTTTTAACCGTGATTACTAGACTTTCTCTCCTGCACCTTCTCAAGAGGTGTCTCACCATGTAATTGAAGGCCTGGCCAAAGTCTTCCTCCCCATAGTTAAGAATAAATCTTAAATCTATTTCCATAGGATTTTGTTAAGGAGAAATCAGAAATGAGAAGCATCTCAAACTAGGGTAGGAAGCCAGGTATATAACCACAGGAAATTTATATATTTTAATTATGCAGTCAATCAAAGTGTTTCATCAGATGCCATCATCAAGATATGAGTTCATAAAATGGAAAACTCAAGGCCTTTTTGCATTTTGACAATTGGGACAGCTAGGGACACTCTGATTCAAAGCATCCACACACTACAGAGTTGATTCGATTCCGGATGCTCCAAGGGCACAGCCACAACCATTGTTGATAGCTGTGAAGCAGCAAACTATACTAGGAGCATTAGGGATGTGCAGAGATATTTGAGATACTTGTTATTTGATCAAATTTGGATTAATTAAGACATTCAAATTTGAATTGAATGTCCAGATATTCATTTTTTAGTACTTGAACAAATACTAATATTTTGAATTATTCATAGGAATAATTTGGATATCTTATGTGTACAGATACATACACAGCGCATGTGTATCCGTACACATCTTATTTGTATCTGTACATATGGAATGAAAACGGGATAAAAATGGGATACGTATGGATGCGTACGACTTTTGTATCATCAAATACGTATCAAATATTCATACAAACAGATACAAATGTATTCATATTGGTTTGAATGTCCAAACATTCATTTTTTTTCTTTATTCATATGAATTTGAATATTTGAATATTTGATTTTAATCTAATCAGATTCAAAAATTCCATTTGTACACACCCTCAGTATCATCTATTGCTCTTCTAGTGCAGCCCTTGATGCAGCCTTCCTACCTACATTCATGCAAAGGTTTCATGAGGCCAGTGCAGGGCTGGGTGGCTGTGACTGTGGCTGCAACTGTGGCTACACAATCACATGCTACATTGCCACATTGCAATTGCTGCAGCAAGGTGGCCACTGCAAAATGGCAGCATTCACACTTACCCTGTTACAGGGTTAACTCCAAGGTAAGGGTGAGACAGAGCCATTGTTCACAGTGTGAACCCAGCCTCCATCCCTGATCATGTGCTATTCAGGCACTTGTTCAAGTAACTGATGGAGAAGTGGTCATCGTCTTTCCAAAATGATGCATTTTATTTCTACCCCAACCTTGCTGCAATGTAAGGATGAGCGTGAATGGGTGTATTTTTTTTTTTTTTTGCATTTGATTCATATCAGATTAAATGTAAGAAAATTCATATTCACTCAAATAGATCCTCTTCGAATGTGGTAGGATTCTATTTGATACAAATGTATTCATATGCATCTGATACAAATGCATACATATCCCATATGTATCCCATATGTATCCGATGCATATCTGATACATTACCCATAACATATCCACTCTGAAAGGGTCAAATCTGTCCTGAATCCATTTTGAAACAGCTCTCAAACCATGCCGACTGCACTCTGGATCTGTTGCAGATGTGACTCGCGCAGCCGCTTTCCCACCTCTCCATTTCGCGAATGTTCTGAAGCACTCATAGGAATGCTCCAAAACGTTTGTGCAAATATAAATGTCAATGTATTATGAATGTCGTAACATTTGATTCATATTCAGATGTACGAATTCGTATGAATATCGAATGTTACAAATATTCGTGCACATCCCAACCACAATTGTTTGGTCATCAGTAGAGGCAGAAGATATTAAGTGGTGTTGGAGACACGGTACCATAGGTCATTCTCTCTCTCCTTCATATCTTACAGGATAGGAGGATGGGAAGAAGTAAGGTTGAGTCTGGCAAATCGCATCTGCAGATGAAGCAATAATATCCTAAACATAAAGGGGTAGTTCTTGTTTTCTCATATTTGCAGGTAAAAAGCAAGATTTGTAGATTTTTACTTTAAAAGTGGGGGTTTTTTTTACCTTCAGAGGAGACATTTATTTATTATTTATTTACATTTCTATCCCACCCCATACCTGAAGGTCTCTGGGCAGGGAATACTGCCAGCAATCAAAGCTGTGAAGGCCTTCCACAGCTTTCCTCATGTCTGGAGGCACCCTTTCATTCTCTTTTCTCCTCTCTCCCCCTACATGAGTCTATTGTGCATTTGGTCCCCTCCAGTGGGACTGAAATCAGTAAGCTACAGAGGACAGCCAGACAGTGTGGTTTAACAGTAAGAGAATAAGAACAGAATCTACTAGACCATCTATCATAGACATATCATATGCCTTGGGCATACTTAGCAGCAGCAAAGATTTGTGAAGAACTAACCAAGGGAATCTATTGCACAAGGCTTGGAAATGGAGTGATTTGAAGAAATGCCATGACTGCTATCCAATGCTTTGCTGCCAGGTTCTTTTCATGTACAGTAACTTTCTATTCTCCCACAAGGATGTAACAGCTAGAAAAATAATAAAAGTTGATGTAAAAACCAGGCATGCAGTACATGTCATGTTCAGAAGAGTGTAAAATTTACAGGGCTAACACAGCCTTGCAACCAGCCCAATTTACAATTTGGTACTTAGGAAATGACATGAACATCTGGTTTTCATTTCTGGAGCAAATCTTTATATATATTAAGCACACATGACAGTTTGAAGAGGAATTAAAAACTAATACTAGCAGCTGTTGATAAGATATACTATTGCAATTTAAATGCTGCAGAAAGAAAGAAAGAGCTATGATTCTGTTTATTGCACTAAAAATGAACTAATCTGAATGGATTAGCTAAAAATATTACTATGAGTGATAACTTCAAAGAAAACAAATGTTTAAATTAGCTTAATCCAATATTTTTGGGCTTGTGGAATTCCAATAAAACATTATGGGTGCCAATTATTAAATGTCTGCTGAAGTGGATTTTAAAGAAATAGGACCTCTTAATCTTACCTTTGGGAAATGAAAAGAAAATTCAGACATGGAGAACACAGTGTGGAGCTTCTCTAAGTATGCAAAGTTGATAATAAACCTTCTGTTGGGTGGTTGTTTTGTTTCAATAAGTTCAAGTCCTCTTCAGGACACTTAGAATTCTTAAGTACACTAGAAACCCTTATGTTTTTCAAGGATTAAAGTTCCTCAAAAATGATGCATTAATTAAAATCATACTATTTAAGCGTTGGGAACCAAAGGTAATCTGGAGGTTAGGAGAACCTCTCAAAAAGCCAGGTAGCCTGCTGAGGCCTTGAATAAATTGACTGGATACCTTTTGAGGAGACAGGTATGGAAGCAGAACTATTGGGAAAAAAGGCAGTGATCCCTTCACATTTGAGGGAATAGGGACACTTTGAATATGGTAGGATTTGAATCTGACGCAAATGCTCTTTGAATGCAATTTGAATCTGCCCTAAATCCCTGTTGCCAGTTATGCCTTCTAATCCCCTCAAAATCTGTTCTGAGTCCACTTTGAATCTGCTCTGAATTCACTGCAGATGTGGCTGGGCAGACACTTTATCACTTTGTGAATATAACAAAGCTTCAGAGGAATGCACAAAAGCATTCCAAATTCAAATGTCAATTTTCAAATATAGCCAATATTTAATTTGAATGTGAATGTTCAAATTCATACAGATTGCAAACCTGATGAATAATTTGTGCACATCCCTACTTTATAAGAAGGGTCACAACTCCCCAGACACATATCTAAAATACATTCTACTGTATGAAAATGTGTTATTCAAAGTTCTATTATATACCCATGAGCTCTAAATTAAGACTTTGTATTTGGTGACATATCTAGCAAGCCAGATCGGAATGGAGTTCCAGAGCCTTAGTCAGTACCAAGCAGTCAACCTGCTCTTCAATATCTAACTTCAGTTCAAACCTTTTCTGTCCTTTCTGGGTCTCACTTCTTCTTAAGAAGCAGAGATATCTTAAAGGAGAAAGTGGGGGTATGAACAGATGCAATTTTCAGCATGTATAAAACCCATTTTTATCCCATATGCATCACATTTTTGTCCCGTACAAATCCGTACAAATCCGTATGGATATGAACAAAATGCATATGGATACATATCTAATGCGTATGTATCCATGCACATAGGAATGTCCAAATAATTAGTGTGAATTATTCAAAAGATTCAAAATTCATTTGAATGTTAAAAAATGAATGTAGAGACATTTGATTCTAATTCAAATCAAATTCGATCAAATTTAATATGTTTTGAAAATTCTTGTACATCCCTAGGAGAAAGTGTTTAGCCTGCTCTAATGTTCTGCAACTAAGGAAATGGAAGATACTTGTTTTTACATGACCAGGTCCTCAAAGGAAATCTAATTCAAAGGATTTCTGGTGAACAGCATCAATCTGGTGAAGGCCAGCAGTTGCATGCCTCATGGGCAGTGATGCTGCATCTCTACAAGACAGAACTGTGGGCACACTCAGTGCTACTAACCTCTACCACTAAAAAGTCATTCTTCTACTCACCTCTGATATAGGCTGCCTCTAGACAGCAAGATGAAAATTTGGGATCTTGTTTAGATCTTGCAATTGCCACTTGGTTGGAAGGATGAAACTGTGGGACAGACCTTGGTCCTTACCTTATCTGTCACTTCCGTCAGCAACCAGGCTGGATAGCCTTTTTTTAAAAAGGACTAGATAAATTCATGGAGGACAGATGAATCAATGGCTACTAGAATGGAGGTCTACATACTGCCTCCCAGGCTGGAGAGACAGATAGGATACTTCTAAAGGCCATTTTCAGGGAGTCAAGAGCAGGTGAAAGCTTTCCCTTTGTTTTCTGCTTGAGAACACCCAGAAGCAATTGGTGGGCCATTGTGTGAGACAAAATGCTGGACTAGATGAGCTGTAGCCTGGGTTTTCCCTTGATCAGGGGTTTTTATTAAACAGGAAGAAACCTGGAAGCAACCTCCAGACATGATAAGTAATATGCCCATGCAGGAAAATCCTGGTTCAGTGTTCTTTTAACTGCAATGGTGATATCCCAGGATTTTGTCTTTTATCCTATATTGGAATTGCCACAGATACATGTGGCAATCCCAGTACAGTGCTAGGATAATCCTAGATTTTAAACCCTGTGTGGATTCCTCTAATGTATATTATCAACTGGCTACATTACTTAAAAGCTAGATTTTGTCAGTCTTAACTCTGATTGATAAGGGCAGCTGTGATCTTTCCACAGAAAGACCAACCATTCCACAGAACCTCACTCTGCTCCTTTGCAATGCCAGGTCGGTAAAAAACAAGACCTATATCATCCAGGACCTCCTCCTGGATGAAGATGCCGACCTGGCTTGCTTCACAGAGACCTGGCTGGGAGAGGATAGCACTGCCATATGGGCGCAGGCCCTCCCAGCTGGGTACTCTGTCAGTGAGCAGGTGAGGGGAAGTGGGCGAGGGGGCGGAGTGGCTCTGGTTTATAAGAACACCTTAATCTTGACCAGGATACCTGTCCGGAACACAGTACATTTCGAGTGTATGTACCTCAGCCTGAAGACCAGGGATAGTCTGGGGATTTTGCTAGTCTACCGGCCACCCCGTTGTCTAGCAGACTCCCTGACTGAGCTGACACAGCTGGTCTCTGAGCTGTTGTTGGAGACCCCCAGACTCTTAGTTCTGGGGGACTTCAACATCCCGCTTGAGACCAGTTTAACAGGTGCGGCTCGGGAGTTCATGGAGACCATGACAAACATGGGCCTATCCCAATTGATCACAGGGCCAACACATTGTGCAGGTCATACACTCGATGCGGTCTTCAGTACGGAACAGGAATATCCGTGGGCGGAGGTGGTAAGTACCTCCGCATTGTCATGGACGGATCATTTCCTGGTCAAGACAAAACTTAGAGCCAATATCTGCCCCACCGGGGGTGGCGGACCCACTAGAATGGTCCGCCCTCGAAGGCTGATGGAGCCCATTGGATTCCAGACAGCCTTAGAGGGCTTAATGGTTGGGAATGCCGGTGATCCTGTTGATGCTCTGGTCAATACCTGGAACACCGATCTTACCAGGGCTATCAACACGATCGCTCCCAAGCGCCCTTGCCATCCCGCCCCAAATCGGAGGCCCTGGTTCACGCCAGAGCTGAGGAAGATGAAGCGGGTTGGACGACGGCTAGAGCGCAGGTGGCGGAAGACTCGACTCTTATCCGACAGAACTCGCCATAGGAACTTTCTTCGTTCCTACCGGGAGGCAATACGTGCAGCGAAGAGAGCCTTCTCCTCTGCACGTATTGCGTCTGCAGAGTTCCGTCCAGCAGAGCTGTTTAAGGTGGTGAGGGAAATGACGCAGGTGCCCCCTGCGCCAAATCCCTTACTTAACCCGACGACGGCCTGCTGTGACGCGTTTAACAACTTCTTTGCAGACAAAATCTCTCAGATAAGAGCCGACTTAGATGCCACCGTTGAAACAGAGTCGACAGGCGAGGCGTCCAGTGACTCCGCCGATGTAGTCATACTGGATCAGTTCCAGTCTGTGAGTACTGATGACGTGGACAAGCTGCTTGGTAAGGTGAGGAAGACAACTTGCCCTCTTGACCCTTGCCCATCATGGCTGGCCGTCCAGGGGGGGGATGCATTGATGAGATTCCTTACGGATATCATCGGTGCATCCTTTAGGGAAGGATATGTTCCATCTTGTTTAAAGGAAGCGGCGGTTAGGCCGCTCCTGAAAAAACCTTCCCTAGACCCCCTGGATATGAGGAATTATAGGCCAGTGTCATTGCTGCCATTCTTGAGCAAGGTGATCGAGAGGGCGGTTGCCCTTCAGCTCCAAGCTGTCTTGGATGAAACCGATTATCTAGACCCATTTCAAACCGGCTTTAGGACAGGCTTTGGGGTTGAGACCGCCATGGTTGCTTTGACCGACGATCTGCGTCTGAGCATTGACAGGGGGAGTGTGACCCTGTTGGTGCTCTTAGACCTCTCAGCGGCTTTTGACACTATAGATCACGGCATCCTCTTGGACCGCCTGAAGGGGTTAGGCATCGGGGGCACTGCTTTGCAGTGGTTCCGGTCCTTCCTCTCGGGCAGGTCTCAGAGGGTGCTGCTTGGGGACTGTAGCTCCAGTAAGAGGTACCTCACTTGTGGGGTTCCTCAGGGGGCTATTTTGTCCCCGATGTTATTTAACATCTATATGAAGCCGCTGGGTGAGATAATAAGGAGTCATGGTGCTGGGTGTTATCAGTACGCTGATGACACCCAAATCTATTTCTCCGTGTCTCGTTCGTCGGCCTCGAATTCCGATGGCATCTCTTCTCTCAATGAATGTCTTCAGGCGGTAATGGGCTGGATGAGGAAAAACAGACTGAAACTGAATCCAGACAAGACGGAGGTGCTCATGGTAGCGGCCCCGAAACCAAGAATTGGGTTGCAACCTCCAGTCCTGGATGGGGTCACACTCTCCTCCAGTGACTGTGTTCGCAGTCTGGGGGTGCTCCTTGACTCGTCGCTCCTGATGACAAATCAGGTAAATGTGACGGTCAGGAGTGCCTGTTATCAGCTTCGGCTGATACGCCAGCTGCGCCCTTTTCTGGAAGTAAGGGATCTCGAGACTGTTGTGCACGCGCTGGTAACCTCACGCCTTGACTTCTGTAATGCACTCTACATGGGGCTACCCCTGTGCTTGACTCGGAAATTACAGCTGGTTCAAAACATGGCAGCCAGGCTTGTCTCAGGAACATCTAGGAGGGACCACATCACTCCCGTTTTGAGGTCCCTCCACTAGCTGCCTATCAGCTTCCGGGCCCAGTACAAGGTGTTGGTTATCACCTTTAAAGCCCTAAATGGCTTGGGTCCAAGCTATCTCAGGGACCGCCTCCTCCCGTACAATCCTCCCCGCACTCTCCGGTCCTCTGGGAGGAACTTACTGCAGCCTCTAAAATCTAGGCTTGCGGCGACCTCCCAGAGGGCGTTCTCTGCTGTCGCCCCCAAACTCTGGAACGACCTGTCGGATGAGATCCGTCAGATAACATCATTAGACAGCTTTAAAAAGGCGGTCAAGACGGATCTCTTCCGGCAGGCCTTTCCAGATTAACCATCCTGGCCCAGATTCCCTGATTCCTCCCGTGGCCCCATCTTAGTGATGGTTGAGGATCAACAGAGGGACATCAGGGTTTTTAGTTTTTAAATTATTGTTTTACGCATTGATATTGTGTTTTAATATGTTATATTGTTTAATACTGTCTTAAGGGGGGGAGGGATAAGATGTTTTTAATTGTTATATTTTATATTTTACTGTTGTTAACCGCCCGGATTGGTTTGCCATAGGGCGGTATACAAATAAATATTATTATTATTATTATTATTATCTTACACTGCCCAGAATATGAAGCTTTTAATTTACAGTAATATTATATGCCAAAGGGTTTCTGGGCTTGTCTATGTAATGTGCATGCCATCAAGAGAGATATAAACTTTGAGAGACAAGTGACTAGTGTCAATATCTGTTGTTATAAAGCAAGGACCACAGACAGTTGGGATGATTCACATTCTAGATAGGTAACAACAATCTCAAGGCACATTATATTTACTGACAATTTTGTTATTGTTGCTACAGCAAATGTACATGGCATTTATATGTCGAATACATAGGGTAGGAAAAATTCAATGCAATGGCAACAGATGGAATGGAATGAAGTGCATGCAGAGGTAAAGAAGGGAGAATATTTGATCATTTCAGTTACACAAGGCTTATGCATTTGGAAATGCATCAGTACAGATTTCATCATTCACTGATTTGGTCTGTCCTTCATTTGCCCTTTCTGTTCTTCTGTTCTGTGTTACCTTTCATATGAAAAAGAACTGAACCATTTGGTCTGTTTTTGAAATCAGACTTAGTAAACCGTCAGTACATTACAGAACATTACAGAATTACTCTGAGAACACCACAAACAGCTTGTTCAATCAGTAGCAATGTTACAAGTTAAATTGCTTAATTAATTTTACAAATAGCAATATTTGTATGAGCTGCATTACCAAATTACAAAAAAGAGAGAGAAAAACTGGTGAGCAGTGTAATGACAGCAGCAAAAATGAAGTTAAAAATTTAAAAAAAATGCAGCAGGATTTCAAAGATACCCATCTTAGTTGGGATGCCACTCACATGTGCAAACTGTCTCAAGGTTACTTCATGGACATAAGTGCTGTGCTACACATTTCTTTTTGCTCATATGCCAGAAGTTTCATAAAAAGGGAAGGCTGAGGGAAAACTGATGATTTCCATTCTTTCCCATGGATAATACCTGGTGATAGGTCCTGTGTGCTGTAGATGTTCCAGTGCCAAATGGTGAAGACCACTAAGTGAACTCAGTCATGAACAAATTAAATAGAGGGGGAAAAAAACTATGGGTCAAGAAATAATTCCCAGAGATCTGCATAGTAAAAAGGTGCAGTATCCACCTATGAAAACATGTGAAATATGATGAAATGAGTAGGAAGGACAGTATCTGTGGATAAATCACAAATAGGCTGCGAACAGATACTGCCAAAAAAAGTCTCTGAGGCTCCCCTGAGAAGGCTTTGAGGTGGGATTGTTCACACAGGAATCTGTCTCTCCCCTTCTCGTGAACATTCTGTGCTAGAAAAGGTAGATTAGTCTGTCCTCAGAAAGCGTACAGCAAAGAAAAGGAAAAAGAAGCACTGTGAAGAGATTTAAACATCTATACATATTAGGCAATGTATGCAATTCATTAGACAAGCAATACTGTGCATATTTAGTATCTGTAAAGGAATGAGATGATAGAAGAAAATGTAATTAGTGAATTAATATAAGGTAATCTATCCATTCTTTTTGTCTGATGAGAATGCAACTGTTAATTTTGTCTCTTTTCAGACTCCCAAGAATAACATTTTAATACTATTGCAACAGCCACCCAACCATTAAATAAAACTTCCTGAAATCCTAGCCTCTTTCTCGCTTTGTTTAATTGAAAGTAGTGAGACTCATTGATTGAAAAGTGTTTTATACTCTTGTTGCATTAAATGAAATCTTTACCTTAGTTCTTTTGTACTTAATCATAAATGCAAATGGCATTCAAACTAGAATAAGCAGCTGTCTACGGACAACCCATAGCTGTGTTTCCATAGGAACACTCAAGTAATCACTTGACCAGAACATAAAAATATGCATCCCTCTCCTTTATTCCCTTCATCAGTTTCAAAATCAGGATTTATTCTTATGAGTATTTGTTGAATACCACTAAATAATCTCAAAAAAGTGACAATGGGATGTTTGTGTGTGAGTTTGTGTATTTGTACAAAATCAGATTTTATCCGACATTGTGAAGAAGCTAATTCCATGGTTTCTATCTTTCGATCACAAGCATACATAATCCGCATTGTGATCTAGCTTCACTGTCCCTGAGGTAACTGGAATCATTCCTCAGCCTAACTTACTGGGAATAGCTTCAGAGTTGTCCACAAGCTGTCTCATGGCATGGGCAAGTGTGTCTCCACACCATGTCCAGTGTTGTGAGATAACAGCCCTTTAGGTTTGGATCTTCAAAGTTTGAAAGTTCACACCTCAAGGCTTACCCCACCCTCACACACCAGATGTGCCATCCCCTTACTCAGTTGTGGCAAAGGGTGGGTGGGATGTCCTGATGGTGGGCAACTACAGGAAGGCCGGATATCCACACTGCTTGAGCAGCTGGACAGGAACACTTGTTCCAGTGCTCAGCATGTGGGTGACCCTCAGCCACAAACTCATATGAATCAGTCAGAAATTATCTGCAGAGACAATTCCCAACAGGTGAGTATGGATTCAACCTGAAAGTGTTGTATTTTTAGCCATGTTCTACTGGGATAAATTTTAGTTCAATTTCAAACTTCAGCAGAAGATAGGATTGCATGACCAGCCATAGCATCATTATTTCCGAAAAGTGTGAGATCTGCACACTGCATGTTTTTGCCCCCCATGTGTGGATCTAACATAGATCTTGTCTATAAATACCAGAAATAAGTTAAATTTTGCATGTATATCATCCAAATTCTATCAAGCTCAGAAGATCTGAAACCTGGACCCTACCTTGTGTTAATTTGGATCAGTGGCTCCAGAATAACCAGGCTCACCGATCTGGATTAGGTGGAAGAGTGGGCAGATCAGTGCCATCTGCACTGAGGTTTGGAGCCATCTCACTTCCAAAAGTAGGAATGACAGTTGCTAGCCTTGGAGCTTGAAGTAGTGCTTTTCAGTGATCTCTTGGTCCACTTGAAGACCTGGTTAAATGGGTCAACAATAGATTTAGGTTAAGCATCACTTACTTCAGATCTGGCTCCATCTAGTGCAGATGGAACTGGAACAGGGGAGGGTGGGGCCTCCTTGATCTGCTTTAATGTGTATATGGGTGACCCATGATCTGGATTAAAAGGCTCCTTAATCTCGATCACCATTCAGTGCAGAAAGGGCCTTGGATTAGCATCTGAAAGACAGGTGTTATAATGTTATTTAATTTGCACTGGAATTTAGTTAAATGTCATTTGAAATGTATTGTAAAAATATTTTGCAACAAAGTAACTACATATTGGGCTTGTTTCTACTGCACCATTTACTCTCAGTTTTAATCCGTGTCTTTTAAATCAGCAGTGAGCTCTTTCTTTTTCATCATACTCTGGGTGGGGATCCAAGTCCCACCCCCTATTTAAGCCTGATTCAGATTGCCATGGGGAAGCAGAGAGGGAGGCAAAAGGCTAGGTGGGAGAAAGAAGGGGGGCAGCAGGACAGAAACCTCCAAAGTCTCAATTGTTGGCAGAACTGAGAGGTTTGTGCATCAATGACACACCACGAAATGGCAAACATTTTAAAGTCTAATTCCTGCCTAAGAACAATCAGACTCTCCTTGGGCTATGCTCTAATATCTTGTTGCAATGTATTATCAAATATCTGGTTACACTGCAAGCTGCTCACTTTCAGTCAAGCCCGTAATAAGGAGAGGCAGAAAAAGGAAGGAAATCACAGCTTTTCATTGGATCTGATAAGGTGAAAGTATGCAGCCTTTGAAGAGCCGACACACTTTCACAACCCCCAGGAGGGAAGATGCCAATTTGAGCTTTGGGTGGGAGACAAAAGGCAATAGGATTCCTCCCACCCTCCTTTGTTTACTCTTCTACACCTGAAAGAGGAGATAGTGCTGAACAGCACAATACAGAAAGATCTCATTAGCAAACAGTCGGGGAGTGGATGGGAAATCCTGGCTTATCATTGGCTCAGAGGAGAGTGAATAGAATGCCCCTAAATCATGCTTCTGCACCTCAAAAAAACTTCTGGAGTCCTCACTGACAAATAACAAGGATTATTTCTAAATCCTAGAGTGAGAGTTCTTTTGATTTGAATACAGATGATCTACATTCCAGGGCCTTTAATCCTTGGAAACTGTGGATTCATCGGATCCTGTGGGATCAGCTTTGAAAACAAATTTAAAGCTCTTTTAAATGGGGATGCAGCCATTGTAAGTAAAACACCCTTAAGGAAGTATTTTGGGAGATATAAAATGAACTGGAACAGGATGGATATGTTTATGAACAAATAGGGAAATGGTACAGGCAAGATTCAACTGTTTCACTCTTGCTTTCATGCAGTGAATGTAATGAGGAGATTTCTTTAAGGTTGAATGGATTTTTAGAATGCAAATTGATGCAGCCCGAAAAATTGTATTTTCCTTCCAATCAACACTACCTTGAGGACATGTCTGCCTTTTCAACTTATTAACAGAATTCTCCTTTCTCAATATTACTTCAATGTATACATTTTCCTGAGGCCATTTCAGAACTAACCTACTAGACCCCCTCATCTTCACATTAAGGAGGCCTTGTCCCCCATAAATCTGGCTCCCTCTGCCCAAGACAGAGCCATATACAGAATACAAGCCCCTTAATCCAGATATTTTGTAGACCCAATAAACTGAATAAACCAGACTAAAGGTTTTAATCTGGATTTGCCTCCGTGATCCAGAGTTACCAGGGGCTGCTATTCAGCTCCACAAAAGCATGGGCACATTACCCAAGGCTAGGAATGAAAGCTCCTAAGCTCATTGCTGGGTGAGGCGCTTTTCTGTGCTGTGCTATAGCTAGAATTTGGGGTGTGTGGAGGCACACACACCCAAGCCCTGAAGCTAGAGACTTTCTCTCCTACTCTTTTGGAGGTGGGGGCAGTTGCAGAGCTCATGCGAGCTTTGCAGCCTCAGGAATGATTAAATGTGTTGGGAAAGGTTCAGTGTTAAGTTGAACCTGTCTGAAAGGGTTTGAACTTGAATCAAACAGCATAGGTTTTGGTTCTGTTCAAAGCAAACCAGTCTTTTAGGCTACATCCAGGTATCGGTTTCTTACTCCACTATTTTTGGATATTCTGGAATATAGCAATGTCTAATATGCACATTTCCAACATGTTTTTCTCTCTACCAGTTATTCCACCAGTTTTCCTACCATGCCTAACTTTGCATGTGTGTTTTAAGGGCTCTCAGTTCTAAATCCCTATTGCCATTGTACAAAACAAATGCAGAATCACAATTGCTGTGCACAAATTCAAAAAATGCAAAAACTAATACCTTTAAATGGAAAATCAAACCTAAGTGTCATCAAAGCTCAGTTAACCCAAATTCTATTTACCCAGATGTCCAGCTGAATGAATGAATGAATACTAAAATGATCAATAGACTGAAGTTAACTGAAATATGGAAAACTTCTAGTTTCTTTCCCATGCATGCCACTTTCCCCACTTTTACATATTTAGGGAAGTATACAGGATTGGTCTTTGCATGGAAGTAACAGGGCTACCTGTAGTGGTGACCCACACTAGAATTTGGAGGGGGACTTTTTGGAGTGTTTAAAATTCAAAATAGAATTGGTAGAAGTTCTAAGAAGGTGAAATTTACTGATTGACAGCTTCTGATTACAGTGATAATGAATTTTAATATACTAGAAGTTCTGGAAGCTTAATTTAACTTAATTTAATTTCAAAATGATAACAAAGTGAGAGCAGAAATATGCAAAAACAGGAAGTTAAATAAACATTTCTCATAACTGAAATTAAAATCTGTGATGACTATTAGGTTTTGATAGGTGCATGCACTCTTGTGATTTATGTATCTAATTACACTTATTTTAACACTTTTCTGAGGAGAGGCACATAAATACATTGATGCCAAAGTATATGGTATAACAATACCATTCCATCACATTTAGATTTGGGCTTATTGGTCACATTCCCAGTGCAAGTGCTGGTGTAGTCCTCAACTGGACCACAGCCACTCATTGGGCAGATGATCCACCCTGGATCATCTGACTTGTCCTGGTAATGGCTGCAGCAATTTCTGCTGTGTGCCTAGCTTCTGCCATGGAGAGCATGATGTGGCATGCAATTGCACAGCTGCACTGCCTGGCTCATCATAGCTTTGCACCCAGAAATGGGTGCAAACCCTGCTGACTGAGAGCATACTAGCTACTCCCAATCAAGTTGTGGGGTGGTTGTTACTTCTTACAGCTACAGAGGATTGGGGTAAGTCTGGAATGTACTCACAAACTCTGGGATGGTGGCAGAAGCAGAATGTGAGGACATATTGCCCCAGAAGTGGCTGAAACTGCTCCTTCATTCAAGGTACATTGGTTCCATTGGTTACCCACTGACGTACCTTGGTTTGCTAATTTCTCTTTGTAGAACTTTAGTGTGCTGACAAATCTTTTCATTGAGTGATTTTCTAGCCTGCCAATCTCTTTAGTAAAGATGTAGAGCTGTGCACAAATGTAAATTAGTTGTTTGGTTGAAATCAAACCAGACACATCCTATTGTTTATTTTATTTATTATTTATTTATATTTATATCTCGCCCTGTACCCTTGGGTCTCAGGGTGGGTTAGAAGTTTTAAAACAGCAGGTAAAAACAATAAAATCCATCAAAACACTTAAAAGCAAACAAGCAGACAAATGAAAAATCCAGCATATTTAAAAAAAAACTTATTCTCAGTATTAAAATACTAATAGCTACAGTGTGTGTGGGGGTCACATTAGCCAAAGGCCAGGGCAAAGAGGTGTGTCTTTACCACCTTCCTAAATATATACAGAGAAGGGGCATGACACACCTTGAGGAGGAGACTGTTCCATAACCTGGAGGCCATTACCAAAATGGCCCTTTCCTGGGTGCCCATCCACCTCACTATTGAGGGTGGTGGGACAACCAGGAGGACCTCACCTCCAGATCTCAATGCATGGGCAGGTCGGTATGGGAGAAGGTGTTTCTTTAGATATTTGGGGCCCAAGTCATTTAGGGCCTTGTAAGTCAGAGTTAACACCTTGAATTGGGCTCAGTAGTGAACTGGCAGCTAGTGCAACTCTTTTAAGACCGGCATAATGTGCATCCACCTAGTTGTTCCAGTCAGCACCCTGGCAGCTGCATTTTGCACTAGCTGCAACTTCCGAACCATCTTCAAGGGCAGCCCCATGTAGAGTGTTAAGTCTGAATTCAAACTTTTCCCAAAAGCAGCGTATTTGGTTTTGATCTGAACATATTCAAATAGCTTTGAACATCTCTGAACCATGGATCAAACAACATGTGCTTGCTAGGATTGTTAGAAGATTCCATTATTGGTTTTTGAACAGGCAGTGTTCAAGCTTTTCCTCCAAACCTTTTCTCAGTTTGCAATTCAACATTTGACTTTCTTCAAATATATATTGGCAAACTCTGACTCCTGAATACTTTTTTGGAGCAGAAAGTGTCACAGTGCCTGCTCATGCTTGAGACTGTGGTAGATAACTGGCAACCAGTGCAGCTGAACTAAGCACGGTTATGCTGTAAGCTCTCACACCCCATCTAGTAATCCAGCCACCAGATTTTCCATTTCCTTGCAGCTTCCAGGGTAAGTATAAAATAGGGGTGTGCACAAATGCAATTTTTGGGATTTGATTTAAATCAAGTATCCAAAAATTTGATTCACTTTGAATCCTTAAAATTAGCATTTAACCAAAATCTATTTGAATTAAGCATATTTGAATCTATTTGTTTGAATTTTCTATTTGAATTTGCACTTACAAATGTCGACATTTGTATGTACTTGTATGCATCTTCCCAGCATCTGTACATGTCCGTATGCATCCCATTGTTATCCCATATGGAACCCGTTTTCATCCCTTACGGATCTGTACAAATGTGTACAGATGCAGGAAAGATGTGAATCTGCCGGTATGCATTGTGTACAAACACATACACATGTGAATGTCCGGATAATTTGAACAAATAGATCCAAAATTTGAAATATGTTTGAATCTTTAAATTCAAACTTGTGGACATTCGATTTGAATTCGAATGTCAAAATTCAGCCAGTTTTGAAATTTGAATGCCTTTGAATATTTGTGTCCACTCCTAGTATAAGGTAGCCCCACATAAAGTACATTACATTAGTCTGATTATAAGGTTACCAGAATAAGGACAAAAGTAGCATGATTATCCCTGTCCAGGTAAGTGCATAGCTCATATACTAACTAAAGCTGGCCATTAGAGGTATGCACAAGTATTTGTAACATTCAAAATCTGTATGAATTTGGGCTGAATTAAGACATTTGAATTTGAATCAAATGTTTTGATACATTCATATGAAACTTCATATGGGATTCGTATGGGATATGTATAAGATTTATATTTTATTTGTATGCATTTGTGTGGGATTCGTATGGGATTGAACATTTGTATTGAATACGAATCCTACCACATTGTAAGGGAATCTATCTGAATGAATATGGATTTTCTTGCATTTGATCTGATACAAATGCACATCCCTACTGGCCATAGGCACTCCTGGCCCCACAGAGATCACCTGAGCCTCCATAGACAGAGATGGTTACAAGAGCATCCCTAAACCACGTACCTGTTTCCTTCCCTAAGGAATGCAACCCCCTCTAGAATAGACAAAATTCCCAAATCCTGGGCTTTGATACTTCCTACCCATACTGCACGATGAGTGTCCACAGGTCTAATGATTGGCCCAGAAGGAGCCTTTTGCTTCAGCAATGGGTCACTCACTGCTTCTTTTACATGCTCATCTGATTAGGGCTTAAATTAATCCGGCATCACAAAAACAGCTTCATTACCACAAGAGTACACCGGACTTCTAGAAGTCAAATTTTTTCCATGATTAATATAGAGATCCTCTTAACAAAAGTGCTGTCTTAAATTCCCCCAAAGGGTCATTTAAAACTTTCTCCAGTACACCAAACTTCCCAAAAATGTCATTCTTTTACATTTTACATAAAATTATAATCCAATTAAATGTGGTAGGATCACCCCTGGATTTTGGCCATGTCTCATTAGATGCAGTTTCTTAAGGAAAGATGCCAGTGCATCAAAGGCAACTTTGAAATTGCAGGAAACAAGCATCCAGCTACAGAATCAAGGCTAATTTAACAGCTGCATTAAAGGTCTGGTTTAAAATTTTCCAACCTTGAATCGCCATACCTAACACTATAAATTCATATTAATAGAAGTACTGTACTGTTTTCTGATGAGACAAATTCAGAGTGTATACATTTTCCTTGTACTACTGGCAACAATTATGTGTAGCTACTAATGAGCAAAAGTTTTATCTAGAAACTTAAAAAGAAAAATAATCAGAGAAGACCTTAATTTGAACTCACTTTTCCTCCCCTGTTTTTCTTTGCATCAGACAGACACAGCATGCTCATCCTGCTTTATATCTAGTTCCTTTGCATATGGTTTCAGTTATGCAACACTACAGATGCATGATGTCAAAGTTTTCTTTATGTATGGATTGGTGTCAAAACAGCTGGATCACGGACAAGCCAAAGGCAACCTGGGAACATATTTCATTCCAGGACCAATTTTCCTCCTTGTTTTTATAAAATGAGAAGGACCTTTTGCATGTTGGAGAGAAAGAGTCTGAGGGGTTTATATTAGGGATGTGCACAAATATGTGTAGGCATTTGAAATCCGATCGAATGTGCTGATTTTTGACATTCGAGCTCGAATAGAATGTCCTGAAATTCAAATGTAAACATTCAAATCAAATTTCAAACTTTGGATCTATTTGTTCTAATTATCCGAATATTTGTATGTGTACAGGTTCGTACATGATTCATACTTGAAGATCCACATCTTTCCCACATCTGTATGCACTTGTACGGATCCATATGGGGCAAAAACCAGTTGCATGCAGGATAACTACAGGATGCATATGGACGTGTACAGATGCATACAGATGTTGGAAAGATGTGTACGTGCAAATACAAAAATTTGAATGAATATATTCAAATTCGGTAAATATGAATCAAATCTTGTTAAATTCAAATTTAAAAGATTCAAATCGAATTGGATTTTTGAGTATTCAATTCATTTTGAATAGAATGTCAAAAAAATTCATGCACATCTCTAATTTATATGGTGTGAATTTGATCTGAACTAGTTCAGCAATATTTCTGGCTTATTTTACACCTTTTTCCAGTGTTCACAAGGGTACCAAACCCTTTTGACAAACCATTACCACATCAAGGTGAGAAACAAACTGGTGCAAACTGCTTTTTTTTATAAAAAAAGTCCATACATAGCTTTAGGCCAAGGGCACAGCTCCACTTTCAAACTTCTTCAGTTCATCTTCAGATCTAACTGTTCACACCTTTTCATTTCTCTCCATTTTATTTATGGACTTTCCATTCAAAAAATCCAAATGGGAAATGGAAAGTCCACAAGTAAAATGGATAGACATGAAAAGGTGTGAGCAGTCAGACCTGAGGATGGACTGGAAGTTTAACCTGAAGGTGTGACCACAGTATATTCCAGTGTATAAGACTACTTTTTAAACCAAGAAAATTTTCTCAAAAGCCTGATTTCATCTACTTGCACTGAGATAGTCCCAGGGTATTTTTCCACTGTCACTAAAAGTACCCATTAAGTCCCATTAATGGGTATGTAATGGCATTTTTGTACCCATTAATGGGTACTTAATGGGTACTTCTAGTGACAGTGGAAAAACACCCCCATTCCCCATTTAATTCACCATAATTGAAGAAAATCCCAATCTGTCCAACAAAAGTCAATGACAATGTAAGTCCAGAGAGCTGTTAAACATGTTCCCCCAAACTTCAGTTTTACATTAAAATCAATTGCTCCTTATTAAAAGTTTTATTATATATAGCACATTGCAGGAACTAACCTACAGGGTACAACGGCTTTTCTTTATTCAGTTCAGTTGAGATGGATTTTGAAATTTCAATATAAATTTGAGGAAAAGATGAGAATACCTAATCTAGGCAATTTAGGTGCTTTGCTGTTGAGTTGGCTGTTGGGATGGGCAGACCGTTAGTGTAGTTCAAACTTGATTTTAGAAAGGGCCTGCTCGCGTTCACCAGGCTCGTATAACAGTACCATGCTGGGCTGGCAAGGATCCAGTGAAGCAATAGCCATTTGCACCATGAGTGCTAAACTAGCCCCATACCTGGCAGGTAGCACTCATACTGCAAATGCCCAGGTCAGGTCTGGTTGGGTTGCCAAGGCAACGTCAGGGGCAGCATTACACTGAGAAGAGGATGCAGATACAGCATCTAGGAGTGATCCAGCCGCTCCTAGTAAGCATGTGGATCCTTTTTAGCTGACAACAGCTAGATTGCTCTGGGAAAGGCTATGGCCGCTGCAAGTGAGCTGCAGTGGGAGGTGGGTGTAGATGCACCTCGCCAGTGAGTGAAGCAAAGCTCATTTGGAGGTAAAGTGTAAACAAGACCAGAGAAGGGATACGCATGAACAAAAATTCTGTGTTCCATTTACCATCAAGCCAAACACCCATTTGTTCAAGGGATAATTAGTTAATTGAATTAATGATTGCATTCATTTCTGCACTCGTTCAAGAACAAAAAAATACATTTTTCCATTAAAAGGCCTTTTCAACAGCAAAAACACAGAAAAGAGCAAACTGTTCAACTGAACTGTTACTGTTTGCAAGGCACAGAATGATTCAGTTTGATTGAATTTCTGAATATTTGAGTAACCACATATTTTGTTTTGCACATCCCTAGCTCTGAGAATGAGAAGGCAATTCTGATTGTCTTGAACCAAAAATAATGAACATCAGTGAACAAGCGAACATCAGTGGCTCTTCTTTTGAATTAAGGGGAATCTTATCTTAAGCAAACTTCTCCATTCACTCAGGGTCCCTTGCAGTGGCATATTAATATGATTTTGTGCTTGAAATAATACTTATTTTTATGTGTGTTTTAGAGTTTTGATATAACTGCTACAGAAAGAGATCAAAATTGAGATGGGACTTAAGAAGGGTATGAGTGTGTGTGTGTGTGTGTATGCACTATATTGTGGCAATTATCTTACTTCAAAGTGTACCACATAGATGTAACACAATATTTTTAATGTTGTAAATCTTTCATCTCTTTTGCATCACTTTATTCTAAACACATGCATTCACTCCAAATTTCTGGGTTGCCGAGCAAATGAATAGCTTTAAACAGCCCCTAAATTTGAAAGCTTTGGGATAATTACCGCTCTTTTTAACAAGATCTTTGTTGACATCTGTGAGCCATTGGTGAGTGCTAAACTGGAGTTTTCCCAGACGCAACATTTATTTCTATTCTTAGGCTGGCACTTGTGGTGGAGCCAGGGATATGTGCTAAAACAGTTAAGCCTTAAAAGGGATTGATTGGCTTCTGTGCTATCCAATAACTTCAAGCTATTTTTTGCTATACTTAAACAAATGGGAATACGGCGTAAGAATATTCAGAGTCAATTAAAAGATATGTTTGTCTCTTCTCTTCCTCTCTCTTCCATCCATTGCTCTCAGTACTGTAATTACACAAAGCTGTACAAGACCAAGGCTGATTCCTTGCTGTTCTGTATACCAGTTAAGTCTGTTAGGAGCCTCCATTCTGCACTCTGGTGCACTATAAAGAGAGTGGAAGTTCCACCCAGGTTCCTATTACACTTACTGATCCAGTATACTGGGTAGTGCGGAATCACCCTAACATTCTATAATGTAAAAGAAATGTGGCCTATACTGAATAATTTTTTTGGATATTCACAGCATACCTCTCAAAATGTGAGGAAAATAGGTGTGCTTGCAAGGGGGCAAATAGCACCATACATTTTGAAAGGGGTTGTCAGAATACTGCCAATGATTCTGAATAAACTGTGTATGCCTGCACTTGTGAAAATTATAAGCCAGGGTAAAGGCTAATGTTTTAGACAATGAGGCCACAACTACTTGATTTTGTAATTCATGGACCAGGAACAGTAATGTGTAGAACTGCAAAACAGAGATGTAGAATCAGTATTGCAGAAAATATGGCAACCATGCTGGATTTTCCATAATAACAATGTTTGGGACTTTTGATCCACCATCCTGCCATGGATATTTATGACATTACCAATATAGTCCTGAGAGACCTGCAGGTTTTAATACTTGCATCTGGAGGCATCCTTTGATTTGTGGATACCCATGTTTTATCTCCAGAGAGAAAGATGAGTTCCTAACACGGGATATTGAGCATCACATAATGCCCTTGTCCCAGAAGACTTTGTTTTGGATTTTATTTCTGCCAGATCTTAGTCTGGTTAAATTACTAATCTGTGAGATACTGTTGGAAAACATTCAATCCAGAAGGACTTTTCAAAATCCATCCAGTGTTTTCAGATGGCATTCATATTCCAAATGACATGAGCTAAAGCAGGAAGAGGGAGAAGGAAAATGAGATGAAATATGGGTGTTTGCATGCCAGCTGTATTCTGCAGTGCTTGTATAATGGAGATAACAATACTGTGTGGGAATTGAATAAATTTCTGTGCACATATTTGCATATAAGAAAAAGTTTGCCACGGCATAACTGTATTTTTTAAAAATGGCTTAAAAGTAGTGAAAATAGTTACAATGTAAATGCAGCTGATGTGTTACTGTTGACAATGAATATCGGCCTCTCTGAGGCTTTGTATCTTTCAGGCAGAATGTACAAGGATATATCAGGACTGATTCTGAATTGCTACTCTTGAGAATAAAATCATAGTAGCTGGGAAATGTATTTCTATTTTGAGGTACCAGATTAAATGACCTCAGATAAGCCAAACATGCAAATAGAATTAAGAATCACTTCCAATTAAATGGTATGGAAAATATTTGTGCAATTGAGCATAGTGTGGCAAAAGTATCAATAGCTGCTAGTAAGCAAGAGATGTACATTGAATACCTGTCTGCACCTGGTAAATACACTTTTACTCACTTTAGCATTTGGAGATCAATGTTGATTTTCTTTGACTGTTCCCTGTATTAATTTTATTTATTTATTCTGTTTTATCTGTCATGGTAACTGCCCTGGGACGACTGCATTGGACTGCATAGAAATGTCTTAAGTCAGCAGATAAATAAAATAACAGTAGTAGAAACCTAAAGACCAGATGTCAGGGAACACAATTTAAGGTGTTGATGTTAACATATAAAGCCCTAAATTATTCAGACCCCATATCTAAAAGAGTCCCTTCTCCCATATGGATCTGTTTGAGTACTGAGATCTCAAGGAAAGGATCTTCTTGTAGTTCTGCCTCTCCTGAAGGTTCAAGGGATAATGACAGGCAAGAAAGCCTTTTCTGTGGTGGCCCCAAGGCTTTAGCCCTTTCTGCACTGATGCACAGTAGCTCTGGACCTGCTGATCCAGATCACTGGAGGAAATGGCTAGATCAGCACCATCAGTGCTAATCTGGATCAACCCTTCCAAGGTGGTGAAGCTCACACAGTGTGACCTTCACAGCTGCTTCCCACCTCCTGATGGTTCTTGAACAAGATCTAGCAGTGTCTCATTTAAAACTCTAGCTTAATAGGGCCTCCTCAATCCAGATTAACTTTGGGGAGGCTCAGATCAGAGACCCTCTGATCTGGATCTAAATCCTAGTGCAGAAAGGCCCTCTGAAAACCCTCTGTCTGGTTTTGGATGTCTGGTTAAAACTCTACATCCAGCCTTTGATGTTTACAGAGAGCAGGGAAGAAGGAAGTGTTAAATTTTAGCTTACTATATGTATTTTATCTTTTTTTCCCCTGTGATCCACTCTAGGTCCTTTGGGGAAGGGTTGGTAATAAATTCTTGAATAAAATAAATATATATAGTGGTGGTTTTCTCACATTTGGGTGCTGTGGAAGTAAGCTTCTTGAACAGAAAGACCATTAATCCTACCCATCAAGTTTAATCTAGACCTCTTGCAGGTTTTTGTTATAATTCCAATGATTAATATAAGTATGCAAATTAATAAGCAGTTTTACAGATATATTTGTGGACCCAGATTTACCATCAAAAATGTTAGTCTGGGTTCCAATACAAATATAGATTGAGGAATAGCATTAGCATTTCCCACTTGATGAATTTTGCATTTTTAGCATAATATGCAATTTTCAGCTTGTGCACTGGGCTGCCATCCTTATCACTCCCCCATAACCAACTTTCCTTGCTAGTTTTCATTACAGATGCTGCCTTTACCTCCAATATTTATTCAAATTGATCCCCTTTGAATGTTATAGATTTGTATTTGATACAAATGTTTAATCCCATATGAAGCTTCATATGAATGTATCAAAACATTCAGTTCAAATTTGAATGTCAGTCTTTGAATGTGTCAACATTTGATTCAAATTTGAATGGCTAAATTCATATGAATTTCAAATGTTATGAATATTTGTGCACATCCCTAGTGTAGGTATGTTAACTTTCTTTTTTAAAAAAAAGCAATTCCAGATTTCTGTTTTCACTAAATCATCATCATCATCAATCATCATCATCATCATCCCCAAAGCCATTCCTGTAGGATACCATGGTCAATGGTATCAAAATCCACTGAGATATCAAGGAGCAGCCAGTGCAGAATCACCCAAAGACCTAATTCAGATGTCTATGGAGAATGTCTTCAGGGCTAGGGAGAGAAGCATCTATGGTGGGGTATTTACATGACTTGGGCCCTCAGCACCACCCTGAATCAGAGGACTGGGCACATTGACTTCAGGTTTGGATTTCCCAGTCTGAAGTAGTCCTGTTTTGTTTATTTGAATCAATAGACCACTGCAAGCCAGATTGAAGGGGTGATCAGCACCTTCACAATATGCTAAGCTGTCATGGACAAAAGACATCAGTGACCCCCAAACTGATCTAGAGGGTAGCCATGCAAAAAAACTTCTCAATTGGTCTTGAGCATGGAGATGTCAGAATGGAGCCATCATGACCCAGGCCATGCTAATTTTTATTCCTTTGCTTTTGATATAATAAATTATTCTGTGCTCATAATGTTAACAAAAATTGCATTAACTGCTTAAGTAACATCAGACTCTGTGCAGTAATTTTAAATATCTTATTTAAAAAATGCAGAAATCAGCAACTGACTGCAATTTATTGTTGCAATTTATTTATTTATTTATTCATTCATTCATTCATTCATTCATATGTCCATTCATATGTTCATTGCTGTAACTCATCTGAGAAACAGATGAGGGCAAAGGAGGGGGGGATGAACAAGTAAAGAAATAATCCAGAAATGGGAATTTGAATGCAAGAAAATACTTCTGTCTGTTGCATGTGGATCTATGGACACAGAGGCCCTTGATTCTCCATTATGATGAGTGCAGAATGCACCCTAGGCAATCTGACTGTGGCCCTTTCTGCACTAACCATTAGATCCAGATTACAGGGTCTCTGATCTGGATCCTGAGCCTCCTGATCTGCACATTAATGTAGACCAAGGCAGTCCTGCCCTTGTTTGTCCAACTCCATCTGCGCAGGAAGGATCCAGATCCAGATTGAGAGAACTAAGGGCTGTATTCCAGTTCATGGAGACATGCAGATGGCACACCTTTTTGATCTAGAATTACTGGGTGTTTTAGTTCAGTGGTACACAATAGCACACCACCAAAAATCACCCCCACCAAACTCTGAGGTTAGGAACTGTCACTCCTAGCCATCAGAGAGTGGACAACTGCAAAGTGTGTGCAAGCTTCTCAGCTTCAGGGAGGTTTGAACAGGATTGGCACCATCAGTGCAGATGGCACTGATCTGGCCCCACCACCCTTCTGGTTCGGATCTAAAGCTGCTACATGCAGAAAGGGCCTATGTAAATTTGACAGTCAGAATTTTCAGACGCATGTTAAATAGCTGCTTCTTAGCTGTTGAGCAAGATGACCATTTGGTTACTGCAGATGTTAAATCTTCCTTTATCCACTGCTCAACAGTTGGCATCAGTCTGATTTGTTTTTACTCCCATCTTGCCGTGAGATGGATTTCACCTTCAACATACCATTTTTGCAGCTGTGTTGGTCAGACATTAGAAGATGAAAAATGGAATAAATTTTGGATGTCTAGATGAGATAAAAGAAGAATAGCTGCCAGCAGGAACTGTGTGGAAATGATTTAGATTGCTTGTAGATAATTATAGTTAGTCTTTCCCCCTGTAGTTGTAGGGCATCACATTACCTCAGCAAATTATCTTGCCGGATTTCCTGATAAGCACTTGTTTGTTTGTTTATCTGTATATCCCACCCTTCACCAAATGGTCCCAGGGTGCGTTACGATGAGATTGAAGCATATCAAATAGTAAAACATAATTAAAAATAAAAACCCCTTCCTCCCACCCCACCCTCCGTCCCTAATAGGACAACACTGTGAGGAAGCTATTTCAACAGCAAAAGCCTGGGTAAAAAGATATGTTAACACACCCACACCGGCAAATCCCTATGCCTTAGACCTCTGAAAGCGAAGGAACTACAAGAAGGCCTTCTCCCTGAGATCTCAGTGCCCAGTCAGGTCTATATGGGAGAAGGCACTCCTTCAAATAGAAACTCTGAAGTATGGCTCAGTTTCTTCATGTGGCTGTTTTATATTGCAGTGCTAGGCAGATTCATGACATTCTCAAAAAGCCAGTGGAAGGGGGAGGTTTGCACTACCTGTGCTTTGCCCTGACCTAAATTGCTCCTAGTAAAATATAAGCTAATCTCATCAAAAGGTTCCAGCTGGCACTCAAGGAGCTCTGCACCACTCTTCACGGAGAAAGGCAACACAATTCAGCCACATACTCAAGAAGATTACTTTCAAGTCCTCATGCCACCTGTTCAAGCAAATTACCAGGCTGTGCAGCAATGTATTATTGCATTTCTGTAACTTGTTACATGAGGATGCTTTATCATCTATTGAAGCCCTTGCTTCTCTAGGGCTGTTTCTGCACTTACTGGCCTGGTCCAGCAGGATTCTAGCCACTGGACTTGTCCTACTGTCCTGGAACAAGCCTCCGACACTTGGAAGGGCTGTCCCAGGACAACCCAGTGCTGGCTTTGAAGAATTCAGTGTTCTCTAATAGTTAGGAGCTTACGTTCCTAGCCTCAGAGCTGTTTGATAAACTGGACATGGAGGCATGCATCCTTCTGCACACCTCCTGGGTTAGTTTAGCACCTGCTAGGCCATTGATAAGGATGGTTCAGTGACTGATGTGGTAGGTTTGATGCCATGATCCATGAATATGCTATTCCAAATGTCACTCCCTTCAGCCCCAGCTCCCCTTGTTCCAGCACCAGATCTCCAGTAGGTGTGGATTGCTGCTACGATGAGTGTTCTAAAAATTCCTTTAAGCTCTCTATTGTCTTGCATTTGCTATTTAAGTGCATTGATTATATTGTTTGTACAACTGTAAATTGTTTTGAATTTTCAATGGATGAGTGGCATTTGGATGTCAACAAATGCAGGTTATACTAAACTAAACTCATTTAGACTAATTTCACAGGAAGCACGGATAGGATTTCATTGTTAGATTTCATAATAGGGTTACTTTGAGTGGTGTGTGGAGGAAGAGAAGTATCAGAATATGATAAAGCTAATGAAAGATCACTTCAGTACATCAGACTCAGTAATTACCAATGCCACAGAACCAGGCATTTTTGGTGCTGCTAGTTCTCCATAAGAACATAGGAACAAAAGAAGAATCCTTCTGGATCAGACCACAGCTCATCTAGTCTAGTATCCTATTTCCTATGGTGGCCCACTAATTGCTTCTCGGCATCTCAAGCACAAGACAAAGACAAAACCTTCACCTGCTCTCAAACCCTTGCAAACCCAGCCTTTTGGCAAGTTAGACTGCCATGCTTTGGATGCTGTAATGGCTCACTCCCCCCCCCCCCCAGACATGACTCTTCTGAGAGGAATATTGTGCTAGAAGAAATGCTCTTCATTCATTCAGAGTCAGTCTCTTGTGCACAATTTAGATGATTCTATGCCGGCCAGCCTACCAGACCAGCAAGCTTATTAATGGCCTTCCCTCTGCCCAGGGCTTTTCAGTGATGTGCTACATCACTCTGCCAAAAAACACTCCTCCCAGGGCCCAAGAAACTTCAATTCCTAGCCTTTGTTGGTGGGGAGGGCAATTCAGACATGGTGTGCTTTAATGCAAACCAGTACCATCAGTGCAGAATGGGGGCTCCTAGTATGTTTGCTGGTCCAATATACCAGCCAATGCAAAATTGCCATTCCTTAATGTGGAAAATAAGGACAGTAACTAGTCTCAGAACTAGCTGGCACCAGCTGCAACATCTGTTCTTGACAAGTAATTAATAGTGACAGTTATTTGGCTCCTATGGAGTTTTTCGATGAGCTGGACTCTTAAAGGATCTATGTTCTGGAACTCCTGCTGAATTACAGGTCTTTTCACAACACCCTTTCATCCTCTGCAGTGCAGTTAATGCGCCTTCTTACTTCATGCCATCTTTTTATCTTTTTCTTTAACGTGTACCGTCTGTCTCTGCCCATGTAGTTTGGTTTGAAAGGCAGGCTATTGGATTTAGTGTTGCTATATTGTTCATTCTCGTCTTGCCTTGTGTACCATTGAACAGTCAGCGCTGACCTTTCCTGCGTTTTCCCTTTAGATGTGTCTTTCTGAATCAAGCCACCTGCTCAAAGAGAACTCCAAGGCAGCTCTCTCCTGTGCAAAGGCTCTGAACTGACTAGCAGCTCGCTGAACTTTCTTATCTCCTTCCCAGGCTGTGCTATGACAATACAGTTCTGTTCTACTATTGGCACAGCGAATGCCTCCAAAACACCGGGTAGCACTGTAGAGTAGGCATTGATATAAAGACAGGGAACAAAAGAAAGGGACACAATCTCTATTTAGGGCTCTCCAGCTGAGGGACTGTGTGATATTTCAAAGATTTTTTTTTAAGCAATGCTTAGTTCCCTTTAATTATGTCTCACTGAAGTTAAATATTTCAGATCATTTCTTGAATTTCTTCATTTTAATCTTGTAGTTGGATTTTATTAACCAGCAATGTAGGTGTCTTGTAAGAAACCATATAATGGTTTGGTTTGCACATACCTTTGTCATGGGAGCAGAGAGGATTAGTCTATTTTCAACCCATGACCTTTCTTCTTCCATGGTTGGTATTCCTTATCAGCAAGGGCACTTAAGGGGATCACTTCTGCACATTAGTGTGGAATACAGGAGGCCCACTCACTGATTGCGTGCTCCATCTGTGCTGGATGGAGTGCAATCCAGATTAAGAGGCTTTTGATCTGGATCACTAGTAGATCTTGTCACGTAGTGTAGCGGATTTGGACTTGAGTCAGATCACTTGTCAGTCTCAGAGAGTAGCTGGACAGTCATTCAGACAAATAAATCCAGAAACAACATATTTCTTTCCTCATTTCAGCAGCTTTATTTCAGAATCCCTCTTTGAAATGGAAACTAAAGACAAAAACCTTGTTCAACACAGAGCTATTTTTATAGCCTATAAACTGCAAGTCATTGTGAGGTTTCAGAATGATATCATCTAATTACTGCAACAGCAAGAGACTGAATCACAAGGCTGAGTAATCTGAATCACAAGACTCTGAATCATGAGTTGCTGACTCATTGTGACTCTTCTGTTCCTGATAACAACAAAACATTCTGAACTGTTTAACAGATCTCAGTATCAATATCTACCGAAGTACTTGTGGCCCCAATTTGGAACATGGAGGTCCCTTCCAGACTAGTGGGGGGAAAATCCGCAGTGAGTAGAAAAATCTCTGCATACCTGACTGTGAAATGACGACCTGTTGTCCCCATCCAAAATGCAGATCCACAGCTTCCTCCTTGGCAGTTGCAAGATTTCCATGGTGCACACAGTAAGGCACGGATCACATGGGATGGGGCAGATAATGGGAACTGAGCCGCAGGCTCAGCTTTCATTTGCCATTCTCGTCATCCTGTCCAGACTGGCAGGAAACATTGAATTTACCTGATACTACGGAGTGAGTGCTTATCGTTCTGCAGTAGGTAAATTTGAAGTAGTGATAGCATAATGCACCACCACTATGAAGTATTGGGCATCAAGTGTGCAGCCCACATCCTGAATGCACATTCAGGATTCCCAAGTGTGGATGTAGCCAGAGACATCCATGCTATTGGATGTTTCATTTCAATGGCGCACCAAAGCATGTCCTGCCAAAATGCTGAGCCTGACCAGTGTGAGGCCTGATCTGGACCAGTGCCATTTTGCAGATGGCCCTGCACCAGACAGACCATGCCTTGCTGTGCTCTAAACTAGTAGCATATCCAGACCCACTGTGGTGGTACAGAAAAGCAACAGGTTACTTTTATCTATATTCACCTTTAGGTTCATCCTATCTTATTCAGGATTTTTTTTTAAAAAAAATGCATACATTACCTACTGGATTCATTAAAAAAAATAATCAATTTTGGATTATTATGTTTTTCAGCCAAAGGGGGAAAAATGTGAAATTGAGAAATGTGTGGAGTTGCATAAGAAATCAGAAAGTAGTCAAATCAGTTAAAGAGATAGGGAGACTTTTGTTAATTCCAATTCCTGTTGGGCATTTAGGCTTATTTTCATTGTCTTGCTTTTACATCTAAGTTCATGAGCTGTGGTTCTGGCTCATTTTTCAGCTAGAAGTCCAGATTCTCTGAGTCCTTCAATAAACTTGGCTGCTAGAGTACCTTAACTACAGTGACACTTTCACTGGTTCACTTTTAAAAATAAACTCCCACAATGCTGAAAAAGAACTTCTCTTTGAAAGATGGAAAATTATATTTCCTTTAGATGTTAAGGATGCAATGGTCTTTCAGATATCTGGTTAAATGACTGGACTTGAAATGTAAGTGTGAGAAAGCATTTATGGGCCCAAAGAGTCTATGGAACCTGGCCCTTGTGCAACGTTAACCTCAGGCTACAGGCAGAATGAGAAAAGGTAGTGCAATGTTTCCCAAAGTGTACCCCCAGGGGTATGGGAAGAGTTTGGTGGGGGAACCCGTTGCACCGGAGTTTGGTGAGGATCACGTGGGAATATCCACTGCACCGTGCTTAGCTGAGCCCACAGAACAAGGAAAGAAATAGGCGCATATTGCAGTTTTTACATGGGAACTGGGGCCATCGTACATCGTATCGCAACTCATGGCGGGAACTTCTGCGCATCCTTCGCGCAGCTCGGGTTCGGCCATTTTTAAACTGCTGGAACATTAACAGTTGACGTTGAGCCACGGAGCTGTTTAAACGCTGGAGAATTGCAGTGTTATCTAACGGTCTTGTGAAGCGTGACACGGCGTGAATATACTGCACTTCGTTAGAGACAACTTACTTCTTTAATAGTTAGTTCCGGGCGCCTGTTATCGTGCTTTAGTAAGTTCCACTGATTTTGATTATTTTTATAAAATACAATTTTTATCCCTAATGTTTTTTTATGAGGGGTACTCAGCGTTATGAAAATTATAGAAGGGGTACACATATGTCAAAAGTTTGGGAAACACTGAGGTAGTGTGACACCCAGGGAACAACAATTGAAAGACTGCCAGGACAGCTCATCTGATTTTGTTGTTTGCCTGACTTTTAATAGTAGCAGACTTCACATTATGTAGAGTACTACTAATGTCACATTAAATTTCACTGGCTGTGCTTCTAAGTATCTATTGTATTTAAGGTGCACTGACTTTACTTAAATTTGGCCTCATTAGTGGACCAGTTTTATAGCACAATTAATCTCCTGCTAGGCACCTGAAACAGGGCTACTGCTTTGATAAACACTATGGATGGTAAATGATGGAATCTAGCTGTTCAAGGCCTTTTACTAGAATCATACATTAACCACAATGTGGAAGAATTAATGCATGGTAACTCAGAACCATATACAACCTTAGTTTTATACTTAGACTCTACGATAATAAAAGCTACATTTGCTTACTACATTTAATATTGAGGGAGATCTTTGTTTGTTTATTACAAATGTGTCAGCAGAATTTCTGGAGTTAGGAAGTTTGTTTTTATTATGCCTTTCAAGGTCAAAAGTATGGTTGACTATCTTTCCTGCCCAAATGAGTGGAAGTCAATGGCATTTTCCTCCTGGTTGACTTAGTAAGAACCACTTTTGTGTTTTGCAAAGGAGATTTCATATAGGGCCTTTCTGCACTTGCTTCAGTAGGACAGTCACAGGCTGTTCCCACATGGAGTGTACACACTGTTCAGAGCCACTTCTGTCCTAGAAGTGACCTTATCTTTGCCAGAGCATCCCCCATGTATAAATGAGGAGCACAAAAATGTGTTCTATAGCTATGCTAGTCATCTGCTAATATAGCCCAGCACAGCTATTAACCATTTCCAGGCAAAGAGAATCTGGGGTTCACCAGCATAGGTTGTGTGCCACATTGCCCAGTCACCGTGGCAACAGCAGTGCACATTCCTATTACCCCAGTGAGGTGACTGCGGCAATCACACCCAGTGCCTGGGGAAGCTCTGGGTAAATTCTGGACTCATCAGGCCTCACAAGGTGCAGACACCTGATGCAACTGAGAAGTTCATTGGCCTGCACACCTAAGTAAGGTATAAAAAGCCCTACACTTTTACAACAGAAGCTACACCTCCACTTACTACTTTAGACATTTGAAGGTACCAACTTGGGTGTTACACCTCCACTTTTGATGGTGACAGATGCCCATTGTAGGGCATCAAGTTGCTCAGAAAGAAGGGCATGAAATAGCACCCTCAAAGAAAGCACATCAGACATCACTTCTGTAGACGACCTTGTTCTCCATATACTTGTTACTATACAGTCTATTTTAATTGATATTGAAAAGCATCCATTGAAGAAGGTCTCCACCGAAACACATATTGCATGCCACACCCTTTCTGCACTTACCTGAATTCTGCATTAAGAAGGGGTCTGGGTGCTTCCTTCTATGTGTTGAAATAAGGAAAACCCCACCCCTGGACCAGATAGGGCAAAATCCAGGGTCCTTTCAGTACTGGCAGTCCCCTATTCCAGGATATAATCTAGAATGAGGCTCAGTGTAAAAAGAGCCCTAGACTTCAACCCTTAGTGAGGGAATTGACACCAGGGTTAAGTGACATTTCCATCTATCAGACACCTTCTTGGTCTGCATCAACCTCCTGTAATTAGGTTTATATTGAAGGAGGAATTCCCAAATCTAACTGGCACAAAATGGAACACCTGCTACAGGAGCAACACATATTAGAGAAGAAGAAGAAGAAGAATTGGCTTTCTACCCCACTTTTCTCACCCATTTAAGGGGATTCAAAGTGGCTGACAAAGCTTTCTATTCTTATCCCCACATCAGAACACCCTGTGAGGTATGTGGGGCTTTGAGAACTCAGAAGAGAGCTGTAACTAGCCCAAGGTCATCCAACTGGCTTCGTGGTGGAGGGCAGAATCAAACCTGGTATTCCCAGATAAGAGTCTGGCTCCTTAACCAGTAGACCAAACTGGCTTAATCCTTAAGGATTAAAGTATCCCTTAATCAGACAATTAAATTGTTATTCTAGCATTTTATAGGTAATCTTTTTTAAAAAATATATTTATATATAATTGTCACATCAGTGTTTATATAATTGTCTTTTATATTTACATTTTATACAAACTGACGTTGCCAATTAGTAAACTGTAGTATCAAACACATCTACAAAATTTAGAGCCAGATTTTATTTTGTTAGTACCTTGTATCTAGTTTGAATTTGATGTTTTGGGACTTATAGGTTTAAGTGTGGATATAGGGAAACAACTGTTGATGTGGTGTCTCTGCACAAATACCTACCCCAGTCATCTCCCACACTGTGCATGGAGACATGGACTAAAAATACCTTTATTCCAGTAGAGAATCAGCATTCATCACCTTGAAGAATAAGAAAGTTGACCTGGAAATCTGAGGAACTAGGATCTTTTTGTAGGCTTCCTTCAGTACTTTTTAAGACTAGAGGTTCCACTGTCTCCATGATCCTACCTGTTCCAGAGAATTAAGAACAGGTTCTATTTCTGTCACTTTAGGAGGAGAAAAAGCTGCTTGCTTTTTAAAAAGTACATAATATTAAAAGATTTTCTTCAGTGGCCCTATTAATCCTTATTCTTTCAACATTTCTAGGACATAAAGGGCCTGTTCACAGTTGCTGGCCTGGTATGGTATAACAATACCTGGAACAAGCAGTACTTAGCAGAGATAAATCTGTGCTAAATCATTGCCGTATCTCTTCCCATTTGATGAGAAAAAAGCAAGAAAAACCAGACTGAACATACATGTAGTCTTTGTGAACTTAAAGGCAGTCCTTGACCCTTACTGCACTTCCTATGGATCTGAATCAAAGAGCTCCATGGTCCACATTCTGGGATCCCCATGCACATGGTAGTGAAGATCAAGGGGGCTCTGCCTCCCACTGATCTGGTTCTATGTGCACTAGACAGAACCAGATTAAGATTAAGAAACCCTTAATCTGGACCTTTTGGTGAATGTATAAACCAGAGGGACCAGGGCCTTGTTCCAAAACTTGTGGCATGCAGACCACACACCTCACATCCCAGGACTCCTGGTGTGTGTGTGCTTTTCAGTGCTATTCTACAACACTCTACCAAAAATCATTCCTCCCAGGGTCCATGTCTAGAAACTTCCAGTCCTGGCCTTTGGAGGTGGGGAGGGCAACTGAAGTTGGTGCAAGCTTCTCAGCCATGGGGTGCCTTAACGAAAATCAGTACCATCAGTACCATACCTCCCCACAGTCTGGATCAGTTGTCACAGTTATTCTGAGCCCACTGATCCAGATATTAGTCACATAAGTGCAGAAACGACCCTTGATTCCATCTCAAGGGACAAACTATCGGCTAAACCAGCAGCCTCATCGCCCAGCAAAAGTTGTTTTGTTGTTGTTGCTGCTGTTAAAGAAAAGTTTATATGGAAACACAACAACCTAAATGAAGAATAGCATCATGGGGCACCAGTCAGGTAACCTTTCCTACAATCAATGACATCAGGCAGAGTTGTGTACTCACCTCTTCACTATTTACTTTTACCTGAGTGATCTATGCAAAGCGTAAGCTTCAGCAAAATCATATGCACTCAAATGAGTTCTTTTACTTTTGCCTGCCAAGAGTTCTGCTTTTATTTCCCAGATAAAATAGGACTTGGGTAGCTTCTTAGTGCTTTCTAAAATATTGCAATGAGAACACCCTAAATATTAATGAAGGAAATGTCAAGGTCATAGTCTTCTTGAAGAGTAACTGTCTCAGTTAAAAATCATGATGTCTTTAGATCCTATCTTTACATTTTAGTTTGCTTATTGAACTTTTGCATATCACCCTTTCTTAAGGATACTAACACGGTATACAGGAAAAATTGGAATTAAAGTTGTATGTTCAGAGAGGTTTTCTTTTTTCCTTGATACCTATTTAGTGATCATCTGAGTTACTCAGTCTGTCTTCGTTCTTGCAGCAGGAGATGATTAAAGACCATCACTGGTGCAGCCTGATGTGCCAAAGTATTTAGTATACATGTCTCTTGTTTACAAGGGATTCATAGCAATGAATAGTTTGCTTGTGGTGAACATAAATTATCTTCCTACCCTGGACAAATTGGAGTGGAGGAGAACCAGACCTATAATGGAGCTCCTGGTGTGTTTCCCGTCTGTTCCTGAGTAGATCAAGACAAAAGTGAAAAAGATTTAAGTGTAATTTAACAGCTCTTAGCAAGTGAAGAAACTAAAATATTAACTATTAAATTCCTTCTATTAGGGCAGTGGGGTAATCTATGAATACTCACTTGGATTCTTTGCATTATGTAGTAGCAGAGGAACAAAAATTGTGTGTTAGGTTCACTACTGAGTTGAACACCCATTTGTTCAGTTCAATGGCAACAGGTAAATCAAACATGGAAAATGATAATAGTTATTCACGTACAAGTTTGGGAGACTAGTTTGGGAGCTATTCAAACAACTGCATAAGAAAATAAGAACATAAAAGGAAACCTACTGGATCAGGTCACAGCCCATCTGGTCCAGCATCGTATCCCACACAGAGGCCCACTAATTGCTTATGGGCATCTCAAGAAGAAGACACTGGCAAAATCTTCACCTGCTCTAAAATCCCAGGAAATATCCTTTAGAAGCACTCTACCTGTATCCCCAGCCTGGAAGATGTGCCTAGGCATCCATTCTAGTAGCCATTGATACAGGTGTCATCCATGAATTTGTCTAGCTCAGTTGGTTGCTGTTACTATCTCTTCTGGTAGCAAATTCCATAAACAAAGGACCCTATGGATGAAGAAATACTTCCCCTTGTCTGATCTGAATCTCCTACCCATCAGCTTCATAAAATGCCCCTGGTTCTAGTGTTCTGTGATAGAAAAATATTTGATATACTTCACTCAGGTTGCCTGTTAAATGCCATCTTCAAAGACTGAAGAGGTCTAGATATTGCACTCTGATTTCATAAGGGAGCTGTTCCAGCCCCTTTATTCATTTATCTTGCCCTTTTCTGGACCTTTCCCAGTTCCACAATATCCTTTTTGAGGCATGGTGACTAAAACTGTGTCCAATATTCCAAATGTGTCCTCACCATAGATTTATAAGGAGGCAATGATGCTTGCTAACTTGTTTGATTTGATGTGTGAAATTGTGTTGATTTAAACTGTTCATTCAAAATTGTGAGCATAAACTGAACTTTTCACATCCCTATTGTACAATGATTTCCTGGCGGACGACTGAAAAACCATTGATTCAGCATGTGGCATCTGTTCCTGGAAGCACCCCCTTCCATGTTCCACAAGCATGACTGAGTGTGTGTTCCCATGGCATTTTTACTCCAAAATTAACCTTGCTTTGCCTCGGACCGTCCCTGTGAATAGCCTCTAATCTGGGCTACATGAGCGGCAAGGAGACAAATCTGTGACGGAACCCCCCCCCTTTCCAACAGTTCTACACCCGAAATAGGGGGCAAGCATGCATTATCCTGGGATCATGGGGATGCTCCCGAGGTATTGGGGGCGGAGACTGTCAATCCCGGTATTAGCAGGTGGGGGTCTTGCTGTCCCCACCACTAATGCTGCAATTGCAACTGTCCCAGGCTAGGGCTTCCTTTACCCCAACCGAGTGCCTGACAGCTGAGTGACTCATGTCATTAGTGGGCAGGGTTTCATACCCTGTGCTCACTGTGCAACACTTATTCCCACCCTGCTCTCTTGTCACTGGCAAAGCCACTTTATAGGCAGTTAAGCTGAGATGCACACCTCTGCTAAACTGCCTAGAAACACTGTAGCAGTTAGGGGATGGAATAAGCTAACCAAAGCCACTATATAGGCAGTTAAGCAGAGATGCACACTTCTGCTAAACTGCCTAGAAACACTGTAGCAGTTAGGGGATGGAATAAGCTAACCAAAGCCACTATATAGGCAGTTAAGCAGAGATGCACACTTCTGCTAAACTGCCTAGAAACACTGTAGCAGTTAGGGGATGGAATAAGCTAACCAAAGCCACTATATAGGCAGTTAAGCTGAGATGCACACCTCTGCTAAACTGCCTAGAAACACTGTAGCAGTTAGGGGATGGAATAAGCTAACCAAAGCCACTATATAGGCAGTTAAGCAGAGATGCACACTTCTGCTAAACTGCCTAGAAACATTGTAGCAGCTTTGGTTAACTGCTGTTTGCCGGTGATTGGTGAACATGGTTGGATTAAGGCTTGCGGGAAGAGGATTGTGGGGCACTGACAACAGATACAGTGGGTGGGACAGGGATGGCGACATCACCCCAGCTTCCTATCAGCGACGAGAAGGGGTGGAGTGAAAAAGATGTGGGTCCACGAAGCGTGGCTTGCATGGGGACAGGTACATTTACTTTGAATCCACGAAGATCTAAACTGCATGGGGACGCTTTATTGCGAATTGCAATGCACATGTTTATGACCCGCATCCAAAGCGAATCAAAGCCCATGGGGACACACCCAGAAAGTCCCCAGCCTTCAGAGTCTCAGCACTGCGCATGGACCAGAATAGGCCTTCCAAATGCAGACAGACCTGTCCTGTTCCAACAGCAATTCATGTCAGCATGGGATGCAGCATTTGTTCTTTGAGAGCACATCCTATCCTTTCATAGAACTGAGGGAGGGGGAAGTGCAGAAAGGTAAAAGCCTCTATGCTACTTACCTGCTGTGCTGTAGATGGGTATATGATAATTGGAAGAGAACACTTTGCACTGCAATAAACTGTGATCAAAACCAATACAGATTATTGATGTACTCAGTAAGCAAGGAAGTGCTCTCAATTGCTCATTCTTCCCTTCCTATGCAAACCTGACTTCAGATATACCTGCCTACACTAGAAAATGCAGCTAGTATTGAAAGGGGAGTAGGGATATTCATGAACTCAATTTTTAGGTTCATTTGAATTGAACCAAACCTTGTTGTGTTTGGTTTCATCTAAAACCAGGTACAAGATTGATTGCTTTTGAACAGTTTTCAGATTGTTTGGAAATTAAAAAGGAAATGTGCAGTTGTGTAAATCTTGCCTGAGAAGTTAAAGAATTGCACAATTCCACAAGTTTTGCCTTTAAAAAAGCTTTAGATCGTTCAGTTTGTCCCAGTTTGGTTCAAATCAAATAATCCATTTTTGAACAGGGGAGTGGTTTAGTTCAATTCAACCTGAGTCAAATATGAACCAAATTTGCCCATCTCCAAAAGGCAGTGAATGTACAGACCCCACTGGAGGATTTGTGTGAAACAGAAACTTATTTCAAAGCTGTTCTACCTAGGGTCCACTCCCTCATAGGTTGGAAACATGATAAACTTCTGAAAAATGAAATTTGACAGATCCATCCATCCCTATTTGGTGTGAACAGTATCTAGACATCTGGCTCATCTTTTTGTCTCTCCTAAATCTCCTGCCTATCAGTTTCACTTAATGAGATCTGCCATGATGATGGGAGAGTGAGTGAGTGAGAAAGAGAAGTAGATGCTGCATCTGCACATATTTAAAAAGCAGCTCAAAAGTGGATTTGTGGTGGTAGCATGCAGACACTAATGTGCCCATACCACCTCTAATTCAGATTAAATATCTTCCTAGATTTCCCCCCCCCCCCCCACTGTAATTTAGGGAAGAGTGGGAAAAACCTTATCTACTTTGTCCATATCATGCAAAAATTAATATGCTTTTATGATAACCACTCTCACTTCCTTTTTAACTGGAAAATCCTCATAGCATAAATCTTCTACCTCCTTGGTTATAGATATCTACTAGTAGTGAATCTGGTGCGATGCCTTTTGCCACTGGTGGATCAGAGAAGAAGAAGAGGAAGAGGAAGAGGAAGAGGAAGAGGAAGAGGAAGAGGAAGAGGAAGAAGAAGAAGAAGAAGAAGAAGAAGAAGAAGAAGAAGAAGAAGAAGAAGAAGAAGAAGAAGAAGAACTGGCTTTTCTAACCCACATTTCTCACCCATTTAAGGGGACTCAAAGTGGCTGACAAAGCTTTCTATTCTTCTCCCCACAACAGACACCCTGTGAGGCAGGTGGGGCTGTGAGAGCTCAGATGATGTTGCATCCAATGTGCCAGATGTGTGTGTGAAGAGTCTGCAAGGATGATACAATCATTCCTATCACTACCTTGCTCCCATGAGCAGTCACAGAGAATTTTGACAGCAGAATTCTCACAGCATTTGTCACCTTCTCCCCAGGTGGCCCTGTCACCATCCCACCATTGTCACTGCCCCAAGGTCCTTGTCTTCTTGGCCTTCTTCACAATGTCAAAAAGATGGTCCATGAAGACATTTTCTGTGTTTGATTTCTCCCTCTGCCATCAAGATTGAAGCCAGGAATTTCCCTCTTGCGTTCTTGACTCTTGACCCACCTTTCACTGCCATCCATACTGCAGCCAATCATGATGCTAAGAGAGGGGATTGGTAGCTTCCCCCAAAGTTAAAATTACAGCAGGAGAATCCTTAGCTTTGGTCCTGATGTTGTGGGCTTCCTTTCAGCATCGGGATTGTGGCAAAGGAATTTCCAGCATTGGTCTTGATGTTGCAGGGAGCAGCAATGTGCTGTTTGCATAATGTAGGCTATTTCTGCATTCACCTCCTTGCATTTAGAACCAATGGGTATGGAACAGTCATCCCAATTGTTTTGATTATGTGAAGGCATGGTGAAACCAGCACCAGATACAAAATGGCACTGGTCCAGACCAGCCCACCTTATGGCCTTAAAGCTTGTATAAGCTTTGCACTCAGACTCCCTTATCTCTGAGTGCTATGAATATAGGTTAATGTGACCTCTCGGGACACTATGGCATACCACTGAAATGCATCTCCCAAACATGGAAGGCATGCAAACATGTTCTCAGTCAGATGGTTAATGAGCTACCAGTGATCCCACTTCGTCTAAAGAAGATCAAGTCATACCAGTGGGGCATGGGGCCTCATAGATCAGCATTGACATGTAGATCTAGAGGTCAAAACTTTTACTGTGTGGGCCCTTAATCTGGATTAAAGGCCTGTAGAGAAATGTCTGTATTCTTAATGCAGATCTTGCCTTTTTTGGGCAACCTTTCTGGCACTTTTTACATTGTACAACAGGAAAAGACACTGAATTACCCATGACTCAGACTCCTCTCTCCAGAGATATAGAACTTTATATCTTATTAGTGTGCTTTATGTCTTCAGTATGCTAGTTATGCTGCAGATTGGATAGAAAGGACTTGATAGTATGGAAGAGTGATGTGCTTCAAAATAATAAAGGATTCTTAATTAGCTTATTTTGCCATGGTAAAAGAACACTGTAAGGCCAAGTCATTCCTTTGAAATACTTCAAATATTCTTAGTCTGGGCTTCTACTAGATCCAAAACCTTGTTCCTGATGAAGTACTTGAAGATAATCACACACACACAGTGTTCATTAGAGTTTCGTAGAAATCAATGGTGATATGAAAATACCAAAATATAAGGCCAGCAGCAGAAATAGGTGAGAAAACAGCAGCTGGAAGTATCAGATCATTAAATGTGCAGTTGTTTGCAATGAAACACCGAGGGGAGGTACACCCGCGATATTGATGGTTGAACATGAGAGGGGCATGGAAAACCTTGATCACTGTATAGTCTACTTGAAACATTTGCATTCTTTCCTTAGTCTGGCTTCCAGCTTCTGCCTATTTCTCAGAAAGGTAATGTGTCAAAATTATGGGCTTAATCATTATTAATTCCTTTGGGTATTTATCAACGGTGCTGACATTAATCATGATAAACACCTCTGGTACTAATGCTAGTGTCATTAGTATAGCACTTCAAGTTTTTCTACTGTTGCTCAGCCTTCATTAACTGGACCATTAGTTATAAGTTGTTATTTCTGAGCAAGCAGATTCATGTTTTCTGTACTGATAGTTGTATGTGATGGATATAGTAGATACTGTTGTGATTCAGGGTTTGATTCAGGTGGGAATATTAAGAATGGGAAATAATTCTGCAGAAATTTAAAAAAATCTCTCACTTTAGCCTACAATTTGACCATTTCTATAGCTAGAAGTAGACCACAGGCTGGGATTACCATGGGGCAGGACAATTTTCTGATCTGAGGCTTCCTTTGTATCTACCTGCAGTATAATTTTTTGCTGGTGTTTTTAAACTATTAGTAAAATATATGCATTATGAACTTGACTGAAGATTAGCCTTGGGAAAAAGATTGAGAGACACATTCTAGGCACAGGGAAAGCTTTCTTTCTTTCTTTCTTTCTTTCTTTCTTTCTTTCTTTCTTTCTTTCTTTCTTTCTTTCTTTCTTTCTTTCTTTCTTTCTTTCTTTCTTTCTTTCTTTCTTTCTTTCTTTCTAGATATGGGGAATTAAGCATGAGAAGTTGTTTCATACTGGCATGACTCACATATTTTGTTGTACTCCAGCTTCCATCATTCCCAGCCAGAAGAACCAATGGGAAAGGGTGATGGGTATAGTAGTTCTACACTATGTGCAGGCTACCCATTATACATCCCTACTATGTACTGAGCCTGAATGTTGGGTCATGGATGCTGGAGCACTTCACAGTCTAGCAGGCAGAACACAGAGGTACAACTAATTCACATAGTTAGCAGGTGAATCATTATAATGAAGTTTCACCCACTCCCAATCTGTGAAGGTAATTGAAAAAAATACTATAGACAAAATAGTAATAGACAAAAAAGCCATTGAGATCTTAAGCAGGCCGAATAGTTACAATCTTCCTGGGCCTTTTCACACTTAGGCAAAAGGGGAGGTACAGTGATGCTGTAGTTCTCTGCTGAGGCATGACACCTGGTAAGATGGTGATGACCAACTCATGTGGCCATTGCCATGGTGAGGTGATTGCCACTAATACAGCAGTGTAGACACTTACCCAGCCCTTGGGATAGGAAAGGCATTTGAAATGCAAACACCTGATCTATTCCTAAAGGTGGAAAAAGGCCCTTTGTTTCTCCCCCAGAATAGGTCACCCATCAGGCCTGAACCCAGAAAGAGGCCCTTTCTGCACTTACCACCTGTTAATCCCGGATCAATGAGTCTGGAATAGCACAACTCGCTAATCCAGATTGTTAGGAGGTGTGGGAAATCAGTGCCATCTGCACTGACAGTACTGATCTGGATTAACTTGCATGAGTTTTGCAGCCACTTCCCCACACTTCCTAAAACTAAGAGCAAAATATCCTAGTCTCAGGGCCTAGGGGATGCTTTTTATGACACACCACTGAAAAGCAGTCCCTGGCAATCCCAAACATGGGAGGTGGCCTTCTGCATACCTCACATGTTCTAGATCAAAGTCCCTGGTCCTTCTGGTAGTACTAATTAAATGGTAGTTCCAGAGATTTGAACTGAGGGCAGAGCTGGACCATGATCCTCATTAATATCCAGAATGCCCATGGATAAAAAGGCAGAGGTAGGTCAAGACAGTCCGGCCCTTTCTGCACTGGGCCATATTCTAAATTATATAAGGGCCTGCAAGCCATGTGCCAGCTGTAGTCTGCACTAGCATGACAATGGCAGACTCCGACATATAATCTCAGAGTATCTTCGCCTACTCATCTACCACCCTGTTTAACACTTTGCCAAAAGGGGAAGCTTTGATTAGAGTGAAACATTCTTCCCAGTGATGTTTTCTAATCCCTTAATAAATAAACTCAAAGAAATTCATTAGAATTTAAAGTGTTAAAGATTTTGGGGTGGGGGTCTGTTTCGTGTAATGATATCACAGAATTTTGTAATAACGATGATCTACTTTATCACTTAGCACATTTTCTGTAGCTTTTGGGATTCCAGATGCACATATGTTCACATTCAAATGGTCATTCTGTACAGATGTACACAAATGGGATTACCCTTATGGTCCATAACCTGCCTGTCATGAAATCTCAACATCTAGCTGAAGCACAGTCTCTATTACATTCCTTATTGCACCAAAGCAATTTCATTTTTGGCTCTTTCCAGGCAACTATGCATACATAATCTTCTTCCTTCAAAAGCTGACAGCCACGTTAGTTATTATTCCCTTAAAATCTCTCGGCATGTAATGCAAATATCTTATTCCCAGGGCATGCATGTTGGACTGTGAAAAGTGTTTATCACCCCAGGAAGTCTGTTTAATTTAATATTGGATTCTGTTACTAATGTCTGCAAGTGTCCTCTGAAGACTATGTTTATTGATGGTGTTCCTTGCCGGCTGCATCCTGCTTCCAGGCTGTGAGGAATGGACACTCATATCATTCTCATTAGCTGTAATATATTTGGCAGTTTGGAATGAACGGTCAAGCCTCATGGCCTTTATGGCACCATCCAGACTTTCTAGAATGGACTGATTTTCAGAGGAGGCAAGATTATTGGATTTATGGTGACTCTCTAGTCTCTGCTCACTTGACTGGAGTTGTTTGGTGTCAGACTTCACTGTTTTGTTTTAGCAGAATAAAATAAAAAATAAAAGAGGGAGAATTCTAAGCATATATCTAGAGCTGTCTTTCTCATTCTGAATATCGCTGTGCTTTCTTGCAGCCTGTGACCTCATGAATCATGGCATCCTGGCTCTTGTCAGCTCCATTGGATGTACGTCAGCAGGTTCTCTCCAGTCCTTGGCAGATGCTATGCATATTCCTCACCTCTTCATCCAGCGATCCACAGCTGGGACTCCAAGGAGTGGTTGTGGGACAACTAGAAGCAGCAGAAATGATGACTACACACTTTTTGTCCGCCCACCTGTCTACATCAATGAGGTCATCTTGAAAGTGGTCACTGAATATGCCTGGCAGAAATTCATTATTTTCTATGACAGCGAGTATGGTAAGTCTTTTCCCTCATGTGTCTATATGAGCAAATAAATGGCAATTGTTATTATCAGATGTGTAGAATGTTATTAAGTGCATTAAAATCCTTAAAATGTTCTGCTAGACTGCATTGTTTAAGCATTTTATGATAGATTTCACAGAGGGAGAACCATCTTTGTTCCTGAAAGCCATCAACTTTTATGGTTTTCCTCGACCATTCCTTTGATAAGCACAGAAATGAGTTGCAAAAATCCCCCCTGACACACACACAGACATACAAACTCTTCCACATGACATTAGAAAGAGTAACTGTAAACACTTTTCAGGTTACATCATATATGAATGCTGTTCAGACAAGAGAGAATTTGGGGAGAGGGAAACTGAATTGACATTCCAGACAAAGAAGTTCTTTCACTTTTCTATTAAGAGCCAATTTTAAATAACGGCAGGAGAAGAAGTGTAATTAACTCACTTTCACTTATCTCCCATCTTGCCAGTGTTTTTAAGATGTCTTTGTGCAAGAATGAGGAAATGGATAAAATGACAGCTTAGAAAGCAGGATGGTAGAAATGCAGAAATGAGGTTGATTGGCGCCCACATTTTTCTTTTTCAGTCCTTGTCATTACAGGCAGAAAAAAAAGAGGAAAAAACCACAGTGGAATTGTCTTGAATCTCAGCCAAACGATTTACAGCATTGACATTTTTTTGAAGAGGTGAAGTTTCCTAAGCATTATATGCAGAATAAACCGATGGCAAATTCCTCTTTGATCTAATATACTGCAAATCGGATCAAAGAGTGATTTGTTTTGTGCTCCGGTATTCAAAGAAGCCACAACAAATGTCTGTGCCACCTCCACATGCTTCTATGGGTGCAATCAGACATGGTAAAAAGGGTGACCCTCTGGTACATTTGAGGCTGAAGGGACAGTCCTAAAATAATAATAAAAAAATACAGGGTAACTCACTGTTTGGTTCAGATTGGCCAATAGTCAATTCCAGCCTGAAAATGGCTGCTATGGTTAGCCAACCAACCAGGGATATGGAGACCAATGAGGATTGAACACTTATCATCATAGACTACAAAGGTAGGTTTTTAGGCACTTATTTTAAAAACGGAGTGGGGCACTTTATTCTATGTCAACAGATTGTATGATCCTTTGAAAATGGAGACACAAAAAGCCCCATGTGAACAGACTCTAGGTGTACCCTCAGAAGTTACATAATGTTTATATCTTCTGTCACCTCCAGACTTCTCATTTCAATTATTGTAATGTGTTATACATGGGGCTGCCTTAGAAACAATCAGAAACTCCAGCTAGTCCACAACACAACTGCAGGACTGTTAATGAGAACTAGTGGTTTATAATCTAACATGCCAGTTCTTCATCAATTGCACTGCCTTCCATTCTGTTTCTGGGCCCAATTTTTTAAAAATTTTTTTATTTTTTTAAACGGTTACAAAGTAATAAATCTTTCTTTCATAGAAACATATACAAATTATACATAGCTACAAACGTGAACTATTTACATAATGGCAGCAATATTTTGTTGTACATCATTTCGATCACTTAAACTTCATTTGTCTTTATGTCTGAGGCAAGGTATAACACAAAACCATTATTTCTGTGCCCAGTTTAAAGTGCTGGTTTTAGTCTTTAAATCCTTAAATAGACTGGGACCAGGTTTTCAGAGTGCCTTCTACCACTTTACCTATTAGATCAGCATTCATGTGTTTGTTACTTTAAAAACACATTGCTATTGGAGGTATTTCTTGACAGAGACCAAACTAATGATAGCTAGAAAAGCCCCATTCCCACTGTCCTCCACTGGTATACTCTGTTTGCATAAGGCTCAGTGTATTCCAGATCAAGAGGCCCAAAATGGCTTCCCAATCCACTACTGGTCCAGATGGCAAGTTGACCTCTGTGCTTGATCATTACCTCATTGGAATGGTATTATTATAATGTTCCAATGGGGAAAGTGCAAATAGGTGCTAAGTCTACGTTGCCATTTTGGGCTGCCTATACTGGACTCCATCCAGTGCAGATGTAGCACACTAGCAGGGTGTGTAGCATTTTTCTTCCACTTCAAGTGTGGACAAGAGCAGTTGGCCTCACATTCTATCATTTCAAAGGTGGGTGCAGAAAGGCCTGAAGTATCTATTTCTTCTGTCTTAACTATGCATTTTATTATTTTCTTGCTCAGTTTGTAAACAGATAAAAAGGTTTTTAAAACACATGAGTATAAACTGGCTTACATTGTGGTAATCAGAAAAAATGTGTTTACATGTTCTTTATTAGAAATAATGTACCTTCTTTGCTCATGTTATTTAATTTTTCATTTTAAACGGAAATACTTAGCTGGTATTATTGAAATTATGCATAGCAATTTTATTACTGGATGAAGGAAAGTAAGTCTTTGCTGTTTACAATAAATCTCACTACAATAAAACTGGGCTAGAATCCAAAATAAATATTGTGCTAATTCAAATACCTCAGATTGTACAAAAGGACCATATTCATTTACATATCCATTTGTCAGTGTCATAGGTTTTAAGTTCAACACACTGGAATTTCATTTGACTTTATCTTGGCTATCAGTGATTGCCTTTCATTAGACGAATGACGGGACATAATTTATATTCAGAATTATGCATTTCTGCAGGTCAAAATGTTATTTGCTTTGTCCTTCGCTTTGTAAAATAGTATATATATTTTTTGCACACAACTGGACCTGTTCATTTGATCTCATAAGTGACTAGAATAGGGCATTGTGCACTATTTCCATCTGATGGAGGACTCCAGACTACTAAATATTCTCTTGTCAACAAAAGAATGGAAGCCTTTGAAAGGAAATTTTATTTCCATATAAGTCCTAATTAGTTGGCTGGAAGGAAAATGACTCTAAAAGCTGACTTCAAAACAACATACCTTTATTTGACAGTGCTTTCCGATGACACATGCAAAAAACAAATAAGATATTTTATTAATACAAAAATGATGCATCTAATTCAAATATGTTAGCATAGTGAACATCCAAGTATTAGAAATAAGATGGATCTCAAATTTTAATAAATCATGTGGTGGGCAGGCTTTTGGTATCAGTCTGTTTGAACTCTGTCTTTCTAGTTTTTGCTAAACCCTCATCAGATAGTTAGACCTTCGAAGTCTGTGGCAGGTGAGAGGATACCCTGACCTCCACCTCTCAAAAAGAGCCCAAGGGTCATTATGGAATGATATCACTGCACAAGTGATATTGAATAGCTTCATCTAAGGTTTCTAAATAGCTGGGAGGGGCAGAGAAAGAACTAAACTAAGACTATCACCTTGTTCCTAGAGCCCACTCATGATCAGTCACTTACCTGGGTCCAGTTGCACGTTCAATCCTAAGCAGGGTGCTGCCATCTTGGATCTGGCATCCTGCACGATTGTGTGTGAGCCAGCACCTTTGCTGTCACTACAATGGCACTTTGCATAAGTGCAGTCATGTCAGGGGTCATCTGAGCCACCAGTGTGCTTGTGTGGCAGCTCAGATGGCCCCCATTGCACTGGAAAAGGTGCAGATGGTTGCCACTGGATGCTCCAGGTAAGCATTTCATTAAGGTCGGTTTGTGTGTGCTGCATGATTTTGTGCACCACTACTAGTTTATAATTAGTCAACATCTGGGCAGGTAGGGTCACTTGTAAGCTATAAGCACCTCCTTCAAGTGCAAGATGTTGCCCAGATCTTGACTAACTCTAAACTGTGAAGCCAAATGCAAATTGGCCTCAGAACCGTGCTAAGAGCTCACTAATCTAGATTAGTGGTAGACCAGATAAATGTGGTTTAAATTGGTGTTAGTCCTCTTTAGCATATATTTGCTGTTCTAAATCCCACTTGATGCAGATGCAGATGCCTGTGGTTGAGATCTAGGTCATACAGATCTACCTAATATGGATCTAGCTAATACAGATTACCAGAGAAAAGTGGAGAAAAGGCCCAAGTAGTTTCATACAAGGAAGGATGACATTTTTAGCTCCTTATGCCCTATGTATATAAGTTGGATGTTGAAAAACATTTCTTTTGAATGTTTTATTGGTGCTAAGACAGCCAATGGCAAACTCTATGTTTGCTAAAAGATGAATGGAATTCAATTGTATCTTGGGGGATCTACTTTATCTCATTTCTCATTCTCTTTTATGTCAGCTGCGCATTATTTTAAATTCTCCTAGCATTTTGGACATAAAATCAAAGTCATAAAATCTGTATTGTTCTGCAGTTTTCTTCTATTCTCTGCTCCTGTTTGCCTTGTCTTTGGAGACAAGCAATTATTGTTGAATTATTTGGGAATCTAACTTGTAGGATGAAGGTTAAGAATTCTCAGAAATCTTAAGGAAAAATGATACTAATTCATTAAAAAAGTTCTCAGTGTAACACCAGTCAGCGCAAACCATTCTGAGTTAAAACCATCACTACCATGTTTTTTAAAAAGCCATTTTTAGGATTGGAAAATTTCCCCAAAATACCTCATATTTAGACCCCACAATCATAAGAAAAGAAAAAGATAGTAAGTGAGACTAATTGGTTTTCCCTCATATATGACTAGGAAAACTTGATCCATTCAATCTTTGTAGAAGGTTGCAGTATTTGCTTATGAGGAAGTAAGGCTGCAAAGATAAATCTACTTTAGCTAAGAAATTAGTATGCTATTCAAGAATTATGTACAAAGTTAGCATTAGCTATTTTAAAGTTTGATGCAAATCAGAGGGAAAATGAACCCAGTAATAAATTCCAGGGAAAATGAACCCAGTAATGAATTCCAGTAAAACTCAGGGCCCGATTCGCTCTGGGATGGAGCATTTGCAAAATGCAGTGCCACTTCTGTCTCAGAGTAGTCCAAATCAGGTGCAGCCATCCTGATCACCTCTAGTGTGCTTACGGCACTCTCAATAGGTCTCAGACGCAGCGTTCACATTGCTTCCTCATGCAAGGGTGGGGCATTGCAGCTGCAGCTGTGTAATTGCCCAGTGCATCACAATCACCTTAGCAATGACCTGGTGTGCAGAGGCTATTTGCACTTTGAGAGCCTCCAGGTAAGTTTAGGGATGGTGCCAGTGCTCGCAGTGTGAACACTGGCCATTGTCCCTGGACTTAACTCTCTTGGGATTAGGCATGTGCACAAATATTCAAAATATTCATTATTTATACAAATTCATATGAATTTAGACATTCGTATATGAATCAAATGTCCAGACATTCAGATTTGTATAAATAATTTGGACATGCGTATCTGTACAGGTTACATACACATCTCATATGCACCTGTATGCATCCGTACGCATCTGTACACATCTGTACGGGAGGAAAACAGAATGCATATGGGATGCATATGAGGTGCATACAAAATGCATAGGTACCCTGTCCAAATTATTTGTATGCATACATCTAAATGTACTCATATTGATTCGAATGTCCAGACATTCGTTTTTCCTTATTTGTATGAATTTGAATTTTCAAATATTCATTACGAATCGAATGATAAAAATTGCATTCGTGCAAACCCCTACTTGGGATACTTTCCCACAGCAGTTAAGTGCAAAAAAGCCTGCAAGAAGAACAAAATTATTATTGCATTATCTACAGAGGTTGTTTTTTTTTTTTTTAATGAAACTTACAATAGGGTTAATTAAACTCATTGCACACATAGTTATCTCAGATTAATGGTCAAGACAACTATTACCTCAAGAACATGAACCAGTATGCATCTCAATGGCTTAAGAAGATTATGGTTCTCATTTCCTCCTTATTGTCATTTCATTTTCATATTGTCCACTGCAGAAAGCAATATGCTGAATGTGAAGGAATTTTGGTTCAATTTAGTAGGGTTGTCCTAATCTTCCAGGAATGTTTTATGCAGGACTGCAGCTGGATCCTGTGTTCTGATCTCTCTAAACTGTACTTCAAAATATTTATCTATCCCTTAAGCATTCCAGCAAATTAGGGGCTATTGTCAGTCACTTTTGCCCTCTTATCTACTTGCTTCTTACTTTGATATCCTTTTCTACCTCAGGATGGAAAAATTAAGTCACCTGTGAGAGATGAAAGTTGTGTTATTTCTGTTTTAACTATCTGGCTATGAGTTGTCTTGCTAAGATGGAAATGAAATGGCAACGGACCATTTGAAGGGCTCACACCAGGTTAATTTCATGCTAGAATGGCAGGAGAGTGAGAAAATGTAATTGTGGCAAAGATAATGAACATGCTATGATATCTATTCCTAAGTTATCTCCGCCAGCAATCTTTAAGGAATATGCAACTTATGTAGTGACTATAGAATTCATTTAATGGAATTGGCTGATTTGGAATATAACCAAAAGCAGTGATTTTCAGTGCATGGGTTTCAGCAACAGGACTGAGCAGTAATTTGCCATTCACCTTTGGCAGGCTTACACATTTGCACATAAGATTAAGCTCTTGTTAACCACCATTTAAACATATCAACTGTGAATGGGCACCAGAAGGCTGTGCCAAATGCACTAGGATTTATCATTCCAGGAATAAATCTAGATGATGCCAAGACTTTCAGAGTAAGACCAGAATGGATGGATGGATGGATGGATGGATCTGTCATGACTTTTTTGTTTGTTTGTTTGTTTTACTAACTGCAGATTAGTATTATATCCTCTTTTTAATATTCTTTGTCAGAGCCAAACCATGGATGGTGTACTAGACCTGGGAAATGGAAAGTCAAGACCAAACAACAGAGAAAAGGATTGGTGGCCAGGAGCAGGCCACTTGGAAGGCTGCTCTGAACTGGCATGACTTTGAGGCCTGGGGGAAAACGTTTGCCAGTGTCAAAGTTACACATATCTCATGGTCACAGCAGACAGTTCTATCACCATATCTTAACAATACAGTTTATAGCAACAGACCAGATTATCCCCAGGAAAAGCAGCCCACCTCAGCACAAACTTTGGTTGAATCCAACAGCACAACCACCAACACTTGATTATTTTGATGCTGTGGCTGTTGCTGCTATAATTAAATAATAAGGACATTTTCTTGAAGGGACATAAAAATATTCCATGGCCATTTATTACTTGCAAAATATTTCTAATTATACAGAGATTGTTTTTGTTGCCTAAATACAGTAATATTATCCAGATTGTCTCTAGACTATCTTAAAGCTGTTTATTACCCATTTGATTACTTGCCAAGTTCCAATACATTCATTTACTTTATCTGTGTCCATAAACATATAATTTAGTTTTATCACTGAACTATTTTGTTTCTATTAATGCATATCATTTCATCTTAAAAAAAAATTATACACAGATACAAACACACACACATGTTATATTTTTTTCTGCAGTTCATTCATTTCTGAACTGGATGGTAGATCAGATCATGTTCTAGTCTAAACCTCTGTCATCTGCACACTAGTGCAGACCCACAGAAATACTGCCCCCCTTGGAAGGGTTTATCCACAAAGTGATGGACCAGAATACAACAGCAAAATGGTGCCTTATCCCAGTCTGTCTACTATGCATATCCCAGACAATGAGGGACTTGTGTACAGCATGCTCCATTGTCCAGGAAACCTGACCCCTTTTTGGTGGTACACCAGAAACCACTGCCAGAAGCAGATGTGTCTCTAAAATGGTCCCTGTTGGTTCACAGAAGTGTTTATAGTTCCAGTCTGTATTCCTCACCACAACCAGAGCCCAGCTGTTGTTGCTGTTAAAAAGTGGTGTTTGGCTCTCTCCAGCTGAACAAACCGATGGTGCCTACTTATATATATAAAAGAATAAATACAATTAACAACCACAATTTGTTTCCTGTGTATGGTCTTAAGGGCTGGTTTGCACTTAACTTCATGGGATAATTCACTGAGGTTCAGGGACGACAGCTGCCATTCACACTGCAAGTGCTGGTGCCATCCCGAACCTACCTAAGAGTGTTCAAGTGTAGACAATTCCAGGCTGTCTAAATCACCATAGGAACAGCAGCAATAACTCCCCCCATGCCCCTAGCTGTTGATCACTATGGCCGTGTCTTCACGGCAACCTTATCTCGAATTCAAAACGTTTTCAATCCTCATTTTAAACCACCCCAAAGCGTGGTGAATCTCAATCCTGATTTCAACATTTCTCACTCCGGATTGTGTGCTTGAAACGTTTTACATTTTTTACTGTGTGGACAGTACCGTTTTAAGGGATGAGAATCCATGTTTAGGGTTTCCCTCTCCCAATAGCTTGCTTCCAAAGACAGTGATTTCAGTGTAAAAATCCACTTAACAGGGATCGCTACACTGTAGCGATGGAACCACTTCACACCTTGATGGTTGGAATAACAATGTTGCAATTTTGTGCAATTCTAAAAGTTCTGACCTTTAGAAAGTGAAAGGGAGGAAAGCAGCTGAGGTTCTGTGTGAATGTTTAAAGGAAAGGGGCTTTACTTGCCACTGCTGCTGTGTGCCCTGAGTAATGGGGAGAGGAGGGGAAAGAATTGCTGGCTGCCCGCTGCCATCCAGGCAAGTGGCAGCCACCCAGCCACCCAGCTAGGTTCCGTGAAGGGGTCCCTTATGGGTGGCGCATCCATGCCAGGAGGAAGAGGGCAGGGCAGCCCCAAAAAGCAGCTTTTAAAAAGTAGTCTCTTGAGTCCCACCTTGAGTCACGTACCCCACGTACGATCCTCAGAATCTGGATCCAACGCGATTAAGTTAAAAGTAATGGGAACAGGCAAATTCGCCTTTGCATCCAGAAAGCAAAATAAGCTTGCTGTGGGGATTCGCCCTATGTGGCATGCATTTATGTAGTTGCAGCTGCACTGCCCCACTGCACCTTCCTACACTCAGAATTGGGTGCAAATGCTGCCAACTGAGAACATACTAAACACTCCTGGGGCCTTTCTGCACTTGGCCCACTGGTCACCTTGCAGTGTGCTCTGCAGTGGAGCATCAGCATGTGAAGGAGCCATTTCTGAATCAGAAAGAGCTCCTTCCATGCAGAAACATACAGCAAAGTGACTACATGTGGGGCATGAGTAAGTGCTCCACACAAACACCTACCTTCCCCAGTGCTGGTGACAGTTGCCCCGGTGAAGACACTGGCACATGTGCACTAGCGCTACCATTGGGGCTCGAAGACAGCAGTACCCAGACTCCTTCCCCAGTCAGATAAGAGCTTGGACATGCAGGGGGAGAGGTGGTGTGTACTGGCATATGTGAGTGCAAATGCCAATATACACATGGGCGAGTTCTCCTTCCCTGTTGCGTGCATGAGACAGAAAGTGTGAATTTGGCCCTGGTCAAGCTGTGGAGAATTTTTTTACTTCTTCACAGGTTTTGAGGAACAGGGATGCCTTTGCATGCTCTAGGCCACTCTGGGACAGAGGCAGCAGCATAGTGTATGAATGGAGCAACCCTGATTACCTCAGAAAGGTAGGGTGGAGAAGTGAACTATGTGTGTAGTTCATTCTTGTAATGAAGGCCTCTGCTATAGTATGTCTGCAGGAAGCTCACAAAGGACTGTCAATAAGAATTTTGACAGCATCATTTATTAGCACAATAGCTTTGCTCATTATCAATGGAAATAAGGCAGCCTATTGCATAAATCACCCTGTGAATATTTTTGAAATGTGTTCCCTTTGCTCGTAATAATTTAATATTTTCGATGGCAGCATGAGGAAGAAAATGTTTTATGTTATATAATGCCTTTTTTATTTGGAGTTTGATGCAGTTGTGCTTGAATTGCCACATAAACAGTTGGTGTGGGTTTTTCGTTTGGACAATTTATTTGTTTTATGGTTTTCCTTTACATTTAGCAAAAATGTGGGGAAACCATGGCTTTGGTTTGTGGTCCTTATCAGGAAGGCTTTTAGTGAGTTTCTCATTTAGACCTGTGTGGATTACGCATTGTGAATGCATTTATCCATTTGGGAATCATGTATTCTTTTTTTTTTTTAATTCATTTTGAGGAATATATTGGAGCCTCACAGTTGCTTATCTAAACCCTGTTTTTTGAGACCCTGATAGATTGAATGAAACTGTGTCCCTTTCTCAGATGAACAAATTTCCTAAGTTGTGTCAAAGAATTTCCTACTTTCCAGTAGATGTTTTCTGAGGGAAAAGAAAACATGCTTTTAAAATAAAAATAAAATACTTCCAAACTATGCCCATAATTTGAATTTGTTAAGAAATGAAATAATCTTCTCCCAAAGGTTATCACTGGTGTCAATTTTCTTGTGGAAATTGCAGATGGATCCTGATCATGCTATGCTATACTCTCAGCTCTACCCCCATGTGATGGCCAGGTTGGCAAGTAGTTTGCAGAATGGCTTTTCACAGGTGGCATCTGCAGAATGCATTCTTCCAAAATAGGCAGAGTCTTCCTCCCAGTTTAGGAGGAACAGTCTTGTTCGTGTGACTCACCTGAAACTGCACATGTTTTATCTGCATACAGTAACCCAAGCTGGACAGCAGGAATACTACAATTGTCCAACATTGTCAACTTTCTGGAATACAGTGCCAGTCTGTACTTAGCACCTTCTCTCTTCCAGCTTGCAATCATCATATGCTACACATTTCTTTCCCAGCTTCTAGATATGCACCCAGTTCATTTCAGAACAGGAATCAAAAGAAGATATATTCTCCTGCACTTTCTCTTACCGTTGCAAGACGTTACTGTTGCAGTGCTGTCTCAAACATCTCAATTAGAGATTTTCAGTTTAAGAGGCTGTTGGGCATTGACTTGGGGCTGAATGTTCCAAGTTTTGAATATCATGCACCAAATCTGACGGTTTGTCTCTAGAACCATTAGTCTCTCTCTTTTGGATGTCATTGGAGATGGGGCCTCCAACCATTTACTTCTGTCAACATTATTTATCTCCAGGATGAGATATCGCTGTAAAATCCTCGCCTCTTGGATGAACCATAGGGTATGGTGTGTGTGTGTGTTAAGGCCACAAGAACTTTGAATGATGTTAATTGGGTAGGAGGAATAACATGCTGCGCAGACATATTTTATATGTGTCCCTGTTTATATATTGCAATTAGCCCACAAGGCAGTTATGGAGAAATTGGGAAGGAAGGAAGGAAGGAAGGAAGGAAGGAAGGAAGGAAGGAAGGAAGGAAGGAAGGAAGGAAGGAAGGAAATTTTTTTGTGGGGATAAAATTCATCCAACAATGTACAATACTTGCTGTTTCAGAGCTGTTTAATTATATATAATGCTTACAGCAATAATAATACTGATTCAGCAATTAACTATAGTATATTCAGAACATTTTGCATGCATTATCTTATTGTAATCTTCACAGTAGTTACATAAAGGTCACTACTATCCATATTGCAGTTATTGGCTATAAACTGAAGCCACTAAATGAAATGTTAGCAGAGGTGAAAGCTTTAATTGTCAACCTCCACACATGTGTGGGTATGTGTATGTTTAAGATTCCAACCAATATCCCTATGCTTATGTACATGTCCTTTCTAAATTGCATCTGAGGAAGGTTGCAAATCCTCCACTTGGAATGTAGCCTGAGCACCATGTATCATCTGACAATGTTAAATTCATTGCATAACTCTTCAGCTGTTTACCTTTTCCTCTTCCCAAAAAAGTTTGTTAAAAGTTTCTGGTAACTCCGTAGAACTGGGAGAGTAACAATATGTTCAGGGGGCAAAATAGAGGCATTTTTCTCCCCAGGATACTTA